>OX453042.1:12555742-14049909 GCA_949699805.1 Tromatobia lineatoria | reverse complement strand
TCGGATTTTTATACATTTATTGTTATGTTCAATATTTTGTTCGAGCGTTTCGCTTATATTCGGAACGGAAAAACCGAGATTAACATTGATACATTTTTATCCAAGTTCGAGATACTACCCAATTTTTAATTTTAGTTCGAGTTATAAGTTCAAATATATAATGGCATATTTGTGTGCACTGAGCCGACCGTAATTCTATTTCTTGAATCCATACATGTATCACACCGTATTATGAAAGTTCCGATTTATCCTCATGATTAATAACAGTGAGTTCTCAAATTGACATGTAAAATACAAAGCCTGTCAGTTTAAAATTCGGTAATTATTCTCTGCTTAAAGAGTGTAACTAATAGGTACCTCTTAATTTGATTTGAAATATTTTATTACGCAAAAAGTCGACGCCAAGTAAATGTCACGAAGAAAAATCATAAATTTGCAACGTCTTCGAACTGACTTATATATGACCCTAAAGATTGTAGTATTTGCATGTAACATACACATACAATGTGGATAATAGAGCGTACGTTGCGAGGATTGCTTCTTACGAGTATTTTACTATTCGGGACTTTCCATTCAACGCTATTTTGTTGAATGTTCGATTTCTTATGACTATACACACACTGCTAATAAAATTCCTTGAATTAATTTACTTGTGTAGGTAGTTTTTTTTTGGCAGTTACCACCGATAATATTTCAAACTCGTTTTCGATAGTGGTACATTAAAAGACATATATATTCATCAAGAATATACTAATATAATATTATTGCATAACGCATGTAATAAAATTTTCCAACGATATTCTAATAGCGAGACTTGTGCATATCAAATTCACCATGAGTATATTAAAATTAAACACGTTTATTAATTTTATTGTACAATATGTATGAATAGTTCCTTGCTAAACTTGGTTTGTGAATTTCATTAGATTTTTAACAGTGTATTACTTATATTTTAATAATACTGAACAATATATATATGGGGCATTCCACGTCATATCAGCAGACCATGACCTCACCCTCATCGATTTTGTTCATTTTTTAATATGATGTTATTAGCGACCCATAAAGGCCTCGGAATTTTTTTCAGGTTTTTTTACCACCAGCAACATTTTTAGGTCCTCGAAAAAAAAAATCAATTTCGTAAACGCCGTTTTTTTAGATCTGAAAAAATTTAAACTGATTCTATGGTTTAAAATATAATTTTTGAGCGCCATACGATAATTGCAATATTTACTATTTTTTCCACATTTATTCTATTTTTTTTTATGTCGCAATTTGATATTTAATTTTTTTGATCAGGATAACTTTCTTAAATATCAATGGATCTCAATTTCTTTGAACATGGTAGAATTACCAGGATGCCCGAAAACAATTGATATCGTTAAAAAAAATTTCGCAAATGCCTTTCGCAATCCAAGTGATATTGTATTACGAAATGCATTTGCGACATTTTTTTTATGATATCAATTGTTTCCGGGCATACTGTTAATTCTACCATCTTCAGAGAAATTGAGATCCATTGATATTTAAGAAAGTTTTCCTGATTTAAAAAGTAACAAATCAAATTGCGTCATGAAAAAAAAAAAGAAAAAATAGTAAATATTGAGATCATATTATCGCATGACGCTCAAAAATCATATTACAAATCATAGAATCAGTGTGAATTGTTTTAGATTTTAAAAAACGGCGTTTTTGAAATTGGTTTTTTTCGAGGATTTAAAAATGTTACTGGTGGTAAAAAAATCTGAAAAAAATTCCGTGGCCTTTATGGGTCAGCAATAACAACATATGAAAAAATGAATAAAATCGATGAGGGTCATGGGCTGCTGATTTGACGTGGAATGCCCCATATATATTACGGACACTGGATATATCTCTGAATGATAAGTACAAGCAAAAATTTTATATCCCAGGTATTGCGTATAATATAAGTATACGCAAAATATGTCGTTAATATTTGAATTCCAGCAAATTGTGAAAGAATCAATTAGTAGATTATGAATAATCGAAATATACGATAAATAGATTTTTTTAATTATATACTTGGAATATATCCAAAGTACTTTAACGAACTTAACCCAATTTGCCCCGGTCTCCTTGCAGCTTTTTATAATCATTAGCCCGATAAATTTTTGCTTTCCGGACTTCCACGTGCTGAACGAAGCTACAGCAAACGTTCTACACTCAGCACGTTCGAGTTCGCCTGCAAACGGCCCTGAACACCAGTAGCAATGTCAATTAGATGAGTACGGCACAGCGGAGTCGAGTGAGCCTGAGCCTAAACGGTAGGCGCGCTTCGGTGCACACAGCAGCAGCGCATAGTCCTCGGTGGTGTCGTCGCCGGCGGCATCGTCGACGTCGTCTTCTTCGTCGACGACGCGTGTACTATCGCATTTGCTTCGCATATTAGGCATTTAAGTAATCAGTAGCAGCGACAAGAGCGCATCAGCCGGCTCGGCTTAGTTCCGCTACCCGGTTTAATATCTCAGCGAAGGTTTTATACGCTCGGACGCTACGTGCCCGCAATCTACTGAGTCCAACTTATGATATCCATGACCATTCATTCGTCCCCTTTAGGTGAGGGGTCTCTTAGAGGACTCCTAAAAATGAGAACTTGAGCAGCCCATGAAGGAGACAGAAGAATGTAACCTTAAAAGGGTTTAAGGGGGGCTTAGAAAAATCTAGTCTTAAGGGCCCATGAGGAACGAAGCATAATGTAGCCTTGAGGGATCAAGAGGGACTTAAAAAATCGAATTTTGCACGGAAAGAAAAGATTGGTAGACCAAAAAACGAGTTGACACAACTAATCAATTATTCTATTTGCCTTACAACTCAAATGATAGTGCCAACGGTCCGAATGGTAATAAAGACGATTCGAATGATAGTCCCAATAATTCGAGTGGTAGTGGCAACGATTGGATTGGATTCACTAATCTCGCGAGGACTGATCGTGTGTAGTTGAGGTTACTATTCGATATGGTTGAGGCAACTAATTTTCGAGAGTTTGTATACACTGAGAGAAAAATCTGGTAATTCTAAACATAATATAGTTGGACTGACGATAATTCAATTATAAACTATGATTCCCAGGAGGAATGTCTATATTTTATGGTTATAGCAAATATAAGAAAATAGTTGGATCAACCACTAAAATAATTACCAGGAGGAATGTCTATATTTTATGGTTATAGCAAATATAACTATAGTAGCAATTATTAAAATGATAATAGTTTGAAAAACTATTCGAATAGTTTCAAATATGCCGTTTCGTTGCATATACGATTTCAACGTCTGTTTCCAATAACTTTGCAAGTATCGTTTATTGAACCATATTATCATCGCTTCAACCATAAAACATTGCAAACCTTGCTATATTCGTTTTACCATATGAAATCGTTGTATAAACGATATGCTTTTCTTTCACTGTACAGCAAATTGGAAACGTAGTTGTCACAACCAAACATTTCATCCCGTGTAGGGCCCCTAGGAAGTGCTTAGAAAAAAGTTTGTGCTGGTGGAGACCTTGTGGGACTTAGAATAAGTGGGTCTTACTCCAGCCCACCGTGAACGTAAGCAAAACAAGCGTGAGGGGACTCCAAGAGGGACTTCGAAAAGTAGGGCATTGTAGAGTTCACGGGAGATTGCAAAAAATTAGGCCTCCGGAGCACTTATAAAAATTCAAATTGGGGATCTCTTGAAGTTTGAAAAAATCTAACTTTGAGCGCCTATAAGGTACTAAAAAAAAATCAGACCTTATGCGGAGCCAGGGATACACAGAAAAACCTCGTGTTGTGGGCTCTTCCGGCATGAGATCTTTTTATAATATAAAAAATATATATATGGGGCAATGTACATCAATTCGTTTTGAATTTAAAAAATGTCTGGAAGGAAACGCACGCCCTCTTTGGGTCTAGGCTTGAAAGTGTTGAAATGTTTTTTTTTAAGCGTGATAGGTAAAAAGAAAACCTAAAAAAAATCTGCTTCACGTGTAGAGTTGGAACAACAAAATACAAGATCACGGATCGAATCCAGGAGGTCGAGAGTCGTATTCGTGTAAATTGCCGTATATACATAAGTATACACTATCATATTTAATCTTAAGCTCGTGACTACGCCTTCGTTGTTACTTCAATGACCACAAAATTGCCGCGGATTTGAATATCCGTGGAATATGCGCCTTCTGGTTACACAATTCCATTTATACGCAGTGTGTAGCTGCTCACGGATGCGGACGTGGTGCATTCAATGTCAAAGTTGATCGAGCGAGTCGCGCTCTCGCAAGGGTCAAGTTCGCCTGCCACAGCAACGTCGAGTCGTCTACCCCATCTTCTTGTATCTCTTTCGAAATTGAATTATGCGAACGTTTGGACAGCTGTACAAGTGATTCAATTACGATTTGACTTCATGAAATCGCATTAAAAAGTCAATGTAAATAATTTTATCTTGCAAAACACCTAATTTCTGTGTTTGAAATGAATTCGAAATCCATTGGTCCTTCGTTATTTGGGGAATTTGAGTGATTAACACTTGTGCGCAGAATGAGTTGATACAACTAAGCAGTAAATTTGAGGCATATTCATGGACGAACATCTCGTTTTGCTGCTGTAATTATTATAACGAGTATACTTCCGATCTACTAAACAAATAATTTTTCACGACGTAAATGAGAACATCTGCAATCTCTTAATCAATAATACCCAATAATTTTTTTATGTTTTAAAATTCAATATAATTTTGAACGAAACGCGGTAGGCCAAATATACCTCAATAATTCTCAATTGTGCAGAGAATGAATCCTACCGATGTGTGTGCAACGATTGAAGACAGCAGAAAAATTCAAAAAGTACATGTCTCAAATAAAATATAAATTTACCTTAGAAAAGCACTACTTTTTTAAATGTTTTGGTATATTTGTTCATAGTCATTGGAACTACGAAAATGTTTGAATACATTTTTATCGAACAATGGTTATCCGTAGACTTCTGAAAAATTAGTTTGACATATTGTCGATGCCTCAATCCACATTTTAAAAAAACATCAACGATAGCAGGTAATATTGTTGAATCTAAATTATAGTTCCCGAGCCCACGTGAAAAATTGTGAGAAAATCGAAAGAGAAAAACAAATGAAAAGGAAAAATTACTCGAAATGTCACATAAATCTAAATTATACTTCCGGGCTTCTTTTCGCATTAAAAAAAACACGCAACCTCACATAAATAGACACCAAACGTCTAAAGACGTTTTATAGGCCGGTGAAAGAACACGCATCTCATTATAAACTGCGAGCCAAGTCGGACCTAAGCGAACATCATCATACCACTATATGAGTGCCTAACTATAATCGATGTCATTCTTATTTAGTAATCTTCGCTCAAGTCGTTGCAAAGTGTTCAATAAATTCCTTCAATATTATTTTTGTATGCTTGTTCATCATGTTCTAGGTTTTTTATTCCATAAAAGAATCGTTCCCATAATCGTTTTGATTTATGCTCAGATTTTAATAAATTTCTCTGCATCAATCCCTTTGGATGTTAAAAATAAAAAAGCTTCCTCGACATTTTTATACTTTAACGCAATTGTCATAATTTAATACATACGCGTTGTAACGTCTGTACGTTTTGAAAGTGAGAATTTTCGTGGTAAAAATAAACGATTGTCAATTGCACAATGGTAGCATTACGGCGTGAGCTACGTCGTGAGGCCGAACACGTGGCATGTTGGCAGCCCGCTGTCTAAACGAGTGTCACTCGTTATGCGCTTCCCACTGCTCGTACGAACAATAAATAATCATTCGTTCGACTATCTTCATTGTATTCGTTCCTATCTACATCTCATCGAGTCCTGTTTTTGTTAAATCCGGTAAGTTGACAAATTGCCCTTTCATCCCCTTCAAATTCAATGCATGTGACTGATTGTCAATGCAAAACATTCAATGTATGTGACAATCATAAATATTTAATAAATCTAATGTAACGTTTTCATGAAAATGGGAAATGGAAAATTATGACCATTTTGCAAGATTGAAAATCGTCAATTTCCGATTTTCACAATTACTGACTTTTCCTCCCCTGGGAAAATTTTTATTGATTTTCGTACCTGTTTTGCGCACACTAAAATAAACCAAATGTGTAAATATCGATATCAGCAGTTATGCTCAATGCAGGTGAAACGACGCTATTTGTGTTTGCAGCATGTGTCGCAGACGAAAACTGCGTTTTTGTGTAATAAAGATTTACTTTTTGATTTTTCAAGTTATTTCAATTGCATCTTACCAGGTATTTGAAAAAAATGTTGTCAATATCTTAAAATTGATTAAGACAACTACATCAACATTTACTATTTAATGGTAAAAAAATTTCAATGTGAGCAAAGACTTGAATCATTGCCACAATTTCAATGTATGAATCGTGTGTCTATCGAAAAGGTATACAGAGGAAGTCATGTATTGCAAATTAGTATCCAAATAGTAGATTGTATTCACGTGAATATCATGTGATGTAGCGATAGTGGCGATAACAAATCTTACAGAAAGGCCGTTGCGCTTATGTAGATACTCTTTCTAATTTTACAATTTTTCCGGATGAACCGTTACACTTCTTGGGGACATTCGCTCTTCCTTTGAATATGTAGAAAGGGACCTACATTTTTTGAGGACTGTTGCTCTATTTGATAAATATCTTTGAAGCGCCGTTACGCTTTTTGAGGGTAGTTGCGCCATTTCACAAATTTTTTTTTGGAGACATATGCTTAAGCAAACAAATTTTTCCAGAACTGTTGCACCGAGAGACAAAGTTTCCTTGATTCAAAGAAATAGATGGATTGAATTTTTTTTCTCTGATTTCAAAGAAATATTTACTTGTTTTCAATGAAATATTCTCTTTGAATTTCAAAGAGAACATTTCATTGCGTTTAAAGAAACATCTGCTCGAGGAGCGTAATTGAAGAGACGTTTTCATTGATTCAGGGAAACGCTGTCTTTGATGTAACGAAACGATTTCCTTGGCGGCATCAGGTTTGTTACTGGTTGACGCGTTTCAATGTTTCTCGCGGGAGCCGGTCTCAGCGAGTACGCGGAAATATTCGAAGTGGAAAATTAATTGATAAAAACTCACAGAAACGTTTTCTGTCATGGAGAGTGATTTTTTAACCTAACGTCTGCCGTTTCGCTGCACGTGAATTTATAGGTTAGGTTCTTTGAAATCAAAGAAACAGGATGCTTTGTTTTAAGGAAAAAATTCCTTAATTCAACATGACTACATTTCATTGAATTTCTCATCATTCAAAGAAAAAATATCATCATAGTACAACCGTAGAGAATGTATTATACATTCTCTACGGTTGATATATAATGAGATATGATGTATAATACATTCTCTACGGTTGTAGAGAATGTATACACTGTTAAAAATATTATTAAATTTACAACACGTTTAATATACGAAGTTATATCAAATTTACAAACGAGGTATACCAAATTTAAATTCATATATAACGTATAGAAATTTTTATAATTCTGTTTTAATTTTTATACCTGTATGTTGAAATTAATGTAGCTGACATTGAAATTTAATAAGCTGTGTATTGCAAAAGTTGATTCACAAACTTTGTTGTAATATTAATATATCACTGTTGAAAATATTATTTAATTTACAACACGTTTAATATACGAAGTTATATCAAATTTACAAACGCGGTATACCAAATTCAAATTCATATATAATGTATATAAATTTTTATAATTCTGTTGTAATTTCAATACCTGAATGTTGAAATTGATGTAGCTGACATTGAAATTTAATAAGCTGTGTATTGCAAAAGTTAATTCCCAAACTTTGTTGTAATATTAATATATCACGGTTGAAAATATTATTAGATTTACAACACGTTTCATATACGAAGTTATATCAAATTCAAGTTTGTGTGTAAATAATGACAAATATTGCATTGTTCTTAATATACGAATAATTTAATATTTATACATACTTGTATATGAAATTTCATATACTGTTTATGCATAAAACTTCATATACATTTTATGAATTTTCATACAAAAATTTTTAACAGTGTAATTATATCTCATCCTTGTAATGGAGTCACTAATAATCTGAGCCGCTGATGCGACTATAACCAAAGAAAAAAAAAAGATAATATTAGATCAAGTATATTATTTTCTTGATTTTAAAGAAATGGTTCTTAGGTTAGGATTTCAAAGAAATTTCTTTGAATCAAGGAAACTTGTTCTCCCGGTGTATAAACCTTTTCAAAGCCACTTGTTTCATTTTAGACATTCAAATTAAAATTCTCGAATTAAAAAAATGGCTGTCAAGCAGTTTGAGGACAATAGCTCAAATTCTAGAAGGGACGTAACAGCGTTGGAGGACGTCTTCTTGATTTTATGAATTCTCCAGAAGCGGTTACGCTTTTTTGACTACACAAATTTCGTTTTAGACTTTTTTCAGAATAGTTTTTACGCTTTTTGAGGATATTTTCTCCAGCAGTAATATCACTAATTGTGAATTTATTGACAATATACAGGGTGTATATAACAACATTTCAGGTGGTTATAAAATTTAGGTAAATGAGCAAAAAAACTCTGAAAAAATGTTACAACGAATAGTTTTTAAACTACGGGTATTCAATCGAGGGCGATATACTTAAGATCGAATAATCTTGCCTCAATGATTGCATATTTATTACAGTCTTTAAAAGATTTTCTTGAGATATCTCGTAAATAAAAATAAGCTAAGAGATTATGAAGAGTAAGTTGAGCGAAAGTCGAGCGCAGGTTACGTGTAAGATGAATGTAGCAGAATGCGGGCAGAGTAAGTCGGATTAATTCTAGATTTAAAAAAATAAATTACCACATAATTCGGCTTGAGAATTTCGGGCCAAAACGCTCTTCGATGCTGAAAATTTACCATAACTGACCGTGTATTACACTTAAGATTTTGGAGACATTCATTTGAGTTCTGAAAAACATCTGAACTGAAATGCTATCATTAAATCGTGGCACTTTCGGCAATAATTTTTTTATGGTTTTAAGACGCCACGTTTTTTTCCTTACATTCTGTTATATTAGATAGCGAATTCTCTGTCGCGCTGTTTTCTGTTTTAATGCTGCATCGATCGTGTGCAAGCTAAACTCAGTGGCGATTGTCTTTTATCTGTAGACTATAGCAAAGTACAACAGAGTCACAAACGTTTTCTCACGTTCACTTCATCTTTAAGTCCCGCTCTGTAACTGGCCTTTCTTGACGTGTCTGTGGTTTAAAAATTATTCGTTATGGAACCTTTTTTTTAAGAGAGTTTTTGCTCAGAAGATGATCCTGTATCCAAATTTCATAACCATCTGAAATATATTTGAGACAACCGGTAATGCAAGTCAGTTTTCGTTTTTAGATAGAAACAATTATTATTCCTATGTGACATTGTTAAAAACGATATGAAATTTACATTATTTTTACTCTACAAAGGTGTATAAAAGTTACAAGCCAAGTATAGTAAGGAACTATTCACAGATGTTGTACAATGCAACTAACGAACGTGATTCATTTTCATATACTCAAGTTGAATTTAATAAACATGAGACTGATAGTCTCATGTTTAGAAGACATGTGATAGAACCATATTTTTTAAATCAACCTGGCTACAAATGTATGAGAATTCAACAATTTTTTTTAACAGGGTATTCACATATATCGTCAATCAGTCACTGACCATGGATCTTCAGCTTTATTTACTCCATTCTACAAATTTTCGAAAAAGATCGTTACACTTTTTTTTTCCCGGAAGGACCGTCACATTTTTTGAGGACACATGACCCTTTCTACAAATCCATCAAAAGAACCATTGCGCTTGTTAAACACAGTTGCTAAATTTTACAATGTTTCTAAAAGAACATTATGCTTATCAAACACACTTGCTAAATTTTACAATTTTTCCAAATAAACCATTACGCTTATCAAATACACTTGCTCAACTTAACAGTTTTTTCAAAAGAATCATTTCGCTTATCAAACAGACTTGCTCAATTTTACAATTTTTTTCGAAAGAACCACTTCTATTATTAAACAGACTTGCTTAATTTTACAATTTTTTGAAATGATCCATTACACTGAGAGAAAAGCATATCGTTTATTTAACGATTTCACATGGTAAAACGAATACAGGAAGGCTTGCAATGTTTTATGGTTGAAGCGATGATAATATGGTTCAATAAACGATACGTGCAAGGTTATTGGAAAAAAACGTTAAAATCGTATATGCATAAAAACGGCAGATTTGAAACTATTAGAATAGTTTTTGAAACTATTATCATTTTGATGATTGCTCCTATAATTATATTTGCTATTACCATAAAATATATACGGCTCTCCTGGGAATTAATTAATGGTTCATCGGACTGCTTTCTTATATTTGATATAACCATAAAACATAGATGTGTCTCCTGGAAACTATAGTTTATAGTTAGATTATTGTAAGTCTAAGTATATTATTTTCAGAATTACCAGATTTTTCTCTCAGTGTACGCTTATCATATACATTTGCTCAACTTAACAGTTTTTCCAAAAGGACCACTTCGCTTATTAAATAGACTTTCTCAATTTTACAATTTTTTCGAAAGAACCACTTCGCATATTAAACAGGCTTTCTCATTTGTACCTTTTTTTTTTTTTAAACCCTTGAACCGCTGATTAAACACACTTGCTTGATTTTACAATTTTTCCAAAGGAACCTGTACGCCTTTTGAAGACCCTTTCGCCCGAGAAAGTGGTGTCGAAGATGTTTCCTAACGAAAACACTGTCTATACATCTCCCATCTATAGAGCTGTCAAGATAAACATTTACACATCCCCTGTACGACTAAGGAAATATTTACGAGAGAACAGGCCTTAAAGAATTGCCACGATTTCACAGTGAAATGAGCGTGTCTTGATCGAGGAGGTACCCATCAGAAGTCATATGTTGCTAATTAGTATTCAAATGTTAGATTGAATTGACGCGATAGTCATGTGCTGTAGCGACAGCGACGATGATGATAAAAGTCTGGACTCCGACGGAGTCGCGGACTTGCGTACCTACAGAAATATAGCGTCAATAACTAGGTGCAGTAGCGGCAACCTGCTCGGCTGATGGTTGCCCCCATCCTGCAAGCTCAATTCGGATCCCGTAGCAACGTGTCGTTCCGTTCTTACACACACGTAGCGAAATGCAAACGTTTAACCGGGTAATCAGAAAAGTGGGCCTCCATAGATGTGACCTAGTCCAGAAGTTACCAGAATACAAATTGCTCCGCAGCCGTCGTCGTCACCACCGCTACACTGAGCTTAATATCCGACCGTTGCTGTACACGCTCTCGACACCGCACATGTACATTTATGAATATCTATATCGCTCGCATCACGTCAAACTCTCGAGTGTATTGTGGTAGTCAATCCATTTCGTATATTATGTTATTTGATTGTTGAATAACTCTCAATCGCGTACAAGGATCCAGTGATCTAGGCCACATTCAGAGATTTATAGTCCACGATCGATTGCAACTTTGCTGCGGAAATTTCTGGTGCTGTATTACTATGGGAAGCTGTAGTGAAAATATATAGTACATTAACTTAGAAAATGAATGAGTGCAATCAAGAGAACATATTTTGTTATGAATTTCAAACATTGCGATCTACTTTTTAATACAATTCATTTCGTATATTATATTATTTGATTGTTGAATAACTCTCAATCGCGTACAAGGATCCAGTGATCTAGGTCACATTCAGAGATTTATAGTCCACGATCGATTGCAACTTTGCTCCGGAAATTTTTCGTGCTGTATTACTGTGTCAAGCTGTAGTGAAAATAAGTAGTAGATTAATTAAGAAAATGAATCAGTGAAATCAAGAAAACAGATTTTGTTATGAATTTCAAAAATTGCGATCTACTTTTCCATACGACCGCTTCTGCAGACGTTCTCGACACCGCACATGTACATTTATGAATATGTAAATTGCTCCTACCACGTCAATCTCTCAAGTGTATTGTTGTGGTCAATCCATTTCGTATATTATGTTATTTGATTGGTGAATAACTGTCAATCACGTGGAAGGATCTAGTGATCGAGGCTACATTCAGAGATTTATAGTCCACGATCGATTGCAACTTTGCTGCGAAAATTTCTGGTGCTGTATTACTATGTGAAGCGGTGGTGAAACTATGTAGTAGATTAACTAAGAAAATGAATCAGTGAAATCAAGAAAACAGATTTTGTTGTGAATTTCAAACATTGCGATCTACTTTTTTATACGGCCGCTTCTGCAGACGTTCTCGACATCGCACGTGTACATTTATGAATATCTAAATCGCTCGCACCACTTCAATTCTCTCAAGTGTATTGTTGTGGCCAATCCATTTCGTATATTATGTTATTTGATTAGTAAATAACTCTCAATTGCGTACAAGGATCTAGTGATCTAGGCTACATTCAGAGATTTATAGTCCAGGATCAATTTCAAATTTGCGGCGGAAATTTTGTGGTTATGGTATCACTATGTGATGCTGTAATGAAGAAAGACAATACATTGACGCAGGAAATAAATTACTGAAATCAAAGGAACAAGTTTTGTTCATGAATTTGGAGCATCGTAATCCATTTCTTTATACTGTCCGATGTCGAGATTCGATTGTTATTTTGTTGCGTAAATTTCCACTTTAGTGTCATTTTCAAGTGCTCTGGTAAGGAGAGCAAAAAATTCATTACGAAAATAATTGGCATAATCTAAAGAAATATATTTATGTATAAATCTGAAGCGTCGCGATCCATTTCTCGATATGATCCGATGTGGAGGACCAATCGACATTTTTTTGCTCAAAAATATATCTTTGTAGTTCATAGTGCTGTCGGGGGAAAAACAACACATTCACTGAGCAAATGAATGATTCAATTTCAAGAAACAATTATCTTCATAAAGTCGAAGTATTGAGATCAATTTTCTAATGTTATTTTATGTGATCACTGAACAACTCTCAATCGGGTACAAGAATCCGGTGACCTTCATAAATTATCAATAAATCCTATTTGATAATAATAAAACCTAATGGAATAGGGAAAAATTTCCCTAATGGCCAACTTAATAGTAGTTATTAGATTTTTATCAACTAAATTTGTTGTACTATAAAATTGCATTTAATATAGATAGATCGTATATGTGATTTGAATAGGCACGTTAGATCCATTTTCTGGTTTTAACTGCTGTATTATAGGCGATAATATTACCACCACTATTTCTCGCATGCTGTTTACGTGTTTCCACTGATACGTGGGTTTCGATGCAAGGATTCTGTAGAGCCAACTAGTTATTTGATCCAATTATCGGTCTGCGGCTTCGCGCCGTTAAAAATTGTGTTGCGTGTAGGTGTTGGAAAGACGTAATATTGCGTCGTATGACTGAATTATATATGAATGACGTATGTGAGGCAATGAACAGAGAAGTGTTTCAGAAGGCTAAAGGTTCCCGTGGTCTCGTTACAGAACAAGTGCATTCGGTGCAATACCAGTCGCTATTGAAACAGAGAACAATAAACTCCGAGTCCTGAGGAGAACCTACGCTTCGTTCACGTGGACGAGCTTCTTTTCCACAGTTCCCGGAAATCTGTCGATGACGCACGTGTTGCTATGCAACACACTCCACGGTGAATTCACTTTCCTTTGCACAGCGAGGAAATGTCAGGCAAAATAGACCTTGTACGGTATGATAAAAGTCTTTATCGGTTTCCAGGGAGCAGATTCTCTATCTTTCGGAAAAAGGATGTTTTTATATTTTATTTTATTATACGTGGCATAGGTGATATAGAAAACGGGAGAAACAAATCCATTGGATAGAGTTCGAAGAATCGAGTCTCCTAAAAAAAGTCACACGGAAAAAAATTCTGTAGATGATGCCCTTCTTTTAAAAAATTTTACATTCGAAACTCATTAACAGGACCGAATCGTCTAAAAAAAAGGCGTAAGAATTTTTTTTTTTTTCAAAGATATCTTCCTTTCAAAGAATGTTGTATTTATACCTCATTAAGTACATAACGAACATTATCATTCTTGGAATTTGTAAAGACCTACAGTGCAGGAGAAAGGAGTAAGGTCAAAATAAAAATTATTTGCTTGTCCTAGCTTTCAGACCAATCTAATGAACCAATTTTATTGTTCGATGTCTTATTTTATCTGTCGAAGAGTGCATTCTGAATCGAATGTAGCGTCTCTGGATGCAATGAAAAGTAAATTTCCATTGCATCCTTCCATTATAAATCGTCAAAGTTAGCTCTTTTTTCTACCGCTAGAGTGTCGCAACATCTCAAGGTAGTCTTTGCACATCGACGTTTGTGAACTTTGAGTGTTAACTATTTATTACATTATAATTAAAGATCGTATTGTTGCGATAATGAAGTTTGAAGATCGGTTAGCCGACTGATTGGTAAAGAATGAAAACATAAATGCGCAAAAAAAAAAGTAGGATTATACATGGTCGCTTATGGAAAAATAGTTGAACTCGCACTTTGGATAAAAAGTTAACCTTCATAATCTGAACTTTTGTGCCATATTAAATTTGCAAAAATTTCCTTAGACATTGTCATATCAGAGAGATCAGTTATAATGCAGAAAATAGCGGCATCACTGAAAAATTTTGAGAGTAATTGTCGATTAAAACAGGTTATTGCCGTCCAACTGCCTCGAAATTTAAATTCAGACCATATTGAGTCAAAGCAGCAATTGTAAGTTATTTTTACCGATAAACTTGATTTCCTGGAGTAATGCGGCATATTCAGAAATAGTATATTACACTACATGTACCGTCGGCACCGCGATTCGCGTTTAAATCTACGGGGTTGTAAGGCCCGATGCTCTGTTGCTTGGAGACGATGCTTTTCAGTACTACCACACGCCAACTTAATCTTGTGTGGCTAGTTAGAGGAAAGTGAGGTTACACTTGGTTACACACACAACAAATTATATATTTGAAAACTTTAACAATGCTTACAAATATTAAAGGTTACAGTTATTGAAGTGAAATGAAGTTATGAATTCGTGATGTGAATAGCAAACTGGCACAAGGAGCTCAGTTGCTGTTGTCGCGAGGACGATTAGTGTTGAACTGATGAGATGTAGTTGTTGACTATCTTTCGTGGTCAGTATCGAGAGTTTCCTCCCCAAAAGTGGGATGATACCAATTTTCAAACATCAGAATGCCAAATTCTGATTGGCAACAATTCAGTGGCGAGAGTAGGAGTACTTTCTCTGGTCACCAATCACGAAAGATATAGTTGGGAATAGAAAAGTGATGGACAGCCCTACAGTCCATCTGCAGTCAAGATGCACTTTTTACAGCGTACTTAAAAAGGTTCTTGTGTTTGACTCGAGAGTCGAGTCTGTTTTATATCAGGCACATCTGTGCGCGTGGCTGTGGCTATTTGCCGATGGTCACGTACTTGGTGACCAGTACGCTACTATAGCTTATGCGTAGTACAATTTATGAATGCATCTAGAAAAAATGTGCAAAGGCTTACAAAGAAAGTTGTGCCTGGTCGCCAAATGTGAACAGTCCCGCACGTAAATTGTAAACCATTGTACGGCGGGTAGTCCCTTTTTTATAGCCTTGCACGTGGAAAAAAGCTGTACTGGCTTAAGAACCTAACTTTATAACTATTGACAATGGTGTTGAGTATAGGTGTCCGATTAAAATAAATAAATATCGTTTTGCGTGATATGCACGCAACATACTCCCCCCGTTGAGAGGGTTACGGATCAACTCATTCTACATTACATTGTAATACATTGATTTAATTATTGTCGATGGTTGGTTTATCGATCGGGAGAGGCGCTAGTTTTCTGACGTTTCTGTCAAGGTGTCCCGTTGCTGTTTTGAGGCGAACCGTTCGAATGATGCCGTCAGGTCCGGGATGCGTCTCTACGACTCTACCCAGGAGCCATCGTAGTGGAGGTAGGTTGTCGTCCTTAATTATGACGATTGATCCGACGTCGATGGTGTGAGTCCCCCTTGCCCACCTGTGCCGAAGATTGAGCTCGTTGATGTACTCCTTGTGCCACCGAGCCCAAAAGTCTTGCTTAAGCTTCTGAATGTGTTGCCAGGTGGACAATCGATTGGATGGTGTCTCTGTAAAGTCATGCTCAGGTACACTCGTTAAAGATTCGCCAATGAGGAAGTGACCAGGAGTAAGAGCGATCGGGTCATTAGGATCAGATGACATAGGGGATATTGGACGTGAATTTAAAATGCCTTCGATTTCAGTAACAAATGTATTGAGATCCTCAAAAATCAGAAGTCCTTCACGAGAAACAGATACATGAAAGGGCCAACCGGTCGATCGGCTTTTCATTCTGGAAGAACTCTCGGACACTGCAAAACTGCTAATTGAGATTCACAGAGTTTAATCCAAAGCCAAAATTGCGTATATAATGCCGAGCGTGTCGAGGAAAATCCGGCTCGAAGGACCAAAAATTATGTACCGTCGTTGTGCTGCTGTGAATTTAAGAGTTTCGTCAAGAGTAGGGCGCCGCATAATTCGAGACGTGGAATTGATTGTATTTTCTTGATAGGCGCGACTCTTGACTTTGCGCAAAATAGCCGTGTCTCGACTTGTCCTGTTGAGTCTGCAGAGCGCAAGTAAATGCATGCTCCATACGCCTTCTCGCTGGCGTCACAGAATCCGTGAAGCTGCACATTCGTGGCGTTGGAAATAAGTATTTTCCTCGGAAAGGATATATTGTGCAATAACGAAAGCTGTGATGCAAAATTGTTCCATTGCGTGTGGATGCTGAGGGGTACAGATTCATCCCAGCTTAATTCTAGCTTCCACAGCTCTTGCATAATGAGCTTCGCAGTAACGATCGCGGGCTGTAATAATCCCAAAGGATCAAAGATTTTTGCGATTTCAGAAAGAATGATTCTTTTCGTAATTTTATTGGGGCTTGCGATACTCTTGACGGTGTAGATGATAGCATCTTCTTGTGAATTCCAGTAGATGCCAAGGGTTTTTAAAGTTTGATCGTCATTGGCCTGTAGTTGTAGATTTATACACTGATCGGCCAGCCCATCCAATAATTCGGGTGCGTTCGATGCGCATTGACGGAGATTAAATCCGCCGCGGCTTAGGAGAGCGAACATTTCGTCTCGTAATTTGGAGGCTTCTTGGAGTGACGATGCTCCGGTGAGCATGTCATCGACATATAGGTCTCTCTTCAAGATTGCGGCTGCCAGCGGATAGTGCTGGGCTTCGTCCTCGGCGAGCTGATGTAAGCACCGAATTGCCAGGAATGGTGATGCAGATAAACCAAAGGTAACGGTGTTCAGCTCGTATGTGCCAACGTCGTTGTTGTCGCTTCGCCACAGAATACGTTGGTACTTGCGATCTTCTGGACGGACTTGGACTTGTAGATACATTTTTTCGATATCTCCTGTAAGCACGTAGTTATGCGTTCGGAACCGGAGGATGATCGAAATAATATCGTCCTGAATTGTTGGTCCAACCATTAGTGTTTGGTTGAGCGATACTCCCGATGTGGAAGATGCGGATCCATCGAAGACGACTCTAGTCTTAGTAGTTAGACTGGTAGTCTTGACGACGGCGTGATGGGGTAAATAGAACCCTTCTTCTTGCGGACTGCTGACCTTAGTCAGGTATCCGAGCTTCAGGTATTCGTCAATTACCGCTGTATATTGCTGTTGCAAGCTAGGATTACTCTTGAACCTTCTTTCGAGTCCATGTAGACGATGCAAGGCCATTGTGCGAGAGCATCCGAGTTCATTTTTATTATCCTTGAATGGCAAGGCGACGACGTATCGTCCTTCGCGAGTGCGCGTGACGTGTGCTGCGAAGTGCTCCTCACAGTCCTGTTCCTCCTTAGAGTAATGTTTGACCGGGGAACCTTCTTCGATCTCCCAGAAGGTAGAGAGATCCAGCTGTGCTTCGTTGAGATGACACACTGCGTTTTCTTGTGAGTAGGCATCTGTGGCTACGCTACCGCCGATAACCCATCCGAGTAGAGTTTTCTGCAAGAAGAGATCTGCTCCTCCTGGAGGCGATAACTTGATCTGGCCGACAGACAATAGTGATAGCGCCGTCCCGGCGTTGAGAAGTATTTGCACGGGAGCTGGCTTGTGGAAGTCCGGATCGGCAAGGGAAATATTCGGTGGGATTGATATCGCTGACCGATTTATTTGGCTGTCCGGTACTTCCGAGGAGATGCGCGGTACAGTGAGGAACTCTAGAGTCCTGCTATAGTTGTTGTATCGCGATTTTATCGTGGAGATGACACGATAATTAGACCGAGTGGATATTTCATTGAGACCTGAGACGGCCATATCGCACTTTCTTTTTGCTAGACGCAATGTCGTGGCAAAGTCTTCGGTCATAAAATTGGCGGTTGAACACGTGTCTATAAGAGCTCGACACGGGACCGGCCGTTTATGGCGGTCAATAGCATTGACCACTGCTGTCACCATGAGTCGGTTGCGCGACGTGTCGATTACAAAGCTGGTGGGCCCTTTGTTTGTCGCGTCCACGTTCTCTAGTCAGGAGCTGCTTGGCGTGACGATTTTATCCCTTTGCAAGTGCAGTGTCGTGTGATGGAATTTCTCGCACGTGCGGCATCTTCCCTTTGCCTTGCATGTTTTTGTCCTGTGCTGACCTTGCAGGCAGTTGAGGCATAATTGAACTCGTTGAGCCGCTTTAATTCTGTCCTCAATTGTCAACTCGATGAATTTTGAGCATTGATAAATCCAGTGCTTGTCCTTGCATAGAGGGCATTCGGGATGTTTGACATCTGTAGTAGAGACGTGGTGCTGATTGCGATTTCTGCCAGCGCCGTTGCCGTTGTTTGTAGAGGAACCTTTCACGACTTGAGACGAGCCCGTTTGCCTTGTGTCGGAACAATTGGCGCGTTTAGCTAGAAAGTCGAGGAGCGATGTATACGGTGGCAATTTGTTGTCCGGTAACGTCAATTCCCAGTGCCGAGTGAGTTCGCGGCTAATTTTTGAAGTTAAAAGTCCGATGATAAGACAATCCGATTGGTCATTTGACTGTCCGAGATTTTTTAACGAACGAATATGCTGGCGGACCGTGTCAACTAATTCCTCGATTGCTTCCGCGCTATCGTCCTTTAGTGGCTCAAGATCGTTGAGAATATTAACGTGCCGTAAGATGGCCTTCCGCGTGTTATCATATTTTTCCATTAATAACTGCCAAGCGTCATCATAGTTTGAATCGGTAATTTCTAGCGCTTCGATTGCCTTTGCTGCGCGGCCCGTTAGAGACGATTGTAAATATTGGAGTTTATCAGAATCGTTCAAATGTGCGCTTTGGCCTATCATAGACGTGAATCGTGACTTGAATGTTGCCCAGTTTTCTAAATTTCCGTCAAATTTCGGCGGGTTTAAATCGGGAAGTTTCTTATAATTCACCGACGTCGCGACTGGCGGAGTAGGCGTGCTTCGATGACTGGTGCTCTCCGAGGCGATTCCAGCCGATGCAGCGGCTTGTCGCATGAGAGCACGTGCTCGTCCGACGCCACGGTAATAATTGGCTTCAATTTCTTCTCGCGCCGTGTCGTGATCTGTGTTTTCTGGTTGCTGTATTTCTAACTGAGTTTGAACGGTTTTAAATTCTTCGTAAAAGTTATTTAAGGCTTCCAAACGTGCTTGAATGTGATCGTAATCTGGATCAGTCACCATTCCATCGAGGAAGGTGTGAAAATTTGTTGTTTGGGCCTTTATAGTTTTTCGCCTTCTTAAGCAATATTTGAGGTCGGTTACTTGACATGCGTTCGACATAATATTTGTATTGTCCGTGGAGTTGGTTGCCATTGTATGAACGCGTGCTATTTTGATCTCTACGTAAAGAGTGTGCGATAAGGAAGGATCACGGAAGGATAATTGGCTTATCAATAAACGAGCTTATCGTTGATGAGCAGAGATTCGATGTCCTCGTTGTCCTCGTTGGGATGAAACCGCTTGATAGGAGGATGAGGCTGCTTGGCGTTTGTGCCGTGTGGACATTAATGGTTGACGTCCTTGAACGTATAGCGCAGTGTGGTGCTGCGGCAATAATCCTCGCGGTGAGATGTTTGCACTCACTTGCCCAAAATCACTTGTGAATGTCACAGGTTGACTGAATTGGCTTCGCGAAGGAAATCTCTGAAGATGAGATTGTTAATTGCGGTTGCACGAAATTAATATTCGTACCGCTATGTGAAGTTAATGATTTCACACAAAATGTTCTTGACGGCGAACTACCGGAGTCAACGGGTTTCACTACACGTAAACTTCACTTTACCTTTCCGGACTATCCGAGGGATGGATATATCCGGCTCGAAGGACCAAAAATTATGTACCGTCGGCACCGCGATTCGCGTTTAAATCTACGGGGTTGTAAGGCCCGATGCTCTGTTGCTTGGAGACGATGCTTTTCAGTACTACCACACGCCAACTTAATCTTGTGTGGCTAGTTAGAGGAAAGTGAGGTTACACTTGGTTACACACACAACAAATTATATATTTGAAAACTTTAACAATGCTTACAAATATTAAAGGTTACAGTTATTGAAGTGAAATGAAGTTATGAATTCGTGATGTGAATAGCAAACTGGCACAAGGAGCTCAGTTGCTGTTGTCGCGAGGACGATTAGTGTTGAACTGATGAGATGTAGTTGTTGACTATCTTTCGTGGTCAGTATCGAGAGTTTCCTCCCCAAAAGTGGGATGATACCAATTTTCAAACATCAGAATGCCAAATTCTGATTGGCAACAATTCAGTGGCGAGAGTAGGAGTACTTTCTCTGGTCACCAATCACGAAAGATATAGTTGGGAATAGAAAAGTGATGGACAGCCCTACAGTCCATCTGCAGTCAAGATGCACTTTTTACAGCGTACTTAAAAAGGTTCTTGTGTTTGACTCGAGAGTCGAGTCTGTTTTATATCAGGCACATCTGTGCGCGTGGCTGTGGCTATTTGCCGATGGTCACGTACTTGGTGACCAGTACGCTACTATAGCTTATGCGTAGTACAATTTATGAATGCATCTAGAAAAAATGTGCAAAGGCTTACAAAGAAAGTTGTGCCTGGTCGCCAAATGTGAACAGTCCCGCACGTAAATTGTAAACCATTGTACGGCGGGTAGTCCCTTTTTTATAGCCTTGCACGTGGAAAAAAGCTGTACTGGCTTAAGAACCTAACTTTATAACTATTGACAATGGTGTTGAGTATAGGTGTCCGATTAAAATAAATAAATATCGTTTTGCGTGATATGCACGCAACACTACAAGAGCAGAAAGTTTGACATTCCTGGACTGCGCGATATGATGACGCTTTCAAACTTCTGCCCGGGTGGTGTATACTATTTTTCTTTATAGCCGGTCGACTATACATGAAAAAAAATTGCATGTATCCGCATAATGATGCCTGCTCCGACATTTGCGGTACGAGCGAAGCGAGGGGGGGGGGGGGGGGCGCAGACATCATATAAAGAAGAAAAGAAAATATAATCATAGTTAAAAAAATATATTTATTCAAGTTTATTAACATTTTCAACATTTTCGGTTATAGATGTATAAACATCGTCGTTTTTTTATTTAGTAGATGAGTTTATACCGATCGGCCGACTTCTTGGGTAACGTTTCTGATTCAATAATAGATTGTGCCTCTGCATCCAAATCTCGTAATATTTCTTCCTCGTCCATAGATCCGTCGAAATTATTTTGTGTCTCCAAAATAAATAAAAAATATCACTTAAGCCGCTTCGTGGTCAGGTTCGATGTGTGCGTAAACATAGTCAAGTGACTGACGGCAGCGGGAGCAAAAATTTGTTTGCTCCCGCTGATACAGAGGGCGCGCGTGTAGTTTTACCAATGCACGAATCTTGGATTTTCTCCATCGAAATTGATGCCGAAAGTACGTACTTTCGACCGAGGTATAAAGAAAAACTTATTTTTTTACGCAGTGATGAATTTAATGCAGCTTGTTCAAGCTAACGATTTACAAACATTTTTCACCAGTTTGTCATTTGACTAGTATGGCTCGCAAGGAGTACTTTAAGTACATATCAAGCATTATAATACTGCACTCCTTTAAAAACATACAGTGCACCAAATGGTGTGAAGTAAAAAGTTAATTCTTTTTTCAACTTCCCAAAGTTACTATCCTTTTAATTGTAACGTTGCACATGCTTTACAGTGCGCTTAACAGCTACTTCACCGATGAAACAAGCACTAGCGCATCCTAGTCCTATTCCAAGAATGACGAATGCAAAGATCAACTCATCCAGAGTAATGACAGTGAATTTTTCCATCTTCGCTAATTTTTTATAAAATTTTTCAGCATCAAATTCTCTTTTCTTAGCCTTCATATCCGTTTTCTGAATAATATAAGACTCGGTTAATGTCCTCAGAATTTTGTTGAGTCTATTCTCCAGGGGCCAATTCTTTCGGATTAAATAAACCATGGTTGCGCTCATAATTTCGTGTTTAGAAACGTGTAATTCAGTACCAAGTGTCACACCCGTCGAGCTTAAATACTCGTGTGTCGATATGCATGCTGCTGAGGGGTTACTGAACACATATTCCAAGCAGAAAAGAGTAGAGAGACCAACGTAACGGTCTCGAAATATGGGATCAGAAAACAACATAAAAGAAAGCGCTTTCGCCCCATAAACCGTGTAATTAAGATCGAGAAGGTCTTGAATCGTGTCTACGTTTCGAACAGACTGTTTCATTGTTAGAACGGAAGCCATTTTACCTTGAAAAATAGCTAGAATAGTTACATTCAGAAAGAACAAACTCGCTAAGTAAATTCGCACCGGTAAATTCTTGGGAATTGTTAACAGTGACGAGTTCAAGACAATCCGTAGTAGGTTTAGGATTGCGGTCATCAAAGTCTGTCGCAATACTAGTTTAAAAAGCATGAGCGTAATCAAGACAACCAGCAATATACCAAAACGTGAATAGTTATCGATAACAGACAAGATTTTGGTCAGTTGAGACTCAAGTCCTCGATATTGCGTTACGATGTACATTCCGACGTACGATCTTGGATAGGACATTGCAGTGTTGTCCCGGTCAAACTGACCCCGAGGATTAAGTACAATATCGCTGCTCCCATTAGTCAGCTCCATCATAATGTCCACAACGGCACCGCTCGAATATCCAGGACCTGCTGAGACTTCGTGTGTTCTTAAATTAGGCGTTGCGTTAAGTGCATGAAATATATACTGAGCTATAAGGCCGTCTCTTCCAGCGAATGATTCGATTCCTGTTTTATTGGAGTTTGTCTCCCAACAATCCGGAATTTCTTTCACGGTAGAACGAATCTCATAACCACCCAGATTCTTCGTCCGCTCGAAATCCAGATCCTCGCAGATCCCGTCGTCATCCTGTCGATATTCCCGAACGAATATAGTCCAAGGATGATCGTTTTTACCTTTCAAAGTGTCCTCCAAATGCCATTGATTAGGTGCTTGACTCGTATACGGATTATAAGTGTAAATCAATTGTCTCTTTGTATGATGAAGACACATCACTTTAGCGTTGAGCAAATCCATCTCCCAAGCAGTCCACAATAATTTTGAAACGTTCGGGCATCCGATTTTCCATACGGTCGACCAGTCAACTATAAAAAAGGATGCCATGTGATTCCACCAAGGTGAATCATTGATATTTCTAACGATTTTCTTGAGTTGTGTTGTGGAAGAGGCCGAAATCACAAAGAGTAGTATTTTGTATTCGGATTCCAGGTGTTGTGGGCCATTATTCACTATTCTTGATGAACTATCGATAACCACTATAGAAAACGATTCCTGGACCCACAATGACCTCAGTAGAATATTCGGTGTGTGTCCAGCAAGGACGACAGCGCGTGTCTGGCTTTTGTAGCATGATGACAAAAGGTCGACCTAAAATCGGGACAATATTTATTACGTTTTTTGCGTTTGCAGTACGAAAAATCTT
Organism: Tromatobia lineatoria; assembly: GCA_949699805.1. Classification (NCBI taxonomy): domain Eukaryota; kingdom Metazoa; phylum Arthropoda; class Insecta; order Hymenoptera; family Ichneumonidae; genus Tromatobia; species Tromatobia lineatoria. The sequence continues at coordinate 14,025,911 of OX453042.1, read as the reverse complement.
GAAACGATGGGTAAATCATTCCTTTGATGAAGTGCAGATTTTTATAATTATACAAATTGTACCAAAATTTATGAATTACAAAATGACTATATTTTGAAAACTCACGAGATTCTCATTTTCATGGTCTTTTTAATGACGTATAATTTAGAGCTAATTCTCCAGTATTTACAGTATCTTAGAAGAGTTTTGGGTTTCGGGAAATTGAGGGATTTGAGAATTCGCAGATGTTTTTCAGCTTCCGGATAATTTACAACATTTTGTGTTAAACGGGAGAAGCCTTGAAATGTGTAGTATGATGTCATATTTTTTTTGTAATCATAATTCTGAACATTTTTAGCGGGACAATTCAGTGAAATTATTAGTGCTGGCTGCAATGCTACAGATAAGCACGAAGCCAAAGGAGTAGTTAAGGTAACATATGGTAGTGGTTTCAAGATTTTTAAATCTTGGTGCGGTTGAGTCAACCAAATTTTTGTTGTCAGCATTTTTTTTTCAATTATCAACTGAGTCAGACATGATAATCAGCGTAATCTATCAACTCCTGGTCAAAGAGACGAGTGCGGCTTATCAAGTATAAAAATATTACCATTGCTTTGATGAGATCGGCTGATACAGGCGCTGACGAAGTCTCAATAATTATTCCAGCTAAACATGCCTTCGCAAGTACGATCAAACACACAACGCAAAATTTTGTCATCGGAATTAATAGATATCCTGTTCATGAAGACTGTACTACGATCCGTACTTCTATCAACAGCCAGAGACGACACAGAATACTGAGGGTTCTGTTTACTCTCCTACGAACAATTGTCGGAACTCATCACTATGCATGGCTGTACATTTTTTATGGACATAGGACTGTTGTTTATCGATGTTTTGCCGCAGGATGGCAGGGTCGAGTAAAGCAGACAACAGATGCTAGATAAATGTAAGGTCTTTAACAATAGTGCTGTCATGCCCAGTCCTTACGGAAATGAAGCGTGAGCGACGGTTGTACAGTCTTGTGCAGTTGAAAGTAATCCTAGAAGATCTAACAATCGTGAAAATCCGAATCCCAAGCGTGTTGATCTGATGAGCCACAAAAACAACCGACAACTTTTGGCGGGTCGACTAGAAAACAAACCAGATTTGGGAAAGCTTTCAGTCTGCTGATAGATTGGTCCTGAGGTTGTTAAAACACGAGTTCGACCGGATTTCCAACCGTCGAATGAAACGTCGAGGGGGTTGATCCCCCGATTTGTTGAATCCGGGTCCAACCGGGATTTCGACCATCGAACGGAGCAACGGCCGGTTGATCCCTAGATTTTTGTAAACCGTGTTCTTCACAACAGGCGCCTCTATCATGAAAACTGAGGTAGCGAAATACGGAGTCTAAGAACTTGAATGCAGGGAACCATTTTTTAATATAATTAGAAATATGCTAAGATATCTGTTCATTAGAAATCAGGGACTGAAATCGAAACTTACCTACTTTAACAGCACTGATGTTATGCTGGCTATTGATAACACTGTTGAATGCTGTTATCACCGATATCTATTTTTTAGTCATACGAAATCTGTAAGATTTGAAACTCTGAAGGGAAGACGATATCGTATTTTCGCATTTGTCTTCTCTAAATGGTCAGGCCAAATGACAAATGGTTAAGACAGCTCCAAAACGTAGTCTATCAGTATGTAGGTACACAGCGTCTTGCGACAGTTACATATTTATGGGTGGAGATCAAAATAGCGAATTACCAAAATAGAGAATGGCTAAAATAGCGAATTAAAAAGTGAGGAACATTTAGTTGTAGAATAGTCTTAATTATGGGATTCGCTTTTTCAGCCATTCGCCATCTTTATCATTCGCTAATTTGATTGCATTTTAATAAGATGGAGGTCAGAATAGCGAGTAGCTGAAATAGCGAATTCCACAATGATGACCATTCTAGATTCAGACGTTCCTACACCGTTAAAAAAAATTTGGAAAATTAGTATATGTATTGGAAGTTTTTTTGCAGATACCGTATATTAAATTTCATTTTATATACGGATATGTTGTAAAATTCCAATAATTATATTATTATCACAACTTTTATTAAGTTTTTAGTATTCTGTATACTGATTTTACGAAAATTTTTTTGTATCATAATTAAAATTTGTATATTAAATCTAATAAACACGTTTCTCCAAAAAAAACTTTGAAAACTTTATATTAATTTTCATTAAAAAATGTCTAACAGTGTAATTTCGAATTTCGCTATTTTAACCATTCACTATTTTGGTCATCCGCTATTTTTACCTCCACCCATATTTATTCGCATTAAAAGGTGAATAATAGCTCGCGAGAAACGTTATGATGAGCGCATGCTCGGCACGCATCTGCCCTCTATGTCGCGTTAGCAGAAGTCAGAATAAAAGCGAATTTCAAACGATCACGCAGCAACCAATGTCTCAGACACAATCTTTAAGCTAGCTGTAACTATAAATTATATCGATAGTATATCATTATTGTCATGTATATCTATGTTATATTCAATGTTAGATGATTAAGGAGGGGATAAGGTCTGGACGATGAAAAAAGGCCCTTTTTAGGATATTTTTTTGTCAAAACCGATAGTGTTACTTTATCTAATTAAATTGCTTATATAATAATATAACGTTTCCACAATATTATGTTAAATTTTCATTGTAAAATATTGAAAACTGAGTGCGTGACAGCAAATCTCCCGAGGCGCCTCGAAAAAAATGTTGATTAGCGGTGTACATCGTAACTCGTCACCGAATCTGAAAAAAAAAATTAAAATGCATTCTTTAAAGGACAGTATAGTCGAGGTAATCAGGACGGGAATTTTTTTTTTCGATTTTTGGGAGCACTTCAAAGTCGAAAAACCGATTTTTGTTTTAAAAAAGTCAGCGAATTTGTTCTTGAAAAAATACTAATTATCATAAAAAAAAAGATCTCGACATTACTTGGGGAATTATCTAAATAAGTGCTGTACAAAATTTCAGAACGATCGGTCCGGTAAATTTTGAGAAATCGTGTACACGGACTTTAAAAATGACACTTTTGAGGAGACCGTTTTAAAGTTTTGCACTCGGAAATAATGGAAATCGAACTCGATAAATTTCTTATACTCACATATTGAATCGTCGATGCCAGGTCCGAGGAGCAAAAAGATCTTTTGCTTCACACATAGCTTTTCTCCCGTGTTCTACAGCCGATGCTGTAGCAATAGTTGAAAAAACAAAAACAAAATCTAAATTTTTTTTTTAAAAGATTGTTCCTTCCTTCCATGGTAAAGCTTCAATCGCATTTTACCAGTCCTTCCCACCCTTACTATCACGGTCTAACCGAACTTCACTAAGCTAACATAACCTCCAATGCGTCCGCAGCCGACTTAGCTACACTGTACCGCATATACCGAGGGCACGGCGAAACTGCGGAAAACCCGTACTGTGACAGACGACCGTATATTCTTCTGACTTCCCGGTGTGTAGACGAAAGTAACTTGCTTAAGTATAAACACCGAGGCCTCTGAAAAACTGACCTCCCGCTCACTGGCGGCTGAGCCAGCCGGTGCACGGCTAAGCTAAGTCACCCATCCAAGTTATAACCACAAGCAATGCTACTTAACTCGGGGGATCGCCAAAGCTGCACACCGACCGCGCAACCACCAGTATCGGTAAGAACAAAATCTATTATTCTGTAATGTTTTTGGAGATCTTTTTTCTATTTTTAATTTTTTTTCGCTGACGAGCTACTAGCTTTCACTTAATCTGTTTTACGCTTTTGCGGAAGAACCTTTTTTTTCGGTCGGCCCGAAATCTTACTACTATTCTTACGATCGTCTCTGGTAATTTTTCGAGCTACGAATACGAATGAAAACACAATCAAACTTCCAGCGTCACTTGCTACTGCTCAGCGCAGTATGCAGCGACCAACTGATGAATATACCTCGAATTCCTCGAATGTATATAACAGAATCTGAACAGCATTTACCATAGCATAACGGTATGTAAACGCGTTCACCATACAATAGATTTGAGGATCATAAGTAAATAAAAGGAGCGCCTCGGCTCAGCGTGCCGCGCAGCTGCCGAGCAGGTACAGAAATCTGCCTGTAGCAGCGGGCACTCAAATGCTCATATGTTCATCAATTTTGCTCCGATCGCTTGACATTTTGACACAATATTTTTGAAATATCATACGTTCATTTAAGGAGGGTCGGGTGTTACAATTTCATCAAGAAAAAAATGCTGATTTTTTTTTTTACGAATTTATATGAATGTTCTAAGTGTAACTGCAAAGTTTGAATGCGTTCGTCATCACCATTTTCGAGAATTATCTTTTTCTAATTTGCACAAGTTAACATTCATTCTTACAGCAGATTGAAAATAAGCGATGAATTTTAATATTCCTAGGGTAGTTCATGTGGAAACGTTGGAAACAAATTATTGAAAACCTCAAAGAATATTGTCAAGAAGCTCGGTACAAAAATGAAGACAACGGTTCTTCACCGTTAGTTAACAATATGCAATTACATGGAACTTTGCAGCTTTATCTCCGCACGCTTGGCACGTGCGAGTGATAGGCAGTATGGCGGACCACTCACTCGCACACGATCTGCCCCGCACCATGCGCGCCACCGCGTCTATCCCCTCCGAGTCTCGCGCTCACTCTCCTTAAAAAGAATTTTTAAATGTAAAAAAAATATTTCAAGCCCTTACCTCCCCCCCCCCCCCCCCCCCTCCTAGTTCGCTTTCCTCTCTCGGGTTTTCTTCCTGGTTAACCGAGAGCTTGGGCAAATGCCGGGTACAATAAAAGTCTGGAGAGCGCCAGGGAAAAACGCACGTCTCTCTCCAGAACAAATCTACAAAGTGTGAAAGACAAGTGTGAATAATACCCGCGTAGTAAGTAAGCAAGCTGCAACGCACATGTAGGAACTGTATCTAAGAGGATCGAGTGTCCGGGAAACGACGTGACTCAAAGACTAGATCGAAGCCTAGCAACATCCCTGTTTTCACTTTCTTGAGAACCCGTGTACGACCACACGCAGATCAAAGGTTGGTCGCCAAATGCTTCACAGCAGCGCCGGGCTCGAAGCGCGGCCTGACGCAAGTTGCGCAGTCAAGAGGTAGCTCGTCTTTTGTCACGCGGACCCTGGCCAGCGAGCCTTTCGGCCATTCAGGCCCACAGCGGCGGGACCTGGCGCCCCCGCCACTTGGCTAGTCATGCGTACGCCACCTTCGCTCACTACCCCCAACCTTTGACCCTTAACCAATGAAAGGAAACCATCTCTTGGTCAGGAAAATTCGAAACTTGAAGTTACGTCGAAGAAGGGGCAGTCTTTCGAGAGATTTCGCGTTTATAACATCATTTCGAAATTCTTGTACTTCTTGTCGTGTCTCGAAGTACCGTCGACGTTTGTAAAGTATAGTATATACGTACATTTGATTTAAAGATGTTGATTTAATAGTCTGAAGTTATTATAAATGATTCTGAATTCGGTGTATTGTAATGAGAAGTGAATTGTGTAATGTTAAAAACGCTTATTAAAACTGAAAGTGTTTGAATCAATTTTAACGTGTTTTATTCGAGTGATTGAGAAGATTCAAATTCATTAATATTTTCCTGCTGCTCAGGCATGAATCTTTATTCGCCAGGCAGCAGTAGGGAAGGAGCGAATGAGAACGCTCCAGAACGAGTCGAGCTAGAGCGGACGCTTGCCTCGTATAACACGTTTCGAGTCGTTAATCATCTAGCAGAGTAAGGCCGGGATCCTGCGTGACAAAGGATGAGGGAAAGTCCATCTTTTTAACATTGTTAGCCCGTTAGATGGCGAAGGAGCTGGACCGTTTCTCGCAAGCGATTGTTCGGCATTCCATGTAGGGGAGGCCGGGGCAAAATCGGGAAGCTAAGCTTTTAACGTGGGTAGAACGTTTCAGCATATGTTCATTGGTAATTCGTCACACAAATACAATATATATGTCTTTGCTATTATCCGTGCGAACAAAAGAATTGTCTGGGCAGAATGGGGTACATGAGCATTTTCTCAAATTTGTAATATCTCGACAGTATTGCCTGAACGTGCGTAAAGTGCCTGTTTAACAGCTGAAACGAATGTTTTTGTCGCTTTTAGCGCGATCGCAAATAAAAATTTGTCTGAGACTTTCATGTACAGGACCCGATTCAGCGCAACCCGTATACACTTGCGCATGATGCAAACAAATTTAATATTTATCGATAATAATTGCGCACCGTATTTTGCACCGCGCATCCAAATCATTTACCGTTCGCAATTTACCGCGTGTCTATGATTTTTTTCAACGACCCCATTTTGCCCCAGTCGCCCTTATAAGTAAAGCACAGGCGCCTATGAGTCAGTCACCGTGCGCTCATGTATCGACGAGAGACGTTTTTGTTGGTGTTTATCGGTGGTACAACATACATGCTGTCAACCGATCAGCGTTTTGTTCGACAATTGGAAACCCGTTTGAACCTGAGTCCGAATAATTTGAGGGCCAACCGGGTAAGACCTGGGTTCGCACAACCAAGGGAACAACCCATAGAGTCTCGAGGTAAGGAGTACGATCGACTGTGGAAATCGAATTTGCCATCCGTTCGCAAAACTGTGAAGAAATATTTTGACGGGAGCCGAAGTGAAGTGATGACTCGGTCCAATCCAATTGAACAGGACCTCTTTTAATGCGGCTTCCGGTGATAGGCCCTAGAATTATACACAGTTTTACAGATATTTATTTTGGATTGAGTTTGTATTTATTACACAGGCAACTGACAAGACATTAAATATAGATAATTGTTTTTTCAATCCAACTTTACTTTTTTTTTTTTTTTTATTGAGATAAAAAAATATGAGGATATGAGCTTTGGGAAAAAGTGATTCCCACTAAGCTCAGTCTTTCCTCTTACCCATCCAACTTTACTGGTGATAATTGTCGAGTAGCGCCCTCGAACGCTAATCGTCAGTACCTTGACAACGAATCAATTTAACTAATTCGGTTGCTACAGAAGATAGAACGGTCGGGAACCGATCGTCTTTACCTAAAACGTACGCAATATGGCGCGTGGTCTGTTGGGTCTGTTTCCAGTTGGAACAAAGCTCGATCATCAAACGTCTCGTCTGTGTTCAATTGAGCCACTGGACAGTCTCTCCGTGTCGAACTAATGTTTTTCGAGTTTTGCTATGTCGAACTGCGCCGTGTCGAGTTGGTGCTCTGTCGAGTTTTGCCAGGTCGAGTTTTGCTGCGTTCAGTTCGTCACATGTCGAGTTTTTTCGAGGCCTATCGGTGGCGTGTCAAGTTTCAACGTATTCGGTCAGTGAAGTGTCGAATTCTGCTCTGGTGAGATGATGGCGTGTCCAGTTATGCTATTTCGAATAGTGATTTGGCGAGTTTTTGCGTGTTTGATTTGGACTGTGTCGTGATTCTACGTGTCCAGTTGCCTGCAATACCGTCTGTGTTCAACTGGGGTGTAGGATCGAGCCACTGCTGAACGGAGGTTTGAGAAACCCGGGAATTACCCAATCGATACTTTATTCGACGGTTGGGATCGAAGTTAAACCCAGTTTCGAAAAACCTCCGATCAACCGACCGGTGCTACGTTTGACGATTAGAAACGTGGTTAAAACCGGGTTCGAATAACCCGAAGACAACCACTTAATATTTTGTTGGAGACCCGGTTTGGAAACCCGGTGGAACCTGTGTTTCCACAACCGGTGAACCAACCTATCCGCAAGCTGCCAGCCATTGAAAGTTTGGTTGGTTTTTTGGTTGAGTTGACTGAAATCATCGGTTCTTCTGGCTCAAATCAACCCAGTTGGAAACACAATGTGATTTCGTTTATACGATCTGGTAGGGGCACACTATGAGAACAAGTATTCTGTAGATGTAACTACGCACATAAATAATAAACTAATATCGCGCCCTACCACAATGTCACATGAAATACGCCTTAAACTTTATTTTCAATACACCGAAGTACTATCTAAAGTTTTTATTTTACGAGTCAACAGAAAGTAACTAAGCGATCGAATCGACAATTAAAATGTGACAAGTATTGCACAGTCGTGCACGATAATTTTACTGTATTTTCCGCATTTGCCGAGATTTTCGGGTGATAATTTCGGAACCGAACAATATACTACCGCTTATAGGTTTTTTTTTCGATTTTTGCGGAAAATACTACGGTATGAGAAAACCTTTGCAGGACTGCTCGACAGACTTATTGTATATACTCGCACGAGAAAATCGGAAACATGACTACTGTTTCTCCTTCCATGAAGGGTGACCGGACTTTGCCGATAATCGGCCCAATCTCGGTGCTGAGACTGCCAACATTAGCATTGCCCGATTATCGGCCCGAGTCTTGGATGATAAGTTCTCAATATTGGCGAACAATACTTGGCCGAACATTGGCCTAATGTTGGCGAAGTCGATAATCGTCACCCCAACATTGGCCCGCGTATTGGTCGTTTCAGCTTTATCGGCGAACCTACATGGGTTAGAGACCGACTCTGTAACAAGCAGCCATGGTAACCAGCAAGGATGTTATGGGACTCGTAGAAAAATTTTCAAGGCTAGGAGTTTCCACGTGTCATATATAGATGATGAGAATTTCATACTAAGAGTCTTTTTAGGAAGTCATAAAATCATGTTATACATATTTATTAAGCTGATTTGAAATAGTACCATTTTTATATCGGGTTACCTATTAATATTCAAGTACTTTCACTCAAAAGCGAAGTTCACACGAGAGGCGCCTCGTAAAAAATGTGTTACTACTTTCTCTTAGAGGTTAAGGTAAAAAGAAAATGTAAGAAATTTTTCTTTCTGATATTGAAATAATGTTCATGCGGCAAAACCCTGAAATAAAATTAAGATACATTTTCTAACTCATTTATTATGAACATCGAATTACGGCCCACTTAACCTTCTATGTACTTAAGTAAGCGAATATTCAAGAGCTCATTTACAATCTGCATTGACAAACACATAACATTTAGCGTACCATTATCTACAAACTAGTACAGTCTAGATGGAACCGACCGGAAACTCTATTAGATAAGGAGTTGCTTATAGTAAATTTAGAATATTGAAATGCCCATTCAATGAGGCTAAAAAATCGTTGCCTTTTAAGATTGTACGATAAAGTTAATATGTTCATTAAAACAATACATACTGGACTGCTTTGCGACATCTGCATTTTTACAACTTTGTAAAAACCTATTTTTTACTTTAAAAAAATTTAATTTCCGAGAGAGAGTAGGAATTGTTTTCACAGGGCGTTAGCGTAAAATCTGTCATACGTGTCCCTTGCGAAATTACGTGAATTTTCATGAGATTACACGATTTTCGTTTGCAAACCTTATACTTAAAGTTGAACTTACTAACTCAAGCTCGATCTTAATTTCGTACTGAAAATCGATTTTGGCATTGTATTACGAACTTCAGTTTAAACTTAGAACAAACTTAGGACTATAATACTATATTCGACCCTTAATATTTAACGTAAGACAGCCGAGTATTCAGTTCCCAAGCAAAGAAGACCAAGGATTTTTTATTATTTCATAATACAATAACGGTGCTTCAAATCATCTTCAAAAGATGCCAAACCTTAAAGCGATTATCATTAAAACTAATAATAGTTTTTTTTAAATGTACGTGGTAGCATTTACTTATAGGTTACACCGTAAATACAGCGTAATCGACAGAAATTCCCGTAACCGTAATGCAATTAGCTGCAATAATTGCGTTTTCGTTTTCCTACAGAGGAAGCTTCGTTTTCGTGGAAAAAAAAATTCTTCGATTTTCGTGTCAAATTACTCGGAATGGCTTGACAATATCGAAAAAAAAGTGGTTTGAAATTTTTTTTCGGATGGATGTATGTGTGTGTATGCGTGTCAGACTTGCAAAATTCAAAGACCGTTAGTTCATCAACGCCCCGTTCTATGTATGACTCACGGAATAATCGAAATCTTTTTTCAGATTTCATAAGACTTTAAATGTTTCCTTTAATGTCTGTATGCTTCCTAGGTACTGCAAGTTATTACCTACTCAGCTAAATAGTTCTTGGTAAATAAAGCAAAGAAAAATGACGGTCATTATTGAATTTGAGCGAAATCCATAAATCGGTTTAAATTCTATAAAATTTGGAATTTGCGAAAAATTGATATTTTCCTCCTATTTTAAGTTAGCTTTGACTAACCCTGCTTAAATCTTCTACAATGAATTCGGTTAAAATCGGTAGAGAGGTTCTGATTACATAGGATTTTGAATCGTCGAAAAATTGACGTTGTCTTTATAATTTAAGTCAGCGTCAATTACTTCGGTAAATTTTCTGCGAAATACATTCAAATTTGGTTCACATATGGATTAATATAGAAAAAAGTTCAGGCCTTTTTTTGACACATATTAGTCGAGCGTTTTAAATTTTATGGCAGTCTGAATTTTTAGAAAACCGTCTCTCGCGACAAAACAAGCCTGCAAAGTATAACTTTGCAAATTTCTTCCTACTTATTTGTTGCTTTCCACGGGGCTTTCTTTATGAGGAAGCCAAAATCGATCACCATTCTTAATCAATCGAAGGGATGTTCTCTCCCGAAAATTTTCATGGCGTTTTTGTACCATTTCGACGTGGCCCCACCACAACAACCTTAAGGTTTACCACGTTTCTGCATTTACACTAACACTTTATGAGCGCAGCGCTCGCTTATCTGTGTATTCCGTAGCCAACGAAATAACTCTGTAATCGATAAGCTCGCGCCTGCGAATTGACGACCCACTGAACAGTCGGGGGTGTAGTCTCAACCCGCGATGCTTACTGGATGTCGGTGACGATACGAAAACGCGTCTAGTCGTGTTTCAGTCGCGATGTAACCGCATAAGGAGTCGGCCTCGCACGTGGCCACCGGAGATTCAACATCGATGCTCGAACTCGGCTATTGTGAAATAAAATGATAACCCGAGCGAAGGCAGGATCATCCGTTGGAACACTGAGGCCACTTGACGAATTTTCGTAAAGCCGCTGCGACTCTGCGACAAAAAATCTACGGGTGCTTATCGAGTCGAAGAAATAATAAATAAGAGAAAAATCGGACAGGGTTGAAATAACGATCGGAGGTGAGATGATTCTATAAAATCTATTAAAATATGAATGTGAAATTGAATTATTCTATTTCTGGTCAGTTCACTACATTTCTTAAATGACATCAGAAATAATAAGTTTGGCCAATGACAGTTCAGTTTATTATCCGGAAACATTTATCTAACAACTAATTGAACATTATTCATATAGGATTAATAAGTGGTTGATAAATCTCGATTAATGATTCTACAAATTTGATTTTGTTGTCTATAAAATAAAACACATTGAAATGCAAATGAGTAATGAATTATTTATTTTGTCGTCAATCCACTACATCGAAATAATAAGTGCCGTAATTACAGTTTACTATATTATCCTTCGATAATTATTCATACATTATTAAATAGCTGATCAGTAAACCTTGATATAAATTTTTCACAACTCCATTTCATTATATATATATATATATTTATTTATTAATTATGCTTCATGATTGATATTGATAACGTTAAGGGGAAGACAGTCTGGTAATAATCAGTGATATTCACATGTAAAATATATGCTATTGACAAAAACATCTGTCGTTACCTTCAATGATTTTTGTTTGTCTTCACACTCTACATACTTTAATAACAGAACAGGAAGACCGAATGTTTCTGAATAATTTTCATTTGTGCACAAGATGAACCTTTCTTGTATGAGTGCAGGTATTTATTTCTTTGTGATTGGTAAATCCACAATTATCATTAAAATTATTCCTTAAAGCCTGTATTCAAGTCGATGGGCCCTTCCTAATTTTATGTTTGTCTGAAACCATCACATTTTAATCTGAACGAATTTATCTTATGCACAACTGAGAATTATTAAAATATATCTGGCTTAATTCCTCTGTTATAAACTGAGTACCAAATTATCTTTATACTGAGTGATTGTGTATAAAACGAGCAAAAAATATGGTATTTTACTTATAATAAATATATGCTATATGCTTACAAAGATTTTTCTTTCGCATAATACCAGCAGTCAACAAGAGAGATATTTTTCTATAAATTTCCGGAAAAATCCGTGCATGTCGTGGCATTATAAAGTGAACTATTAATTACGAGTTCATGACCACATTTTGATAGTCACGTGAAGGACAATGTTATTGCTGTGACAATAGAAATACAAGTATTCTACTATATAACTACCTCAGCTATGAAAGATGTTCACGTAGAGAGGAAATTAATTTCTGTCACCTCATAGTTGCAACGACGTTCACTTAAACAGTATTATTGATTGATTGATAGCATTTTTTTAAATATTTCGATGCGAAAATTTATGTTTCATGAACAATCATGAACTAAAATTTATAAAGTTTTGCAGCAAATTGAGCCAAAAATTGTTTAAATTCAAATAATTTTCCGTGAACAAAAACAAATAGTTAAAAATAAAGTATTCTCACAATTTTTACTATCCGTTCTATAAATCGCAAATAGCACTTCTATTTAGTACTCCAGCTGATCCATGAAGTCATGCAGTTATTGTATAATCCATTTCAAGTAGATTTTTTTTTTTGCAATATTGTACTATAAAAATTATTATTAAGAACGCAATATACAAATACGGTGCAACATCGTTTGACTATGTATCGAACGCGTTTAAAAAATCGTGTTCAACATATAAGTGCCGTAATATTACCATATGATTTTATATCAAATTCAATATACCGGTTCTTAACTATAAAAAAAAACTTCCCTATAAGTACACATTCCAATCTAAAAATAAACTAATATTCCGATAATTTTTGGCAGTGACATATTATGTTAAGAACTATAGATTTATGAAAAGCAAATTGTTAAGCTATTTAATCTTATAGCCATTTTACTATTCTATTACGACATTAAATTATCTGTTACCGTGACACTTTGGTTCATTATCAAATATTTAATGAGACCGGAAGACCTTCGTGCTCCGCGTGGTCTATACATCTACTGTGGGAGGCGATTACCTACCTCGCTGTAATCTACTTTAGCTACATCACATTTAGTCAGAAGCTTTCTCTAATTGCCGACTTTTTTTAATTCAATTGATTCGTGGCACGAAATACATGCTCCATGCACTCTACAATATTGCACTCTGTGCAGCAAGGGCTGAGACATTGATCGAGCAATTGCGAGAGCTAGTGCAACCTCGCCATGTGCTGCACTGATTCATGGTCAGTAGGACGAATGTGATACGGTAGTCGGTTAGCGATGCGACGGAGGACTGGTTGCCGAGGCTTTTCCTACGTCTACACTTAACAACGGAACTCAGAGGAAAAAAGACGTATTATATTCGTCGTATTTGCAAATATTTTTATAAGAGAAACATGGGAACAATATTTACAAAAATATTGGTGCCGTGTCTCAACGAGAATATGGGCGAGAATCTTGGCAAGAATCATGGTCCAATCCATACCAACATTGATAATAATAATAATCATTACATATCTAATATTCTAACGATATTGCCGTATCATAGTAAAATAATATACATACAAAATATTGCAGTCGTCTTTAATTATTAAATAAAAGTATGCATTTTTATATTATGCAACAATAATATCATAAAATATTATATAGCAAAGGTGTGTCTCGACGTTTTAGACTATTCACAATATATTGACATGAAAATCTTTAAAAAAATTTAAAAAAAAACAAATTTCCCGCTAAAAGGAAGTAAAATTACAGTATTTTTTATTAAATCCAATGGAAATCAGGAAATTTTATATGCAAAGCAGGATCTTAAAATAAAAAGAATTGGAATTGTACTTTAACATTTAAATCGTTGAAAGTGTATGTCAAATCGGATAATTTGAAAATTGTTGCGGGGTGCTTCGATTAGCTATCATCCATGACTCATGCCGAAATTCTCACCGAGACTAGGTCTTATACTGATTTTTTGCGTGTGGGTGGGAACCGTGTGATTTTTTTAACGTGGGAGAGAAATCGTAGTCATTGAGATATGAACCAGTTCATCTGTTTCTTCTCGCGGTTACGCAATATTTCCACCTATTTATAAAGTCGTTGAATAACGATGGTAAATCGCATTTTCGACACGGGTGCTCTTCGTTATCGCTCCGGTGCTTTGTGTTCGAAAAGAGAGACACGCAGAGACTCCTTCTGTATATTGATAGCGAGAAGCGACTCGAAACTTTCAGTATAATGATATCATGTTAGACGGCCAGACCAGCCACCAACAGCTAGCGAATAATAGTACCGATAACAGTAGTGCAAAAGCTCCCGTACACACAGATATCCAGAAAACGTGCAGCGTTAAGTTTGAAGAGTATGTTTATTTTTTTTTTAATTATGGCCCTCTATCATTTTTCAGTGAGACATTTATGTCATAGTTTATTTAATAAATATTATTTTGTGACAGTTATCGACGGCGTCTGTAGAAATTTAGTTACGTTTTTTTATGTTGACAAAAAAAATACATTTTCATCATCTAATTGATAATAAACATTTCACTGAAATATTATCAAAATATAAATAACTGGGGAAACAAAGTAGGTGTCTGTTTTAATTTTTGCTCATTTTATCATTAAGTTCGATTAAGAATTAATTTACCTTGCAGCAGTCGAAAGGGTTCAATATCATTCTATAAGTACTGCTGATTGTTGTTATGTAATAAATAACGTTAGAAATGTTTATTTAACATATTGATGCCGTCTTATAATTCTGATGCAAAACTGACATAATGGCAGCAGCTAATACTTATTCGACATCTATTAAAGTAGAATTGCCAGAAAATATTGAAGAACGATTGAAGAAGCAGAGAGAATCATTTTCGTCAAATCATACTTCTAAATATCCATTACATAAGTGACCTAATGGATATTATTTTGTAACTAATGTCCACAACCTGTAGACGACAAAAATATATCATTCGATACCTGCTAAATGGGCGAAAGTCCAAATTTTCTCGAAGAATTTCTTTACAAAATTGTGACTACACTAAGTGTATAAAAAAATAAATAGAAAGCCATACGCATTTTTTCCCTCGCAATAGTTTTTTTCTGCACAGTCATATACATTCAGAAAAATCGTTCTGTTGGATTTATTCGATTCAAATATAGGATCTATTCGAAAAAAAAAACTATTTCAATTGGATCAAGTACATTTAATTTGAAATCAATACGATTTATTCGTATACAATAAACAATATTTAATTCAAATAGTCTACTAGAACAATAAATAAATGTCTTCTTCAAGTAATAACATAGTAGGATCTTATTTCATCACTAATACCATTATTTTCTTTCAGTGTAGTAGGAATGAAAATTCATTAATTTCAAATAAATGACGTATTTGATTCGACGAAACCAATTAGAATGATTTCTTTGAATGTAGATTTTAAAAAGTGCGTTGACCGAAGAAAAAAATACCTCAAGAGGTTATTAAACAAACAACTGTAAATTAACGAATACCGGAAACGAGGAGTTGAAGTAGAAAATAACGATGCTTTTTTTTGTTGACAGTGGGCCATGTAAGGAACCTTTGCTGCCTAGCAGCAAGCGGAACTCGTACAGGATGACACCGACCGGTGGCCGGTCGCGTACCGTATCCGAGACGGGACCGGCGTCGACCCCGCTGACCTCGACCTTGTCGAGTCCGGCTGTGGACGAGTATCTCGAGGTGACGATTCTCGACGATGCTGGGGACGGTGGACGTCTGCCCGACGTCGTTGCCCAGAGCAAGCTTTGCGGCGGCGACGAAGAACGTGTCGAGTCCTACTTAGCGATAACCATTCAGGTCTTCATACCATTTCTCGTTGCTGGTCTCGGTATGGTCGGCGCTGGCCTAGTTCTCGACGAGGTTCAAGTGAGTTCTTCCCCTACCTTTGTGACAATTGACAGTGCGTCCGAGGGGATACATTCGACCGAGGTCAACAAAAGTCGAAAAGAAAAAATTATAATTTTATAATCTTCGTCATGAAATAATACGATCGCTTCACACGTTTCGCAATTCGCTATTATTGATTTTATACTTAATTTCATATTAATCATTGGTTAAATATACACTCTTTTCCTTTCTCGTAGAAGAAGCTTTGTTTGCATAAAAATTTTTTTTTTTTGAGATTCTAGTCTCAAAACAATGGTTTAAAACGTTAAAAAAAGTGGTCTAGAAAAAATGTCCTCAGCTAAGTACGTGTGTGAGTATGTATACAAGTTTGATCACTTGAACGGTGATAACTTAAGCTAACTATTTTAACTATGAGCTCAAATTTAGCACACATTTGGAGGAGCAGGCTTTCTTTAATTGTTGCAATTGTCGACTAAATGTATGCAAAAATGTACATTTCGTAGCTTTTTAAATTTTTCGCAAAAAGAGCGTGGTCGCTCTAACTTCTGTAGAAACTAGTCTATCATGCTAAATAGTTCTTTATAAGAGCATGTGCACGCGATGTTGCTTAGTATTCAATTTGGTTTGAATCGGGAAAGTGGTTAAGATTTTATGGAATGTTGTTTTTTTTTTTAATTGACGTTATGACATTTACTTTGTCAAACTTTATCTTTGTTATTGAGCTCACAAATGATATGTGAATAGATTGATTATCAGCCATAATAAATAATAATTTAGTGGCTAACGATATAACATTTTTTTCGTTATGAATTTTTGAATAATTGAATAAATTAACGGTATCACATTAACTGCGGCAGAACGTCAGATATGAATCGAAAATACATTATGTGAAGAAAATAATACGCTGCCATGATATAAATATATCATTTAGTGACGAGCGGTCAACAATTTTGGTTTTATAAAATTTTGGATTAACGAAAATGTAACTTTGTCGCCTACACTTTTACAAAACTTACGATACCAAAACCAAAATTAGCATGTAAACAAAATCATATTCTGTCATTATACATATATAATTTGGTGGCGAAACGCAATACATTTTGGTTTATGGAATTTCGAATTATTAAAACAACTTACATAATTGAAACATGTTTATCGATTTATTTAAAACCAGGACGCAAAGCAGACCTTTGCACATTGCTTCCTCATGAATTGTTGCTCTTTACAAAATTTACAAAGTTTCCTCTATGAAGAAAGGAACATCGTTTAACATACTTCCTCATAGAGGTAGCTTTGTAAAAAACAACAAATAATGAGGAAGCAATGTGCAGGGTTTTACTTTGCATGCTTTTTTAACAGTAATTCCGTTCGTCCGTTTCTTCTGAGACACATACATACATCTGGACAATTTTTTCCAAACCACTTTACTCGACGTTTCAGACCATCCGAAGTGTATGCATACTCAAATATAAATCTTAAAAAAACGTCGCTACAAAAACAAAGCTTTCTCTATGAGCAAGCAAAATAACAGTGATTTCTACTTAATCATATAAAATCGAAGCTGATCTGTTTCTCGATGAGATTAAAGTGAGTTCTTACCCTCTTGTTGTGAGAATTGACAGTCCGAAAGGAAACATTGGACCGAAGTAAAAAAAAAACGTATAAGCAAAAAAAATTATAATTTTACAATTTCGGTCATGAAATAATTGGATCACTTCAGATATTTTGTATTTAACTATTTATAATTCCAAATTGAATGTCATATTGATTATTATTTAACGCAGCAGTTTTGCAAATTTCCCATACTTGTCACAGTGAACTTACAATCTTTTTTAAGATGAACCAGTCATCTAAAAGAAAGTCATAAGACGAAAAATTCTGTAAATGGTACACTTCTTTTAGAAAATCTTGAATTAAAACGCTATTAATGAGGAAAATGCATAGAAATGGTCGAAAACGGCGACAAGTTTCGGGATTTTTTCTCACTGAAACTTATGAAATTTTTAGTGTATTTTATTGTACATTAGAAGGTATGAAAAATCATTTTTTATCAATAATAAGAGTTTATCAGTAGGCTGCAGCCAATTGTTGTCGACCGGATATTCTTCGCGGTGTCAAACGCCGGGAGCTGTAGTTTTTTTTGTAAATCTGAATTAACAATTTCAAGAACCATTACATTTTATATGAAAGTCCGCTGTCGATGAACCAGGAAGAAGTTTAAAAAATTAAATATTGTAATAATGGTGTCACTCATAGAAAAAAATGGAATTTGCACCGAACATTTTTATGAAAAAAAATATGATAACATTTTTTAAAATTGAATATCGAGATTATTTGACGAGGGTTTGCAATAATGTATCTAAAAACCTTTAGTTTATGTGAATCAGATAAATAATTTTTTTTATCGCGCCCGCCAATTTCAAAAATATACTTTTGAGTAAATCGCGTTTAAAGTTTCGGCTAAAGAAAAATCAAAGTTTCTGGTACCTCTAGTTGTTAAGAGCCTTATTTTATAGTTGTTTTAAGCTTTTCCACTATCTTGGGACCATAAAGCAGACCCTTCTCGTATGCATACAGCTGGTTGTCCTCCAATACCTGGCTGTAAAGCACTTTGGTGCTGTGGAGGCGGCGGCGATTCTATCTCTGCAAGCGCGTCTTGTCGTATTCCTCCGCGAAGTTTACACAGCCATTTCCGATAGTTATTTCTCATTATTAGTTCTGCATAGTTAGGAGGACCGCAGTATAACCTTCGTTGAATATGCTCCCGGCTGAAACGCAGAAACCTCAATAACTTGTAATCCGCAATGGACATATTCGGGAGCTAATAAGCGCCAAACGGTGGCGTTAGAACTTTCATTGGCATTCTGCGTATGTCCAACCAAACATCTTTTAAGTAAATCTGGCTTTGAAAATTCTTTGTAAATCAGTGGCAAATGCTTTTGGACAGTGGCGGGGGATGATCGAAGTCCCCACCTGTGGCCTTAGCAATGCCCCATTTGCACCAACTGTCTGTTCCTTTGGAACAATCTTCATGCCTTCGTTTTCCGTTAGTTGAGCATAAGTGGTCATAAGTCGCCATAACGGCGTTTGCCATATCTTCGACAGAGTCAACATTTCTTCGGATAACCAAACCGTAATAAATTGTCAATTTTTTTATGAACGTATCAGTGAGTTTTCCCTTCCCGCCTTGTTCTTTGTCTTTCGATACATCACAGAGCCGAGTGCCCATCCTTTTTTGAACGTGCCCAACGCACTCGCTCTTGACAATTATGTAAATCATCACCATATGGATTTTCATCCAAAATTGCTTTGTATGGTTTTGAGTCCTTGTCTCCTATATAATTTCCATATTTCACTCCAAATTTTCTTCGGATGCCACGAGCATCTCTAATGTGGAATCCACCTCAATCTTACCCGCAGAACCTTCATAGTTTGCACTCTATGTATCCTCATGTTTTTCATATCAGTCGAGATATTCTTATTTGATTTTTTATCTTTCCATAGTTTACAACCTTTGCAGTAGACACTTTTAACCACTAAATCTATTACTTTGCCAGAATAATAGGCTATAAAAGTCGTTACGCCATAGAGTGAAAAAAGTCCGCGTTTCTTCCACGAACCATCACCCGATACTTTCAGATCTGATGGAAGCCTTTCGCGTTTCTCATTTTCATATTTTTTCTTCTCTAACAGTTTTTTTACGAAAAATGCTGCACATTATTTTTGCTGATGTATAAATATGTTTCACACGATTCTCGTATGAACTTTGAGTTAGACCGTTAACGAGGTCCATCAAAACGGCAAATATATTTATTCGTTGAAGTCGAATGATATATTTTGTTTATAATTTGTTTAAGATTTTTTGAATAATAAAGTTTAGTTTGTCATGATGCCCAGAGGCGCATGACAAACACAATGCGTCGATTTATTTCAAAACCACAGTTCATAGTAGGTCCATAGCCGACGTCACTGCGACCACACCGACACAAAACCGCGAGCTTGAAACCGAATCGGGGATTTGTGGTTTCTTCAAACTTGACAGTTTATTTGCAGTCACGATATATAAACATTTCCGAGAGAGCGCCAAAAATAGTGTAAAATTCAATTATTCAATATATCTAATATCTAATAATAACAATATATCTGATAACAGTTGGCATTATTCTTGTGACTATCTGTGTAAGACGCACTGGATACTTTTTTTGCACTCGAAGTCTCTCCTAGCGATTTACCTTCCTTATGGGAGAACTGATTAACTCAAAACTTTCGATTTGACGGCTTACTTGCACGGTTGGATTCTCTTTTAGATGTTTTCGGATATATTCCCACGAAAAACGACTTCTGCACCAACCGAAATTCGAAATACGACTTAGGCAAGTTAATAAGACCTTTGTCAAGCATCATAGTATAAACAGAGAATTATATACATCCATACACAGTGTTATATCGGATCCGCGCGCGGTCGTTCAGTTCTGCGGCAAAAGCTCATCGTTGATTCAAAGATTTCACATGATGAAAAGCATATAGGAAGACTTGCAATGTTTTATACTTGAAGTGATAATAATATGGTTCAATAAACGATACTTGCAAGTTTATTGAAAACAAAAGTTGAAATCGTATATGCAACAAGGCGGCATCTTTGAAACTATTAGAATAGTTTTTGAATCTATTATCTCTTTGATAATTGCTACTATAATTATATTTGCTATAACCATAAAATATAGTCGTTCCTCTTGGCAACTATACATTATAGTTAGATTATCGTCGGCCTGACTATTCTTATTAACAAGTTACGATACTTTTCTCTGAGTGCAGTTCTTCGGCCGTAGCATCGAAAGTATTCATCGTATCGCTATAAAATTTTCAGAAAGGATTTTTAGAAGTTGAACTCTCGATTTGTAGAATAAATACAAAAACGTTTAAAAAATTTCTATGTATTTTCCGCCTTCAATGCATAACAAGTATTATAATTTTGCAATTTTGTAAAAACATTCAGTGCACCACAGTGCTATGAGGTAAAGAGTAACATTTTTTATCTATCAGAATTTTTACATCAAACAGGTGACCAAAATTCAGAGTTCACTGTCTTATTTCATTTGTCGAAGAGTGCATGTAGGATTGAATATAGGAATTTTTATTTCAAATCATTATATCAAAGCTATGATTTTTAATGTGCATATAAATGTTTGTTTATTGAAAAATCACTAAACAATCGGTTACAGTAAAGCTTATTTTGTACTGCATCCATAATTGCTATATTTGATACAAATTTCACTGTTTCATAATTACAATAAAACATCGAACACTAGAATTGGTTCACCAGTTTGCTGTGAAAGCTACGACTAGTGAAAAATTTTACTTTCGACCTCACTCCCTTGTGCACTGTATGTTCTTACAAGAATAGAGAATTATAATGTTTTTTATGTATTTATTGAGGTATAAGTACCACATTTTTAAAAAGAAATATATAATTTTGGTGAAAAAAAATTCTTATGACTTTTTCTAGGATATTTATTCCCTTCAACAGTGAGTCTGTCCGTATGTTTCTTTTGCCACACATACATACATCTGGACAATTTTGCTGAACCCTGTTTCTCGACGTTTTAGACCATTGGAAGTGTACTGATATAAAAATCTAAGCAGAATGTCCTTATAAAACAGCACCCAAAATCACAGTATTTAAATCCTAAGTAAATCAGTATTGGCCTAGTTCTCGGCGGGGTTCAAGTGAGTTTTTTTTCCCCTCACACTTGTTCTTTGTATGATGTATCCTCATATCTTTAAGAGAAAATGATTTTCATTTGTGAAACGATTAAACAAATGCAGTCGGAAATCTGTGATATTAATTCATAAATAAAAACATTGTGAACGTGAAATACCTCAATACATTTCTCAATAATTATTTTATTCAGAAAGTAACCACCAAACGAGTTATCACTCCGAAATGAAAAATGGTTTACAATTTACGAACTTATTACCGAGTACAAATTCTATAATGTACAACAATTAGTTTATTTTACGAACTTAAGAAGTTCGATTTACCTGAAAGTAACATATAAGAGAAAATTATTGATATCAATTCATGGCACTTTTATCGATTTTTATCGAAGTTTCCCTTCGACATTTGGAGAATACAAGATCAACGGCGCTTCTCGATGTAACCAGCATTGTTCAAAATATTTTGAAAATTAATATACCATATGGGAAGATTTTTTATGAAATATAAATATTTATATGATAGGCACGACGTTTATAATATTTTTGTTGTGTTGTAGATTGATTACACACCGTACTCGTATTTTCAATTTAATATATTATGTATCTCCAAGAAAAACTCCCTGTACGGTTATTAATTTTAATGAAGATTTTTTTTTATAGTGAGTATTAAAACTTTTCAAACCTTCTGATTGCAGCATTGGGTCGTATTTGAAAGAGTAAACGAGCTGATGATCCTCGTGCCAGCTTTGCTGGGTCTGAAAGGCAACTTAGAAATGACCCTGGCCTCGAGGCTTTCGACCCAAGCGAATCTTGGTCACATGGACGCTCCCAAACAGCAGTGGTCTATGATCGTCGGAAATTTAGTTCTTATACAGGTATTTATTTAAACGAAATTTAATATGAAATATCGCCTCGTCACTTTTAATCAGTATTGTAATCGAGCACGCGTAATATCGTGATAATCAGGATCTTATCTCTGACACCCACTTCACATCCGTGTTCCCAAAATATTATTAATAATTTTTTTTTTATCATCATAGAGAAAGTTCTTTTTTCATCAATTTTTCTTAATACTCCATCGTATCGATGCAAACTTTTATGACTTATAGAGCATTGACCAAGCTTTACTTGATATAGATTTTAAAAATATCATGTGAAGCATTCAGAGTTCATTACATTTTCCAGATTTTCAAAAATGTTTCTTGTTCTCTATCTCAAACAACATTTCTACCCATCGAGCTGAAACTTAGTATGAAAAATAAACGAACCCATGCCACTCATATTATTGAATTTGAGAAAAATGGGTTACAGGGTTTGGATTCTGAAGGAATTTGAAATTTAAAAAAAATCAGCGTGATTGCATGTACTTCTGCAGAACTTGATCTACGAACCAAATATGTTCTATTCAAACGAGGATGTTAACAGATGCTAGAATTTAGTGAGGGTCGGCATACGAAATTCAATCTTATAGGGATTCGAATTTCTATTTTTAATTTCTGGATAACTTAAAATTGCTCTGAATATGAGTTTGTAAATATATCTGTTTTAAATCAGGGATGCAATGTAAAAGTTTGCACATCGCTTTATTGTTTTTTTTTTCGGTTTTCACAAAGCTTTCTCCACGAAACAGCTAAAATCAGTTGAAACACTGCTTGATAGAGAGAACTCCGCAAAAATCAATTTCTTATCATACGGCGCTGCGCACGATTTTATATTTCATTATGTCTCACCGCACCCACGCTTTGCAAGCTACTGGTGACGTTTATGTGACCTTCCTCGTGTTTGATATCATCTTCAGGCGCCGCACGTTGGTAGAACTCGGCTTCGGCAATGTTTGATCGATTATTAAAACTTCACGTGACGAATATATATACCCCCAAGATATTTTTCCTTCGCCATGCAAAACAGTGCTCTGACACTGCTAATTCCACCGGACAGACAATTACTATTTTGTTAAATATACAGACCGAAAATTCGATATCTCGTAGGGGGGATTTGCCGGTAGAGTTCGAACGCGCATAGTTCTAGAGTTAAACAAATTCATGACGCAATGATTACACGATAAAAGGTCGAGTCAGGGCTGTCTAATTTTAATTGAGACAACGCGAGAGAGACAGAGAGAGGCAGGCAGTGAAAACCGAGTGTATGTAGCGAGATAGAGAAACAAGGTAGCCTTGGAATGGTTCGTAAACGATGTCGCGCGAGTTCACTGTCTATCCACTTGATGCGGCAGCCTACTTCCGCTACCTAGATCCTTCCTTAATTGGTCCAAAACGATCTGGGAATGACCTGGTTTTCATTCGATTCTTTTTTTGCTTCCTCAAAGACGAAGTTTTGCTTTTACCGTCTTTCTTTACATTTTCATCTCAGGACACTTAGAATCACTCTATATCTAAAGTATGGAGAATTTTGTTTCCAAAAAATGTCCAATGCATGGCTTCTAATTTTTAATCACCTATAACTTGAAAACCTTTTAACAGATTGATCTGGGATTTGTCATACAAACGGATCATCAAACCGTTTTTAATTGGGTCTTGAAATTTTTGAAAGAATGACGTTATTGCTTACATTTTTTTCAAAATATGAACTAGAAATATCAGCGAATCCGAATTTTGTACGTAAACGGAATAAAATTTCGTTATGTTGGATATATAATTTACTAGAGACCAGTAGAAGGGTTTAGATTATATTGGAATCAAAATGCTTAGTTTTGTTTCTAGTTGTTAAAAATTTTGGTACACGTTTGCTTTTTGTTTTTACTACACATCATAGCTTTTTCGAATATATTTGAAACACATATACCTTGCATATTACTTTCCCCGTATACCTCTTTACAAAGTTTTCTCTATGTGTAAGACAAAATTGATGATCATATTTTCTCATAGAGGCAGGATTGTAAAAAGTTTTAAAAAATATGGACACAATGTGCCAGGTACTAGTTTTTAAAATCTGCAGTTGTAGATTCTAAAAAGCGTTTCTTGTTGCAGGCAGTAATTTATTTTGTAATTACGGATAGAATTGAAACGAATAATAAAATAAATTTGATAAAATATGCAATACAACTTGTTACGAAAATCGAATGCCGTTTACGGGTGAATTTCGAAACGTGAAATGCTAATTCTTTCGTTGAAATACTCCGTTAATCTGTTCGCCACTAAGAACTTTTTGTAAGGAGCAGAGGTAAATTATCTTCAATTATATTTAATAGCGAGACAGAACATTTTTTTTTGTTTTCCTGAAATAAAATGTCTTGTTAAACTTCCAATAATCAATGACATAGTCTTTACAAAGATAGTCAATGACACACAGAATGGTATTACACAAATTTGCTGGCTTGTATAATTATCAGTTGGTACAGTTGTTCAATTCTTTGTGTTGTGCAAACGAACATTTAAATAACGGATGAATGTCTGTCAAAAATCAGCCAAGGATTTTATTTTGCTTTCTCCTATGAGTTTATCTTCGTTCGATTCTCTTTAATTAATTCGTATCAGGATATTCAAAGAAAGGAAATAGAAACTTGCCCATTGACTCCTTAAAATTTTCGCTTCAGGTCTATTTTACTTTCCTGGTTTTCCAGCTAAGATTCAAATTATGAAATTTATTAATAAAACAGAATGCACGGTCAAACCTTGACAAATCCTTTCCATAAAAAACCCACAAGCGCTTAACATACTTTATCACAGTAATTTTATGAAATCTTAAAGATAACTCCAAAACCGTCTGTTACTTCTGATTTTTCGTTGTGTGTAATTGTAAGTTTGTACAGTTGTACAATTCTTTGCATCATGCAAACGAATATTTAAATATCGTATCAATTCCAATAAACAATTAGTCACGAATTGTATTTTGCTTTCTTGTCGAAGCTTTTCTATCTTTAATTTTTTTTCGATTTATTCGTTTCAGGCATTTTTTTGTAAACTTGCACATTGCTTCCTTATAATTTTAGCTTCGAATGTATCACCCTTGCTGGTCTTTCAGTTGACATTCAAGTTTTATTATCAATAAAACTATGCACGGTCAAACCTTGATAAATCTTTCTTCATGACAGAACCCAAAAGTGCTCAACATACTTTATCACGGTAACTTTATAAAAGCTTTAAATTAATCAACACGCCGTCTGCTACTTGTGATTTTTTTTATGATCACAATTATAAGCCGGCTGAATTATTGCTCTTGTTATTTTCCAGTGTCAAGCAATCGTGGTGGGTTTCCTGGGCTCGGTAGTGGCAATAGTTATGGGTGGTTTGAGAAACGGTACCGTTTCCTTGGACCACACGTATTTATTGTGCGCGAGTAGTCTAGTAACAGCTTCCCTGGCGTCCTTCGTGCTCGGGCTGATAACAGCCGGAGTAATAGTCTTCTCTCGTCACTGTAACATCAACCCGGACAACGTGGCAACGCCAATTGCCGCGAGTCTCGGTGACATCACTTCCCTCGCTCTGCTATCCTGGATCTCGACGGTACTGTACGAGGCGATCGACAAGCAGGACTGGTTGGCGCCTCTCATAATAGCTTGTTACATTCTGGTGACACCACTTTGGGTTTGGATAGCGAAAAAGAACAAATACACCAATGCGGTGCTGTACTCCGGATGGACACCTGTGGTCGTTGCCATGCTCATCAGCAGCTGCGGCGGTCTTATTCTCGAATTCATGGTCTCCAGATTCGAGAATCTCACCGTATTTCAACCAGTCATTAACGGAGTTGGAGGAAATCTCGTCGCGGTACAGGCCAGCAGAATTTCTACAGCTCTTCACAAGCAGGCGGATCTTGGAACTCTTCTAATACCACCTGGTCACACACATCCCGTCATCTTCATCACTCCTATTGCCAATTTCTTCGGAAAAGGTGAGATCATACCTGCTCAACACGAATTCCATTATTAAAAGGAATCTTCTAAAACTTGATTTAAAGTTGTGTCGTAAATCTCGGGGAACCTAACTTCTTAATAGAAGGTTCTATTAATCCTATTGAAAAACGGCTGAACCAACTTATAATATGAACCTAACTTCTTTTATAACAGCGTTGGAATCGTTATTACCTGCTTCACAATTTATATGAGCAATCTCTAACTACCAGATTAATAAAATTAAACTATAAAGTTTTCGGTTTTTCCATCTAAATAAGATCCATGTAAAATATCCATGTTTTAGAACTGGATGCACCAATCTTAAGTAATATCTCAAATACACATTGCATGTTAAGTTGCATTGTCAAATTTTAATCATGACGTTTTAAACGCTGACAATTAATTTTGTCAAATATATTCTAACTATCTAAAAGGAATTTACAATCAAATTATTGTATGTCCGATAATGCCACAGAGCAGTATTAAATCAAGCTCGTAATAAATAGCGTCACATAGTCAAACTTATAAGAATATAATTAAATTTATAAGGGACAGTATTTATAATAATTGATTAAACACACTTCAATTTTCCCTTAAAAGGCCTTGAAAGACTTTTCAATATATTCTCGCATTTTTGACAAAAAGTTCTAGTTTTTCCTCTGAACGATATTTCAGAAACGTTATTACGACGTATAGTGCTAAACTAAATTTAAAAAAATCGATTTTTTTTACCTCTCTAGTGCGCCTACTTCGACTTTTTTGTCTTATTGAATTCTGACTATAATGATCATTAAATATTCCATGGTCATTTTTTATGTAAATATTATTTTTTCTATGTATAAACTTTGGCATACCAGCTCAAGTTTTAAGGAAGTTACTGCGATAACTTAAATTTTTAGTAAATTAAATAGTCCTTAAAAACTCAATCCCTCTACCGATCCTTTCCAAACTCGATACAACTGGATGTTAATTTGCTTCCGTGGATTTCGGAAATTTTTCAAAAATTCCAAAACTATAACCTTCAAATAAATTTAAAAAAATACGAATTGCCTTTACGATTTCAGTCGAATTCAATACCAAACAACATTAAGAGTACATGCACTTATGAAGAATTATTTAGGGAATGATAATCAATTTTACGAAAGCTAGAGCGCGCACGTCCTTTTTTAAGAAATTTCGAAAAGCCATAAAATATCTGCATATATTTCGCTCAATCGGTTCAACGGTTCTTAAGTCACAGGTCATAAAAATTTCGAAGCCCCCCCCCCCCCCCCCCCCCCACACACACACACACATCTTGCTTGGATTCCGAAATGCATTTGCGAATTTTTTTTCGCATATCTGTACTTCAGAAATGCCTGTATGATGAAACTGTGCCGAAAAAGACCCGTTTGAATGAAGAATAAAATAATTCTAATATCTCATCAAATCTCTATCTTATCGTATTAAAATTTGCAGTATTAAACTTTTTTGTTTAATGAATAATTTTTTTTTTAAGTTGGTGTCTGAATTTCGGCGGAATCGCTTATATGTATTTCGATTAACGAAAGCACTTAGTAAAAAAATTGTATTGCTTTGATAGCCTGCAAGATTTCAACAACGAATTCAAGCTGTTCTTAAGTTATTTATATTAGAATTTTGCAAGCAACGTGATTTCCGAGCATTTTGGTACATTTCGAACTTACTGTCATTGAAAATTGAAAATAAAAAAAACAATGAAACCAGACAAAGTTCCTTTTATGAAGAAGAATAGTGAATAAAAAATTTTGTTCATCAGGCCTGCACGCGAGAACGACTCGAGTCCTGATGGCGATGGTGATACCTGGACACATAATATTCATCTACATGATAAAATACATGAAGGACGGTGACACGGCTCTAACACCACTCTTTGTGTTCGTCTACCTCTGCGCAGCAATGCTTCAAGTCGCGGCGCTGCTTTACATCGCCTACATAATGATTCACTGGATGTGGAAGCGAAAAATTGATCCGGACAATTCTGCAATTCCGTATTTAACGGCGATGGGAGATCTTCTGGGCATCAGCTTGCTCGCAATAGCCTTCCAATTTCTGTACTTGGTGGGCGATCAAGACTACGACGATCCTATAAAGCCGTAAGACTATTGCGGTGATACAAAAAAGGAAAAAAATACAAATTTTCACGAGCCTGCTCGACTGACGGGTTAGTGCGCGGTTTTTAAATGAGTCAATCGCATAAGAGCCTCGAATATCTTTGATATTGTGCTCGGCCTCAAGACTTTGGAACTTGGCCTTCGATCGACGTCTAAAACCAGCAGTTCTATAGGTAAAGATAAAAAACCCATCAATGCATATGTGTCTTCGAATAGTTGCCTTGATACACACGACGAACTCGTAGACAGGGATGAACATCAATTAAGAGAAAACATCCAAGCTACACCCTTAAGTGTGAATAATTCGTTAAATAGTTGTATCGAATACTTCGCAATTTTTTAAGAAAAACACGGTTTTAAAGAAATGTTTTTTCTGAATCCATTTTGCGAGATTAATTGTAAATTAATTTGTACTATTTTTTAATCCACGTGGTGTTCATCCCTGCTTGTAGATAGGTATTTTGTAGAGAAAAAAAAAAATACCAACCGAAGAAAAATATTTTTTTGATGCTATAGGATGAAATGATCCCGCGCGATACTCTTAATTCAGAGTGAAAAAAAGTCAATTTTTTTGCATGACAGAGTTTAGGGCTGCGTTCAGGATGATTCTTGCAGATTAGTGCCAGTATGCTTGCAATAGGTCATAATTAATTTTACGTCGAGACGTATTACCATCTTTTTTTTTCAAATAATTACAGATGTAGAAAGACATTGGAATCTCGTGAATTGTGGAAAATGATAAGGAAAAAAATAATTATAAAAATCCAGATTACATTTCAAGTGCAATCATTTTATGTAACTTTTCAATTATCTATCGATCGTTCGATTAATGAATTATTCATTTTTAATGAAATATAAAATGCTGAAGAGACTCAGGTAAGTGCATCGGAAATAATATTACCTCCAGAATTCCTGAAGCGCTAACATTCAGAGGTGATGATTATTTGTCTATGCGTCGAAGAGTCTCGCAGAGATTCTGACTTTTCGGCTGCCAATGTATAAAACTATTTTGTAAAGAGGTTGTTATATCGAAATGTACATATATTATACACCGAGTTAAACGAACAATCGAGACACTAATATTTAGTCTCTTGAATGTTAAGATACGTATAACGGTGTCAGTATTAAAGGAAATAGGAGCGTCGCTACAACTACGGATCGAGTATATATATATATATATATATAAATATATATATATATATACTGGTGTGTTTTGTCATTTGTATGTTGGAGTACTAAGTCGAATGTACATTTCGATAATTCATCGAGAGAGAAGAGCTTTTTGTTAGTTTTTGTTTGCAAATAATGAGGCTGCGAATAGCATTTCTTGGAGCTAAATCTTGTCGCTCGTTTCTGTGGCTTTTGATTCTGACAAAGTTTTTCTTGAGCATTTAATCCCCTTTTTTAGAAATTTCGATTGAACTGTTCCAAGAGAATACATTGAACGGCTAAAAATAAGCTGTTTTTCGCCGTTGTTTCTTTCAAACAGCTAAATGCGTGATCCCATAAACGAGAGGATATTTTTTACAGTTTCCATACGAGAAGCGTCTCCGTCAAAATGTATAGGGTAGATTTCCAATTGTAGATAGGCCAGATTCTTTTTGTCGAACTCTAGCAGTGCCACAGCGAACAATCAATTTTTTGCAAAAATATACTCAGATTAATCACACACAGGCCGACGAAAAGAGCGCGTTCGTTAGTTCAGTAACGAAATCTTAGAATATTTTAAACAGAAGTTATATCGGCGTCAGAACCTTAGTGAAAAAAGTCTATATTTTTTGTTAATGAAATATAAAATGCAAAAACGAAAACGCGTTTGTTGGTGTTCGTGCAACAAATGCGAAGCCATAGAAAGCCTGCAACGAGGAAGTGGGAATGTTGATGAACTTTTATAATAACATGTACAATAAATTACTGTACAGAAAGAAACTCAATCGCATTATCATTTGCCTTGTTGTACTTGTACTTTTTTATTAACTGGTTTACTTTTGTGTGTATTCAAAAATCTTCTCCTTAAGCGTTCATAAGCGATGTATAGAGTTAATTACTTTACAGAATCCAATTGGAGCTGCAAGTGACGGGTTTCGTTTGGATTAAAGGTGCAACACATTTAAATTAAGTTTTTAATTTTAATGATCTAAAATATAAATAGGTAACGAAGTACAAAAATATTAATTGAAGTATTGAAAGAGAAATAACGAGGCATCGGTGTTTTCTACCGATTTTTATTCGATTTTTCGACACGTTTTCTTGCCTTTTTATATCTCTCTGTATGTCACTTTCGTAATTTTCGATTATGGGAAAAAGAGCATGAAAAAAAAAAGAAAAAAAAGACACGCATCGGCGACGCCCCCTAAGCTCTCTTTGCGACTACAAAAGACAAATACAATTATCCTGCACAAAAAAAATTGCGTGACGATACAATCGCATATATTACACATTTATACAAGAGAAAACCTATTATACATACGGCAGTACGATAGTTTAATACTATTTTACTGTTTCTCGATGCACGTCTCAAAGAAAGATAATTAACAAAGTCGAGCATCATGCGGATTATTTTTCTCTGTTCGAATAATCATTCAATCGCAAGTCGTGTCATCTATTTATGTCATAGAAAGTACTCAAATCTTGATGACAGTATAATTCTCATCATTTCTTAATATTTTCATTAATGTAATTTAAAAAAAGGTTCATGATCCAACAAAAAAAAATTACATTTTAGAAAATGTCATAAAATTTTTGAAATGTCTACATTATGAAAAATAGAAAACTGAGTCGATCAGAAATATCTGATTTAAGAATGTGGGATCTTCGACATTTTCGTGTATCACATATCACGAATTTTTATATCACTTTGGTTTAATCACTAAATCCAGTTGTTCACAACAAATATCTCAAAATTAGTTTGTCACAATTTCAACACATTGACAGTTTCAAAAAGTTCACACATGAAAAAAATTATCAAAATAAGTTTCATACCCAAAAATATTTTCGATATTTCTGCATTAAATTCTTTCTGAAGGTCACGCAAACTTCATACACTTTCGTTTTGTTCAAGTAAGATATTGTGTTCTAAATATAAACTAACCAACCATTGATTATTCCGTGAATAATATATATCTTTATTGCAAATACACTGTTAATAAAAAATCGTTGAAATTCCTTGGAATCGTATTCCCCGATTTTCAGACATTTTTCTAGAAAAACCTTTCTTTTAATAGTGGTAATAACGTTGAATGTCTGATATGGCGACAATAAACAATTCAAGATGGTGAAAATGACAAATGACCTGAAAATTATGCGACTAAATAATTATTCGAACACGGCTAAGCAATTATTTTCTTTCGTTTCTTTTATTGCTTAGGAAGGAGGGAAATCGCCCAAATCTTAATGATAGGACAAGAACGATAGAAAGAGTGAAATGTGACGATTGGTGAAATTATTTCAGCTCATTATCCACTTTTTCGGCTCACTGGAGTTTCGCTTCCTCCTTGACTTTCCAGTGTATGAGGTCCATGCAGGCAACCGCATCCTCCGCACTGTCGTGACCTCCGACTTAAACAAGACGCGAAACAACGGCAATTTAGATTAAATGAACGTGACACTTGTAGCGTTTGACGGGCTCAATAAGAGCTCAACACTCCGTCGACACTCACCCTCGTTCTGTATAATCTTACGAAGATACTCCGAGCAGAGATTTCTCAGCGCTCGTTTGAAGGGAGGACCGTTCTTGTGAGGGAACATCATACTCGTATCCACCACCGTGTCATGTATAAGCTTCAACGCTTTGAAATCGCTTTCGAGGCTGTGACCCACTAATATAGTGCGCTCCGAGAACATCGTAAGTAAAGTTGCTTGTACCTCAAGAAGCGTAGTTTTCACACCTTTCATATTCTCTTCTGTAATCCCTGAGAATCTGCGAATCAAAAATTCGGATTATATCTAGTAGAGCCACGGGAAAATCAAAGCAGGCCTTCATGAGGCATTTCTCGGTACTGGCCAAATTGTCAAAGTTGAGCGAAGGCTGAAAATAATTAAGATTGAAGTATAAGGGGTAACAGCAATGTAACAGCCTGAAAGACCGGTAGTTGACCATCTTTTTTTTTGTATGGAAGAAATCGTAAGAGTAGAATAATATTCGACAAAGTTATCAAACATGCATTGAAGTATTTAACAAAAAATTATTATGGGTAAATATTTAAAAATGGCGACACCGGTGCCATTCTCGCGAGACGTACTGAATTTAAAGCACGCAGTGTAACAAGTACAAATTTCAAATTGGAGGAAAAAATCACTTAATCTACAGGTGAATAGCTAGAGAAATGCGTAGGGAATTTCAAGAAAATGGATTTTTGTGTGTTTGGCGGCATTCGAATGGAGACAAAATTTCGGACAAAAAACGAAAATTATATTGTCAATAAATAATGTTCAAACTAACTCATCGAAAATCCCGTGCGTATTTCTCTTCGAAATGTCGTCCCAAAGATATTTTCGAAAATTTGAATAAAAAGAATAAAAATTGTTGGATTCATGCTCCATGTCGTTATGAAAAGTCGTGTTTCGAAAAATACACGTTAGAAATTTTAAAACGTGTAATAAGCATTAAAATATTAAAAATTCGACTGTATATGTTTTGTAGTAGTATTAATCTGATATTCCAGTACCATAAAGCTGCCCTTCAGTATTTAAATATTCTTTCCATTCTCTTTTCTCGACGATTCAATACTAAAGTGCGTGCTTGATCAGTTTAGCATCGACGACAAGCGAAAAAGTGTTCGACTGGACGCTGATAACAATCTCGAAAACTTTTCATGTTTAAAAGAATATTGTTCAGATTATCTCTAAAACTGCACGCGAGCGATATCAATCGCTATATTTAACATATTTTTGCCACGTCAATAACACTCTGAAACCAAATTTCAAACTTTGCTTCCAATTGAACATAAACACTTTCTAACGGCATCTGTTGTGTACTAAAGAAGTTAGAAATGAAAAGGTAAGGTAAGTACATTAGGCGTTGTATTCCTAGCAGAGATTTATTTGACGCCGGTAGTCGTGTCGGAGCATTCCGATGCACTTGGCGAAAGGCTCGAAATTTTGAGGACGAACATTTCTGTCACGGAATAAAGGTTTTGCACCATATTCTAGCACGTTTAAAGCATTCTTCAAGTCAATAAAAAAACGAATCTTGGAGATATTTACAGTAAAGTTACCCCTTAAGTTTGAAAAAATCACAAGACTCAGGCCCCCAGATGCATTGTGTTCGAAAAATATGGAAATTACGATTTTTCACGCTGAACAAGAAAATTTTCGTTTTCCCTGTTATCTTCCTGATCATCCTCTTTCAGAAGATAGATAAAATTATTTTTTCACAGTTGTTTTGAAACGTTTTTTCATATTTTGAGCCATTTTGATGCTGCTAAGCACGAGCACCACAAGCATTTCGATCAACAATGGTTTTGCGTGTTTGTAAGGTTAAAAAACAAATTTTGAAATTTTGGAGTACCATGGAATGTTTTTATTTTTATTTTTTTTTATTGGTTGTTCCTCAAGTACGCCAATCGGCTTTTATTCTCTCCTCTCCTTTATTCCCCATTTCATTCCTCGAGACCCCCTAGAGTGTTGTCCGCAGCCACTTATCCTAATGCACTGCTGTATCGCATTTGCACGAGGGTACAAGGAAACTGCGGAAAACCTGGCCGATACAGACAGCTTTATTTTTACTGAGTTTCTACTGTATGAGGATACATTAGAAACTCAGAAAAACTGCCTCCCGCTCAGCAGTTGGCGCGCAAACCAGTGCCCGGCTAAGCGGTCACCCATCCAACTCTGCTTTTAACTCTGATGATCGCCGAAGCCACACACCGACCGCGCGTCCACTGCTGTCGATTCCATGGAATGTTTTATATATGAAGTTTATGATAATATTTGGCTGTAGCCCTGACAACGTTTTTAAAAACAGTAGGTATGGAAAAATAGCAATCTCTATGGAAAAATTATTAAAAAACGTTATTCCGAACTACTCGATCGACCTTCGCTACATTGTAGATGTAGCATCACTGAATATTATTTTGTTTATTGCGGATATTTTGGCCTGCTATCTCAAGTTTTATAAAAATATGATTACATACATTTATCGCAAAATTCGAAAAACCATAAAAACGCGACCAATATTCCGATTTCGACCAATACCATGATATATTAAATGTGCATGCACTTATGAAGAACCTTTAAGTTAAATTTCACTAAACTTCCGCACACATCAAAGATGACTGCCTCTCTGGTGTTCGAAATTTCAATTCAACCTTGAGTTTTAGACTATCGAACTTTCGAAGCCCAGCGCACACGGCCATACGGATAGTTCTTTAATGACTTTTTCGATGTTTCAAACCATTCTTAGTACCCTGATACGAGGATTATAAAAAGAATTAGCAAAACAAAATACAATCAAAATAGTCAATGGCTAAAATAGCGAATTTTATAACGATGACCACTACCTGTAGCCCACAAACACAAACATGCACAAAATTTCCTTTATGCTTAAGCAAAAACATACCTTGTGTTATAGTCAATGATTGGATTTTCCGGCATAACCAGTGTTTCGTAAATCGTATTACAATCTTCGTTAATGACTGTTACCCTCGTCAATTCAAGGCCTTGTGTGGTGTAAGACATTTCACAATCGAGTGCATAGACACCTTGTTCCTCAGCAGGTGTACCTTCAGAATTATAACAGGACTTTAGACAACAGACCTTAAACTGAGACCACGAAGACCTTAGATGAATCGTGCTTACCTTTTGGTAATGTTTTAACATATCCCCGTAAATTTTCATAATCAACGTATTCCCAAACATGATTTTTGGCGTCGGCGCAACCGGAAGCAAATCCGTATTGCTGACAGCACATGTATTTCGATTCTCCCCTCGACGTAAACTTCCTCCCCCAATGGTAAATACAATTCTGCTGTTGAACGGCGACACCGTGCTTGTTTACCATGTACGGTTTATTGCACCGACAGCAGTATCTCTCGTTAGGCACTTTCGAAAGAATCGACTGATTCCTCGTATTAGTAACGTACACTTTGGCACGCCCCTTTGCAGATAAGAAAATATACTTGAGCAAAACACGCGGTTTTTCGAAAGCCTCTCATACTTCAGTAGGAGGATCTAATAATAAATGTTTTTTAATATTCAGGATAACTTATTTTTCTCTGTTATATGTAAGAGGTTTTGTAAGAATTGTCTGTCAATCAAAAGAAAATTGGTACCCGATTAAGATATTTCTGATCTTATTTCATCTCTATATGATTTCGCCATCGTTTGAAAATTAATCCGTCTTAAAATCAAATTCTTCGGCAAAAACATTAATGATAATTGGTGTTCTCGACACTTGCTGAATGCAATGAACACCAAAATAAAACCACAGACCAAAAAATTGGTGATAATTATACAGATTCACGTTCGCAAGATGTAAAAGAAATGAGATCTGCACTTACGTTAAATCCCCAACACAAATTCAAAATTGACCAATTATTCAATATTTGAAGATTTAAAAAATGTAATCAGCGTTCACGATAATCTTCACATTAAGAAGCATTGAAAAATGAATAGATTGTCAATTAAGCGCAATTTTTTATCAAATTTGATTGGAAACGCTTTGTATGTACGGTTGTTACGAAACGTGAAAATCGTCAACGGAAGAAAGCAGCAATACACTCATTTATTTCAATAACAGTTTTGTGCAGTGTCTATATGAAGCAAAAACTCCAAATAATCAACAAATAGATAAAAGACAGTTGCAATTGTTCCCAAAGGATATAATGGCGAAACGAGGGGTCAAACTTACGTTCGGTCCATCGGGATGAGATCTCGGAAAGCCATTGTCCCTTAATTGTTGCTCGGTCATAATCCACTTCTTAAGCCTCTCGTACAATGCGGCGCCTTTGAAATCCACGATCGATTTTTTGCTCTTTTCAACGCTCCAAGATCCTTTTGATTTGCCAGCTAAAACGGCGTTGTGAGAAACGACTCCGCTGGCCGATGGTAAAGCGTCGCCTCCATTCGATCCTTGCTCCACCTCTTTCCTTAATCTGTGTGCAGCGAGCATACAGGAATTCTTGTAGACAGCGAGAGCTTTGCAACGATCGTGACACGCGAGTTCTTCTCTCAAAGCGCGTTGGGCAGCATCCTCGCCGTTTGTGTATATTTGGACGCATATAACGTGCATAAGATTGACGTAATGCTGTCGAACGTTGAGCGGAAACTTCTGAGTTGTCGGTTGCAGCGGCTCCGGTGCAACGAGCTGCGGTACCTATACATTGTTGCGTCCAAGACGCGTTAAAGTTCTCAGTAGACTAAAAACGTCAGGCGAAAGAAACAAACGTGCGTGCTAAAATACGAGCATACCATTTTCTCACGTTTTAGTTAGAGCTCGATATGATAATTTGTCGGATTAAATTTATCTTATATATAGCAAAAATTATTTAGTCGTATGGACAAAGCGCCTGCATACCGCAGATGTAACGTCACAGTTTATCTTTGGTGGGTACGGCTCTTGAGGTAATGCGATACTTTATCAGAGAATCGCGAGTCCGGAGACATAATCGAACGATTAGCAAATGCTTCGCGTGAGTTATGGCACTTTAATCTAGGGAATTTCGATCTAACAATAACAATTGATACGATGTCAAATAAAATTGTTTAAACGATGCGTACAGAGAAATTCAACGCAACAATAATATTACACTTTTTTAGGTCTCCAATTTTGAATCTTCAGCTGAAATATGTATGATGTGAAAACTGGGACTAATTAACGCTGATTTACATGTATTTTTTCATAAAATTTTATCAATAATCGTATTGTTATTCCGTCTTCATCTCAATGCGGTAAGATTGTGTTTTCTATTCCTACTTGTGTGCTGCATTTTGAAGTTGCAGCACTTAATTTTTAACGCAATTTCGGTGCCGAATAAATACACTGTGATATTCAACTGATTATTAATACCACAAAATGGCTGATTCTTCTTTACAAAGAAAGATCCTCATAGAAATTGAGTTCGATCGATTAATAATACTACAATTCCATTGCGTGGAATCGTAATTTCGTGGAAAGTAAAAGGAGAATCGGTTCACCAACGCGTTAATAATAAAATTTACGGGATAATTTTATTTCGTACTAAATAAAAGACGTCAAATATCGCATTAGATACTGTATTGGTCGATTGTATTTACCTGCATTATCAGCGATCGACTTTAGTGCCTCATAATGACCAGTAATTCGATTGTTGTAATTTTTTGAGACGTTACCATGTAATAATGGGTCTTTGATGAAAACACCATTAACTTGCTCTATTTGTATAACGTTTCTAATGCATTTATAAACAAACCTAACTTCCGAGAATTTTGCGGAGAAGAAATAAGTTAACATCATTTCTTTCTTGGATATTCTTGGAAAACAAATTTGTTTATACCTGCATTGAAATCCCGATGATCTGATACACAAGTAGCAATGTTTATATCGATATTATTAAACCACCACTGATAATATTGCAATTAAGATATAGAGGAATTTTTCCAGCTTGTAAAATATTCATATTTCGATATTCAATTTCTCACATAGAAAATGTTAATAGTTCTGCTTATACAACAGATACATTAACGACTTAATGTTCTATCATAAATAAGTTTTGACCGTGTATCTAATAATAGATGGTATATCGATCCAACCTCCTTAAAAGCGACTAAAATAATTACGCAGGTTGTATCCAACTATATTTATTGTACAACAATGAGGGAATTTTCGATGAAATTGAAGTGCATAATATGCTGAACATAAAAATCTGAAATAGGTGGAGAAAATTTTTGCGCATGCTTATTTTTTGTAATACCTACCACTTGAGGTATGTGAGCTACTCGAGATCCTTTCGATGTTTGGGCTGCGGTCTTCGCTTCCACAGCTGCTGCTTTCGCTATGGCCTCGTGTACCTTTTTCTTCTCCAATGCCAGCGACATTGCATACGGCACGTGAGCGATCCTGATTCGACCTGGGCAATCAATCCGACCTTGTTAGAAGTGACATATCCTGGACAGCTTAAGTTGCCGCGTCTTCTGACGTTAGTTGCAATTTCTTTCGTTTCGATAATTGCAAAGAAAAATGGGCAATCTACGTTATGTAAGTAAGTTACGTTAATGGGAAATAACGTTAGATATTGTACCAGTAACTTTTTGTCACCTATTTACCTTTTATCAAACTTCTCTTTGTTTGGAAATAAAGAATAAAAATTTTGGTAAAAGACTGATTCTCGTAAATCACTGTTAACAACCGAATCTCAATATATTACTAGTATATGTACAATATTTTGGATGTCCCATGTTTCGACAAATTTTTAGGTACATTCAAAACAGTACTACTACCAAACAATCAAGTCCATTTTATAAAAATTGTTCTACAGAATATCGTATCTCGATGCCAGAGATTTGTTTTTCTTTGCCCTCTGTAGACTAAGATAGTAACTCTTATCAATGTTTAACGTCAATGTAACGAATGAAAATTTAATCACAGAATCTAGCTTTGCTAGAGAAGCAACATAACATGCTTGTTACCAAAAAGTACAACTCTAACTTTAGGTAAAACAATTCAATTCACCAGGAACGGAATTTTTGTTTGTCACTCAAATAAAAGATAACATATTGTTCCAATTTTTAGAAAATTTGATAATTTTTTCGCAATTTTTCTAATGGTTATTAATTTAATTGTAAACGTATGAATATGGAGATTTCAAAATTTATGAAATATATAATCATCGATTCTAATTCAATTTGCGTACCATTGCCGTTGAGCTTAGGATCGCCTTGAATTCCTTTCTGTGAAAACGGATCGCACGGCCGAACCTTCAATTCCTTAACTTTCGGTGACGCAAGTCGTTGCATACTTATTTTTTCCGTTTCCGTAGTCTTTGAAGATGCTGCAGCGGCCGCTTGCGCCGCTTTCTCAGCAGCCGCTTCCTTCATCATTCGCCATCGATCGTACATTCGTTGTTGCGGATCTTTCAACTTTTTCGGTGGTTCACTTGGCCCGTGCGCTCGAACTATCGACGTTGCCGCCGAAGGATGAGCTACTCTTTTTCTCCCGATGTCCTCTACATCGTCACATTCTTCCTTGGGTGCCTCTTTCACAGTTACGCCTTTTGGATGGTCCGACGGCTCGTATTCCTTGTAAACACAAAAAATGTAGCATTTCGCGCAACAGCGAAACCAGCGACTTAAATATCCAAAACTCTGTCCTCCAAGGTTTCAAACTTCAAGAGATATACAACATATTCAAAAGATCAAAATAGCAAATGACTAAAATAGCTAATTGGTAAAATAGCGAATTTCAAAATAATGAACGGCTGAATCTAGAATGACCATCATGAAATTCGGTATTTCAGCCATTCGCTATTTTGAATTCCATCTTATTAAAAAGGAATCAAAATAGCAATTTTCACAATGATGGCTATTCTAGATTCAGACGTTCGTTATTTCGAAATTCGCTGTTTTGGTCATTCGCTATTTCAAGCCCCAGTTAAAATTTAAAAAAATTGCGATATATTTTCCGTAAATTCAGTTGTCCTTTCCGTCGCGTAACGAAAAACAGTTCACTATTTTTTACAATATGCTTTCAACCGGTAACTTGCTCAAATTGGTAAAATTAATCAATTATTTTAACATTTAATAAAAATCTTTCACAGTCACGCTCTGTAATTGCTTCGGGAATTTCCGTTCGTCATTATTGTTCCATTGCTCATTATTATCTCAATTTAAATCATCCAATTCGTTTATAAAAAAGTTCGAGTTTTGAAACTCAGTGTACTTTTTAAATCATTACCTGGAAGATTTTGAGGCACTCCTCTTCAACATCATAATCAGAATCCGAGGTCTGCATAAGCTCTTCATCAATAAAACTGCTTTCAAAGGGACTGCTCGAGCGCTCTTCCATTTCGACGCAGCTTCTTTCGCTACTCGACTCTTTCCTACTCGATTTTTTCTCGGACCTGCTTTCCTTATGAGAGCTCGAACGAGATCTGCGTTTTTCGCTCGAACCTTTCCCCGAATCTCCCTTTTTATCCGATCTGGACTTGGATGAGCTCGAAGAGTGTTTCTCGTGACGGGATTTGCTGCTTCTTGATTTTCCGTCGTCGTTCTTTGAGCCAGGCACTTTGTCTTTGTCTCTGTGTGATTTCGAGGTATCCTTACTCCTGTGTTCTTTTTTACCGTCGCTACTATAACTATCTTTACTCCTATCTCTATCTTTATTGGAAGATGAGGAACGATGCTTGTCCCTCGTGCTACTTTTACTCTTATCTTTATCTTTACAATCGCTTTTCGCCTCGGCATCTTTTTTACTTTTATCCCTGCCGTCTTTTTTGTGATCTCTTTTACTACGTTCGCTTTCTCTCTTACTATCACTTTTGCTCGAGTTTCGGCTTTCTTTCCTCTTTTCCTTCTCCTTTTCCGTAGTACGATCCCTCCTGGATTTTTCTTTACTGCTACTACTACTGCTATCTTTGTGAGAACTCCTGTGAGAATTTTCTTTAATTTCCACCTTCGCGCCGTCACTCTCATTTTCCTTCTCTTCGAGTCCCTTTTCATCGCCATCTGTCTTCTCTCTTTCTTCAGCTTTCTCCGGTACTTGAACAACTTCCTCCTCCACTTCGTTGTCCTCGTCGTCTGAGAATTTCGGCTCGATACCATAAATATCCTGAGAATCGTCGTTAGCTGGACCAGCAGATGCGTTTGAGGACATTAAAATCTCGTCCATCATGTCGAAATCGGAAAAAGGATTGTCCTCGACTCTAGCGCTCTTTAGCGGCGCTTTCACCTTCTTCGGTACATATTCTTCGCGTCTTTTTTTAACTTTTGGATAATAAGCTTCCTTCTTGGTTTTAGGCACGTAATCGTTCGAATTACCGTCGTCGAAGGAATTCGACGATGAATTATCGGACCTTAGAGTGGGAACGTAACTCTTTGTTGCCTCCGCATCCTGGGAAGCGACTATAGCCGTAGGTTTGTACGTCATTTCGGTCCGAGAATTCGTTGATTCCCGGAGCATACTTGTATAAGGTTTTGCCGTTTCCGTCGAGTATTTTCGCTTCGCAGCTACTTTGCTCTCACGGGTTGGCATGTAAACGGGCACAGTTATGTGACGTTTCTTTAATTCGGCTATAGGAGTTGGATTGTAGACACAAGGCGCGGGTTTTGTAACACAACTAGGAACCCCCACGTGTTTGCCTATTACCACCGGAGCAGGCTTTATTATGGGCACCGCAGGAGCAGCTGCAACGGCTATCGTAGGCTGAAGCTGCTCCACAACTTGCGCTACTATCTGGTCCCTCA
Organism: Tromatobia lineatoria; assembly: GCA_949699805.1. NCBI lineage: Eukaryota > Metazoa > Arthropoda > Insecta > Hymenoptera > Ichneumonidae > Tromatobia > Tromatobia lineatoria. The sequence continues at coordinate 13,983,917 of OX453042.1, read as the reverse complement.
TGGACTGCGTATCAGCCACATCTTGAGTCGCCAGCATTTTTGCTACCGCTTCATTGACAAGTTGGTGAATTTCTGCGTTGGCCGTGGCGGGGGCCACGGCGGGGGCTCCAGGCTTTGGTTCAGGTTCCGGTATTGGAACCTGAGGCACTGGCAAAGGTGTGGATGAGATTGCGGCATCATCTGAGGGAAAAATTTCATCAGGAAACTCTTTCGGATGAAGCATCAACTCGAAAATTAAACATCCAAATAACATTTCGTTCGCAGATGTGACAGGACAGTCTGCCAATTCACGCAGGCCATTTTGCAAACATTGCATCAAGCTTCAGTATTTCGACTCAACATTAAGAAAGTGTAGTACTCGAGCGAAGAATTGCACTATAACAAATTATGTAAATTACATAAGGTATGTATTCGAAATTCGTCCAACAAACATGTATAATATCAAGATTCTAGATTATATTTAGTACAAAAAGAAAAAAGAAAAACAGTGCATCTGCATTTGGAAAAAATTCCGCACTAACAGTGTGTAGTTTTTTATTTTGTCACTACTGTTCTAAGGTTGACACAAATTATCTATTTTTTTGTTTGTCTAATATAGTTCTATAATTCTGTAAAATATTTCAAAAAGGTTTTCTCAATATTAAGGTTGTACTTTGTTATCAAAATTTTGCTGAACAATTCAGATTTACCTTAACGCTATTTTTACGAAATGGCTTGCAAGAAAGTTTGACAACTTTTGCTATGCAAGGTGCAAAACTCGGGTCTCGTTAAAACCCTGCAAAGATTTCTACGTTATAGATCATTTCAGTTACCATTCAGTTCTATTTATTTTGCTTTGTTTATCAACTTTAAATAAAAAAGGCTTTGAAAAAAATTGCCTGCTTCCTTAACGAAATTGGTCTTTAAGACGAGGCTCCTAAATTGTACAATACTAAATGTATTGTAATTACAATTCTATATCTTGGATACATTTTTGGATCTATAGGAAACAGGACATAGATAATTATTACATAATAAACTTTGTAGTCGTTCCTTTCCAACAATTATCAGCAGAAATTATGAAAAAATGTTGGTACTTTTTAATGGAACTACAGAAAAACAAATTTATCATTCCCTATGGTAATATTATTCCGAAGTAGGCACATAACTTATATTGGTAAATAAAGAGAAAGTGAAATCAGATCGAAAATACATTTTCTTTACTATAAGTAGTTTCAATATGTTGTTCTAGGCACTACAAATTATTATTATCAGATATTAATTATCTAAAAGTTTATAGCATACATTTTTATTTAGTAATTTGGGTAATTACAAATTTGCAGTCTGAAAATAAATATATTTGACAACTGAATGTAACTACTAAGATGCATTAAGAATTAATGAAATCATTATTCCCAGCCTATAATCTAATAAAGATTTTCATATATTTTGTATACAAAATTCTGATTGATCGTCTGATAATTGTTTTTTATGGTGGCGAATACTGAAACTTAACTGGTAGGACTCTGATATAACTTACAATTCTCAATGGGATTTTCATATTGGAGATGCTTATCACCAGTACTTCCACGTTTTGGGGATTTGTTTTCTACCTCTAAAAAGTAGGAAATAATATAACAAAACAATTTATAAAAGATAAGACAACAAGAGAAAAAGTAGCTTAAGTAGTTATTGAATTGCGTTTCAGTAGTACCACCACCAGTTTTGTTTTGATATCATTCCACAATAACCAGGAAAAAAATTAGTTATGGTTTTATGATAAGTTTCGTAATAGGAAATTGTGTTCACTGATTTTTAACAATTAATGCTTATAGGGAAGATGCCACTGAAGTTTTTCGTTTATAGGTTTAGTAATTTTACTTAAACATACTTCAATATGTATGAACCCAAAATTACATAACATTCTCCAGCAATTTACACATATTCAGAAAAATCAACAAATCATGTTCATTTGAAATAAAAGTTAGGTTGACAATTGATTTGCTGAATCGTTTTATTTTTCAAGAATTTGTTGAGATTTTGGAATTATTATAATGCAAAATCAATCTTTTGAGCCTATTTAATGTGGTTGGATCTTCCACTGTTTTTATCCCACTGAAACATGTTTGGAATTTGCCCTGAATTTCACATTCAACTGGACTGTACTGTTAAAACTACCTCAAATTATAGTTTGACAGAAGAAATTTTAGAATAAGTAGGACTTGATTACCAGGTATAGAAGACATACAATAATCCAAGTCTGAAACTGGGCCCTAGAATAAGCTGGTACTGCGGGCCTAGTTTTTGTCTTTAAGTTACCTTATGAAAATCTTCAGATAGCCCTGATTGATCTAAGTCATCCTGTTTAATCTCTGGCCAGGTTCTGAATTTTCTAAGATCTCCTATGAGATTTTCCTAATTTTTCATATCCCTTATGAGATTATTTTCAGGACTCAAGTTTTTTTAGTTTTTCTATGAAGCATTATAGGATCATCAGGGAACTTAGAATAATCCATCCCAGAATAGATCATGAAAGTTCATTGTATAATTAGACTCACAGTAGATAATAGAGCGACTTAGAATATGACTCATGAGAGTCATAGGAGTACCTATAATAATCCAGCTCAGCAGAAAGTCTCTGAGGTTGAGCAAACAACTTTGCAGAATGAATTCATGTATAGAATTGTTTATATATAAGTTTTATTATATCTCATGAAAAATAAATAAATATCTAAAAATCAATCTGTTTTTCTTTCCTGGTATTCGGATGAACAAAAAAATATTTATGTAAAATGATATTAAGCGGTTCCACCACCATAGATTAAAAATTATATGGTATTTTCTAGTTGGACAAGATATTAAACAAATTTTATTGGAAGGTTTCCTTATTAAAAACATTCTTCTCTTGTTAAAAGCATTCTTAAAAGCTCGGTATGCAGCACTAATGTATTGTTAACGTTAGTTCTTTTTTTTTTTGTAAAGCCTATAGATAACTTATAAAATAAGGAAGCAGTTAGAGTGCTATGTCTTTCACAATATAAATCGTTCTTATAGCGATGATGATGCATCTGTTTTATAATTATTTTAAATTGACTACTCCAATTTTGGTTTTATCTATATAATCTCACAGTTCTTGGCTTCACAGATTTTTTTTTTTCAGAATTACTGAGATGATACAATGGGTAGTTTGAGACTAAGAAGTTGTGTCAATCTCCACCAAAGTAACATATGAATTTGTCTTAAGGTTCATTTTTTTTTTTAAGTAAAATTGAATCTACTTGACCTTTTGTAGAATACAATTCAATGCCATTAAGGGCTTTTCTATAAGAAATATTGAAAAATTAATAGTTAAAGAAAGGAGCTACAATTTTTATGATAGAAGATTCAAACAGGTAATTGATTCATGATAAAAAAACAAATCAGAAACAATGCAGAATTTTCTGATTAACAACTGGTAAATACTGTTTCGTGTTGAGTTGTAATCGATTATAATTTTTTATTGGGAAAAGTTTTATTTAAACTGTGAATAGCCTAACACTTTTTGGGGCTTTATTCTTTCAATCTTTCTGACCAATTTTAACAAAGATTCATAACAACAATGATTATTTATGGCAAAAAATAACAATAAATCCAGAATTTTCTGTCGAGCTACCAAGAAATTCATTTTTGTAATGACTGTTAGTTAATAGTTTTTTAAGTCTACAACCAAAGTTTAAAGCTTGAGCAACTAAAATTTTATAGGTGAATCTTTAGGTCTTATTGAAGGCTGGACAAATTATCGTTATCAGTTATTTGGATTAATGCTTTAATTTTTATTGTAGAAAGTATGAAGATCATTGATCAGTTTTATCCAAAACACAACAGAAGCAATGCACAGTTCTATTCGATAAATAACTTAGATACCAATGTTTGTAATACATTTTAATTGTTTGTTCTTATAGACAAAAGTTTTAGTTTTCCAAGTTCAAAACTGGCAATTGATCAGTTACAGCAAAAAAAACAGTAAACAGTGCAGGATTCTTCATTTACACACAGAGAAATACATTCTTGTGATATGTTTTCATTGTTTTTTTAATAGAGAGAAAGGTACGACAGCTTTCAAGGTTAAAAACTGATAATTGATTAACTACAGTAAACCAAACAGAAAACAATGCAGAATTCTTTATTTAGAGACTGAGAAGTTGATTTTTGTCATGTGTTATCATTGTTTTTCTGGTGTAGAGAAAAGTTAGAGCTTCAGGGTTAACCCTTTGACAGTGGAATGAAATTCGTTTAATTAGAATATTTACCTCGTCGTAAGTGTTTGAAATGGCAGTAAGGCCTGTCGCAGCGGCCAGTCTCGTTGAACGGGCAAATAATAGATTTGAAGTAACCGGTCGACGGAAGCATAACTAATTCATCGTTTTCCTATCCTCTTTGTACACTTCATTGTGATGAAGCGTCCAACTTTAGTTCTCTTTTGTGGAGAGCGCGACAAGGTATCAAACATTTGTCCACAAGTTACACATGTCTATTGCGTCAGTGCAACGCGATACCGAGAATCATCAACGATTTAATCTACGTGGTTTTCGAAATTTTTTTGAGTAAAGTTCGTGTTACTATGTAGACATACAAGTTTGAGGTTACGCTTTGGTTATCGTTGACGGCATCCACAGTAATTGGAGCCTCTACACAAGTGTTTTACCGTAGCTTCTGCATAGCGTGTATGAAGATGTGAGTGGTTTAATAACCGGTCAAATGGCCCGGTAAATTTCGTTATTTACCGACGCAAATGGCGGTAATTTATTTTTTAGTTGGCACGATTGACCCGGTTTGCATTTTAGTATAACATATTTATTTTGCCGAAATAAAATTATCCGGAAAACTTAGATTTTTTATCTTCGATGATAGCCAATCGTTTGATCGTACATTTATTTATTTATGCATTTGATCTTTAGATGAACCTTTTTTACCAATTATCTGTCTTACCGACCATTGCATCCGGTTCTGACGATAATTTATTTTCTCAGTTTTTCGTGATAAGTAAAGACCACTAAATCTTATGATATTCTTGACCACCAAACGATTACATAAAAATCAAATTTTTTGGAAAAAAAATTGCTTACGGGCAAATCTAAGTTTATTCATTTAAGAAGAAGGTCTGAAATAGTGCAAATGCAGAAGTTCACCAAAAATTTTTATGAACTGAAAACTACACTTATGAATTAATTCATAAGTGATTAGATCACATATTCATTTGATCTGATTGTTGTACTACTATTTATATTTTTTGTGCTAATAGATTTCGTTTTTTGGTCAGTACAGAAACCATATTGTGGGTACACTCAAAATACTGTTCAAATCCAATTCAGTGTATTGATTAATGGATTTGAGTATTTTATCAAATTAATCAGCAATTTACAAGTTTAATAATAATACTCATAACATGACAGCTATTTATTTCGATCGATCTAAATTCTGATTGGACACGCGTGTGTCCAATCACTGAAATGGTCACTGCTTTTATGAAATGGTCACTGCTTTTGTAAAATGGTCACTGAAATGGTCACTGTGTTAATATAAAAAAATTTCTACAAAACAAAAAAAAACAGCCATACAGTCAGCAAGGCAACAGTTTTCCAATTTTACAACGTCAGTAAGAATATCGGTATTTGTTGGTAATCTACGTTATCATACATCAGTTAGTTTGTCCCCGATTTAGTCATTACTGCAAAAGCTATGCTTAGCCAGATTTGTTGCTGTTGAAAAATACATAAATCCTTGCTCAATCGGTCTTTAGAATTGTCACATGGTCATATGAAATTTCTATTAAAGAAAAAAACCGTCAATAAAAGGAACCGCAATACAATTAGAATTGTTATGAATCTGGAACTGACGTTCAGTTCCCGCCCATTGGTAACACTGTCTTTACCGAAACAAACGGTCATTTTAGCCGCAAAATTACCGGTAGAAATAGTTACGATCTAAATTTACTGGTAAATTCGCACAGCAAAGTGAAATATACTAATACGTACACAAAATACCCTTCCGCTATTGGATCACGGCGTCCAAAAAAATATATGTTTTTTTTCTTCCACGCATATATATCTATCGTACATCGTTTAAAGACAATCCTTTAATATGCTGAACGTATGATCGAATGATCAACACAATTATTTCCGTCATAAAACGTTGAATTCATATTTGAATTGTATAGAACAGAAAAAAATTAGCGCCGATCGGTGATTACCCAGATAGAAAAACGTGCCGTCCAGTGCCGCACGCTATGTCTGCACGGTACAGTTAGATGCTTTCAAATGAGACGGCACTGTGACAGCACGGCGTCCCGATTGAACACTGTGCCTGCACGGTATCATAACGTCTTGCAGAGGCACGGCGTACTGGAACCGTGGGAGCACTGATGCAGCTTCAGCACGCCGTGCCGTCACTATGCCGACACATTTGAAAGCAACGAACGGCATTGTGCCATCACGCCGTGCCGTTTCGTGGTGCCTGTGTGGTCTCACCGTGAACCTTAATGGCTATTTGGGTAATATCAGCAAGGGTATATTATTCTGAAGCATTCCATTTAAGAACGTATTATTTATTGCTTTACAAATTTTTACATAATGTTCCCGGCAATTCAAAATTTCGCCTTATATTTTCATTGCCTCTTACATGTGCTCCATATTCTATTCAGAGTTGTAAATTCCCTTCAATCCAAGAAGTATACTTTACTGTATAGTTCGATTTATAATTATGATTTTATAATAATAACGTGTAGTGATTAAAAAAATTATTATGTAAAAATTTGAACAACTACAGAAAATACACATTTTTGCTTTAAAAACTATGTACAAAACTGTGACAAAATAGTGGAAAAAATGGAGGAGCATGGCCTTGAATTAACTCCTGGATGCATTATATTTTTCTACTTTATCAAAAATTTTACCGTGATATTTAACTAAAAATTCATAGTTTTTTTGCAGCTATTAATTGTATTATAATCGCTACATGTTATTATTATTGAATCATAATTCCAAAGTGAATTGTAGGATCATGTTTTCTTTAAGTATTAGGCATTTATCGCCCTGATTCTGTCCCGTAGTTGTCTCTCAAGAGACGTCAGTCCTGAAGCCTCATAATAAATAAATAAAGGATAAGAAAAAATGATACATTACATAACCATACCCTTTTTTCGTGAAAATAATCAAAATTATTGCAAATTTACCTCTACGGAGAATACGAAATCAATTTTTTATTGGCTCCTAACAAAATTTCCCTGCGAAATTTAAGAATTTTTTTACTATAACTAGTTTTAAAAAATCAGCACAGTAAGCTGATTCCCCCATTGTCTGCTCCCAAAAGCAGCAATCTATTGAGCGGCAGAACAGTCATGCCAGTAATAACGCCTTTAAAAGCGTCGGATCGTAATTTCGAGGACGAGAACGTGGCAGAGGCGTCAATAGCGGTGTGAACGCCGATTCTGTTGGCCGTAGTTCCCGATATGAGTTGTTGCTCATACACAGCCATGCAATGAACGGGTTCGGTGGCTCCTTTTAGATGAAACTTTAGTTTCCCGTCCACAGCGCTCCAAACCGCTATAGTTTGATCCAGCGAGGAGCTGACGATTGTCGTTTCGTTTACGGCCACCAGTTGTAAAATTTCGCACTCGTGACCTTTCCACGAGGCGATTATAAGGCCCGTGCGAATATCGAGAATCGTAAGAAAGCCTGAGGCTTGGCCCAAAGCAACCCAGTAACCACTTGGCGCCACAGCGATGCACCGTATCAAACCGGTTGGATTCATCGATACTTTCATCTCGTTGACGTACTGAAAAGTCCGGCAATCGATTACTCGCAATGTGATGTCCGTAGTCGCTGCAAGAAGCGAAGTGGATGGCGCTGGGCTCGCGGCTAAAGTATTAACTGGAGCTGGTTTTGAACTCTCTGGACATCCCAGAAGAGAACCCATGAAAGGATCCCAGCAGTGAACGGCGCTGTCGCAAGTTACGGCGTAACGCAGAGATTCTAGAAACGTCAGAGCAAGAATCGATTTTTTGTGGCCTGTGTACGTGTATTGGCACGATGAGACGGTGCTGCCGTCGCCCTGACTTCGCAAACTCCAAAGCTTCACGGTTTTGTCACGAGCGCCGCTCATGAAACTGTTCTCGTTGTCCAATGAGGATATGCATCTTATGCTGTTTGTATGACCGCCGAAGCTCTGGAGCTTTATTTGCTTCATGTTGAAGGTTGAGTCTTTGTCCGGACGGCCGATCTCGTGCTCCCAATAGGCCAGCCAATTACCGCGGAGCTGGCGACCCGCGGAAAGCGCTGATGCTGACGACTCGCGACTTGATTGTGCGTCGCTATCCGATGGACATTGAGGACGGATTGTCGGTATTTCCGTCTGGACCTCGATTCTGTTTCCTGTCACAGAGAAATTTTGGGATTTATTTATTATATATAAATATGTGTAATTACACATAAATGAAATCAATTAACTATTCCAACCAGACCCGTTCTTATAAAATATTATATATCAATAATTATATATAAGCCGCTTCACGTACTTATGAGTAACAACATTAAATTAAACATCATTTTAGAATCTTTTTTAACAAATTATTTATGTCCACTCTTAACGAAGAATGCGTCACGTACACATTTTTTGGACAAATTTATTTTTATTCAAAATTGAGTACTTTGCTGTAAGAGAAAAATCGAAATAATCAACCATATTGAAGACACTAATAAGAGGATGAAACTTTAATAATGCGAGTTCTAAGAATTTATGGAGTAATCAGATTAAAAAAAAGTTTATCAATGTTTTGAAAAACTTTAATTTCCGTCTGATGAAATGAATTTACTGACGTTTTTAATACATGTAATTTTTTAAATATTAGACATGTCTTATCGGTTCTTGTGTGAAAGTTTCATATTGAACATGAGGAGTTCAGAGGATATCGAACGAAGAGTTTCAAGAAAGCGTGGGAGTGAAAAATATCTGAAGACGGAGTGTCGAAAAAGTTTTAAAAAGTTTTTCGTCACACGTGCATGAACAGCGGTGCTTTTCGTAGCAGTTTTGAGGGCCGAAAGTGGGTAGTTTCATAGCAGTGTTGCAATGAATGATTGGCGCATGCGCAGTTCACTTTTTTTGTTACTTTCAACCCTGACGTTTCACTTCCGACCCTTGGGACGTAAGATTGTAACCTCACGTTTCACTGTTCGTCCCGCAAAACTACCATTCAAAGCACCACTATTCATGCACTTGTGACGAAAAATATAATGTGCAACGTGCAAAATTTCGGCACAATATACTATTACTTATATGATCATATATGATCGATAAAACACTCAGAATTTTGTAGAAATTTGGACTTTACAAGTTTAAACTGCTTTCGCTTTTGGCGTGTCTACCACAAACGGCTGATTTTATAGATATGTACATAATAAGATGCAATCATACTTGGTATCGAATTTGGCAAAAATCTACTGAGGTGTTGGAGTTTGATTAAGCTTTCAATTTTTTTAATTCACTTTGCACCGTTCTTAAAGCTTTCTCTATTACCTTATCATAGGAAACATATGCTGCTTTCTGCAACCCTGATTCGTTTTCCTTTACCAGAATCTTTGTTTTTACCGACAAACATAGTATGAACAATACCTTCAAATTTTACTCAACATAAATTCCATTTTTCCCTTCATCTCAAAAATGAGATGACGCGAAGCCAAAATTACCGATAAAAAATCGAAAGAACAATTGCAAAACCATTACCTATAACGGAAATATTTCCGAAGCTCCCAATTCCTTTGCTGATAGTTTCCGCATCCGCAGAATTGTCTTCTCTGGTCTGCGAAGTGTTTATTGTGGAAAAACCTTCAGAATCTCCAGTTCGCATTTCCTGCTCGTACTCATGACATAGATCGCGAACTAACTGATGATTCTTCAGTATTTCCTCCATGACACCCTCATCAACATGTCGATAGAACAACAGATAAGCTTTATGCGCAAAACGCGAGGTGAATACTTCTTTGAGTTCTTCAAAAGCTTTGTTTCTCTGCGGATTCGCGACATCGTCCGTTTCAATAATTGGCGGTGAATAAGATACCGCAACATCCGAATTCACGCCGGAAAGCAGTTGCGTTTCGCAACCCGCAGTGTTGACAATAGTCCAATCTTGACTATCGTTCAGTTTATTGTCCACATTTCCGGATTTAGGGCTTTGTCTATCATTCTTAACGCTTTTCTGCGTTTCCTCCTCTCGCATTTGGCTTTTGTTAGGTCCAAAAGCCTTATCAAAAGCCAAAAAAAACCGTTGAATCGGCACCGCAAGATGACTCTTGGTCACAGCGCTTCCGAGTCTCACAGATATCGTAAATATCGCTTCAAGGTATTTATCTGCCAAAGCAGATCGTGCCATAGCTCCATTAGGGAATGTATATCTCGTTGTTGAAAGAACTCTCACGGTGGGATGAAGAATCGACTTAATAATCGTTTCCTGTAGCGCGTCCATAAGAAAACCATCGCTCAAACACGGCGCAATATGAACGAGCAAAGCCAAACACGAAACAAGTCCGCCCTCTAAATTAGGCGTCAATTTTCGCTTGCAAAGAGTCAATAGTTCCGTCATATGTGCTAAATACTGAAGCAAAATAATTTGTTCGCCATAGAGGCTCGCGATCGCCGTCAAACATTCCAAGACTTTGACGGCGTTTCGATCACCAGCTAAAATACATTTATTCCAGTCGTCGCCTTCAAGAGCCGGCGCAAGATTCGATCTTCCGGCGTAGCAGAGCGTGAGCATGCGCAATAGATTTCTGGACAAGTGTCGAGCGGTTAAAACAGGTCCCAAACGATGCGACAACCATATAACGGACTCTGCGCTCATTTCCGAAACTTTACACTCGCCCGGAGTAAATTTACGTTGATCAACGTGAGGATCTTCGTCATCGGATTTGTCCTCGTGATCACTGTGCAAAATAAGCCTCTTAGGAACTTGAACGGCTTCGTTGCCGTCGTTCGCGCTTCCGGCATTTTGAATTTTCCCTGCGTATGAACTTACGAGAGGCATATCTTCGCTGGAAGTTTTACTTCCAACGTGACAGCCAATGCTGTTAAAATCTATGACGGATTTGGTTGTTCCGCCGTCGGAACGACGTGGAATCGGTATCGTCGGTGATTTAACGCTCCCTGGCGGTGAATTTCTCGAATCCTCCACGAGATCCTCCATAAGATTCAAATTCAATTCGGCCTGAATATCAATTATGGGGATTCTGGTGTTTTCCGAAGGCGAAACATTTTCCTCGGTTTCCATTGTAAAAACCTCTTCAATTTCGTTTTCGGACACAACCGTATTTTTCGGATATTCCTCAACTGCCGTTTCGCAAGGTGGTGAACCATTGTTCTCGGAATCCATCGAAGAATCCTCGTCCAAAGGCGACAATATCGCTTCGCCGTCGCCGCAGCTTCCGCTCAAATCGCAAGTCTTGAGATTGCCGCTTCTGTGGAGGTTTGTAGCTGACGAGCCTTGTAGATAATCTCGATAACCGCCAACGGCTTCTACCAGAGGCGTTACGAAGTTGTCGAGAAATTTTCGCAAGCCTAAACGCACCATCAGCTTGAGAAGAAAACTACGATGATAGAGTCTCATTGTTCGAAATTTCGCGAGCAAACCGGGCGGCAAAACGTCAGCGTGATGCAGACTATCCATTATCGAGCCGTTTTCATAAAGCCGAAGAATCGACGCCAAGAAAGTCTCGGTGGTTTCTTTAGGCCCTAAAGCTTTGGCGATTGGGTCAAAGAGATGCCAAGCAGCGAGAACAGCGCTGTAAGGTTCGTCCATTATTTGACGAACGTGGGGGACTATCAGCTGAAGGCTCGTTTCCATAGCTGTGCCGGCTTGCGGCAAAAGTCTCTCGAGCTCACGAGCCACAGCTTTAACTTTGCACTCGCTTATCTTGCAGAGATAGCGAATTTTCGTTTTAGCTGTTGTCTCCGACTCGTCGTCGTCCTGCAATACAGAATTCAGTTCGCGAACTAGTTCGTTATACTCCTGAAGCATTTCCACGAGGTTGAAGAGATACTGAAAGTATTTGGAGGACGGATAGAGATTGCCGGATAAAACTGGCTGCAGAAATTGATGCGCTGAAGGAGGAGGCAATCCCATGCATGTTACCATGTGATAACGAAAAGGAGAGTTACTCCCACTGTTTAGCTTGTTACAATCGGTGAGATCGTTATTTATAGCGTAACTTTTCGGAATTACGTCGATTTGCAGCAAAAGGGCGACAGCGCTTCTCACGCATCTTGGCAATGATTCCGGCGCAAAATGGAGCATATTCACACAAGTTTCCAATCTACTGGCAAAAGAGACTCTTCCGGTGTTCCAAGTAGCGCGAAATTTACCCGCGAGGAATATTTCAACTATCAGACAGCCGAGAATTTGCTGCTCTTTCATTCTGCCACTAGCGACGATTTGCTTGTAATTTGCTGAGCCTGCGTGATGAGCCATCTCTGGTTTGTATGTTCGATGTGAGATTTTGTTCATGAAGGCGTGAGTTGTCTCTACTTGAAGCAACGCGGCAATGGGGTTGTAATCTTTTGGGAGAATTATCGTCTGAGCTGTTGGTTTTTCGGGTTTGTTGAAATTGTCGTCCACTGCCAGCAGCGAACCGCGGCTACGACTCAAAAGACGACTCAAAGCTAGAGGCGACGAACGGGCTACGTTTAGAGTTGTCACTGGGGATTCTTCCTCTTCGATTCCTGAACTTTGGCCCTCATCCTCGCTTATTCTTTCAGTTGAACGCTCATTTTCTGGGGGTTTAAAAAATTATTTTATTTGTCTATTTTTTGGTTTGGTTGAATCAACGTTATTTTTCAGATGTCATGTCTTCGACAATTATTTTCTGAGCTCGAAATTATACGTTCTTCAAGGAGTACCGAATACTTTGCAGTGGAATAAGAAAAATTGGGAACAAAGAAGAATTATAATTTTATAAAATTGTTGTAAATGAGTTTAGCGGATCAGAAAAAAAATCAAACTAACTTATGTCAAATAAATTCGCGGATTTTTCTGTATAATCGTGATGTTTGAACAATTTTTTATAAAGATCTTTAAAATGTATTTGGAATATTCTTGGCCATCTCGCTATATGTTTGACCTTGATCATTAACCATAATCCATTGAATTATCATAATATTCTATAACATAAATAAGAAATAGTATCGACGTACTCGTTATCTTGGGATTGGATGCAGAATTCCGTAAGCGCGGTGGAAGCTTACTCCAGTAAGGCGACGGTACAATCTTTTGTGGATGAGGTTGACTGAAGAGTTGAACGACTCCGGAGTTCGTCAGGCTTGTGTGATTGTCGACCAATTGAAGACACACGTTCTTCGACTTTATCGCCGCAACGCCCGACAATCTGCGAGGGAAAAAACACAATTTTAAAAAATCCCAAATCGAGCTTCGAAGTAAATTTAGCTCCAAGGAAGTTAAGCTTCTAAGGAAAGGTACTTGTATGTCTGGGTGGTCTACGTGCCAGGAGGAATTGTTATCTTCGTAAGTTCAGTAAAAAATCGCGGTCGTACTTGTAGCCAAATGTTAAATCTATCCATTGATGCAACCGCTCGGACACGTAGAGACTTTCCAGAGCCTCTCGATGCTTCTCTATAAAATCTTCCGGTGATCGCGCCCAGCCTGGTAATTCCAAATCAGGCAAATCTTCGTGGATAGACTGCAAAGTCAGGAATTCAATCGAATAAAAAAATTTTTAACTCTACTTATTCTTTGTAGATGAATCAAGAGGTTGCGGCTCGAGACAAGCATTTGTTATAGTCGAATCAGCACGCATTATTAAAAATACTTGAGATACTGGAAAACTGTACTAGACATTTTCTAGGTATTATATTAATTCTTATAAAAAACTTTTTGCAGTGACATTAAAATGTATGTCTCAATATTGATATCTATTTTTTCATACAATAGAATGCTTCAAAATGGTTCGAACGTTTTAATATTTTCCAAGATTGTGGCCATATATTCTAATGCAATACTTTGGTATTACCTTAAAGACACTAGGGTCCGTGAAAAATTGCGGTATGCACTCGTCAGGACTCCACTCGTGGAGTCTCTGAATGGAGACTGGATATTCCCACGGAACCCAATGCGATCTCACATGCTTACAGAGTACAGATTTGGTGTAACGACGCGATAGGTAAACGTAGTATGTAATTTCGGAGAGAACATCAGATACGTGATGGCCAACCTAAAAGGAAAACGAGAATTGAAATCTGCATCGCCAGATTCCATAACTTAAGGAGGTTGGATCGCTGAAGCATTTCAAATACCCTAGCGGAAATAAGAGCTATAATTTTAAATAGATTCACTGTTTTGTTGGCGCGATATTGAGAACCGAATTAAAGTTACTTAAAGGAACCCTGAAAATAACTTATAAAAAAAAATCCTTTAAATGAGACTCTTCTTGTGAAAAAATGTTACATTTATACCTCATTAAGTATATATCAAGCATTACAATTCTCGAATGCTGTAAGGTCGTACAGTGCACAAAAATGGTGTGAGATGAAAAGTAATATTTTTAACTATTTGTAGCTTCAATCCATACGATAAACCAATTTTAGTGTTTGATGTCTTATCACGTCTGTTTAAGAGTGCATTCTGGATTGGATATAGCGATTCTAAATGGAGTGAAAATTAGATTTACTATAACCAATTCTGTAGTGATTTTTTAATAGAAAAAGATTTAGGTACAAAATCATAATTGTATCATAAAGATTTGAAAAAGATTTAGGTTTAAAATCATAATTGTATCATAAAGATTTGAAATCAAAATTCCTATATTCAATTCAGAATGCAGTCTTTGACAGATAAAATAGGATATTCAACATTAACATTTTTTGACAGGTTTGGCCTAAAATATATGACAAGAGGAAAATTTTATTTTTTACCTTATTATGGTACACTGTATGTTTTTGAAGAATTGCAGAATTATAACGCTCGTTACGTATTTAATGAGGTTTTAATGTACAGTTTTTTCAAAGAAGTGTATCATTTACAGAACTTCTTTCTTATGACTTTTTTAAGTGACTCCGTCCCGTTAACATTGTTGGAATACAATATTATTAATTATTTTGCATTTGGCAAACCTACTCCTATCAGAAAGCTTGAATCCATCAACTTACTTCCTCATAAGACTTTGTAAAAAGCAAAAAAAAAAATTTGAAGGCATTCTGCAGTTTTTTTTAACGTAATATAAAACGGATTTTTATTAAATTTTTCTACTTACATCAATAGCTTCAGAGTCGAAAGTGAGATCGAGCTGTCTGTCGCCTTTATTGAGTCGAAATTTTGATTTTGTGAGATCTCTCCAATTTCTACCACACCGTGAACTGAAATCCGTGACCCAAGGCATGACATGATGACAACTAGGGTCGCCGTATCGTCTGCCAGCAAGATTGTTCAAAGCTGTTAAATAATCAAAGTTGCTTATGTGACCGTGAAGCCACAGTTCACAAACTTTTTCAATATTTTCGTTTCGACCGAAATCCGGACTTCCAGGAGTCATGCCAAGTTTTTGACAAAATGCAAATTTTCTCGTGTGGTCCTGCAGTGCCGGCGACAATTTGTTCTCCCGCACGTTCGTCGTATCGTCGTCCGACTCAGATTTCAAATAGATATTATCACTGAGCTTTGGCATAACCTGAATCGTGAAAAATTATGTTAATTTTTCTCGACAACGCGAAGTATATGAAAGTTTTTCCAATCAATTATTCATTTTATGAAGAATAAAAATGTATAGAAAACTTTGTAATGTGTAGCAAAGAAAATAAGATGACTTTATACAATATCTCATTCAATTTCTTCGAACATTCGTTCGCGTTATATATAAAAACGATGCAGGACATATTTTGAAGCTGTAGTATTGTAAATAAAAAATGATTTGATCACTGTGTTAAAATAGGGCTAACTATTGAGTAATTCAATAGTATTAATTGCATAAATAAATGTTTTGAGCTTGGGCAAATTTTAGGATATTTTTTAGGTTGAAATCGAAAATTTCGCTCGGTTTTGCAGCTCTAGTGACGATGCCTTCAACATTTCAATATAAATGTTAAAAGATTCAATGTCAAAAATTTGTGAACATCATAGCAAAAAAATCGGAAGATTTTCAAAACCCCGACATTCTTGTGAATTTATCGAAAATGTAATTATATTTAAAAAAAAAAGGAACATCTTCGTTGTTTTAGTAATCAATAGTAAAAATTACTTTACAAAATGAAAAAGTTTATAAATTCCGGCAAATTTGTACTGTTTCAGCGGCGAGACTTTCTACGCTTCTTCGTAAGCCTGAAAATTCATTTGCATAATCGGAATATAAAATTAAATACCCTCAAAGTTAACGAAAAATAGGCTTAATACTTCCTCATAAAAATTTAACAAAAATGATCTAATTTCCAGCATTCGAAAACGCTTTCCTTCAGGATTGCGTGGAAAGTAACGACAAAATAATTGCAAAGTTCACCTGAATAGTAAAATTATCCATAATCAATATATCCCCAAGCGTTATTTCACCCAAAGCGAGGCCTTGATCGTATAGATCTCTCGACAAGCGCAGGAGTTGGTAAACGAGGAAGAGAGGCTTGCTATAGCTCGTCGATAAAGCGGCAGGACTGTACATCACGCATCTGTAATAATCGACTATGTAGAGGCGCTCGATAACAAACAACAAGCAATAAATTCGATGTACGAGGTGTTTTAGACGAGCAATTACTTAAAAAGACCGAAAATTCGGTGATTTTAGAAATCTTTTTTTATGCGAAAAAAAACAATGGAAATTTCCTAAGCCCTAACAATAATTTTATCATTTTCCTATATATGTCTGGTAATTTTTTAATGACCCTTAAGATTTCTGCATCTGCGTTTTTAATCTTCAGACAACGATAAAAATTAAACCGTAAATCTGAGACGTAATTCCTTTTGCAGTCTTTAATCTTTCTCAATGATCTAAACGCGGATTTAAGATAAAAAATATGTGTCTTGATTTAAGGGTGTTGGGTTAATGCCTTGGCTCGCCATAGCTTCCAAGTGATCACTAGTAAGAAAAAAATTCCAAAGCAGTTTTTTTTGGCGTTCTCAATTACCTAGACGCGGATTTTGTGGTTGTTCTTAGACCTCGTATTTAAAGGGTCTTCCTCTTAAATTTATACTTTTTAGGTCGTCGTAGATAAACTATTCCTTCCGAATCAGTTTTAGTTTATAATCAGTTTATAATCAATTACATACTGAACGAGCTTGGCTCTGGCTCTCTACAGCTTGGATTTGATCTACAATAAATTCGGAATATATTATTCCAACTCTAAAAGTCACGAATTAACAGATTTATTATCGTTTTTTGTTGGCAACATTTTATTGAGGCGAGAACGAAGCAGCTCGGCTGCGGGGCATGTCGGAACACGTGCCGTAAAAAATCGACTTATCCATGCAAATTTATTTCGAACATTCCTCGTGCATGTGGATCAGCGCTAGGAATTGTAAAGATCGCGCGAAGTCATTATATTTCCAGCAACACTGCTTAAGAAGGTTGAAGATCTCCAAATATAACGACTTCGCGCGGTCTTTACAATTCCTAGCGCTGATCCACGTGCACGAGGAACGACCGAAATAAATTTGCATGGATAAGTCGATTTTTCACGGCATGTGTTTCGACATGCCCCGCAGCCGAGCTGCTTCGTTCTCGCCTCAATAAAATTTGCCAACAAAAAATGATTAAAAATCTGTTAATTCGTGACTTTTACCAAGCTGCCTGGTTCTCGCTTCAATAAAATGTTTAGAAATATTTTCAGAATTTATTGGTGATCAAAATCTAAGCTGCAGAGAGCCAGAGCCAAGTTCGTTCAGTATGTAATTAATTATAAGTAGTAGTAGTGGTAAAAGTACATTTAATGGCAATATATTATTATTCATAAAAACAATCAGGTTTACTTAGCTCCGCGTTTTACATACAATTATATTGTCAATGGGCCATCGAACCAAGTCCTTCAGCCCCGGTTTTATAAATATTTTTGTAGCCTTTTATTATAAATGTTTGCTGCTGGTTATGCGCCATTACGGTTACTCATTGTGCGCGTAACGTTAAAACAGATGGTAGCTTATTGATTATTGATCCGTTCCAGTTGTTGGTATATCGTGTGTGTGGGTTAATTATGAATTGAGAAGCAATCTATAAATCTGATTTAATTTTTTTTTAAATATCCTCGTTTAGATCAATGAAAAGTCAACCAACTCTTAATCAAAATTGATTCGGAAGGAATAGTTTAGGATCTACGACGACCTAAAAAGTATAAATTTAAGAGAAAGACCCTTTAAATACGAAGTTTAAGAAAAACCACAAAATCCGCGTCTAGTTAATTGAGAACGCACAAAAAACTGCTTTGGAATTTTTTTCTTACTAGTGATCCCTTGGAAGCTATGGCGAGCCAAGGTTTAACTTAACCCAAAACACCCTCAAATCGAGACACAAATTTTTTATCTTAAATCCGCGTTTAGATAATTGATGATAATTGAGAACATGAACCTGCGATTTGAAAAAAAAAAGAAATTGAATGTTCGAACGTCTAGAAAACATCATCGATATCAAGCATATTGGTTTTTAAATCCGTCGAAACATTCAATCTTGGATTCGTTTTTTCAAAAAAGTTCGAGTAAAACACCTCAAGGATGAAGAAATTCCTGCTGCGTGATTCTCGATCGAATTGCGATCTACACAATTCCAGGAATCGACACGCAAAGGATTACACCTTAATTAATGCATGAAACAAGGTGAAAAAATAATCAGACATGTATGAAAACGTGGATAAATTATTCTCAAAGTTTGGGAAATTTTTATTGTGTTTTTTTTTCACGTTAGAAAAAATCCCGGATTTCACCTACTTTTCGGGTTTTCAAAGTAGTTGCGTCCCTTAATCAAAGGACATATAATGCCGCATGGTAATATCAATTACAATTACTCACTCTTGTAGCGAATAACGAGCCGTTTGTTCGTGAAATGTCATGAATGCAACGGGAGTCTCTATCGCAAGCAACGTAGGAAGAAGATTGCAATGCGAATGACTCGATGTCCGTGGATTAACAGCCATTACTTGACCATTGCGAATTTTTATCAACGGGCAGCCGTACATTCGAGCCAACACTTCGCGCATTACCGCGACATCACTGCTGCTCGGTATCGCATACGATAGCTCTTTCTGTTCTGATGTATTCCAGAGACCTGCAATGGAGAGATTTACTGAAAGGGTGTAGCAATAAAAAAAAGCCTTACAAGTTGTTTTTCCTTCTCATATGCAAAGAATCATCTCTCAATAAAGATATTTTTATCATGATTGGCAAAATTATACTATCCACATTCTATGAATTTTTCTACATTTTTTTTCTCAACTAATGAGGAGTACATTTTTTATTATCTTTAAATTTTATCAGGGGAAATGGCAGAAGTTACTTAGTTAAGTTCAATGTTTTAAGTTAAGCGATTTGTTTTTATTGATGAAAAAATTGAATTAATTATTCTTGAGGCTAATAGAAATTTTTCAGTTCCACTTTAAATTGTACAGTTTTCATAGAAATTCATGTAGGATCCATAAAAACATTGTCATATGTCAATCAGATGCATGAGTATATAATATACTTAGCATTCAGTCCATGGTACAGTTGTTGAAATTATTCACTTTAACTTTACTCTAAAAGTACTCCAATTTAAATACTGTGGTTCAATTTTACTGTAGAAGTATGTTAATTTTATATCACAATTGAACATTCAATTTCATTTTGAAGTTAGTGCCGTAAATCATTGAGGCTTCTGTAACAGTATATGTATGGAAAATAATATTTGTGTTGTAAACTCACTGTAATACTTCTTGTAAGATTCCTTCCATAAATTTCTGTAATTAGTCTCAGCGACGTAGCGTAACAACTGAGCAAATGTGAGCTCCGGTTGTACTTTGGCACTGGTGGAATGCCTATCTCTGGGAAGAGGTATTGCATTTCTGTTTTGTTTCTCATATACCTGCAACATTATGTTAATACGAATAAATTATAAGCATGCAAACAATTCTTATATACAGGACCTGTAAATGAATCATGCTCTTTAAGTATTTTTATGCAAAGAGTCGCTTAATAAAGGTACATTGAGGTCACTGAAAACCTTCTTTTCACCTTTGAACCCTGAGAGGAAGTTTTCTTCACTTAATGGCAAAGCGCTAAGTTATTACGAACAAACTTTTGGAGATTCATGAGTGTTTGAGCTGTACAGTTTTCTGAGAAACCAGAAATGTCTAAAATTTGCTAAGATGTACATGAGAAGTATTTTTGCAACATGACTGTAGCTTCTTTTTCTTCAAATAATTGAAATTATAATTTGTTAATAAAATTTTTTTTCAAAATGACACTAGAGTCTACATGATTTTGTGGATTTCACCATTATTTCAAGTTGCTTTGTTAATACCAAAAAATCCTTGTTGTGAGATCTTTAGCAATTTTTCTCTTACTGTTTATCGCAGCAGACAATGGAGAAGTTTTAAAAGCCACAAATTTTTAACAGCGCACTTGCAATAATTGAATACTTTTTTTCATAAAACAAAAAAATGTTATTGTTCTAAAGGATATATTTCTTTAAATGTCATCAACGAGTGAACAAGTAAGATATTTGACAATGAATAGCAGCAATTTGAGTCGAAATTCCTCGCCTAAACGCGAAAAAAAAAAATTGATAAATGGTGTTCCAAATAACAGAACAGCACGTAATTTCTAAGATCCCGCGCTTATATACAATCCGCTTTATTTGGATTTTTCGTTAACCTTGATGTAAATTCGTGTCCAACTAGGCCCCAAATCCTCGAGACTCGGTCTCGCGGCGATTTCGTCCATCGACAGACGATTGTGCGTAAAAAAGTGTATTGGCCCAACATTCCATAAATTGGCCAACCAATTTTTATGGACGGTAGCACAAATTTTACCATCGGTAAGTTCCATGTATTTCGCAGGCACATCAAGCTCGGAATTCAAGATATCCATCGTGAGATAGATTGTTTAACACGGATTGTACAGAAGAGTATTTTTGAAAAATTGCAAGAATCAGAGCAACTTCATATTATCTACTGTAGGATCGAAATGTAAGACTCCACGCATTCTTCGTCGGTTTTTGTGCTCCATATACCCTTCCAGTATTTACTGCACATCTTTTCACAATTACATCGACGATTTTCTCGGATATTCGGCACATTTTGTCTCTTTAAAATGTGCAAACATTTCGAAGACGCTTTTATATCAACGCTACTGCTGTCAAACACAGCTGACTGCTTATGCCATCTTGGCTTTCGGTTGGAGGGGGCAGCGTGAATAAAAAGTGGGGATCCCCAATGTGAAGTCACGTGACCCGCCAGTATCAAACGCTTTGTAAATATTATGAAAATTGATAAAAAGGTCATTTTTAGTTTCTACGTAGACGAAACTATTGGTATTAAAAAATGGGTACGTAGTAAGACTCAATGTTATTTGTTCTGTGTAGAAAAATTCAGTCATTTTATTGAAATTTTACATTTTTACCTAAATTAGAGCAAAAGCAACATTTTTCGGAAAATTCAAAATCACGTAAAATCCAAATGTCGTTACTGATCATAACCAAATTTAGTACGTAGTAGGGCTGAATGTGTAGAAACCGAACCGCTCCACTGACTCAGCCCAAATTCAATTCCAAAGGTCGCATTCCTTTGTTTAATTTTAACAGGAAGTTTCAGCGCGATAGTTGGAACATTGCGGCAGTTAGAGGACTTACAGTGATTTTTCGAAAGTTTACTGTCTTATACTGAACGACATTACCGACTTTCACCAAATTCGATATCTACTACAATTGAATATTAATTTTACCTTGAATAAGATTGGTCGACGCTAACTTTCATTAGAACAAAAACAAAAATTTTCCAATAATTCAAAATGCTATGAAACCAATACCGCTTTATGGATTTCGCTCAAATTTAATACTGACTGTTATTTTGGATTGCTTCGATTTTCAAGAACTATTTAACTCATTAGCTAAAAAATCGCGGAAGTTAGAGAACATACAGACATTTTTCGAAAAATTAAAAGACTTATAGGAATAGGAAATTTTTTATAAATTTTGTCTCTACTGGTATATCAAGTTTCAGATTGATTGTTAAAGCGATTTTCGAGATACAGCGGTTTCAATCTTGCAAGTATGCCACACACACTATATATACATCCGGACATTTTTTCTGAACCACTTTTCGGATTTTCCGAAATAAATATGTATCATCACATTCGTCGACATTTCTAAGGTCGAAAACGTTTTTAAAAAATATGTAAAAAGCCTTTTCGATACTTATTCGGCTCTTTTTTTCGATGACCTCAGAAAATTTTCTCAAGAATACCTAGGTTTAAACTTGTCCTCTCCAAAATTCAATCCATGACAATAGAATAAAATGATGCATTTTACATTTGTAATAATACGTTTCTGTGCTGTCAGAAATTGAGTTTTGGAGAGTACAAGATAAGCTATTTGGTATTTTCAGGAACATTTTCTGAACTCAAAAAAATTTGAAAAAAAAAATCGTGGGAACCATTGAAGAAGGCATTTTAAATCTTTTTTAACTTTCTGACCTTGAAAATGTGGTCAAATGTGAACATAGATATTTTTTGTAAAAATTTGGAAAATTTCCAATAGTAGTATATAATAAATAGTACTTCCGATTCCCCTGATCAGATTTGGTAAGATGTTAAAATTTAAAGTTTAAATTTCCAGTTGAAAATTTTCCTAAGTAAAATTGTTTTCGTTGTTGCGGAAAAGTTATTTGAATGTGTTACATATGTCTGCCAAAATGTTATCTGTAAGATATCCTCTATGTTCGAAAGTTAACTTTTTAGGACATAGGACAGCCTACAGACAACATTCTGGCAGACATACTCAGTTAGCAAAAAGACATCTGGTATGAAAAAGTCATCCGAACGTGTCACGTATGGATTTTTAAAATATAATGAAATCACTTTTTTTTAAATATAATGAAAAACTGAGGTTTAAATTTTTCGTGCTCTTTTTTTTCGAGATTCGATTCACTATTTACTGAAATGAAGAAAAAGCTTGAATTCAAAATCGCCTACTTTACCCAAGTTTGAGCTTTGTAAATTGCTTTCCCATTACTTTTGGTTTTCCTTACAAAGCTATCTGTATGAGAAAGCAAAAAATAGCTCCTAAATTCCCGCACATATCATAATTCCAGCGACAAACTTTCGACGTTTCTCTGTAAACCACAAAATTGATTTGCATTATCGGAAAACCAAATAGAATACCATAAATTTTAGAAAAGGTCCGCTCCATACTCCCTTACAAAAATTTATTAAAAATGGAAAAACAATATTTCCCCGAAAACGAAGCTTACGGTAAAAGGAAGCAAAACGTTTAGTGTAATTGGTGATCCATTCGTGAACAGCGCCGTCCCTTACCTGCGCACGTGTCCGTCGAAGTTACTGCGCAGCATATATTCCATCGTAAAGGCGAGTATCACGTGCAGCGTGCAAGTGTATAGCATACCGGCTTCGTTATACAGAAATACACGTGTCCTTCTAGTTGTGCATAAATTAATAGCAGCATTGCCGCCGCAGACTGGTAAGTAATCGCAACTCGCACATCTCGCACGTGTCGCTCTCAGTATCAACGTTGATAAGTGGTAGTCGCTCGAAATGACCTCGAACTGTTCACATTATGTAGTGGAAACGTAACGTTGATGATATTGGAATATCAATAGGTTAGAGGAATGGTATAATTATTTGAATCATTTTATCATTACAGTATTTTTATTAATCGAACGGTATAAAAAATCTGTACAACGCTTGGAATGTCCAAATGTGGTACCTAAAACGTGACTTACGATATCTCAAGCAGAATGATGTATTTTGGAGGGCGGGAGGGACGTGTGAGGTCGAAGGGACGGGTCGGGAACAAAATCGCCGGCTGATGTCGCACTTCGCTCCAAATTTAGTAAACGAATCTCCTGATCCATACTAAAGAAAGACGACAATCGTTAGGACATTTTTCAAATGAGGACTATTTTGGCATTCTTGTTACAATTTATGTACCTTTGGGCGCCGTTTTCTTGCTTGTGAGTGTTGTTGTTTTCATTGCTGAAATAAACGACACTGTTTTGCGCACTTTTGTCGAGAGTTCCATTATACACTAGAAGATCGTCCACTAAAATCTGTCAAATTGGTTTTTATAATTACTATTTTAATATTTTATTGCAATAATATTGTTATAATAACATGAATATTATTGTTATTATTATTATTAGTAGTAGTAGTTTAAATAATAATAATAATAATAACAATATAGCCATGTTATTATTATATATCATTTTTTCATTGATTTTCATTATAAAAAATATTAAGATTTAGAAAAAGTAATGTTGTTTGGAAATCAGAAACATTTAAAAAAATATTCAGCAACCATGATTTTATTTTGTAAGTACAAACAATCGTGATACTGATCAATGCACAACGCAATGTTAGGCCGCTGGTGTTTTTATTGGAATAGCAGCTGTCTTTTTTGGGTTACCAGAAATAAACTTTTTTGTTTAGATTACGTGCACTTTCATAAGACAACTGATAGGTAATATATTCTTGAATAATTATCACTTGTGCAAAAAAAAGTTTTTTTAATTTTCAACTTTGTTTGTTTAGATTATTTATGTTTGCCTCGCTTAAGCTTATTATTGTAATTTAAGATTAAGATGTTATTTTTTGATATTCTATTTTTTTGCAATCCTTTTCACTGGTATCTGTGGATTTGATGATATAAAGGGTTTCATCCTGTCAATAAATGAATAAAACAATGAAGATAAATGATTTCAGCATAACTTCAATGATTTAAGATGGAGTTCAAGCTGATGAAATACCACAAATTGTAATAGGGCTAACAATTCGAAAATCATATGAACTGGAAGGTAAAAAAAGTAAACTTCATGTCGGAAGAAGACAAAATATGCACTACTGATAATTATTTAAGAATATGTTCTAATAAATTCAGAACATCGGATCAACAGATAAAAATGAGGCCCAGAAAGAAATAAAAAGAAAACTTTGTTTTTGTCAAATCTTGAATGTCTAACTTAATACATATTTATTGACAATAAATATAGTAGTAAGTACTATTACTACTCGAACATATTTCACACATAGGTCCTTGTTAATAAATCATAATAGTAAAGTGATCAATAGCAGTATTGACATGCACATAAAAAAATAGTGTATTTCAACTCTGCTCCCTTAATTCTCAAGGCTTTTCTGTGATTGACACCATGTACGATAAAGTGATAAATCCAAACGAATTCAATTAGCCGTATTTTTGCTTCACTCAATAAGTCAACATGTTTGCTAAGATTTTAGAAGCATTCGTTTAGAGAATTTTAGAAAATAGTTAATAGGCAATTTTCATCACATTGCATCAACATTTTATCTGTGAAATAACTTTTTCTACATCACATATAATAGCTGTAATAGCTTCCATTACAAATTTGTCCAAGTACTCACACCAAATTCCTTCACGTTTCTCTGTGCAGTTTTCATGTAATTCCACAGTTTGATCATTGACACCATAATAGGTGTATCAAAGATAATAAATATCCTGTTAGTCTGTATAAGAAAATGAGTCAAAATATTATTAAATTTCCTAATTATTGCATGTAACATATGCCAGAGCACATTAATTACCTCTCCTGGCAGAATTGGAGCAAGCCATGCATGCTGTCCATCTGCACAGTCATTAACACCATCAATCAGTTTGTCTGGTGTACGAATGTCATTTTCAATGCCTTCAATCATATTTACACTCTCTGGATAAGCAGCAATATCTATTAAAATCAATTTTCTCATGTAAAAACAACAAGATCGAAGAATATCCCAAATTGTCACTGAGATTCTTATGAAGCTTCCTTACTTTCGTCCGTTAGTTCAATTTGCTTTCCATGGACATCGTATATTTCAATTCCATTGAGACCCACATAATAAGGATCACCCCATGTAGAAAATATTATTATTTGGTACACAAAGCCCTGAGGCATTACTGGCGATTCGTAATCAATGCTGTTTGCCGTATCTGCTTGATAACATGATAATATAAATTCAGAAAATCGTGATAAATTAACAATTGGTTGGGATATGTTTTATGGGACACAGAATAAGCCATAGAAAATTGAATACGGTCGAACGTCGATTACCCAAAGTCAGTCCACATGATAAATTGGCCTTTCCATACAATCGATTAGTAATCATCAACAACTTTACCGTGAATAATGTCGGATGCCCGTTGAAAAAAAATGCAAAATTTAAATTTCGTGTATTTTAAATGCTTGCAATTTCATTAACTACTGACATGGTACACAAATCAGTTTAAAGAGGCATCGTCGGTACATTACCGTCAATCGAGTACCAAGGTTGAAAAAATAGTTTTTGCGCATTTTCGTAAGGAAAAAAGATAGTTTTGAAATACTTTCTGAGTGAAACTGTTGAAAACCAAAGTGAATGTGAATTGGAGAGATCCTACAAAATGTAGAAAAAAATATAGTGCTAGTAATGTACAGTCAAGTAACTCAGACTACTTTAAATCCCAATGCATTCGCAGTTCTTTAATAATCTGTTATTATAATTCGATCTTGATTGGAAGTAGTTAATTTTGTTGAAAAACGTTTCACGAATTCACCGAGTAATTTTCACTGTTTCACTCGTCAATTAGGAGAAAAACTAAAATAAGTTCGTAAATTTGTTTTTCGTTTATAAACATATGGCAGTTGTCTACAAACGATGAACATCATTACGAATCTTTACCCGTAAATTTATACTCAAATAAATTACACCAATTTTAAAGACTGTTAATGTTATGAATGTTATCAACATGAGCAATTTATATTCTACTAAATATGTGATATTCATGAGTACGATTATTATATGAACAATTTCCAGTTCCAAATAGTCCGAATAATCGCTGCTGTATCGTAATGTGCTGCGAGAATTCATAGCCCATTCAAACTCACCTGCAAGTGATTTTTCTACGCCAGGACTCGTTATTCCTTCACTGAGTGAATGTTCTCGATCATTTGGCCTGTTGATGAAGCTAATTTCTTGAGAAAAATCATACTGACAATGTCCCGGCGCTCTTCTTAACGTAAAGCCTGCAAAGTCTTTGTCGAACAATGGTTTTCCATCCAATTCTACAAGAACTTGTTTTGCCTAAATATGTAATTAAAATTAAAATTTATATCAAAAGGAAAACAAGGATAACGAGGATCTACTAAAACTGAAAACGTAAAAAGGTGTAGTACCCCGCAAAAAGAGAGATCCATCGAATTATTGTAATTCCAAAATCTCATTCCTGTGAGATAAGTCTCAGCGTTAAACGTTATCGTTACTGTGACTTCCATATCAGGTACATAGTGAACCGCCCACATGTGAGAAGGCTCTGCGGTCAAATAATTTCCGTCCGCAAGGCGCATTATATTGTCGTTACCGCGATTACAATCTAAATTGGCTTGAGATAGTGGAATCAGCGTATATTCATCGTTTATAATTTCGATTCCATTTAGACCTGCCAATCAATCATCAGTCGTCAATAATTAAGCAATCAGTATTGTGCTTCTTCAAAATTTAATAAATTTTCATGTAAACAAATTACCGTTGATGAGCGAAGAAAAAATTTCATTTCTTACCTATCATATTATGGTTGCCCCAATTTGACAAAAATATGAGTTTGATTTCAGTACAAGCAATTGACATAGTGTTTCTATCACTCGTACTAATTTCGCTGAACTTATCGATGACTGCGCGATCGCCAATGGCCAATCCATACTATTGGAAGTTAGAAACGTTATTTTAATGTTGAGAAAGATTAGAAGGACAGACTTATATCAAAATCAGTGGTATTCATGGTTGATTTTCTCAATTCTTTGGGCTAGTATTATTATATGAGAATTGTGTACTCTTGACCAATTAAACGATTTTTTTACAGGTGGCAAAAGCATAAAATTGCAGGTCTACATCTACAATTATTATTTTTTACTTGCCATCGGAAAGCAGTGTATTTATTTATTTTGAGATTTTTATATCAGGCCACTCAGAATGGGAAAACATAGAGAAAAGTGGTTTAGAAAAAATATCCGTATCTGTATAAGCGTATGTACAACTTCAAAATTTCAATCATTTATAACTCAAGAACTGTTGAACCGATTCATCTGGAATGTGGCACACAAGTAAAGCGGCAGGTCGTTTTTGATTGTTACAGTTTTTGACAAAATCGATGCACAAATTTAGACTTTGTAGCTTTTTAAATTTTATACAAAAAACGGCCGTGATCGTGCAAATTTTCCCAAAATTCACGACGTTTTGATACATGATTTTTCGTAACTGCAGGCACATTCAATTTTACATCACTTTGGCCGAAACCGATAAAGTATTTCAAATTGTATGGATTTTTTTATTCTTAAAAGTTATGTTGTTGCATCATATTTTGTAAATACAAACGAGCGAACCCAAATTTTTTTTATTAACGAAATAGTATCAAGTGAGACTAGACACATAATTGCCGATTATATAGCAATTTTTATTTTTCGTTTATTACTTTGTAACGACTAAAAAACCGCTGAACTTCAGTTTTTTTAATTATTTGAAATCAAAAATGTAAAAAGCCTTGCAAATTACTTCCTGATTTTTTTTAACTTTACAGTTTTCTCTATGAAGAAGGCAAAATTCTTTTTTATATTCATACTCTGCAAACTTTTGAAAACGTCAGCAGGCCAAATATTACATAATAAATCTCATCTGCGTATAGAATGAATCGTTCAAACATGTGTGAATCTTTTTCACTTTTACCAGAAGGAGTTATTTTTCGTACTATAAAAAATTATTCAAAAATATTTGGACTATCGATTACGTAATATCAACAGCCAAAAAAGTGAGAAATATCTCATTTCGTCGCCTTTATGTCAGTATTTAAATGCACTTACGCTAATGTCCGTTGCTCCAGTTATCGGCCTTTCCAGCTCTTTTTCCGCTGATACGACTAAATTGTCATCAACATTATTAAAAGATTCATCGTTCTTTGATATCGAATCGAGAATCTGTTCATCGGTCGTGAAGAGAATAGTCTGTAAAAATAATTATCCGATTGTAGACAATAAATACTATAATTATCGCGTTTCCGATACGTACATCGCCAAGCGCGTCGAGACTACTCATTATATCGCCGGAAGCTTGTGCTACCTCGCCGTCAAATATCAAAACGTCATCTAGTATGAGCAATATATGCTTGGCACCTTGGTCGGAATGAATCCTCGATTTATTGTAATTCTGTAATGCGAATGCAGGAAACAAAATATTTGAAATCATTTATATGATGCCGATAATATTTTTGACAATATAATATTTAACCGTTATAAAATTGCATAACTAAAAGTAGTACTACTGATTTCCAAGCGGTGGAGTTGATTCTCTTAATTAACAAGATCTTGAAAATATTAGCATAAAATATGATATTGAAATTGACAATATAATAAATATACACTAAAATCAAATCAAACGGTTAAAACCATTTTTCTCGAAACTACATTTCCGTTGTTATCTCGCTCACTTCTCTTATACGTATAATTTGAATTATACGGAATAGAATATATATACGAAATATATATGTATGACAGAGTTATCGTAAGGTAAACGCAACATTTTTTTTTTCGTACAAATTGCAGAACCATTTCAGAAGTGAGTGAATTGAGAAGTTTGCTAAACTTAGATCTTTTCCGTTCATAATTATGAAATGTATGTTTTTGAAAATTCTAATGGGTAAATGAAGTTATACTTCTATAGTTAATAATGACAACAACATTTTAGAATTCAAGGATTCGAATTTCCAAATTATGATAACTCGATTGTTTACCCATATTCTAATTAGAGCGACATTGACGGGTTCTTGAAAAGTCAAATGAATGTAATGATGACTTCCATCAATGAACGGAGTCAGCCAAATGTTGAAATCATCCCTCGTTCTATTAAACCCATTAATAAGATTTTCAACGACTCGTGGATCATCCCTGTATTTCGGGAGCTCGTCAATGCCTCTGGGAATTGCACGTATCTAGATGATGGAATGAAATAAAATAATGTTAATCAAGGTATTTTTATAAACCCTATTTGCAAAAATGTATTATACATCAAATAAGAGTGGGAATTTGCCACGCTACCTCTCAGGAAAATTAACACTTTATTGTCTTCTAACATTTTCTATACTATGGTATGAATCGAGGTTTTCGAACGTGTATAGTGAAAAAAAATTATAAACCACTTTAATAAGCATATTATAATAATAATACTAACAACAATCACAAATGAGACTATATTGTAGGACGTATAGTTTTTAAATAAACTTGGCAGAATTTTTACAGAGATTCTATCAAGAAACTTGGCCCTTTGGTTTAGGTAAACGTTTGTTTGAAAAAGTAAAAAAACATCTGTTTACGCAAAGACGAATGACTGGACGGTCTAAAATAGTTTACGAAGCGCGGATTTACAGGTGATGCAAGCTACCGAATGCTAGCATAATCAGAGGCGCCCAGTGTCTGGAAAATAATGAAATCAGTCCTAACGAAAGATTAGATTTTCTACGTTTTAATCAAATGGAAAATGAGAAAGGCCATTGTGTTACATCGTTATGAATTTGTACGAAATTTCCTTTTTTATTAAAGTCAATATTGTGGTTGACATTACCGTCGTTTGACGTGACAAAATTAAGAAAAATATCGCTTAAAAAAAAGGTTTTTTTGTTGTTATATTTTCTTTGTTTTATCCTGTATATCGTAAGCTGAAATTGTAATCTAGCTACAAGCGTACCTCAGTCACAACCACGGGATCGCCAGTGGCTGAGAAAATTTCTATACCATTGAGACCAACGAAATACCGGTCGCCCCAAGTGCTCAGGATATCGACGGTCAATTGTTTGCCGTGTGGCAGTTCTGGTATGATAAATTCCTTGTACTTTCCACTGGCTGAAACGGAACATTCAAAAAACTTTGTCTTCCGTTTCTATTTTTCGCTATTTTTTTCCAGGGGATACTTACGCGAGGTGTAGCAATTATTCAAATTTTATGACAATCGATCAACACATCTTTATCGGGGAAAAATCAATGGTTCTGTACGGAATACATCGAATGTTCTCTCGGGTCACAGTTGCCTACCTTTTGGTTGGTAGCGTTCGTAGTGGTAGAGATTCTTACGATTTTCCGCTGAGCTGTTGGCACTTTTTTCGTCTTGGATTTTCGCTCCGCGTCGTCTATTCGGACGAATTTGGGAGCCTTCGAGGACGAGATTCGATAGATCGTCCGACAATCGCAGATCCTTGGTCCTTTCGCTTCTCAATTTCATGTCCACTTCCGGTATTTCTTCACGAGGAACGACGCCGGCTAAGTAATCGAGTTTTCTTCTCACAATTCCTATTTTACAATGAAATTTACGCATTTCATTATACTTAGAAAACCTCCGCAATGGAAACCAGTTTTACTTTGAGCGTTTTCATGCAGAATTGACTTCGGAATGTTAAATATAATTCATTTTCTAAATAATTGTGGAGCATAATTAAATACCAATAAAATGAACATTTTATCGAGAATTTATACATGAAATCGTGAACCATTATCAAAATTCCTTGTTGTCTTTTGCTTCCTCATTAAATTAAAAAATAAGTATAAAAAATGTACCACTTTGATAAGTATATCTTCAATAATTCTGGGTTATTAAATAATATATGTGTATGTTTGAACATTTGTAACAAACTAATTCGTCTTTGATTTAAGTTTCGCTAAATTTAGGAACGTTTCTGAATTTGATAGTCATTATGAATGTTCTTAAAAGAGGCCAAAAATAGTCACATCGTTTCAATTTCCAACAAAATTAAAAAAAAAAAAACTACTGACCGATGGGTATTTCGGACGGTTCAGAAATTTGCTCAGACGATGAATTTGCAATGGATTCGACTGAGAGTTCTGACGATTTATCACGATCGTATTTAGTTTCCCAAAGGGAGACTCTTCGTTCTCTTCGTTCTGCCTCTTTCTGCGATTCCTTTTCCAAAATTCGGCTCGAGTCTATCATCCTGAAGGGCCTCGGGTCTGAAGATTTCATTCTCCGATTAGTTGCACCGCTGCTCAAAGAGTTCTCGGCCCATTTCAGTCGCGATTGAGGGTAAGATTCTACCGCAGCATGGCCAACGTAACGATTACGCTTTGCTGAATCGTCGAGGCCTCGTCCCGTTATTGTCAAATCAGCTGTACTTCGTTTCTGAAGATCGTACTCGAATAACGGAACAGTGGAACGAGTGGAGACATTGTTGGTGTCACTGCTGTCGAATGCACCTGTGTAGGGATTTTTGGCGCAGGTTTTCAGGACAATGTCGCTGTCGATGTCCTTAAAACTGCCCAGGTTGAACATGGCTCCCCTGATTTTTTATTAGAATAAAAAATTTATTGACCGTTTAGCATATCTAATTTCAATAAATTATTACATTCTCAGTGTTAAATATCCCTGCTTACAAATTCCGATTGAACTGATAGAAACCGAATAAATGGACGAAATTCCGATTGAACAGTAATACGATACGATCGGTCTTTGTCCATATTATCGGGCTTAATCAGGTGTTTTAATCAGGGTAGTGATTATAGGTTTAGGGAATTTCGTTATTAAAAAAAGAAGATAAAAAAGAATTTCTTAATGCTAATGCTTGAGGAGAGCAACAAACCTAAATTGCTGACATTTATTGACAGATGTCTCACTTGCTAATCTGCTGATTCTAATCTTAAATCTTAATCGAGTATTTCGTAAAAACATATAATTATGTAACCTGAAACAAAGAGTTTATTGCTGTATGGCAAAAGCATCTAATTACCTACACCGTCGAAAAAATCTACGTGAAATTTATTATATAAGTACCGGTAGTTTTTGTGTAAAAACTGGTCTACTTAGTTTGATATACAAATGAGCCGTACAATTAAGATATGGTACAGTAATTTCACCGAAGTACTTAAATGTAAAAATATTTTAATTTTAATAGTTTTTGTTTAAAAGTTGAAACTTCCTGTCTTTTCTAACAGTGTATAGAAAATGTATAGGTTTCCAAATTTCAGTATATTTTTCCAAAAAAAAAACCAGTAAGCTCAAAATGTCTTAAATTGCTCAATTGGACATAAGAAAAAATTCTTTTAGCAATAATTTAGCTATTCAGAATTAGCTATTCAAAATAGAGATAAAATTATCAAAATGCCACAAACTCGAGTGATAATTTGAAGAATTATTATCATCATAAAATAATAAATTTGCTAACTATAAACAAATTTTTTTGGTAATCTCATAAAATCGCGAAGAAGTTTTAAAAACTCAGCAATTTATAGTTAATTCGCGAAAGTTTAATGTTTTTGCCACCAACCAAAAAAGTTTTTGTTCAAGTTGTCGTAAGCATAGATTTTTGTACATATTACCAGCAGCCGAATGCATGAAATTCCTACAAAAAAATTGTTTTGGCTTGACTCGCTTTACTTAATACAATAAAGTCCATCGGCTACGATTTTGCAGTCCGCAGTTCAATGATACACCATAAATTCATTCTTATAAGTCGCTATGGAGACTATAAATACAATTGCAATCAAATAAATAATACGCTTATCAGTTGGTCACAGAAAAATTGTATCAATAACTCCCCTATACTCTTGTTGACTGCCTCTTCTCCGATAATAAAGAGAAATTAATCACTAAATTGGCGGGAGTGTGTGATGTGTAAATTGATATTAATTTATTGACTATTCATTTTATACGCTACTCACGAGGTTTTTTCCTGCTGTTTATTACTGATCTCAGTGCAGGAGTTATAAATAGGTTCCATCGACGTGTTCTCCAGCTCGAACGTTTCCATAGGCAGCGAGCTGTACTCATCCCTCTGATTTAACTTCCGGACATTCCTGTAAAAAGCGAAGCAATTTTGCAACATTCAGCACAAGATCAACGCATATGAAATAAATAAATATCGCGTTTACTCACTCGCTCATTTCTACCAGCCAAGGCGGCAATTTCTTGACTATTTCGTTTGATAATGAAGAAGCTCCATCATCGACACCGATTTTATCCATTTTGATATAAATAATTGGTATATGACACGCGTCATGTAATTTCAAAAATTCGTATATCGTTGCTGTCGACGCTCCGAAAAAAATAGAATCGTAAAGATTATCCTTGCACCGCTAACTTAAAACTTTAGTTCCAAACTTTAGGTCCCAGGGTCAAAATATTAATCGAAAAATAAAATCCATTACCGCGTACGGTCGTTTGTTGTTTTTTCATCGCGAAAACGCGGTAATTTCACGTCCGAGCATTGTGAGCCTCTTAACATTGACTGGTATAGTCGTGTGTTGTCCCTTTGCACATTGGACTGTCGTCATGGCAACCGATTCTCGTGTCAATGATCCTTCGTAGTATTATTTACACTGCGCTTATCGAAAGTGCAATTACGAATCCATCGACCTTCACCGAGTGGAATAATCGCGAGAAATTGCGAGGGTAGTCAATAAAATCAATACCAATATGTAGTTTGTTGCAGTCTATTATGCATTTATTTTTTGAAAACCGGCAGTATACTTTAAAATCTTTTGTGTACACATAGCAATCGCAATTACTGACTCACCTTGACCTTAGCAATATAGTATAGCTAATATATATATACATATGTGTGTGTATATATATATATATATATATATATAATGTATGTATATCCGGCACTCAGAGAAATCGTAGTAGAGCTGACAATTATTGATTGGCTACTACTAATTCTTAGTCACTCCGATTTTTTTGACATTCACATTGCCTTTTACTATTACTTTGATGATTGGTCTGAAAATATAGTAAAAATAGGAAGTATATACATTTAAAAAATCGTCTCTAAATATGAACATTTTCATGTTCTCAACACCTATTTTTTAATTTTTATGTTCGTAGGATGCATCGAATTGTCAAATTGAATTAGGAATTATGGATTCTACGTTTGAATTTTATGAGCAAAAATCATTTTAAGGTGACAACACTGAAAAAAGGATTTTTACGGAATTTTTAAATTTTTCTGTTTTGATTCAAAAGGGTACATTATTGAAGAAAAGATCTTGTTTTATTGGTGATGAGACATTTGAAGCCGGTAATAATTGCCCGGCCTACCACGATTACTCTAAACGTGCGAAAGTAATGATAACATCTACAAGTTTCGTTTTATTTTTTTTTACAATTAAAAATTCGATAGAGAACTGGTGTCACTCAACGGAGTGGCAAGGAATATGCAAGTATACAATCGTGGGCGCTAACTGTTGAAACACACTTTTAGGCTTTCGGGTCAAGTACTCGTCGAGAACCGTGTACTAAAGTTATACAATTATAGAACGTCTTGGCCCTGTCTTGGCCCTGTCTTGGTGCGAGTGTATTCGTATTGCTCGGGAGGTTTCACAACTCCCAAGGCTGACCAGTATTCTTCGTTTACATCGTATTTACTTCGTTTACACGAGTAATTTACCCTAATCTTGGCACAGTGCTACTCGCGACTGGAGTGTCGGGTAAATGATGAGAGAGAGCTTTTTCCAGGAAAAAAAATTGATTGGAGAACAGCCATTCAATGTAATGTATGTCCAGTGTTGCAAGCCTCTTATTATTCTTCATCTTGCCGAATTTGTTTGTTTCGCCACTGATTTCTTTACAACTAAATTAGGATCGATCTAAGACCAGAACATTTCTAAAGTCTTCCATTATTTGGCAATGACCCATTGGCACAGAGGATTTATGGGGCTGAAAATCTGCGAATTTCGAAATGAAAAACCTTTCGACCTGCTTAAAGTACGCGCATTTTTAATCGTTATAACGAACATGACCGCAAAAGTGGTTACGAAACTACTTGCTAGAGAATTTAACACTCTATTTAAGATAAGCGCATGTTTACCCGACGATAAGATACATTTTAATAACTTTCATGGGGCAAAAATTTTGTTAATCTTTTCATACCATGAAAAAATTCGTAACAATTGCTCGCGGGCATCAATGAGAGCACTGTTTGTTCCATATTCCAAAACAGCACAGTTTAAGGCCCTGCAAAGTACTTCTCCGTGCCAATTGGGAGTTTATCGGGAGCTATTTTCGAAATAAGGTTTATCGGAGGGTTATACTTTTACTCGGTGGTATTGGTTATTTTTAGTAGTACTAAACTACTTACACTTATGTAAAAAAAGCAAAAATAACGTTTGAAATGTATTTAAAAATCGATTTGAAAATTACTTTAATGAGTAAAATAATGGGCATTACTTTTTATTTAAGATTTTTCGTCGAGCCCATATCTTTTATCTTATCTAAAACATTTAGATACTTCATAACGATGAGGAATTTAATGAAAAAATATAAAATGATTCACAGAATAAATACATAAATCGTATAAGTTGAAAAGTAATTAGAGAGTCGCAAAGCTGTACATGCCAATGAAGATCAATTGTTGTTCATTTAAAAAAATTCATTACTTACCTACAATATCGAATATATAAAACATTATAAATATCAACAAAACAATCACCTACCGATCGACGGCTAAAACTAAATTTTCATACCCTTCGCCGATCATTCCTAATCGACCCCTGAGAGACTTAATAGTCTCATCCTCATTTATCCTACAACTTCGATCAGTTAAATTTTTCCCTAAGTTTTTTTTGGCTCCGTTTGGAATTTTTCCCTTTTAGCGGATTATTAGCGTTTTTTTTTCTTTTCTTCGTAACTATTAATCAATTTTTGGCTTAATTAGTTGAGATGCGTGAGCCTTTGTCGTTCTGCTTTCTTCTCCCGCTTGACTTATCAACATCAGGTACACATCATGATAACTGTCCCCTAGACGCAAAATTCGCTACGCGATAAAATTTCGTCTATAGCTCTTTATGAATTAAATCTAGAATTTTCAGTCAATGGTGCATGACCGAATTTAATGATTTACGCTCGATTGTCGCAAGCAGACGTTGAAAACTCGTGGGTTTTCGGCACGACTTTCGATGCGTGAGCATATGAGAATGAAATTTGTTCGGAACTTCAACGCGCAAAAACGAATATCGCGAAATAAACTTGTTTCGGATTTTGAGAAGATTTTTACATTTCATTATATTTTTAACGTTACGATAATCATTAGAAGTTTACCTAGTAACTGGTAAGGTAGCATATTTGGCTGTAAAAAGTATTCAGAAAAATAATATAAAATGTTCGGAAGTTTTTATGCATAAACCGGGATATTAAATTCATTATACGATCATAAAGTAATATTGCATTACTTCATATCTGTTCAATGTATCGTTTTAATGTAACATCATATTTGTGTATTAAATTTAATATACCGTGTTTATGCATTAAAACCTCCGACAAAAATGCATTAATTTACATACCGAAAATTTTCACAGTTTTCAGTGACGCGGATATTTTTTAAAATTGCTCCTTCTATTCTCATCCGTAAATTTTCGAAAAATCAATGAATAGTGGAATTTCATTAGAAATAGAATCAATATTTTAACGTAGTAAAATAAAAACGCATTTGCACGTAAAAATGAAATGCGCGGATTTTTTAAAATGCTATTTTTCCACTGTACAGAAAAGGCTTCGACATTTAAGAGAATTTCTGATCGAATCGTTGACAAAAAAAGAAGAAAAAAAACAAGTGACAGAGAGATGAATTCCGGTTTAAAAAAAAAGTGGATTTAGGTTGTTGAAGTCCCCAAAACCGCGGTCGCGGGCTTTCTTATCCCTGGTAAAGAAAAAAAGTCTCATAGATTCTGAATCACTGACTTATAGTTCCAATAATTTTCAAGGTAACTTCGTTTGCGGTTTTATAATCGCCGGATGTGAATTTAAGAGACTTTTTGGTAGAGATACGATTCGCCTAGTATAATTGCATATCTCAGCTTCGCGACGTAAGAAAGCGCGCGTTTTTTTTATTTATGAAAAATATATATGTAAACGAGCAGGTTTGATTATCCTCGTAATTATGTCCTAGGGTTGTAATATTATAGAAAACTGACTTTTAACCATTGGTTTATCGAACTCTAGCAATGGGTACGCCCGTTTAGTACGATTTGGCGGTTAAACTATTTCGTACTAATGACAATAAAGATCGATGAAGATCTGTGTCAAGTTGCAAATGGCTCTAGAGCTCGACGTGAGAGCCTAGAAGGTCCGACAGCGGTGATCCGCCGACCGGACCGTCGGCTTGATCCATTATCGTAGGATACAAGTGTCGGAGAATAGCGTAATAATGAAATCCGGCACCTCCGGCGACAAAGAGGTGCCAAATTGCGTGGGCGCATGGAATCCTCCCGTCGGACTTGAAGAATACGAGACCCGCTATGTAGATCAAGCCTCCAGTCTTCAGCTCAGCAATGTTGTCGAATTTGTTCTAGAATAATGGTTTTTTTTTCTCTTTGTTTCATCATCTACTCAATATAAATAAAAATCGCGACAATAATTACCTTTCCACTACTCTTAAACGGACGATCTTTTTAAATTCGTTCGGCGTAAAAGTAACTTTGTATCATGATATTTGCTTTCGCGGTTTTAATGTAAAAAAATTGTATCCTTTTTTTTAGACGATTACTTGGATATTTATAGTGGTATAGTCAGAATTGTATAAAGCGATGAACACGATTTCGTTCCCGTTATCGTCGATGTTCGAACAAAATGTACGTGTTAATTTTCTTATTAATGCCTTTATGGAATATAAAAAATAATCAAAAAGCCAAATTCAATCTTTTTGGAACTCGTTATTTTGTAAATTGATCAAATGTTGACTGAAGTGACAGCGAATGTGTGCTCAAGAGAAGTGGAATTTGGACGATAAATCTCGTGTAATCTTGCAAAAATTAATACTCACGACACTGATCACAGCGATGCTCGGGCCGATTCCCATGACCAAATAGATAATCGTCTCGAGCATTTTGTAACGCTCGTGAAAGACTTGCTGATAAAGAATACCCAGCGTCGCCATGATCCAGACAATGTATCGCATCAGCGAGAGCCATACATTGTCCGGAAAGTCCTCGACCATCAGCCACGGGAAATAAGTGGCAGCGATGAAAACGTAGATCATTGCTCGGTCGCATCGATGGAGGACATCTTTCAACTGCCTGTAAATTCAATTTTTTTATCACTAATCATTGATGCAAAAAAGCTGAGACTTTGCAAATCGCTTCTATATTAAGGCTTTAGGAACTATATCGAAACGGCACTTGTCCTAGTTTCTCCCTCACGGAAGCCTCTTATTTAAGAGCCATCCAATTATTGACCCTGTTTCAGATAATGTTTTGGCAGGAAACGTAAAATAGAAAGCTTTATTATTAGCTGATTACATCGGCATTTTTACTTTTCCAATTAGTTATTTGAGTGATGAACATACGTTCGCAAAAAAGTATTTGAAATTTGAATGAGAAAGCACTTTTTTTATACGATAATTTTTGTGCGAAAGCATGTTCGTGATGTACTTCATATACTTATCATAAATTATCATGTATGTGCAGGGATGTACATTTTTAATTTTGAAAGTCAAGGTTTATTGGCCCAATTCGAAAAGTCGATGCAATTTGGAACATTCAAGCGTTAACTAACAATTCGCTTAAATTTACCACGAAGTTGAGTGAGATTTTTTGAGGTTTCATTGCTAAAAATCTCGTGAATGAGTCTAATTCAGAAGATCGTCGCGTGAAGACACTATAATTTATATATTTATTAATTATGATCAAATGAATTTGTATTCTCAATTTGCTGAAAATTGATAACATTTTTTTTATTGTAGATTTATCAAAAGAAGAAGTGAAATTGTAATTTTCTACTGACGTTTTCTGTTCGTTGGCTTTTTTAAAAATATCTTTTAAAGAGATTGTACAATGAATCTGTCAGATTGATAATCTAGTTGGGCCAGAAAAAAGAAATAACGCACGACCCTCTTTCTAGCATAGAAATAACTCGGTACATTTTGCGAAGTATTGATTATAGCGGAGATTTATATGAAGAATGCCAGTATTTAACGCGGCAATCTTTTTATATTTCACGATGAGGAAAATACGTGATAATCATAAATGCCGAGCCTTTAAAGCTTTGCGGTTATCGATACGTGAGTTATATCCTATAGCCCCCGATAAAAGTTGAATAAT
This sequence comes from Tromatobia lineatoria, assembly GCA_949699805.1. Classification (NCBI taxonomy): domain Eukaryota; kingdom Metazoa; phylum Arthropoda; class Insecta; order Hymenoptera; family Ichneumonidae; genus Tromatobia; species Tromatobia lineatoria. The sequence goes on along the minus strand of OX453042.1, from coordinate 13,943,657 downwards.
AAAGGAGTGATGACCTTTAGTATAAACACGCACTTCCGGCTTCACAAACAATTTTCCATGCATCTTTTTCGCTTCTGAACTTTAATAAATTAATTTCATAAAAGTGATTCGATTATTGAACGAATATATCAGAAGCCTTATTAACCGGCGCCCGGTTATTTCTAAAATAGATTAACCGTTGCACTTTTTACATAAGTTGTTTCTAAAGGTTTTTTTAACAATGTCCTATACATTGTTATATAACTCGTGAGTTTTAGGATTCACCTATTTTGAAAATTGTATTAGTAAAGAAACTCCTAGGTCCTTCTGGTGTAAATTAGTAAATAAAAGAAAAAAAGTTATATGAGTATGTACAAAAACTTGAAAATTATTCTTAAGGATACGTGTAATGACCCATACCATTTGTTGGACAATTGACAGACAAATAGCGAGCGGATGACCACGTATGACATGAGACTCTTGAAGTGCAATTATGAGATGATAGCCACGAGAATTCAAGTATCATAGTTTATGTAACTAATAAGATCTGGTCCATAAATAAGATATGTGCACGTTAGTTACGCAGTTACAGAAATATAAACGTCAATATCATGTTTTACGTGGAATTCCAGGTTATTTAAAATCTGTAATTAAGTTCATTTTTCAAATGAATTCTTATTTCATTAACATGCTCGGTAATTTCAAGGGTCGGATCATGATTATGAAATTATTCGGCGATATTGCAATCTTCATCAACGTGATCGAAGAGGTCCCATCAATGAAATGTGTGTCGTAAAATGTGGATCTTTCACAAAATTACGTCAAGTATGAAAATGTATATATGGATATTCAGAATTGCTGAAGATATTTCGATTGCTTTAGAATATAAGCTCGGTTCAGTTTCACAGAAATGGACGACGTTAAAACTGCAATTATTCTTTCAAAAATGCGGAGGTCCCTTTTCATGGGACCTCCAAATTGAATTGGGAATAGTTGTCTAATTTGCAGCATATGACGTTCACGAGTTTACGAATGCGTATGTTTATTCCTCATTTGAAGTTAAAGTTCTAGTTCTTTCATCTTCATGCTATGCATCCTTTTGGATGTCAAATTTTCCACGAGTTAAATCGGTGATCGACTTTCAGACATTATAATGACGTTTAGAATTGCTTAATAAGAGAAGTTTCAATTCATGATGTTGATTTGCAAATATTCGGCTGCTACGATAATATTTAAATAAGTACTTTTGACCCCCTAAACAACGCATTTCCATACAATATATATTTTTTTCTTTTCATTCTTCGCAAACTTTCACAAGACAATCTGTACGTCAAATTTCTTGAATAATTCTGGGTTGCATCGAAGAAGAATCATTCGAACGTGGTTGTAACGGTTTGAAATAAAGGCAAAATTAGGTAAAAATAGACAACTTTAATAAAAATACTAAGAATGTATTTCAAAATTGTATATTAACTTCATGAATTCTCTGTTTCTCTTTGAAGCTACATCTTAGACGCAGCTAAAAATTACTTGCCAATGATCGGCCCACCGGAAATTTTATGCAAATGTACGGAATGCGGAAACCAAATGAAAAATTATTGTCGGTCACCGACAATAACCACTTACCGGTTATTGGGTATTGGCACCTTATGGAATACTTGGTTGAACTTGCCAGCGATCCATATGTTTCATATAGTACCAGCAGCCAAACAAGTGAGATATTGACTCCCTCCCCTCAAGTTCTATAACTTACATACAGTAGAACCTCGTTTATCCGAGGTAATTGGGGGAAGGGATTCTTCGGATGGGTGAAAACTCGGATAACCCGGAAAACGTACACAACGAACAAACCTTCATTTTTATATATCTATTTAAGACAGGGACATAACGAAAGTTGGTGTTTCGTGTCGAAAAGGTTTTACTTGAGTGGCTTAAGAAAGCCAGTGATCGAACACTGTTTCAGTTTGCCCATTCTTTTTCTAGCTGCAATATCTTGCCATCGCTTCATCAATAATTTGTCACTTCCGGTAGTTTCCGGATGTTCTATGACATATTTCAGAGCTATTTCAAGGGCATTTAACCCTTGTTCGTGATCAATTCGCAAGTGTCTTTCGTTTTATCGTTTTCGTCGTCTATTTGGTTCCTTTTTATCCGAGTTATTCCGTATTATCCGAGAATTTACCTCGGTTAACCTGAAGTGCTCCGATACTTCCGGTGGCTCGGATAACGCGGAGCCTCGGTTAATCGCAGGTCGAATAACCGAGGTTCTACTGTAATTTACGAGCGTCAAATGCACTAAAAAAATGTATCTGTGTTCATTCAATCGGTTTTTGTCGAATAGAATTATATATATATTCAGTAATACAACTGAAATATTAGATTTTTGAAAAATAATTGGAATCAATTGACCAAAATATGTTTAGAGCCACCAACGGTTTTTATTACACTAACAGTTTTATTGCACTAACTACAAATTCGGTCAAACGTCAGTAAATGCGAATTTAGCTCAGGAACGAAAATTTTGGTACTTATTTATTACGCCCTATAAGGGATTTAATTTTTTTTTTTCGGTTCCTTGGTATTTTATTATAACTTAAACTTATTTATTTATGAATGTTTGATTTTGTAGTTCCAAACCGTAATTAGCAGTCTCAAAACCTCCTGAGTACCAAGTTTCCTCGAAGTCCAGTTACCTTTTGCATTTCTTCCGGTTATATTGAATCCGCCATTTTGATTTATTTTAGTGTTGCATTATGAGACGATGTCTCTCTCGGTTTGGCCATGACGATCGATAACTTCACATAAGTGAGATCCTCAGTATTTCGTTTGTTTTAATCGTCTCGTCTCATCTCTATTTTACGATCACGAACAAGCGAGTTTAAAATAAATCTTAAGAAATCAGTGAAAATGAGCCTCCTAACGTGGGTTCCTCGCTTACAAAACGAAAACTATTATTTGTTGATGTTTCCTTGCGATGAGCTTAACTGTTTCGTCAACTGTTTATATAACTTAATCTCGCGTCTCGATCGGGTTACGACAATCTCGGTTTGACAGCACGATAAGAGACCACTCAATCGGTTGACGTTTCGAGATGAGTTCTGCTATTCATTTATTCCTCGGATCGTCTCGCTCAAATGCAACACTAATTTATTTATTTCTGATATCAGATTCGTAATGAACGACCCCAAAAATCCCTAAGTACCGAGTTTTATCCAAATTGGCCGTATTGGACCAGTCATTTGTATTTGCTTGTTTTGGATGTCAAATTTGTAATCAGAGACCTCATAAACTCTCTAGTACCGAATTTCATTCAAATCCAGTTACTTTTATCGCCATTTTCAATCTTTTATTTTGCATATCAGGTTCGTGATAAGACTTGAAATTCCTCCGAGCATCGAATTTCAAGAAAATCCGTACGAAAAATGTATGGCACAAAGGGTTGCAGTTAGTTCTCCTCGAAGTTTAACTTCAAGATATCGACATTCTCTTCTTATTTGCTAGATGTCGAATAAACGTAATTTTTCATTAACAAAATGATATCGTACGTGTGATTGCAGTAGTGGACGCTGTGAAAGAAGGTCGAGACCGCGAACACGAGGAGCAGCGAAGTGCCGTAGACCCACGCGGACACGAGTTGGGTCCATGTTGAAGAGCGCTTGACAAGTTCAAGGCCTCCCAAGAGAGAGGGCACTACCCATATTCCATGTGTTATCACGTTGGCTAGGTGCTCGACGTAAGTTGGAACATAGGCTTCGTTGGTGCTCGCCCGTGGATTCATCCACTTGACTCTACGTACAACATAGAACATAAATTACTAATTACCGGTGTCGAACTTTATACATTCCAACAGTGCGATAAGCTATAGAAACGTATTTCGAGCATACATACCACAAAAATTCTACAATCAGCTGTAAATCTATTGCAACTATGCTGCTATCATGCAAGATGTATTTGTCTGATTACCATTCGTGTTACCACCATTAAAATCGAACATTGTATTACATACAATAGTTGTTAGATACATATTACTCCCTTAATTACACAGTTGGAAATATGACGTAAAAAACACTACTTATCTGCACAAATAAATGAAACATTATTTTATAAAGAAGCGCCTAATATAGCATTTTATCATAATATAATGATAATAAAAGTGCAAAACAAAATTTGTTAGCTAACTACTCAAAATAAATCTACAATTCTAAAAATCGGTTACCTCAACATAGAATTTGTTGGCGTATCACTATTTCCACATGAAATAAAATTTTGCAAATTCCTTTTTAATAATACTGTACAAAGATAGTATGTATTTGTTTTTGCTAATTAATGCTGTACAAATTTCTTTTTTTATTTTATTTTCAACTGTGTATATTACGAATTAGTCTGTTAAAACGATATTGTGCGTTATGTTTCCAATTGGCGAGTGAAATATAATCATACGGAAAAGTCGGAGGGTTGCAACTAATTTAACAGTTTATAATAATATAATGATAATAAAAGTGCAAAACAGAATTTGTTAGTTAACGACCAAACATTGCCGCAAATAAATCTGCAATTCTAAAAATTGGTCACGACCTTATTAACTTAGAATTTGTTCGTGAATCTATCCATATGAAACCGAATTTTGCAAATTCTTCTCTATCAATACTGTGCAAAGATAGTCATTTGTGTGTGATCTATTGCTAATCAACACTGCACAAATTTTAGTTTCATTTTCAACTGTGTATATTATGAATTAATCTATTGAAAGATATTGCGCCTTATGTTTCCAATCGGCGAGTGAAATATAATCATACGAGAAAGTCGGATTGTGGTGAAGGGCGTCGATGCGGTTTTATTAGACGGTTTATGCAGTAAAATCATAAGATTTAAATCTTGATGAGCGATGAAAAAATCATGGCAATGCTCAGTCGATGCCTCCTTGAGATTAAAAAAATTATCTTGCAAATTCCTCTTTAACAGCACCGTAAAAACTTCCATCTTATTTAACAATGTGGATACTACGAATGAGTCTGTTAAAACTATATTACGCTTTATGTTTCCAATTGGCGAGAGAAATATAATCATATAGGAAAGTCGGGTTGCGGCGAAGGGCGTCGATGCGGTTTTATCAGTGTAGTGAGCGTATTATAGTAATAGGTTTCGTTGTATGGCTTTCCATTACATAAAACTTAAAGCTCGTTGTACCCGTTGCGCAACGTTGGGGCGGATTATTGCGCAATAATACTTTGGATGATCGCATCCTAGAAAACTAGAAGAGAAGAAGGATACATTTTTTCTTTTAATAAACATCAGCTCGTTGGCTGATATTCCGTGACCCGATACAAAGTCTGAGCGTGAAACGTTATCGATATTCTCAGTTAAGTATTCGCGCCTGTCGTCAATGACGACAGGGCATGTGAAAGTTCAATAACAGAATCGATTGTTCCTATACTCGCGTCGTTTAGTAGGATCTCAAATATTCACCTGATGCTATAACGGTACTTGTCAATAATTAATCAGTCGCGAGTAGTATTCGCGCTCGCATTTGCAAGTGAATCGCGTGTCTGGTGGTTCGGCTTTGAAACTTCAAGACCAGAGAACGTCTTTTATCTGAGTTTTTATTTATCTTTTTTTTTTCCTCCGTCTACAACGATGTGCGCGTTGTCGGGAACAGAAAAAGCACGTGCACGACATGCGGCTACTTTTCGGCACGAGACAGTTTTCTTACATTAGCAGATTGAACAGAATTACTAGCATATTTCAGGAATATACTTCTAGCAATATAATAGAAAATTTCAGAAAATTGTGTCAAAAAATGATAAGAGGTCATGAAAAGTATATTATTTACTTTAAAAAAAAATTAATTATTAGATGATTAACATAATTTTTATCCAATTTGATCTAACTATTGCTCATTTTTCTGGCATTTATTAAATAATTAATAGACGAATTTGAAACAATAAATGTAATAAGCAATAATTCGTGTTAGTAAAATGGTGGATTGAGAAAATTTGTTTGCAGATATCAAGTTTATTGTATCCGTTAATAATAAGTCTACGAATTTTTCATCTAATAACATTCAAATAATTGAAAAACTAACAGCAAAAATTAATAATAAGAAGCATATTCTTTTGGTATTCTTAAAATATGGCATAGAAATTTAAAAAACAGATTTAAATGGCACTGTTAAATCATTGCAGATGATAGTTAGGAGTTTTACATACGTTTAGGTAACATTTCATGCACATACACGTCCCGGATGATTGCTGGCCCATTCTAGGTACAAGCTTAAGGCTCTTTATCTAAATACCAACAAACTACCAGTTGGATGAAATACATAGAGGGAAAAACCGATAATCCAGGGCAGAGCTTCAATACCGATGTGCAAAATATCTTACTGTCTAATACGACGCAATTGAAGACAATTTTTTACAGGCGCCGTGATGAATTGGTGAAGGCAAGGACCATCCATGTTGATAATTGATAATTGTCTAAGCGTATGTAAGAAACATAGCAGAGATCATTGCCCCATTCAACCAGGTTATGCCTGCTCAATTGTACCTCTAAGAGGGTAATAAACGCTCAAACTGCTGGGTAGCTCACAGCTCATTGCCTGCTCCGACAACATCTATACAAAGTCGAAGAAAAATCATATCATGAATTGAGAACGAAGCTCTTTGAACAAAAATCTAACAAACCAATTTTTTTGTTTTTAAAATATCAATTATTTATGATAATATTCATATCTTTAAAGATTAACGGTACTTCCTTCAGTCAATAATGAAAAAAACAAAAAATTCCATACATTTAAACTATGCTGTAATTTTAATGTTATTGTTGCCATTAAATTTACTTTGATTGTAAAAATAATTGCTGGAATTAAAACTCAAGATTTCTCAACACAAAAATCTCCCATTTATTTCTTTAATGTCGATTTTGTATAGTGATTTTTTTGATTGTGGAATATATCATAAATAGAGCACAAAGCTCCTTTAACAAAAATCTTACTGAACAAACTCTTTTGTTCATCAAAATATCAATTATTCATGCTAATATTCATATCTTTGAAAGGTCAATAGTATTTTTCAGGAAATTGCGACAACAAAAAATTTTCATTCATTAAAACTGTGCTGTGAATTTTTTAGTATACTTGTTATCATTAAATAAAATTTGATTGCATACAACAGTTCTGTCAAAAATTGGAAATTAAGATTTATCAAGAAAAATCTCACACATTAGTTACTCGAATATTAAATTCCTTATAATAATAATTTAGATTGCGTGATAACTGTACTTTTGCCATCTAAATCATCGCACAAAGTATTTATGAGTGGTATAGAAATGTTTCATATTATTTATTTATGATTTTTTTTTTTAAAAGGAAATATTGACTCTAATTATTATGATGCATGAATTTCTGTTGAAAATGCTTTATACGATTATTATGGGCATCAAATTTGTTGGAGGCTTCAATATTTCAAGTCAATTGATTGCAGTAAAACCTATTTTGCCAAAACTATTGAAATATCAATTGAAAATTGATAGGGATTTTTACAAAATAGTCAAGCAAATGTCGAGTAGTAGAACTGTCAAAGGGTGACAATTTTGCATGCATAATCTCATTATTCATCAAGTGTATCCATTCAAATATCAATTTCTTATGAACATAATATTTCTGAAAAGCCAAAAATACTTCTCATTCAATTGATGCCTTTAAACAAAATGTTCATCAAATTACAAGAAAACCTAAAGTAATTATTAAAATAAGTATGAACAAATGTGCCAATCCAATTAAAAAATCATCTCATAAGTGAAGAATAAAGTTCATTCAAGAACAATCTGACAATTTATTAACTCAAATATTAATCTCCTGTAATGATATTCTTTCTGGAAAAAGTATTCCTCAGTGACGAACACACAATAAGTACTCTTTAGCCAAATAATTATGAAATCAGCAAAAAAAATCACATATATCTTGCCAAAAATCTGCTTGGAAAAATATGTCAATATAGTAAAAAAGACACTATTTCATAATTTCATAAACTGTGAATGAATGTTGTTGAAGAAAATTTCACACTATTAGTAAATCGAACTCCAAAATATCAACTTTTATTCATTGATTATCAATAATTTACAACAATAACCATAAATGTCAAGGAAAGAAAAATGACCGTTTAAAAAATTTGAGAAATCAATGAAACACTTCGTGTATTAATTTAATTAATTATCAAAATTTTTGCAAATTTCGTTCGATTATTGTATAATGAAAATTATTGACGGGAGACTAAAGCAATGTGACAGCTCGTGGCGTCTAAGCGTGACATCTCGGTATCCGCTGCGCGATCTCTTTCGCAATTGATTTCCTTTATTTTTATTTATCTCTGCACTCGTAACACGTTTTAATCTTGGCATGAAGTCGAGAGATTGAGACTCTTTCGTAAGAACATTATGGACACCTTACCGTTATAATCAGCCCTCAGGCCCTTGCCCTCCCCCCTTAACGGAGCCGTGATTTTGACGGAGATGAAACGGAGACTACACCCGAAGCCTCTCGTTTCTCTCCGTGTGTCCCCGGCACGACCGACACTCGCCGACTGAAAGGCAACCCAGACAAGCGCTCCACCAGCGCCCAGCTGAAAATACAGGCGCGAATGATCTCTCCGCTACTCGTACGTACAAGCATTTACGCTCTGTACACGATTGGGCAGCGCTATATCTGTCAATTTGTCGAGCGCATGCGCACTCAAGGGAATAAAGTCCGTTTTCATTAATGGCGGCATTGTATGCGCATCACGGAGACTTATCAACGGAGGGGAACTTGACGTGATGTGTTAGTTTTCGTCGTTCTCTCTCGCTCCCCTGCGACCGCCAATGGCGTTTTTTCACTCGCACTCATCGCGAATCGGTCAATGTAGCACATCACCTTAAGGACATGCGATACAGACTGTCTTATTCCCTGCTCTTAAAACGCCATAAGTAAAAGTAAGATAGCTTTATCTTGCCGAAGCTTTATTCTTCGCCGCCGTTGATCATTCGATTAAAAGTCGAGTTGTACTGACCGCTGAGTGCTGAGACGCAGTTAGTATTGCTCGTCCTTCGCCTGAAACATCAATTGCGGCCAAGAACAACGCTTTACAATTTTTTTTACCGACAGAGCACATTATCTTAAGTTCGGTCGAATTTGAGATTCGGAGAGATTTTAAAATATTTCATGATAAGATAAAAATCTGAAAAATATCAAGAATTTTGAAGGCGCTGAGACGATTAATTTTGCACGACAATGCTTCTAATGTTATTAATAAATTGTTCAACAAATCTGCCGTCAGTCTAACTTTATCTCGATTGAAAATAATTTGTCAGTATTTTTGGATACATATAAGTTTTTTTCGAAATCTTATCTAGTCCTTATTAAGTGCATTTTTTAAAGTTCAGACTGTATTCGCGAATCCTATTGGTCAATTGGCTGGTTACTTTGTGGGTGTAGTGGGTGGTTTTATGACATGCAGATACAAAAATGCGTGACTTTCCGCAATAAAAAAATTGGAGATCATATTTTTTTTTTTTTTAATTCGATGAAATTCTGAATGCTGTTGAATATCACGTCACTGGACGCGTATATTGTCTTTATCCATTATTTTTAATGTATGTCCCCTTTTTTGAAAAGTATGTGTAGTATCGATGAAGCTGTAAAAGTATCGATCCGATGTATTCGTTAAGTGGTAAATATCGACGCAAAAATCGGTATTTTTAAATGACAATATCGATAGCTTAAAATATCGATACTCGACCACTATTTAAATGCGCCATTTGTAGTCGTAAAAGGAGCAGGAGGGTCGTGCAGTCGATCGGAGAAATACATTCATGCTTGTAATTTTTATAATCCAACAGCTGGATATAAAAATACGAAATGATTGAATCCTGCACGAAAAAACGAATGCTGTTGGGTATCACGCTGCTGGGAGGGTTAGTTTATTCTATTCTCCATTATAAAACCGAATCAACACTTAACCTATGAACGTGACTGTCAAACTATATCGAAATGATGTTTTTCGGCGTTTTAATACTTGAAAAAAGAAAAATTAGGTCCACATTAAACAAGTCAAGATCTCCTTTTCTGAACTCTTGAAACAGTCTAAAATGTCCAGAAAAGAGGTGGATCCGAGGTTTTTTTTAACTTTGTGCTACTTTAAATTCTGACATTTCAAGCTAAATAGTTATTTTCACAAGTAAAGTAACATTCAATGACAATCAGTACTTAATTTTGGCTGAATCTCTAAAGAGACTAAAATTTTATCCCATATTAATTTTTTACATCAATGTTCACTCCAACTTTTATCTGTTCAGCCTAAATTTTCTACACAGATATAATAATGGAATTTTATTTCATTCTTATTGATAAATGGCTCAAATTCTATGGCAATTAAGGATTAAAATAATTATTAAGAAATTTTATTTAAGAATATTCATTGTCAAATTTCAAGCAAATCAACAGACCTTTGAAATTGATAGGACATTGTGATTTGTATTGGTGGCAGAGAATTTTAATCATGGTTTGGGAATAAATTACTTCTGGTTTAACAATAAATTTCAAATCTTCAAAACCTTTTGAAAACAAGGTGACAAAGTTAGACATTGCTCCTTTATTTTTTCCCTCTACTGAAATTTACTCTATGAAGACACCAACCTTGCTCATCATAATTGATATTAAAAATGACTACTGAAAGCTCGAAAAAATGAGGATATAATTAGGTTTAACTTTTCTATCTAGTAATTAAATTAAATGATTGAAAGTTAAGAAATGGGAATTGTTAAAATATTTAATTTTATCTGCATTATAAAATTATGCCATGTAATTTCTTAATAAGGTAGGCTTTTCATACACTGATAATTTGGTTTAATGCTCTGGAAATTATCCCAATTTTTCTATATTACATTTTCCATAGCTAATGAAAATAAGTAGACAAGAGGTTGAGATTTATTTATCTGCTAATTTTGTTTATTAAAAAATGATTTACTTTCTATTTTACATTCAGGTTAACAATACTTGTCCTGATCGTTGAAAGCCACTGGACGGACAGTTCGAACAACAGTCCATACATCGAGAGCATTGAGAACAATGCGACTTGCGCAACCAACGAAGAATACGAAGTCATATCAGAGTGTCATCCTTGCACTGCATTCGAAATAGCAAGTGAAAGCATCGGGGTTTGTGTTCATGCTAGATACAAGGAAGTCCTGAAATGCAAGAACGGCGAAACTATCACTAGAAGGTGAGTTAGCTAATACTACAATTAATTTACTCAATAAAATTGTAACACTTATATAACTGTTATTATTATTAACTTGAATAATTTGGATATTGAAATTGAATAGAAATTTCAATTACATAAGTCATCTGTGAGTCATGCAAATCTAATTGTAACCTGATTTTTCTATTGATCAATTGTATCTTCCGCATAAGTTACCTTTTGCAGATGAAAAAATGATAAGCAATTTTCAAGGTTTTAGCCCAAAAGCTTTGTTTCCATAATGTTTTAAACTGTTTTCTCAAGACTTTTATATTGGGATACTCGGAATGGCTTTAAATGTCAGACAAAAATGGTTTGAATAATATTTCTTTGTGCTCCAACCGCCCAAATTTTGCGTTATTGAGTTTACATTTTTTATTCAAATGAACGAACATGGAAAGATCAACGGTATGAAATTTGATCCGCTTGATAAGCTGTTGCCTATTTAACATAAAATCTTGATTCTAATGCTTTTTGATTCTAAAAAGAAAAGCTTTTTGCATAACGAAGGAAAATCATCACTAAATTTAGTAAATCCTGGTATGTTTCAGTTGCGACCGTGTTGCCTGGTTGGAAGAGCGATCCTTTTGGAAATTCGAGGGCTTCATGTCGGCCCTTGCGGTCTTATCCTGCATCAGTGTATTTTGGCGCGAGGCGATTCTCAGGAAGAGAGTTATAAGAAAAGTAGCTCGTCAATTGCGAAACAGCGTCTGACCAATAGACTAAAAAGAAAATCTATTCTTTAGTTTAAAAAAAAATAACGGAATATCCCGAAAAACTCGTCATCATGATGAAAACGGACGAAATATATCTGGAGATCTTCTCTCTGAACGATTCTTCCTGCGTCGCTCCAATCGAAACGATTATTGCCTTGTTCACAATAAAATATTGCGAATCCCAGATAAAAATCACATTCGTCAAGAGCGCTATCAAATCCACCCAAGGATATTGCATAAAAATCTCTGAATTCACGTACAAAGTATCAACGATCGAGGAAATTCCTTATTACGCGAAATCCTGTGAATTGCCGAACGTGATCGTCAATAACGACACAATAGTCGCCGGTTTATGCGCTAGTTTGCGACAAATTGTAAAGACCATCGTTTCCGCCAATCCCGAGCACTATTCCCGCAGTTTGCTCGGTTTCAAGGAATCCTGTTTGCTGTCGCCTTCGGAATCCAGCGTCTGGACGAAATTCTGCGAGGTTGACTTGATATCGACCCTAAAAACGTTGAATGACGCGGTTTTGAAGGCTTCCAACGAGTTGCCGATTTCCCTGGCGCGTTTCGAGTGTCACATGTCGCAGCCAGTGCGTTTGCACAACATGTACAAATACACGATGTCGAAAAAGTATGCCCAAGCAAATGGAACGATTCCTCAAGAACGCGGCATAATTCCTGAGCATCTTTACGCCGAAGGATCTTGCGTTACTCTCGCTGACATAATAATATTCGTTTGCGTTCACATTCTCTTTAATTACATGTCCAACGATACGATTTCGAGATTATTGCCGCTAACGAAGCGTTGGTTCGAGAGAATAATAGAAAATTCGCAAATAGAAAGCTGCTTGACGTGTATTCTTTTAGAAAAGGGTCAAGGCTTTTCATCCACGTGCATTCTTCCGGCTGTAGAAAATCAGAGTCTCTATAAAAGCGACCCGAAACGCTACAAGCCCCGAAATCGAATCTACACAAGGCAGGAAGACGTAGAATATTCGCTCGATTTAGCAGAAAATTTGTCTGCCAGCCTGGACATTGATGACAAACCTTTTGGGGCTGAACTTCCCTTTAATTGGGACGAAATCCCTTACGAAGCGACTCCCGACGGCGGTAATCTTCCGCTAACGAGGCTTAAGAGGAAAATGGAGCAACTGGAGAATCTCTGCAAGCCGATTTTAAAGCTTGCTAAGCCGGGCGAAGTCGTCGTTGATTTTTGTTCAGGCGGAGGACATCTCGGTATTTTAGTCGCCTATCTTCTGCCCCGATGCTCGATTATTCTATTGGAAAATAAGGAAGAATCGCTGAACAGATCGAAGGAACGAGTGAAAAAATTACAATTAAAAAACGTTAAGTTTTATCAGTGTAATTTGGACTACTTTAAAGGTCATTTTGACATCGGTACGTCGTTACACGCTTGCGGCGTTGCTACCGATCTTGTTATTCAACACTGCATTCGAAGAAACGCTATTTTTGTTAGTTGTCCGTGTTGTTACGGATCTGTTCATGATTGCCATCATATCACCTATCCAAGAAGCAAAGTATTTCGCGAAAGGGTTAACAACCGAGACTATTTGGTACTTGGCCACGCTGCCGATCAGACACACGATGAAAAAAATGCAAAAACCAAACAGGGAAATAACTGCATGGCTGCTATAGATACCGACAGACGACTCCAAGCTCAAGAATTTGGTTACACAGTTTACCTCGCGAAACTCGTGCCGGAGACGTGTACTCCGAAGAACCATTTGCTTGTCGGGATACCGAAAACGCGAACAAAACTCGACGAGATTCCAGACTGAATTAGCTAGTCTAGGTCGAACTTCTCTTTTACTGATCTCTGTGTAATTGTCGCGTTTGCTACCACAACGACTTTGAGTTGAATCGATAGAATTACTCAGTTTCGTTTAAGGAACTTACATCTAAGCAAACGGCCGAAAAACAATGCATACTCTATGGATTTTTTTTGTGGGTAAATAATATTTGAGATATCAAATTTTCGTTTCATTTTGCTGGAAAGAAGGGTTTTCTCAAAGAACATTAAGGCATTTTGTTATAAACTTTTATTGTTGTTAAGTAACATTTTTACTCGGCGCAAAAGACATTTTTTAAACAAGCTGTGCGGCGACCACGATTTTATTCTCCCTCTTTATCTAAAAGGAGAAAAATCATTCATTTTCTTCACGAGTAATATGTAAAGCGGTCCGCTACACAAGAAAAACATACAAAAAAAGATTTAGCATAATGGCAGCCATTCGAAATGTGAATCGATTTACCAATTTTTTAGCCGTGTTTTTTTTTCATTGTGAAACTTCAAAGAAATTGTAAATATAAGACCGTAAAGGACTCAAGCACATGTTGAACTATGTCGGTCAAAATTGTCATCAAAATTGATCTGGCCGTTTGTAAGATATAGGAGCTACAGGTTTCGAAAATTAAGTAAAGTTTTGCGCGTTAAATAACGTTCGGCGTGGTGAATTTGGGTAACGGGCTCTAACGTCTATAATACGTTGAATTCCGGCATCAAAAACTTATAAGTTATCAACAGTATAAACTATTCCGAAGGTGAAGAAAAAAACGATTTGTTTTCTATTTACTTAAACGTAAGTCGTTAAGGGAGATTTCTTCCTCAGCGAGTCTTTACATTTTTCGGTTGGTTTTCAGAATTTCTTGTGAGAATGTGTGGCAAGAACGCGATTAGCTGCCTTGCACGTTGTGACTACGAGTTTTTCCAAAAAGGCACTTACGATGCTTTCGCTGCAGATTATGATTAAAATATTTGGATTATAATTTTTCTTACCGACCGAGCGGTAACGACTATTGAATAATTCAGTATACGACACGCATAAATTAGGGGTTCATGTCGACGACGCTATCGTATTCCAAGCTATTATCTTCTTACTATTAAAATAAGAAAACCTTAAGTTTACTTTTGAATGTGTGTATCACATCTCTTACTTCTCCTTATTTACTTTTTAAACCGAAATTGTACAACATATTTTTCTCAAACACACTATTTTGCAAATCGTCGGGCTTGATTGGAATAACTCTTTCCAAGCCATTCACCTTATTCAATAAATGAGAATAGAAGATAAAAAATGAGCTCACATTACGAGCAGTTGGTGTTAAAATCAATTTGGTTCCTAGGAAAATTCTTAAGAATTCTAGGGTTTGACTTCAGCCTCCGCGCTCAATAATATTTGAATGAAAATAATTTTTCGACTAAACGCATTACAATTATACTATTATGCAAGAATATTGAGCTGAACATGTAAAAAGCTTTCTTTTTAGATTATGAATTACCTACTTTATTTGCATGTGCCAGACGATATTAAAGATTCACGTCGAGATTTTCTGCGTATACATCGTTGAATGTCTCAAGCTGTTTT
The DNA here is from genome assembly GCA_949699805.1 of Tromatobia lineatoria. Lineage (NCBI taxonomy): Eukaryota > Metazoa > Arthropoda > Insecta > Hymenoptera > Ichneumonidae > Tromatobia > Tromatobia lineatoria. The sequence continues at coordinate 13,928,303 of OX453042.1, read as the reverse complement.
ATTCTGATAAACGTTTTTTTCCCAAAGATAGCGAAAATTATTTGTATTGAGTGTCAGTGAATTACTCACGTTTTTTTTTTGTATAATTATTGAATCCAATTTCGGTAATTATTTATGCGAAAAAATTGAAATCATTGATAAGATTTTGCGTAGAACGTGAAATTGAATAGAGATTATCACATCACCTTCTTTTGAATTAATTTATTTGATGCGTGTCCTATATTGAAGTACTAAATAATCGTCGATATTACGAAAACGATCTGTTCTGTGTTCTTCAACAAGCTATTTCAACTAAAAGTTAACGAAGAGATAATTACGTTAGTTACTAGAAAATAGAATAAAGCCCATAATTTACATACGTGAGCTTCAAAGCTCGCGGCTGGCGAATAAATTACCTTGTGGTAGCGAACGTATCCGAAAAAAACACATCAAAGCGATTCAGATAAAACATATATCAGGTAAAAAAAACCTGCAACGTGAGTGCATTTACCATTAGTTAGATAAAAATACGACGATGTAAATATTGTCCCAGAATTGTATTAAGAGATCTTTATTGATATGTACAAAAAAGAGGAGGATAAGTCACGAAATATACAAATTATTTACGTTATGCCTGCTTTTCTCTTTTGTGTCTTGCTTATCTTATGTATGCTTACCATTTTCATCATTTTCTTCTTTTAAGCTATCACTGTTCTCAAAGAATACGGAATGAAAATCTACGCTCGTCAAATTCCGAGGGGAAACATCGGTTTTTACTAAAATCTACTATTTCAAGCACTGAGTATATTCTCTCACGATAATTATGGTTAATTATATTCATCCCACCGTGTAATTAATCATTTTAGTTCAACAATTTTGATAATCAAACTTACTAGAACGTAACGCAGGTTATTGACAATAATTTTACTATTTAGTAAACACGTGGGCCTCTCTGAGGTTCTTCTATTTACAAATTGCGTATCAAGCTATAAATCCAATCGCAAAATACACAAAGTGCTTCAATCACGTCCGCCTCTTTCGCTTAAATAATTTGCTATTCGCTTTGTTTTTATCTCGTGAAAAATTCGTGTTGTGTTCTTATCCGTGGTGCTTACTAAGGATAAAAAAATAATTAAAAAAACCTCTATGAATCGCGCAAAATCAACGCTAAACACAGAACACTGAAAAAAATTGCATGAGAAATTTAAAGAGTTTCGTGTATTTATCATAATTTCATTTATTTCAGAAAGTAAGAGTAATCGTTTGCAAATTGTCATGAGTCGCATGTGTGGAAACTGCAAAAAACGTTATGTAACAAAGGTTGGAGTAGTAAAGAAGAAAAGAAAAATACTCGAAGAATCTGGTGCGGAAACGCGCGCATATTTATCGAAAAATTACACTTGTACAATGAAATCTGAAAAAAAAATGAGGTACAGTCGATAAACTAAGCTCCTGAGCTACTAAGAATGTTTTTCTTGCACTTGTTGAAAGTAATATTAAAAATTCGAAGGAGAGCGACGAGGCTGGGCGTTTTCATGTGTCAAAACGGCCAAGGGATTCGAATCGATACACGAAAATATGCTATTCAACGGAGTAATCAAATAAAATAATGATTAACAATTTTTTGCGCGTCTCGTCGTCGAACAGCCTCGACGTCTTAAATCCATTAAAATAGATATATATAAATAATACGGACATACGGAAGGAAAAATCAGTGGCTTTTCCGCAAGTCGTGGGGGAGGAGGGAGGCTAACGTAAAAGAATTGCATAAATTCGAGTGCATCGCGCATAACTTCAACTAGAGAGTGAGATCAATTTATTAACGACGTGTGTGGATTTCTCATCACTCGCATCGAAGCTTGCGGGACAGGCTTCCGGAGCCTTTTACCTTTGTTTTTGTATTTTTTTTTTCAACCAGACTATCAAAAAACTCGACAAACCTTCTCGAATGGAACGAAAGGACGAGTGCTCCTACAGATTTTATTATATTTTAATATTCGTTTCATTTTTTTGCGGCTGCTGCTGCTGGTTTAAATTTAAGGAGCTTCTAAACTGGACATTCTAACGTTTCGGACAAATTGCTCTAAAAGTCTCAAGGACATACACGAATAATGTCGAAATCGTTAACTACAGGTACTTGAACGTGTCGAAAGAAAGTTTTGTTGCAATTAAGATCGAAAATCGACACTCACGCGAGCGCCGAAAAAACTTTCGATTTAATCTGCTTCTTTTGCTTTTCAACGGGCTCACACGATAATTTCTAGGAAAATAAAAGATAAATAGAAAAAAGAGGGAAGCGCGGCCACGCGGATATCGATCCTGCTGGCGCAGTGCTCCGGATGACGAGGGAATATCTCGCCAAACAAAATAACGATCGGGCACAGGGCAAATGGAACGTGTCCCAAGCAACGGGTTGTCGAATGCGGCCTCCGACTTCCGCACTGTCCGAAACTAATCGACTATTCTGCTACTCCACCAGTAATAATTCCATTCGCTTGAAATAACCGAATCGGAGAGGCAAAAATATATGTTTAGAAAGCTTTTTCAAAAAATACATTCTGGATTTTAACTTTATATGTAGATATATATTTCTTTTGATAAAAGACAAGTTGTACGACCGAAGGTCCTGATAATTATACGGATTGGCAATTTTTTTCGCGATAGATCGCGACAATGATTAGGGATTTGTTAAAAGTATTCGAATAAAATTTCTATTCATTTTTAATAACCACAGAATGTTGGTAAAGCGGTTCATAATATGCGCAAAAATTTCCGTATAAACTTCCACTCATCCATTTTTATCATCGCATAATTATGCGTTATATCATCGCCAAAAAAAAGTCTCAAAAAATTAAAATGTTCGATTAATATTGCAAGCTAATCGAGATTTAGCAACAAAAATTTCGTGGCAAATCAAATCCACTGCTGGAACATTGGATATTGAGGTTGATCATTGAGTGGTGAATGTTGCAACGTTATTGAAAACCACAATTTGAATTTGCCTATCCGACTGGATATTTCTCTTCGAAGAGGCTTAAAAAGATTAAATGCTGGTAGAGCGACACGATTTGTGCTGCCAAATGGTTGACCGTGACAGACCTCGTTGATCTTATCGAATCGCATGTACACGCGCATTTAGTTCTTATTGACGAGTTGACTGTTCGTCGGTTCTCCTGAATTTGTGGCCCATATTTCTACGACTCGCAGGCACCAATAGATCTCGTCGCGGGATAAAGAAATCAGCACAATCTGGCGACGAAGTAATCGCGGGAAAGACACGAAATCAGTGATCTCGCGGCGGAGAAATCGCGGGAAAAACACGAAATCAGAGAAAAATGTAAAGACAGAATATAGAGATACGGATAGAGTGAAAGAGAGATAGATAGGAGAGAGGGAAAGAGACGGAGGAGAGCGGCCGGTTAAGAAGCTCGTTAATTTACGAATCTATACAGAACTGGATAATTGGCTTTATCGTTAGTTCCTCGAGTAGTTCAAGAGATGGATCACGACTCTCCGTTGCCACTGTCGTCGCCGTCCTCGTAGTCGCTCGCGCTCAATTGATCGTCCTCGTCGTCGTCGAGCTCGTACTCGTCGTCGTAAAAATCGGTCATATCGAGCTGCTGTTCCGCCGGCCTCGCTCGTGTTTTTATGCAGTAATCCTCCAGAGTCACCGGCACTACGATACCTTCCTTCTCGGCTTCTATTTTTGCTACTTGGGCTTGTTTCCTGCAGATAAATTTGCATTTTTTTTTTTTAATATTGAGGGTTTTTCAACAAAGTATCAAAGAAAGCCACAAAGCTGTCAAGCCATAGTAACATTCGCAAAGAATTTGTAAATTAATGTTATCATTTCAACATCCAAATAATTTGTGTAAGAAATACTAAGCTTTCGATGACGACAATAAATTTTAAAGATTTTACTCATTTTATTATCATTATTTGGAGTATTTCGGAATTTTCAGTTCCAAGATTAAAAAGGATATCGAATAAGTTTGTGTAATCACTTTAATTAGTAAAATCAGAGCTATATTTCATAAATTTTTGTGTGGGAGATTCTGGGTTCAATAAAAAGAGAGCGAGGTATGATTTGTATTATATTGTTCCTTGCGTTAAGAGAGTCAGATCAAAGTCAATGATATTTAAAAAATAGATATCTCACTTGTTTGGTATTATTTCTCTTTAAATATGAAAAAAAAGTGCTGTTCACTCTTTGAAAATATTATTTTCGACGAGGTGAATAAAGAATCTCGCTACAGTAGGTCACATAGCATTTAATTTTCTTTGTTTTCTCTAAAAATCGATGAACGTCTAATTCATTCGAAAATTCCTTTCAAACTCACTATTCAAATTTGTGCAATTTCCTCAATAGTAACTCTATCTTGAGTGATTGTACTCGAAACGAAAGAACTTGCGTGAGACCGACAATTATTTGACAATATTTGATTTTCCAGTTTTCTAATAAAACTGTGAAAAGTAAAAACAATCAGTTCATTTAGAATATCCAGACGCACTTAGCAAAAAATTGTTGTCAAAGAAGTCAGTAGCACCCATTAAACAAATTACTATTACTGTTTTGATCACCCTCCTCACAAGAAAAAAAAATTAATAGGATTGAATTCGCAAAAATAATTCAAAAATTCCAGTTAATTTCCGTTTGTTCTGATTGCGTTGTTTTCCCTGAATGATTTTACTCTTCAAATAAGTGTTTCGGTATATTTGATAGCGATAAGCGTTAAAAAATAAACAGCCTGCTATTTACCCGTTTACATATTTAATCAATCAACAATCGGTTACTATTACAAATGAAAACTTTTAAAAAATCCATACAGCTAACTCTTTTTTTTTTAAACGGAGCAACCATTAAAACTGCTGGAAAATACTTTAGATTCAATTCTCAGCAAGATAATAACAAAAATCTAACTCTCCAAAAAGTACCATTAAGCATTTAATCTGTTTGCGTGATTTGATAGCTATGTTTGTTTTTTTCTGTTTTATAAACACAGTGTCAGTACAGGCTTTCACAGAGGAAATTAATCTGAGACATTCTTTAAAAAAAGGTAACACAGACATTGGACACCAATTTTTCTGATCAAAGGCAAGAACAAAAATTCTTCTTCATATGAAGAAGATGTACATGATTCATAATTTTTATTTATGTTTTTGCGAATATTTTAACATGTCAATAAGTAACAGTTCATATCTTTGGTAATGCTAAAAATTGTAAAATTTTAACACCATGAATATACGAACGCAAATTCTCACCTGATTATATTTTCATACTCTTTGTCTCGGCCTTTGGAGTCGCGCCAGCGACGGTACATCACAGATGCATCAACGTTAGCCGGGCTGAATGTGTTTGGCTCGTTCAGTAGCGAAATAACTGACAGAAGAATTGTCCTAATAAAGAAAAAATTGATGCAAATTACTCGAGACATTTCGAACCATGTTTTATTTTCTTATGATTCAATGGTATTGTAGTGAATTAAGGTATATTCAACGAGAATAAGGGATAATCCCAACGACAAACCGGTTCGTTAGTCTCTTCGGAGTCCTGTGCATTTTATGTACAGGATTACGAAAAATGCAGCGACTTCCGGTTTCTCTCGACTCGCCACCTGTCTCACCTGACGTTTTGCGTTGGATTCCACCTCTCACATGGCAACTCGCCGCTTTGTGGATCGTCTACTGGTGGATGCAAGATCGAAATGCACAGATCTCCATTCTGAAAAATATAAATAAATCAATTAGTTCCCGATGCAACAGCCGTGGTATAAAAGTTTAACATGATATAAATTATCGATAGACTTGAAAGCTGTCTGAGCTTTATAATTCTTTATCTACATAGTCCATCGATTAATTTATATTTGACTGCAAAAAGCTCGGATAAATGTATACTTGAACATCAGATGGCACATTTATACCTCAAGCATAATAAAACATTACCAAATTACAACTATACGAATATTTTAGCGGTGGAAAAAAAAGGATTGCCTTGTAGATGGATTGCAAATAAACTGCCTAATATTAATTGAATTCTGTAATTTAAAGGTACGACAAAGTATATATGTATTTTTGGTAACTTGGTTGTATAGAACTACAAAGAAATCTAAATGTGTTTTTTGTTTTAATCGAATTTTCATTTGTTATTCGAGAGCTTATCATGGAAGTTTTTATTATTTTTTATTGCTTTACTGTGATCAAAAATGAATGGTCGTTCAAATAGAATTTTAGAGATGAAAAGTGGTAGAAAACATGTATAATTTTTTTTAATCTTTGGTACAATGTGTTACAATTATAGTTGAAAATAAATAACAGTCAGAAAAGTGGCATTGGTTACTGCCTTAATTAATAAATTCAATTTGTTGGGTCAAAGTGCACAAGCACAAGTGCCTAAAAATTTCTGTGTGTGTATCTCATTGATTTTTCAACTTTATACTTTAGTATTATATAGATTAATAGGAATAGAATAGAAGTAATATTATGTAGAATAATAATAAAACTGACCAGTACTGTATATAATTCCAATCTTATATAACATTTATTGATTTTTCATTTTGCACATAAACTTAATTTATTTTAAAAGTATTGTAGATTGTAGATTGTAACTTTGCAGAATGTCTTTATAAAACAATCCTTCCAGGAAAATCATTTTTTCATTCCAGGTATGGACTCTTCTGGTGTATTACGTTTTTTAGTAAGAATCGCTTATTACTGTGCATACCGCTTCCTCATTTTACAACTTTTTTCAATCCCTATGAGTAAATATGAAGTACTAATTTGGGTTCCTTATTGGGAAAGTTTCGAGATAGGCGTAAAATAAGGAAGCTACATGCAAAGCTTGTCTTTTCAGTGTGTTTGAAGTAGACTAAAGTTCGATAAAATTTAAACACGACTATCGACTTTCGCAAAATACATAAAAAAATGTAATTATTATAACATGCGAACCTCTTTATTGATGTTCAGTGAACTTAATATATATTACAGCTGAATATTAGTTCGTTCATGTTGAAAAATTGCCCTCAATTTTTCGAAACCGATTTGTGTTACATCAACGTCCCCTTTCAAAAAAATTGAGAATTCCATAAAATTCCTACTTCTTCATAGTTATAGTTTAAATTCATTACCGATCGTTCTGTAAGACCTTTTTTCATTTGTCAAGATCTTTTTCGAAAATTTTGCTATCTAGAGTGCGCACAGACTTCTTTCAAAGCATTACAAGTCCTACAAAATTTGAGCAGATGCTTCAATTGTTTCGTATTTTTCAAATTCTTCTTATTCTGACACGAGAATCATAAAAGTAAAAATTCCACGAAAAAAATTTGCCACATGTAAAAGCGCTTAACAGAGATTGGATATTTTGAAGTAACCAAAGCTGTCCATTTCGCCCTTGGACATCTTTGGAACCGCAGTAAAATGAGGAAGTGATGGGGAGCACTATAAACTCAGAAGGCCAATGAATACGAGTTGCCCGAAGAGAGATCCGAGTCTTCCGGGTTTTAGCCATATTTGTTAAAGTGGGAAGTGGCGAGTTTGCGAGCGTTCCAAAGAAGGTGGCCGATGGTCAAGTAGCCTCGAGGTTCAAGGACAAGAGTAATCAATGCGACAGTAGACAATGCAGTGGAGAACACAGTCTCAACGCGATCTTAGCTCGTTTTCCTGATAGAATCACCAATCGATCGCGAGTACGAAAAGAGCCAAATCCAGAAACGTTGTAAAAGGGAGGAAAAGGGGGTTAAAAGCTTTTAGGCTGGAAGGACATTGTCCCAGAGATGTGGTTCGTGCCAGTGGCGCACTACTAGCGGTCCGCGGAAAACGGGTGACCTCATCTCGACGGTATTGGTGCGAGAAACTGGAGCTCGGCAAGTAGGACAAGGCGACTCTCCGTCAGGCAAAGCCGGCACCCGTAGTAACAGAGCCCAGCGGTCTTTGATTCCGAATCCGTGACTTCAAGGTGTGCGATGTACTCGTATAAAATTGATTGGAAAATATTGAGTACGGAACCGAAATCTCTCACTGCTGAACTTCATCCCTTAAGAGAACCAATTCACATAAAAAAAAGTCATAAGAAATATAATTCTGTAGATGATACTCTTGTTTTGTAAAATCTCACATTAAAACCACACTAAATACATATTAAGCATTTTGATTCTGCAACTTTGTAACGAAAAAAAGAGTATCAAAATTATTTAAGCGAAAAAGTAATAATTTTGAATTGGCGTACACGGTTGAAAATATATTGAAAATTAATGTATTGGAAGTTCTTTTGCGAACACGGTATATTGAATTTCATTTATATTATTAACATTATTTTTATGAAGTTTTTAGTAGTTTGTGATTGGGATTTAGTCAGAGGTCGTCAATTACACCGCAATGCGCTTGAATGACTTGCGCAAATTTTCCCTGAAAAGAATCGGACTACCGAAGTTTTTAGTATATTAATTTTGCAACAATTTATTTTCCTATTACTCTTAATGTTTGTACATTAAATTTAATATACGTGTATCCTTAAGAAAAACTTCCAATACTTTATATTAATAGTCATACAAAAATTTTTGACAATTTAGCTCTCAGATTGAACCAAAAAATTAATAAAGTCTTAACTTTATGTAATGAGGTCATATTATATAAAGTATTCGAAGAAACTTGCATCTTGTACGCGGGAAAAGAGTCGAAGGTGGTGGAAGAGTGAAAGGGATACCAAGCTGAACTAGAGAAAATAATGTTAGACCCCGCAAACGGTTGAGTGATAACTATTACTTTTTTTGCATGGCACTGTTTTTATATTTTCATGATCATTCGCTTGTAACCATTTTCATATTCAAATGACCTTTTTCTATTGGTACGTTGACTAGTTAACAGTTGAGATAGTTGAGAAAAAAAGCAATCCACGTTACGTTCTAATCTCGTCGTTGCTCCCGCCGGGAGCTTTCTTACTCACTCCAGGAGTAATGGGGAAAAATGGGCCACTTTGCTCCCACGTTAAGCGGAAGGGATGCGGTTATTTCAATGAATTTGGGAAAAGCCTAACTTTTGCACTCCTGCACTAAAAGACCCACTTTTCTTCCTACTGTTAAAGAATACTGCATTTTTCGCAAGAACACTCATTTTTATCTTCTACCTCGTACGCACGTGCCATTTACTTACATTACTTCCTAGGGAGGAGAATGGTTTATTTCTGTTGCAAGCACGGGATATGATTATTTTTTAGCGAAATCAGAAAAAAGCATCGTATGCTAAGAGAGAGGGAGGGTGACTTTCAGCATGGGTAATTTCTGCCCTTGCTTCACCCGCAAAATGTGGAGATGTGTAGATACTGTATAACGTATTTTTAATCTCATTTATCTTGTGAACGATACCACCGTTCATATGTTGGTCTTTTGTTCTCGTTTGTGCACCGAAAACTAGAACACACTGTGCTCCTTTCTTCTCTTTATGAGACACACGACCACGGCAGGCGACGTTAATATATATTTTTCATTTTCGTTGGATCCCGAGATTGTGAATGTTGTGCTAGGAAGCAGAATCTTTCGCATGGCTTGATTCTCGTAATATGTGTGCCTAGTGTGCGACGAATTTTTTTTTTTTTTCATTTTGCATCGTTTTAATCTATAGTTTGTAACTTTAAGCAACTCTTCTCAAAATTGTAGCGCGATAAAAAAATTTTCAGACAGAGCTCAAGCGATCAATAGATTTCCTATTGGATTAACACGTAGATGAATGCGACTCTCAAGAAATTCATGTCCCTAAATTACAGATACGATATATTGACGTTCGCGTATCTTTTTTCGTTATTTTCAGATCATTGGGAAGAGAAAAAGTGCATATAAATTTTTTGTGTAAATCGATAGTTTTCTAGTTATGAATTTTTGAAGCTTAGAATATATCCCTCTCGGCCCTGTAAGATCAGTTTCAATTGAAATTTCAAGTTTGAGGTCAATTCTGGAGCCATTGTCTGTCGTGAAGTTTAATTATAAGTGAAATTTCATTCAACTGTTAAGTGGATGTTTCGAATTTGTTTGAAAATACGAAAAAAATGATGAAGTAGATCGAATATTTGAGAGAAAAATAAAAAAATTCATCAGCTTTGTTCAAAACGTTTGATAAACCTGTCAAATTTGAACAAAAATCGGGGAAAAATTGAACAAAACATTAACAAATGTAGAAAAAAGAAAAAAATTATGAAGCGTTCGAAATTTTTTCAGACTGGTTCGCAAATTTTACAAATAATGTCAAAAATGGAAAAAGCTCGAGAAAAAATGTCCAAATGTCGCTAAATCTTTGAACCAATCTGATTTTGTTTGGAATCGTTAAAAAAAATTTCTTTTGCAATTTTTTGATGATTTATTCATTCTTTCCCCTCGATTTTTCTTTATTGTTTACATTTTTTCTCGATTTTTCTCCATTCTTTTCTTCATTCTTTTTACGTTTGACCCTCCTTAAGCGAGTTACTTTCGTGTATACACCGCGAAATCACAAGAATATACGACCATCGCTATTTTGCGGTCTTTTAAATCTTTTAAAAATTTACTTAAGCGTCCAGTCAAGCATATTCATGGCATCAAGTAAATAAATTGATAACAAATTTTCCAGCTAAGGGATTTATAAATTAATCCGAGGTTTCCAGTGCAAATTTAATGGTCACCTATCCAATTACTGACAACCAAAGTCAAACAGGTAGTCACCAGTTTTTATACTGACCCTTCTGTCAGTTAGACGGTCCTGCACCTAAAACGCAAACGAAATAATTTACGAAAACAACATAATAATGAATTTCGTGGAACATAATTATAGATGCGAACGATGACACTAGGGGCCACCAATTGCCGTGAAAAATAAGTGGATGCGCGTTCAAGTTCAACACATCTACCGCAATCATGTAAATCTGTAAAGTGTTGCCTATATTACATTAGTTCTATTTTGTAATTTTCATGAGTCATTTGAATAAATAAATAAATGTAAATTTGATTGGAATAGCAATCGATTATGACATTTTGTCCACATTCAATTTTATCCCGAATAGCCGTAACGTTTATTGCGGACATTTTCCCTGGACAAACATCTGAAGAAAAAAATTTTTTCCCGACTGCGCTGAAATGGCGTGCTTTCGCCCCTCAAAATCGGGAGGAAAATAACTGATTTTTTACCGCGATCGGTGCGCATGAAATTCCTGTCACCTTATTCCTATTTCATTCCAGTAAACTACAAAAATCACTACTCATTGCTGATTAGACCACGGTATATTGATAAATGTATGATTTTATTAGTTTTCGGCTATATCTGAAATTGTAAAAAAAATTATAAATTAAGATCAAACTCGCTCCAGACGTATGGAGGTTTTTTTTTTAAATATGAAGATTGTTTTCTATTTTTACAATCAAAATTTTCTCTGTGAAGTGGGGGGGGGGGCTAACCCCCCACCGAGGTATCGCCCCTGGACCCCCGTATATACATACCGGCATATATATATAGCGTGATGAAATAACGTGGTTGCCATTTCAGCGTTGTCGGAAAAAAAGTATCGTATGCTACGCGGGAGGAAGTGCGACTTTCACCTCGAGCTCGTGCTGCCCTCGCTGCGCTCGGGAAGCAAACCTCGCACCCTGTGACAATCGCACTCTTTCTCCCCTTGTAGCATAATGTACTATTTTCTTGCAAAGCGGCACCTTTTCAATATGACTGCGTACCTGTATCTAACGTGACGTTGGAATTGGCAGACAAAATCTAGCAGACGCAATGCAAACAGCATGCGGCATCTACTAATTCAGTCTGCCCGTTTCAGCTTCTGCCCATTCATTTGCTGTCAACGCGTCGGAGCAATAATTTCACATGCGAAACGATGTACAATAATACTGTCGCCCGTTTTTTCCTCAAATGCGGGCTGTATATTCGATGAACGATAAAAATCTGCGCAGTCCAGTGATAATCGAGTAGTAGAGCCACAATTATCCAGGTAGAAAAAGAAAGTGGCGTGACACGAACAATTTATTCATTCCAGGTGAAAATGCAGCACTGGGAAAGTTGCCGTACTGAATAAGCAGAACAAGATCTGCAGTGGGAACCAATAAAATAGTAGAAAAGCTTACATTTTTTAGCTTCAATTTAAGCGTACGTACTAAAATTTTGTTCACTTCGACAAAATCGGACGGGTCTATACGTTCAAATAAATAATACGTACCGCAAACAAAATATTTTGTTATTCCTACAAAATGAAATACAGTACTTACGACATGATATTGAGTTATTTCAATCAAATTCGGTTTATAATAATTGGATATTTTGTCAATTTGATATATGCATTAATTCGAATGGAGTAACATTTTGTTCCGTCAATCACCTTGCTTTTCAGGGGAATAAACATCATGTTTGTCAAATAAATGTTTGTTGGAAAGATGTAAAAATTTGTTTGCAATTCAAAAAACGATTTGTTCACTTAACTGAACAGTAGTAGTGGATGGGAGGTAACGGTTTCTGTCATAGAAAACTTTTTCCTGCTTATACCGAGATTCAAACCTACGACTTGCCTAACTTCCTAACAACGCTACCGCAACCGACTTTGCTACAGAGTACTTGCTGATTCAGAATATCTAAATGGAATAATAATAATGGAAGAATGATTTGCAGAACAGAGCACTTTCGTGAAAGTGCGTTTGGTTGACCTTACTAAATTGAAGTTCAAATCAAATAAACGAATCATTTTGATTAATGAGGGCAAATGGTACAAAGTTTATCATCAAAACCACTTCGTATCTAAAAAGAATTATTGATTTATATAATTCGATATATATTTGTTCCAAAATTCAGAGGGTTTTGAAAGAACTAATCATTTTGTGCACACATAATCTAAAACGTTGCCAACAACGTTTTAGATTACTTTCACATAAAATTTCATTAATCCAAACTAATATACAAATTTACGTACGAAATGATTTAGTTCATTTGCATTCATATATTTGATCAGAAATATTATATGATTCAACCAAATCACAAACATATCCATACGTATTTTCAGATTCAGTTCAACAAAATATTTTGTCAAATCAAATAAACAGACTGAACCGTCTGTCTGATTCTACCAAAAAAGCATTTATTCGAATTAACCAACCGTTATTCAGGTGAACTGAATTTATATCCATTGTTTCAACTAAACGCGATAATTATTCCGGATCTGAGAGTCAACATTCTTTATTTTGTTGTTTCAACTAAAATATATTTAATACGAACGAACATTTGTTGACTTCTCCAATCAACAAAATGCAGCTAGTTTAATCAACTGCATTTTTTCTTCAGCGTAGTCACAATAGTTAGATAAAAAAAATAGGTTACTAAATTTTGAAAACATCGTTTTCACAATGTCGAAAAATAGTAATATGATAAAGTATAATTTTACATGTGTATGATGTGGAAAAAACTTTCATTGTATCTGCTGATCGTCATCGAATTGTGTATTTAACATTTCTGGATATCATTTTTTTTACATAGACAATTTAAACCCAGTTTCTGAATTTTTAACCTTAGTGAAACGATCGGATCCCCAATGCGAACAGAATGTTTGGAATATCCAAAAATAAAATGCTTATTAGGTGCCAAATTGAAAAATTCTCCTTCGAGTTGGTCAAAAATAAACATTCTGTGAGGAACAACCAATTTTTTATTCACCGGTTCTTCGACTAAACATATTGCAAAAATATTCAACGTACAGTGTATATAAGTGCTTTGCACGGTTTGAAAACATTAGTACCATGATATAATTTTTTCGAAAAATTCAAAACTGTATAAAATTGGGATCATTTTACTGATTACACCAAAATTCAATACAAAACAACCAGCATACACCTTCACTTGTCGGTAATTGTTTGGGTGATGGGGAATCACTAAAGATTTCATGAAATATTTTGTGGAGCTTTCATTGAATAATTATCGATTATAAATAATTTAGCCCGGAATACAAATTACTCAATAAACTCGATAAAACGTGTTCCTGTCATTTATTAATTTTTGTTCCCTTGGAAAATATTATAGTTATTGATGGCTGTCATATACAGAAAAAAATTAAAATAAACGATGGAGACTACATACATTACTGATAAACTACCTTCGAGGGACTAAGTAAAGAGCAAGTCGACATTTTTGTCCCTGGAATCTGAAGTGTTGTTGTGATACAGCATCGACGGAGCAAGAAAGAGGATACTCTGCTTGCGCAAAGAGAACACACACCGAGTAAACTGATTGACATCTATTGCAAACAGTAAAACCGAAGGCGTAAAAAAAGTTCAATAGAGGCATAATATTTACTTGCTTTTCAGGTAGTTCCGTCACAGGTTAAGACAACATTTGATTGTGTCTACAAATTATTCACGTTTCAACAATTGTTTTGCATATTTGGTAAAAACGATACTTCGTATATCTATCCAACAAGAAATTCTTCAAGTAATATAAAAAAATTTAATTTTTTTTTTCAAAGAGAGGGAAATGTTTTTTAATATATAAAAGCAATTAGTACTAGAACCATCGATAGTTTCGGTACTTATACTTCGCAAAAAATCGTCGACGGCCGCAACTAACTGAACAGTCAAAGATGAGCTACGAAATTCATTTGTTCAAGTGAACTAACTAATTGGTTAGTCCATGTAATTCCTTGAATCGAACATTCAAGTCGATGACCCAACTTAATCCGTTAAAACCAATAGTGAAGTGGATTGCTCAACTAGTTCGTAGAATCCAACATTAAAGTCAATGGCCCAACTAATCCGTTGAGTTACACCGCTGATTCTTACCCTGAACGAATTCGTTCGCTTTAAGAATATATAGAACCACAAAAATGGGTAGACCCCAATAAACATTATATCGGTCACAATTTGTAACCTAAATTAAATACGTTACTCCATGGATAATTATGAAAAGATCTTTGCATCAAACCTCATTATTTTAATTCTGGTTTTTCATAGAATCAATCATGAATCAATTGGCCATTTTCGTCTAATTACTTCGTACCGTTTGTCACTAAGTGTTCCGCCATTGTCAGAGGGTAAAAACGTCATCATAATAAGACACAGAATGACATGCTTGATTCATTTAAAAATACCATTGATGTCTTATTTTTGTTGTAAAACCAATTTTCTTGTACCCCCTCGGATATCAGTGCTGCCCTGGTGGGAACTTTTTCTTACTTGAAGAAAAAAGCTGATTCTCGGGACATAAGATTTAGTAAGTGCAACAGAAAGAGCGTGATACACGGCGAAAACAATTGTTTTTCAATATCTAGTGAATAGGACTATAAATAAATTGTATTGACACAACTTCGAGGAGCTACCACGTTTTTTGATAATGAAACTTAAAGGAACATCATCTAACAGCTAAAATTACAAGATAACCCGAGCAAAAATTTACAGATATACATCAGATTGGTCGCTAAAGAGAAAAAAAGTCTTTCGAGGGACAGAGAAAATGGAGCCGGCGAAGCGAGATCTTGGAAAGCTGAACCGACGGGCGAAGCACTGTAGAGGATCACCAGACGTCGACCTCGCTACTCCGGGTGTTCAAAGTGTTATATAACCGTCGGACTAAATCTAGAGTTCCGATGTACCTGTGCTAATACAGCAAAACGTTTGATGTCCGTTATACGTAACAATTAAGATCCGTTACATCGGTTATCCCGCACAAGAAACGAGTGACAATGTTGGTGGCTAAGACCACAAAATGAACGTGCGTCATTCGCAGTCTGGAAGTGCTACGCTCAATATCAGGGGGGCGATCGTTCGTCGCTACTGTGCAATATAAGAGAGCGCGAGGTTAAGCCTAAGGAAAGAGCGGCGGTAACCGATGGACACCCGGTATACAGCGAGTAGTTCGTATCGTACGGTATCCATACCAAGCGAAGGTGACGCGTCCTTACGTCGTACAGCTACTACGTGAGCTGCTTGGCGAACGGCCGAGAGAAACGACAAAGAGTATTTCGTACACTGCAAAATATATATGTATATAGGTAATTCTCTGAAAAATCGACACAATGTGGAACTTATGGTTTGTGTACAAATTCTGAATCTCGGATATGGTAGTATATAGTATTCTGAGATTGTTCAATTTTTCTTAAGATTTTGAAATTCGATTTTATTTCAGGTTCAAGACTTTGAGGAACTTTAAATTATTTACATGTGGTTTTGATAGTAGCTCTGCACAAGGAAAAAATAAAGATTATCTTTTTACACATAAAAATGTCTTAGATGTTTAATTCAACTTTAAGTTAATAATGAAGTTTATTGGGGTCAGTTTTTTATGTTCCCATGAATAAAAATATGTTCAAAATGAGATGTCCTTGGATAACACGGTAGTGAAGGAAAAAAAACATTTGTAACTGTTTTATCACATTTAATTTGCTGACACTAACCGAAGAATCAATAAACCAAGAGAATCCTGAATGTCTGGAAATAACCATAGTCGGTGTAAAAAAGTTCAACAAAACGAACGAAGATATTATTTAGATTTCGCATTCGTGGGAATGCAAGAAATCCCATTTTTAATTCGTTTTTATTACTTTTTCGAGATAGTCAAAATAATTCCATTTCCTGAAATGAAAATTGATGAATAGGTAAAGAAACAGGAAATACACATTTTTAATATATTGTACTTATTTTTTCTTTTGTGCATTCGGTAACCATTATTGCGTAAATTATAATCTTATTTGGTCTAAAATTATAAAACCACAAATTAGAACGGTGGAGAATAAGAAAGTTAGAAAAAAATGCTTATTGATTTTTTTGCCATTATATTATATTGCCATTCATTTTAATACCAATAAAAAAAATCTTTGTAGGCCAAGTGCAGAAACATGGAAATAGCTCGATAAAAATGATAATTTAATACAAAAAAAAAGTATATAACTATGCAGAAGCATAACTTTATACTCCTTGCCGGATTTAGAGCATCGATATCGAGTTTTTGAAATTGGAACCCGTTCACGTTAGTCAAGACATCATTAATGGCATTTCGAGGAATGAATGAGAGTAATTACAAGAAGGCAGAGTTGAATTTGCATATTACTTCCTCATTATTTTCAACTTCTCGTTAATCTACCTCTATAAGGAAGTATGTTCATCAATACTAGGTTCCTCATGGAAGAAGCTTTGTAGAAACTTGAAATAATGGAGGAGCTTCATATGTTTCTAATTTGCATCTTTGTTTTGAATATATTAAAAATAGTGAAGTTCAGTGAAATTATAAATGTAAAAAAAAATAACAAAAAGTAAAAATTCCTATATAACCGGAAACACCGACTGTTTACTGAATCCTGTATTTGGCATCACTGAATCGTATTCCATTTACGTACAAACTTTGGATTTCCTTTTTTTATATTTTACAATAACATGCATTGCTTCATAAGTTCAAAACTCCATAAACTCCAAACGATCTCCGAATTACGTTTTCATCCAAATTCAACACCTAATTATATTAAGTATACCTGCACTAATGAAGAATTATTTACCAAAATATCGTTAACTTTGCCAAAGTTAAAGCATTATTTCCTTTTCTGAAGAAAAAAAAAAATCCAAACACTACGAAATTTAAATTTCATACATTTATTTAAAAATTGGAACAATTGCTGTTTCTTCACTTATGTGCTAAATATCAGCTCAGTCGGTTGAATAGTTATTGTGTTATGGGTGATTGCAATTTCCAATTCCTACACACATTTTTAATTCGTAGATTTTTATGAAAATACATGTGTTGAGGGTCCTAGATTACAAAAAACACATTAACACATTTCTGTCTGCCTATCTGGCGTCAGTATGTACCGTCCGAAACCACAATAACTTTTGGCAAGATCTGTAGACCGCAATAAAATTAGGTGTGTACCTACTGTACTCAAATCCAAGTTTTGGTATTGACATGGAATCAAAAATTGCCACTTCTTCTGATACGTGAACTAAAATATGGAAAAATTAATAATAAATTTTTTTATTAATTTTCGCTCCGCAAACTAATATAGAACTTATTCTGCAATGGTCTGCACGTAGAGGTACTATTACTAGCCAATCACTAGTGTATAACAATTGATACAGTACAAGAAAAACTTTGTTGGCTTTTCAGTCACTCACGGGAGATTTGCTTATTGCTTATACAAAATGTGAAATGTGAACTGTGTTACAGGGCTACTAAAATAGAATTATTATCAACAATCTTGAGGAGTTTTCATTAAGAAATATGCTATAATTAATCATACCAAATATTGGATTTTTGCATAGACTAAACAGATTTAAGGTTATCAACACTTATGATGTTAAAATATAAACACCCATATCCGCATCGTATCATAATTTTTATCACTCACATAAAATATATATATACAAATATTATATTTTCTTTTTTCTGCATTCTTAGGATGATGATATTTTATTTGTCGACACGAGCGAATGACTCGAGAAAGGCTGTGGTCGATCGACGATGCGAAAAATTTGATGCACCGAGAACGAGGGTGGGATAAAATAGGAGGAAATAAGCGGAAAAGCGGGAAGACACGATGAGGCCAGTCGCACGTGTTGTACAAAGAGCAAAGTGGTGGAGCAAAGGGTGGTGAACTGGGCGAGGAGCGGACGGGTACCTGTATAACGAGATACAGAGTAAAAGTGAAGTGTTAAAGCGAGAGAATATCCTGCGGGGACACAAACGGAGGGTGGGTTAACGGCAAAGAGGAATGAGAGAAAGATGGAGCGGGAGTTAGAAGGAAAAATCGATAATTCTCGTGTTCACTCACCTCGTATACGTTTGGGTGCCAGACTTTTGTCATAAAACGGATGCTCGGTGGACTGTACGGATAATCTGGCGGGAACTTCATGTGTGCCTGGAATTAAAAGAAAAAAAATTACTTTCATTTATGATAAAATGCAATCGTTTGCTTTCGGTGAATGCGACACGTGTAAGTTCCATTATACACACGCTGAATATTTCAGTACAGTCAAGATTAAAATATATTGAAATACATCTATAGATATCGAAACATATCGTGAAATATCTGAATATGTCGCAAAATATCGGAGAATACCGATAAACTATAGAAAGTATAATAAAAATATAAGTCGCCATTTTTTGAACGTACATAAGGATGTGAATAAATAAATTGAAGACTTGGTTGCAGAAAAAGCGAAGACAAAACGTAACTTCTACCGTTGAGTAGAAATTAATTAGTGTTTTAAGCCTCCATTTCGCATCAAGATAAGCATTCGTCATATAATTAATTTGCTATTTATTGTGTTGCATCAATTGTTTGCAGCCTTCATTGAAAAGAATTTTGACTTCATAATAATTTTTTTTAAACAATATTTTATGAAAATTCATACTAATTTTCATGATATTTCGTAGAGAATGGAATTTCTTTGTCATTCTAAATAGACAAATTTTGTTGTCTTCACAGCACAGGAATATGAGTTCGAGATAACAATTTATAAACTGATATTATCATGGATATCTACGATTCTTCAAGTAATAATGGTTAAAATTTTTGTGAAAAAATGACTGATTTAAGTTATCAACAAAAAATGGGTTTACATATACCGATGAGCCCTCTAAATTTAATCACCAGAGAAAAGCAGTTGACATTTTTTTCCATTTTTGCGAATTAAGTGAGGATACTTTTTTTGTTTTGTTTTTAACAAAGCATTGTGTAAATAAGTACAACTATTGTATTGCTCAATTCAGTATATCATATTGTATTGCTCAATTCAGTATATCATAGAATTATAATCTTTTTCGCGGAGTGCATACTATGGGGAATTCTCGGTATCAAGAACTTTTGCAAACAGAAATGACATCATATTGATCGGGTTCACGACCCAAATACCTGGGATATCCTTTGGGATACCCTCTAGAATTAACCTACTTCGGTCCTAGCAAATCTACACACGAACCAGTCGTGGCCTCTGAATATCGTCCTTGAAACGATTCGCTGACGCGCCAGAAATCGTGAATTTCACCCAAGCTGTAACGCTTAAATATATACAATAGCAAGGAGAATATATGTGTAGCATAAGTCTTTCGTACACCAATTTTCACAACGACACATTCATTACGAGACTCGCAACCACATTCTCCTTTACTGTCGACTTTTTTTTCAGTTTCGAGGTTCCTTAAGTTACTTTGACTTATATTCTTAAATATAATGTCTCTACCAATAAACTAAGTCACACTCCAAATCAGAGTTGTAAATCCGCATTAATTCGAAAAATATTTTACTTTACAGTACAGTTTATAATTATGATTTAATGCCAATAACCTGTAGTGATAAAAAAATCGTGTGGGATAATTTAAATCGCTACAAAAAATACAAATTTCCGATTTAGCCGGCGATATGTTTAAGTAAGTTACTTTCGTGTATACACCGGGAAATAAGAAAGTAAATCTGAAGGACAAGAATACGAAGATTTCAAATGTTTGATTTTCCCTTATGAGTCAGCATCGGTCGACTCAGACCCCGTGTTACGATTTGCCAAAGTTCCATCTAAGAAATAAAAATATTACAGACTGTCACGTCAAAGCATCATAACATAACATCATAAGATAATTTGCCCAAAAAAATTTTAAAAATTAAAAAAAGCCGTACGCTAATCATTAAAAGTGTTACCATCCCATAAAAAATCACTTGTAACCAAAAAATACTTCGCTGAAAAATCTTAAAAAAACAAACATCTTTCAAAAATATTAACCCAAATCCTGTTAGTCAAGTCAAGCCCCTTGGTAAACAGATGAAGATGTTTTTTTACAATCAAACTTTGCGAGCTTGCGACTAGCTCCCGTAAATAGTCCATTGGAGTGAGTGCAGAAGAAGGCAATTTCAGATCATAATATTATTATAACTATATTCTCACTGACAGCTATTTAGGTCTCTTCCTAAGTCAATTTTTTGGTAAAGAAACATCTTCATCTGTTAAACATCTATCAAGAGGCTTGACGTGGCTAATAGGATTCAGGTTAATATTTTTGGAAGATATATTTTTGAAAGAATATTTCTGGAAGAGATATATGTTTTTAAAAGATTTTTCAGCTAAGAATTTTTTATTTGAAAGTGATTTGTTTTTGATGGGATAGTAACACTTTCAATATTTGGTGTACGATTTATTTATTTATTTTTTATTATTATTGGGTAAGTTTGCTGTCGATTTGAAAATTTGAACGTCACGAAAAAAAACAAACTGTGAAGTCAATAACTACAATAATCCGCAAATATATGTAAGTAGACCGTACTAAATGTATACAACGCGTACAGGTTGCAATAAGATCTTTACAGGATGCTTCGTCTCATATTTAAAACGAATGCCAATAGCATTAATATGGATTCAAACATAACAACGGATCCAAAAATAATATGCAACGTTATCGCTTTTTTTTCGTTCTAAAAATAATATATACGTTTCTTTAGAATAGCGAAGCTAATTCCGCTGTCGTACTGTTGAATCGTTGATGAATATCCGAGCAGTGCTTTTGCTACTTACCATTATAGTATAACGTGAGACTTATTATTTTCATTCTTCTTTCATTCATGATTTTTGCTTAATTTATTTCGAATATTTGTAATTTATTAATTTGTTTCCATATTTTAATCATTATTTTTTGCTTCACCTATTTCAAATATTTGTAATTTAACTTGTGATCAATACGAGCTTGATTGAAGATCTAATGCAAAGGTGCAATAAATCACCAATAAGTAAACAAATGCTAAGACACTATTTACTATTAAAGAGCTTAGTTTCATTTTCAATTACACATAAAAGAACAGATAGTCAAAAAAGTACTTCTTTATTGTGGAGCGACTTTTCCCCTAACGGAAAAAAAGCCGAAGGATTTTTTTTTGTGAACGGATCAACTGATTGGGTCAACTGGTTGCTTTAAAACCAGATTCACGAGTTTCACACTCTGTGTGTAATCCAGACAAAACTGCTTCAAAAATTTGTCTTAGCTAGCTGTTATTCTAGTTCTTCCGTTTTAGACTAAATGCACATCCTTAACATCGACAAGCAAAATCGATTGACTAGTGCAATCATAAGAAGGATTAGAAAAAAGCACTTGCAGTGGCTTTCAGATTGTGTCGGTCAGCGGATTATAGTTGTCGAGGCAAACAATATGGCGTTAGTCAAGAACCAAAATCAATTAAGCAGTGTAAGCATAAGTGGAGACAAATAGAAAAGCACATTCAAATAAACCTGGTAAATGGATTTTTTTTTCTCGAGTCAATGCATATTCTCTGCATCAATAATTGTAATGCATTTCCCAGCTCGATTTGAAAGTCACTGTCGTTGCGTTTCCATTTGGATCTCTATGTGATTGGACCAGTCAATGGGTTTTGCTTGTCAATTTGAAGAATATGCGTTGAGTCGAAAACCAAAGCAGCGTCAAATGAAAAAGCACTAACAGTGGCTGTCAGATTAAGCTCAAGTGGAATTTGGTTTTCGACTCACTGAATATTCGGTGCATCAATACCTAGAATTCATTGACCAGCTTGATTAAAAAACCACTGCGAATGTTTTTTTTATTTGAAGGTGGTTATAATTTTGGTTCTAGACTCAATCCAATCACAAGCAACATAAAATAAAAAAGCACTTGCACTCGCTCTCAGATCAAATTGGTCAATAGATTATGGTTGACGATTCACTGCATATTCTTTGTATCAATAAGTATTATTTATTGACCGGCTTGATCTGAAAGTCGCTGCGAGTAGTTTTTAAATATATATTTCTGACGTTTTATACTCTTGTCTACGACTCTGCTTAAAGAATGTTTAAAAAAAAATTTTTAACTCCCGACTAAAAAATAAGCTTAATTAATAAACAAGTGCGGTAAATAAAAAATGGTGAAATAATTAAATAACATATCATATCATAGTCGAAAGATTTTCACACCTGATGACGAAAGAATCTCCGGACTATAATATGATATGTTATTCAATTATTTTACCATTTTTTATTTACCACATTTGTTTATTAATTGAATACTTATTTTTTATTTGGGAGTTGTTTAATTTTTGTAAAATTATTTTTATTTCATCCTTTTTAGAGTAAACACTCTCGCCATGTGCGCTGTGGAGTGAGTTACACTACAGTACGATAATGGCAGCCATCTTGTGACATTTCGATATATTCAAATAGGATTTTTTGCACTATTTGCAAACTATAATTATCTAAGTAAATCAACAACTTATCACTTTAATTTATGGAAAAAGACGTTGGGCGCTAGTGATATAAGCGACGTATAAAATTTGGTTAAGTAATTATTTACCGTTTTCGAGAACATTGGCTACAAAGAAATCGCTCAAATCAGCTGATCGCCGGGAAACGCATAACTCCCGTCTTTTTTGCCCCAGAGGGGCAGTTGGGAGTTAAAAAAATAGCCGCTTTTAATTGGTGTGAAGTGCAACTGCAAAGACAATAAGAACTAGCGACGGCCAATTCTCGAAACAGTGTTGTTTAGATCATGCGCACAAAATGCGTAACAAAATCCTTCTGTGTTATCATGCAGGGAGGACATTATTTAAAATATTTTCTTCACTGAGGGGGAAAGGTTACCTTATGGGTAAAAATACTTATTGTTTATACCTCGGCCGAAAGTACGTATCTCCGGCCTCAATTCCGAGGCAGCAAGCTTAAGATTCGTGCATCAGTAGAACTGCCCGCGCAAAAAAGATAGTATGAAAACAGTATTACAATAGTATTAAATAGAAAGTATGAGGAGTATGTCGTATTGGACGAAATTATACTGCAATCATACTCATATTTGAGTATGAAGTATGAAATTAGTATACACCAATTTCGAAATTTCGAAAATTCGATACTCAAATAGTTTTTCGTATCATAATTTCATACTTAATACTCGAATATAAGTATAATTTCAGTATGATTTCGTCCAATACGACATACTTCTCATACTTCCATTTAATACTATTCTAATACTCTTTTCATACTATTTTTTTTGCGCGGGTGCACACACGCCGTCTATAACAGCGGAAGCAAAAATTTGCTCCCTGCTGCCGTTAGTCACTAGTCACTAACCATGTTTACGCGGGCATTGGATATAACCTTCAAGCTGCTTGAGGTCATATCCAAAAATTAGTGAATAAAATAATTTCGACTCATGAATCTATACGCAAGGAAGATATCTCAAGAGATCTTAATGCAGTGGTGGAATTGATTATACAATCAGAAACATTACCACAGACGTCGGCTGATCGGCGCTTTTCTCCTTCATTTGATACCTGTCGCCCCACCGCAACAGTGAAGACCAAGCGATAATTCATGTACAACTGGCTTGCGGCCATAAGATTACGTATATAAAAAGGCATTATTTGAACATTTTTTTTCTCGAAAACGGTGCTGACGATCTTTTCCAGCATTTTCATAGACGTTTCAAGGCCACTCAGGAACATTCTATACGAATTTGAAGGGGCTGGCATTACTTCGAGATAACAGAAGACCCTCCTTAATACTTGGCGTCGAGTCACTACCGCGAATCTTGATATACGGCCGTCTGTAACAGGACGGGTTGACCACAGTTTTCCTGTGCGCGTGGGAAATGCGATACAGTGTAGCTAAGCCAGCTGCAAACGCATTGGAAGTTAGGTTAGCTCAGCGAAGTGGGGGTAGGGCCTGATAGGGGGGAAGTTAGGGAGTACTAGGTAAAAACCCTAACGGGTGTACTTCGGGATTGAAACTGAACAAACTAATTAAAATCATTACAAGTTTTCGATTAAATCTATGATGGAACAAATAGTAAAAAAAAATAAAAAATAAAAGAGCATAATTCCCGATTACTTTATTGTGTATTGATTATGTTTTTCCATATTTAAAAAAAATTGTACCGTGAAATTTCATTTGAAAAATCATAGTTTTTGGAACTATTAAAAAGTTTACACATTTTATTATAATCGCTTCATGATATTATTATAAAATCATAGTTGTAAACTGAACCGTATTATCATGTTTATTGCTATAAGTATTAGGTATTTATAACTCTATTGTAAAAGTGTTATATTATTTTATTAACACCATTTATTGAAAAAGTTGCTACGTATTCGCAACTCTCGACTTTCTCATCACATTTGTTACTGGCGTGAAGTTTTTTTTGTGAATTTGCTAGGGTATAATGACTAACTATATGAATAGAAATTTAAGAACTTCGCTCCTTAATTGGAATCTACATTTCGCGCTATAATTTGTTAAGAATGCGTTTTTAAATTCAAATTGAAGCTATGACCCGCCCTCGCGACGACGTGCGCGCTATGTTCGCGCCTTCTCTCCGCATTTCTCTTTTGTTTTGGTGGCGTTGTTTTTCAGTGTTCAGTGGTTCAGTGGAATTTTTTTCTTATTTTATTTCGATTGTTTATTTGAATTTATCATTTGAAGTATATGTTTTTATTAGATTGCTTCATCATTAAATACCATTTAGATACCATTTGGAAACAAGTGATACAAACTATGGGTGTATCAGTGTTTATAGCTTAACATCATGAGTGTTAAGATAACCTCAAATCTGTTCTGTCTGTTCATTTTTTTATATCTAATATTTCATCTGAATATTAATAGTGTATATATCACTGAAAATTACTCAAGATCATTGATAGTAGTCCTTTTTTTTTTTAGTAGAACTGTAACACGATCCATATTTAAACAATATAAATTTCTGATTGTGGATGGTTTCAGAAATCTCATGCAAGTAACTTAAAAGACAACAAAGTCTTTACTATATTAAATCACTTGTTGTCCAATGCTTATTTGCTGGTAAGTTTATCTGTATGTATGAGACTGAAGCAGAATAAATTTTATATCAGCTTGTGGACCAAAATTGAATATAATATTTAATTTTTTTTTTTCACATTCCAGGTAAAGTATCAGAAAAAGTGAAGATACGGTATTGGATTTCAATACCAAAACCAGGATTTGGGTGGAGAAAGACCACACCAAATTTCTTTGCGGTTCACATATTTTTTCAAAAGTTATTGTGTTTCCGGACGGCACATACAGACACCAGACAGACAGACAGACGGACAGACAGAAATGAGTTAATGTGTTTTTTGGAATCTAGGACACTCAAAACATGTATTTCCACCAAAATCTTAGAGTCGAATTTTTTTTGGATTGCAATACTTTCTCTTTTACATACTCTGTATGTGATGAGAAAGTAAAAAACGTTACTGTCTTAAAAACAATGTTTGCTTAACGTTTCAACTCAGTTTACGAGGAAAACTTAGAAATATGAGTGTCTCCGGTATCTTTTTTCGTTGTTGATCGAATTAAACTAAATATTTAGTTAATGTGAAATTGAAGGAATGCAGTTATCGTAATATTAAGTTTGCGATTCCAAACACAAGGTTAGTCGATTTTCCTCAAATTTTCGTTTTCGAGTTAAAAATACATATTTTATTTTGTTACGATGTTTTTTATCTTCTCAATTCCTTAAGGATCCGTTTTTTATCGCTGGAAGGTCAACACTGATTCGTAGCTTTCAGTTTTTTAGTTGTAAAAAATGGTGTCGGTAATGAATCCGTAGTATAGGGATGCTTCAATAATGCACAAACCTTGGCACGTGGCACGTAAGCGTTATCGACTCGTTTTACAGCATGACCGCACGAAGGGGTTACAAAGCTGTTACGAAAGGACGCACAAGAGAGAATATCTTATCAGAAACAGACGCTACAGACTTATATTCGAGAAGCAAGCAAATTGTGAAAAATTGCGGATTGCTTCCTCATTTTTTTTTTTGCTATTTACCAAGTGATTATGAAGTATGATAATCAATTAAAATTTTCTAATTACTGTAAACAATCGATTCGTGCCAAGAAATGAAATACCCAAAGCTTGAATTACATATGGGGCATTCCACGCTAAATCAGCAGCCCACGAACCTCACCCTCATCGATTTTGTTCATTTTTTAATATAATGTTATTAGCGACCCATAAAGGTCTCGGAATTTTTTTTAGATTTTTTTTACCACCAGTAACATTTTCAAATCCTCGAAAAAAAAAAAGAATTTCAGAAAGTGAGTTTTTAAAAATCTGAACAAATTCACACTGATTCTATGATTTTAAATGTGATTTTTGAGCTCCATGCGATAATAGGATGTCAATATTTACTATTTTTTTTGCACATTTTTTTTTTTTTTTTTTTTTCATGTCGCAATTTGATTTTCAATTTTTCGCAATCAGGATAACTTTCTTAAATATCAATGGATCTCAATTTATCCGAAGATTGTGGAATTACCCGTATGCTCGAAAAGAATTGATATCGTTGAAAAAAATTTCGCAAATGCATTTCTCACTACAATAAAGCCCAAATTTTGTACACGAAAAAAAAAAAATTGTTGAATAGGTTCCAAGAGGCAAATCTGGTCGAGCCAATAAACTATTTTGTCACGGAAACAAAGCAAATCATGAAGTGGAGAGCTCAAATTTCGAACACGAAAAAAAAAATTGTTGGATAGGCTCCAAGCGGTAAATCTTGTTGAGCCAATAAATTAGGTTATCACGGAAACAAATCAGTTGGCTGGAGCGAAAAATTTCGTAGTTGGGCCAACAGATCAATTAGTTGGCAACCGACAAATCGGGTGACAGTACCAACGAGTTTGTCAACCGATAAAAAAAAAAGTAGGTTAACCCAGCGAATTTATCGCTCAAAGCAATTTTAGTTATGCTAGTTCGTTAGGGCAACTAATTATTCCATTCCATGTACGTAAACAGAACATTCAGTGATGCTAGATACATCATTTAGTAGAAAAGGGTAAAAGGGTTAAAAATTATGTACGTTTTCAATAATATTTCGCGAGATCAAGAATTTCGACAAATTTTAGTTTTTTTCAATCAACAAAATTTTCCTCGCTCCAACAAAATCGCACGCTCAGGATTTTTTATTGAGACATGGCCAGTAGTAGTGGATGGAAGGTAACAGTTTTTGTCGAAAAAAAGATTTTCCTATATTCAAATCAAATTTTTATTCAATGTAATGTTTAAAGCGATTAAGGCAATACTGAATAATTTCCGACGGCACTTCCGCTTAGCGTACTTTCTTGTTTTATGTGAAACCACCGAAAAATGCTGATGTCTAGAGAAATCCATAATAACCTTTTTCAGGACCACCCTAATGAACATACTTCCTCATAGAGATTTTAAAAAGTTTAAAAACAACGAAGAAACAAGGTTTCACTTTGCATCCTTGTTTTTTTATTCTTGAACAGTTGACACGAAAATCTCATAAAAAATAGTACGCAACTAAAGTTTTCTCTGTGACAAAGTTGCTTTTACACAATATGCGCAACGAAAGGGAATCGACCGATATGTCGAAAGAGGGCGTTTAAGTGCTGGAATACATGCTCTCGTGTTGATTGATCGATAAATTTGAGTGACACGCGATCTGTTTGCGCGCGTATGTACGATTGTATCGGGTACTGTCGATAGAATTTTGCTGCGAAAAGATGTATATCATATATGTTAGTATTGGCTGCATTGCAAGCGTGCGTCTGATCGCATATAAACCGATCTAATAAAGCTCAAGCCTCGGGGGCTGTATGTTTGAGTCAAGGTCTTCTTCAAGTTAAATTGCAGCCCAGTTGGATCAACCACTCTATCTCGTGTTCATTGTCGTTGCCGAGATCCAAATGCCGAATATCGATGCAGGTTAAGTGACAATGCCATCGATATTCCGTTCAAGTTTAGTATTTATTTTTATAAGCTTTCAATGGCATCCCACGTGAAAATAATTATGTTAAATTCTGTTCATAAATTTATATATTTCACAAAGTACTATTTCCGAATCGAGTCAAGACGGATAATCTTGGAAAAGTTCAAAGCTACTTGGCGATCGATTTAGTATACATTTTTTTTTAATACTAATTTAAGCGCAATTTGTGATTGAGTTTTGGTGAATTTCTATCTCCAATAGCGTTCAAATTAGCAAAATCATAAGATTTTCAGTGCACCACAAAATTGTCTCAAAAAATTGTTGGAATCAAGTCACTAATCGCACTTAAATTAGTCAGCTTACGCGATAACAAATCGATCTTATAATAACTTTGAAATTTTCTGAGATATTTCATCTTAACGTATCTGAATAATGGCACTTTTTGACATGTGTCGATTTGTGATCTTGCTTTGACGTAATTAATTTGATATCTGTGTCTCGACTCTCAAATCGCAACTCGGTATTTCTCATTATTTTTGTTCTTCCAAAAAAATGTTCATTGCACTCTTTTAAGGAAGCCGAGTTACCTAACAACAGTCATAAGATAAGAAATATTTGTAGACGACACCCATCTTTTAAAAAAATCTTAGTTCAATCCATACACTAAGAAAAAAATGTATGGTTCAAGCAACAATACCATACTTTTACTATACAGTATAGTACCCAGGAGTAACGTCTATATTTTACAGTTATGACAATGACAAATAAATAATAGCTGCAAACATAATTAGAGCTCAACCAATAAAAAAAAAAGTATCCAGTACAATCGATATAAGCGTTTCTCCTGGGCATTCTATTGGTATAATAGGACCTATTATTCTACACTATTTTTCTCTCCCAGTGCAATAAGTTCACACCAAGGATTATAATTCTGCAATTTTGTAATAACATACAGTGCACAATGCTTGTGTGAGGTAAAATGTACAATTTTCCACTTTGTCGTAACTTTTAGATCAAACTGCTGCAGAAATTTTAGTGTCTTATGTCTTATTCTATCTGTCGAAGAGTGCATTCTGGATTGAATATAGGAATTTTTACTTTCTCATCACATACAGAGTATGTAAAAGAGAAAGTATTGCAATCCAAAAAAAATTCGACTTCAAGATTTCAATGGAAATACATGTTTTGAGTGTCCTAGATGCCAAAAAACACATTAACTCATTTCTGTCCGTCCGTCCGTCCATCCGTCCGTCTGTCTGGCGTCCGTAGGTGCTGTTCGAAAACACAATAACTTTTGAAAAAATCTGTGGACCGCAAGGAAATGTGGTGTCCACTTTCTGCATATAAATTCCAGTTTTGGTATTGAAACCCAATCCAAAGTCTCCACTATTTCTAGTACTTTACCTGAGATGTGAAAAAATAAAAATAAAATATGTTATTCATTTTTTTATTTCAAGTCTTTATGACAAAGCTAAGATTTGTAAATAAATATTTCTTTATCAAAAGCCACAAAACAGTTAGTTACATAAAATCTAATATTCACTGCGTCCAGAATCATTATATTCAATCCAGAAGGCGCTCTTCGATAGATAAAATAAGACATGGAACATGTAAATTTTCTTATTTTATATCATTCGGATGCACTGCATGCCTTTACAAAATAAAAAAATTATTATGTTTATATGTACTTAATCAAGTGTAAGTGCGACATTTTATGAAAAGAAGGATATCATTAAAATTTGTTTCTTTGGTCTTATCACTTTTCTTAGGTGGCTCAGGCTCCCTAAAAATGCATGTTATCTTGAAGGAAAGCTCTGCATTGAACAAAGTAGAATCTAGTATAGAGACCCTGGCGTTGCAAGAGATCGAGGCAATGAAGGACCAGAGAAATTCTCGGTTGCGCGGGCGGTGATGTTATATGTATACCGCGGCACAGAGAAATCCAGGCTACGGTTCTAGCATCGCTGCAGCTCTGTGGGAAGATATCTCAACGCGATGCTAGCGGTCTGCGCGCACCCCGTCGACAACAACTTCGATCTCGTTCAGAGATCTTGCTCTCGCAATACAACAAAGTCAAGCAACATTATACCGTGCGCAATATTGTATTATATTTATTCATCAAGTTAGTTCGTCATCACGGAATCTTCATAAGTTCGTATATTCCGCAGACTTTACGCTTTTTAGACTATAAAAAATAGTAACAGAGTTTTGGAAATAAACTTCTTAAAAAAATCAGGTTAAGGTCAGTGATATTCATTCATGAATATTTAACTTGTTTGGCTGCTGGTATTACATGAAAAAATGAGTACTCTTAAGGATGCAGCAGCGCGATGGGGTGCTTAACTTTCTGAAAAGTGAGAATTCAGAGATAAATTCGAACACTTCCTGATGGAATAAAAATCTGAAAAAAATCAAGCATACAAAAGGTGCGGTAAAGATCAATTCTGAATATTAATGATTGCAAAATATTATTAACAAATAGGTGAAAAAAAAATCGTTCAACAAATTATCGGTCAACCTAACTTTTTTTTCGAATGAAAATGATTTTTCAGAATTTTGTCTAATGTTTGAAAATCTGAAGTTTAAAATATTTGTTAATTACATTTTGCAATTATTAATATGCAAAATTAATCTCTGCCGCACCTTTTGATGCTTTATTTTTTAAAGATTTTTCTTGCATCGGGAAGTGTTCGAATTTTCTTTCCTAATTCTCGCTTTTGAGCGCGTTGAGCACCCCACCGCGCTCCTACATCCTTAAGATGGCTCATATATCCAGGGTCAGATAATTTATTTTGCCCTTAGGGCTTTTGCCCTTCAGCGAGGGAGTTACATAGTTGAACATTGTGCTCAGTTACAGTTCCCAATACGAATGCGTATATCGAAAAAAAAAACCTAATTTTATGAAGTTAAAATTTCATGAAATGGAGGAAGCAAATATTTGAAAAAATGACGGCTCATCAATATTTTGTTTTGTAACAAGCCAATGCTTTTAATCAGATTTTTCATTTGTATATAGATTTTTAATCCATATTGGATAAACGTTCGCAACATTAAGACGTCAATAAGTGAATTTAATTTCATCGCCACTCGTCAGTCTTGCATAGTATTTCAATTACAGCTTCGTCTCTGTCAGTCTCGACCCATTGAGGTACACGGTAGAACTTTTTTTAAATTGATATACCGGTTATAAAGTTCATATTAGAGGCTTAACATCTATAGAGTAAGCAAACCTTAATTTTATGGAGAAATCATTTTAATAATAATAGCAGAATATCGAGTTTATGTAAACTGAGCTTGTATGTATTGTTGCCGTACCTAATTCAGTGTTACGTAGATCGCGTCAGACAATGCGTAACCAAGCTTTGATTGAGACGTAGCTGACAGCCTTTCATAAATGTACTAGGCTAACTACACGCGCTGGCGCGCGTGCCTAAAAATTCTTTTGCGCTGCTGCGCTTTTATAACCCTTTAAAAAGTCATCGCAAGTCCTATTCTTATGTGAAATTTGACACCAAACTGAACTTGTTTCTCGCGGACTATCTCAGTAACCAATCACAACTCGAATAAGCTGCTAACAATGCTTTCCGTTGCCGATGAACTTTTTAAATTATTATCTGCTGCTGTGAAATTCAGGCCAACTTTTTCTGTACTGCAGTAAAGTCATATTCTATCATTTTGATTGAGATCGAATAATAACTATTTGAGCATATTCAAATTATCGGATCCCTCATAATAATGTGCAAAGTGTAGAAGCAGAGTAAAAAATAATTGTAGGAGACTTAAAATAGCCAGATGCTTTGCCGCGTCTAACGAAAAGTGACTGATCTTGACCCAATTGCCCCCCCCCCCCCCCTTCCTTCCCCCCACGTTTTAATCTGGGTATTGTGAGAGTGGCGAGTTAAGAAGGGATACAAAAACTTTTTTTTCTACAATTACTATGTTTATAACATTCTTTCTGAGCCTTGCTTTCGAATATTTTTATAACGAAAATTTTATGAATTTTTCGCTAATTATTTTGACAGAAATGCGAATTAAAAAAATCATTTATATCAAATTTGAGTATGCTCATATTACAAGCACAGTTTTTAATTCCTAATTCTTATACAAATAAAGATAATAATAAAAATTGCTTTGTAATTATGTCTTAATAAAAATATCTTCAATACATTTACAAAGTAATGGAAGATGCCTCAATTTTCTTAATATTCTTCATTGTAAAAAAAATCTACCGAAATTTAGTGTACTTTTACTGGAAGTTTTTATTCATAAGCTAGTATATGAAATTTAGTATACAAGCGTGATGTAGAATTAATGTATGAAACAGCATATTTAATAATGTACCTTGCATGCATAAAAACTTCCAATTTTGTCTGACAATGTTTCTTCCAATATTCCAACAACAATGTGTAATCCTTACAGCTACTGAAATTTTCACATGCAATATGTCATGTAAATCAAATTTCTTGAATAAATGGGGTTTTACCACTCAGATTACAAGTATACCGCAATGCTGACCGTTAAATAATGGAGAGATATCATGATTACAATGTTTTAATATTAATTTGTAAAAAAACCTAAACCTATCGCGGGACCAATATCGAAAAAATAAAATAAATTATATAATAGCTAATTTTTTATCGAAAGAAGAAATTTTATCGAAAAGAAGCTTGAGTCTATGGCTGACTGCACTGCAGATTCCTGGTGTTCACGGCAGTTGCCACCTGGCGCAGGCCCAATGAAAGGACGTGATGGTTGGGAGCTCGCTCTACACACGATCTTGAGTACGCCATGCTCACGAAAGAGGAAAGTTGCTCGAGGGCTTGACTGCTCCTCAAGCGGTTGTGAAGGTGGCAACCATTCGCGAGGAAAGCCCCGAAACAAGACCAACAATGCCTACGAAGATGAAAACGGAAGTGGAAATGCCGAGCTCCAGGAAACTGACAAAGAGCTACGAACCAGCACCGGCAAACAATTCGCTTCTTCCTCGCCCCCCTTATTATGTACCCGGATCGCGAGAAACCAACAGCCTCACACGGTAAAGTTGCGCAACTCTACAGCGCGAGTGCTCGTGTACTCGCCCGGAAAGCGCGACTTTATACTACAACGGCAACAGTAGCGTTACGAGTTGACGACGCGAACGAAGAAACATTTGCGGTTTGACGTGTTATTTCGGTCGTTCCACAAGCATAATCAGTTCCCCTCGTTACTTGCCTCCAACATTTCTGAGTAACGTTAATTGTTAGTCAAATTTTTATTTCTGTATTTTTCCAGACTTTGGAGAACAGAATATTTTTTCGAAACGTACATTTGTCCGCATGAAAATATTTTTCATAATTCTACTCATTGTTTCGAAATTTTATGATTAAAAATCAAAGTATAAAATCAAAGGTGAGATTTGTGGCCATTTTTATTAGGATATTTTTCAAATAATTTTTTCCCTACAATTGTATATTAATTTCGCGAGTATATTTGTATCAATTCACTGCATGGCGGACTTCATTTTTTTTTCATTCGATTGAATGTTTTGATGTATTCGTTTGAATGCGATGGTCACAATCTGATCTGGGGTTGCCAAAAACGGTACTTCTAGTCTATATCAGTTTTCCAACTGTATAACAACGACCACTTCCGACTCAGTCAAAAATCTGAAGTAGTTGAGTGACAGGACAGCGTTTCTACAAAATGCAGTACAAATTTTACATATAAAGATTTCGAGTACTGAAATATGTAGTGTACAGCTTTAGCCGTGTACACGAGGGACAATATTTAGTTTAAATCCGCCGAAAACACTCTTGGAATTAAGCTACAGGAAAAAATATCCAGAAAGAATATCGTTTGGACAAAAACAGAAAAAAACCAGGATGTATCCTTTGGGATTAAATATAAAGCGTAAAAAAAAATGCAAATAAAAGACACAGGAAAAATATCTGATTTTTGAACTTGTAAGTATTTTAAAGATTAATAAATGCTTGTGTACTCGCCCGGAAAGCGCGACATTATACCATAACGGTAACAGTAGCGTTATGAGTTGACAACTTGAGCGAAGAAACATCTGCGGTTCGTGGTGTTATTTCGGTCGCCTCACCAACATAATCATTTCCTCTTGTTCGTTGCCTCCAACATTTTCAAGCGGCGTTAATTGTTAGTCAAAGTTTTATTTTGTTTCTCCAGATTTTTGAAAGCGAATGAGAAAATAGGTTATTCTTCCAAAACTTTAATCGTTACTATATGAAAATGTTCTTCATAATTCCAGACATCCTATTCTAAAAAAGTTGGTGGGTCGAGATACCTCGAAAATCTCGAAGATCTTGCAGTCATTGTCATAGTTTAGTTCGTGCTGTGATTGGCCGGCGGCCATGCATTGAAATTTCTTGATTATGTCAAATGTTATAATTCACAGAAAAATAAAAATGTCGCGGGCACTGCAGCGCCTGTGTCAACCTATCTCTAGCTGTGAAAAAACTGATGATCAGAAGTAGAAGTAAAGAACATCAGTTTTCCAGTTATAGAGCAGAAACCACTTCACAACCACATCTGAAGTAGTTAAGCGCCAGGAAAGTGTTTCTACAGAATGAAAGCATATGCAGTGTAAATTTTACACATAAAAGTAATCGAGTATATAAATATGCCGTGCACGCACGGTTTACTTTAAATCCGCTGAAAATACTCTTGGGAAAAACATCCAGAAAAAATATTCTTCGGAAGCAATGTAAAACATAAACAAAAAAATATGCAAATGGCACCATGGAACAAAATCCGATCTTTCCACTTATAAATATTTTAAAGATTAATATACTATATAGGAAGTATTTTTGCAAAGACCGCGTACTAAATTCAAGCTAATTAACTAGTGTTCAATCAAAATTGATTATGATAATCTTTACATTATTTCTTTATTCAGAATACTTGGAAAATAACCTTATTTATTATCGCTACTACATGGTGACTACTTTCTTCGGAGAAAAAAATTTCCGACTTCTCCCGGACTTTTCCTGACTAATTTATCAGTTTTACGACATATATAACCATTTTTTCAATATACATTTTCCACTTAAAAAACACCAACGATTCTTGGCACTATCAAGCTTTCAAAATACAGTAAGATCAGTAGGAACAGAGTTCTTTGTCGACATTGTTTGTAAAAATTCACTTGACAGTTCTGTTCATGCATACCCTTAGCAGTTAGAAGAGTATCGAACGTAATATTGCTCACAGAAGAAACCAATACCCGTCATGTCATTTTGTAAAGGATTGTCATTTTTTTTTAAAGTCATTCGATTTTGAAGTTATCCTATCATGAAAAGAGTGTTCCCAAAAAATCGTTTGATTCGTTCGTTACAGAGTCTGAAGGGTTTGTTTGTTCCCTGATGAATTCTGAAATTTCCTGATTTTTCCTTGATTTTCTGATCAATTTTCGTTTTCAATGACATTTTCCGGTTTTTCCTGACCGTTACCACCATGTACTAGAATGGAGTTATGATTTTGGCAGTACTCGTTGGAACCTTTGTCCTTTCTGACAACTGAGGTTATCTCTTTTATTATTAATTCCCAGGAAGTTTTAATTAAGTGAGGCTTTTGCACTTCCTTCTTTTAATGAAAAAACATTGCACCTATTTATCTTTATGAGAACTTGGCTATATTCTTAGCAATTTATTAAAAGTATGAAAAAGCGTTTGTATTATTCTTTTATTGATTTGTAACTCAATCATATCTGCAATAACAATTTTGTAAACATTAAATTATTACTTTTGGTTTGATTGATGGTGCTTCGACGACGGTTTTATTGCATATCTTCGCTTACAAAACATGATTGAATCACTAATAATTATTTGAAATTAGATAATTCTTAATCAGTCTCGTCGCGTTAGACCTTCTTAGAATGTCTTTCGAGGTACGTCAGTTCAATAACGATATTTGAGATTAATTAATTTGTTTCTGAATCGTGCGATTAGTAAGTTTGGAACTGAACGCCGAGATACCGCAGCTTAAACAATTTCCGTCAGTTACTTCATTTTCACTAGGAGCCATCGAAACTATATACACTATCGTCCAAAGTAAATAGAAACAATGAGATGAGAGAAAAAATGGAGAAGAGGAAAAAAAAATGATAGGCATGAAACAATAAAATTTTCAACCTGACCCTAAATTTATAGGATAAAACATTTTCTTGGAAACTCTATGATCTGAGGACTCAGTTCGATATCCCATTGGACAATAGGATGCTCTATGCATAATTATTAATGTACGCGACTTATATCAACCATTGCATATATTCTTCTGAAAATACTTGTACTACTAATGATCTCCGGAATTCAAAGATATGCATGGTTAAAAGTGGTAGTCCATAATTTCAATTGTCGATGCGGAAATCTTTTAAGAGAGTTTAACGGTGAAAACAAGAATATAATCGAGGTCAAATTACGTTTCGACAAAAAGTCCATTAGACAATGAGGTGAACTCTGAATGAACAGCAATCATAAGTGGTTTAAGCGTTCGCTAAGTAATACGCTTCTATATATAAATCTTCTTTGCTAACTAAGTCTGCAACTTTAATCGTAGATCTGACTCTGTCTACGGCTCACTAGCATCAATGCGTAGCCCACATCAGTACTTGGTTTTCGATCGATTATGCTCCCTCCAGTTATTCCTTTCTACTCAGTGTTTGCATAAATCAACGAAAGTTATCGATCGGATGGCGCGGTGATTGGGTTATTCTGCACAAATTCCAGGATCTCTCTATTCGTCTCTCCCTATTCTTCGTTTCGCTTCGTCTGTTCCTCTTCTCTCGTACTTGATTCGAAATTCAAATCCATCTATGCAGAGAGCGGTGGATTCTGTTACATACCCCATTTCGTATTGATGGGTTTGTCTATTGGCGACTTGCTTAATCAATGCTCCGTAATACGCTTTAAGGCTGTTTCGATCAACTAGGACAACTTAACCTATAATGAAGAATAACTGGCGATCAAGACAGAAAACCAAAAGCTGTTTTTTGACTGTGAGGGTCACATGTATACAGCTGTAGTCTGTGTTTACATTCTCGACGAAAATCGTGACGTAGCTCCGGTGCCGTGAGGCGAACTCGAGACCGGCTATATCGGCATAAGGTTTTTCCGCAATGTTTTCCTATGCCCTTGGCAGATCCGGGCCGATCCTGTAATAGGCGTAATGCCTGCCGACGGGGGGAAATGCGAATTCAGAAATAAAACAAAATATAAAAAAATTAGAGAATTAGAAAATGACTAAAATCTAAATGGCTTTCGAGTGTAGTGAGCGTCGGCTACGCTGCAACCTCGAAAACTGCAACGAATCCTCACTATCAACCGCTAGCGCTGTCCTACCTCTCGCGTTGATTTCCTTCACCACATTGTAAAAAAAGATTGTAAATTCAATGTACGTATATGAAATTTACAAATTTTGTGCATGAAACTGTGATTCATGTACCGAGTGCTGTAAATTTACAAACCTATCGTGAAATTAATGTACCTGCATTGGAATTTAAGAGGAATTCATTGTAAATATACAAAACTTGATCAGTCACTGTATAATTATATGACAAGTTTTTGAAAATTCCTGCACTGCAGTCGATTTTTGTAGAAAAATCATCGAACTTTACGAATATCTTGTAACTTAGATTTCAAACACCCACACTGTAAAAAAAGACTTGAAATTTAATGTACTTATGCTTATGAAATTTGAATACTTTGTACTTGGAACTGTGATTCAAGTACTGAGTGCTGTAAATTTCCATTTAGTTTCCTAAATTAATGTACCCAACTGTAAATTTAAGCAATATTTATTGTGAATTTACAAATCTTGAAACACATATACAATGTTTGGTATTCGTGTTCTGCTACTATGAAAAAAAGTTGATAATACGCTGTTAAAAATGTCGATAACAGTAAAAAATGAATATCTGTTGATAGGCACAGGTTTTACGAATTCTAAATGTAACATTGATGTAGGTATCTAAATCAATTTAAAAAAATGATAACACCAGGACTCGAACCGGCAACCTAACGATTATGAGTAGCGTGCATGATGCATTATGTTCACTTGAAAATACTTCCGTACACACTTCACGTTCTGATTGCAATCAATTGAACATTTTAATATGTCAATGATAAGTACGGTTAAGAGAATAATGTATGTATAACTCTTATGCCATTTTAATATCCAAAACTACTAAGTCATTAATAGCGTAGCTGGTAGTGTTCGTGCGTTGTTAGGTACTTAGATAGATAGGTCGTAGGTTCAAACCCCGGGGTAGACGAAAAATTTTCGTTAGCAAAAACCAATACCCGACAATTTCTAATGATGTAAAATGTCTGAAAAAATAATGCCTGAGTAATAGTTCTATTTTCTTTTTATTGTTTTTAAACCCATTTTAAATTTCCAACATATATGTGATTGAATTTTAAGGTACCGTTTTGCAATAAAAGATTTATGACGTACATTAATTTTATATACAATAATCAGAAATATTTGACGCGGTACATTAAATTTCAAATACAAAGTCACTGCTATTTCAATAAAATTCAAATCATTTTCATGTGTCCTAAATTAGAATTTTCAACACATTGGTGCTTGAAATTTAAGAGACGGTTTGCGAATAAAAACTTCCGGTACCGGTATTTCAATTTTCAAGTAGATTTTTTTTACAGTGCACTCTAACCAGTCGTGAACTGGCCCTACCGTTCGACAGAAGAAAATTCGAAGGCGCATAGGTGGGGAGCGCCTGCACCGCGATTAGCGCGCCGGACGGAGCCACACAACCCCGGAAACTGCATCTTTGATCCCGAACGTTTGCAGTTTGCGGGGTTGAAGTGTAATTATTTTTTGATTGACTAGGGCTTTCGCTAGATCTATTTAATTTTTTTCAATGAAAAGAATAATCGTTAGACGTGAATTCTTGAGAAAAAAAAATTAACAAATTAACAAATGATTTTTGGAAAATTTTTATATTTTTTGTTGCTCTGGGCAACCCCTAAATATTTGTTGACAGCCTGCAGCATTCGCACGAATTATTTTTTGGATAAAAGAAGAAAAAAATTTGGGTGAGACTAAGAAAAATAAGATAGAGCTCAAAATATAGTCACGCTCAATGTTATGCATTGTTAATCGCATTTGATCAGTTTGAGTGCGTGATAAAGAAAAATTGTTTGAGTATAGGTTCCAGTCTAGATAAGGAAAACATACAGAAATGTCATGAACAGGATGGAATAGAATTTTCGACTGAATGTGTATACTAGTTAAAATAATAGGATAGATAGGAAAAGAAGGTGAGTTGACTAGTATCGACCGACGTGTGTGTTCACACACCGCGAACAGCTAACAGGCATTTAAAATGGTAAAAGCTATTTTTATCATCGGTGGGTTTCGTAGTCGTAGTGCTGCTAGCGGTGGTCGATGCACACACTGGAACTCAAGCCGGGGCCATCGATGATAAATTGTATTGCCGGGAATGTACGAACGCTCCTGATGCGAGCAGCCAACGCCGCTTTCTAAACCACACTCTCTG
Source organism: Tromatobia lineatoria (assembly GCA_949699805.1). Taxonomy (NCBI): domain Eukaryota; kingdom Metazoa; phylum Arthropoda; class Insecta; order Hymenoptera; family Ichneumonidae; genus Tromatobia; species Tromatobia lineatoria. The sequence continues at coordinate 13,888,156 of OX453042.1, read as the reverse complement.
CATCGGTTGCTCTTGCAGTCACCACTATCACTGCTGCGGACGCCTTATGTAACTTTGAGTTCATCCCGTAACATGATTATTAGTGGGAAAAGCTAAACATGAAAAGGGCGACTACAATGCAGATTGACCTTAGTCTGTATCAGTTGAGGCTACATAAAGGATTTTTAAAACCTAATTCAACAAATTCATTTTTGTAAAACGTTCACAAAAAGGCCCCCTTCTTGTGACTGTAGAGCGTAGCAAAAGTAGCGTTCATTGGTTAAAGATAAAAACAAAGAACTGCACATGCGCGAATCATACTATTACATTATAGGGTAAAACCACTCTATCGGCAGAAAGGAATACTTAACTTTGATAATTTATTTTGAGAGTATAAACAGAGCAATAGAATTTATTTTTAAAGGATTTATTTAACACATAGTGAAGTATGAAAAATATATCTTTTATTATAATTTTAACAGAAAATAGCAGCGACGGAGGCCACCTTGAAATTCGAATTATTTTTGCAACACCTTAACTGGAGGACGGAAACCAAACAAAATTAGAATCTGTATACGATTGGCAATAGAAGTATGGAGGGGTCTTTTTTTTCAAATTTTATAGAAGTGGTGCACTTTAAAACATAATGTTATGCCGCCCGTTGCGTACTTATGTATTGCAAGCGGGTTACAACATTTATTTTATTATTTTGGGGATCGTTGTCAATAAAGAGTTGGAACTCACGTGATAAACAGTAAAAAGCATTTATTTGTCTTAGATGAATCGAGTTTGTTGGTTAATTGTTGTTAACAATTACTTGAATTAACTTTAATTTTTAATGACGAGTCCTCACGTCGGATATGCCCGATCGTGGTCGAAGTTGTTAAAAGACTGCCTCGTTCACAGTGAACGAGTCATTTTATATCACCAAAAATGAGTGAATTTATAAACAATAAACTTATGTTTACTGAATAATTTAGTTACGATAATCTCGCGAAGCACATTCCACGCGAGGAGTCTTGCAATGCCCTGATTTAACGCTACCGGGGTCGCCGTGAGCGCGAAAGAGACAACGCTATAGGGACTTCTTACCGCGCGACTACGGCTCGCGAGTACGTCTTCTGACCGTTGCGCAAATGGCCTCATTAATATCTATATGACATTCCTTAAGTCATGCATTGTTAAATTATCACTACGTATAATTTAACAATCAAAAAATTACTATCTAATTTTCGGGGCGCAACATCCCTCCCCCCTTAAAGAAAAAATTCTTGAAGAAGAATTTTTTTTTTCAAATGAACATCAATCCACACTCGCTCACAATAGCGTGGTGAGTTCCATCCATCCACAGCAATAAGGTGCATTCACACAGGCATACTGTACAGATAGGTTATAACAACAGCTCCGATTTTCCATTACATTAAATTAGAAAAATCGTTTAACGCGGAATCTCATCTTACAGAGTGAAATTTATCTGACACCTCATCGAACAGGCCTTATATGCGTCTCCACGCGCAAGTTTTCGTGAAGCAGAGTGAATACCCCTTTAGCAGTGACTCCCGGCGCGGCGTCATCATTTTTGCTTGCAATCGCTCGCATGCCTGGCAAGGCCGTCAAAGCGAGCGTCGAGTTACGGGAACGTTCGATGAACTTGTATACTATCGCACAGATTTACGCCACTAATACTAAGGTGGTTAATGAATACAATTCAATATTATGATATAACTGCTCATTCGTACTATTTGCCCCCCACAAATTTTAATAAAATATCGATATCTTGCACTCTCGTTCCGAGAAAATTTCTTCCAAATCCTGACGGGTTTCAGATTAAATTTGACAACTTAAAATTATCATACCTTTTTTTTTCGCTTGAGCGTATACAGACTTGTCCAAACTTGACAAAGTTAAGTTAAATGGAGGTAAAAATTCTCGTATTTGTTTAGTGTTACATGTGGTACAGTACGAATAGCAAAGCGACATGCACATAAGTTTTCGCGAAATTTTCACAATTTCTTAATTCCATCCCAGACATTCAAATAAGTATTATAACCTAGCGAAATCATTTCCTGTTTCCTATTAATTCTTTGCTACAAATAGCACCACGAAGCACAATCAAATCATTACAACTTTTCACTTCCTTGACTTTTCTCATAGTTTTAGTTTTAGTCGTACGATTAGTTGTAAGTTCCACAATAGATGTGTATACATATATACACAGCGGATATATATATATACTTATAGTATTATGCTGGTTAATAGTCAATAAAGTGCTTGAGCCGGTTGACATGGACCGTGCTCGCTTTTCTGCCTTTTTTAATAACAAGGGTAACTGGAGATTTTATCTCGGTTACCTTATGTGGCCCTGTCCACTTAGGGGTTAATTTTGCGGAACGGCCCCGCCGTATAGTCTCATCGCGCAGCAGCACTCGGTCGCCGACGCGGTACTCCTGTTCCTTGGCGGCTTTGTCAAATTGCAGTTTCGATTTCAATTTTGAGGACTGCAAATTATGGCGCGCTACGGCCCATGCTGCCCGTAGCCGCTCTCGTAGCTCTTCAGCATAATCGTCATGTGTATACACAGCCCGTGGCTCCTGTTTCACGGCCGTTGGTAACACTGCGTCGCGTCCAAACACCAATGCATACGGAGACAATCCCGTAGCCGTGTGCGGCGTAGTGTTGTACACAAACATGGCATACGGTAACCACTCGTCCCAATTACCTTGATCCTCATCGATATAATTCTTTAGATACTCAGCTAAAGTTCGATGAGAGCGTTCGAGGGCTCCATTGCTTTCCGGATGGTACGCTGTTGTCTGAATTTTCTTTATTCGAAGCAGCTTACATACCTCCTTGAAGATAGAGCTCAAAAAATTGGTCCCTTGGTCAGAGAGTAATGTTTCCGGCGTACCATACCGACATATAACCTCCTCGACCAGAGCTTTTGCTATAGTGCTTGCTTCCTGATTTGGAAGTGGTATGGCTGCACTATATTTAGTAAGGGCATCCTGGAAGGTAAGTATACATTTATTGCCAGTTGATGTTTCAGGTAAAGGGCCCACAATGTCAACCGCTGCCTTTTCAAATGCTTGATGTGGTGTGTCAGTAATGACCATTGGTACCCGATCCATTATCCTCAATTTATTTTTCTGACATGATTCACATGCGGCTATGTATTCTTCTATCTCTTTCCTCATGCCTGGCCACTCATACTTGGCTCGGATCCTCTGTAGTGTCCGCTTCACACCCTGATGCCCCCCTAACGGAGCATCGTGATACTCATATAGTATCTTCCGTCTCTCTTCAACTTCAGGTGTTACCAGATTATTGCTGCAGTCACGCTCCTCTATTGTACGCCTGTCCTCTTCTTCTGTTGATTGCGAGCGTAATGTATGTGTGTCCATAAGTGAGTCTCTGTCGCGCTCCCGTGCAGGCGCGTTCTCACTTTTATCAAGTTTCGCGTTCGCCTTAGGCCCCGCAGGCCCCTTTCCGCGCGCCAACTCGCTAGAGCTACAGTGGCTATGCTTGTCTGCCTCGTAGTCGCTCTCCTTATTATCACTACATGCTGCATTTCCTTCGCAATCGGTGTTTAATCCATGACTGTCCTTCTCTGTCGTGCATTTTTTCTCTCTCTCCTGAGCACGGGTGGTTACAAAAATACGACTGAGAGCGTCTGCGTTCGTATTGCGTTTCCCCGCTTTATACTCTACATCAAATTCATATTCAGATAATTTTAGTCTCCAACGCATCAATCGTGATCCCGGATCCTTTACTCCGAACAACCATGTGAGAGGTTGATGATCAGTGATGACCTTGAAGCGTGTGCCATATACATATGGCCGAAATTGAGCAATAGCCCACACGATAGCAAGTAATTCTTTTTCCGTTGTCGTGTAATTGCACTCAGCTTTAGATAAGGTACGGCTCGCGTAACAGATAGGCAAATCTTCACCTATTTTACCCTGCGATAGTATAGCACCAATAGCCTTATCCGATGCATCCGTTGTTATTAAAAACGGTTTTCCAAAGTCCGGATACTGTAATACCGGCGCAGTTGTAAGCGCTGTTTTTAATTGCTCGAAGGCAGCATCCCGCACAGCGGTCCACTCGAATTTTATGTCTTTTCGAATAAGTTCGGTGAGGGGTTTTGCTATTTTGGAGAAATCCTTGATAAATTTCCGATAGTAACCGGCCAATCCAAGAAAAGATTGCACGCCAGTCACGTTTTTCGGTACCGGAAATTCCTTCACTGCAACAAGCTTTTGAGGGTCCGCACGAACTCCCTCCTCTGAAATAACATGGCCCAAAAAATGTGTTTCTTTGCGTAGAAATTGACATTTACTTGGCTGTATCGAGAGGTTAGCTTCTCGGAGTCGTTGAAATACTTTTCGCAGTCGTTCGTTGTGGTCGTTTAGGTTTTTTCCATAAATTACGATGTCATCCAGATATACGTAACATTTTATTCCCTGTAGACCAGCCAATACAGCGTTCATTAATCTTTGAAAAGTTGGCGGTGCGTTTTTCAAACCGAAGGGCATCCGATTATACTCAAAGTGCCCTTTTGGCGTTGAGAATGCCGTCTTTTCCTTATCTTCTTCCGCCATTGGTATTTGATGAAAACCCGAAGCGAGATCGAGAGTGGAAAAGTACTGTGCCTTTCCCAATTGATCCAATATTTCCGTAATATTTGGTAAAGGAAACGAGTCTCCTATGGTGACCTCATTAATTTTCCGAAAATCCACCACTACTCGCATTTTTTGCACTCCATTAGCATCAGGTTTCTTGGCGACTACCAATAATGGAGCATTCCACTGACTCCTACTGGCTTGAATAATCCCGTCCTCCAGCATCTCTTCCATCTGCTTATCAATTTCCCTTTTATGCATTTCAGGTAATCGATAAGGGCGTGATTTAATCGGAAGTACTCCTTCTTTCAGTGGAATATGGTGTTCAACCATATGGGTACACGGAAGTTTATCTCCCTTTAAGTGAAACACATCCTCATATTCACTTAATATTTCCAGCAGTGTCTCTCTCTCTCCCTTATTCAGATGAGCTACGTCGATTTCTTCCTTGAGTCGTTCAAGTCGCTGCGCGCCCCTCTCCGCGGTCATCGTGTTTACATGCGGAGAGTCGGCCATGCTGTTGTGCTCGATTTTTGCTATCTCGAGCGGCTCGAGTGACACCGCCGGCCGCTGCACCTCGACCACGTGTTCGGTAGTGTTGACAAGGCTGATTACGCAACTGCTGTCTTGAGGTGGAGTAATACAGGCACCGAGTATCACACCACGTGCGATTTCTTTCCTTGCTACTATACCAACGAATTTACTGTTTGTTTTCGCGTGCGCGATAGTTTCACTGCGTGGAGGAAGTATGATTCGATCATTTCCATTAATTAATGGCATTATATGACCATATAATTTCAAATTTCTTCCGCGTAGAATATCTGCTTCATGATGTTTGATGAAATCCATGCCCAATAACCCATCGACTTTCAGCGGTACATCGTCGGGTACCACTTGAAACCAATGTCTTAAGGTCGCTGTGGGGGTAATCAACACCAATTCCGTTTTACACAACGGTACAAATTTTTCGCCATTAACACCCTGCAGCTCTATGTCGCTATCTTCTACCATAGTGCTTGGCTGTAAACATCCTCTTTTCACCACACAGCATTGGGCACCCGTATCAGCTTTTAGGGTAAGCAGGCCCTTTTTGGCAGCAGGTGCCTTGATATGAAAATCGCTGGCCGTGTCACAAGCTGCCGGTAAAGTGACCTGACACAGTTGCAACGCCTGCTTCTTTGCGGCCCATTTCATCATTGCTGCGTCTTCTTTTCGGTCGACGGCAAGCGCGCATTCGTTCCGAGACCTGAGCTTGCGCCGGCTCGTGTTGCGGCCTTGCTTCGCGGCCTTCTCTGCTATCTCTGCATCCTTGTCTAGGTTTGAAGTAGCGAGTGTACATATACCCAATGTTCCCAACTCGCGTCGATTCGTATTTCCGCTAAATTTTGCAGAATTTGTCGTACCCAGATTAGGGCTTTTTGTGCCGGGTGGCTTAATATCTTTCTGCCAACGCGGCTGAGGCGCATTTTGCTGCTGCTCTTCTTCTTCCTTTCTTAATCTTTTCTGACACTCTTTCCACGAGTGACCCCTGTATTTGCAAAAAGTGCATACAATATTAACTTGATGCAAAGGTTTATTCTGATCGGCCGTAGGTAAAATTACTCGACCTGATTTCCGACAATCTCTCGAGACATGACCAGTTTTTCCGCAATTATAACAAGTTTTCCCGGGAGATTCCTGTCCATTGGTTGATCGTCGAACATTATTCGATCCAAAATTCGTTTTCGGCTGTACCATGTGGGTCAGTTCTATAGCTCCGGTTATTGACTCGTGCAATGTTGCATAATTACGCGAACGCACGAGCACTTGCACTTGGCCATGCAATCCCTGCTCGAAATTAGCCTGAGCACAACGGCGGGTTACCATTTCCACCGTTCGAGCCTCAGCTTCCGTAGCAAGCCCTTCACACAGCTTTTCTGTCACTTCTATAGTGATTTTTTCAACCCTTGAAGCATACACGCTGATGTCTTCTCCGGGCCCTTGGCGTAGAGAATTGAATTCCAATTGTAGGGCAGCTAATGATTTTCGCTTCCCATATAATGCATCCAATTCCTCCTTAAGTTGATCCAATGACAAGATCGTCTTATGTTTCAATTCCCTGGAGGCTCGATCTCCAAGCTTATTGCTGATTATCAATTCCAACAGCAATTCTCGGTGATCCATACGCACCCTTCTGAATACGGTTTCACATGAACGCACAAAACAATCCAACTCACTGGCATTGTTTCCATCGAAATGCCGAATCATTTTTATGGCCAGGCCGAGATCCAATACTGGCCCTGCAGCCGATGATTCGTTCTGTTGATTAGCTCGTATAGCCTGTGTACCTGAATTCCTGTTTGCTATTCGAGTTAGCTCCAGCTCTCGAGACAATTCTTCCATTCTTCGCTCGAGTACCAATATATATATTCAAGTTCATCACCGCTCACATCTCGTAATGTGCGTGATAGTAGTTTCCTTGGGTCCTCGGAATTACTACGTTCCTTATCATCTCGTAAGGCGTCTCTCCGTTGCCATTCCTTCTCGTAGTCTTCTATGGTACGGTGAGGAGTTCCGGATTCATCTTTTTTATTCGAATGCCGGGGCGGTCTTTTGGGCAAGGCAGCTGCATTTTCTGATGGCCCTCGAGAAAAGCCCTTGGGACTTTTCAGCGCATAAGTGTCATCCAAAGCATCCTGCCTTATCCTCTCGATCTCAGCGTCGATCATTCCCTGGGAACTACGATCGGCCATCGTGAGAGGCCCCTCCGCCATAATAGAGTAGTCTATCTCAAAGTCGTCTGCTCCAAACTCCGTTCCTCTACAGGTATTTACCCCAAATTGGTGAGTAAGGCTTTCCGTAATTTCTGCTTGCCTCCGGAGTGGTATTCTGCCAGCTGGTGATAATTTTCCCAAACCTCGCCTAGATCTTGCAACAATGTCACCTAGAGCTGCTTGTAACCCTGTTGTGGGACTTACACTTTCGCCTGGCAAAACTGACTCTAACGAGTTACCCCGACGTAACGGCTGATTAGCGTTATCGTTCGGCATGGAATGTCGCGTGCTACTCTATTTCATTAAGCCTCTTGTATGCGATTCGCAAAGGAAAGGTAATATTCTGTATTAATCTCTATCTTAATTGCAACAAAGGTTTACAAAAAGTTTTGTGGGTTATGTTGGACGGTGGTTGGAGTTAGCCTTGCCTCCCGCCTTGATGTGTAATGTTGTTGGTTATGTTGGACGGTGGTTGGAGTTAGCCTTGCCTCCCGCCTTGATGTGTAATGTTGTTGGTTATGTTGGACGGTGGTTGGAGTTAGCCTTGCCTCCCGCCTTGATGTGTAACCCTTATTCTAACGCGAAACGCACTGGCTTAAAATTACGCAAATTATCGGTTTCCGCCGCCTACGGAAGGTTGAAGTGCAGTATCTTCTCTCCGGAGGTTGTCTCGTCGCGAGGTCTCGGAGTTGATGGACTGGACACTTTCGATTGGATTTTTTGGAGGTTCCTTTCCTTCCTTCCTTCCTTCCTTCGTGAACGGCCGGTTTGCTTCTTGTCCAGCGGTATGGTCAGATGTAACTTTAGTCCAAATCAACGACTGCTTGTTGATTTCGTACCAGTCACTATTTGTCCCAACGTCTGCGTGTCAGGTTGTTAGCGCTGGATTTTTTTTCCTCGTGTTCACCAAAATTTCTTTCACTGATCACGTTGACAGATCCCACCGCTGCCACCAAAATGTTATGCCGCCCGTTGCGTACTTATGTATTGCAAGCGGGTTACAACATTTATTTTATTATTTTGGGGATCGTTGTCAATAAAGAGTTGGAACTCACGTGATAAACAGTAAAAAGCATTTATTTGTCTTAGATGAATCGAGTTTGTTGGTTAATTGTTGTTAACAATTACTTGAATTAACTTTAATTTTTAATGACGAGTCCTCACGTCGGATATGCCCGATCGTGGTCGAAGTTGTTAAAAGACTGCCTCGTTCACAGTGAACGAGTCATTTTATATCACCAAAAATGAGTGAATTTATAAACAATAAACTTATGTTTACTGAATAATTTAGTTACGATAATCTCGCGAAGCACATTCCACGCGAGGAGTCTTGCAATGCCCTGATTTAACGCTACCGGGGTCGCCGTGAGCGCGAAAGAGACAACGCTATAGGGACTTCTTACCGCGCGACTACGGCTCGCGAGTACGTCTTCTGACCGTTGCGCAAATGGCCTCATTAATATCTATATGACATTCCTTAAGTCATGCATTGTTAAATTATCACTACGTATAATTTAACAATCAAAAAATTACTATCTAATTTTCGGGGCGCAACAATAAAAAAATATTTTCTGCAACAAAATAAATTCCGTTATGACGTTAGTTTGCGAATTTGCCTGTGAAGTTAGTATGTGAAAATTATATTAATCTCCGTATGCCTTCTTCAGGCTTCTACGTTCTTGTCCCTCTCCCGTTTTTGCCTATCATTTCATAGATTCCCGCCCCCCCCCCCCCCTTTTCCTAGCGGAAAACCTATCCGATGCAGACGGCTTTATATTGACTGAGTTCCTACTGTATGCGAGGATACATTAGAAACTCAGAAGAATTGCCTCCCGCTCAGCAGTTGACGCGCAAACGAATACCCAGCTAAACGGTCACCCATCCAAGTTACGGCCGCAAATAATGCTGCTTAACTCTGGGCACTACCGAAGCCACACACCAATCGCGCGTCCACTGCTGTCGGTTTATAAACGATGTATTTTACAACAATTTTATGAAACTTTGACGAAACGATTTCACTCATAATTCGTATAACCACATAACCAGCTTAACCAGTAGCTGCTTTTTGCTGAACTTCCGATTCCTCTTCTGCCATTTACCGTTGCTTCAACTCGTCTAGTCCAGGCTGCCCAACCGCTATCCCCCATGAGATCGCAGACCTTCTGCCCACTTCGGTTCTATCACTTCAATTAATTTCGCCTGTAGCTTTGATAAAGCTCCTCACATTGTCATGTATGTCAACTAGGGTGTGTCAAAAAAATGTATATATTTTTTCTCTCTCTTTTTTTAAGGCGAAACTATGTATTTTGACCTCAATACACACCTCCCATGCAGAAAACGCGCCTGAATATATATATATATTTTTTAATCGACATTCCATATAATAAAAAGACCTCAATTGAGGCACCTCTAAACATTATTTTCCAGCAAATTCCTTTGGCACACTGGATTGTTAGGTCATCCCCTCAAGTTTAAGCCATGAAGACCGATGAAAAGTGCGATAATTAGTAGTAAGAATCAGCAAAAGAAAAAATTGGTATTTCTCTGGTTATCGAAGAAAAGTAAAAAAAAATCCGAAGATTATCGCAATTTTCTTTAGTTTTCATGGCTTCAACTCGAGAGGTTGACCTAAAAATCGAGTGTACCAAAGGAATTTGCCGACAATCAATGTCTAGATGTGCCTCAATCGAGGTCTTGAGGTCAGAATACATTCTTTTGCCGTAAAAAAATAACACAGCCTAATGTCAACTGTCAAAGTCTCAGTTCCCACAATATCTGTTTGGAAGAAAAAACCACTTCTCGATTTTGCCTTCTACAACAACGACACCCAGCACATCCGGCGCTACTAACTCACTTCCAGCCAATTTTCGTATATTCTTCCAAATTCCCATGCGTTCACTTTCCCAAAATATTTAACGCTGCTCTTAAGGAGGCTTCAGCGAATGTCGATTTTGAAGATTACATCGCGTAATTTATGTATGCTTTAGAATGAATCGTTATTGACCACTGGGATAAATCTCAATACAATTGACCGTATAGATTCGGAGATAGTCGATGTTAAAATATGAACCTTTTAGTATAGACTCTTATGGGAAACTCTGCCATCGTCCCAGTCTATGTGGTTTTTTAATGTGCAATACAGAAGATGTCGTAAAGGTTCAGTATCTAAACTGTAGAGAAATATTCGGTTTACAAAATTTACAAAAAAAATTCACACGTTACCGTGAAATATGAGAGAAAACTCAATTTATAACAAGTGGGCAGGAGCAATTTTCAGTTCCGCGGAGAGCGTATACACGAAATTTGGCGACGCCGTTCTCACTCATGTCATCTGCGAGTCAACGTAACCTCACAACTTACGAATATATTTGGCACGGTAATTTGAAATTTGATGACAACACCAAAGGAATTACATATTGCTGAATTGTTCCGTGATGGAAAAAAGGGTTTGTATTTAAAAAAAAAAGGTTTTTTTTGGAGAAACATATTATCAAATGTTACGAGAGCAGTTAAATATTATTTGAACACGTAGAGAATAAATTTAAAAAATAAACAGGATATAGTTACTGTAATTTCCATTGCAGATTTTATATGAAGGAAAAAGCGTTTGAAATAAAAATTGTTTTGTGGGGTTTGGAAAGACTTTTTTTCGTAGTTTAAATTTTTTTTAAATTATTCGGTGGTGTAAGATACAAACTTGCATTAACATTTGTACCGACAAATAAACAAAAAATAATTTTCAAGTAATCCGCAACAGTAATAGTATGCATAAGCAAATCATAAATATAGCGTTACAATATCAAATACATACGACGACAAAATACAATATTTCTATATGGAAGAATCAAGTTACATTAATCTTGCAAACCAAATACTATCAGGAGGCAATGCACCGAGCTTTCGTCCTACATAGGCCAATATTTTTTCCTGTTTTGTAATCCTCGGTTTACCGTTTAGGTCTTCTCCGAATAGCATTTCGATACCCTTTGCTCCATTGTCGGTGTAAACTTTCATTAGCAGAGAGAACGTTATCCCATTTTCTGCCATCTTCTTTATCATTTCTGCAGAGACTTCTGGTAGAAGAACTTCGAGGCTTTTCACAACGCCACCAATGTGAGATTTTCTGAGTCCTGCTTGGTTTATGCTCTGAAGAGACTTCGCTTGCCGAAGTATCACCTCTTCGGAGATGCCAATTTTTGTGATAAGCTGTGCCAATATTTTCACATCGAAAACAGCATTGTGTGCTTCATCGCTATCAATTTCCGAAAAATCTCTCGCAAGGTCGCATTGTTTGAACTGATTTTTCGGCCTCTTTGATTCGGCTAATTTCTCTCGCAAAAGTGGTAGGGTATCAGCGAAACCAGATATTACTTCGCTAAATTCGCCGATTAGTCGCAGTTTCATCAAACACTGCAGTAACTGAGGAGCATCGAAAGTAGAACAGTTCTTCTGCCACGGGGAACCCTCGAGCAACAAGAATTATTCCTTTTCCGATGTTTTGTAGGAACTCAAAAAATGGTTGTATTGCAAGTCTTGGTGGCGTCGTTGAGACTCTCGTGTTGTGCAGAAAAAGTTCTCCGCCTTCGACATGGAGACCGGTAACTTGTGTGACTTTTTCTGGCATGCCTTTCTCAGGAACGATGTAAACGTTGAACTCTTGTTCCTTATACCTGGCTGCAATCTGGCATATTTCGGCAAATATGTATACAAAAAATTGTTACATACAAACCTGTGGCTCATTAATTTAATTGCCATAAGTTAGTACTCGAGTCAAATGAATGTCTACGAGCTCTCTATTTAATTGAATAAATGGACAAATAAAATGTCTCCTTCAACCGCGACCTTACGTAACGATGAATAAATTTAATCTCTTTACGGTGTAGTGTATAATTGATTTTACGAACAGCATTCTTATAATCTGAAATTAGATGGTCACATGACTAGTATGACTCGCTAAAGCTTCCTTAAACGCTGATGCCACATTTGCAAATTACCACCTCCCGGAGAGGGGGCGGTTTATTCCGACTTTAGTTCCCTTAAGGGGTTATATACACTTGTAATTTTCAAAAAATCGTTTTTTTTTTTTTGTATTTTCTGAATATACATATATTTGAGCATACACACTCAAAATTTTATGTCAATCAGACGAATATTTTCGAAGTTATAGACACATTTATGAAGGCGCGTTAGGGAGGCGCGTCTCACAGTCGGGGACCGGCGCGCCAGAAACCACCAGAATTGTGTGAAAAAGAAAGTGGAAACGGTGGAAAAAAAGGATGGAAAAAAAATCCAAAAAAAAACTCTCGGTGGAAAAGGCAAGCTGACAGCAAAAATGATCGACAAGTTGACAGTTTATTATGGCTTAGCAATTAGGAGAAATTCCGATTCGGTTGAGAATATGAGGAATGCAATCTGGGCCACATTTTATCATTACTGCTCGACAGACGAAAATTAACAACACGCAAAGTGTCCGATCGGATTGGACTCATGGTGCTCTTGGCAGCGGGCAGCAGCTGCTGATAACTTATCAGTTTATAAGCATGATTATCAGCCATTTCCACAAGAAGTTGCTGAGGCCCTGAGGCCCATTTATGAAGATCTCAGCAATGAAAAATTATTGGAAAGATGTGTGGGTGGTTTCACCCAAAACAATAATGAAAGCTATAACCAACTGGTGTGGAAGATCTCTCCAAAAGTACTTCCAGCCGGATCAAAAACGGTGGAAATGGCTGCATATATAGCTGCTGGCATCTTCAATGAAGGGACAGGTGCCCTTTTATATTATATGAATGCAATGGGCGTCTCACTTGGGTCCAATGCGCATTCATATACAGATAAAGAAGATGCGCAGCGCATCAAGATCTCCGACCTGAGATCACACGACAGCACCAGAGAGGGAAGAATGGCTCGCAGACAGCATCAAATCGAATTATTAGAAGCTGCCAACGATGCGAACGGATTATTATATGGCCCTGGAATAGATGACTCCATGTAAGTTGAAAAAAAAACAAAATTTACCACATGTAAAACGCTTTTGAAACTTTAAACGCGTTTTTCTCAAAACTATGTTTTCAAAATCGGTGATCAAGATTTCTCGAAAACGGCTGAACCGATCAGTCTCAAATTTTAACACAACCTTTTTAACTAGATTTTTTAGTAATTAATCGAAGATTTTTTTTCTCCGATAAATATTTTCCATTTTATAAACAATTTAAGGCTTAAATTTTCGTTCAAAATCGAGTCTTTTATTTTGAGAAGCCGCCATTTTGTCAAAAATTATTTTTTCGCTAATTCCTTCGATTAAATACTAGATAATGTATTATATTAACGAAATTTATTTGGTTTTTTCATTTCAGATAATCCGGTCCAGAGATATCGTGATCACCGCAAAATTGTTTTTTTTTTGCGGAGCTCTAGGAGATCGGCGATAGCAACATTCGCGATGATTGTTTTTACAAATAAAAAATATGTTAATATATTATAAGGTTATTATAATATGTACAACAATTTTCAAATTAATAAATTGAATAGTCTGCGCGAAAAAAATTCTTGAAAATCCGTCTTTTTAGAGCCTTCTAACTGTATGTAACCCCTTATGTCAATCCATGTTGAATATTACTGCCGGACCAGTTCCCCCTTCTCATTTTGCTTAACGTGAATCTCGTCTCGCACCGTTCTTTGAAGCGAGTCATCCTCACCATTATGTTCATATTTTCGGAGCAAAATAAATTACCGACTATGAGTCCGCCGAAAATTCGTTAAGTCTGTCGAACCAACCCCCTGCTCTGCTCTGCGCCGCGTATGCAGAGTCAAAGCCCGCTCAAGTATCCACCATCTTCCTTTGCTCTTTGCCCTCGTAAACCTACAGTAACCCGTCTTCACGACACCGATTCTGATACTCCTGGTCGTTCCGAATTTTTCATAGATAAAATTTCCACATCTTCCCCACTAAAAAAACCCTATCACTTTGCACTACTTTCCACTTATGTTACCTTCACAATTATTCGAATATCCACAAAATATCACAACCTTGACGCCAGGAGCTTCGACCACCGCCATTGTTCGCAGCGCCCCCTCGTTACAAAAAAATATTATGGGATACGCGCAAGAAAAAGCGGTTTTCTAATTTTGGGGAAGAAGCCACAATATTTAGGGAAGAATATCCGATTATACACATGTTTCTCTAATATTATGCACATCAATGCCCTTTTTTCTGAAGTTAATACCGGATGAAAGCTTGGTTAATCCCTTAACGCGTTTAGTCGTAAAAATCAAACGCGATCAGTACAAATATTTTGATTAACGACACAGCCTCAGTTTTTAACCCTTTAAGGAGGTTTGGCAAAACCGACAATCCAAGATATAAGCTTGACATTTTTTTTTAGTTCTCGCGAAAGTCTTAACAAATACATGCGCGGAACGTTCGATCGATTTACCGCACCGATTTCGAGATATTAACCAGTAAAGTAGCTGAATTTTATACATGTTGAAAAGCACTAGAGTCACGATATCTCAAATTTAGATTTTTATCTGATTTTTAGAACTAAAATATGCTTATAAAAATCATACGGTTGCGGTTGTTAAAAATTTTCGGTCCTTAAAGAAAGTTGGAATGGCACACCTACCGCAACAATAAAGAAGAAACATCGAAATAAAGTGGAGAGAAAAACCAAAAGTTTGGTCGACGAGATTTATCGTGACGTCTTAGTCACCATGTTATTGAACTTTGGCAACGTCGCAGACTTGCGAAAATTTGAACGGACTCTAAGCTACGTTTGAATATGAGGTAGAAACAGGGTTATGTCAACTTCGCAAATGCTGCAGTATTTTCGTTTCATTAAACCAACTACGTCATGCATCAATTATATATGCTAAGGCATTAAAAGTTGACTGTAATAAGAACTGAAATATTCTACAAACCCTGAAAACGATGGTAAACGCAGGTTCCGTTGAATCATTACCATTCTTTCTCCCATTTTCTATTTGACCTTATTCCGACATCTTCACTGGCTAGGAACAATACGAACTCATCGAGTTCGAGTCTGACGTGTGCTCAGCACATGTCAGACGACAAATAAGGAGATTGCGGCGTTGTCAAACGTCGAAAACATGGCGTACAACGCGCATCAAGTATCGTATTAAATGCATATTTATAAATTGGTTAAACAAACACAGAGTAAAGAATTAGTCCTTAAAAATAAAGCACGAAACAATAACGGTTGTTCACATGTTTATAACATTTTAATATTGGTTGATGAATCAGACTCGGCTCTACTACCTGTACAAAAAATTAGTTGGGGTTCCGACTCAGCCCTTGCTAATTTACCCCAACTATTACGGGCCCAGAATGGAAATTTAATCACAGCCACACTAGACTAGACACGCTACAAAGTTCGGGGCCTTTATAGGTTTCCCAGTTAGGGCCTATAAAGGCTGCTCTATTGAGCCCCCCACTAAAATAATTTAAGAAATGAATAAAAAAATTTCAATTTGTCCTTATTCAATCGATCAATGTTGTACTTTTAAGCAGATATTACACCTTTCTTTACATGAAAATACATATTAGTTGCTGAAAATAAACATATTAATATTTTTGTACTTTGGGAGGAATCGTACCTGAAACCGTCCGAATGATGTTGTTGCGCTGCGCCTTAGCTCGCTCGGCTATTCAGATCATATGATAACCCAATGTTTTTGTTCTATTCGAATTGTTGTTCACACTTCGTAAATTTATGTCATTACATCTGACATGGTAAAAAAAAACGACATTCACTCATTTTTCATGGCTATTTATATTGGGCATTGTATCGTTATTGCTATGGATAAATATATTGGATAAAGGTGCTCGTTTCATTAGCTGCGCGAATTAGCTCATGAGTATTCGAACAGATGTACACCTTAACACCGGAGGGTCAGCCGGATGGGTGGCCGTATGGCTGACGCCATCCGGACTCGGTCGGGTGACCACGTAGTTTCTCCTGGCGATCAATGTTAAGATAGAAAATCGCTTAGCTGATCCTAATGGTCAATACTTAGATGGGTGACTAATTTTTAGGGAATTGTTTACGGTTAAGACCCTTGTTTGGCATCGCTCAAATCTTTCAGGGCTCACATAAACAATTATTTTGTTGAAGTTCAAATACGTGGAGTAGTTGACGCAAAAAAAATGATTGTTTTGACCCAACGGACTGTCATGTGACTTAACCTCTCTTTCATTAAAGTCAACGGAATATGTGCCAACCTCCACGCGAGGTTGATAACATTTTTTTTTTCTTCAGTGTACCATCCAATGCACCATCATTTATGCACTCGTTACAAAAAATATAGTGTGGTGTGTAGGAACATGGGCCGAAATTAGCATTTACGAAGCGAGGGCTACAATCACATGAGTTTTCGCAAACTTTCGACCCTTGTTGCACAATATACGATTTCTTACGAGTGTGAGTTTGCAGCACGAGCCGAAGGTGAGTTCTGCGATGAAAACGTTTATCACATGATCATCATACCAAATTTTATTTCACGATGTGTAAAAATGGCAATTTATGCACGCGAAGACTGCGGAGAACTGCGTTTTTTCACCAAATAAAATAAAAGTATTTGATTGAGAGGGGCACGATATATGTCGTTTATCGTGCTGCGTAATGTTTCAAGACTATCTGCAGTACATAATGTGAATCTCACTTTTACGACATTTCGACGATTCATCATGAGCAGTCTACGTTTATGTGAAAAAAAACTGCTTTTCAGGTTTATTAATAGGATCATACGATAAAAATAGTGAGCTAGGGATCAGAAGTTGATAAAGTCCCTGCGTCACTGTCCAATCAAATAAGTATTAAGTGCTGACATTTAAAAAATGGTTCTGAAAAGTCTTGAGAAGAAGCTACAGAGGCTAAGCCGAGTATTGTTCTCATCGGTTCTTTGAATTTCACAATATTATCTCGAAATATCGAACATATCTGAGCCTCATTTTACCTGATATCCGTATTTCGGGTTGCGGTCAAGAAAGTGACAATAATAAAATGTTGGTCAGTGCAAAATTTGACATAACATCTAATTATCTGCATAAATTCACTACATTCATAACAACAAAATGTGTTATATACTCAGAGGCGATAAATATATATACAAAGCTTAATAATTTCAAGACGTTACAACAGGAATTGGCTTTAAAAAGAAAAGTATAAAATTTTCAATACTCTCCAGTGTTGATCATAACGAGTTACAAATAGCACGTTAGTTAGTTAAAACGAGTTACGACCCTAGGCCAGAAAATTGGAGTTTCTATTGAAAATTTGAGGTTACGTACAGATGAATTGAACGAGCGCGAACTTAGCGACACTACTGAGCCAGAAAACCCCGTGGCCCGCTAGAGCGCGCTGTGATTCAACCAGATAAAAGTCGTTGTTTCTGGAGTGAAATACGGCGGACATTTATTAAACATTTCACAGAAGTCTATGGATCAGCAAGTTTGAGATGAAATATTTTCGAAATTATTATGAATTATTAATTTTTTTTGCATATAATGAATTATTAATTTTCCTTACATATTATGAATTATTAATTATTAATTTTGTTTTGTCGTGTTTTTTTAAATCTGTTACTACTGTTGGTCGTGTCTGACCTCCCCGCTCCGAATACTAATTTAGACATTCTATAAATAAAATAAACTTTGTTTTGAATAATTATGAGTAATTATAAACTCTTGAAAAACCGAAAAATATTTACTGAACATTTTTGTTATCGAAGTCCGTTTTATTGTAAACATACTCATCAGATTTCTATGTCGCACTTAATTATGACTCATTGATAGCATGTTTGTATATGCCTAGAATAGTTAATACTATTTTCGATATAGTTTTGTCTTGAGGTGAACAGAATATTGACTCCGGCCCAAGAGTAACCGCAATGCGAGTAGAGATGCATTTAAAATATACAAACTTTTTTATTTAACACAAAATGATTATTAATTATAACGCCAAAAAAAAAGAACGTCAATGGAATTTCTGGACGCTTCGGTAGAAGTCATAAAAATAAAAATTGGGGAAATGTTCGTCATCATAAAGCTACGAGAAAGCAATAACGATAATGGAATCAAGACGATCTTGACCTTGTTTTCTTCTCTACACAGTTAAAACGAAGCCGACCATTTGTTTGCGTAGAATTCGCCGATTGTGGCTGCTTGATAAATTCATTTAATTAATTCAGCAACTACAATCGATATTCGTAGAGATTTACATTAACAAAATTTGAATACGGTTTCGGTTTCACGTGCTTTGGATCAAGCGATCACTATTTGATACCCGATATGCGATCCGTAATTCCCTTAATTAAAAATTGAACGATAATAGTTGCATAGAATGAAATATCAATGCTATACTATTTGCACTTTGATTGTAAATTTATTCAAGGTCACTATACATTGTGGTTTTGTATAGTGAGCAAAACTTGGTTTTATACATTGTGGTTTTGTATAGTGAGAGTACTTAACTGCCTCTCAGACCATACAAAATTAAACATAACCGTTTTAATTTGCCCCGGTCACCCCAAATTTAAATACAAGAGCTACGGCGTAACTCAACACAGTGGACATAAGCCGATCGGGATGCTTCATTGTCGTAACAATTGTGCGTGACACTCTATGTCTAATTAATGGAACAGGAGCACTTCTGCACCCACGGAATACCGAAATAGTATTCTCCTTCCGGTAACTATTACACAAAACAACGTTTGCCGCATCATGCAAATAAATGCAATTGCGAATTCCCGGGACGAGTTAATGAATATAGTCTCTATCAAATGTCTGACATGATGAGTTATCAAATTGAGATTATTGAAATCATACGATTTTACTAAAATACAAAATCTGAACAAAAATCTTTTGTCGATAAACGAAATTGTCGAAGCATTATAGGGAACACGGCAGTATAAAATTTCAATATTGGAATCACGCGGTTTGACAAGTTCCGGAATTTGAAATTTATCGGTTATACTTAATTGTAAAAAAAAAATTCTAATTTTTGTGCACACCCAGAGAAATGGGTCTGAAGAGTTTATTTGAATAAATTATGTGGTGTATTTGGAGTGAATGAAATCGCATTTCAATCAAATAAAGTCTATTTCAATCAGATGAAATTTTATTTCAATCAAACAGAGTCTGCTTCGGTTGAATAAAATAAAATAAAATAAATTATTTATTTAATGACCCGCCTAATAGGATTTTATTTAATCGTAATGGACTCTATTTTATCTAAATAAAATTTCAGCTGACTAAAATAAACTCTATCTGCACTGAATAAAATTTTATTCATTGCAAATACACCCTATAATCGATTCAAATAAACCCTTCAGATCCATTTCTCTAGGTGCAGAAAGTATTAATTTTTTGTCAAAGGAATATAGGTTGAAAACGACGTAGGACCTTCGAAGCAATATAATCAATTTTTAGTTCAACAAACCGAACTATTAAGCGAACGTAGTCCATGCTGTGCTGATAAAATATAGAATTTGAGCAAGACGTAGTCAATATTCAATTGGAGTGCCACGAACGGTTGTGGGAATTATACATTCTATGTCAATGATCGAAATCATTGCTATGAAGCAACCTCATAGAAATTATTGATGGAACTATAGCGTGCCCTCAAGAGAACTTCGGTGTTGCAGATAAACTGCATAAACCACGTGGATGGCTAAACGCGACTGAATACTGATTCAGGTTTGTGCTTCATTGATGCAATGATATATGACGTTAAGACTAATGCTATGCGTGCTGCATTAATTAAATTAAGTTGAATTAAATGTTGGTTGGTAATCAAGTGGAGTTTCAGGAGAAATTCAAGAAATTACAGGTTTTATGTCAATGAACAGCACGATTTCTTCGATCTGACTTCATAGGTAAATAGTGTTGCAGTAAATTATTCTTACACTTAAGAGAACTTTTGTGCAGTTCAAACGGAGTTAATATGAGGCTGAGTCAGACTTTCCAGAAAGCCAATACATTAGAGTGCATCAAGAAACAAGGAATTACATGTTCATACGCTGTGATCATTACTTAAATAACTATAAACTTCCATCTACAATTCCTGATATCGCTTATAAGGAATTTAATGAGGGGAGATCCATCAATCAGAATTACAAAGAGTTTATGAGATTTTTTCAAATTTCACACTATTTTAGGATTGCAAGCGATTTCAATGGATTCCTTGAAATCCCATGAGATTTCAGGGAATTCCGATTCACGATCTTTTATTCGTTAATAACATTTCTGAATTATTATTATGCAAAATGATGCTATTCAGTACCTTGAATATCCATGATTTTTTAAAGACTTTTAAACCATCGAGAAGTAATTGGAACTTTCTCTTATTTTTCTCGAACTTATGCTCAATGAAGACCAGGCGATAGAACTACGATAACTATGTCCATTTTTCACTGACGATGAAGTGACAACTTTCAATTTTTAGTTTGTGCGAAGAATTTTTTCATAATTCCCGTAACTTTGAAAATAGTTGATTGGAATATTGATTAATTTACTTCCACATAGAGTTATGTTTGCGAGAAGAACATGAAAAAAAAAACAGTGAAAACGTGTGGGGTTTTTCTTTGCATTTTTCTTTTTACGGTTTTTTCTTAAATATTTTTGTACACTCCCAAAACATGAATCGTGTATTGCAGGTTACTCAATTTTTTTTTCAAAAGTTCAAAGAGTTTCATGACGAAACGAGGCCGCAAAATTCGCAGTGTGTCGAAGATGATTGTGCGTTCCGCAACGAGGACTGACCTACGATTGCCATTGAATACGGGTCAGCCGACACTGACAATCTAACTGGCGAGTGCTGGCGCAGACTTGGCTAATCACAGTACCCCTTCGCTCGTATCGACTTGCTCAAGGAGTTGCTCAACATATTTCAAGTTTGACATTACACAGCATATACACAAGCCATCGTCACTTTAAATTAATACAGCGTTTCTATCGCCGCTCCTGTTGGCCCGGTGGGTGTACACCTACTTTTAGAATTCGCGGCAACTGCAGTAGGAAAATTATCAATACAGTCGTACGTCGAATCGTTGCGCACGTGTTGGACTAGAAGCAGCGATCTCTATTTTGAGAATCAAGGAAGTTGAAAGCTGTTCCTTTTACGATCACCTCGCTCGAATCGCGTCACAATGCCAGACGGAACTTTGGATCGCAAATAAACGCGCAAAATGGCATTAACAATTTTTCGTGGGCTTTTGTCACAATTTATTGTTTTTTAACACAGCTTATCTGTTCCTGTTGTTAGAAAAGTTAGTGGTACTTCGTTATAAATATTTTTATTTTTGCATGAAACCCGAAAGAATACTACGTTTTTTCGGATTTTTTAAACTATATTTAACGAAAATATTCATCATCGAATGTTGGTGAATTTTTAATTTTTATTTCGTCAGTGTCTTGGGTCTGTTATCGTAACAACATGTATGATAATGAGGTTTTCGATCTTCTTTCACCTTTTTAAAAAAATATTCATAAAAAAATTGTTTATAGCAGTAAATTAAAAAATGTAAAAAAAAAATCTGGCTTGAACTTGAGCGCATTTGGAAATATCTGGTGACTATCTGTGTTTTTTATATACCAGTGAGATTCTGAGAAATTATAATTGGCTTCTGCCAAACTAAACAGAAGTTTTTTTTAGAGGTGAAAAAATTTGCCAAGGCCAGATAATAGGTATTAGAGTACAAAGAAGTAATACAGTATTTGACAAATTATTCAGTTACGTAAAATCAGAGAACGATATGGATATGCAAATAGAGCAACTTCATTGAAGCACTGCATTGGAAGTGATCTCATTTTGATGTGAACAACTTAGATAACCACTTTGTTTTAAACAGCTAACAATGGTAGAGTGGAGAATGAATATGAGACATTCTCTATGAATTCAGCCACCCGATTTTCTAATCATTTAATTACAGGCTTTTTAGCCAATATTTTAGGCTTATAGCCAATAACGCTGTATACTATAAATATAATAATTATAAATATAGTAATCATAAATACAATATATTACCAATCCAATAAATTTAGGCTTATAACCAATAACACTGCTATTGGAGCGTTAAAGACACTTGCAAATAAGGCAATGAGGGCATCATTCAGCAAACCAAGCAGATATTCGACCGAATTAATGTACAGGGAACTAAATATGTTCAATCTCAGACAAACATTTTGCATGATACTTTCAACGTATGTGACGAGAAGGAGAGACTACCAGCGAAAGAGCCACGGAAGGAATACGAGGGCATAAGCAAACAGTAATATTGTCGTACCGAACAGGAAAAAAGAAGCGGAGCGCCGGTGTTTCGACTGTGCAGCTTGCAAAGTGTACAACGAGCTATCCCAGGTGTTAAAGACAGACACTGACACATTGGGAAGTGTGCAACGTCAAAGCAAAAGGACGATAATAAAAATTACATAGCGGACTGAAACGAATGCGGAAAGAACTTTGCGGGAAATTGGTCTCTAGTCATAATTACGAAAGTTGTTATGTAAAATATTGTATGCTATATTCATTACTTGTTTTTATTAATTTAAATTCTATTTCAAATAGTTATATTTTTTGTTATTATTTTTGTCATTTTCTTTAATGAGTTGATCGCCAAAAATTGTGCACTTACACACGGGCAAATTGTTGCCTACCGAAAGATTTGCAATGTATACACGTTTTATGTTCAGTAGTACTAGTAATAGTATTTATTGACAATAGGCATCAATGGCAAGGGTGCAGCCCTTGATTTTAGATATAGTTTGATTTTTTTTTACTCAAAATTACAGCAAGTGCGGGTTACTCATTTTCTTGTTTTTTTTTTCTTTAGTTACTTTCTTTGGTTAGTTGTAGTTAGCGATATGTGATTTGTATTGGGTATTCGTTTTATGTTTAATAAACATTCATTCATTCATTCCCTTTAATTATTCGTTAATTATATTTCATACATTATTTTCCACCTAGCACTTCTGCATCCGCCTTTGTAATGGGTCAGTGGAAAAAATAATCAGTTCAATAGAGGAAGGCGTTTAATTATAAAAATTGGATTTAAAAAAAATAAACCTGTAATATAATTATATCTTGTACATTATTGCATTTGCCACTTAGCCCTTCTACATACTCCTTTGTAATGAGCCAGTGAAATAAAAAGAAAAAGAATCAGTTCAAAAGAGAATGGTCCTTACTTAGAAACTTAGATTAAAAAGGAAAAAAATACAATCAAATTTGAAGCGATTTAATAAATTTGGAAATTAAATATACAAAGAGTACATGAAACCCGAGAATTTTCGTATTTTTTACGATACAATACACTTCAGGGTTATTGAGATATCACCAAACCAAACAAAATATAAGCAAATGGTTTATCTCGAGAATGAAACATTGTAGGGCCCCCTGAAAATTTAGTACTTTTTTTGAGGTCATATATCATTATAATACTTCAAAATTACAACATTTTTCAGGAACATTTAAAAATTGGGTGGTTGATTTCATATGGAATGCCTTATATAATGTAACTCATTGAAATTTGCTACAAATTAACAAATAATATTGCAAAAATGTAAACTATAATAGTCAATAATAATAAAAATTAGTATTAGTATATTTCAGAAAACAATTGAATACATTTTAGTGTTACAAAATTCATCTTTTGGACTGTGATTTCCATGTGGGAATTTAAGTACAGCTTTTCATACATTTGCAGGAAAATAAGACCAGAGGCTGCATATTCTCAGTATTCAACATAAAAGAATTAACTAAAATCCTACAAAAATACTGAAGAGGTTTAGAGATTGAAAAATATCAATTAAATTTTGCAAATAAAAATATCCATGTGGTATAAATCAACTTAATTATTTGTGTTGGAACAAAAATAAAGACTTGGAATAGTTTATAAAAACTTTGAACTTGAGCACTAACACTACATGAAAATAATCTATAGGCGTTACAAAGAAATAAAATCTATTATTCAATGCAAGTTAAATTGTGCAAAATAAAATTAATCAAAAATTTCTGCTACCACTCAATTCTATTATTCTTTCCGAGAAATCAAGGAAGTGCAAAGCTATTTTTTAACAGCTGATGAAACAGAACTGCAATCGAAACTTATTACAAATACAACAAAAAAACAGAAATAAGAGGGACTTCAATCACTCCAGAGAATTGAAAACTTCATACACCTAAGGAAATTATAAAATGCCAAATTAATTTAAGCAAATTTTGCTGAAAGATACATATATTCTGAGAGTACTTAATTGTATTTGTTTCTTTGATATTCAAAAAAGTAAAAACGAAAAGACTACACAGGTGATGATAGAATCGAGAACAATAAAAGATTCCTAAAAAAAAAAACTGATACAGAATGTCACTCCTGGAATATTCCAACTATCAAAAAACGCTTGAACATTGACATTACACAAAACTGCCCTCAGATATTGGAAATAATTGTAAACTGACAAATTAATATAAACCAAATTGTGTAAAGAAAAATGCATATTTCTGCATTATAACAATAATAACCATTCTGTTTTGGGAATCAAAATAGCTGAAACAATCTATGCAGAGAACTGCTGATAAAACCAAACAGTACTAAAATCATCAGAATTGAAAACACCAAGAACGGAGCAACATATTGGCTTTCATAATATTTCAATTGTCTTCTTTGAATAACAGAAAAAAAAATGTAACTGACATTACAGGACACTGACTCTAGACATGGCAAAAAAATGTATATTTCCAATAACAATAAAAACAATCCTGTTTTGCAAATCAAGATAGCCAAAAAACCATATGTAGAAAACAACTGATGAATCGAAACAGCATTAAAATAATCAGACGACCAAAAAAAAAAAAAACACCAAAGTGACTCATTCACTTCTATAATATTTCCGCTATGTATGAAAAAAAAATCAGACTAACATTATACAAAACTGTCCACAGACATTGTGAAGAATAATAATCTGACAAACTGATAATAAAAGAAATTTCCAAACAACTCATATTTCTGTAATAAAAATAATAGCTCTGTTTTGAAAATCAAAGAAGCCACATGAACCCTATGAAGAAAACAGCTGATAAACCCAAACAGTTAAAGTCCAACAAAAATTCTCAGACCCTTAAAAAAACCAATGACACAGCGACATATTAGCTTCCATAATATGTCGACTGTGTAAAAAAAAAACCACTGTAACTGACATTACAGAAAACTGTCTATAGACACTGCAGAGAATCACTGGTCGCCGAGTAACGGAGCACGAGAAACACGGCGGAATCATAGAACAATGAGGTCACGTAAATAAACCTCGACCATTTCAGGTTCTCCAAAGTATAGATTCCAAGTTTAAATCGTTGCAAAATATTGATTCTTTACGATCCTTAATGAATAACGTGAGGACCGCTCTTGAAGATTAAAAAAGTAGAAAAATAAACGATAATAAGCAGAGTCGAACAGGAACGTGTTTACGACAAGACTAACCTTGAAATATCCGCCCTGATAGAGAGTGTCGGGCGGCCCAAAGATCGCGACTTCCCACTCGAACATGTTGTCCTCGTTGACAAGTTTAACACGAAAACCTTCGACGGGTTCTTCTTGGAGGCTCTTGTACTCCAGGGCAAGAGCCCTAAGGGCGCTGCTCGTCGGCTGTGCCATTGTCTGTCTTTATTTCCGCGACACTATGACGTTACGCGCAGTCTTTCTCCGAAAGCGCGATACAAAGAAAAATAAACAACAAAACGGATGAACGTAGAGTGTGATTTAGTCGTGAGGACCACAGAGCGTTGAAAAAATATTCGTTGGCCTATAAGTTTGCACGAAATCCTCTGAATCACGAAACAAGAGGATCCAACGTTATTTCGTTTTCTCTCTTTCCTTTTTTTTTGTTCGTTTTTATTCGTTCCCTCGTTCTTTCCTCTATCGGTTCGTCTCACTTGGCTACGCACACGTTACACGGGCGAAGGAGAGAGTTTCTCTCTTGCGCGCGCTGCTATGTACTATGATATTTGTAAGGAAGCTTTTTTTGGCCTCTCTTCTGTATTTTTGTTGATTACTCTTAACACTCGCGGCGATAACTCAACTCCGAAACTCTCGATTGACTATTGACGTGTTTTTCGATGGGTTTAAGTCGATACAACGGATAAACAAAGGAAAGCCAAGAGAGGACTAAACGAGGAGTCAACGAGACGCGCAGTGTGTCCCCCACGAACAACAATACACCACCACTCGATGTGCATGGACCACGACGAAACAGCTGACGTACAGCTCTCTTCTGCGTCAGTTTGCCAGCCGCGCATGCGCTCTGATAGAACTGAGGCGAAGTGGCTCGCGACAACCGCAGCGACATCTTTCGGGGGATTTTGGAAACGTGAAAATTCGAGGTCGATGGAAGTTGGAACCTTTCCTTTACGTCCCGCCTGTTTTTCAATTTTGTACTCATCGTGGCTTTGTCCATATTCGAATTTGAGATCGTTATGTTACGAAGGCAATTCAAACTCATATGCAGTAATTTTTGACATGATATAATGTAGCTATTCAATTATACTTTTACATAATCTTGAAGACTTTTACCTTTACTTTAAACGGCAATGAACATACTTAGATCAAAGATAGAGTAAAAATTAAAAGCATTACCGATTCGCAAATTATTCGGGAATTGATGCATTTTTTTAAAAGGTGAGGTCACCGGACTAAGTTCCAATTGAACCAAGGTCAAAGGGCACGATACCGCTCCAAATGACGATGATAACTTAATTATCGTATAAATGAAGTCAAATTCGCACTAAATATCTAAACTATCTAATAATCGTTTTAATCTGATTGCGACAATTTAGAATTCGATTCTGTTTTATATAATTCTTGAAGCAGTCAAAGTAAGGCATATTATTATTTCATAATGTCATGTGGACGCTGACGTTTATGACTCCAGCGTATCGACAGCGCTACCCTTAGTTTGAATTGGTAGTGGATATTTTTGATATTCTGTGGTAATATTCAAATTGTTTAAATTTGTGGGGATATACAACATTTTTCCGAAGCAGTAATTGCTGTAAATTACTCTCCGCATTATTTATTTAACTCTGGGAATCATTATGATCAAATTTCTATGGCTTATCCCTCGCGAATTGATCCTACGGTTTTGTTGGTTGGTATACGGCTGGATCGTTCGGTAGGATTGTAAAAAAAGGTCAATATCAAGTCAGATTTCGGTAGGATTTGGGATGTGCAACCAAATATCAACTGAATTCCTACTGCTTGCTTTGTGCAGAAATCAACCCGTAACTAACTGGGTTCTAACCGTTCGAAAGTAAGTCCACAGTTGGATTAACGGTTGATTTTACGAATTTCTACCAAATTCCGACCTTTGCATGGCGTAGAAATTGGTAGGATAGTCGGTTAGTGTCACAGAATCCTACCTAATTCCAACCTTTCTTCTACATGATGGGTGGAATTTGGTTGGTTACGGGTTGGTTTTTGCACAAGCCAACCGGTCGGAATCCTATCTCATTAATTTTTCTTGTTTCTTACTAATGCTCATAAATTATGGCTTCATCATATAGAGGAAGTTTTGTAGAAAGTGAAAAATAATGAGGAATAATATGTAAGTACTTCGCATCCTTCGTTTGAATGGATTCGAAAAACTGAAATTTAGCGAAATTTTAATCATTAAAAACAAATAATGGGAAATTCCCATTCCTATATAATATGAAACAATTTACCAAAATTTTGTTAAAAAAAAATCCATAAAATGTTGAAAAGAATGAATAAATAAAAAAAATCGTTCAAAAAGTAAATCAATGAATAGTCATCTGTTTATTAATTTACTTTTTGAACGATGAATAGAAAAACCGTTCAAAAATTGACGAATAAGTAGATAAATCGATAAATCGAACCATAATTTCCAAATGACGGATGCAAAGTCGGCCATATCGAATTAGATATTTAAAATTTCAGGATAGAATTTCATGCAATTCAAGCAGAGCTGGACAGGACTTCAAGTACATAGTACTTGTACTTGTTTAGTATATGTGTTTATGTTATGTTATGTTATGTTTATGTGAAAAAATTATTTTTCACATAAACAAGCTCAAAAAAAATACCCACCTAGCCAATAAGCTGGAAAAATTTATATTCGATTTGATATTTTGATATTTTATTTTTATTTACTAAATCAATTTTTTCTAAAGTCATTGAACTATTATATATCCACTACCACATCCATTACTCTGTACTTTAAAAATCGGTGATGGATCTAAATATCGTTATCTATTTGAATAAAAAACATAAGTAATGGATGTGAGTTCTATCACTCACTAAAAAAGTAATGGGAGATGAATGTGAATTCCATTCCTCATTTAAAAAGTAATGGGTAATGACTCCGAATTACATTATGCATTTTTAAAGTAATGGTTAAAAAAAACTATAATGCATTTCCCTAACCGTGAATAACATCAATGTTTCAAAAACTTCAAAACTCCAAGAAATCCGAACGGCTTTTCCAATTTCGACCAAATTCAATATCGTAAACTTTGAGTTCGCAGTTCGAAAAAATCGATTTATATTGTTCAGGAGCGTAACAAAATACCTCAAAAGATGCATAATAACACGAGGTATATTTTCTTATTTTGTTAATGTTACGAAATCACATTATTTTTATTTCATTATTTTCAGAGGTTCATATCGGGCTCTGCCTTTAAGTTCGCTGTAATACAAACTACTGATTCGTGTAGTATTAAGTCCTAAGCTATCCCAAATTTAAACGATGTGTAAATAATGCTCCGGTCGAATTTCGTGAAAAATGAGGATGGATAATCGACTATTGGCGGCCAAATTGGATGGGGTTATTCCATTATATTCTATTCAATTTGGCCGCCAATAGTTATCCTCATCTTTCAAATTTAAACGTCCGAATGTTCGTTGATGACACTGATTTGGAACATTTGGTTGTTCATCAAGTCGAATCAGAGGCATAAAAAGACGATATGCGATCAAAATGAGGCCGTTCATTTTATGTACATCCGCTCCCGACCAAATTATTTAATGTACATCTTTTTTATAAACAGTATGAAATTATTTTGTTCCCGAAAAAAGGTTTCATTGCGAGTATCACACAAGATTTTCAGATATATATTTATCGAAATATCTCAAAACTTTTTGCATGTCATCGTAACCGGAGATTTTGCAAGCTTCTTCAACGCCAAGCCACTTGAAGTCCTGGTGCTCGTTCGACAGCCTTGCATTTTTTTCTTTCTTAATAAGCTCAGCGAGCCAGTAGATCACGGTTTTTGGCTTGCCCATAACTTGATAATTAAGCTCTTGCTTGGCGTTTTCAAATACTTTCAAGTCGTCTTTGACGAGGCCGGCTTCTTCTTCTGTCTCCCGAAGCGCCGTTTGCATGTCCGATTCACCCGGATCTACGTGACCTGAAATTACAATCACAATTTTTCGCATTCTCAAATTGTTTAAACCTATTGCAACGGATTACAAAAAAAACACCGATTTTTGTTAAGGGGCTTAGGAAAAAATAACAATCTAAAAAAAACAAATGGATTTTTAATAGATATAAATACCTTATTCAGGTTTTTCATTAGCCTCATAAACATTCATTTTTCAGCGTGGGAGAAATTTTTGCAGCCAGCAGAAATTTCACAATGAATTTAACTAAAATTTATTTCACAAAAATACAGGAAAGTTAGTGTACTTTTTACATCTTTTTAAAATGGTACCGCCTCATTTTCAGGTAATCGTTTCACGTAATCTTTTAGAAGAATCCACAAGGTGCATCTTATAGAACGTTAATACGGTCGTCGGCCGGGTATAGAAAAAAAAAGTATTCGATGTTATACTGAGCATATTATTGTCTAATAATAATAATAACGATAACGATATATTTTTTCCATCGACCTGCCGAATTTTACACAATTTCGTACTATGGTTTCACCAAAGACAGTCTGTTCGACTGCGATAGAAATTTTTTGAAAAAATAAAAAAATCTGCTGACGCGAAATTGAATATTTTGGACGCTATGCAGTCTAAAATGTTCTGCGATCCTAGAAATTGAAGCTAATAGTGTATAAGCGACCAAGTGCTACAATACATATCACCGACGCTTGTCTAGAAATATTTGATATTAGTCGAAACGAAAGATTTGATTTTTTATGCGTTAATGAAATATGTTAAAAACGAAAGGCCACTTCACCTTTTTCAAAAACTATTCATACGAAACATTTCTTCCAGGAAGGTTAATATTAGGGTTCAAACTACTTTTTTTTATGTAAGAAATGAGATCGTTTTCAAGGGTTTCTAATACATACATTTTTGTTACCACTTCTCGCGACGATTCACGATTTTAAGTGTACCGATATGAATAAATCAACGAAAACAATATGTTCATAAAAAAAAACAGCTTCATCTGTGAAGAAGCAAGAGTAACGCTGTTGATTTCTGCTTTAGAAAACTTTAACATTAGACAACATTAGTAAAACCGATTCCAAAACAACTGTACTTCGTGCGCAGTTTTTTGAAGGGTGATTTCGACAATTTTTCAAAAGTTGTCTTCATGCGAAAACCGACTGCGTTATCGCTTCCTCGTAACTAAAGGTAACTTCATTTTCATGAACGATTTTTTTCCAACTTTTTCGCGTCTTGACTCTTAAAATGGTCCCTTTGGCTAAAAGATCCGACTAAAACCAATAAAATGGACAAAAACCCGATCGAAAGCTACCGCCGATTATTTTTCAATCGGAATTTTGCCGAGAAAAGGATTTCAAAACAATTGTCCTGGTGTATGCGTATGCATGTCTAAGGTAGGAGCCGAAATTCAAACAACAATCACTCGTGAACTTCTCAACTAAATGAGCTGGATAACTTCTCTTTAAAGACTTTTCATTACTCTTTCGAGATTGTCGAAATAATTTCATTTTTAGAAGAATGTGTGTGTGTTTTTTTAATTCTTTGCAAGTAGCATTTTTTTTACCACACGCAAATGATAATTTTACGTTTACGTTTACAAAGTAATCAATTGAAAAAAAAACGGGTTTAAAAGCCCAACAAAAAATCAGGCAGTTTCGAAGTACTATGTCTTACAGTTAAAATCCGATCTCAGACTGTAAGGTTCACGTATGTGTCAGTTTTGAAAAGAATCACCAATGCATGAATCGTGTAAGGATACGAAATTATATATTATGTACTATGTACTATGTAATATATACACTCTCTGCTGTTGTCAGAAATGTCATTATAACCTTTTGGCGGTGTCCAATGATGTTCTCCATAGGACGTCTGCATCAACAAATACTCGACTTGTCCCTGCAGGCGCCGAAATATAACCAAGCCGCAAGCTCGTTTACCCATTTTTGTTTAATTTCGTGGGAACCCAAAATTCCAATCGGGAATCAGGGAATTGATTTTAAATGACTCGCTGACTGTCTACTTGTTACAATAAGTAACAAATATTGTATTACGAAGCGTTGCAAGTGCTGTGAAACTGACAAAATCAGGGACTGTTATCGTAGTTCCGTATTTTGGCAGTGGAGCCACTGTCGAACCAAACATTACACAAAAGCGTTCGAATTGTGCGAAGACATCACGTTATTTGAAAATAAACAATTATAAAAAAACTATACGAAGGTAAAACTAACCAAGATTGTTTATAACGTTTTCCTGTTTGAAAATCATTTTTGTCTGTAAAGTGTGGTTGTAAAATACGAAAATATGACACTCTTTGAATATAACCTATAATAATAAACGTTTGATAATGCCGGGTGAATTATCCAATAAATACACTATCAAATGGCAATAATCGTCATAACAATTATTGTTTCGTAGATGAGTCGCAAAGAAGCTCTGTCGCAATTTATTCAACAAATCCATGGCAGACCAGTGGTCGTCAAGCTTAACAGCGGAGTGGATTATAGAGGTTAGTAAAGTGTTAGTAAACTGTTCAAACGTTCAGAATTATTGTATGCAAATTGTGTACAGATCAGAGATACGCTTTTGTTTTTTAGGTGTCTTGGCCTGTTTAGATGGCTACATGAACATTGCACTTGAACAGACTGAAGAGTATGTTAATGGTCAACTGAAGGACAAGTACGGAGATGCTTTCATCCGTGGAAACAATGTTCTGTACATCAGTACACAGAAACGCAAAACATAGAAGATAGATACAAGATGATTTTATCACTGATTCCAATAATCTTAATATTTGTATGAAAAAACTTCACACTCTATAAAAATGCCATACATATATATTTTGATTTTTTAGTATTTTTCTAAGACCTTATCCAATGAAATCCACAAATTTGTATGCTGAAGTGATTTCAACCATGGTTCAGAAAATAAGGGTATTTAACAGTAACTAATGCAATGTTGAATGGTTTTGCTGACGTTAGTATTCACATAAGATACTTGAGATTTTATAATAAGGTCTTACATATGGGACATTTCATCCGTACTTGAGCTGAGTCTCTCCCACGGTCTTAAGTTTTTAAATATTGTTTTATAGTAACATGTCAAATGCAATCATTTTAAAATCTGAAAAAATATTGAAAAATGCTTTGTTGAATAATAACATCTTATAGCTTATAGCCAAAGTGAGCAAAATTTTTTCTTATAGTTTTAAAGCTTTTTTGATGGAAAAAATTAATCTATAACAGGCGACTGGTCAAACGTCAATTCATATGAAACTGGATTTTTTCAGAATTTTTTCAAATTTTTAAGATTTTTTTTGGAGTACGACTATGTCTACACCATACAAGTCACATTCTAGCACCAAATGTTTGACAAACATTTCTGTATATGTACAGGAATTTTTCTCAAGTCGTACATAGTAGATTCATTTTTTGAAATTTTTTTAATCATTCTTTTAATCAAAAAAGCTCAAAAACTGTATGAGGAAAGACCTTGCCCACTTTGGCTATAAACTAGAAAATTCCGATATTCAACAAAATATTTTTCAGAATTTTTTTAGAATACTTTAATCACAGTATTCGATATGACACTTAAAAAAAAACATGTCAAGAAAATTTGCATAGCAAAAGTACAAAAATAAAATCCGTTGCACTTTAAACGTCTAATCAAACTATAAAACTTACAAACCAAATCGGGGAGGTCGAGAGTCAGACTCAGGTCGAATTAATATGGAATGCCCCATATATATTTTGATTTTGAATTTTTCATTTGAGAACTTATCAAAAAAATCCATAAATTACGCTGAAGTCAAATTCAAGCGTGGTTAAGAAAACTGGCGTATTTTACAGTAACTCCAATGAATGTCGGATATTTCTGCTTTTTCATAGCGGGAGCTTTGTTATTGTAAATTTCTTTTTGTTTTGTTTTGAGATGTTCATGGTAGGATAGTCAGAATGGTCCAAAACGTTGATAAAGATAGTTTTAAAAAAAGTCTGCGTGTGTATGTGTGTGTTCATATATGCAGTTTTCTTTGTGAGCATAAAATTGATAACTATCGTAATTTTTCATATATCTTCTTCAAATTTTGTACGAAAGTGGGTTATCATACACTGTTTCGGATAGGACTTTGCGCAAATTGGTTAAAAAGTTCGAGTTTTCTTGAATTTTGTAAATTGTTACAACTGTTTTTACGCTCCTACTTTCATAAAGTACGGTGTATCAGGCTTAAATTTTGTTCACAAATGAACTTACAGTAAACCATATTCTATCCAAAATTTAGCAAGAATCGATAGAGTCGTTCGAACTTTTAATTATTCTAAAATGACTTTAACTGCAATGAATTTGAAAACATCTGACTGCAATTTTCAAAGTAAAATCACATTCACTGATTATCAATGATTATTTTAATCTGAAGAGCGGTCGCGATGTTGGTAAATATCGATTTTACTTGATAAAAAAGAAATAATTGCTGTCATAAAAATAAAGAAGTTATTTTTTTTTTACAGATTTGGCTTAAGTTTGGTTTACATGTGGGCAACCATAGAACAAGGTTTAAATACAAATTTGATTCAAATTGGTAAAGTGACGCAAATTTGATGGCACTTTGCTTTTTTTTTAAAGAATTTCGTTTGCGAGTCCAGATTCGATCCACATATGGAGAATCATGAGAAAACCCTTCATACAAACTAGATCGAATCTATTATACACTGTTTCAGTGTTGAATGTGTGGGGATGAGGTCAATAAAAATACGCCAAAATATGTAACAATTGCATAAAAATGATCAATAATTTATTTCACTAAATGTAATATTCGTATCAAACTTCTGCCCCCCACAAACCTTGAAAAGTTTGCTCCTGCAAAATCTAACAAAGCCAATTTTAGAAATCTGGTTTTGATAACGATATTGCTAAAATTTTTATGTTGGATTGCTCCAAAGCTCATGAATCTCTATTATCTCGAGAACTCCAAAGATGTTCATTGATCTTTTTGAACAGTATGTGTATTTTCATATTGGAAATTATTGGCAAAGCTCGTTTTAGAATTCCCCTGAATATTTCCAGCTTAAATAATGATATAAGCTAGCTCCGCTTTTTCTACAAAATTCTTATAAACATGCATACATGTATTCATTCAATGAAACTGCAAAAATTCTCATTTAAAACTATTCCATCTTCAGCTATCGATTATATCACGTGATCGACGCGTGCTTCTATTTATAATTTCCTCCATGGCCCCATCTATTTCCATTAAAAGTTCTTCATGTGTAAGAAGTCTTTCAGATTCGTTTTTCGATACTTCATTAACTGTAGGTGAATTATTTCCTTTAATTTGACAATCTGATGCTTCTAATATGTTTTTGATTTCCGGATGATTCACTTCTGCAGAAAACGGTAGTTCTTCTGGAAGACTTTCCTTTTCCATTGGCTTTTGAATCTTCTCCATTTCTTCTTCAGCTTCATTGATAGGAATTTCTTGTTCAAAGAATTCCAATGTTTGTCTCTTCTCTGCCTCTTCCTCCTTAATTTCGTTACTGCCTCTTTCACCAAAATCATCAACCACATAATCTTCTGCCCTGAGAACTACATCCTCGACTATTTTTAATCCTCTAGGTTTCTTGTGCTGCAAGTTCTCCTCAGCCGGGAAACTTTCCTTTGTAGTAGAAACTCTTGAATTAGAAACTTGTGCTTGGACTTGTAATTCTTCCAATTTCTTTTCCTCATTCTCTTCCTTGTCCCACAAACTATCTGTTGTACTTGAAACTTCTGAATCTAAAGTTTGAGCATTGGCTTGCACTTCTTGCAGTTTCCTCTTCATGTTTTCCTCTTCTCTTTTCAATCTCGCCATTTTCCTCTCAATAGCCAATTCCCTGTTTGCTTTGATTCGAGCTTTGACCTCTTCGCTCAATTCCGAAGGTTTCACAGTGCTAGCGGATCCCAAAACATGTCCAGTGGGTTTATTCGTTTGTATTGGCGAAGCGCTCGTAACTTGCCTCTGTTTTTCAATTTGCTCTGCGATGAGTTTATCAAATTCGTCAATGGGTGCTTCTTCGGGTACAGATTGTTCCTCCTGTGTTTCTCCATCCTCTTTGTCCTGGTCGATTATATCGTCATCAGCTGTTATCATACCGAGCCTATACTTTTTGAGAAAAACTTGAACATTTTTCTTGGTGCCCAATGTTTCCATCTTTTCGAGAAAATCATCAAATCTGTACTTAGGAAACAATCTATGCGCCCAATGTTCCATCCTCTTCATAACTCGATCCAAATCCTCCTTTTCGTGGCCCTTTCCATGAAACTTAAAGCCCTCAAAGTACTTCTCGATTGTCTGAACGCCTTTTGGGCCTTGTATTCGCTCCGCATTGAGTTTTGGTTGTGGATTTCTCACAACTTTCTTCTTGGAAGTTGATGGATCTATTCTCCTGCCTTTTCCACCTTCGCCTTCTCCATCCTCTTTATTGCCTGGATCTTCCTCAGCTTCATCAGAGCGATATCCTCCCTCATCGCCTGAATTTAGATTGTCTCTTCCGACTTCATTTTCCTCATCAGAGAGTTCCATTTTAATTTATTGAGGGAGCAGAGAAGATGCGGCAAATAATTGATTGAGAATTTTGTGATTTTTTCAAAAAATTCAAGTTTCCCGCCAATTTTGGTGCGAGTTAAAAATCGCCCCCAAACCGATAGACAGTATCTATTCCGGGTTTGGTATGCACGAGCAAGGATCAAGCTGTGTTTTCAATTGGAAAAGCGATAAGAGAAATAGATGATTTTGCAGAACTTCCGTTATCGCATATTTCTAACCTCTTTCGGGTCGAAGAGCGCTGAGGTCGTGTTCGCCCGTTCTTAGAATTCGCCACTTACTTCTTCGTGATTTTCTGCCTCTTGCTCCTCCTCCTCCTCCTTGTCCAGAAATTTGTCAAATTCGCCTTCTGATTTGCTCATACGTTCCAGCAACGACTCAAGCAATCTTTTGTTTAGCCTGTCGGTTTGTGTTAACTCCCGCGCGCTTGGATCTGGCCTGTACTGCTGATGTTCCACCTCGTCCTCTTCACGTTCCTGCCCATTTTGCGGATTGTCCGCTTGCAATTTGGCGAGACCTTCGGTTCCTTGGTCCATAGGCGTTCCTGGCATTTTATGAAGCAGATTTCGCGATCGTCGCAAGTCTCGACCGAAGATCGTCGAACGAAGAGACCAATAAACACGTATCGCCAATTGCGTGATCTAATTATTGCTAATTCTGTTATACGGGACTTAGTCACTGCGTCGACTCATAGTGACTAGACATGTTTCCGCCTGCGCATTGCTTCGTTGAAAGGAGGCGCTTCTTTTGATTTTATTCAATGACATGCCTTCGATTTGAGGGTCCTGAGTCACCTAAAAAAAGGCATGTGAAAAAAAATTATGGACATTACACTTATTGAGGATTTTTAACAGAAATAAATTCACCATATTTTACAAGAAGTGTTCAATTTTATAAACAAGTTACATAGATATGGATAACCAGTTTGGAGCATTTTTATTTCGATTAATACACATTAGGATTGCAAAAGTGCAATGAGCACTTGTCTGCAATGTTGGAACTTACATATCTCAAACCTAAAATAATAGAAGAAATAGTGACCTATAAAAGGTGTTCATGGGTGAACTGAGCTTATGTTAGTGTACTTCGGGGCATATACAGGGTTCAAGAACTATCTAATTTAATAAAAAATCTAATAAACCTCTAGGGTTATTTTTGACATTATCCTGCAATTTCTTTTTGCGCGCATAACTGACCATCAGATTTGTAAATGTCCGATACTTGTGCGAATAAAGATGATCTTACAATTAGCCTTATAATAATGACTCCATATTGATTACTATGCAATGTGCAAACCTTTGGAGAACAACAAAAAGTATTAATTTTTCATACATTCTTACGGTAATCTCCTTTGTAACATGCAAAAATATAATGAATGCATAAAGAAAGTATTAGAAAACTTTGCTCTTTCATTCTTTTGACTATTACTTCGGAAATTTATACGAAAATGGGTATTTTTTGCATCTATTCAATTGATTACACATAATTTCATGATAGCTACAGTTTATTATTATGCAATCATTATTGGAAAAACCAACTGTATTGTAAATTATATTTATCTAATTAATGAAGATTCACAACTCTGCTAGCCATGTTTTACAGTGGGTTTCGAAGTTTTGGAGAAAAGTAGTTTAAAGCTTTCACTGCTCAGTACATAATAACCTTCTTTCAAAAAAACTTACATTTAAAGATTATTAAGTACATACTAACCATTACAATCATGCAATTTTGCAAAGACATACGGAGCATCAAAATGATGTAAAGATTAAGCAAAATTCCTGACCTGTTGCAACTTTTAAATCAAACGGGTAAACAAATTGTAGTGTTCAATGTGTTATTTCATCTGTCGTGAAGTGCATTCTAGAATGAGTGTTGTAATCCAGGATATAGTGAAAATTGCATTTACTGTTGCAAATTATTTACACAGTTTTCAATGAAGAAATATTCATTTGCATACTTAAAATCATAGAAATGTCAAGTAGACCTCAAATAAAATTCTAACACTCGTCCTAGAATTCACTCTGACCGATTGGTTCACTGGTCTGGAGGCTACGACAGGTAAAACAACTTTACCCATTTTCATCACACCATTTTGGTGCACCGTGTATCTTTGCAGAATTGCATAATTGCACTTCACAGTAGTCAAGGGAAAAAATTTTTAAAATGTTTTTTTAATTTCTGGAGGTTTAATTGACATTTCCAATGAGTTACTCACAAAGCAGGATTATTGTTTAATTCATATATAAGCCAATTAGAAGCTATGATTTGAATCGAAAATTCTCCGATGAATGCAGTTATTTTAAAGTATTATCCATAATAATAATGGTATCATGACGAGCAAAAACTCATATTCATTATTGGGAGATCATTCGTCGATTTACCGTTTAGATATTGTATAGTATCAGTTGTTCATAAAGTTACAGTCCTTCCGTTGACCGATGTTAGGATAGGATAATCAATCGGTTGTATCTTTTAAACTACTGATACTATCGAAAATCAATACGGCTAATCGCTTGAAGAGTTTTTAATTATGATAATGTGATATTGCTTGTCATAATTGGACTATTATTATGGTTTAGTCTTTTTTCAAAGCGAAAGAAAGAATATGACTTTGGAAATTTAGATCGTATCGGTGAATTTCCTATTCGAATCACGGCTTTCAATGTGCTTACCTGTAAACATCCAATTCTGCTTCGTCAGTACCTCCTTGGAAGTTCCAATTAAATCACCGGAAATTGTTAAAAACGTTTTTAAAATGTGACACTGATTCCATTAATGTGAAATGCAGTTGCAGCTTCAACTGGCCATTAAGGGTTAAAATCGTTTCGTGACAATAAAAAATTGAAAGAAAAAAAAAGTCGAATCACTACTGAACGTAATTATTGCTGATACGGATTAATAATTCTTTGCTGTTAAAAATGATAGCGCATCACCGAATATTTTAATAATAAACTGGTGTATTAAATTAGATACACAAGTATAGTATAACGATTTTTATATCGTAATCTCTCAACTTCTAATTATGTTGTACAATTTATTTTAATGTGAAATTAATAAAAAATGATGCAACCAAATTTTGAAAGTCATGAAATTTCAGGTTCAGCTCGAACTGCAGTAAGAATTGTATTACTGTAATATTTCGTAGTAGCAGGAAACCATATTTCTGTGCTGAATGCTCTTATACAATCGTTGGCAAACACAACAACATTGGAGTCAACAACATTATTAATAGACCAGTCGCCGCTCTGAGATAAAATTCTGTCATCATTTTGTTTGATTTCTTCTCTTGTTTTCTAAATAGCATATCGAACATCAATACAAGCCTTTTTCCGCAAATTTTTCTATTTCTCAATTGCTTATCTAAATTTATAAAACTACATAAGACCAAAATCTGCGGTGAAATAAAATGTCCTCCATCTAATTTTGGAGCACAATTTGGCCTTGGAAAATGTTTTTTTACTTTCCAACTCATTTATTGTTGAGGAATATTGTTCTGTATACTGAGTTCTATACATAATGTATACTGAGTTCTAGTTTGTTCAATGGTGATTTTCGTGTTTTCAGTTCCTGAATTGTAATTCGAGGAATAAATCGCGCCCAGGCTTTTTATTCGATTTACATTATATCGATATTGTTATTCAACGAAATGAAAAATGTCAATACCAAGAGTAGAAAAATAGAACAATCATATTCCGGTGACAAAATTCTTTTTATAGCTTTATTATTTTTACCCATTCTGTTAAAATATACTAAAGCTATTTTTCCCTGCTCTGTTTTACACAATCATCCCTCATAATAACAGAATGTCAATCCATCATTATTATCAATATAACAATTGTAGTTTTGAGATAAAGTTATGGCATACAGTTCCGCGGTTTTTTTCGAATCGGGCATTGAGCATCAGTCAAATATTCACATTGTCACGAATTGTTATTATTTTGATAGATATTGTGCTGTAGTAAATTCCATGGTGATTTTTTCAAATGCTTTATATCATATCATTATTGCGGTGAAAAACTGTCAACTCTATTAATAAAAAGGGGAAAAAGGATGCTAAGTAGAACCTTGCACATTGCTTCCTCACTAATTTTCGCTTCTTACAAAGCTGACTCTATGAGGAAGGATGTGAACCAATTTTAGCTTCCTCACAGAGGAAGCTTTGTCAAAAGGGAAAAATATTGTGGAAGATTCTAGCTTGCATCCTTGTCTTGTGACATCTTACGTGAGTTGTAGCAATATGTAAATTCATTGAAATATTCAAAATGGTATAAAATACGGACCACTCTACCGATCATTACAAAATTTTCTCCATAGGAGCATTCAGTATTTTTGTTAGTCTGTAAGAAATTTCAATTGATTCCGCGTTATTTAACGTGAGTTTGCGCAAAATTTGAATTTTTCAAAAATCTCCAAATTCCATAAAAATCAAACCTATTTATAGATTCATTCCCAATTCAATACGGATCCTCCTTTAGCATGACTTTATTTGTAAAAAATTATTTAGCTCAATAGCTAATAAATTTGCGGAAGCTAGAGAAACTACAGACATTTTTCTAAAAATTCAGAATTGAATGAAAATAATCGTATGTCAACATTTTTTCCAAAATGATTACAAATAAAGGGTTCCACGTGTGTGTAAAATTTCAGCTTGATTGATAATCAAGCTGCCCTTCCAGGTATTCTGATATCTAAGTTAAAATTTTACATGCTGGTCACATGTGAGTGCACACATACATACATTTCCATGCGTACATATATACATACATACATTGTTTCTGAACCACTTTTCTCGACGTTTTCTGGGACGTGATTCTGCGTATACTGACATAAAAATCTCGGAAAAAATGGTTTCACGAGAACAAAGCTTTCTCTATTAGCGAAGCGAAACACCATTATTTATTAAAAAATAAAACCCTTTTTCAATTCACAGCAGGTTCGAAGATTACGTTCGGACTGCCTGTGTTTAGTCAAGCGTACAGTGAGGTGAAGGTAAATATTTAACAATACAACAAGGAATCCAACAAATTGGACTAATTTTATCATTCCATGTTGTTTTGATACAATCAGGGTATTTTTCCGTGCTCTTACACAATCATTGCTAAAGCCGCAGCAGAATTCGAATGATTCCCCATCATTATCAATATAACAGGCGTAGGTTAGAGATAAATTTCCGTCATACAATTCCGCTGTTTTGTTTCTTCCGTTTTTCCGAATCGCACATTGAACATCAGTCCGATATTCTTCCCCACCAAACGGGCATAACCCCCCGATATTTTCCCGTCGCGATGCATCGGGAGAGGAGCACGTGGTACGAGAGTGTCAGAGACTGGAGAATTGACCGGGTGGCGTGATTTTGAGCCGGCGCTTCGACTAGCGAACCGAGTAAGTACAACGCGTGGTGTCGGCCGTCTTGGGGCCCTAGTGGGGAATGAGCTTTTGTGCGGGCAGGATATTCGCGAACGAACCAAGATCCGTTACTAGTAAGCGTCGGGCTGTTGACTCTTCTACATCTCAGTATCTACCATATGTATATGTATATCTTATATATATATATACATAGCGAGAACAATACTATCACCCGATTTCGATACAAGACAATCGTGTGTCGGTTCGATCGTGCAAGTGTGCGCGCCAAGAATAACACGTGTTCAGCCGACGGGGCGTCTCTCACGGTTCAACAATAACGGTTTTCTCGGACTTGCACTGTTGGTTAAAAATTCATCGAGGACAGACGTACCGGTAATCGTTCCATTTCCGTGCTTCAACAGCTAAAGCCAATATCGCTAATATATAGTTTACGAAACGTCATCTTCTTATCTACGCGGACTATTTCCTGGAGGTAAATAGATAACTGAATTCTGATCAACCAATTTTTCTCACTATGTTGATACAATAAGATGTTTATATAAATATAATAAATCTTTTCGCCGAGCGTGCGTATACTTGCGACAGTCGCATTCCTGTGCGGAACTAGCAGCAACTTTGAGGATAGCCTTAAAAATAGTATGTGCGACCGGGCACCAGTCCATGAAAGGTGAAATGCATATGCGAGGTGGAAACCATTGCGATGCTTCTTTGCTTGTACGTACACGGTACGCTAACTAATTAAGCCACAAGAAAGCCCGTTGGATTGTGTCGACTGTTGTATTGGCATACACACACATATGCACATGAATATATATATAATAAATGTGTGTTATATGCGGCGTGTATTTGCACGAATATACGACATGTGCGTCACTGGGGCATCCGCTATGTATTTCGTTCGTGACCGAGTGTTTTCTATAGTTGAGGCGTGCATTTTACGTTTCGCGAAGTTCACTGCGATGAGACTTGTAGCTTTGCATGTGTGCGCGCGCGGTGTTAGTCGGATACCGCGTCCGCCTTCCTCACA
Organism: Tromatobia lineatoria; assembly: GCA_949699805.1. Lineage (NCBI taxonomy): Eukaryota > Metazoa > Arthropoda > Insecta > Hymenoptera > Ichneumonidae > Tromatobia > Tromatobia lineatoria. The sequence goes on along the minus strand of OX453042.1, from coordinate 13,845,412 downwards.
CAACGCTTTTGCTATGACCACGTTTTCTGTTGTGACCGTTTAGGAGCCTACCTACCTACCTACCTACCATCGCGCGACTTTGCTGTATATATGTCTAAAGAACGGTGTGCCAAAGAGCGGAACATCAGCCGGTACTCGTAACTAGCTGGAAATTGACCACGTGGTTTCGACACCTGCCAACGTAGTTCTTCTACGACGAATACAAGGTGTTTTTAATCCGGAAATACTTTTCTTTTCGACTATGATATCATTCTAGAAGTATTTTTTTTAAATGTGTTGTCGTTGGACGTTCATTGACTGTCACGAAACAGTGGAATTTATACTGCACATTTTTTCGAGAAAGGATGCAAAGTGGAAACTTGCATATTGCTTCCTCAATGGTTTCGAATTCATGCAAATCCATGTCTATACAAAAGTTTGTTTATCAGTTTTAGCTTTCGTACAGACTCTCTATTCGGTTCTCGACAGGAAAAACGATTGAAGCGAAAATGTGGTTATTTTCCCGAGAAATAATCGTGAAAGCAAAAATTCGATCATTCTGGGAAGCGTAGCCACGGCGATCGATATACGCAGTTGTTTTCTAAATCGTTAATCGCTAATTTGCAAATGTCGAGCAGATAGACTAGCATATAGAATAGTTAAACAAATGCAAAGTACCTTCTTTAACATCTGTGAAGTACGTACGTTGGATTATTTAAACTACTGAATACATTCAGCTTATCTGTTGCCGATTCGTGAAAGGAAAGAATCATTAAGTGTTATTGTATGCGACAATTGGCGGTCAAGTTTTATTCTCGATGGAATTTTTGCGAAGCGCATCTCGGGTTTGAGACCGTGACCGCTAGATTCAAAGAGCGCGAAACTGAAGCCTAATTCAAATCTCACTAATACGACTCTTTTTACAAGTGTCGATTGTAGCTGCTTGATAAATCTATTTAATAAATTAAACAAGTTCTTCAATCAGCCACAATCGACGAATTTTTATCTCTAACAAATTGTAAAAAAAATTCCGCCACGACCCGGGACTACAATTCTAGTCCCCGTTGTCTGTTTTTGTATTTGCAAAAAAATTATGACCATCAAAATTTCTGCATCTTCAAAAAAAACTTTGTTACGTTGTAGCGCCGTGACATTAGTTCTGAGAGGAAAATGTCTCGTGATTTTTTTGTTCCTTTTTTAATTCCCCGATGGCGGATATTTTCGAAAAAAAAAATTGTGTGAAATTAAGACGATCTGTGCAAATTGAAAACTTTGTCACGCTGCATCTTTTCCGTTTTGACTCGGAGAGAAAAGTTTGTAAGAGACATCTTCTTTCTTTTCTCATTTTGAAGTGGCGGTTATTCGTACTTTTGAAGTAACGGTTATTTGTGAGTAGTTATTTGGACTTTTGTCTTTGTCCACGTTTCCTGACTAGAATATTGATCAAGAGCAAAAATGTCGTAGGACTTTTTTGTAGTAACCATGATTATCTAGTGGCGGGTTCCGCCGGATTTTTTTTAAGGGCAAAGACATATTTTTTTTGCCATTTAAAAACTTTGGATATCGCTATATCCTAGATAGATATAAAGCTAGATAAAAAGATATCGCGGTATCGATATCGCTATATCCTAGATAGATATAAAGCTAGATAAAAAGATATCGCGGTCCAAAGTTTTTAAATGGCAAAAAAATATTTCTTTGCCTTTAAAAAAAAATCCGGCGGAACCCGCCACTAGATAATCATGATTACTACAAAAAAGTCCCACGGCATTTTTGCTCTTGATCAATATTCTAGTCAGGAAACGTGGACAAAGACAAAAGTCCAAATAACTACTCACAAATAACCGTTACTTCAAAAGTACGAATAACCGCCACTTCAAAATGAGAGAAGAAAGAAGATGTCTCCTACAAACTTTTCTCTCCGAGTCAAAACGGAAAAGATGCAGCGTGACAAAGTTTTCAATTTGCACAGATCGTCCTAATTTCACACAAATTTTTTTTTCGAAAATATCCGCCATCGGGGAATTAAAAAAGGAACGAAAAAGTCCCGAGACATTTTCCTCTCAGAACTAATGTCACGGCGCTAGAACGTGACAAAGTTTTTTTTTTGAAGATGCAGAAATTTTGATGGTCATAAAAAAATTGCAAATTGTATGGAATCTACACTGAGAGAAAAGCATATCGTTTATTTAACCATTTTACATGGTGGAACGAATATAGGAAGGCAATGTTTTATGGTTAAAACGATGATAACATGGCTCAATAAACGATACTTGCAAGGTTGTTGAAAAAAAACGTTGAAATCGTATATGCAACAAAACGGCATATTTTAAACTATTATCATTTTTATGATCGCTACTATAATTATATTTGCTATAATCATAAAATATAGGGGTTCCTCCTGGGACTTATATTAGTGGTTGATCCAACTATTTTCTTATATTTGCTATAACCATAAAATATAGACGTTCCTCCTGGGAATTATAGTTTATAGTTAGATTATCGTCAGTCCAACTATGTTATTTTTAAAATTACCAGTTTTTTCTCTCAGTGTAGACTGCTCCATCGATTTTCTTCGGGTTTTGTACTGAATTCTGCTCAATAACTGTCTGGTTGTGTTAAAACTTTAGCTTGATAGATAAAAAATTGTTAACGACAATAATTTTCGAGGCAATTAAAAAGCACAAAATTCTGAACCAGAATCAAGCTCAGAAATTTTTTGCTCCACAGTTGTAACTTTTATGAGATATAGAATTGTGGGCGGTTTTGGTGATAGTATTAGGATAAGAATGGTAAGTGAATCTCCACTGTTCTTATACACGGCCGCTTATCTACTAAGCATCGTGTAGTAGGATAAAGTAGTCTGAATTTCCTACAAAATTTATAGATATAGTCTTGTTAGATTTCAGTTTGAAAACAAAAAAATATTGTCAAACCATGATGTTATTGTTTAATCTAAAGCCGCCGCATAATTTCTTCATCTAATTTACTTTAAATTCGAATAGAGCATAGCTTGTCATATGTCCTATCGTACGATCGGATACTTTTTAATTTTTTTTATTTTTGAAACAGCAACATGTAAAAGTTCGATTTTTCTTATAGAAAAAAAGTATCAAATTAATATTATCTGCCGTTTTTCAAAAACTTGATAAGACTATGTGGTAATTTTGTGCTGAATCTCGATCTCTTCATATCAAAACTCATAAGAAAAAAACATTGAAACTCGTTTTTTTTAAAGGTTCTAAGATCATGAACAAGTTCTGTTATGAACCTTTTGTAAATTTGATAAATTCCTATGATTGTATTTGAATATATTTTTTAGGAATTTTCGGATATGCTGATTGTCGTGAATTTTATAAATAAGGAAGCAAAATTGCATGAATAGCTTTCTCTAATACGTATATATGTTCTTGAACACGAATGAAGTAGATTTTATCTAGTAAATGTGTATACAAATTATCCCCTCTCTTAAAGTGCGCTTAAGCAGAGCTCAAATTTATGTAACAAATCAGCCGACTGAAATCACGTACACTTATGTTTTTCTTCAATTTCCTCTGGCTTGAGAGTAATCACGTAAATAGCTAAATTATGGCTCATCATAATTTACAATGAAACCATTGGATTTGATGACTGAGAGTTTTCTGGGCTTGTCTTAGCCTTTAGTACATACAGACATTGATGGTCGCTACAGAGTCAGTATAAGTGAATTTTGTATCATATCACGTTAATGTATGTCGTTATTGCCGTCCGTGATTCTTAAGAGAGATGACATTGTGTGTCAGTACCGTCGCCAGCTTCTTTTTATTCGTTCAGGGCCTGTTAAAATAATACATAACGTGTAATTTCGTGACCGTTAGAGCTTCTAAATTGCTTTACTCGAAAATTCACCTCAGCATATCAAGTCGTACTTAGCACTTTTTACAAGAAATTGTCTATCGACATTATTTCTTGACACGGCATAAATCGTGCATGGTATACGGTATAATTGCTTAAAAATGACAAGTATATCATCTACTACATCCGGTGTATTTGTTTCGGAATGTATTTATACCACTTACGGATTTTAACGGATCATTGTCAATTGACATTTAGATCTATAATCGTCTGAGTTACTGCGCATTCGGATGATTTCTTCACGGATCTTTTTATACTGGAACAAATCACAACAAAAATAAATGTAAATTGTTATAAAGGTTAAAATAAAGGGAATGAAAACTATCAATATAACACATTTATTTATTGACCCATATTTGCCTTTTTGGGATTTAGAATGTAAATCATCGATTCTCTTCTCTATCGATTCAGCCATTTTTTATCGACCCTGCCTAATCTGCCCCATAATTGGAGATACTACTAAAAAGCACTGTACGTGAAGTTTCAGATTTTTTAAAACAATATTTACCAAAATATCATTTTTTTCAAAAGCAAGTATCTCGGAAATTTGAAGTTACTGAAAAAAAAAACAGTCTCACACTAAAGTTGTGTTTTTCTGTTAGCTTTCAAGCGAAATATTTGAAATAATTATCACATTCCAGTGTTACGTCCGGGTAACAACCACAATTGCCCTATCTTTGACCTTAGCTTCTGCTAATTTTTCAGGGATCGGGCTAAACTATTTGATCAGAAATTAATATTTTAGTGTTTGAATTCCATATTTTTCGGCTTGAAATTTAATCTCCGAGCTGAGATTCATTGAACCATCCTTGATTTTTCAGAGTTTTATTGCCTGATACGTTTTAATGATTTTTAATTTATTCTCTGAAACAATACTTGAGTTAGAAGCATTTGAATAATTCATTTATGGAAGTTGGAGGTTGACTAGGAGGATTGAGTCGTGGTTTACTTTACGTGAGATCAAATAGTCGAAAAAACTCAGAATAATTGTTGGGGGTCGACCTCGCACATTTAACTAAGTCCAAACGATGACCAAAAAAACTTTTAGTTTTTTTCTTACCACTGATTTGTTTCACTTTTTATTTCTGGAGATGTTGTTGTAGATTTGAAAGTATACAAATAAATACAAAAATTGCGTCCTTTTATAAATAATTAGAAGGAAGCAGTTTTTTCAAATTGGTTGGAAAACCGGTCCGGTCCGGTCTCCTACTTTTCAAACGGTTTTCTTCATCTTAAGAGGCAGCGATACCCCCCCCCCCCCTCCCTTAATTTCGGAAGCTGTTTTCTCCCGAACGATACGGCAGATAGGGTCCGGATTTTGAGAAGATACGCAGGAGTATCGCAGAATTTGGCTAAGCTTCTGGCTGCTCATTCGACATAGCCGTTTATTTTTAAGCATTAAAAGAAAAATAATGCGAGAGAGACAGAGCTATGCTAGAGAAAGAGAGAGACAGATCTATAGGCGTTAACATTGGGCGACGAAATTTCTGGCGGTATATCACTGCGTCTTAAATCTTATAGTGAATGAACTTTAGTGATTTGACGAGGGCCAGTCCCCCCCTCCCATTGGCCGATTTCGTCCGTCTTTTACTTTCTTGTAAACGCGTGGAGTACCGCTTTGAGTGCGAGCTAGTAAAGGGCCCCTTACCCCTTCTTCGCAACGAGCCCTGTCTACCCTTTCCACACTAGTGCATCTATTTTCCTTTTTACCGACCACCGGCTGCAGGACTCTTTTTTGAGGAGTGCAGCGGAGCTCGGAGGGTTGCATTTCTTCAGGCACCACATTCGTAGGTAACATCGGTGGGTATGATTTTTTACCTAAAATGGAGGTGTTATTTTTTTTTTTTTAGTAAAAATTGGATTTTTTTTGTAGAACTTTCGAAAAACGGGGAAATCCTTTTTTCTTGATCCATCAGCACATCTTTCAGTCTTACAGTCTTTCCGGCCGCATTTGATTTCAGAAACAACGTCTCTTGTCGTCTGGTCGAATCGCAGCACTCTCTAGCGGGCTACGAGTTTTTTGTGGCTGAATACTGCCACTAAATTCACTACAGCGCTTGTTTAATTCATCTTTACGAATCTTAAATTTTTAATATATTCAGATTATGAACGTTTGATGTCTAAGTGTCTATCATGCCAACAATAATATAATATGTATAATTCTAATGCCCATCCGGACTAGCAAAAACCTCGGCTCGAAATGTTAGTTAACGCGATGACCAAGAGGGCGCGCTGACGCAGGCCATGGTTAAGGATGTCTGATACGTACAGTCCCGTCAAAAGTGAGTGTCAGAGACAATTTTGATCGCTATCGGAAAGAAATAATACATATAAAACGTGCTGAAAAGATTGATTTCGCATAATAATAATCCCAAAATGTACTTAACAAATTGGTGAAAAAAAACAATTGTTCAAAAAACAATCAGTCAACCTAACTTTTTTGAATTAAAATATGTTATGTTAATTTTTTTGAATGCGTATGAATTTTTTCAAATTTTTTTCTTTATTTTAATTTCGATTTTTAAAAATTTTGAACAATGAGCAGAATATAACAAATTTTGGATATGCGTTATGCAAAAAAATCTTGAGTGTAGTAGACGATTTTATGCCGAACACATATCCAAAATTCGTTATTTCGCGCACATTTTGGAAAAAAAATCACAATAGAGAAAAAATCTTTTAAAAAACTCATACGCATTCAAATAAATTAACATGTCATTTTCATTAGAAAAAAAGTTAGGTTGACTGATTGTTTGTTGAACAATTGTTTTTTTTTTCAGAAATTTGTTAATAACATTTTGGTATTATCACCATGCTAAATTTATCCTTTCAGCACGTTTAATATGGATTATTTTACCGATTTTTATTCCATCGGGAAGTAATTTTCTCAGAAACTCACGATTGGCCGAAATGCTGGATGCCCGGGCGTATAAAATATTAACGCCGAGGCGAAGTCGCAACTTTCGGCTTAGGGTCGTAATATACTATATTGTAACTAAACCTCGTTCCCTGATGAGTTTTTTTTGCGATATCGAGGGTCATGCAGGAAAACTGCAGTTTTATTAGTCATAAAAAGTCCGTTTTTTAATTTTTAAAATAATAATTTTCCCGCCATTCGGAACTATCACACAGTTACATTTTTTAAATGTCAGAACATCTATTGGAGTCACTTTGGCGATTTTTTTTTGAGATATCAACAGTCATGCAAGAATATTTCGTAATTTTTGCAATAAAAAGATTTTTAATTTTCAATTTTTTAAAATCCTTTCGCCGTTTTTTTTTTGTAAAATAATTATACCCACCAAAATGTGAGAATTACTTCAAACATTCCGCTCGAAAGCAAACAGGAAAACACAACTTCGATGTGCAGACATATTTTTTAGAAACTTCAAGTTTGCAAGAGATTCGTAATTATAAAAGGCATTTTCTATAATATTGTTTTCAGTTGAAAAAATTCGCAGATTGCTTTTCAGTGGTAATTTGATACATCCAATTATGGGGTAGATTGGAGAGACTTAAAAAAAACGTGGCTGAATCGACAGAGAATGCTCCATATACAACATATGCTTTACATCTATAATAAAATACCATAAAATAAGAATAGGGAAATAAATATATACGTTAGAAAATTATATAACATAAAATATAAATCACGCAAAAACACGCAACTGTCCTTCGCAGAGTCGGCAACAAGCAGATTACCTACGAGCTTATGAAAAGTTGCCACCTATAGTCATACTACTGCCAGGTTGTAAAACATTCCGGAAATATGTAGCGGAAATACAAAAAGAATATTTTTAGATAGGGAAATCGGTAAATGGGGGAGAAAGGCGAACCGACTTAATGAAGAAATTAGTTAATCTAATTGTAACTCGATACGTAACAAAGTTAGTATAAAGTCACATCACATCAGCAGCGAAAAAACAAAATAGGAAATGAACAAATATAAAATCCCGTGAGGCTCTGATATAAGTACTCGCCAATATCACAGTATGTATCAATGACGCGTTTTCGTGTATATCTTTAGTTCCGTTTCTCCTTAGTTTTGAAGAAGAGGGGCGTTAGAGTTCAAAGAGCAGTTATATTCTTATCATCGCTTATAGAAATAAATCAAAGATTGAAGCTTGCAATTTTCCTTTGTTAAATAATTTATGGACTAATGGAAAAAAACATTCCGTGAACTCAGCGATTATATAATTAAAATATAACTTTGATGAAATAATTTATAACATGATTGAAAGATTACATACTTAAATATATCAGATATAATCGGTAATCCAGTAAAGAAATCCTTATGAATAGAATCAATATGATTAAAACGAGCATTCGATGGTGATTATTTCCGAAAGGAATTAAATCGTGTCAAAAAGCAGTTGAATACTTATCGTGGATTACGAAAACATTAATTTAATAAGATTAAGAGGCTACGTCACTTTGGCGCTCGGAAAAATAGGTATCAAAGTAAAATCTTTGTTGACGCCGATCTGAAGTATATGAATATGTTTTATTTTTATTTTTTATTATACATATTGGTTTCAGGAATGATTCGAAATAATGCTATTAACAGTAATTAGGACACTCTTAAAAATTCTTGCTGACGATGTTCTTATTTACTTTGTCAGACATTGACTGAAAAATAAAAATATACATTTTTCTTATTTAGAAAAGTTATAGCTATGGTGTGACGAAAGAAATTGTTTTCTTTTGTAATTATGTAGAATTAAACGCTGTCTAAAAAAGAAAAACTTAAATTCTTATCGAAATCCCGAGTTTAAAAAATGTATAACTTATGAACATCGCACTTAATTTCCAAAAAACCCCATGTCACACGATATGTAATATTATAAAGAAAACGTGTTGTAAATTTCAAGAATATCAGTTAAGTAATCTTAAAATATCGTGTACACCAGTTAAAAATAACTAGTTTCGAGAAAAACGCCAAAGCAAAAACCGTACAACGTGAGCGACTCTGAAGCACTCACTGTGAATTGCTATAACTTCCGAAAGAGATCGAATTCAAAAATGATTAAGCGTTCAAAATATACCTGAAAGTATAAACAATTATATCTAGCCAACGAAAACGGGTTTTGAAAATCTCAAGGTGGCGTAACCCCTTAAAGATTAGAGTTTGCAATTTTCTTCTGTTAAATAATTTATAAATTGTGGAAAAGATGATAAAAATTGAAAGGTCACAAAATCGAAGTATATTGCCTGGAATTGAGAAACCATTGAATAAATGCATATCTATGAAATCAATGCAAATAAAACGATCATTCGATACCGATTATATCCGAAAGGGATTAAATCATTTTACGGTTTCTATGGACGCGCAGCTGCTGTCCCACTGACACCGTTAACGCGCTGCTGCCGGTTGCACGAACGGACTTTGACTGCAAAGCGCACCGCAGTTATACGTCTCGGGAAGGTATACTTCGGTTATACCTATAGATACAAATAGGCTGACTTTGGCCGAACGACATAGTTCACGCTGAAGTGTTTATCGAATGATTGCCGATGCACTATACGGAAAACGCCGCGTGAGCTACGGCCCTGCCAGAGCCAGTTATTTAGTCCGGCAAATCGTTGCACCCAGGAAAATATTTGATGACGAATCTCTGCATGTGTCAAATATACCATGCGAAGAGTAGAATATAAAAGCCATTCGATGCTGTAGCTTACCAGTAAACACGTTTTATTCCGATAATATAACACCTGCGCAAAAACAATTATGTCGATTGAGATCACAAATAGACATTAGGGTGAAAATATTTTGAGTTTAAGGTAGTCCTCCTGTATTGTCTGACATCGCATAAGTTCGAGCGAAATCGAGACAGAATTACGAACTGTTCTCGAAGAAATAAAAATCTGAAAAAAATCAACTATATGAAAGATGCTGAAGAGATTAATTTGGCATAAGAATAGTTGAAAGATGTTATTAACGAATTACTGAAATAAATAATTGTGCAACTAATTGCCCGGCAACCTAACTTTTTTTTGTTATGAACATGATTTGTTTATTTTTCTAAATACGTGTGGATTTTTTTATAGAATTTCATCTGTTGTTTGAAAATGGCCGTTTTTTCGAAGTGTACAATTGAAAATCAGAAAAAAAATCTGAAAAAATACACACGTATTTAGAAAAATAAATAAATAAAAAAAGTCAGGTTGCCGGGTAATTTGTTGCACTATTATTTATTAAAGTAATTTGTCAATAACATTTTTTAATTATCATTGTACCAAAATAACCTTTTCAACGTTTTCCGTACGCTCGATTTTTTTTAGATTCATATTTCATCGAGAACTGTTAGTAAATTTTGTTTAATTGTCCCTCGAACTTATACGGCGTCAATTCTTCTTTCTTGGTTTCACTCCAAAATTTTCTGTATAACCAAAAAAAATTAGTGCTCAAACTGCGGCCTGTTAAAAGATATTTACAGGTCGCTCAAAGCAATGAAAAATATCAAAATTTTTTAAAAACTACTTTTTTTATCAATTGTTCCAAGAATTCTCATGTGATAATTATTTTTTTTATTGAAATATTTAATGATCGAAAGCCCTAGGCAGATGAAAAATGATTGGAGGTCGCTCAGTTTTCTAAAAGAAAATAAAAATTTTAGTTTGCAGCATCTCTCACTGCAAAAATATTTTCGTTAGTGTCTCTCAAAAAATGACACGAAAATTCTTCCCAACTAAAAAATATTTTGACGTTGCTTATTGCATTACAAAATTTCAGTTATAGATATTCCACCGAATATCAGACGGAAATCTGGCCATCAAATTTTGGTGCTGTTACGTCATGGCTTTTATAAATTTTGTTTTATTTTTAAATCGCCGCAACTCTATAATTGTATTTTATTTGTTTTTCCATTTTTACGGATGTATGATACGTACAATCCCGCCAAAAGTGAGTTTCAGAGACAATTTCGTTCACTTCCCAAAGGGATAAAAATCGGAAAAAAATAATGTATATAAAACGTGCTCAAAAGATTAATTTCGCATACTAATAAGCCAAAAATGTTATTAAAAAATTGGTGAAAAAAACAATTGTCCAACTAACAATCAGTCAACTTAATTTTTTTTCTAATGAAAATGATATGTTAATTTATTTGAATGCATACGAATTTTTCAGATTTTTTTCTTTATTTTGATTTGGATTTTTTTTATTGCAAAATGCGCAGAATACAACAAATTTTGGATATGCGTTTTGCAAAAAGATCTTGAGTGTGGTAGATGGTTTTATGCCGAACACGTATCCAAAATTCGTTATTTCGCGCACATTTCGTGTCATTTCGAAATCCCATGTAACTTTTCAAAGATTTTTCGTTTAACGCGTCTTAAAAATGGCACATTTTAAAATATGTCAATTTACGATTAGAATTTAACATATTTATTTTTACACGAGCGTGGACGACAGACATTCAATGGAACACCAATATAATGTTCATCTTTGAACATGTAATATCTCAGATGATACTATAATATTGTATAACTGTTATCTGCAAATGACATGTAATACATTAGCATTGTTTTTTTAAGCGACTTCGTACACATGTTTATTTATAACAAAAATCAATGAATAAAAAATATATGAATGTGTACGCTTTTTAAGTATACAAACACGAATGAGTACAGTGTTTAATTAATCCCCCGCATGAACTTTAAAGCTACCGCTTATTTCTTACATAGTCATAATGTTTTCGTATTATTTGTTACGTGTTACCTGTTTTGACGTTACATAATTCCATTAGTTTTGTTATTACGACTGTGGCTGAAATAGTCTACATCGCCGAATACAGTAACATTTAAGTGAAGAACGTACAGCCTAATACATATGTGTGTATGCAGATTTCTTTATTGAGTCTTGAACTCTCGCAATTTTCCATGAATCCGCTTAAAATTGGGCACACGAGTGGTGTATTATGAAATACGGCTTGGAATTGGTGCGACGGAATTGTATGCGATGGTTGGCGGTCAAGTTTTATTTTTGATGGAAATTTTTGCGAAGCACATCTCGGGTTTGAGACCGTGATCGCTAGATTCAAAGAGCGCGAACCTGAAGCCTAATGTAAATTTCACTGATACGAATCTTTTTTACAAATATCGATTGTAGCTGCTTAATGAATTAAGCAAATTCTTCAATCAGCCACAATCGACGAATTTTTATCTCTTGTGTATAATCGTATTAGTGAAATTTGAATTAGGCTTCAGTTTCGTGCTCTTTGAATCTAGCGATCACGGTCTTAAACCCGAGATGTGCTTCGGAAAAAATTCCATCAAAAATAAAATTTGACCGTCAATCGTCGCATACAATAACACCTAATGTAAACACTCGGTCACAGCCTAAAGAGCTACAGTAGGTTTACGGTTTATAGCATTTCACTAAGAAAAAAATATAGTAAAATAGTAGATTAACTGTACAGATATAATTTCCAGGAGGAACGATCGTATCAATAGTTACTGGATACTTTATATTTGATTAGTTAAGTTATGATTATGTTTGCAGTAACTATTTTTTTTTGTAACTATTAAATATAATCGCCCCTTCTGGGAATTATGTTGCATGGTAAAAGCATAGTATTGTTGCTTCAACCATGTATTTTTCCCTCAGTGTATATGTAACACTAAAATGTTATAAGCCAATGAACCATGACTTGCGGTTGATTTAGCGAAAATCAATTGAGTGGTTCCAATTTGACGATAGTTTATACATATCTACAAATGGCTTTATAAATGCAATCGTTGTAACTCTATCAGCCTGCATTTTTTTTTACATAATTGCATTATCATAGATAAGCTTGGCTCGAGGCATAGCCGCTGTATTGATAAGTTTCGATGTTGCCTCGAAAACAGGAATTATTGTCAAAGCTAAAAGTAAAGAAAAATTGGAGGTGGCGTGTTGCATAATTAAAACGTCACAACGAAATAGAGCGGTACATAATATATGTAATTTTCATCGAATATCCCGTTAATATCGCCTGTAAGACTTGGTTAATCGATTCATTTCCTAGTTAAGGTAAAAAAAAAAAATTTAACTTTACAATTTTTTTTTTCTTTACCTTGAAAAATTTTTTTTTTCACCTCAACATACATAACCTATGTAATTTTCATCGAATATCCCGTTAATATCACCTGTAAGACTTAGTTAATCGATCCGTTTCCTAGTTAAGGTAAAAAAAAAAAAATTTAGGGGCATTATGACAAGCGGGTAACGTTCATCTAATTTAGTGTGGACAGCAAAGCGAGCACGCTGTCAAATGGAATTCCGGAAAAAAAGTTAGCTGGAGAAGCAGTTCTTGGCAATACATAAACACAATAGCCGAATGCTTGACAGTAATCAAGTGAAACAAACAGAAAGTGAATTTAATTCTCGTTAGTGTCATGTCATTCGGTTAAAATTGAGTTGCAATTGTGTTACTTGTAGTAAACGTATAATTAACGCGGTCTAACTACACTTGTTTTGCGATGTCGTAATGAGCTTTTACTCTGTCCCACTCTTCTAGTCTGTCGAACAAGAAATAATTAGACGCGTTCATATAATTATGTTGGTCCATTGAAAGGCAGACTCTTCGGGAATTCCATGACTGCAGCTTCTTAACAAAAATATTGCTGCACTTTTTACCGAATGCGCGACAAAATGATAGCCACTGGCCGTGTTACCTACAAAATGGCCGAAATAGGGAAACTCCGCTCTATGCCTTTACCATTCGCTGCTGCACTACCAATCAGCCCAGATGACAATATCAAGTGATAACATCCTCTTAAACAATTTCTACAAGATTGTCGAACTTATATCTTAAGGGAGAGTCGAAAGCATATTTACAAGGTATTACAAAATGTGGTGCCCGTAGTTTTTTATGTTCGGGGTTGCAGGTTTTTCGATACAATGAGCCATAAGAGCGTGTATTTATTAAATATAATTTGATTTATTTGTTATTTTGTGTATTTGTTGATATGTTGACGAGAGCTCAACGTGTTGTCTATTATTTAGTGACAATTAAAATCAAACTCGTCCTTGTGCTTGCAATCGGTATTAAACCCCACTTTTCCACATTCTAATGCTACATAACTTCGCTAAAACTACTATTAGATTAACACTGATAAATAAAACTTCTTTAAATTAATATACATGCATAGGAAGTTTTTTTTTTTGCAATTACCGTTCACGAAATTTATAATAGATACATTCCGATCCCGCAAACTGCAACCTGTTCGGGACCAAAGTTGCAGTTTTCGGGGTCGCAGTGGATCTAACCGGCGAGCCAATCGGGGGCAAGAGAAATTTGCCACTAGTGAGAGTGGTAGACGAAGTCAGTGCGACAGTTTTTTTTACGGGTAGGACAAAAATAGATAAAGTGCACTGAGAAAAAAATATAATTGGATACACTAAATTTTCAAATAAACCATTTACTTGAAAATATTCAAGTGCAAGGTTCATTTGTACCAATTATATACTTAATTTCTTGAATTGTTAAATGAAATAAAAACTTCATTGAATTCACAAAATATCTATTTTTTTCTACTAAATATTCTGTTAATTCAATAAAACTATGTTGTGAATATGTCAGACAATATACGCATTCCAATTATATCGTCAATTCTATCGAGTAAATGCATCGTTAAATCAAAACAATATTTGTTGCGATGGAAGAAATATTTATTTAAAATATTTTAAATTTAATTGCTTCAATTAAGTGGGATTTCGAATGAAACATACCCGATTTATTTTTGAAGCAACTACTTAAATCAATTAGTAGTCGGCACGGACGAATACAATTACGTAGTTGACAGGATACAAAGCAATAGGGTAGATTTACCGTTTAGTGGCCACTGTAGCGATTGTCACAATTTTTATCGTGTTTTTCTTTAAATTATTTTTTTTTCATACAATTGCACGTTGATTTTTTCAACAAATTCATGTCAATTCACTGATTGACCTACCCGACGTTTTTTAAAAATCGATTATATGTTTTGATTTATTCCTTTAATGTGATGGCCAGTTTGGTCCTAAGATGGCCAAAAACGGTAAGTCTACCCTAAATAGATTATGTTAAACTCGATTTTATCTATGAAAACAGTTCCGCACGTATACAAGTTTAACTAAATGATTTTATTTATTCAAATATATATAAAATCCATACAATAATTTATTTATTCGACTGATCAAAATATATAGCTACTTCTATTGAACTGGTTCTTTTCATTCAACTAATGCGGCTCTTTTATATAGTTCATTCAACGCAATATATTGGTATTTGGACGACATATATAGTTGCTTCAAATACAAGATAATTTAATAAATTATATATATTTTGAATAAATGATTTGGTGGATCCAATTATATTTTTCTCTCAGTATGCGAGTGGTAGAACAGCACGAGCGACTGGTTGTGGGAATTCTTTGCAGTATTCGAGGTTGCATATTGCGGGGTCAGAGTGTACTTCGATTTTTAAGAAGTATTATATTGAGAAGCGTGAGTCATCTAAAACAGTCACAAGAAAGCAAATTCTGTAGATGATAAAGGGTACCATCAAATACAGAATTTTTGTTATTATAACAGAATTTATTTTCAAAAATGTTGTTTTTGATAAAAAGTTACTGTGAATAAGTTAGTTAGACGTCTCACCTCTCTTTAAGGAAGTTTTTGTCATTATCTCTTATTGCATATAGCCGTAACCTTAAGCTGGACATATAATACAAATTAAAAAACGATTTGATTCCGATAAAATTGAAAAATCAATGAATCCTTGTATGTAATTTCTCGTGGATGAGAATCGTGTTTCTAATCCAGGAATCGAGACTTTCAGTTTGTATTTGCCGTTATTTAGAAAAAATAACTTCTGTGAAGTTATATGGGGTTTTCCGTCAAATATCGGACGAAAGTCTGGCCTTCAAGTTTGTAGTGCAGTAAGTGCTCTAATTTTTCATGATTCGATTTCCTGAAGTAAAAATCGCCTACTTTAGTTTTCAACTTGAAATTTAAACTTTTAATTTTAACCTCTTACCAAATCGATTAGGAAACTCCAAAGTACTATTTTTCTCGGAAATTTTCCGAATTTTCCGACAAAAAATAAGTATGTTTACGCTTAACAATATTTTGGAAGTCAAAGTTGAAAAAAAGTTGAAACCCCTTCTCGATGCTTACCCCAGTTCGAAGTTTTTTTTTTCCAAGTTCAGAACGTTAGCCACAGATACCCAATTTTTAACTTGTAGTCTCTAATACTCGATTTCTGACAGCACAAAAACCTAAAATTAGAATCGTACAATTCATTTATTCATTTTCCGAAGTTCACATAATTTTAATACACAGAGAATTTTATTTGCAAAAAAATACAGTAGAACCTCGATTAACCGAACCCTCAATTATTCAAACGATGACAGATCAATAGTACTTTAGATTTTCGTGATCAAATTCGATAGGACGTTAAAATTTAAAGTTGACATTTTCAGTGGTATACTAAGGTAGACGATTCTCTCTGGGAATGATGAGCAAAAAATCTCAAATTTGCGTATTCTCTTTATTTCAGTATATTAAATCGAATTATGAAAGTAAGAGCACCAAAAATTGAAAGGCTAATTTTTCGTGACATTGAACGGAATTATTTTTCCATGCAACTTCTCATTGACGAGTATCCCATTTTCTGATTCGTCGAGGGAGTCTTTCGGCTCAAATTTGCCGCCACGGCGTGTGGGGCGATACTCGCGCGAGGGGCCTCTATTGATTTCTCCCGGCTAGCTCGACTGCATTCGAGGCGGTGTGTACTTCGAACACGCGAATAAAGTTGTTACGCGAGAAAAACGCGATTTGCAATGGTGATCCTGGTGTATAAAGGTAAATTTGTCAAGTTCCAAAATCCAGAGTTTAGTGAATCAGTGATTTTATTGGCAAAACATCGTAAACCCAATAAACAAACGAAATTTCTTAATATTTACTGCAATCGGTTAAGTGTATTCGTTAAATATCACATCGTGCATGGATGGGTTGTACCTGAAACCCTACTAGCGCCTTAAAACCTTCGTCATTGCCTTTTTTTACTGCCATTTTTCATTTCAATAACAGAGAATCATAATAAAATTATGATAAAATAATAAATAAACAATAATAACAACTTCGGTTTGATCGACTAAAATCGTTGAATTGAATTAATTATTCAAACGACATATTTGACACCAAATATTTCAAGGCCTCAAGGTTTTTTAATTAAACTTTACATACACTAATAGTTATAATATACGTGCTTAGATGATACGCAGTACCTTCTGAAATTCTTATAAACAGCAGCTGCAAGAAGGGTTTATAAACGACCGAGCCATCGTAGATATTCTCACGTCAATCAAAGAAAAGTGCCTTAAGGTGGGAAGTTTGTGAATGCACATATGTAACTATCGTATGTTTGGCTGCAATTTTTTCCGGAGTTTTAATAGTGAAAATATCGAAGGGAATTATAGCATGTGCTGCCACGTTCACCTGACGCTGAGTCTCTCCTATCAGGGAGGAGCTCTTAGGGGCGAAATTCAGTCGTCACTCGACGTTGCCTAGCCGCGCACGTGCCTTAGCTCAGGCTAAGAAATTCCCGGTCTCTGACGCGGCGTTGCATCGAATGCATTGTTGGCAGTCCATTGACTTAGCACGCTCGCTAATTTACGCTTGTGAACATTTTTTTTTGCTTTCGGTGCAAAAGATTTAAAAAATCACTTCTTATTGCATTTATAATTGGCGCAAAAAAAAACATTTTCAATTTTAGCTATAATTGGCGTTCGAATGAATTATTTTCAACTTCGATTATAACGCGTTTGAAAAATCATTTTGAATTCTGATTAAAACGTGTTTTAAGGAACTAATTCCAATTTTCATTATAATTGTTATTAAAAAAAGTTATTTTTAATTTTCGTCATATCTGGGTGTGTTGATTTATTGACTCCCCGAAAGGGTTGCAAAATTTTTGAAGGTTGTTTCCTTTTGCACCTCACCTTTTGAAAATTTTTATTATAATTGGCGTTGAAAAAATTATTCAAACTTTTTATTATAATTGCTGTTCGGTGAAATGTATCTGAGCGAGAGCGCCACTTTGGAAGCATTTTGGGATTTTAATTTTCCGGAATCGGGGTTTGCGATGCACGAGCGTTTCAGTCGCAGATCGTCGCGAGTTTCGCCGACGAAACAGGCTACGCCGACGAAACAGACTGTGCTGATAAAACACGCTACGCCGAGACGGGGCTCGCCGCACCCAAGAGAGCGGCGGGAGCGAAAACGTAAACGAAAAAAAAAAAAAAAGTGTCGACCTTTTTGCTCTTGCACTTTTTGCACTGCTAACACAAGCGTGCGATCTTTATGCAATTTTACAATGCAAAAGTCAATTGACTGATGATTCCACTAATTTTATTCAAACACCCTAAAGTACCCAAAGATCACACGTTGTAAGCAAAGAAAAATTATCCGCACAATATTCACCGACAAATGAGTGTCAAGCAAATATTCTTTTCATCGGCGTCACTGTATTTCAATTAAAAGTTAAACCTACAACGTATTCACATAATCTTAATTTAATCTCTTTAAAATTACTATCAAACATGAATTTTAAATACGAAACGGTATTTAATCTAGTTGCAAAAACTCTTGACAATTTTAAGCTACGTTTGATATAAACTGGTTGAGAGTTGTAACAGATGATTACGACTGGTATTAATTCTTGTCCACGAATATCCCAAAAATGTATCTCAATTTATTTCGTATATTTGTAAAATAGTGGAACACTTAGATCGGTGCGAACGTATATAGGCCATAACTTAAAATTCTTTTAACGTGAGATCAGATAGTCAACTCGATAAACTTAAGTTATCGCCAAATAGATCTACATTTTTTTTTCCATTTCCAGAAGAGTCGAAATGTATAGGTATAATTGTACATACTTAGTCCAACGGCTCATAGATATTCAAACCAAAAAGCATTTCGAATATAATTTTATCTGTATATTGGTCATACCTGCGCAGTTAAGGAAATCGTGTTTTTTTTTATTTCACTTTAAACATTATTTATACATTTTTTTCAAAAGAAACTAGTGTAAAAGTAAGTGGGTTAGAATTATGGAATTCCTATTTAATTGATTTTTGGAAAAAAATACTAAATTCACGTCTGTAAGTAATGGGACATATAATAATATGCAAATGCTTACTGTTTATGAAGCAGTTTACACAGAAAACAAACAAATCAGACCTTTCATACATCCGCTATTTTCAAAAATTGAAAAAAAAATATATATATATATAATGTAATAGGAGCCATTTTTACTTCAAGACCCATTTTCACTTTAAAAAAATCTTTTTCTCTGAAAAATAAATCATGAAAATTACTAATTTTTTTATATTTTATTAATGAAAAATTTATTTCCGCTAACTCAAACGGTGAATGAAAACATTGAAAAAATTATGATATAAACATACAAAAAATTATTATATATAACTTGTAGAGCAATAAACTTTTTATTCATACTGAAAAAAAAAATCGAAAAATCCCCCTCAAAATCTTTTCTATTTTCTATTACTATTATTTATTGATTAATGAATGGTTTCTTTGACGTTTCATATCCCTCTCTTTCTTCACCAAGGTATTTAGTCCAAATTCCTCAATTTAATTATCATATTGCGTCTCGCGAATAGAATTCAAATCATTACAGTAGATACACTTTTTTTTGCTACTACTCCCGCTTTTCTATTGCTTTCTCATAGAGGAAGCAGCAGTGCGTTAATTCTACAGAAACCATTTCTACACAAGTTTATTCGGCACGCCCATTCAACACTCATTTCTACTCCACGCACGATGGAACTGCAAATATCACGAACAGTACAAATGCAAGTTGTACACAAGTAACTCAGTTATGTAGAAATACCACCAATAATGAACTCAACGGCAAACTTTTACACGATCCATGCGTAACCGTCCGAGTACGACACGTCTCATCTCGACACAGACCGATTTCGACACCAGCGATAATCGGGCGCTGGGAAGTCAGAGAGCATCTATTCAGACCGCCAGCCCTTGATAAATTGACATTTTTACACTCAAATGAATTCGCCGAAAGAGGTCGGCACAGGTGTAATGATATACAGTACAGTCACGGCTGAAAGTTCCGTCATACATTAACTCGTGGCTCGTGACTTTTTATTATCTAGAGATGATGTTCTAAACGTTGTTTTTTGCTATCAGTATATTTGCCTGTAACCCAAAGCGATGTTTGTAACTTACAATAAATATTACTTTTGATTTGACTTACGTTGAAAAAAATTGGCAATTCTGAATTCAGTGGAAATTGAATTTCCTGAAACTAATCATTAAGCAAGTTTTTGATGAATAAAGATTTATTTGCACATTTGAAATTATAGCTGTGTCGAAATTGCCTTAAATGGAAATTCCCACACTCATAGAATACACTCTTCGACAGATGAAATTAGACATCACACATAAAATATGTTCACCGGATTGATGAGAGTTGCGACAAGTTGGAAAAAAATGTTCACCTTACACCTGTTGATGCACGGAACCGCGGTGCAAAATTGCTAAATTATCATTATCGCGGTGCCAAATTCCCAAATTATCAATTACGCTGTATGAGGAATAAATATGGAATTTGTTAAAGGAAGGGTCTATTGTCTACAGATTTTTTGTCGTATTACTATTTTTACGTTACTTAGCTCTCTCAATATTCCTCTTAATCAACAACACATGTGCAATACAAAATATAAAATAATATTAAATGTAAGTGCAACGAATTTGCGGGAAAGATCGGTGGACTTGAAATGATGTCGTACTGCGCAAATAATGTTTCAGGCTCAAGACAAAAAGTCTTGTGCCTCGAATTTTATTCGAAAAATCAATCGTTGCAAATATTAACACTCCGGAAAGATTCAGCTATTTTACTCGCACTTATGGCGAACTGATAGCGAATGACAATATTTGGCACATCATAGATACTCAAAACATCATTACACCCGTGCTGACCTCTTCCGGTGAATTCATTTGAGTTTAAAAATGTCAATTTAGAAAGGGCTGGCGGTCGGTATAGATGTTCTCTGACGTCCCAGCCTCCGAATATTGCTCGTGTCGAAATGGATCTGTGTCGAGATGAGAGTTGACGAACTCGGACGGTGTACACATGGATCGTGTAGAAGTTTACCTCGGCAAATTTCTGTCGTAACAACCTTTGCGGTGTTGAACTATGCGGAGTACAACTTTATCGTGGCAAACTAGTTCTGTCCGAAGTTCTTTAATGCACAAGCGTCACCGTGTCATGTTTTCACGGGAGTATTGCTACTCTGAACCGTTAATGTTTGTTGAGTTCATTATAGGTGGAATTCCTGCACGTTACTTGTGTAATGTTCTCTTGTGCTGTTCTTGATATAAATAATTCCATCGTGCGGATTAAGCGCGTGGAGGAAAAATATGTGTCGACCTGGGCGTGACAAATAATGTGTGTATAGAGATGGTTTTTGTAGAACTGACGCATTGCCGGGGAAGCTTTGTTTTCGTTACAAAAATGTGCGCGCGTGTGTGTGTGTGTGTGCGTGTGTGTGCGCGCATTCTGAATTTTTTGGAGAATGTCAGCTCGGGCTCTTACTTCCGCAATTTTTATGATATCCGGTCGAAATTTGGACCAGAAGTGGACTGTTATCAAATAATATTTGGAATTAAGTCTCGTGTCAATCCGTTAAGGGGTTCACAATTCATGTCATTTTTAAATTCTTTGAAATTTTTTGTCCGTACTCTTGCTTCCGCAACTTTTTAGATATCGTGCAGAATTTGGTTCACAAGTAGACTGTAGTACTTAAAAAACATAAGATAGCGAAGTCAAACTTCAGACATGAAATCAGTACTATTCAGCAATAATAGGTACAAAGTTTCGTCATAATTTGCTATGTGGGTTTAATTTTTTAGACATTTAACTGTACTAAAAAAAAAGCTGCAAAAAGTTTAATTTTGCAAATTGCTTCGTCATTATTTTTGAATTTTCTCACAGGTACAATCCTTTTCGCTACTACTCCTGCTTTTCTATTTCCTATTATTTTTATTCGCAGCTCTAACATTAGCGAATAAAATAGAAAAGTCAAATAACTCTTGACATACCAATGCACGTAAAAACTTGTTGTCATGTAGCGATTAACGCGATTTAATTTCTTTGGGAATATGCTAATGTTTATCTAGCGGGTCTGAACTTTGAGCTGGCATCGCGTGAGCGCGCTCGTCCCGCATCTCATCGGTATCTACTGCGAGTGCTGTAGCGCGTGCTAACGCACATATGCTCGGGAATTTATGTCACTTTATCAAGAAGATGCCTTCGGCGCTTTTTTTTATTATTCAAGTTGAAATGGGATTTCACGTCGCAAGTTTGGTGCCGAGATCACACTTTTTTTGCTCCACCCCTCATGATTGTATACTACAAAGAATACAAGAGCTTAATTACTATTTCGATGGATTGTATAACTCGAGACCATGGAAATATAAAATATAATTTTATTCGGTATGTTCTTTTGTTGGTATTTTGACAATCAATTAAATGCTTATTAATAATGAACTTTCTAATTAATTCGGATTATTACTTCTGAAAGGGTATCATATTATTAATTATAGTACTTATCAGTTGGCTATTTTACATTATAATTTTTTTTCCGAAAAAAAAATAACAATTTGATCCCCAAATAAAATAGAAATAGCTGTTGCGTTTTATATCCTAGAAATTGGTCCCACTTTTTAAAAGTGTCTGATGAAAACTTTCATGCATTAATTGATAGAGAATGATTTGTGTTGTAGCATTTGTTTTTATCCTTAGGAAACATTAACGCTTCGACTAACGCAATACAGTTGAATGCTTGCCACATTAGGAGTAACTTTTCCGAACATTTTTGTTAAATTTCACCCGGAATTTCAGAAAAAAATTGATAAGTAGGATAACTTCATTAAAAAAGCATCCCACAATTTGATTCAATTTAAAAAAAAAGCGTTTCCACGTAAACTTCGAAAAGAATGATTTTTCAAAGGTATTTGTTGTTCCACGAATTTTTTCAGCAAATTATTCGACATATAAGAAAAACATATACATTTTTTATTCAATCGGAAATCATGTATTAAACTATTTTCGGGTTAGCAAAGTTTCTCTTGCATGAAAATCGATAAAAAGGCATACTTATTGTGCAAAAAAAAAGTCTTAAAATATGAACTGCTCTTATTACTTCGCGGTCAATACCACAAAAAGTTCTGTGCAGTATCTCTAATATTTTTCAGAGCAATCGTGATCGGGTTTTTTCATTAATATCTAAAGGGTAAACCGCCATTCAATTCGAATGTATTTATATTTCCTCGCACAAATTGTGTAAAAAATTTAGCACTTATTTCATTTCTGTGAAGCGTTGTGTTATACTTCAATATTGTCCATGAAAAGTCTTTTTTGTTCACTTGGACCGAAATTATTGTCGAACGATTTATTGATGCGTATAAATTGTAATATTAGCACCAACAGAATTCAAGATTATATTGGTTCCCATTTCGTTTGATTTTCAGATGATTTTAATGCCTCATAGACAGCTTTGTTTTGATTTTTTTTTAAATTTCGCGGATTTTCATGTTTGGTTACTCAAAATAATCGAAAACTTCAAGAAAAGTGATTTAGAAAAAAATAGCCGGATAAATGTGTGTGTGGCAGGTTTGCAATGCAAATAGTTGTACCTCAAGAACGAGTCTAACAATCAAGCTAAAATTTAGCACACCGATATCGCAGCAAAACTCTTTTTCATATATAAATTGACAAAAAAAAAGAAGCATCTTTTTAGGTTTACAAGCCTTTAAATGTAAAAAAGTCCTTTTTTTTACTTGCTGCAATTTGTAAGTTCATAGGATAAATAGTTCTTAAGAACTAGGGTGATGAAAAAGGACTATCGGTATATAATTTGAGATAAATCTATAAAGAAGTTGAGATACGATAGAATTTTGAGTTTTCGAAAAAAGTATATTCCCGTTGTAATTCAAGTCAATTTCGACCAACTGTGCTTAAATTTTCTACAATGACGAATTAATATCCAGCTATAGTATATAATAAATTTTTATAGGACATAATTAAAATTTATAGGTACAATTTCGACACGGATCCGTCGATCGTTTTTTAAAATTTGTTTTATGACAATTTGTAATAAAACGCCGTTCCAGTTGAAACAACCTTACAAAGTAGAATTTCACAAATTGCTTTCTCATTATTTTTCACTTTTTACCGAAGCTGTCGCTATCACGAAGCCAAAATCGACCAACATATATAGAGAAAGCTTTGGTAAAAAGTGAAAAATAATAAGGAAGCAAGCTGCAAAGTTCTACTTTGCAGACTTTTTGTACATCGGAATGATTTGGCGCGGAGCGAGAGAACGGATATTTCCACTCGTGAGAATAGTAAATTGGGCTTGCAAATAATGTGACTGTGCGTAGTCCTCGAACCAGCGCGACCTTTCATTGATAAAAGTTCGTCGGAACATGAGGAGACATTTCTTTTTTATCGGTTGAGCTGATATGTCCCGAAATGAAAATCGTAATAAAATGAAAATGTAATTGAGCTAATCAACTCGAATGAGAGCGCGACGTCAAAAGCGTTATTCTTTTTAAGAATCTGAAGAGTCAAATTCAAAAGTAATCATGATTCATGAGGAAACTGGAATGAAAGCATCATCAATTGTTTTTTCAGGGTCAAGACGCAATGAGCGTAATTATCAAAACATAGCGTTTCATTGATATTGCAGAAAAGACTTCGCATTCGATTGATACTCATTGGTATGTGGCCTAGGCTGAAATGCGTTAATTATTCCACATTGAAGCAGCTGTTGACGATAGAGTGCAGTAAACTTATGACAGCAGATGCCCTCGATCATTTTTGGTCTCTTTAATCCAATGCTCTAAATATATTCGTTTGATACGTATAGGTCGGATTAAATTATCTACACCCTGCCTCTCATATTTATCTCTGACTTGCAACTAGCTATACAGTGTAAAAAAAATCTACCTGAAATTCAATGTATCGGTAGAGCAAGTTTTTATGCATTAACTGGTATAATAAAGTGTCTATTCAAGTCGAATTTAAAATTAAAATATGGGACAGTAATTTCAATAATTTACATTAAATTTAATGTAAAAGTACATTACTTTTCATATTCCACTGTGATTTTACTACAACATTACACAAATTTTATATCACATTAAATTAAATTTACGACTTTACGCATAAAAACTTTCAGTCTTTTTTAACAGTGTATGGCAATGAAAACATGACAACATGTTTTTAAATCGAATTTCTTTAACTTTTTTCATCCTAATAATTTTCTTTTAAGTTCGATATTTGAAAAATACTTTTCCCTTATCGATAATCACTAATTCGGAAAATAAGAAGCATGCAAAATGAAACTTTGCACATTCCTTCGTCATTAGTCTTTGCTATTTACATAGCTGCCGTTATAAAGAAATATCCTGATCGATCTCGTAATCCTCCTAAAGATTTGCAAAAAGCGGAATATAATGAGAAAGCAACGTGCAAGATTCTACTTTGCATCCCTGTTCAAAATAAATAAATAAAACTGAATTTTAGCGAAAGTTTAGTCGTCGAAATAATAAATAAAAAATCAAATTTCTATATAATCTAAAACCTTCTAACGGTCTTCACGGGATTAAATATATAGCACCGCGAACATTCATTTATTTGCATGGACAATTTGTGCTCGCTAGATCAAGTTTTGCAAAAGTGGATGCAATAGCGTCAACTTTTTTAGATTCTTAAAATCCATGCAACCCAAATCGTTATACCGATTTGCTTACATTCAATAACAAAAGTTGCATCGCTTTGTTGAGGATGTCTGATACGTACCGCCAAAAGTGAGTTTCAGAGACAATTTCCATCACTTCCTGATCGGATAAACATCGGAAAAAAATAATGCATGTAAAACGTGCTGAAAAGATTGATTTCGCATACTAATAATCCCAAAATGTTATTTACAAATTTTTGAAAAAACAATTGTTCAACGAACAATCAGTCAACCTAACTTTTTTAAATAACGAATTTTAAATACGTGTTCGGCATAAAACCTACACTCAAGATTTTTTTGCAAAATACATATCCAAAATTTGTTATATTCTGCGTATTTTTCAAAATAAAAAAAAACAAAATCAAAATGAAGAAAAAGATCTGAAAAAATTCGTATGCATTCAAATAAATTAACATATCATTATCATTAGAAAAAAAGTTAGGTTGACTTATTGTTTGTTGAACAATTGTTTTTTTCACCAATTTGTTAATAACATTTTGGGATTATTATTATGCGAAATCAAT
Organism: Tromatobia lineatoria; assembly: GCA_949699805.1. Taxonomy (NCBI): domain Eukaryota; kingdom Metazoa; phylum Arthropoda; class Insecta; order Hymenoptera; family Ichneumonidae; genus Tromatobia; species Tromatobia lineatoria. The sequence continues at coordinate 13,819,196 of OX453042.1, read as the reverse complement.
CTTTTCAGGACGTTTTATATACATTATTTTTTCCGATTTTTATCCCATCGGGAAGTGATCGAAATCGTCTCAGAAACTCACGTTTGGCGGGACTGTACCTATCATATATCCTTAAATTATCATACAAGAAAAGTCGTATACGAAATTTTTTACCGGAAGCTAACAATTGGTTTGTATTAAAGAAATCTCATAAAAATGGAACGCATCAAGCGATTTCTGTTAACTATGACCTTGAAGACATCTGATGATAATTCGTGTAGGGATTATTCGATTTGTTATGAAATTATCTAGGTGCGCTTTTTTTTTTTATTCCTCAAGGTGGTATTTTAAAAGCACTGTCGCACTCCATAACGGCCGTGACTGTCGTTAAAACGATTTCGCTTTACATTCATTCTGTTCATAATAACATTTTTAAGATGATCGATACTGTTATTTTACTATTTTCCATTTTCTTAAGGCTTTAAATGTCTCTATCAGCCAAAAAACTACCGTTGACACGCCATAACTTCTACTCAACAATTTGATAGACTTCGTTCACGGCTCATTCAATTGGCTAGCTTTACGAATCATTACTAAATTTAGTGCGTAGCACGGCTAAATGTTATTTTTCCCGTGTAGAAAATTTCAGTCGATTTGTTGAATTTTTTTACCCAAATTCAATACCAAAGGTCATTTTGTTTGATTTTATTACGAAGTTGCAGCCCGATAGCGAAACTTTTTTTCACGCTAGGGGCGTTTACGTACTTTTAAAAAAATGTAAATTTCTTATAAGCATAGAATGCGTTAAGCAATTTTAATTAAATTTTTAACAATTGAAGATTAGCCAGTACTGTACATGTTGTTTGAGTCCGAGCTGATTCGGTCGAATACTTTACAAGTTGCAGCTATATGAATTTTTGACCTTTCATCACACACACACACATATATACATCTGTAAAATTTTTCTAAACCACTGTTTTCGTCGGTTCAGGCTAATCTGAGTGTTTTTACATAAAAATCTCGAAGATTTATTTTTTAAATGAAAACAAAGCTTCCTCTATGAGGAAACAAAATCGTGACTAATATAAAAATTTAATTTGATAACGTATGTGGATGTAAAAATTTTTATATTCCTTTTGCTGCCTTATACAGGAAGCCTTGTTTTAAATCTGCGTTTGTTCTGACGTTATGCATCTAGAAACCGGTATAATTGTTGGACGTCCGTATACATGATAATTTTCCTATGAAATAACCAACTATCTATGCAACATATGTGATATTCAATCATGATGTAAGCAAGAAAATAAACTTTGAAAATGAATAAATCTTTTGAGGCATTTACTCAGTTAATGATTAACGATTTCCGTTCGACAGTGTTGCTAAGGAAAAAATAATCATTGGGTCTAGATGTTTCTACAAGTTCTTTGAAAACCTTTTTTTACTACAACTTGAAACATGCCTTATTCATGTTCTTTGTTCTCTCTTAAATCTCGTCTTTGGTAAACAATATATATTTTTTATTGCTACTCGACATGCGTAAGTCGATGTGACATCTTTGCTATTACACACAAACATGAGAGTATCAAAGTTCTTCCAGTCGCGAAGCTGATACCACGTCAGCATAAACAATTTGCATTATTTTCCATTTCATAGTCCAAAGAATAATTGTCTCTTAACACCCTGCACACGCAAATTCTCGGTAAAAAAGTTTATATATTTTTTCAAATCGTTGCGTCTTCTGCTTTTTTGTGCTGAAAGAGATAATATTTTTTTCTTGATCTTCTTATTTTATTTTCGCGAACGAGTCTGAAAAAACTTGACCAATTGGACAGTAAAAAATTCTGGGCCTTTGATAAATTGTATAAAAAGAAAATTGATTATTATGCATGAGAAAAGGAAAAAGGCGAAAGTAAATTATTGCTATTACTAATAAAATGTGGGTAAGAATTCAACGTTTTCTCTTTTTCAGATAATATGTCCGGAGTGCAGTCCCACCTGTCGAACGGGCTCTTAAACGGATTCGCTCGGGAGGATAAGGTCAGTCTTCGGTAACTGTACCGTAAACCGTAATTTCGTTACGGACTCGTTGTTCCGATAAATACATTCAATCGTGACTATGCTCGTCGCTAAAAACACTGTACTATTTATAAGTTACAAGACAATCGATAAGCTTTCAATAGGACTCGCGGAATTAATTCATTTCTTTTTTTTAGGTGGCCCCATCCGATGTTCTGCCTAGATATGCACCTCCTAGTGAAACGGGCCTTGAAGGTGAGACCAATTTGTTCAATAATTGTGAGTTCGGGCTGCATTGTAGCAAGAAAATGATATGGCCGCACTAAACTAACGAATAATACATTCTTTCGAGTAATTACAATGGTACTCTGGGTGTTTGAATTATTTTCAGGGATCATAAGTCTCTTTAATAGTTATGACAATTAATTAAATAACAAAAATTTTTTAAATGATATTCAAAAATTTCCAATATTTGTTTACATATTTCTGACTATTATGATTGAAAACCAAAGCAGTCTACAAAGCAGAAGTTTGCACATTATTACCCGAATACATTTGTAGTTTTGTCAAGCTCTGAGTCGGATTATGTTAATTTTGTTCGGTTTTTTATTTATAGAAAAAAATGAGGATGGTAAATCATATTCATGAATCAGTGAACATGCTTTTGATTTTGCAATTTCGTTCAGATAACACAAGATTATCTGTTTGGAATTTGAATAAATAACTTTAAGCCATAGTTGTCGCGTTATACGAGAATCCGATTTTTTCTTTCGTGAAATTTAGTATTCAGAAAAAAAATTGATTCACGCAATCAATTCCTCCTAAACTTTGAGCATATATTCATTGCCATTTCAGTGTCCAATCAAAAATTAGAAATGTTTCCACAAAAAATTGCGCCCGCTTATGTCTTATGCTCGTTTGGTATGCGTTTTTTAAAACGTTTAAGGTAAACTTTAAAATAACTTTTGAAGATGTAACTTTTGACCATATCAACTAAATTTTTTTTTTAATGAACAAAATACATCGTTGGTGGGACTAGAAGAAAGGCATGGTCGTCCTTCAATAAACGACTGATTCAATGATACGAATCGAAAGAGTAGGAAAAATTTAACAATCGGAATGATCTTATAAATTCGTTTTTATATTACTGACGGTTATCGTTTTTAAACAAAACAGTTTTGTACAACTTACTTGGATAATCAGCAGTATACCCTAGTTCATCTAATTTAGATTTGTATAAATTAGTGAACTAGCGACTTGGAAAAAATTGGCTGCATCGTATAGTACCTCAACCTCAAGTCGTACAATGTATGTATAGTTACTGATAAACCAGATTATCGCGTAATGAAATTAACCCGAAAGCTTCAAAATTGCAAGATTGAAGGCTTAACGAAAATTTATAAAAAGTGAAATCCCATAAATTTCAATTGATCGGCGACGTCATTCCAAAGTTATTGAGTTTCGCAACCTCATCATAGAGTATTTATACCTAAATTACTCCGGATTTCAAAACAAGAATGAATAAATGGACATTTCTCAATATATCAAAATCTTCGAAAAAGTTCGAGGATTGCAAATTTTTTCAATGGATAACCAAAAAAATGCTGTTGTCAATCAGTGGATAAATTCAACCTTAAGGCTTAAAATACCGACGATAAATGTTAGTAATCAAGAAAATTTTATTCATAACAGGTCCGGATCAAGTTTTGCTGGCGGAACTCGATATGACGACCGATGCTAACGGAAGGGTCCGAATAAAATATGAAAAGTGCGACCGGAATCCAGAGGTAATTTCGGTGCCCGGCCTTCTAATGAGAACTGCAAAAAAGCATGGGGACCAAATTGCACTCGTATCGAGGGCGGGAGAAGACGGAAGGCGGCAAAGTTGGACTTACAAGTTCGTATAATTTGTATTCATTTTTACTAATGCTCGTTCCTCGAATATTCAGTACGAAAAGGACTAAAAGCTAATGGGCCTATTAATTAAACACAGAGAATACGAGGCAGAGGTGAGAACTGTAGCAAGAGCATTTTTGAAGTTAGGTCTCGAGCGTTACAGCAGCGTGGGAATTCTTGGCTTCAACAGTCCGCAATGGTTCATCGCGGATATCGCAGCGATATACGCTGGGTAAGACAAGATTCATTTTTATCTTTCTTTATGCATGGATAAATGCAAACTTGAAAAAAAAATTGAAAAGGAAAAGCCAATAGATAGACATGGTTCGACGAACTTTAGAAAATAAACGTATGAAAAATTCATTTATCACAAATAATGGGTGACGCGTCTGAATAACCCGATTCAAACATAGAAATACAGAATAACATACATTTAAAAAATATGCTAAAGTAGCGAATTGCTAAAATAACACACGTCAATTAAACTGAACGTTACAATAACAGTTTACAAACGATTTTTTTCCGACTAAGTTATTTTTATTATTGTACATACTTTTCAATTGGCTCTTTGTACGAAGCTATCATTTTGAGTAGCTTCGTACAAGTAAGTATCACTGGCAAAAGTATACGTTCATTTATTTTTGCTTTCTCAAAACCGAGGCTTTGTAAGCAGTGCAAAAAATGAAGGAACAATGAGCATTGTTTTATTTTGCAGCCTCACTTTTAATCATGATTTTTACTACATGATGATAAATCTAGTATCATTCAACATCATTTTGACTATGTAGAATATTAAGGATCATTACCTCAAATTGTGGAATGGTTAATACAGTGAATCAAGTGTTTTCTTGAATTGGAAAATCGATAAAACCAAAACCGCTTTGCCGATTTTATCAAAATTATTTAACAAATAAAATAACCATGTCATTAAGTTGCAAGATTAACATTTGCGAGGATCGATTAATAATTTTATCTGCTCGTATGTGACTTTTTAAATCTTACAGATTAATATTTATATTATTGCTAATAGCTAAAGAGTCTCATAAGATAAATTATTCGTACCGGTGTCTATTTGAAACAAAATCCGTTACCTTATATAGGAGATTTTAATAAGAAATCCAGTTTTTTCAATGTTATTTTATTGAAATTTACTACAATCCAAGAAATCAAACTACATGGTTTTGAATTCGTATCCAAGGTTTTTTGCTCAAGCAGAACAACGTTACAAACAATTATTTGTATGGGATTTTTTATATGTTATTATCCCCTTTTAAAAAAGACATGACACATCGAAAGTCGAAGTATCTAAAACTAAGGCTAGTTTTTAAACATTTTGATTGGTCGTCGACTTTTTTGACGTGAAGCCAACTTAGGACTGTTACGATCACTGCTGTAGAGTCACGTATCCCACAATATTGGTTTTTTTAACTGCAAGCAAATACGTGAATTAACGAGAAGTTGTGAATGATTTTTTCGTAGAGGGTTTGCAGCTGGAATTTATACGACCAATTCTCCAGAAGCCTGCCAATACTGTGCTGAAACCAGCAGGGCCAACATATTAGTTGTCGAGGATGCTAAGCAACTGGAAAAAATATTGGCGATCAGACACAAGTTGCCGCACTTAAAGGCGATTATTCAGTATGATGGAATACCCCAGGAAAAAGGAGTGTACAGTGTAAGTATTCGCAGTAACATAGTGGAAATCTAAGCAGTTTGAACTGAAACAGGATTGAATAAAAAATATTTATTACGAATTCTTCATTATATTTTACAGTGGGACGATGTGTTAAAAATTGGTAAAGCTGAATCAGACGACAAACTCGATGCGGTTCTTAAAACAATCGGTGCTAACGAATGCTGTACGCTAGTCTATACGGTAAGTCAAACTTATTATCGAAAATTGGTCGATTTGTCGAGAAATAACAGAGCCAATCGGTGCGAACCCAAAAACAAAGTTAAAAAAAAGAGTTAATTTACACTCCTTTAGATAAAGATGTCAATGATGAAGAATGAGTAAAGAAAAAACGTGGGATAATGACCGGAGCATAAAAGTTAAAATTCGAATAGAATTCAATACAGATAAATTTGATGTTGAAAGAATTTTAGAATGATTCGAGAATTGATAATGTAATTCAAAATTATAAAATTGATATTATAATCAACGTGAAATGTAGAAACATAAACAAAAATTAGATTAATGCGAATCAATCTTAGAGAACACATTTTTCATAAAACGTATCCTATATTTACTATTCTGTTTTATTAGTATTCATGAAATTACAAAAGGCGATATTTAGTGCGCTGTCGATTTAAAGAAATTTAACACTCAACATTTAGTGATTTAAACCTAGTTTCTTTGATTTTTTATCCCGTGCTCATGCCCTCTAAATTTTTATTTACAGTTTTACGTATTTCCATTTGACGAATTTTATATAACTTGTACATATTATTTAAAAATAATAGTATTAAATCCTGGCTTCACGGTATTCTTACTATTAAATTGTACATAAAAACTGCAACGTAAATGAGTTTGTCAATCCTTCTACGGATTGATAAATTTATGTGCCAGATTTGAATAAATTCAAACGCTACTTTTCAAATTTCTTTCAACATTGCAAATTGCTGCTTAACTGAGGTGTTAGGTAACAACTATAATTCAGTTTTTAGATCAATCTCTTTTAAGCAGACACTTCTTGCATGCGGTATTATTAATATCATATAAGTACCATTAAGACTAAAGCCACAGCTTTTCTTTCCTCATAATTCCATCGAAAAAATGATCAATGTATCGCAGGATATTGAAGTTAAACATAAGGTTTTTGGCATTACAGTCGGGGACTATCGGCAAACCAAAAGCCGTTATGTTGAGTCACGATAATTTGGTATACGATGCCCAGGCAATCTTCGAAACCGTCCAATTCGTCGAGAGGCAAGAAATAATTATCAGTTTTCTGCCATTATCGCATGTCGCTGCACAGGTAATGTATTTTTTCTCGCAAATACTCTTGAATCATATAATAGTCAAAATAGTAGCAAAAATTATGGAACACAGTGAACTAGACAGACATCATTTAGAAACTGAAGCTAAAGGAACTATTCTGTGTTTCCAATAAATTGATCAAAATAATCCACTATATTCACTATGTTTACTATATTTTATTACATTTCTTGTTTAATATTTTCTTTCTGGTTCGAAAAACTGTCGATCTAGCTCTTCCATACTTCCAGAGATAATAATATTCCATTAACTAAAGTAGATACACATGCGAATTTATCGACAAAAATATTTGTAACTAATAAGCTGTAACCCCCCAATGAATTAATGGAAATATGCAATAAAATTATTTTGATAATAATAAACTTGTAAAAACATATTCCAGATTTTAAACAACGTGAATAACAACGTTGAGTCTGCATCAAATTTTATGAATAAGATATAAGAGGCGAGGCACATTAATTTCCAAAGCATATTGTCCCTATCACTTGAGAAAAAATTCCCGCGTAAATTAGAGCAAATCTTTCTTTTCAGCAATAACCAAAGAATTCGAATATCTTCTATGAAAATCCTAGATTATCTTTGCAAAATAACAAATACCGCCTAAATTACATGACAAAAGTTGATTAAAAAAATGATTAAATCTTATAACTCTGATCGCATTATTTGCACATCACCTTTATATTAAAAGATTTATATTGAAGTTAAAGCATGGAAAGTGCAAACGGAGTTAAAATAAGTGTATAATTTGTGTTTGCAGGTAGTAGATATCTTTACATCAATGTCAGCGGCAGCGACCGTATATTTTGCTGACAGAAACGCATTGAAAGGCAGTTTGGTTGACACTCTGCTAGTCGCCAGACCAACGGCATTTTTAGGTGTACCGCGAGTCTGGGAAAAGATCTACGAAAAGATGATGCTGGTTGCGCGTTCCAATGGACCAATCAAAACTTGGATCGCCACATGGGCGAAAGCTCAGGGTCTCGAATACAATATGAATAAGATGAATGGCAACGATTACAAGCATTGGGGATATCTCATAGCAAAGTGGCTCGTATTCAACAAAGTCAAAGCGGCTCTTGGACTTAACCGGTGTAAAATTTTCGTAACTGCCGCGGCTCCTCTCAGCACTGACATCAAGAGATACTTTATGAGTCTGGATATGCCAATTATGGAGGCTTATGGGATGTCCGAATGCAGTGGAGCCCATACACTCAGTGTAAACCACAAATACAGGTAACATCTGATTATTTTACGCGTAGAGAATAAAGGAAACTTCACACATACATACTCAACGAAAAATTCGACTAAATAAGACTTTCGGTACTTCTTGACTAGAGAAAAAGTTAAAAATATCGAAACTATGACCGATTTGAAAAAAATAATAATAATGATTAAAAAATTTGTAACGCAGCAGAAAGAAGAACCAACATTTCTGAAATAGTTACTTTCGTATAAAATAAAATTGCTTTATTTTCTGAACATTCTTTTTAAGGAGAGAATGGATAATTCCCGTTCAGGGAAATTTGGATAATTCCCGTTCAGGGAAATTTTTTTAAAGAAAAAATATTTCAAAATCCTTTTTAGAAAGAAATTAGTGTAAGCTTGAAAGAATCTGAATTAAAGCATTCTTACTTGTGCGGCGTGAGAGTTTTCTAGAAAAAGGTACAGGAAAAAAAATTCTTCAAATGATACCCTTTTTTTTTAAAAGCTTCACCTTCAAATCTTATTGAGTCCATACCAAGCTTTGAAATTTCGCAATTTTCAAAGACATTAAGTGCACCAAAATGGTGTGAGGATAAAAGCAAAGTTTTTAACTTTTCGTAGCCTTAAATCAAACTGGTGAACGAATTTTAGTGTCTCATTTCATCTGTCAGAGAGTAAGGATTTTTATTCTAGATCTTTTTGACAGAGCTATGATTTTAGATTTGTAAATAAATTTTTCTTCACTAAAAACTCAATAAATAATCGACAACAGTATTCCTTTACTGGTTTGATTTAAAAGGTACGACAGGTTCCTCACACCTTTTCTGCTGCACTGTGTCTTAACAAAAATTCTTTTTGTTGGCATCCCCTCCTCGGCATCAGGCCTCTAATGGAATGCCTATACAGGGTCGTCCAGGATTATCATATTTTTTCCGTCACTTCGTTTTATTCGCACCTTTTTGCATTACCCGTAACGGTCCTTCCCCATGCGGCTGCAGCCGACTTCCCTTTCGGTATCGCATTCGCCTCTGAGCAAAGCTCAAAGGACAGAGGGTAACTGCAGGAAACCTCTGCCGATACAACCGCCTCGAATTCGCCGCGCGGTATCGGAGCTACGTCACCTTTTGTCAAAAATGTAAACACAGACTACAACTGTATACATGTCATCCCCGCAGTTACCTGTGTGTGTCTCACGTATACATCTGGAGCTTCATCACGTCCGTGTTTTTATTTTTAACGAAATCGACGGCGCCATGAGTCGAACCCGCCACCTTCAGATGCTCTGAGCTAGAGGCCAATACACTAACCACTAGACCACCGCACCGGTTAATATCTTTACAAAATTGCAGAGTTACAATCGTTGGAATGTCCTTAATAAAGCTTAAATGAGAAAATTTTCAAATAAAGGTTATCATTTAGAGAATTTTTGTTCATATCACTTGTTTTAGGTGACTCAGGCCCCTTAAGGATAGGATCGTGCTGGGGTGCTCGCCTTCCTACTTCTCGATGGAATAAAAATCTGAAAAAAATCAAGCATACAAAAGGTGCGGTAAAGATCGATTCTGAATATTAATAATTGCAAAATATTATTAACAAATAGGTGAATAAAAAATTGTTCAAAAAATTATTCGTCAACTTAACTTTTTTTTCGGGTGGGGCTCAAAATAGCGAATGACCAAAATAGTGAATGGTTAAGATAGCGAATTTCGAAATTAGGAACGTCATTCATCATTATGACATTCGCTATTTTAGCCATTCGCTATTTTGACCATTCTCTATACTAACCATTCGCTATTTTGACCTCCATCTTATCAAAATGAATTCGAAATAGCGAATGATAAAAATGGCGAATGACTGAAAAAGCGAATTCCATAATTATCGACATTCTACTTTTAGACGTTCCTTCTTTTTTAATTGGCTATTTTAGCCATCCGGTATTTTGGTCATTCGCTATTTTGACCCCCACCCTTTTTTTCCGAATAAAAATGATTCGTTAAATTTTCGGAATATGTATGAATTTTTTCAGAATTTTGTCTAATGTTTGAAAATTGCGATTTTTTTTCTTGTATGAGCTGTATTCGCGAATCTATTTGATCAATCGTTTAGAAACTTCTTGGGCGTAATGGGTGGTTTTGTGAGAAACACATAAAAAATTCGCGACTTAACATGCATTTTTTAAGAAAAAGAAATTTCGATGATTAGACTAGATTCTGAAAAAATTCGTAGGTATTCAGAAAAAATGATGAATCATTTTCATTCGAAAAAAAAGTTAGGTCGACGGATAATTTGCTAAACAATTTTTTTTTCCACCTATTGGTTAATAACATTTTGCAATTATTATCATGCAAAATTAATCTTTTCCGCACCTTTTGTATGTTTATTTTTTTAAAAGATTTTTCTTCCATCGGGAAGTGTTCGAATTTCTCTCTGAATTCTCACTTTTCGGGAAGTTGGGCACCCCAATCGAGCTTTTACATCCTCAAGGTACAAAAAATGCATACCAATCAAGTTACAGAAAAATGAATCCGTTTCCGATAATAAATATGGGACGTGCGATTTATAGTTTTTTTTTGGAGACACGATTGTTATTTGGTGTGATCTTGACGAGCGAAAAGGTTGATAATGACTTTTAGGGATTTTTATTATTCGAAATCAATGTTTTTAGTGTTGTCAATGTTCAATATTTTTTACCTGTCATTCTCTCTCGCTCCATTAAATCAAATTAAACTTTAGGTTGTAAATGTATGTGCGATGTACCTTTTATTTCAATCGAATCAAAGTCCAGCTATAAAGTTGCATTTTTTGTTCTTCCACAAAGATTGGGTAGCGTTGGGCCAGTTTTACGCGGCTTTATCACGAAACTAGACAATCCCGATAACACCGGCGAGGGTGAAGTTTGGATGGGAGGTCGTCATGTTTTTATGGGTTATCTGAACGCACCCGAAAAAACTAAAGAAGCCAAAAACGAGAATGGATGGTTACTGAGTGGTGATCTCGGCAGAATAGACGATGACGGATTTCTTTATGTAACAGGTAATCGTCGATCAGGCTTGATTTCCATTGTTTAATTTTGTTTATTTTTGTCATTTCACTGAAGAAAATTTGTATTGTCGAAATGTAATTTATTTCACTCAGTGCGAAGACGCGGTTTTACGCACGCTTTGCACGGATATATCCCCATTCTCACAGCTTGTAAAATAAAATTTCGAACGGAAATCGTGCGATAAACCTTTTACTGGGTCGTGCGTTTGTAACACCTGTTTTCGACTCGCACTGCAAACTTACACTCGTCAGAAACAGTTTTATCGCACTAGTATGATGAAGTACTATTTTTCATCCGTAAATGAAAAACTGCGTAACCAGGGTTGCAGACATCAATTTTTCCAATCCATTTATGATATAATCGGTTTAATTTTTATTATTTTACAACAATGGATTGAGACTATAATACAAAAAGCTGTTTCAATTTTTCTAACATTTGTCAAAAACTTATAAAATATATTTAATCACAAGGGAACGTTGAAAAATTGAATCATATGTTTAAAGCAATAAAAATTTGATGGGTGTCTGCCCTTCTACAATTTTTCCCCTAACTTTTTGTGTTATTTTATTCAATATAAATACCATTACAATTACCCAAAAATTTCAAGTCTTTGTCATTAGTAATGCAACTCATAATTATGAAGATAATTTAACTATCAATTTTCATTTAAAAAAATAATGGGACTGCAACTTTGGTAAACACATATGGACTTCAAGAATCAAAGTGAAAATTAATTCGAATCTTACAATGATGTTATGATTGATTAACTCAACACAAAACGTTGTTTTGTTCATACAATATCTTTTCTATAAGAATGAATATTAATAAACATAGTTTTTCATTTCCTTTTTGAAATTTAAAAAATCATAAGAAAGCAATGTGCAACATTCCATTGTTTTTGTTTTGTTTCTTAAAGGACGAATAAAGGAGCTCGTGATAACAGCCGGTGGCGAAAATATCCCGCCAGTTCCTATAGAACAGACGTTATTGAATGAATTGCCGGCACTAAGCAATGCGATGCTGATCGGCGATATGAAGAAGTTCCTAACGATACTAGTCACTCTTAAGGTAAGAAACAAATTTATAAAGGGGAATACCAGATCGTTTTAATCTATCGCTAATAGTCGTGTACGATGAAAAAGTAATGTTAACAATACAAAGACGCTGCCAAGGTTCGGCATTAATAATTACTGTGTTAATGCTTTTAGCACAAATCATCGATAGCTTTTGTAAATTGTCAATAAATATCAATCATTTCTCAATTACTTCATCAATCAATTATAACAATTGAGAATTTGCCAAGAATCAACTCACCGTTAATCAAAATGGGAACATACTTGATCAATCGGATAATTAGTAATCGGCATTCGAAACTAATTGATTACTAAATCAATCGTTATTCAGAACCCGACATTTTTCGCTTAATCCATAAATTCTCAATCATGTCGAGGAATTACTTGATTTTCGAAGAAATAGTCAATAATTACTAAAAAGGCTGTATTTAATAAATCATTCAAAGGTTTATTGAGCTAATCGTCAATCGGAACTAAAAATTATCCGATCATTCAGACGGACCAAGAGGCATTGCTCGGGTTTTCGGAAACTATTAATCGGGTAATCAAGAAATATTCTATTCTGATTAACGATCAATGTAGTGATCAGGCAATTTTCAGTTCACATAGTTATTTATTGATAATTATGTGAAACATGAGAATTCACTCATTGCTTGAAAAATTGATCTATCAGAAATTCCAATAACCGATTGGTCAAGTAATCAGTAATTGATTATCCAAATTATTGAATGGTCATTTAATTCAAAAATTTCTCTCCCAAATACATACATCCCAATAAATTAATTGAGGAATGAAATACTATTAATTTCTATTACAATTTTGACGATTCCTAGTCGTTAATTATAATATACTATTGGAAATGATTAATTTCCATCGAAAGAAGTTACAAATATTTGACTTTTTTTGCTCTTTCAAAGACGGACATGGATCCTGATACTGGCGAACCGCTTGATACTTTGACGACGGCGACGAAAACATGGGCCAAATCTATAGGATCCACAGCGAGTACCGTGACTGAAGTTCTGACAACTCATGACCCAGCCGTGAGTATAACATTAATAGGCTACAATTATACCATTTTTATTAGCCACAAAAACGAATATTTTGCCTTGTGGCGAAATCAACAAGCTTTTGTGGAAAGTTTTAAATAAAATCATGTCTATAAACTTTATCAAAATTTTTCAAGAGGCTAAAAGCTCTGAGAAAATGTTCAGATTGCATGAAATGTATTCTTGTGGCTTATATGGAATGATTTATGATACAGGTAAAATTAGTAGAATGGCAGGCGAAATTTGAAAAGAGGTTTTTTTTCAATTTGATGAATTGGAACAAAACTTCATTCAAACTAGACAAACTAACACATATAATGGACTGACATTTTTTAAAAGCATTTTTAGCATATAAAAATTTCTGACGAACTTGCTCTAAATTTTGTAAAACAAGATTTCATGCTAAGTCCTTCCTTCCCAGTATTAAATCTATCAAGAAACTATAATTTATTTTGACAAATTAATCTTTCCTGTAATTCTTTCGTAGTTTTTGTAGTTGATATCCGTTGAATGGCTTCAGTTACCTTTGACAGGATTCATGGTATTGACAAACTATATCATTACATTGCTCTTTTTGAAATGTCGCAACTCATTTAGCGTACAAGAACTGAAGATATAAATTAAAATGAATATAAAGCTTGTCCAATCTTGGAACAGTTGAACCTTGTGTGGGTTACCCATTACTTCAAATTTATGCATACATTGTCTATAATTTCGCCTTTTTCCGCCGAATGCTAATAAAATGGCTTTTCATCTCCAGATTTACAAAGAAATCGAAGTGGCGCTCCAAAGAACGAACGCTCACGCGACAAGCAACGCTCAGAAGTTACAAAAATTCCGAATCCTGCCAAACGACTTTTCGGTACCGACCGGTGAATTGGGACCTACGCTCAAAGTGAGAAGAAACGTTATCACGAAGAAGTACAAGGATCTCATCGAAGAAATGTACAAGTAAAAAAAGGACGGTGGTGAGAAATTTCACGTAAACGAACGCATGAGACTTAGAACGAAAGCGCGTGCGCGCGAGAAATAAATAGGTACCGACAAACACATGCGTGATTATTATATCGGCGGTGAAGTGTCCATATTCTTTGTGTACCTGCTTAAAGACTGGCTATAACTAAACGAATCTGGAGAATTTGATTCTCTCAGTGCGACGAGGATGGATGAATAATTAGGTGAATTAATTTGTGATATATTCGTATGAAAAAAACAAACAAAAAAACAACAAATTTTGTATTCGACGCATGAATTGATGTTTTCTTTAATGTTGTTCCGAAGGGAATATGGCGTCGCTCATGCAATCGACAAACCATAATGGTGCACTTAATTCAGACTAGTGAGCCCTTAAACACCATACTGGATTAAATCGGATACCAATGTCAACAGCTTTAATTGGTCTATCGCGTACTTAGAAAATAATGGTTTACCTATTAATTTCTGTTTCAACGAACCCGATTCCAGAGCCAAATCCTTCTCCCAAAGGTTTGACGTGTGGTGTTTAAGGAGTTCTCGGCAAGACCTCTGAATCAAGCGCGACTTCGTTAATAAGGATAACTGTAAAAATACTTTTCACGATTCCTCGAATATCAGTAAAAAAAATTGTGAAACTGTTTCATGGCACTCACATATTTAGTCAATGTAGCTAAAGAAACGAGTGAGAAAAAATGCTCTATTAAGTGTGAATTGCGATAGTATCGTAAAGTAGAATAGTAGAATAGCATAATATCGCGATGCAAAGGTGCATCGCAATCCAAAAATAATCTGCAATTGAATTGTTGTTGTTTTTTGTTTCGGTCGATTAAGTGTATTTAGTTGATTCGAACTAATTGCTAAGCGTATGATCGGAGCACTTTTCATACCTACTGTAATATATACTATTATATACACGCATATTATTATCGTTATGGTGGGAATTAGAAAATGTACATAATTTTTATGGAAAGGAAAGTCCCGCACCGCTGTATCTGATAAAAGACGAAAAATAGTGTTACGCCAGCCTAACGGTGCAAACCGTTGTAAGAACGTTTTTATATAATGTCGAATGATCTGTTAGAAGAATGAGTACTTAATCAATAATCCTAAGAAAGTGCCTTTTAATGGTTGGATAAAGAATAACAATAAAATCGCTGAAATTCGTTGTTGGCCAGCTAATTCGATTACTAGGATTATTCGAAGATATTAAATTTAGCAACAAAGACTTACGTCACGTGTATAATACGATTATTATATATACTATGTTAACGTAATAAAACGTACGGCATATTCTCGGATGCTATAGCGATCATTCTTTATAATTTGATGTATAATTTGTCGCATCACAGGATATTGTAATTATGGATTTATTTAGATAGCCGATACAAATTATGAGAGTGCTATACGGGCAATGTGTAAGTAATATTATTGCTAAGTACCAGAATAAACCACAATCATTCAATTTGGTTATTCAAAAAAAAGTATATCAATCCAAAATGTTACGTTCCTTCCAATTTTTATTTCTTTGATTTTTTTTGTACCCCTGCACTTTTAGTTATGCAATATTTTAAGGTGATAGGCAACGGCAAGTCGATTACGTCTTGCATTTTTTAAAAGGGTCCTAAAACTCTGTGATCGACACTTTATCGAGAATCGATCTCAAGTACTAATTCGCTTACTGTTCTTCTAATCCTTTTACGTTACATGATAGTTCATAATGATTATTTACAGATTGTAGTATATCAATGTAGTTTCCCAATTTTCTTTCAGGTACAAAATATCGGCGCTATTCTTAGCCATTTTGTATGGCTGAAAATATCTCCGTCTTTTTCTATTAAGAAAGCAAAATTATGAATGTGTCTTCTATTTATTGAAACCTCTACATTGATATAGTATTGACTGTAAATAAGTATGATCAAAAAATGTAACGTGTGTTGCAATACATTTCTCATTGATTAATGCTTTTGGTGAAATAATCAGTTTTTGGATTTTTTTATAAAGCAACATGAAGTTCTGTTTACAACAGTGCTTAAAGTCCATGAGATAAAGCGCTTAATGAGGACAAAAGAAATCTTCCACAAAGTATTTCAAACTGAATCGGTATGAGTCAGGGGATTATTTCACCATTTTTTTAGAGATCGTGAAACGAATAAGGAAATAAGGCAATACTATACTCTGCAAGAGAATATTTCTTACAATTAATATATTAATATACTCGGATTGGAAGTGCTACATGCATGAACTGTATAATAAATTTCATCAGAATATATATTGAGTTTTTTTGAATGAATGGGATTTGAAATAAATTTAGCGTTCGACAATATTACGTCACAATTGTTTCCGATTATTCCATCACTGTAAGTAAATTTTCAATGATTATGTTCGAAAATTCATAGACGTTACTTTTGATATTTAATTCCTTTGTATATTGAACTTCATAAGCATTTATGTTGAACTTTGATATGAACGGTATTGAAGATAATGTAGCACTCTATAATATTACGTCTCAATTTCTTCGGATACTGTGGACTCAATTGCGAATACCTACTTTGCTAGATATTTTTCAATATCAATAACTGAAATTTCAATCACTTACATCTTAAATTTAATGCGACAACGTGTATTCAATCCCAAATCCAGCACTAATATTCTCAAAATGCATGTTAATTTTCATGTAATTATTTAGAAAATATTGATTCGATAATCATGTGATGTGATTTTCAATCATCGGATTTTTCAGATTCATATATATGTATTAAATTTATTATGCAAACATATTAATATCGATTCCTATACCGAGTTTAAAAAAATGCATACACGCTTGCGTTGGAAAACGCAAACATTTTTTGCAGTTTGAATTCTGCAACAAAAATTTCGAAAACATTGTTAGCATGAATTTGACTGAGTGCAAGATTTTTTTCATTGCTAATAAGATTAGGTTCTGGAGTTTTGGGGTAACCGGGTGCAAATTTGATACATATGTGGACTTATTCTCCAAAGCGGCTTGGAATTGAATACAGATTAAATTAGGAATGCAGGAGTGGTTTAGTGTCGCTAAACGTGAGTTTCAGAAATAATTTTAAGCACTTCATGACGGGATAAAAACGGCGAAGAATCAAGCAAAGGTGCCAAAAAGACTTTTTGCATAATGATAATTCCAAAATGCTTGAAACAAAGTTATGAAAAAAAATTCTTAGCTCAGTCATGCGTCAACCCACCTTATGTTTCAAATGAACATGATTTGTTCCATTCTCTAAATATGTATACATTTTTTCAGAAAAAGCCACGGTTGTTCAACATAGTTTTTAAAGCAATGGTTTTGTGAAAGGTAAACATTAATGAGGAAGCAATAAATCAAATTCAATTTTGCTCCTTTCTTTAAATAGACGTACCGTTCTTTCTTCTGCTGTGCAAAAATTATTCACCATATATAATTGGTCGTGAACTTTTTATAAGCAACATCGTATCGACGCTAATTTTTAACCCTTTACACGTCATGAAAATATCTGCATTTCGCAGATTTTGCATAAAAACGCGTTGTTTTCACATATTAATTTCTCCACTTATCTCAACAAAAAATATGAACAAGCAATAAAAGAAACGAGCTGTATCTTATGCATGATTTACCTAGAGGAGGATGACAGCAATTTGTGAGTCGAGCAATTTGATTGTCTTGATGTGGGGATTTTCGCAAGAACCTCCTTAATAGTGCTTTCTCGCGTGCTTGATATGACAATTGTTGTTCAATTGAAGTGCAAGGCTGTAATACAGCATTGAGCGGTTGCACTGGTTAGTTTCGATGCCATCTAATCAGCCTCCCTTCTTCGACTGACTATACTAGTTACTTTTTATCCACATGAACGTCCGATATTTAATTACTGGTATTTTTGCCGGGATGCCACACACGCGACTGGTGCATACATAATTATACAACTAACGTGATATTTATTCATCGTGGCCATGCCCTCTGCTAGATGGCATGATTCTAAATGGCCATAAGAAAAATCCAACATTATAATTCCTCAACAAAATGTATTACTTTAGAATTACTGAGAATTTATGAGAAAGTTTATTGACGACTGGATAATTATTATCCATCATATCACTGGTAAATTGAGTCAAGACGGCGTATTATTATGTTGATCGCAATTATTTAGACTTGAAAAAAGATTCGAAAGAATACGACTTATAAAAACAATCTGATATTAGAATTCCTTATCAAGTTATTTTATAATGTTTATGGAAGATTTTATTGTCGACTGGATAAATATTATTCATCATATCACTGACAAATTAAATCGGCGAGGGAAATTGTCATGTTAATAATTATATAGATTTGAAATAAAATTGTGAATAAGACGACGTATAAAATTACTACGTCGTGACAGCATTCGAAATGATTTTGCAATATTATTTATCATCTTTGCACATCTTAAGCGATATTTATATATCGTGACAGTGCACTCTACCAGATGACATAATGTCGGTGATCAAAAAAATCCAGTATTATGAGTCCTTAAAAAATGAATAATTCTAGCATTTTTAGGAGAAAGTTACTTGTCGAGTGGATTATTATAATTCACTCTTAATGGCAAATTTAATTAGGAAGGTTATTGTTATATTAACAATAGTCCGAACTTTAAATAAGAATATTAAAAAAACGACTTATGAAATTATTATCCTTCGACGGTTTATAAAACAAATTCGTTATATTACATCCATGTAATCCTTGCAAATCTGACGCGATTTTTATTTATCGAGGCTATACCTACTCTTCGTTATGTTAACTCGACAAATTTGATAAATTCTCTCTAATATTAGAAATCCCTTCTAAAATACATACAATTATTATGAGCAGATTAAATGTATTATCGCAATTTACTGTTGCCGAAAAAGTTAATGAAAATAAACTATGTCTACAGTAATTAAGATCTAACATAAAACAATAAGAAGAAAGCCACGGATAATATATTCATTGTGCGATGATGTTCTTCAATGAATGTGTAAAACATTTTTTCAAACTTTCGAACTCGAAAGGTTTTAGTTGTAAATTACGTGACCTAATAATTATCAAGAGACGTGGACGTCTGGATATTAAGTTTTTGAGGACAAAGTTCGACGATTTAATATACAGAGAAATGGTTAATTGAAGTCATCCGAAGAGTAGGGAAAAATAATGTACGTTATTAGTTCAAGTTAATAATGATAGTTTTTAATACCCTGCGCAAGCGAAAACACGCGTTATACACAGGACATTGAAATACAGAAGTGTCCTCGAGTGTTGCATACGATGAGTCATTGAAAATGGCCACAGTGGTGTACTATTAGTCCGGTACTTATAGGCTGACCAGATCTCCTGGTACTCAGAGTCGCAAAGTCGTTTCCCAATGATTTACATGCTTTGAAACACAAAGTTTTGTAATTCAGTGCTTATTCTCCTACAGGACAATCAGATTAAATTGATTATTTTTTTGAATCGTCATGTCTGAAGTTTCTTTATTCTGTTATTCCTTCAGATAGGTCAGTTTAAATCACCTAATAGACTCTTGAAAGGATTCGCGCGAGAACTTCAGGTCAGTCCTGTGTATTTATTGTTAATTAAATTTAAAACCGAAAAATACGACTATTTGCCTCAAAATAAGGTAAAAAAAAAAATTTACGAAAATCTGAAAAAAGAATATGAAATTGCCACCTAATGATTTCACACTTTTTCCAAAGCAACTTTCAAGACATATGATGATAAAATTTTTTGGGTTTTTCATCGAGCAAACTTACATCAGTCAATAGTGTAATAATACAACGAGTAAGTAATGTGAAAGCTGCTACTGTTAAAAGGATCTGCTTGAAAATTGTATTACATGTAATAGAAGTTTTTGTGGCATTACCGTGTTTTAAATTTCGAGCATTAACTTATTGAAAATTTTAAATGACAACTCATGAAAATAAATCCAATGTCATAAGAATATCAGTAACTGTGTACTTGAAATTGCATGTACATACACTGAACATCAATTGATCGTAATCCGAGCGAGAAGTGTGATCGAAAATATTTTCAAGTGAATATCATATTTGGATAAACGAAATCTTTTTGTCACGAAGAGAAGCTGACGTTTTAGAATTTAGAAATAATTATATTCAGAGCCTGTAAAGGTCTCGCCTCGAATATAAATTTGCTGTACCTTTTTTCTAAAATGAACACAAAAAATGTTTTTATACGTTCCAGTAAAAGTATTTAAATCTTCAAACACTCTTTTTGTAAAGTTTAAGTTCCATGCACAAATGATGAAAATCTAGTCATTCATTTATGGCTGTACTTGAGAGGATTTGTAAACTTCACCGTCATATTGTATTTCTAAAATACCGGAACTTGAATACAGAAAGCCCATTCTTTCTTTTCCAATACAAGTGTTGAAATTTTCAATTATATGTTTGGGAACCGCAGGTGCTTTGTCATTTTTAATTACCAGTGTGAAATGAATTTCGATCAATGGCGTGTTGTATTGTCAAATAGGAGTCACTGATACATAAGATATTAATGAATACGTAAATTTAACAAACCTCTCTATTAGATTTCAGTACATTGCAATAATGTACAAGTACCTGCAACTGATTTAAGCAATTGCGCCGTAAGTTTTGTAAATGTACAATGAATATTGCTTAAATGTACAGTTACGTACATTAATTCTGAAGGAAAATTGGAAATTTACAGTACTATGTATTTGAATCACAGTTTCCAGTACGAAGTTTGCAAATTTCATAAGTCCAGGTAGAATAAATTTGAAATCTTTTTTACAGTGATGTTTATATCCTGTATGTAGCTTTTCATGAATACTGATAAATAAACTCAATTAAAAATTGCAAAGAATTCTCATTTATACTAGTAAATGCTTAATTGATTGCTTATTCACCGGCGTCTTAAATTTGCAAACGAAAAGCATTGATGTATTTTTTTTATTGTGATACTTGTCATCTCTCAATTTCGGTCAAATTTATCTATTGTATTTATTGTATTCATATTGTCAACATTTTTTTAACTGTATTAGCAGTATCATTAACAATAAGGAGAGTGGGTCGCAGCATTACCCTGTCATCCTTACCATTTTTTACATTAAAAAAATAGTGTTGAAAATGAATTCCAATCATAATTCGTTTTACTGAATCTCTGAGCATATATTTATATACGAATCAGTTTATTTACACTGATTTGTCAACAGTCACATTTGGCATCACCAATGGGGCAAATTATGACGATTAGAGGAGTACAATGTGACAACTTATGCGGAACACGATATACTATGTAAGACCCTATTTTAATTTTCGATATGGTTTACAAACATTTTTCTTTGGTATAGGATGCAGGGTGATCCGACTGATATTTATGTCTCCAGCAGCTCTTCCCATACCAGTCTTTGTTGATCACACCCAGAAATGCCTCTTTCATTTCGCTCTCCTCAGCAGTGCTTTTCGAAGTTGTTTTCTTTTCATTTCTCCATTTAATTCTTCTTCTTATACTGTTGTTTCGACAACAACACTAACATTATATGCCACAATTCAGTGTCACGTTGCACTTCAATACCAACAAACCTAATTCGTTGTTATCCATAATTTGTCCAAGTGAAAGTAATAAAATGTATGCACAAAGAATTACTCTTGGAATTAAAAATAATTTTTGAGAATTTTTTTTTCTTGGAGCGATCAAACTATAGTAGAATTTTTTATCTTTGTTTCACTATCTGTAATTTCAATCTATTTTAAGCTGATGAATTGCAATTCAAATTATTATCGAGCACCTAAAAGATGCCAAATTTGATAAATTGAAGTTGTTATAAATTGCTTAGGATCTTGTAGCTCGCTGGCTCTAATTTTACAATTAGTATGACATCAATTCCTTAAAAAAATTCAAGCTCCCGTAAACTTAGAACCCCACACAATTCACAGTAAAGAATCATTCTGCAAAAGTTTTCTTGAGTAACAGAACTATCGTGTCAATGTGACTGGATTTTAAGTCGGTTGTTCATATTTTTTAAATAAAAATTGAAAAATGGAAACGTTCAATGAATTCTGCGAATATATACATTTTTAAATGTATTACATCAGAAATGACAAAAGAAATCCACAGAAGGGACATTTTGTTGTTGTTTAACAAGAAATAAAAAATATTTCGCAAAATAAAAATACAAATTATTATCACATTTTTTTTCCTACCTTCTCTGCAATATTCATACAAATTCTATGTTCACTCCGGTGGCTACAAAAATGCTGTTTAATGTATAGAAATTGTTATTTCGCCGTTTTTGTGCTCAATACCGATGAGCATTGAACGTATCTGCAATTATATAAAATAACTAGATTTTACAGGTGACGATTTATTTGAATCAAGAGATCAACACCATTTAAAATTGTAGAGAAACTTCATAAAAATTGAGCAAGTTCGGCGGACGCACTTTTTAAATATAACTTCAACAATTTGCAAAGACCATCACACCTATATATTTTTTTGAACGTTATTTCCTGATTCTTTTGAGACATTATAAACTCTCTACAACAAACATGTGCACTTTTTTTTACAATTACAAAACCATCCGTTCCTAAAGCAAATGAAGCTATTCAAATGTAGCTGATTCTGATAACAGTGATAACGTGGTTCAAATAAATTCTCAAACAGGGAACAACACTTTTCCTCAAGGTAACACAACTTCGACTCCTGAAACGAATGTCACTTTTGAAGAAACCAAAACGTTGATGGTGTAACAAAACATGCATTTAACAGTGCGAAGCTTTTAAATTTACTGTAATTAACGAATAAGTTTTCTAAGCGAATTAAACATAAATAGTTTAGTAAACTCGATCAACGTTAGTTACTGAAGTAGTGTAGAAAAAAGGGATCATTCCGAAACGTGCACGACTTAAAATATATAGTGAGAAAAAAAATGAAGTCAGGTTCATAATTAAGGATATATGATACGTAGAGTCCCGCCAAAAGTGAGTTTCAGAGACAATTCCAATCACTTCCCGATGGAATAAAAATTGGAAAAAAATAATGCATAGAAAACGTGCCAAAAAGATTAATTTCGCACAATAATAATCCCAAAATGATATCAACAAAATGGTGAAAAAAACAATTCTTCAATAAATAAACAGTCAACCGAAGTTTTTTTAAAATGAAAAAGATATGTTAATTTTTTTAAATGCGTAAGAATTTTTTCAAATTTTCTTCTTTATTTTAATTTTTTTAATTTTTTTTTTTTACATGAGAAGAATATAACAAACTTTGGATATGCGTTTTGCAAAAAAATCTTGAGTGTAGTAGACAGGTATGTAGATTTTATGCCGAACACATATCCAAAATTTGTTACTTCGCGCACATTTTTGAAGATAAAAAAAGTCAAAATTAAAATAAAGATAAAAATCTGAAAAAAATCATACGCATTCAAATAAATTAACATATCATCACGTTTAATATCGATTATTTTTTTCCGCTTTTTATCTCATGGGGAAGTAATCGAAATTTTCTCTGAAACTCACGATTGGCGGGACTGTACGTATCATACATCCTTAAGTGTTGATACATAAATCTTTCTATTCATCGAATTTTTCCCCAGATGGCCGGGCTCGACATGTCGTCCAACTACATAACACCAAGTAAAACTGGTCTCGATGGTAAATAAAAATCAAATAAGATTTCAATAAAACAAATAAAATAGGGTAGTAATTATTCAGCATTATTTGTTTATTTCACCAGGTGAATCATGATTTTCCGTTTTTAAAAGAATTTTATAATATTACAGGCCCAGACCAAGTTCTACCATCAAACGTTGACCAAACCACCGAGGCTAATGGACGTGTCCGAATAAAATATGACGAGGAAAACCGGAATCAAGAAGTCATATCAGTGCCCGGATTGTTGATGAGAACAGCAAGAAAATACGGTGATCATGTTGCTATGGTGTCGAGACCGGGAGTGGACGGAAACAATAAAACGTGGATTTACAAGTTCGTACAATATGAGTGGCCGTAAAAGTGCTTCTCGAATTTTTTCTTTATTTCACTCGGTGCGAGAAACACAATTTTATACATAGTTGGCGAGGATAAGACCCTATTTTCACACGTTGTGAAATATTACTATATTACAATACGAGTGTGATTTAACTTTTTTTGACGACAGTTTGCAGCACGAGGCTCGTACGAGTATCGTACAAAATTTCGTTTCATGAAGTGTGAAAATGGTAAATCATCCACGCAAAACGTGCGTAAAATCGCGTTTCTCGTACCCAGTGAAATAATAGTATATTAGGATACGAGTGCGATAAAACTCTTTCTGACGACGGTGAGTTTGCAGCACGAGCCAAAGGCGATTGTTACAATCACACGAGTTGATAAAAAGTTTCTCGCGCGAGTTTCGTATACAATTTTATTTCATAAGTGCGAGAAGTGCGTTTTCTCGCACGCAAAGCGAAACGACGCGTGTGAGAAGTAGACACTTCTCGCACGGAGTTGCATAAAATACAGTATTATACGCGTGCAATAAACGTTTTTTTAACTCGCATGCTTGCATCACTCGCCAGAAAAAGTTTTATCGCACTAGTATCGTTAAGTACTATTTTCGAACTGCCGAAGAAGGTAATCAAGGACTCGTATTATTTAGGGAATACGAGAAAGATGTGAGGACCGTGGCGAGAGCTTTTTTGAAGTTGGGCCTCGAACGCTATCACAGCGTCTGCATTATCGGATTCAACAGTCCGGAATGGTTCATCGCAGATGTTGCAGCCATATACGCTGGGTGAGATGGGAATATTCAAGTCTTTACCCAGGATGGAATCACAATTCCCCAATAAACTTTATTTGAGTGATTTACGGACTTACATCGTAGTAAACGGGTGAAAAACGATACATACTTTATGATTTTTTTCGCGATGGATAACGGCGTTATCGATTAAATTTTTTCTTTTGTAAATTTCAGTTGATTAATTGCATTAAAGAACATTCAGAGATTTTTTCAAAATTTTTCATTGTTAGGTTACATTTTTACTCGTCAGCGAAAAGATGTTTTTCTTAAAATGTGAATATAAGATCGTAGAAGACTCGAATACATATTAAAGTGTGTCGGTAAAATTTTCAGTAGTATTATCCCGAGACCTCCAAAATTATCTGAATATTTCCCGATTGTTCCGTTGCTGAGCAACGAGAGGGAGAAGTTTCGTGTACAAAAATTTTTGTGCGAAACTTATCCCGATCATTGCTAAACAGGGAAACAAGGGGGAAATATTACCATTAATTTTGAAGGTCAAGGGGTATTTGTCGGATTTTTTTCTGAGTCTGGATTTCGACTACGCACAAAACAGTATTCCAGGAAACAGAACAACTGTAAGAATCTTGCATTGGTTGAAAACATGTTAACAGCTACTGTGCAATATCCGGGTGGAATTTCCGATGAATTTTTTAACAAATGAACTCGATTACCGAGAATACCGCTCTGTGATTGGTCGAAATTCAGACTCTAAAAATTGTCATTAAAATCTACTCCGCCGTTTATAAGATATTCGACCCACTAGTTTTGAAAATGATTTGAGGTAATTCAAAAACAAAAATGCAAAGTAGAATCCTGCATATTGTTTCCTCGTTTTTATTAATTTTTCCATACCTACGTTTATCAAGAGACGCGGTAGCGTCGCGACGCCAAGTATTAAAAAAAAACAAAAATTTTCATGTTGATAATGTACGTTTATCCATTGTTGCTTCCTCGTTGGCAAAGCCCTACCCTGCTTAGGAAATCCGAGTTAGACCAATAAAATGAATGAAAAACCCAATTCATAGAGATGAAATCCAATACGGTTTTTAGAGGACTTTATGAGTTTCAACAGGTTTTAATGGGATTTTCTAAACAGAGTACAACTATAACAAGTTCAAAATAAAAAGGAAACAATATGCAAGGTCCTATTTTGCATTTATGTTTGGAATCAATTTAAATAATGGAGCTTTAGCGGAATTTCATTTGTCAAGAAAGAATAACGAAGAATTCGAAATTCTGTGTATAATTTGAACCTTCCTGCTGATCTCCCCTAATTTACGTATCTATTATCACTGAATAATATCTCATTTACATACAAAACTTGGACTTGCTGATTCGTGTTTTGCGAAAGTAAATGTAGTAACGTGAACTTTTCGAAAACTTCAGAACTCCATAAAATCCGAGCCATTTTACCGATTTCAGTCGAATTCGATACCAAACAACATTAAATGTACCTGTTAGCAAAAAGATTTATAAAGTAATATTTCATAAACTTTACGAGAGTAAGAATATTTACACTCTTTTTTGGAAATATTCCAAATGCGATAAAATTCAAACTTCTCCACACAGTTTGTCAAAAACATTAACAATTAAAGTTAGGGCGCTGTTCTATATATGTGCCGAATTCCAGCTCAGTCAATTACGCTGGAATTTGGCACACATTTTGAAATAAAATAAAACTTTCTCTATGAGCAAACAATCATAATTCATCGATTTATTCTTTTGTTTTCTAATATCAACAAAAAAAGTAATAGGTCAAGATCGCGAGGGTGTCAAAGATACCTTCGCAATCTTGAAGTTGTAGACCCGCAATCAACGAAGTTGTAAATGATTTATCACAGAGGTTTCGCCGCTGGAATCTACACGACCAATTCTCCGGAAGCCTGCCAATATTGCGCCGAAAGCAGCAGAGCCAATATATTGGTGGTTGAGGATGCCATACAATTGGGAAAGATATTGGAAATAAAACACAAGCTGCCACTCTTAAAGGCAATTATTCAGTACGATGGAAAACCAAAAACAAAAGGTGTTTACAGTGTGAGTTTATTTCATTTGAGAATATTATGTGCATCCGCAAATGGCAATTTTTTTATTAAACAAACACGGAAAATGATCTAATAGAATTCTTTCGATTAAATATATGATATATTGGATTAGAGTATTTTTATATTTTATTATTAACTTGGATTATTTTGTCATAAAACTCGGTTAACGAAATTATGTAAATCTAACTGGTGAGAGAGCGAGAGGGAGAGAGAGAGAGAGCCATGGAATAATCGTGTCTGTGACCAATTTAATTTATTTTCAATATCAATTAAATAATTTATCAATATTAATGCGTAGTAAATATATAAACGATACTCTCTGAGATTAATTATTGATTTCCATATTGTTTGTACTGAATATGATCAAAAATATATTTGAACCGATTACATATTTATTTTGTGTTAATTAATCAATGACAATTGAATAATTTACTTTATATTGCTGTAGTCCTTGATTGCATTGTCTAGAATCGTTTATCTACGTTGATTAGAATCTAGTTCGGTCTATCAGATCTTTTCTATGGATGTATTTATCATGTCACTATTTTTTCGAAATAAAAAACACGATTTTTTACCATTTCCATGATGCAACGCTCATTAATATAAGTGGCTACAGTTCTCTTTGTCTGATGTTATTAAGAAGACCATGGTCACACACAATACACAGTATCACTTTCTTATTTACACCGGCTCAGTAAATGCTGGTAGATGTATAGAGCGCTTTATTTTTGGCTCACCCTTCCGTAATTTTGCGATTTTTATACTGAAATTGACAGACCGGCAGCAGTGAGGTGTGGTCGGTGTGTGGCTTCAACTTCAAGGGTGGTAAAAAAGTTTTATGAATTATGCGAATCAACACATATTTTAAAATGTGTTACATTAGAAATGTCAAAAGGAATACAAAATGTTATTTCATTATTAATTTCCATACTGTTTATACTAAATATGGTTTATACTAAAGATGCAGAATAGAAATTTTCTTCAGATTTTTCATTCTTTCGAACTTCTTTAAAAAAAAGGCCCTTTTTAACACTTTTTTTTTTGCGAAACCGATAGGGTTACTTTATTCAATCAAATTGCAAATAATAATATAACATTTCTACAATATTATGTTAAAATTTCATTGTAAAATATTGAAAATTGAGTGCGTGAAAATCGAATTTTGCTTTAAAAAACTCAGCCAATTTGTTCTTGAAAAAATACTAATTATTTTAAAAAAAGCTCTCAACATTACCTGGGGAATTGTCTGAAGAAGTGCTGTGCAAAATTTCAAAACGATCGTCCAGTAGATTTTGAGAGATCGTGTACACGGACTTTAAAAATGACACTTTGCAGGAGAGCGTTTTAAAGTTTCGCACTCGGAAAAAACAGAAAGCGAAGTCGATAATTTTTTTATCCTCACATAGAGTCGTCGATGCCAGGTCCGTAGAGCAAAAAGCTTCCATCCAGATGGTCTACTCCAGATAGAATAACGTGCCGCACGTCGTGTCCTCAAAATTGCGTCATGTACTACAAGCATTGAGCTGCTTAATTATCGGCACGGCGTGCTTCACGGCACGAATGTCAGCACTGTGCCTGTGAAGATTCACCATGCGCGTCCGCTGCAAAGCGTGTTGGAACTGTGCAGGCTCTGTACCGGCATCAACACGGCATGCCGTTAATAATGCAGCTCAATGCTGTAGTACATGGCGCACTTTTTATGACACGCGTGTCGTTTCATGTCGTTATAGTGTCGTCACCTTGGCGTATAATGTCTATCTGAGTACACCAACTTTTTGCGCTTGCCGACGTTAAACTCTTCCTTCTCTACTGTCATGTGCATAATAGTATGTGAACGCGTTTACCGTACCATAGATTTGAGGATCATAAATAAATAGAAGGAGCGCGACGGGTCAGCGCGCCGCGCAGCTGCCGAGTAGGAACAGAAACCCCGCCTGGAGCAGCGGGCACTCAAATGCTCATAAGTTCGTCAATTTGGCTCCGATCAACTTGAAATTTTGACACAATATTCTCGAAATATCATACATTTATTTTAAAAATTTTACAAATGTCACGACCTTACCCCCTCCCCCCCTAAAGTATATGAGGGATTCTTCGTCAATTCACTGACTTTTTTTCCAAACCTATTTGTTGAATTTAATAATTGGACAGATTTCGCTACCACTTGAAAATACTCTCTCCTAATTTTTTCAGTTTTAAATGCAATATTACGGAAAATTGGATATTTCTTTAAAGTCGATATACAGTGGAACCTCTCATAGCGTAAACCCTCGTAACGTACATGGGTAAGAGGAGGGGTACGTATAAGCGCTGTGATTGGAGGATTTCGCAAGAGAGAGTGAGAGGCACGAACGACTCACGTACGTCATTCGTTTTTCACTTAGCGTCTCCGCATTATGTACGATATGAGAGGTTCCACTGTATATTGAAAAATTGAAGTCATAGAAAAAAAAATTTCACCATAAAAGTTGTAGTTTCATGTGAACTTTTCAATGAAATTTTTCAAAGAATTTTGTGATTTTATGATTATTACTTTTATGTTAAAAAATATAAACATAATTTTTTTAACAAAAAATGGCCACTTTTGTATTGATAACATTAACAAATTGCCAGACTGGGACCGATCAAAGTTCCGAAGTAGAAAAATAATTTGTTCAAAGTAAAAAAATTTTGTCGAAAAAAAAAGAAAAATGTCAATAACGTTTTTATTTGAAATTTGTAGTTTATGCGATGATAAATCAATAAAATAGTTGGTACATGATAGACTTATTTGAAATGTTATCTGGACATCATTTTTTTTTACTTAGAACCAGTTATTTTTTTACTTTGGAACTTCGATCGGTCCCAGTCTAGCAATTTTTCAATGTTATCAATACATAGGCGCAGAGATTCTGTAATTCTTTCAGTAAAAAAAGTAGCCTTTTTTATTTAAAAAAATAAATTTCATATTTTTAAACAAAAAAGTAATATTATAGGGTTGCAAGATTGTTTGAAAAATTTCATTGAAAAGTTCATATAAAACTACTTTTATGATGAAACAATTTTTTTCTATGACTCTAATTTTACGAGATATATTGACTTTAAAAAAATACCCCATTTTCCGTAATATTGGATTTAAAAAACTGAAAAAATTGGGAGAGAATACTTTCAAGTCGTACTATTTTTTTTTAAATGGGATATTTCCGTATGCCTCATTCAGGCTTTTATGTAACGCGTCTCCACTTTCCCCGTTTCTAGAGAGAGTTCCCCCCTGAAGTGTTGTCCGCAGCCACTCATTTTAATGCACTGTATCGCATTTGCACGAGGGCTCAAGAGAACTGCGGAAAACCTGGCCGATACAGGCGGCTTTATTTTTACTGTATTAGAATCCATTGGTAACGCGGTTCCCAGAGTTAAGCACCATGCTTAACTCTGGGAACCGCGGAAGCCACACATCGACTGCGCGTCCACTGCTGTCGGTTTTCAAGTCCTACTAAAATGTGTCCAATTATAGAGCTTATCAAAGAGGTTCGAAAAAAAAGTGGCTGAACTGATGAAGAATGTCTCATATACCACCGAGGCCTCAGAAAACCTGACCTTCCGCTTACTGGTTAATAAGCCAGCCGGTTTATGGCTAAGCGCTCATCCGTCCAAGTTATAGCCGCAAACAATGCTGCTTAACTCTGGGGATCCCCGAAGCCACATACTTTAAATAAAAAAATCTTTATTGAGTTTCTTGTTACAATCTTTGTTTTGTTGGTTTCAATAAGCATATAAAAACAACCATAGAATTTTTTTTAATACCATTTTGCCCGCATGCAACAGTTTTTAATGGTAACAATATTTTATATAACTTAATCAATGTTTCAAGAATAGGCTTACATTATGATAATTTATAGAACCTTACATTGGCTCTGGCCGTTTTCGGTGCTTGACTATCACCATTACGAAATGGGAAAAATTTAAGAGAAAAGAAAAAACTCTTCGCAGATTCTTGTTCGTCAAGATCGAAGCCACATACCGAACGCATGTCCACTGCTGTCGGTTTGAGAGTTTTAAGTAAAACATGGCTTATTGAAAAACCCGAGTGAATTTTTTCTAAATTTTCGAGTACGGTATCTCTACAAGCGTGTGCGTTGCTTGAATCAACTGAGCGGGCTCGTGGCTTGTACTGACTGAACGCGCGAGCCGCTCATATACACAGAGCGTTCATGAGCACTCGAACGAACCAAGCGAGTGTTTGAGCGAATGATCGCTCATATTACGCTTCGAGCTGAGCCGTCGACCGCTCGAGCATCTAGCGCTCATGCACATCCCTACAATGTGGCTGCACTTGATATGTCAAATCAGTGCAGACGAAAATTTGTTATTCATGGCTATCAATACAATAAAAAAATGTATGGGCTCACTGACTTTGGGTAATGGATGGACCACATTTGTACAATGCAACTTCGTCGTGGCAACAAAATTTAATCGATAACCATTAATCTTATAAAGCCTGACATAACAAATTTGATTCTGTAATGACATTAATGCATAAAAATTAATTAATCAAGAAAAATGAGAAAAATTGAAAAACTGCTTCCGCATTATTTTTGGTTATCAACAAAGATTTCTCTATTAAGAAGTATGTTATTTGGATTTGGCTAACTCATAGAGAAAGCTTTGTCAAAAACCGATAATAATGAGCTAGCAATTTGCAAAGTTTTACGGGCAATTTCTTAAAATAAAAGTTAAAATTCTGAGAGATCTGAACCGCATAACAACTTACGACGAAACTGTCTAAGTATCATTGCTAAATGGTACTGATTTCATGTATAAAATTTGTGTTTGCTATCTTATGTTTTACTAAAGTTAAGGCAATAACATAATTTTTTCTATAAGTTAAAATTCTGAAGAAATTTAAATCTCATTGCAGATTACGATGAAACAATGTATCAAACATCGGTATATAATACCGATTTCATGTACGAAATTAGAGTTCATTGTTTTATCTTTTTGTAAACTTGGGGCACTACCATGAATTTTTCAAAAATGTCCAAATTTTATAAATTTAAACCGCTGTTCCGATTTCGGCCAAATTCAATACCAGACAACGGTTAAAGTATCTCCACTTATGGAGCAATATTTAGAAAAATATCGCCGGTTTTATGAAAGTTAGAGTGTGCATGTCCTTTGTCAACAAAATTTTAAAAGCCATAAAGCAAAGATTCTACATCCATTTCGGGAAAAAATGCAACAGTCGAAGACCGGCTGCTGCTTCACTTATGTGCCAAATTTTAGCTCAATCAGATAAACGGTTCTAAAGTTATGGATAATTGAAATTTTGAAGCCCTGCAGACACATACACACGGACATTTTTTCTAAACTACTTTTCTCGATGTTTCGGGACATTCTGAGTGTCTCGACATGAAAATCGAGAAGAATTTTTTTTTCCATGAAAACAAAGCTCCGTCTATGATGAAGGAAAATGAAAGATTTGATAACAAAATTCTGGAAAATTGAAATTTATTCGAACAATATTTCTTTACAATATTTAAAAAAATATATTCAGAAAAAGGGATTTTTTTGTTGGAATATCTTTGTATAAAAGATTTTTTTATCAAAAAAATTTATAATTTTTTTTTTTTGAGAAATTAATATTCTGCTAAATTTTTTTTTTTTAATGTGCTGAGTATGTGAAACAAACCGAAACATTCCCTAGCAATTTTTAAGTGGTCAACTTTAATGATGAAAAAAAAACGAGTCTAATGGATTACCGAACGACGATCGCGGAGAAGAATCTTAAAAACATTGCAGGTCTGGCCTTCATAGTGCGAGTTCCAGTGAACGTTCTTCTGCCATTATAGGAGATACATCTCTAGAAATAGAAGATACAGACCAAAACCTTTCAGTAGCTTATATTCACCACATTAACCCTAAATCTTTCTTTTTCTATTTTTTTAGAAGCTTATTTGATTTAAATGAATCTGTTGATCCTACTCCTCTGAGTACATGTCTTGTCCTGTTACAGTGGGAAGAACTGCTGGAAATTGGCAAAGCAGAGTCCAACATCAAACTAAATGAGGTACTGAAGACTATTGGTGTTAATGAGTGCTGCACGCTGGTCTACACGGTAGGTCAAACTCATTATCGAAGGGTCGTAGATTCATCGAGGAATAACGGAGTCAATCATTGACAACGTAAGAATGAATTACATTACAGTCGGGGACTGTGGGAAATCCTAAAGCTGTAATGCTGAGTCACGACAACTTAGTGACCGATGCTGCAGCTATTCACCGGGTATGCAATTTCGTGGAGAAGCAGGAAGTTGTGGTTAGCTATCTGCCTTTGTCGCATGTTGCCGCTCAGGTACATTTGCTTTTCAAAATAGTTAAGACTTTTCTGTTCATTTTCTGAAGTCATCGACTTCGTTGCTGCTAAAAATTATACTGATGAAAAATACCGGACGTTTTTGTGCCTACGTTCGTCGATGTTGAACTATAGTGTCAAACTAATATTAAATTAATTTGGCGATGAAATTAAAATACAGCATAAAAATTACTGTACAACACTTCTTTTTGTATCACACTTGTATATTAAATTCAGTATACTAGTTTATGCATAAAAACTTCTGGTACCCGTACATCAACTTTTAAGTAAATTATGTTCACAGTATATAGCGATTATTATGTAGATTTTCTTAAAAATCTTACCGCTAAAAAAGGCATTATAATAGCGTGAAAAAATTAAAAATTGTTTACAAGAGCATTTTGTAACTATTTCCGTTACTACGGTGTGAAAAGTGAGGTTTTTCACATCTTCACATGGTGTATTTTGTAGAATAACTAAATGGAAAAAAAAAGTCAATCTATTATTCAGGAACAAGTAAAAAACGTTACATCTTGGTATCAAATGGCATTGAATGGAATTCGCAAAGAATTGCAGCTTTCAATATGTAAACTAGAAATAAAACGATTTTAAATGTGTATACAATGATCCCATTCATATTTTTATGTTTGAGAAACACAAGTTCATAAATTATCTTATTATTATTCAGGACCGACTAATTTTACGATTGAAGTTACAAAAATACATCAATCAAAAACTAATATGAGAATAAAACAATTATCATTCTTAATTCTTCCGAGTCGCTGATTAAAAAAATTAACTAAATATGCAAAAAGCAGAATTCAATGATGAAATGCATATAGTTACGACAATGCAGTTGGCTGAAATGGCTTTAAATGTCCATACAATCAACCCATTTATTTTCTCACGTTTCTCAAACACAAAGAACCAAACAAACTTCTTATTATTTAGAAGCGACAAATTGTTCGACTGAAGTTACAGAGATCTACATCAATCAAAATTAATATGAGAATCAAACCATTATCAATTTTCAATTCTTCTGAGCCTCTGTTGAAAAAAAAAGGTATCTGTAAACATGACAGAGTTAGTGCTGAAGTCATAAAGAATAGCGGTTCATATTTTATCATTAAATATGTAAAAAAAAACTAAACTCAATGAAAAAATGTACCTTCTAATATTTAATCAAGAACACAAACGATATTAATGTTCAATACAACCACATCATTGATTTTTTTTCTGTGTAATTCGGTCATCGATATATTTACGCCAATGGATTTGGCCGGAATGGCTTTAAATGTCCATATAATTAACTCACTTGTTTTCTCATGTTTCATAAATACACGATCACAAATTAGTCTGATTATTAGTAAGACGCGATTAATTATACGATTGAAGTTAAGGAAAACAAAAATCAATATGATAATAGAATCATTATCGTTTCCTATTCTTCTGAGCTACTAATAAAAAAATGTATTCATAACAGACAGATATACTGATAAAAAATATCGTTTCATGTTTTGTCATTAAATGTGAAAAAAACCAACCTCAATGAAGAAATGTACATTCTAATAATTAATCAGGAACGAAAACAAAATTAATTTTCAATATGGCCAAACCATTGATTTTATTTTTTGTTATGTCTGTGTTGTTAGGTCATCGATATCTTTACGGTAATGCATTTGGCCGGAACGGTTTACTTTGCGGACAACAAAGCTTTGAAAGGCACTTTAATACAAACCCTGGTCACAGCGAGACCTACTGTATTTTTGGGTGTACCAAGAGTTTGGGAGAAAATCTATGAGAAGATGATGGATGTAGCGCGTTCCAATGGACCATTGAAAACTAGGATAGCCACGTGGGCAAAAGCTCAAGGACTCGAGTACAACATGAACAAGATGAATGGTATCGATTACAAGCATTGGGGATATGTCATAGCTAAGTGGCTCGTCTTCAGCAAGGTTAAAACCAATCTGGGCCTAGACAGATGCACGAGCTTCTTCACAGCTGCAGCTCCTCTCAGCACTAAAATCCAAAAATATTTCATGAGTCTCGATATACCCCTCATGGAAGCTTATGGAATGTCCGAAAGCAGTGGAGCTCACACCTTGAGTTCCACTAACAAATATAGGTAAAATTTGGAAACTAATTTTTTTCCAGAAAGCCATCAGAATCATTTCGGAAGATAGTAAAATATAATCGTGACGTTCCTGTTGTTAGCATTGTACTAAATATCAGTGATACTTTTAAAATTCAATGTATGTACCTGCGTAAAAATTGATATGTCAATTTGTGACCATAAATTGACATATGCCACAAAAAGTGTTTTTTGTTTAGACGCGGTGGAACGGAAAAATCTTAGAAAAGTTCAAAGCGATCTTGAGATCGGTTTAATATATCAAGTTTTTCTTTACTCATTCCGGCGCAATTTGCGACTTTGTGTTGACAACTTTTCATCTCGACTGAGCTCCAATTGGGCAAATCGTAAGATTTTTAATCGAGTGTCAAATCTTTTGAAAAATTTGCTAATATCAATTGCACTCAAATTGGTCAGATATTTTCTCCCAAGGCATCTAAAAAATTTCATTTTTTGACATATGTCGATTTGTGATCTGAATTTGACAGAAGTATTTGTACGCGGGTACCGGGTACTTTACCGGGCGATTTGCAGGATTTTCTTTTTTTTTCTTTAAGTTCGGATAATTTTGGAGCGCAAAATGACTAGACATCTGTCGCTAGAACTTAATGAATTTTTTTTACATCTTACGTTTTGAAAAACGTAATTTGAGGGATTCTTCATGAACTGAGTAATTTCGGTCGGGATTTTTATGCTAATTTTCTGAGATATTTTTACACCTATATCTTTACAGGTTTTTACTATTGCTATAACTAACTTGAATTAATAATTTATTAAGGTTATTAAAATGATACTCGCATTGACTAACAAATAACGGATGTATCATAGCGTAAATTTCCAACCAAACTTTGATGAGATTGAAACACAAGGACTTCAAGTTAGATAAAGAAATAAACAAATTAATGCTGTAAAAATACTTTTGAAAAACTTCTATGCAAATTTCTTTTTTCCCCATAAAATGGACTCTCTGATTTTTTCAAAGATGTTTAATATTTAAACAGTCAAGTTATTTCTAAAAAAAGATACCCTATTGTACACCAAAAATTTCAGGATCTTTAATGCATAGCTTTATTTAAATTAAAAAAAAAAAACAGTTTTTAAGAGATTTTCAAAAACAGAAATTTCGAAATATTTCACCCAAAATGAAAAAAAAAAGTTATAAACCTCTGTTAAAATATACAAATTTCTGAATTAACAAAACGATAGATGAAAAAGTTTCATAATTTTTTTCGATTTCACAAAGAATGGGAAGTGTGGGACCATCTGTCCCAGCCTTTATAACGAAATTAGACAACGAGGACAGCACCGGAGAGGGAGAAGTTTGCATGGCAGGTCGTCACATTTTCATGGGGTATTTGAACGAGCCAGAAAAAACCAAAGAAGCCAAAGATGAAGAAGGTTGGTTACACAGTGGTGATCTTGGAAGAATTGATCCAGCCGGATTCCTGTACATAACAGGTAATGATTGAATGCTCGCGTGTGTAGTTATTGTGTAACTACATATTTCGTTTTCCATTTTTATCACGTCAAGGTCGAATTAAGGAACTCGTGATAACGGCTGGTGGCGAGAATGTGCCGCCTGTTCCCATTGAGCAATTGTTGTTGGCCGAATTACCAGCACTTAACAACGCAATGCTTATCGGTGATATGAAAAAGTTCCTAACGATTCTGGTCACACTGAGGGTAAGCTAACTATGCATTTTTATGTAATCAGACAAATTAAAAGTTTTTCCAATGGGTTCTAAATTGTTGTGACTTAGCGCGGTCGGTAAAAGAAATCTGCAATGCGGTTTGTTAAACTGGAATGACTCAGATATCTCGAAAATATATTCCTAGTGCTTTTTCACTGAAAGAAAATTGTGCTATTGACACTTACATTGGAAAGCCTTCATTTTAAGTAGATAAAACAATTTTTTTTATAATTACTGTAATTATAAAATGTAAATATAACACTTAAAAAAAAAAGATATATACA
Source organism: Tromatobia lineatoria (assembly GCA_949699805.1). Classification (NCBI taxonomy): domain Eukaryota; kingdom Metazoa; phylum Arthropoda; class Insecta; order Hymenoptera; family Ichneumonidae; genus Tromatobia; species Tromatobia lineatoria. The sequence continues at coordinate 13,781,691 of OX453042.1, read as the reverse complement.
TGAACAGATTTGAAAAATCCAGTTTTCAACCACAAAATGGCTCAACAAAGAAAAGTTGCATTACAAGAATGATAAAATGTCGCCACGTAATTTTCCAAAAACAAGAACATAGTTATCCAGTGAAATATGGTTCTATATATAAGGAAATTACACGAATTCTTTTTTTGCGGGCTGTAAGATATTAAGACGGTTCTGATTTTGACTGATTGGTTAACTAGACGACATTTTTTTATGTGCACAGAACCAAGAAGAAATATTAAAAAGCGAATTTGATGAAACATTCTTGGAATCTTATACGCTGAAATTTTATACGTTTGGAGATCTGAATTTGTTTTAAGTGGCCCTAAAAGTTAATAATAATGCTGGCATCTGAAGTGTAGATCTTTTAAAATATGACCTTCAACAAAATGCTCCACGTAAATCATTTTGTGTTTATTTTGGATAAGTTTGAGAAACATAAGAGAAAATTGCAAATACTTCTCAATGGTATAAAAGTCTAAAAACATTCATCTATATTAATGGTACTGAAACGAATCATTTTGCAGAATAATAATCGCAAAATGTTATTAGCAAATTACTGAAAAAATTAAAAAATCAAAGATTTTCGCGGAAACCCAACCCTATTTTTTATAAAAATAATTCGCTCATTTTCTGAATACGTATGTATTTTTTCATATTTTGAATTTGCTTCCAATGTTTTTTCTGTATAGAATAAATATGTGGAAAGACACGAAATTCGAAGCAAATTTATACATTTGAAAAAAATTCGTGAGTGTTCAGAAAAATGAACGAATCAGTATCGGTAAAAAAATAAGATTGCCGGGAAATTTGATTAATTAATTTTTCGATGAATTTGTTAATAACAGTTTTGAATTATGACTATGCAAAATGATTATTTTCAGTGCTTTTGATATACACGCGTTTTTTTAGGTTTTTATACCATCAAGAAGTATTTGCAATTTTCTCTTATTATTTTTTCAAACTTATACGAAATAAATACCAAACGACAGAATTACCTCAAATGGCGCTTAAGTGTAACTCTGAATCATGCACAGAGTGTAGAACTTATGAATCTAGTTAAAAAGCAATCGTTTGACCCAATCAGTGAGTCGACTTACAATAAAATCCTTCAGGTTCATCCGAAAGGGAGGGAATTATTTTTCATCTTCCCCAGGTTAAAAAGAAGAGGTGTCTTTATCTTTATAATAAATAAAAACAGGATTTATTCGCTGACTCGTCATACACTGAGAAAAATGAGTAGTTGTGATTACCAATAATTGGTTGAAGCTACGAATATGTTCGTAAGCGTTACCAATACTATGGTTGCTTTAAGCAATTATTGGTAATCACAACTACTCATTTTTCTCACTGTATTCAAACTGTCTTCACGATGTTTATTTTTCAAGACGGATATGGATCCGAACACTGGGGCACCGCTCGACACGCTGACGGAGACAACGAGATCGTGGGCCAAATCCATTGGATCCGAAGCGTGTACAGTAACGGAAGTTTTGAAAACGCAAGACCCCGCAGTAAGTATACATATATTCAACGCTCTTAAGACGATGTGAAGCGTGTACGAGTGCAACAGGGACAGAACTAGTCTTCCGATCTCAAATTTCTTCGCGACGGATGACTTAAAAAATAAAAGACGAGAACGTCGCCCTGCAAAATTCCTGGACGAAGGGCAAACGTTCTCGGTTTTCATCCACACTTAACCGTGGCAGAGAAATTAGGATCACAGATTTTGTTACCAACCAAGTGGTTTCACATCACCTTAAGGGGACCAAATCACCGAAAAAACGTTACAAGAAATTTAAAAAAAAATTATATTCTTCTTTTAAGAAATGGTGAACTTATACCTCACTAAGAACGTTACAAGCATTATAATTCTGCAATTTTGTTAAGTGCATAAGAAATGTATGAGGTAGTAGATGAAATTTTGCACTTGTTAAGAGTGCATTCCGCATTGAATATAGCGATTCTGGATGCAGTGAAAATTCAATTTATTGCAACCGATAGTTTAGTGATTTTTCTGCAGAGAAAAATTAGAAACACATTTAAAATAATAGCTTTGTCGTAAAGACTTGAAATAAAAATTTCTATATTCAATCAAGAATGCACTTCGACAAATAAAATAAGACATCAAACACTAGGATTTCTTCACTGGTTTCAGCTGAATGTTACTGAATTTTACTTTTTACCTCATACTATTTTGGTGCACTGTATGTCTTTCCAAAATGGCAAAATTATAACGTTTGTTATTGATTTAACGAGGTGTTAATTTAAGATTTTTTAAAAGAAGTGTATCATTTACAGATTTTGTTTTTCTTATACACTTTTTAGGTAACTGAATCCCTTTGAATGATTGTACAGAATGTATCATTAAATTATAACTGCATATTTTCTGAATTTCAAGATTCACAAAGAAATCAAGGCAGCCATTGACAGAACGAACGCTAAGGCGACGAGCAATGCGCAGAAGGTACAAAAGTTTCGAATTCTGCCACACGACTTTTCACTTCCAACCGGAGAATTGGGACCAACCCTGAAAGTGAGAAGAAATATTATTGTTAAAAAGTACGCAGATCTCATTGAGGAGATGTACATATGATTGGAGATCAATGTTGAAGTGCCACTCAAGATGCAACCAGAGATAAGTGGAATGACCGTTTGGAGCGAAGTAAATGTGATAAAGTTCGTGAAGTGTTTATATGCCTCGTCAATTCGGATACAGATCGCCGATAATCTGGTGCAATTATATTGTTTAGTTGTGGTGAAGGAACCAAGAATTGCCAATAAATCTGATATATCAGTCGATCATTCAATTTATTTAATCAAATCTTTTTTTTTATGGCTGTTTTTATAGATTTACATGAAGTTCAGTTTCTGAAATCTCATTCATAAATTTTAAGTGTTCCATGGGGATGGAAGATCCATACAGTTTTTTGATTTAGCGATTAAAACCTTTTGCGTAATATTAATATTGATATTGATCAATTAATCAGTTCACTTGCTTTCGACATCTCTCTTTTTTTAGAAATTTATATACTAATGAAATCTGCACGTAGAATAATAATTGGCCGAATAGGCTCCAAGCGATAAAATTGGTTAGACCAATAACCCAGTTGGTTACCGGAAAAAATCAGTTGGTTTGTCAAACAATTATTTGGTAACCACGAAATTAAATGAAAAAACTAACTAGTTTGTGAGTAGAATAATAAAATTGGTTCACATAGACGAATTAGTTGTTTGAAGGAATTATGACTCCGTGTGTAGCTCATATTTTTCGTTTCGTCGATTTCTTATTTCTACCTCTCAACTTTCTTCTTTTTTACTTATTTTCTGTATTCCTTATTTGCTCATTACTATTACTATTAATATTAGCACGATGCCTTTTATTTTGAATGTCCTGACTATAAAATCGTAAATATCGCTCAGTGTTAATTAGTGTCCTTAATCGTTAATAAGTATTGCAAGTTTTCTATTTTTGATTTAACGTTGTGTTTTTTTAGATATTCTCTAAGGGATCTACATCGTGCATTGATAAAATAGGTGACATAGATCTTTTCTTATGTTCAAGTTGTAAACATAATCGGTTTTGTCAGTGTCGATTATGTTTTTTGTTCTCTTTATGCATTATCTGTATTCTCGAGTTGCTTTCCAGACGATTAATGTTGATATTACGTTCTATACTAGATTACGACTTGGAAGTATGACATGACGCTGACCTTGAACTTAAAAGATAAAAATTACATATCGTATCGCGAGGCTTAAGTCAAAAATATAATGTGGTAGTCTGCAATATAGTAGTGATATATATACAAGTTTAATTTACTAAGCTTAAATACTCCGCGAATAAGATGTATAAGTGCTTTGACTGAATCTTCGCTTAATTAAGCTGACGTGCGACTAAAATTTTACTTCGTACATATAATTATAAACATGTAAAAGCTCTTAACAGAAAAAAGGTTGATAAACGAATTACTATTTTTGAAAAATAAAATAATTGTCATTTGCATTTTACAGATAGGCTATTCGGACGTAATCAAGTGTCGCAATTTGTGTATGGAAGATTGTAATGTGTGGATGATAATTGTAACACATTTGAATAGGCGATTTAGCGAAACGAACAATTTAATCAACCACAACTCTGTGATTTCCGTCCAAATCTAATCTTTTGCAGGACCGTGAAATTTCTGGAGTCCGCATTTCAAGCCCATTATCAAAAACCAAATTGGACTTGCGATAAGTTACAGTTCAAGGATATAAAATTAATCTCAATGCTTGGACTTTTCTCCTCTGAATAGACGATGCCAACTCAATAATGATGAATGATGAAACTCGATATAACCTGATGTCTGATTGATTGATTTATTCAGTAATCAGTTTTTTTTCTTATCACATACAGAGTATATGAAGAGAATAAGTATTTCTGGAACTTATTTTTTTGAAGTTAATAGCATTAACATGATTTGAATCAACTTTCAAAACAAGTATCGAAAACTGTAATCATCTTTACTCAGAGCTGATTAATATTCACAAAAGCAAATCAGTTGCAGCTACAATTCATTATTCCGGAGCAGAAGTTAATTTACTTTTGTCGATATTAATTAGCTCTGACCGACACTGGTGGTTGCGCAGTTGTTGTGCGGCTCTAGCGATCCCCCCGAGTTAAACAGCATTGCTTGCGGCCATAACTTGCATGAATGACCGCTGAGCCGAGCATCGGCTGGCTCACGCTAACCAATGAGCGGGAGGCCAGTGTGTAGGGGAGAGTGGGGTATAATGGGCCGTAGGCAACAGTGAGCAACGGCGTCTATTGGAGGACACAGACCGCCAAAAATTCTAGTTTTTTTAAATATAAAACTGTGAGTTCAATTGGCTGTTACTCGTCCAAGTTAATTTTGAGTTACCTTATCCCTGAACACACAAAATTGCAAGTACATTTTGGCCGCTTGAGAAAAAAAAACTTTTAGCCTTCACAAAAGTTTTATATCTAAGCTAACTTTTGTTAATCGCTAATTCCGCTCGACTTACATGATTTTTGACATATTTCTGAATCGCTGTGTGCCCATTTTACATTAGTTTTACTTAGTGATTCATGATTGTTTTATAATATATGTTTGCGAGCGTTAGTGGGAAACAATGAGTTAACCTTGTAGATTTTGTCTAGATAATTCCAACATCCAGGTTCAAGTATGATGGATTTCATAATTTATTTTTTCAAGATAAGATTGAGTAAGAATAACTGTGAAACAAAGCAATAAGAGGAAAACTGGAAGAGAGATGGTGGAAGAATCAGTGATGAAAGAAGGAGGTAAGTCTAGATAGTGGACAGTTCAAAGTTGACAGTTCCATAATATATATAGAGTAAGTGGCACGTCACCTAATAATTGAATAATATATAAATAAAAGAAAAATTGAGAATTTTGCCCATTCGCTTTATCTCCTCTATGTTTTTCGGGTATTGGCTCATTGTTCCCTCTTGTATGGCCCACCGTACCCTACTCGTGGGGCACAATGAGCAATTTTCCGATGTACTTTCAAGCTAACTTTTCATACATCGGTGATAGTTTTAAACGTGTTATCGCAACCTCCGAGTATGATCAAAGGTTGAATAAAACCGACTGAACACCTTTCCAGTCATATTGTGATTTTAAGAAAATTACATACGAATTTAAGAAAAAAGTGGCTCACTGTTGCCCACTCTCCTCTATACTTAAGTAAGTTACTTTACTGTATACACCAGGAAGTCAGAAGAATATACAACTGTACCGTCGCGGGTTTTTCGCAGTTTGCCCGTGCCCATGGCGAATGCGGTACATTACAGCTAAGTCGGCTGCGGACGCACTGGAAGTTAGGTTAACTTAGTGAAGTGCGGGTAAAGAAGTGATAGAAGTAAGGGTGAGAATCGTCAAAAGGCGATTGAAGCCATATCAAGGAAAGAATAAGAAATCTAACAATAAATTAATAATATCAATTAGCTCTAAGTAAATACGATTACAGTTTTTGGTACCGAGATCCCAGATTTTGAATTTGAATAGTATTAAGGTGATTTGAAATAAATTTCAAAACAGAAATCGGTATCGAAAACTGTAATCATCTTTACTCAGTGCTGATTAATATTGAGGAATGCAAATCAATTTGAACTATTTTAACTATTCATTGTGGAGGAGAAGCTAATTTACTTATGTCAATATTAATTAGTTCTGCGTAAATACGATTTCATTTTATGATACCAAGTTCCGAAATTTGTGCCAAATCAGCTCATCAAAGTCCACTTGCGAAAAGGGTAAGCCTTGCAAGCCTGATTTAGTCTTCAAATGCAATCTGAACTCTACGAAAAGTTGAGATACAAACTTTTGAGTCAAACAAAATGTGTAGTTTCTGTGTAATTGTTTTTCTTTTTTCAGTGTAGAGCGAATTTATATCATTAATTGAACCTGAATTGTACAAATATTTTACAATGCAAACAACATTCGAAGCAATGAGCTGAACAAAAAAAAAATCCCCTACATAAATCCTTCGGGCTGATCAAAAAGTATTTTCAATATAAAGTAGCAAGAGTTTATGTTAAATACATTTGCATTTCTATCATTTTTGGATGACAAGCCTTAAGGTGCAAATTGATAACAATTTACATGTTTATTATTTTATTGATTAATTTGTATCTAGACAATACAATATATATTTAATAGAAGTTTGACAATACAGTGTTTGCTAATACATTGTAATAAAATACTAAGGCATATGTTACCCAGTGTCGACTGAAGTCCTCCAGACGGTGATTTTTTTTTCTTTCTCTGTTCTTTTTTCTATACTGTTATTTTAATGGTAAAAGTGTTAGTATAGTATTGATCTGTTATCTGATTATTCATTTTATTCAATTAAAAAATCGAGTCCTTTGTTTATTCACGTTCTTTATATAAGACGATAAATTATACAAACATCTGGCAAGACATCGTTAATTCATGTGGAGGAACAACGTATAAGGCATATCAATGAAAAGACGAATCGCCAATGAATAAATACTTAAACCGCTGGGAAAAATGTTCGTATGTTGCGGTAGTTATGTGAAAAAGGTGATCTTCATGGTGGCGATTCACTACTTTATATATTTGAGTTAATGCATTGATTTTCACATATAAAAATTTCAATATTCATAACGAACTATTGGAACGAGAAAGTTCCAATAAGTTCCCGTAAGTAGTCAATGTTTAAAGTGAACAAAAGCATTTTATGTATCGAGTTCAAGGGAAATCAAGGCCCCTGTTTAGGCCAAAAATGAACGGACTTGTATATCACTTCAAAAACGCATGAAAACCTCGTTAGGTTTCGAAACATAAAAAGAACGCCTTGCGGGGCATTTGTCCGTTTTTTAATGGTCATTACATAACATGGGCTCGCAACAAATTAAATTTCTCGTGCTTCTTCAAGACGGCATCAAGGCCGAGTCAACACCAAAATCTTAACTTAACAGAATGAAATTTCTGTGAAATACATGAAATCAGCAATACCATTTAATTTAAAAAAAAACTTGAAACAATATAATCTGTAAACCACATCATCTCTAGAATGAGTTGATTCAATATGAAGATTCTATTGTGTCAAGATTTTATTCCGTCGAGTTTATTCGATGTACAGTTGTTTGCTTCTGAAGATTTTATTATATTCAGTTGAACCAAATAATATTGATGTACCCAGAAGTGCAGATTCTATGCTCCTCCTGAAGCTGCGCAGAAACCGGAGTACCACGTATTTTTGTCTTTTTTGGTGCGTACTCCAGTTTCTGCGCAGCTTCAGGCAAGGCATGGAATCCGCACTTTTATGTACATGGATACTGTTTGGTTGAACTGTGTACAGTTTATGGTGTAGTCGCTATTGTGACAAGTTGTTTGGTGTAGACTTGATCGGGTGCGTCTTCAGTCAGTAAATGGAGGTTATGTTGTACAATAGATAAGCTCCGATTTTTAATTTCTTGGTTACGGTCATAAATATGAAAATAGTTACATAATGTTATTGGGTCTGCTTACTTCTCAGAAATCCGACTTCTCGCACGGAGTTGCATAATAGTACATTACGATGCTAGTGCGTTGAAACTTTTTCGCGACGAGTGTGAGTTTGCAGCAGGAGCCGAAGGCGATTGTTGTTAGCACACGAGATTAGAAAAAGATTCTCGCACGAGTATCGTATACAATTTTATGCCACTAGTGCGAGAAGTGCCTATTCCACGCACGCGAGCGAAGCGAAGTTTGCACACTGTGGTATAAAATTTTCCACGAAACTCGTGCGAGAAACTTTATCTCAACTCGTTTGATTGCAACACTCGCGTTCGGCTCGTGCCGCAAACTCTCCCTCGTCAGAAAAAGTTTTATCGTACTCGTATCGTAATATACTATTTTTTAACATTTAAAAAGGTCTACGACTCCGGTGTACCGACTTAGCTACCTTAATCCAGTTTTTCAGCTACAAAAATAAATGTTCGAACTTGAGAGGAACTATTGGAACAGTTTTAAACGCCAAATATAATGAAAGTAGTTCTGAAAGTCTTATTGCAGAGCAGACGAATATTCACGCACCTTAGTTTTCGGTATGCGGCTGAAAGGCGACTGAGCACACTGTCGGAAAGTTTGTGGCATTTCTGTGAGTTCGTGTTTAGAGGTCAACCTCGATGCGTCAGCGTTGCTTCTGAGGGCACAAGGCAATTAAAAATAAGTGTCGTCGATATACGATAAAATACAATGCGTTGTCAATGAATAACGATATACGTGAGGTCGTTCATTCATTCTTCCATTTATTAGCGAGTTCATCAGACTTTGCGACTGGAAACAATCTGGAGATTTTCGAATAATAATTACACCAAACAGTGACGCATGAATGAGTTTTTAGAGAATGCATTAACATTCTTCTGGATTTTCACTGTTCACTTGGAGAACATAATTTGAAAAAGTTACAAAGAACAACAGTTTTAACTTTGGGTAATGATTTTTAACTTTTATAAATAATTTTAGGGAATTATTCATAAGTCGTGTATTTTGGATGAGTATTCGAAGAACTATTCCGTATAACAAAGAAGTAGTTCTAGAAAACAAAATCATTAGTTGCGTAAATATATTTAAGGAGGTTCGTCAGTAAAATTGAAAATGCACAGAAAAATCTGAAATAATTACCCCGTTTTAAATCATTCATAACAAACTTACATGAATTTTTTGGGAATTTTCGTCTACATCGTTTACGCAAAATTAACTTTTTTATGCATGCATTTTAACATGGGCTCTTAAGGCAAATTTACGAATTAAAAAAAGAAAAATTAATTGAAATTTTTTTTTACATCGTTGAATTTTTAAGTATTTGGTGGAATTAATTCTTTTTTTTTCCGATGTAAATAATTTTTTCAATTTTTTTTTATTCGTGAATATGCCATAAGAGCCCATGTTAAAAAGTATACATAAAAAAATTAATTTTGTGTAAACGATGTAGACGAAAATTTCCAAAAAATTCATGTAAGTTTGTTATGAATGATTTAAAACGCGGTAATTATTTTACATTTTTCTGTACATTTTCAATTTTACTGACGAACCTCCTTAAGGCCCCAAATATTCTCGCGAACGAAATTCTCATAAACCTTAAGAAAATATTGAACAAAAATCGAATCAATTTCAGAAAGAAAGACTACATTTTCTGATTCAGAATTACTTTTCGTTCCTCTCTAAAACAAAATGTTGGCATTGTTGTGATTAAAAGCCAATACATCCTAGTTATCTTCAGAACATCTTTTATTCTTTCGATTTTTTCTATTGACTTGAAATACTGAAATTCTTTATCACATTTTATTTCGGAATGTATGTGTCAAGAAAAATTAACATTTATTAATTAATTGTCTTGGAATGAAATTGTGGTAAGATTTTTAACTCTAGTTTTGTATAAATGCAGCAATAGAAAACTGTTAAGTGTACGTAAAATGCAGGGAAAACTTTGTGCATTACGGAAAGGAATGACATGATAGTAAGCATATTTTATCTACATCTTATCCTCATGTCTGGTAAGTCGGAATAATAATTTTTTTTTTAAATATCGTAATGGTTGATAAAATCACCGATTGAAGTCAACGGAAAACGGTGGCCTGATATAATGTCGGCTCTTTAATCGAACGACGGTCCCCCTCTCCTTGCGGTATGGTAGGCGCTCACATTTATGTTACTGTGTTCCTCTCAAGGCTTTTAGCAGTTACGGAAGGTTCGCGTGTGCCGAGTAGACGTCCATCGTACATTGTGTGAACCGTACAACAGTCAAGTACGTCGCAATTATAAAGCAATTAATTTTTCTATTAGAAAATTACGACGAAATTATTGCAAATTTGTTAATCAATGTGCTACAAGTTTTGTGCAGTGCTACTATTTGTTGTAATCGATTGAATTTTGCTGCTGCTTGAAATTCAGCAATAGAAAATGCAATTTTAATCGCAAAATTCGTAGTGACAATATTTAGTATTCTACAGTGAATCTGCACCTTACTAAAAAAAACTAAGAGTAGTGTTATTGTTTTTATTTAAACCTTTGTGATACATTTTTCCGACAGCTGTCAAGGAACAGGTTTATTTGAGCCCTCGAGTCTTTAACGACGTTACGGTTTTTCTTATGATAGTATAATATTCAAACGTTTCATGAAAGTTTCTAAACGTGTGGGAATTTTTTCAAAATCATGGTATTGAGATTAAAATTGCTAATGTTCATTGCGAAATATCTAAATTGTTGGTCTGCTAATGTTTTTGATCATACATATTCTTTTGAACCCTGTAAGAAACTTTTTTTTTGTTTTATGGCAAAACCACCTAACGATTGCAAATGAAATAACGGGTAAGTCAAGTATGTTAAAGGTTTCTAAATTATACATAGGAAAAATTGTTACGCCATGAATATAACTTTTGTGCTTTAAATTAGTTTTCTAAACTAAAACACAAATGAACATAATTATTTTTTAATTAACACCAGAGTCTACGGCATTTTCCAAATGTAACATTTATCCAAAATCGCTGCATTCATGCCAGAAGAATTCTACTTATGCACAACTAAACAATTTTTATACATTGTTCTCTTAACGGATGTCTCAGGAAATTGTGAAGATAAATTGTTCAAAAACTGATAAAATTCCCGTACCTTATTTGCAGAGGTTAGATGTTTTTCCCATGAAGGAAAAAAAAATTTTGTTTAGGGTTTTAAAACAATACATTTTCAAAAGTGACGTCGTCGGACAAACATATGGGATATCTGTCAATGGATACCAGCAATTTGGTTCTTACGCTGTTCCTCTGATATTTCTTACAGCTTTGACTAATACGGAAGCAGGGCAGACGGCATTACTTTGTATGCTTTTCTAAGAGTATAAACAATGACGTTTTTATGGTGAATAGAAAACGACGTATGACGCTATCAGATCAAACCTAGTGTAGTTGAACATTGACCCGGTATCAGGCGAGTACATCAGCAGCAACTCATTATTCCGTGGAAAAGTCAATAGAAATTATAGGTACATTTGCATTTCCACGAGTTGTCACTCGCAACATGCGACTTTCTAATCACAATTATTACTGACGTGAAATTTTCATCCTGAATTTACTGACGTATAGAGAAGAACGTATACGCGAGCAGAAATCGGAAAATATCGTCTGTTAAAAAATATCGTCTGTTAATACGTCTGTTAGAAAATATCGTTTGTTAATACGGTAAATCGCTCGTTAATCTACGTTTCGCGCAAAAATTCGTTAAGAACGCGTTTTTAATTTCAAATTCAAGCTATGAGCCGCACTCGCTAGGAGACGCTCGCGATAATGTCCGCGGCTTTAATTTACATATCTCCACCTTTTGGTGGTTTTGTTTGCCGCAGTGCGATAGACGGCAAGTCGTATTTACATTTTAGTTATTTACATATCAAAAGTTTTGCATTTTTTGGTTTATATCAGGCCTCGGCAGGATTTTGAGTTCATATAAAATGCTATGCGAGTGATAAAAACTGTGATACGATGAGTGTATGTGTGTTCATGATCCAACATCATAGGAGTTGATTTCAAATCTGTTTTGTCTATGCAATTTTTTAAATTTAAGGCTTTATTTCTACTCGCAGCGGGCGAAAAAACGTGATTTTCTTGATTTTTTTTTCGACAAGAAAATAAATGTTGATTGACAAACTGTGAACGACATTCATTAGTACACATGTTCATGTATTTATACAATTTTTTCATCGAAAAATTTCTCAAAATGGCGGAAGTCCAGCTGCATTCCAGTAAGACCTTTTTTTCAGCATTTTGGGCATGATAACAACCATTCATTCGAAAATCAGAATTCGAGAAGATTACATTAGTAAATTGCATTTGCTTGGGCCTGGATGAAAGATTTGTAAAAACTTTCATTAAAAAAAATGGTGACACTTTTAACAAAAAAATTGAATTTTTGAGGTGCTAAATGTACGGTTTTGTTGTAACAATTTTTGTTTTCAACAAAATTCGAAATCCTTCATCCAGGCCCTACCTATTGTTATAATAATCAAGTGGGATAAATTTGGTTTGGATCGGATAAATAGTTTTTTTAGTAATCGTGCTCACCGGAAAGGTATTTTTCAAAAAAGGCGATTCTGAGAATAGCGTTTAAAGAGCTGCGTGTACGCTGGTAAACGACAGCGCGCACCGGGCGGTCGGTTGAAATACCTGTAGTTACAAATTTAATGCTCTGATCTTCATGAAATTTGGTGAGAATATTCTTTAGACATTTTACTTAAAGAATATGTAATAAAAAAAATTTCGATTTATCCGCTCCCCACAAGTGTATATAAGTCCTTAACATTAGGTGTACATATGTGTAATATATTTCTTATGAAAAACTGCTGATGAACATTGATAGTAGTTCTTTTTCACTACTGACAGGTCTACACTTGTAACACAATCTATATATCACATAATAGAAATTTTTCATCATCATTGTTTTCAGAAATCTTATGTGATAGGTGAAAAGACAACAAAACCTTCGCTATGCTGAATTACTTGTCATTTACTCTCTCGTACTTTGTACGTGTTGAGAAAGTTAAAAAAATACGCACTTCGATGACAGATTACAACTCTACCAGATAGATAGATTTATAGTAACTAAGAGAACACTCTTTCCCAGATAGATAAACATGTGTTTTTTTATTCGTGCCGGCTGTGCGTTACGGCATGACCGCATCGTGCCGTCATATGCGGACGTACATGACGGCACAGTACCGGCAGGTCTCCATCTAGGTTTTCATAATACAAATCCACTAGATTCTGTCTTGCGTCGAGAGATTATCTGATGACTATTCCATAAGCCAGTATACATGTTTGCTGATAGATTTTTTTTTCTGGAAATCTTTCAGTTTCAGAGACTTGTTTTTGGTAGATTTGTGAGTTGCTATCAAATTGCGTAGAGATTCATTATAGTGAAGTTCGTCAGTTCTTTTTTTAGTATATCAACATTAAGAATAATAGATACTGATCAAACAACTGTACAACAATTCTATTACACTGAGAGAGAAATCTGGTAATTTTAAAAATACTATAGTTGGACTGACGATAATGTAACTATAAACTATAATTCCCAGGAGAAACGTCTATATTTTATGGCTATAGCAAATATAAGAAAATAGTTGGATCAACCACTAATATAATTCCCAGGAGAAACGTCTATATTTTATGGTTATAGCAAATATAAGAAAATAGTTGGATCAACCACTAATATAATTCCCAGGAGGAACGTCTATATTTTATGTTTATAGCAAATATAATTACAGTAGCAATCATCAAAATGGTAATAGTTTCAAAAACTATTCTAATATTTTCAATTATGCTATATTTTAACGTTTGATTCCAATAACAAGCACCTTTTATTGAACCATATTATCATCGCTTCAACCATAAAACATGCAAGCCTTCCTATATTCGTTTTACCATGTGAAATCGGTAAATAAACGACATGCTCTTCTCTGAGCGTATAGGGTGAACGAGTCAGTGGATGAATGGGGCCAGTGAATGTACACTGACCGTAAAAGCACGTGCATAAAAATCGTCCATTCACTGAGTTATTTAATTTGCTTTCGTTCATTCGATGGACAATTTACTCTAAATCCAGCGAGATATCGATATGGTAAATCATTTAGCAGTCAAACTTTGGTATAATCAGGTAGATTGATTAATTATGTGGAAATGACGGATGTTGATATAGCTGTATTTAATCACATACCGAACGACGGTGATTTCGACGCTATTATAAATTACAGTTTATCTATACGTTAAAAAAAAATTCAAACGACAACGTTTAAATCGTTGTGCCGTGTTTGAGTAGAGCAAAATATACCGGGATGAAAAATTTGGTTAAGTACACCATGCATCTTAGAGTCACAACATTAACTAATTCTATCGATCAAGATATTTTTTTGTTGCACAAATATGTGGAACGGAAAGAAAATATCAGAATCTCTATGACGGGGATTTTTTTAATTCAAATTTTATTAATTCAGAATTCAGACACTATTTTTGTTGCAAATACATGAAAAGCAATTATAATTGATATCTCTCATGAGATTATCAATAATCTGCTCATGAAAATCTCTGATATTATATTCGTACAAAGTTCTTCATACGTAGTCCGAAAGTGAAGAAAAAAATGCGAATTGAAAAACATTCAGGTCAACCAGGGTATCTCATATATCCAATGTTTTTCAGGTCAAACATTCTTTTGCACATTCTGCACACGTGAAACCGCAATCTGGCTGTTCTCACGTACGGGATAAGAGACTGCAATAAACTTGGTTATATTTTTAGCACATCACGTTACACCCATTATCACGATAAGCCTCAATGATTGTTGGACAGTCGTTGTATAGAAGCGTCAACCAAATATCATTAAATTAAATTAAGCATCCAGATATTTGTTTGCCTGGAGTAGATTGATTTAATTTTAGAATTCGATTTACGGACATATTTTAATCACATGTTCAGCATAATGCCCTGACGAAATTTTTATCCAGCAACCAGTCGATTAATTCAAATTTAAATTATTTTGGTGTGAATTATTTAATTGCATGATTGGGAAAAATGTTTTTTTTTTCTTTTTTTTTTCTTAGAAATCTACAACTGTGAGAGATCTTGTCAATGAGTTTTGGCTTTCAGCTTTTAAAACTTCGTAAAGTTGAAAAATAATCGGGTAGCAATATAAAAGTTCTACTTTTCATCCTTGAGTTGAATAAATTCAGAAGCCTGTAGTTTTACGAAATTTCAATCAAGACAAAATATCGAAAAATTCAAATTCTTATATAAATCGGACCTTTCTATCGACAACCAGTAAAAATTTTGTGCCTCGCATTACCAAATATTATTCCGGTTACGTACAAAATATGAGCTCGTCAGTTAATGTTTTCCAGAAGTTTATGCAATAACGGTATTTCCAAAAATTTTCGAACAATTGAAAAACTCCATAAAATCCGAACCAATTTTCCGACTTCGCGGAAATTGAATACAAAACAACACTGAAAGTACCTTACTCAACGAAAAACTATTTAGAACAATATCGTAAACTTCGCGAAAGTTAGAGCATGACCTTTTCTGAGGGATTTAAAAAACTATGGAATCGAAATTGCTTCGCTTGTGTGTCAAATTTCTGCTTAATCGGTTGAACAGTTCTTGAGTTCTAGGTAATTGAAATTTTAAACTACTTTTCTCGATGTTTTGGGCCATTCTAAGTGTCCTGACATGAAAACCGAAAAAAAATCCATAAATTCGAAGCTTTCTCTTTGAAAAAAAAATTATCGAATTTTATTGCATAGATAGCAATTATCGACGTCAAATATTTATGACTGCAATTATGTTGTTTACTCTATATCGAATGATGCAATAGCTCCGCGACAGCAGTTATTAAAAAGAAATTAAATTGAATTGGAATATAATTATCTTGGTATCTGGTCGTGTGGACGACTGCTACAGGATTGAAATGCGCAGGTGGTAATGTAGTGGTCGATGAGTTAAGTTCGTTCGGCACGTGATCCGAGCCTTCCCACTCATTAGCTGCTGTCCAATGATTTTTTATAAACACAAGTGCACAGTTTTCAATAGCTATACTATCCTCATGGATTTCCTCTCCTGGTGATTGCAGCACCAACGCTATATTATGCACCAATGATTATGCAACGAACTTGTTATTGATTCACCGCGGACCACTTCGAGCAATATAATATTCGTTATCTGCAAATTATCTTTTATGTGTCGTTAAAAATATGTTAACTAAATTCGCACACGATTTTGTCGCGTGAATGATTGCAACCACGTAGCTTTCGACACGTAACTTTTTAAATTAGCTAGATCGTAGGAATAGTTATATTTAACGAAATACATATGTTTTTTTTCTTTTTATGTAAAAATTCGGAAAAAATTAACAAGCGGTGGATTCTTATATGGAATGTATTCTACATTTTAATTTTATGGATAAAAAACGTGTTTACAGCAATTATTAGAGAAATTAATTCCCAAATCTGCTGCTTGTCCACTTATTGGATTCGAGAAAAATTTCCAAGATTTAAAGGAAATTAGTTTATCAATGGGGAAAGGTCATGGCCGTTGAAGGATTAACGTTTGTTAACATTGCATCCTGGGAAACGTCAAATATAGGATCAACACAAATGAATCCGTTTGAAGGGTAGAAATTACGTTCAATATATATATTTTTTTCTTATTTTCGCTAAAATCACCCACACTCCTTCCGTACAACTCGGATGATAACTCTCTTCTCTGCGTAAGGACTGATGAAATTGGATCGCGAATGCGTATAAATCACATGTTAAAAATGAGCGATTTTTCACCAGTGTTATGCGTTTGGAATAAGGTTATTTTTACGAAGTTGGGAAAGCAAGTTTTTTCGACCTGGTGTTATAATGTACTATTATGGTTTTTTTCTTCAAATTTCAAGTGAATTCTCTTACTATCTTTAATCTTCTGGAAGAAGAAAATGTATATTTTGTAATTGTATGTTAAGATATCTGAGTGCCAAATAATTTGCATATTCCACTAGTTAGTAGGAAGTTAGACTTCGCACATATTTGCAAGCTACATTAATTATGAGTCAGTTGTCATATCCAGGTAGTAGAAGGTAGCGAGGAGATGGCCTTTGTTCTCTCATTACACACAGGTTGTGTCTTATGTTTCTCATTTAAATTTGATTCCGCGATGTGATTATTTACTCACCCGCTAAAGCTTGACGCTTACGTGTTACAAGTGAGTATTTCCGCACGGAATTAACCAGTCAAAACGATGAATATATCATTAATTAATTTCAAGGTTTGGGAAAATGTAGATTACAGTGGTGTACATGAGTTTACGGAGGTCCGATAACGGATAAATTTTTGTTAACGTTATGCAACAGATGAACCCGAGTGCAATTTTGTTCCATCTGGCATCCGTGCCATATATCAGACTTCCCTATTTTAATAATACGGCCCATATATGGCCGCTATCTGAGGCCAGAATCGGGTTTGTAACAGCATTCCGAATCAGGTCGTGATCAGGTGATTAATATGGAAAGGAGATTACGATCATTATACGGTCCTGATAATCCCATCCATGAATTGCTCTCTCACACACTTGAATACATTTCCTTTTGAAAACATTTTGGAGAAATTGGATTCATGTTTCGGGGAAAAAATGATTCCCAGTGGTAACCGGCCTTCGATACAAGCATGTCGATGGTTGTTACATGAACATTTTTAGATATTCCACAGGAATCTACAATTATCTGCAAATTTTACGATTCTGGCAGCAAACCGCAAAGGGCCTGATGGATCACAGGTGATAAAAAAGTTTCGATACAAAGGTTACGTGTTTTCAAAAAAGTAGCCGACTAATACTATTTTATTGCGAATATATTGCATATCCGCATATCTGCAATATCTACAAGAGGCAAAACGAAGACACGATTAAAATGAGAGGGAACGGGCTAAGAATCTAGAAATCTATGTGTGTATGTATAAATCCGTGTGATTAATTAAGATTACAAATGTGGCAAGTGGAAGAAACGCATGTAATTAAAAATATATGCTGCTTCATTAATTCATTTCCGATAATTATAACGACAACATTAAATGTAACAACGATTATTATATAAGAATCGTATTCAACATATATGTGCATATCTCAGAAACCTTTGACGATAATGAAATGCGCTATAATAATTACGCGAACATCAAACTTTTTTTGAGACGTACGAGTTATAATCTATCAAAAAAGAAATCTAACTTCATATAATTATACAATTATGATATATATAATATATATATGAGGCATTCGACGTCAAATCAGCAGGCCATGACCCTCACCCTCATCGATTTTGTTCATTTTTACTTTCTCATCACATACAGAGTATGTATAAGAGAAAGTATTGCAATTAAAAAAAAATCGACTTCAAGATTTTAATGGAAATACATAATTTGAGTGTTCTAGATGCCAAAAAACACATTAACTCATTTCTGTCCGTCCGTCTGTCTCTCTGTCTGTCTGTCTGTCTGTCCGGCGTCTGTGGGTGCCGTCCGAAAACACAATAACTTTTGAAAAAATCTGTGGACCGCAAAGAAATGTGGTGTCCACTTTCTGCATCTAAATCTTAGTTTTGGTATTGAAACCTAATTCAAAATCTCCACTATTTCTGGTACTTTACCTGAAATGCGAAAAAATAAAAATAAAATATGTTATTCATTTTTTATGCTTTTGATTCAATAAGCAGTGAACAACAAGTGATTCAATATAGTGAAGACTTTGTTGTCTTTTTAGTTACTCACATGATATTTCTGAAACCATCCGCAATCAGAAATTTCTATTGTGAAATATGGATTGCCTTACAGGTCTACTAAAAAAAAGACTGCTATCAATGATCTTAAGTAGTTTTCAGGGAGAAATACACTATAAATATTCACATAAAATATTATAGATAGAAAAGTGCATAAGCGGAAAAGATTTAAGGTCAAGTTAACACTCATGATGTTGGACTATGAACACTGATACATCCATAGTTTTTATTCTTCGTTGTTTGTTGCGCAGCGAGAAACCTGAGCGAAAAAAGTCTGCTATCAATGATCTTGAGTAGTTTTTAGTGAGAAATACACTATAAATATTCACATAAAATATTATATATAAAAAAGTGCATAAACAGAAAAGATTTAAGGTCACGTTAACACTCATGATGTTGGACTATAAACACCGATACATCCATAGTTTTTATCACTCGCATAGCATTTCATATAAATTCTAAATCCTGCGGCGGCCTCATATTTTAATATGATGTTATTACCGACCCATAAAGGCCTCGAAATTTTTTTCAGATTTTTTTACCACCAGTATCATTTTGAAATCCTCGAAAAAAACAATTTCAGAAACACCGTTTTTAAAAGTCTGAACAAATTCACACTGATTCTATGATTTAAAATATGATTTTTTAGCGTCATGCGATAATGTGATCTCAATATTTATTATTTTTTCGTTATTTTTTAATGTCGCAATTTGATTTTTTATTTTCAAAATCAGGATAACTTTCTTAAATATCAATGGATCTCAATTTCTCTGAAGATAGTAGAATTACCAGAATGCTCGAAAACTATTGATATAGTTTAAAAAAAATCGCAAATGCATTTCGCAATACAATATCGCTATTGCGAAATGCACTTGCGAATTTTTTTTCAACGATATCAATCGTTTTCGGGCATTCTGGTAATCCCACTATCTTTAGAGAAATTGAGATCCATCGATACTCAAGAAAGTTATAAAAGATTTAAAAAATTTAAAATAATAAAAAAAATAAAAAAGGGCTGTATAATAGTCATAATCTCCGGCCCAGGTCAGATCATGGCCTTATGTAATAAATAACTTTATCCCGGCCGTGTTATACAGATAGGGAAGTCTGATTATGGCCTAGATGTCAGCTGGAATAAAATTTTACTAGGGATGTTTATTACTTCAGGTTGGCAAGATTGGTCTGATCGGCCGCTTACCTTTTCAGGCTGTAACAGCAACAACTTCAGGTTAACTCGATTAAAGATGTCGTATCGATATACGACCCAAAACGGATACAGTTCTGATCCGGTTGCCCTCATCAAACATGCCGCATTGCCGGCCCTGAAATGATGTCAGGTCGCCGGAACCAATCGTTACCAGGGATATGCTTTTTTATATTCTGTACCTTTATACATATTTCTATGCTTGTTTTATGCGGAAGATTCAATCGGATCGAAGTTACCATGAGTCAATTGAAGCATTAGCAAAAACTTTAATATTTTTCTTCTCGGGGACCTATTTTTTTCTGACATTCGGTATATAATTGGTACAGGTCATGACGCAAAAGAACAAAAATGATGGAATAGTTCTTTGAATTTCTCCTATTATCAATTATTCGTGCAGCGACGTTACGATAAATTTTAAAGCTTCCTAGAAACTTTATTGTCCTACTTTAGCGCAATCATACTAAATTTTATATATTCAGAATCGGTCTCTTTCGGAATATCTGGCAAAACGACTTAAAACCTTATCAGCCTACACGTTATAAATATATTATGGATACGTGGTACTAGATTTTGTAGAAATCCATAGAGATATTTGAATTTTAAAGATAGTTCGAATTTTATATTAATCTAAATAAGTTAAAACGAGGGTGCAAAGTCGAGTCTTATCTATTCAATACTTATATTTCACTAAGTATATAAGATAAGGAAGTAATATTCAAGACCTGGCTTGCAATCTTTTTTTTGTTGATGCATTTATATACATTTTTCTCTCTTCTTTGACAGAATGTCCCTCATACACACAGATCCATCGAAAAGGCTCCATAACGGATTCACACGTGGAGACGAGGTCAGTCTTTTACTTATTGATTTTCTATCGATTCGTTACTCTTAAGGTGACACAAAATAAAAACTGTATATATAATCCGACCCCTTGCACCAAACTTTACTTAATTATGTATCGCATCACTGAATATCGTGGCGTTTACGTACAAAATTTAGTCTTGCTCGATCATCTATTGTAGGAGTAGATGCAATAATTTTTCGTAAGTTTCGATCGTCGAAAACTCCATAAAATGCGAACCATTTTTCCGATTTCAGCCAAATTCAATATCAAACAACATCAAATGTTCCTTCACTTACAAAGAATTATTTTGCAAAATATCGTAAACTTTACGAGGGATAGAATTGCAAAATTGTTACGATTTATTTTTCTTCTCTCGCTACTTATAAGACTGATCTGAAATTCAATGCTAATTTATGTTTTGAATAACTTGTTGATCTAAAATTGCCAACACCGCAAAGGACATCTGTTGAAAATAGGTTAACAATACAGTCAATGAACGATATTTATTGCTGATATTCTTTTATGAACAAAAACCACGTGCATACGAGAATACTTTTTTTTTAACAAATGTTTTTTTTCGAATGAAACAATTATTTCCCGCGGATAAAAATGTCAAGATATGCTCTCTTTCTTGCCAATTGGCTCAGGTGTAAGACCTTAAGTAATTCGCAAATTCTTACATTATATCGTATGCTCGCTTGTATAAATATAATCGTTTTTTATGCAGAATATAAAAAATATGTTAATGTTCTTGTAAATTTGTTCTCCCCAGATAGAGTCATCGGACGACACTCCCAGAGATTCAACAATCACTTCTACGGGCTTTGAAGGTAAGTGACATTGCAATCATAAACAGGGCTGTATACCCTTTTTATTTTATTTTATAAATGTTCATTGTATGACTGATTTAATAGTGACTATTTTATAATAGTTTCCTAATAGTTTGGAACTGTTACTTTAACGTTGAAATCTCAATGATTCTTCCCTCTAATTTTAGCATTTTTAAACCTCGATTTATTATGTATTTATTTATTTTCATAGTTTCAATTATCAGGGGGGACTACAACAAAACTGCATGATGCGCTTTTCTACATTCGTTAAAAAGTAACTATGTAAAAATCTCGCAAAAAAATCAAGTCTCGTTGAAGGCGGTAAAGTTCGCTTGCTCTAACTCGTGTGACAAAATACTATTAGCATAGATTTTTATTTAGGATTTTATAGGTGTCAGCACATTGGTGGTTACGAGGTCGGTGTGCGGCTCTGGCGATCTCCCGAGTTAAGCAGCATTGTTTGCGGCCATAACTTGGATGGGTGGCCGCTTAGCCGTGCATCGGCTGGCTCATCAGCCAGTGAGCGGGAGATCAGTTTTTCTGAGGCCTCGGTGTATATACTTAAGTATAGTATATTACACCTCTAGGGATGGTCTACTTTCACTCCCGAGGGTAGTATACTATTTTTCACCATATCTGCAGCGAGAAGTTCGAATTACGTGAAGCCGCTAGGGAGCGAAGTCGAACTTCTCGCGCAGGTATGGTGAAAAATTACTTTCTTCTATAACACCGGAAGGCAGAAATATAAACGACTGTACTCGTACGGGTTTTTTCCGCACTTTGCCTGTGCCCATGGCAAATGCGGTACAGTGTAGCTAAAGTCAGCTGCGGACGCATTGGAAGTTAGGTCAGCTTAACGAAATGAAGGCGGGTTGGGAGTGATAGAAGTAATGGTAGGAAGGGTGGTGAAAGTCGATTAAAGCCCATACTATGGGAAGAATGAAAAATCTTTAGAAAACTTCTAGTGGTTTGTGAATGTGATATTAAACAATTTGTATTGAAAAATAACTGGCTCAGTGGACTTGATTTTTAAAAAAGGTTTAATTACATAGGTTTTATTTTTCAAAAAACAGGACCGGACCAAGTTTTACCATCGGAAGATAATGTGACGACTAAACCGAATGGAAGGGTTCTCATAAAATATGACAAACTCGATCGTAATAATGAGGTAATATCGATACCTGGTCTTCTGACAAGAACAGCGAAAAAATACCCTAATCAAACGGCTCTGGTATCGTGTCCGGGAGTGGACGATAAGAGGAAGACTTGGACTTACAAGTTCGTACAATATTCGCGACTACGTGAGTTCCTTTAATTCCTTCATTACAATTAATTGGATACTAATAGGCATTATCGTTGATTTAGGGAGTACGAGTCGGACGTCAGATCCGTGGCAAAAGCTTTCTTAAAGTTGGGACTCGAGCGTTACCACAGCGTGGACATAATTGGATTCAATAGTCCGGAATGGTTCATCGCAGATCTCGCAGCGATATACGCTGGGTAAGGAGAAAATGTTCAACTTTACTTCCCCATAGAGAGAACTTTGGCTTCGAGAAACTTTTTTAGATGTTGATTTCAGGATTCCGAGAATGATTTAAAATAGTGCCTCAATTTTTAAATCAATTTTCTATGAAGATTGTAATTCAACTTAATTATTTTTAATGCATCGAAAAGGACAGCAGTAGACGCGCGGTCGGTGTATGGCTTCAGCGGTCCCCAGAGTTAAGTAGCATTGTTTGCGGCTATAATTTGGATGGGTGACCGCTTAGCCGCGCACTGATTCGCGCGTAAATTGTCGAGCGGGAGACAGTTTTTCTGAGTTTCTAATGTATTCTTATACGGTAGAAACTCAGTAAAATAAATCCGCCTGTATCGGTCAGGTTTTCCGCAGTTTCCCTGAGCCCTCGTGCAAATGCGATACAGTAGTGCATTAGAATGAGTGCCTGCAGACAACACTCTAGGGGGGAACTCTATGTAGAAGCGGGGAAAGGGGAAGATGGGTTACGTAAAAACCTGAATAAGGCATACGGAAGAAATATCTCAATAATAATAATAATAATAATACTTGGCATCGAGATGCTACCGCGTCGCTTAATACACGAAAAATTTGATTTTTCTGGATCAGCAAATCTTTTACGTTAACAACCAACTAAAGAATAATTGTTAACTTTACAAATCTTTTTGTTGGGCTAACAAAATAAATTGTTAGCCCATTAAATTGTGTAAAAATCATCTACTTTCGGGACACGGGAATATTTTGTGGGACTTATTATCCAATCTCGAATTATATGCATAAGGTCATCATCGCGGATTTATAATTTTCATTGTATGTCAAATCGAATTGATAAGTATTGAAGTATATTATCTTTTGTTTCATAGCACTATAAAAAAAACAGAATAAGTACCTGAGTATGATTATTTTTACTTTCTCATCACATATAAAGCATGTAAAAAGAGAAAGTATTGCCATTAAAAAAAATAGGACTCACATGTTTAGGTAAATGAATTTCATAGATTCTAAAAAACGCATTTATTTAAGTCTCCTTGTTCGCCTGTCTATCCATCCATCTAGTTGTGAGTGCGTCCACAGCAAAACTTGGTGCATGTCTTCTATCTATAAAATGTAATTTTCGTATTAGAATCGAATCCAAAATCTTCACTCATTTTGACATTTTATCTGAAATCAGTAAAAAAAACATTTTACTCGCGCGTTGCCGCTTTTCTCCGCTCAAACAGTCCGAAAAAAATTCGTTTTATTCACATCTATTGCAAAAAAATCTGTGTAACTCGTGCAGGAATAATCTAATTTACGCATACTTACTGAATATACTATTTCAATTCATACATTCAGTAGGAGAATAAACATAGCTTATGTAAACAAAAATAATTCGCTAGTTAGAATTTGTATTGTTCCCAAAAACGTCTTATCCAGCCGAAAAAAATGTGGAAACCGCAATAATAGAATATTCAAGGAATGCACAATCAACAAAGTTGTACGTGATTTATTGCAGAGGTTTCGCTGCTGGAATCTACACGACAAATACGCCGGAGGCTTGTCTTTACTGTGCCGAAAGTAGCAGAGCCAACATAATGGTCGTTGAGGATGACAAGCAATTGCAGAAAATATTACAAATCAAAGACAAACTGCCTCACTTAAAGGCTATTATTCAATACGATGGATCGCCAATAGAAACGAATGGAGTTTACAGTGTAAGTTTATATGCTTTTCTGGAAATTCATACGATTGAAAGTTGACTTCTATTAATTATAAACATGCGCCAGTGGAATGAAGTTGTGGAAATCGGCAGAGCTGAATCGGATACCAAACTCGATGGCATATTGAAAACTATTGCCGTGAACGAATGCTGCACATTGGTCTACACGGTAGGTGAAATTTATTTTCAAACATTCGCCGCTTTTTCGTCTAATATATCGCTTTAACTCCGAAACATAAATTAGAGTAAAACGACTCCTGTTTCTATTCCCTAGCTTATAGTTTTTTTAAATACATACGTCTCTATAACTTCGTGATAGAGAAATCTCTACTTTCGTGAACAAATTTTTTCCCAGATTTTTATGTCAGATTACTTCATCTGCCCCAAAGTAAAGAACAAAGTGGTTTGGAAAAAATGCCCGGGTAGATGCGCGCGCGTGTATGGGTGTTAGGTGACGAATTCTAACGATATTTTTTAATTTTGCGTTCTGACGGATAAAAAAATATGTTTGTGGTGAACAAGCAATTCTAGCGGAAAATGGAGCTTACGAAAAGTTATTTAGAGGTCGCTTAAACATTTTGAAAATTTTCGAAATGATTTTTATTTTATATATATATATATTTTTTTTTCAATAATCTTTTACTCCTCGTATCATTTTGTTATATCATTCCTAATTGATGGTCGGAATTTTGAAATAAAAAAAATTCCATCAAAAGATCGTTTAACGACGAAAAACATTTTGAAATAAATTAATTTTTTTTTAGTGATACTACAAATTTAAACAATATCGTTGAAATTTGGACCACCCTGAAAATTTTCAAAACCTTTTTTCTCAACACATGTAATCTCTTATATCATCACTCCTTATATCATCTTGTTATCGCATTCGTATTTTATAGGTAGAATTTAAAAAAATAATGTCATTAAGAGATCGGTCAAGGATGAAAAAAATGTTGAAACAAATACATTTTTTTAAAGTGAGACTGAGCATTTTCAAATTATCGCTGTAATTTGGCCATCTTAATGTGTGTGTTTGTGTGCGCAGAAATCTTGCAAAATTGAACTGTTGAATCCGAAGAAAGTCATTAACAATCAAGTTAAAATTCGGTACACCGGTAGCAAGCTCCTTCCTATCTATCATTTCACGAAAATATTGAAGCACTTGATGTTGAAAAAACTAAAAGCAACCTAAATACAAATTCCTAATTCCCTAACTTTACAGTCGGGCACTGTGGGACATCCAAAAGCTGTGATGCTGAGCCACGACAATTTAATCCACGATGCCCTGTCGATCTACGACGTTAACAATTTTGTCGACAACGAGGAATTTTTAATAAGCTATTTACCTCTATCTCACGTTGCTGCGCAGGTAATAAATGTTAATTTTTTTCACTGAAATAATTGCTCAATTTGCCTAATCGCTTTAGTCATTCGACAACTTTTTTTCCGCAGGTCGTCGACATTTTTACGACAATGAGGGCTGCCGCGACAGTATGTTTTGCTGATAGCAACGCATTGAAAGGCTCGTTGCTCAAAACTTTGGTTAACGTGAGACCAACCCAATTTTTAGCGGTACCAAGGGTTTGGGAAAAAATCTACGAGAAGATGATGGAAGTGGCGTCTGCCAATGGACCTTTAAAAACGTGGATAGCCTCGTGGGCCAAAGCCCAAGGTCTCACGTACAACATGAACAAAATGAACGGCACTGATTACAAACACTGGGGATATCTTATAGCCAAATGGATAATCTTCAGTAAAGTCAAAGCTAATCTCGGCCTCGAGAGGTGTAAGACTTTCTTCTCAGCTGCAGCTCCTCTCAGCGTCGAAATAAAGAGATACTTTATGAGTCTCGATATGCCACTTATGGAAGTTTATGGGATGTCCGAATGTAGCGGCGCTCACACTATGAGTGTCGCTGATCGTTACAGGTAAAAAATACTCCTAGGAAAGATGTCAGCGTTTCCTTACTCTTAAATACACACTTTTATTACTTATCTTATCATTTGTTGAATATTAAACGTTCAGTAAACGTGACCTACACGTTATATAACTCAATGTTTAAACTTCATATAAAATCCTCAACACCATTTTTTTGCAATAAACTTCATGAAAAAAAGTAAATGTAACGAACAAAAGTAACGATCAATACTTTCATCGCTACACATATTTGGTGAATTTCCTTATCAACAAATTTTTCATCAAATTCATTGCCAGAAATGTGTTTTAAGGATTTTAGAAAGAGATAAAAGATTCAGTTACATAACGTGTAGGCCACGTTTAGTAAGCGTTCAATAATAAGCAAATTATAGGGGAAAAAATGTATAAACGTAACAAACGCCGACACCTTTGCTGCTAAGTAGAACCTCGCACATTGCGTTTTCATTATTACTTTAATCCATTTTAATCAACGTTTTTTCCCTGTCGGGAATGCATTATGGACTATGAACAACGATTCTACAGCTTTTAAAGACCATTTTCTGTCTTCAAACGACCTCTTTTTTATTGGGATATTTTCTTCAGTATGCCTTATTCAGGCTTTCACGTAGCCCCTCTCCCGTTTCACTTTTTCTACATAGAGACCCACCTAGAGTGTTGTCCTCAGCCACTCATCCTAATCCATTACGGTATCGCATTTGCACGAGGGCGCAGGGAAACTGCGGAAAACCTGGCCGATACAGGCAGCTTTATTTTTACTGAGTTTCTACTGTATGCGAATGCATTAGAAAATCTGACTCCAGCTAAGCAGTTGAAGCGCAAACCCGTGCAAGGTTAAGCAGTCATCCATCCAAGTTGTGGCTGCGAAAAATCCTGCTTAACTCTGGGGACCGCCGAAGCCACTCACCGACCGTGGGTCCATTGCTATCGGTTCCTGGACCGATTTCGAACGTACCAAAATTACTCGTCACTTCATTTATGTATAAATCGTCAGTTGGTTATCGCCTAATTTACGTGATAACGGGTGTTTACGCCGTTTTTTATTTTTAAAAAATTAATATTTATCAAACTTTAATAGGTCTGCCGCGTCTTATGAAATTCACAAACACCCGTCTGGTAGTCTCTCTTTTATTCTTGAGCAGAATTGCAGTTAAATACGTCTGCTCCGTCGATTCTGCTTAAATACAAATCCAAATAATGTCACTTGTGGGACCAAATATGGAGCAATTTTCAAATCGGTAGCTTTAAACTTGTATGAGTTAGCGAGCATATAATATTTAACATTTTTCTTTAAAAATGAAACTATGATAAAACATATCAGAGATTTTGTCATAAATATGACTGATTCGACAGAGAATGTTTCATCGGAAGTTTTGTTTTCGTGAAAATTTTGTAAAAAAAGAAATTTTCACGAAAACGAAGCTTTGTCTGTCGAATCAGCCACTGTATTTCAACTCTCTCCGATCTTGCCCCATAACTGGATATATCAAAGTACCACTGCAAAAGCACTCTATGTTAGGTTTTTTAGATGATTGAAAACAATATTTCAGGAAATGCCATTTTTCACAAGTGCAAAAAATCAGTTTTCAAATAAAAAATCATTTCTCCGTTTTTCACCGGAACGTGACAATTATTCCAAACATTCCTCTCGAAAGGTAACAAGAGAAGATAACTTTTATGTGCAGACATTTTGTTTCAGTTACTTCAAGTGTCGAGATATTTGTACTTAAAAAAAAATGGCATCATCTGGAGTATTGTTTTCAAATACATTTAAAAATTTGGAAAGATTTACGTAAAGTGCCTTTTAGTGGTACTTTGATATATCCAATTATGGGGCAGAATGGAGTGGAGAAGAAAAAATGGCTTAATCGACAGAGAGAAAATAATCATGTTCATCAAACTACCTTTTACATCATAGCACGGGAATTTTAATGTTCCATTTGTGTTTTTGTCCTCCACCAAGATTGGGAACTTTGGGACCAGTCATGCCAGGTTTCAGGACGAAATTGGACAATGAGGACAGCACTGGCGAGGGGGAAATTTGTATGGCGGGCAGACATGTTTTTATGGGATATTTGAACGATCCAGAAAAAACGAGAGAAGCTGTGGACGACGACGGATGGTTGCACAGCGGTGACCTCGGCAAATTAGATTCTGATGGATTCCTTTATGTAACAGGTAATCATCGACTGCTAACGTGTGTGTTGAATCGCTTCACCGTTAATTCCATGCTTAGCTTCTATTTCTTTTCGCCCTTAGGACGAATAAAGGAACTTGTGATAACAGCGGGTGGAGAAAATGTCCCGCCAGTTCCCATCGAACAGACGTTGTTGGCTGAATTGCCAGCACTCAGCAACGCTATGCTGATAGGCGACACGAAAAAGTTCCTGACGATACTAGTCACGCTGAAGGTGAGAAAGGAATATTTATGGAATGCGGCGTATGAACACTGAAAAACATGTCGTTGATTCGAAACTAATCCGCTTGCGGGCTGCAAAAGACAAGTGTTTTTAAATTAGCTCTTGTTCTTATTCTAACATTCCAATTTAACATTGAAACAATAATGTATTGTTTTGCCTATTTTGCAATTACTCTTTCAATGTCAAATGAAATTGGGGGAATTAGAAGTAGAATTTAGTTAAAACGCTTGTTTTTGGCCACCCGCAAGAGAATTGTTTTTGAATCAATGATTTTCTTGTTTCAGTAAAAACTTCTTAATTTGCGGTGCGAAAAATCGTTCTTTTTCTCTTTCAGACGGATGTAAATCCGAACACAGGATCTCCCCTCGATACGCTGAGTGAGTCAACGAGAACATGGGCTGAATCAATCGGATCTACAGCGAAAACTGTAACAGAAATAATAGAGTCACGAGATCCGGCGGTAAGTGATAGTATTTCCCTTCGTCAACCGACAATTCCTGCAATTACCTTTTTAACGTTAAAATTGGATTGCAGTTGAGATTTTAATAATACAAGACGTTTTGAAAAACGTCTGATATTTTTTCGTAGTTAAAATCGTGGCAAAATAGCACTTGATGTGTAAACGGAATTTTCATCCATGAAATTCAAAGATGTTGTAAAAGAACAACTCCCGTGAAAGTCGAAAATTCCGTCACATATTCTTCGACGCTATTTTACTACTTTCTGACTTCTCAACACAAAAACACGTTCACAACCATGTTTCGTATACACAATCGAGTAATTTACAATAATTTTCTAAAAAGAAGTTGTTATCGATTTCTAAGAAGAATTAGGCCATTCAGTAGTTCGATTGTGGCGATTAATGATCCATTTCATATATTGAATGATGATTTGTCAATTTTTCTTGATGATTTGAAATGTTATTAGTCGAAAAAAAGTTATCAACGTTTATTATAATATTTGATAGGTAACCACATTTTTTAAACAACTAATACTGTACAAAATCCATGCGTTGCATTAATATTTTTCAATAAGCAGAATTATTTGTCACTCGCCTTGATCGTACCAGCACTATTCATTCTTTTATTCAATATCATCTCTCATTGTAAACAAACCGAATGTATGACGCTGAAACTGGCAGACAGACCTAGCAGACGCGGCCGCTTGGCGGGCACTAGGTTTTGGTTGGGAGTGTACTCCCTACTACCGCACGCGGCTGGCCCGCAGCGAGCCGTACAGATTTTCATAAATTCAGAACTGAACAGTGCTTCAACACGCATGAACGCAGCCTTTTCACAATTTAAACAAATATTCTACCTTTCATAACGAATCTAACGCCATATAGCAATATACGTTAAAGGCCTTTGTTAATAACAAATAAAAAATTCAAAGTTTTCTACGGTGAGCATATACCGGTCAACGATTATATTGATAATAAATTTTAAAAAGAAGCCTTTAACAAACAAAGCCATAGTGCATTGTATTCGTCTAGATCTGCAGAATATTCATGTAAATTTTCAATAGCCTACCGTCATGCGTATAAAAGTCTCACTAGTTTTGTAACCATCGTGAAAATGGTTCAGGCGCAGATTGTCATGTTCATGAACATCGGCAGATGTTCCACACGCATGAACCCAGCCTTTTTACAATTTACCCAAATATTCTACCTTTCATAACAAATCCAACGCCATACAGCAATATACGTTAAAGGCCTTCGTTAATAACAAATAAAAAATTGAAAGTTTTCTACGGTGAGCATATACCGGTCAACGATTATATTGATAATAAATTTAAAAAAAAAGCCTTTAACCAACAAAGCTATAGTGCATTGTATTCGTGGAACTTCTGCCGATGTTCGTAAATATTAAAATCTGCTCCCGAGCTATTTTCACGATGGTTTCAAAACTAAGTAAGACTTTTATACGCATGAAGGTAGGCTATTGAAAATTTACATGAATACTCTGCAGATCTAGACGAATCCAATGCACTATAGCATTGTTCGTTAAAGGCTTTTTTTTAAATTTATTATCAATATAATTGTTGACCGGTATACGCTCACCGTAGAAAGCTTTGAATTTTTTATTTGTTATTAACGAAGGCCTTTAACGTATATTGATATATGGCGTTGAATTCGTTATGAAAGGTAGAATATTTATGTAAATTGTGAAAAGGCTGGGTTCATGCGTGTTGAAGCACTGTTGAGTTGTGAATTTATGAAAATCTGTACGGCTCGCTGGGCCCGCCGCGTGCGGTAGTAGGGAGTACACTCTCAACCAAAACTTAGTGCCCGCCAAGCGGCCGCGTCTGCTAGGTCTGTCTGCCAGTTTCAGCGTCATCCAAACGTAATCATTTTTTTTTTCGAAATCATCATAAATTGGTATTTTATTCTTATCTTATGGCCATAAATATTTTTCGATATTCACAAAGATTACAGAAATATATTTTTTAAATCACTGTTTTTTATTTCCTACACAGGTTTATAAAGAAATCGAGGAGGCGCTCAAGAGAACCAACAAAAACGCAACGAGTAATGCTCAAAAGGTTCAAAAGTTTCAAATTCTGCCTCACGATTTTTCGGTACCGACCGGTGAATTGGGGCCAACATTTAAATTGCGAAGAAACATCGTTGTGAAGAAATATGCGGATCTAATCGACGAGATGTACAATTAATACAAATTTGGCAGTTATATATCGTAAGAGAACAAGTTAAAGCAGGGTCCAAAAATGATATAGAATAAATAATATATATATTATATATATATGTATATGTATATACAACTGAAAACTCTTAGTTATAAAACTCGAAAAATGAGTAACGGTGATAAAGTGCCTATTTTTGTCGATCGACCGCAAAAACGCATTATTTGTGCTCTTGTATGTTTTTAAAAGAAATCGGTGTAATTTTTTATCTAGAATATAATTACTGTACCGAAATCGACAACTTCATAAATTTTTCATCAACGAAGGCCAAACTTTCTCGTGAAAAGTCCGTATAAAAGGATGATTGTCTTCATTATGTACCTGTTCCGTGTCACGAAAAGAAAATTTGTACTCAATGGATCGTCCTAAACAAAATGAACGAAATAAAAGTAGGAAACATTAATTTCCTGAACGGGTTTCGTGTACTCAATAATTATATCCTTTATTTTCATTACATTTCTCCATCTTCCATTATTTAAAACGAATACAAAAATAAGATCGAATTTTCATTAGCAAGGCTATTGTGAACAGGTTCAAACGGAGAAAGGGTTTCGAATTATTTTTATTTATTTTCGTACTTGAAGCTTGAACTAAAGTATATATCAATCGTGATTTCGTATAATTTACGATACTTGGAAATACTTTTGCCTGACGAACCAAGTATTATCTACAATCTACATGCATCTAGAGGCTTGAGATAGCAGATTTTGCTTTTCGATACAATCTGAAGTCTTATAAGAAAATAGTCTTGCTAAGCACATCACAGCGACTTCAAAAATGCAGATTTATTCGAACTCTATACCTGTTATTTTCGTTTGCATCTTTAACTGTAAATGTGGACTGTTAATCGTTACGCCGTTAATCACTAGCCTATTGATCATATTCTCATCGATATACGAATATCGTCTCAACTGTGTACATGAGGTCCGAGTGCGTTTTAGTTGTTATCGTTTTTCACATTATTCGTCAATGGAAAATCGGAAGTTTATCGGCCTATCGATGCTCGCTTTGGACTTGAAAATACATTACGCCTCATAACTTCACGTGCATTTTCCTAAATCAATAAATATGCAAGCTTTCAACATCGAAAGTGCCTTTTCACCGCCACTACGTTCGCAAACTGGAATACGAATGACGAAAACAAAAAAGTAAATGAATAATTTCGAACACGAGACGGAAGTAGTCAAACAAACGATCGAATGCCGGCACCAAAGCTTGTGACAACTCTACACTGAGAGAAATTTTTTTAAAAATCTTACCAAACGACGTACTTAGAGGCAACACTTGTTGCGAGAAAATTTCATGAGCCAACGTGATCAAATTTGCCGCAAAGAAAATTTAATTGCGCCAACGTGATGGAAATTGCCTCGCGAAAAATTTCATTGCACCAACGTGAACGAATTTGGCTAAAAAAAATTTCATTGCGCCAACGTGATAGAAGTTGGTAGAAAGAAAATTTCATTGCGCTAACGTAATGGAAATTAGCTCAAGTCAATGCTTAATTTAACTTTGCAATTTACTTGAGTCAAATACGGAGTTTTGCCGTATTTAACCTCGCCATGCGGTTGATTCAACCTCCATCACATTGGCTCAATAAAATTTTTCTTCAGCCAACATCAGATTACTTTAAAATAAATTTACATGCCGCGGAATAATTCAGTTTGCAACATTTTTGGCAATTTCTCTCAGTGTACACGTGATGGAGGTTTCTACCTGCAGATGACGTCCGAGCGCTTTTTACGCGCAACAAAACTTAATACTATTAGAAACCTAACTAGGTTTAGAGGAGCTATCAAACCCCGACGTGCTTATGCGTCTACTCGACGTCTTATTGGCGAAAGAAAATTGCTGCAACTCTTTTCGCACATAATATAACCAGCGATCTTACGAGCTACTCGAAGTATTAAACTTTTGTTGGATTATGGAAGTTTTTCGCTGTGGCACCGATTCCGGCGTCGGAATCGCATCACCCGTCGGCAGAACTCCGGCAGGCTTAGGCTTGGCTGTTGATTTTTGTTTTGCCATTTGATAATCTCCAGAGTCGAAGTATTTTTGCTAAAAACAAGGCAATTTATTGTTTACGTTTGTTTCTTAATTTATTAGACAAAAAGTCTATGTTAAAGTTTGATATATCTTTTGAAAATTTACTAAAATTTGATTCATGAACAAAAAAATGCTTAGCTCTTGACTTTAACGATAATTGGAGATAATTTTATAACTGAGAATCTTTTATAAACAATATAAAATTATGGAGAAGTTTTAGAAGGCCAGCAATGACTGTAACTCTCAATTTATAATTATATGCAGGTCAGGAGATAAGCTTTTCCTGTGAATGTATTATTGATTATTGCTTTCTATACACTTGCTATTACAATCATCAAAAAGAATTGAAAGACTAAACCAAATAAGACTATATTTTTTACAAATGTTGCAATTGTATTGTTTATATGTAAAAAAGAATTATTTTTAGTGTCCTTGTAAGAAAAAAAAATGATATAATTATGATAAGCAGAATGTAACGGCAGAATTACTGCCTCTTAAGGTTAAATCATTACATGAGATGGTCGGGTTTTCTCCAATATGATAATGAAACTCTCACATAACTTATTTCAAGTTTTTGATTTTCATCCTGATAATCGAATCTTAAATGGAGTTTTTTAAAATTTATTTCTATAAATATCAAATGATGCCCTGATGTAGGGATTACATCAAAATATTTGAAAAGATCCATCATGTTTTAAATGAACATAGAGATCTTAACTTTTTAAATTGCTTATCACATCAAATGGTTATCATCACAAACCTCAATAAGGTTGAAGAAACTCTTGACCGATATAGCAATTATCTTTTTAATAACTTTCTTTATTTCATGCTTCTTTGGTTCTGTGAAAACAAAATATGTTCCTTGCATAATTGAAAGGAAAAATCGAAATGAAATTCTCAATTAAACAGAAAAAAATCATTCTGAAATAAGTATAGTGATTTGAGCCAGAGATCAATTTCGGGAACTATTAAGGACTTTGATGCAGATTGAAGATTATTTTCTCCTGAATAATTTAAAAGGAGGAACAGTTTCAAATTCTGGGTTGAACATGAAAATAATCATTCTGAAATAAGTGCCATAATTTCATATGGTGACTGATTTTGGGAAACGTTATAAACTAAAATGCAATTTGAAAGAAATTATTTTTAATATGATAAACAAAAATGCAAAATAAAGAAACAACTTTTTTTCCTTAATTTTATTGTAAGAAATTCCGTTGATATCGAAAAGAAGAAGTTAGGCTCATATAAAAGAAATACTTTTGTACATCGAAGAATAATTTGAAAATATTGAGCTTACTAGTTCCTTAAAAAAAAATTACAGTGTAGAAAATGCATGTTTTTTTTGCATATATAAAAGAAATTAATTTTTGTTTCATTTGATCCATAAAATCTTAATGCTTATTGCAATATAAAAAAAAGATTTGTTCAAAGAGTTAAGTCCATATTTTTCAGCCATTTAGATATTTATGAAGAAACATTATTCGTAAATTACTAAAGATTTTTCCTATTATATCACTTCCAATTTTTTTCTGATAAGTTACGCTAAAGAAAAAGTCAACAAGTGTTAAATAAAATCTATTTGAAGAGATTATTTCTCTACCAGTAAATAATATTTGCTGACTACATATGATTCTAATTATAGAAGAAATATCTGATTAATCAACTGCAAAATCTACTATATAGAAAGTAGATATCATTAATATAATTTAATCCTGAAGTATTCGGATTAATCTCATCCCTTCTTAGAATGTATGAAAATGATTGTATTGAGTACAAACAATGATTCCTGTGCGAAACATATAAGAAAAAACCCATAATTAAACAAAAAATGTACAGAAGTCCTTCATATTCTATTTATGGACAATTTCCCTATACAATTCGCGGATACAAACAAAAAAAATCGACTTACTCCTTTGGCTAGCCTTTTTTGTAAAAACGCCGAATGTCCGCTTATGGGTCTGCCGCCAGCGTTAGGAAATTTCGCTTTCAGTTTCGCTTCCTCCAGTTTCTCGATGTCGTTGGTCGACAGCTAGAAAACGGAAAGTCCTCATTGTTGCAAAGCGCCGAATTTTGTGTCACGAATATTGAAAACAAGCAGCAGTTGTACGATGACTTTGGTAGGAAACCTAACCTAAGTATCGGGACTTACGGTGCTGAACCGGTGAAATTCGCGGTTTACGCGAAAATGAACAACGAAAAGAAACCATCGAAATTACGAGGGTTTTCGAGCCACAAACATATTAAAACAATTGCACTTACCTCCGCCGTTTGAATAGATTCGTTTGTTTGCTCGTCGCTCATGTTTGCACGCTTAACTTGCACGTATAATACGCAACTGTTCTCTACAGTGACGTCCGTTCGGAATGCCAGTTCGGACTTGTCGCTTTCGTCTATCTCTCTCACTCGCTTTTAACCGTTGTGAGAAAGAGAGAAAGGTAAACGCGCCCTCCCGGGTTACGGTTTTGCAACGGGGATCACCTGCCTAACGATTTAAAATTGTCTTCGAACGACTGCGGTTATAATGCCGTGTGCAACAATATTTTTGTGGGTTTTTGTTATCGTTTTTCTCATCTGGTAGCGGAGGCTGCTTATATTCGACGAACAAGGCGCTCGGGCTTTTGTTTATCACATAATTAGACTAGAGTTGATAATGAAATGGGAGTGACGGTTGAAAGGCTAAAAGATCGTGAAGCTAGCAAGTTAGTTTGGGACATTACTCGTTTATTATAGTTGGATTCATAATAATATGACTTATATTATTATTATTATTATTATTATTATTATTATTATGTTTCTTATAGTTGGATCAATATTATTGTTTTTTATTGTGAGACTATTCTTCATTCGAATGAGGAAACACTATCGACTATTGTAGTGGAGGAAGAGGAAACGAGAGAAAAATGGGGAGCATAGTATTTACTCAGCCAGTTCGGAACAATGTAATGAATCTTCCCGCTGCCGCCGAATTTTTCAGGATTAAAAAAAACTGGCAATATTCGTCTCTTATTTCTGTATGATGCTCTGTTTTTTTACAAAAAAGATCAGGTTTCCAAGAATTCTTGGTCCGAAACTTATTCATTGTAAGCACATAAAAACGTTAATGTAGAAAAAAAAACGCAACAAGTCAACGGAACTTTTAACAAATAAAAAATGTTTCCTATGCACAGAAGTTTTGGACTGAATAAATAAAGGTTAAAAAGAGGTTGTTGAGATAGATATTTATAAACATAAAAATAATGTGTTAATTCATTGATTCAACCGCTTCGAATATAATTTCAGCGCCTTTTTAGGACATTTTTGTGTAGGTTTTGTCCGTATCGCAATTTCGTGTTTCAAAGCCAGAAAAAATGTATGCGTTGATAATAGGTTTTTGAGTCTACTCGCCGGGTTTCCTGGCATAACAAGCAAAAATGTAGTGTGTTGAATAAAGAACGAATATTACATCATAAAGGTAAGTAACAAATCGTCCAGAAAGTGCGCTGACCGCCACTTTGTAATAGAGAGAGAAAAACACACAACATCACACATTACACACAATTCGATATAAACAAACAAAAAAATTAATTGTATCTGTACTGAAAAAGACCCAGATCAGGCTCGAAACGTTCAAAATAAAGAATTTGATGATGACGCGAAATTTCGAACAAAAAAAAAGTATCATACGCCGATAACCGGAAACATACAAATCTGCTAGTATGGTCGAAAAACTCAGTACGATAATAACACTAGTATCTCATAACACTTGTTTGATCGACTAAAACCCACTTCGGCACACTGGACAAAATCAAAATCAAAATAGAATTGTGTTCATCATCATTATCAAGAATTTTATTCTTGGAACAAGCCGCTAATAGCCGATAACCCAACAACCTATGATTTTCATTCGGCCACGGCACTAATATTAAGTTTATCTGTCGAAATCTAACTTACCCATGGCCGATAAAAATGATTGCAGCACGTCGCTTACCAACAGAGCACTTTAATGCTAGATTTTCGCGCACTGAACATCTGCACGACAGTTGCATCTTAAGATTCAAAACTTTATGCGAGTTGACGAATGTTTATTGACTTTTTTTTTGGAATCAACCGCTCAAAAAATGGAGAGAACTCGAGACGTAAGGGACTCAAAAAGTTTATAGTTTAAAAAAAAGTGTAGTCATTTAATTCTCTGAACCAACAACATTATCTTCCTTTAGATATCCCCAAAGTCGATTGCAGCGTCGGAGGTCAGATCGATTTTGAGCTCCTCGTCGAATTCCCAATCATCCGATAGAAAAAACGTGCAAAATAGCCTCGAAGGTCCATCCGAGATGCTACCTCTTCTCTACGAAGCGATAAATGAGACGATAGCGGAAAAAACTGCTCGAAGTAAAGAAATTTCGGACCTTTTGCGTCTATTGGAAATCGATCCAAAATCAATGCCGAAAGATATTCAGGATTTGTGGACAAAAGCAGCTGCAATTATGCGAAACGAAGGCTTTTCCAATTTGGATGAAGTTACTTTGACTCTCCACATGCACCGCAAGACGAGGGAGACTATAAATAAAGCAAGAGAAGAACGAAAACTCAAAGAGAGATTCAATCATCTTCAAAAAAGTCAATCTGACATTCTAGAGAGAAACAATCGTGCTCAGGACAGCGTAGATATGTTGCAAAAAGTTGTGGAGGATGAATCAAACAACAATGAACAGCACATCAACAGAATGACCAATGCAGTCAAGCTCAATGACTACAAAGAGTTCGTAGAGAAAACTGAGGAGACGCTTGAAACACTGGGAGCAAACAATTACTTTCCTGAAAAAATTTTAGGAAAATACAAAAATTATCTTGAGCTTCAGGAGGAACTTAAGAAGGTGGAAGATTCACTTGATAAATACAGCGAGTTGCCACCTAATTTGTCTGAGGCTAGAGTCAAACTAGCGGAGAAAGAAAAGTATCTTAAGGATTTGGAGCATGTCATTTTTGAAAAGATGAAGTAAAAGATATTTTTCAAAATGTTGCAAGTTTTTGTTTGCTAGTGTATAGAATATTAGGATTCAAGTATTTTTCTACATTTATATATAATTTATGTAATGTATACAATAAAACTGGAAATATTAGAACAATATTACTGTTATGATCATGTTTCGATGTTTCTAGCTGAAATACAATTTTCGATTGGATATACATTCTGTATTTAAAGTTCAGGAAATTTTCACCTGAAAAAAATCGTTGTTTTATTAAAAACATTTATTCAAGCTTCTAGATTGCAACATGATGAATTTATAAGCGAAATATCGTTTTCTTTTCAAAGCTCAACATGACGCTTTTATGTTTGTTGGAAATTATTCAATTTTTTTTGCTGTCTGAAACATTTGTGAAATAAAATGATTTGTAATTTATCGTGCATTACTTTGATTTTTATTAGTAGGACAAGAGGAAAATTAAATTACAGACCCACGAACTCATGATCAAGGATATTCTATTGTGTAATTTGAAAAATTGCATATTCGCACTGTGCATATTGCTTACTCATTTAACACTTTACCCAGGGCTAGAGAAAGGGGAAGCTGCAGGTGATTTGCGAGATGAGAAAGCTAACTTATTTTTTGGTTTACTGCCTAACTTTGTATTTATTAAAAGAAGACTTTATTGGGAAAACATTTAAAACAATTCAACTTTATTTAAAAAAATTAAAATGTACAAGAGAAGAGCAAATGAAAAAAAATTGCAAACTTGAAATTGGTTCCAGATGTCTCTGTTACAGATTTTGTCTTTATTTTCACAAAATACGTTTATTTGCTATGTACAGTCTTAAAGAAATGAAATATATTTTTTGTACATTCAAATTGCGCATTACAAAGATTTCTATAAAATGCATGTTCTTTAAGTAGAAGAGCACTTCACACTGATGAACAAAATAAAAAATAGCCCTATTGAATTTGGGTTATCGCATTTTTTTTTGTCATGCACAATCTTTAGAAAATGAGTTACTGAATTCACACGTATTAGAAATTTTCGAAAAGCTATAAATGAATATCAAATAAAAAGTAAAACATGTTCTGAAACTTTTTAAAATGCTGCACGTCTTCATAAAATCCATTGAACAATCCGGTTCGTTTGTTTGCTCCTGAATTCTCGAAACGGTAGAAGATTACAAAGTTACAGAACAGATCGTTTATTCCTTCAACGCTACTTCCAAAAGTTACAAAAAAAAAACCCTACGAATCTCGTATTTAAACAGAAGAAATCTTGCTGTTTTTTATGTACAGACTTGTATCAAACATAATTAAGCTGAGTTTCACAAAATTCAAGTAAACGAAAAAACCTTCCTGTAAAAAAACGTTATATTTTCATCGATTATATCCTCGCAATCGATTTTCAATTTCCTAGTTGAAAACTTTGATTTATCTAATAAAAAAAAAGATGCACGATGTACCGTCATGGAAATAAAATATTTTTTTCATATTTGAATTCCGTATGAAATAGTCTGAAATCGAATTTGTAAAGTGTCTTTTGCAACATCGTTGCAACAACGAAATAAATATCAATGAAAGTGGTAAACTTTTTTTTTATATCTGCAGTTCCACTAATAAATGATCTTTTTTAAACATGATCTGATTATTAATAACAAAATTACGATAAGCCCTCATTAAAAAGCCTTTCGTTACAATTTTTTCGATTACATTGCAATCGTAAAAGAACATAAGATATACAACTGAAAAATTTGTACTTGGTCTTGAGAGAAAAAAACAGAAAATGAAAAATCTTGTTCCATAGATCTTGGATTTTAGAAGCAGTTGCGGATAAAACGTTTATAGATTAATCTTCAACTAAATTTCTGCATTATAACATAATTTTGTTGCTATATTTATATTTATACAGCCTTAAGGAAATAACTTAAACAAGAAAAACGCCTGAAAATTTGAGTTAAAAAATAAGTGTGTAACTCCTTTCTTAGAAGCCATATTTCGACTGAGTTTGTTTTCTGGCCATCCTATTCTGTGACCAAGTATTTTTGAGCTCAACTTCCATCGCTTTGGCTTGATGAGCCAAATAGGTAATCTGATGTTTCTTCTTCGATTGGCTACTCGGCCCAGCGCCTTGCATCGACACGGGTCTTTGCACGGGTTCTTCAGTCAGCGCCTTGACCATCCATTCTCTTTCATCGGGCTTAATATCTTCTCCGTTTATTTCGATTATATTAGCTTCATCGATCATTTGATTTTTCCTCTTAATGCCTCGTTTTCCGCACAGATACTCGATAGCTTTATCATCAAAAGCTACGTTGCCTTCGGAATCCACATTAAACTCTTGTTCAGGTACTGGCAATTTTGGTCCGACTTCGGCCTTGTTTTTCAATAGGATTTCGTCCCGAGGCAAATTCATTACGGTGCTAATAAGAGTCGTGCCAGAATTTTTCGTTCCATCGATCTCAGAAGCGTATTCTATAATATTGGAGTCATTCGCAACATTCTTAACGATAGTATCGCTTCTACCCAAATCTTTTTGGGTTACTTCCTCAGGTATTGAGAAAAAGTTCGTCCCGGCCGAAGCGACGGGCTCCGGCACCGTCTTTGACTTCGTCAGGGAAAAGAAATCATGTTTTTCACCTCCCTCGTCATCGTCCTCGGAGTTTGAGTCGTAATCGAGAACCGCTAGCGGATTTTTTGTCACTTTCATATCGATTTTAGGGCTTACAGACTTCTCGGGAATTTGGGTAGGCACTTTCGTTACTGGGGATGGCTTCTTAGGCACGGCATTTGTTGCGGCTTTCGTGAGTACATGAGGAACAAAATTATTCTTCTTGGACGATATTTCGGACTGCGGCGGCGGAAGAATAGCGAATAAACCAGTTCCTTTCTGCAAAAACAAACCAATGAAGATTTCCTACCTATAACTGATTTTTCGCTATGTGTATTCCATACATTTTTTTTTAGTAGAAAGAAAAGAAAGTCCTAATGATTGGAAATATCAAACACATTAATGCTATATCTACAAAATGGGCTTCTTTGTTGATCAGAAACATCCCTCTCAATACTTTAGTAGAAATATTCTACATACTTTGGATGCTGTTCTCCTGTTCTTGCTTTTCTCCAGCTCCTCATCAACATCCTTGAACTGCAAAGGGAAAAAAAAACAGCATTAATTATAGACATAAAATTTTGCTTTTGACACATCAAATGTTAACTGGTCTAGCTTTTTTGGCAAATAAATCCACTATATCTCAAATTTCTGGAGAATTAAGCAAGTATTCTTTTGCAGGAAATTGAATATAAAAATAAAATTGATTCCCAAAGGAATTCTTTCTGTGACAGTAGAGAAGTTTTTATTTTATTTAAGGTAGGACATAGCAAACAAGTTTTATTTTCAAGAGAAGAGAACTAATCATAGAACTCATTGATGAATATGTAACTTGACTAGTTACTGATATTGCTCTCGGTTGTTCTTGGACAAAGATTGTTTGCAAGGTAGTGAAAATATCCAACTGACGTAACTGCGATGATTTTTCAGTAATTTTTACATTGTGTCCATTTTTATAAAAAGAGAAAAAATCAGGACAAATATTACCAACGATTTTCAGCTGTATTTAATATTCAATATGTGTTACTTATGTTTCTGGC
The DNA here is from genome assembly GCA_949699805.1 of Tromatobia lineatoria. Classification (NCBI taxonomy): domain Eukaryota; kingdom Metazoa; phylum Arthropoda; class Insecta; order Hymenoptera; family Ichneumonidae; genus Tromatobia; species Tromatobia lineatoria. Next base: position 13,739,052 of record OX453042.1, on the reverse strand, counting down.
ATGAGTACAGCTGTTTTTCTTTTGTTATTGCTAAAGTTCAAAATCGAAAAATATTCTTCAATATCTATATTCTGATCTACTCAATAATTTACATGTAAAATGACTAATGTATTTTCAAGTAAAAAGCTTTATTACTTAAATCTGACACAATCTTGTACACTAAATTTGAAGTTACAAAAAAATTCTATCAACTCCAGACATTTATATCTAATAAATTAGAAATGACACATGAATGATATAAATTTGACATATTGTTCCATAATGAATATCAAATTACACAAAAATAGGAGAAACTTTATGCAACTTACAAAGATAAAATATTGAAATTAAATCATGATTATGTTAAATTAGAAGTGACATGATAATTGTCACTTCTTCATACATTTTTTGTATGTAAGTGGTACAGAGGTTGAATAAAATAAAAATACATCAATTAAAATGGAACAATTTGTTCCTTACAAAACTGAAAACAGGACCTGATAAATTTGGGTCAAATTAACAAGAAGATTTTGCAGAACAACTATAATTTCTGTTGATATTTAAAGAATTCTAATCAAGCTTTTACTGTGTATGTATTTCCCCTAATTTTTTCTCTATCTCAAATCACTAGGAAAAAGCTAATGACTTTCACTTACATCTGACAGTGACGGTACAGAAATTCTGACAGGAGCTCGGTCCTGCTTTGTAGGTTTTTCAATGATGACTTCTTTTGGTTTGAAAAGAGGAATATCATCGTCCTCTATGACATCTTCGTAAGAATACTGAGTACTGATGGGCTTCGGTAGAGCTCCAAATTGTATCCTACATGTATTATCTTCTTCGCTCTGTATACTTTCATGATCATCTAATTTTGTGGACGTTTGCTGGTATTTTGGAGCTGGCAAGTTCATGTGAATCGAGGAATTTTGCGGCACTGGTGATACGATTACATTCTTCTCTAAGTTCACAGCCTCTTTTCGTGCTGTTGTTTGTGGTTCATTTTGGGCCGAATTAACCTCTTCTTCGTCGCTACTTTCATCGCTACTACCGTACGCCACGAGACTCATCGTCAAAAAGATAATAGCTTCTTTGATATATATATATATATATATTTAACAATCAATGAATTAATCAACTTATAAACAAATTATCCTTCAGTGAAAATCGTTTGTTTTCACTGTGACAAATTTTTATTACCGCACAAACGCAAGTTTGAGATTTAATAATGAATGTGTTGTTGGGCAACAAATGAATACTAACGATGCGCACGCTGAGAGAATGGACATTGCGTATTAACGGGGATTTTGACAGCTTCGGCCGATGAGGTAGATATTTGTGTTATTGACAGGTAATCGCAGTGCTTGAACTTTTAATGCGCTGTGAAAATGAGCAGATTCGTACGCGAATCGGAATCATAAGATGTCGGGAATTTTTGTGTTTACGATATCCTTCAATCGGAGTTTTGTTTTATTTTTTAATATTTTTTATATACGACAGAGGGTCAAGCGACTTTTTCATCGCATTGGTAGATTTTTTACTTCAGACGTGTAACAACTCTAGCCTTATCATTTTCGAATTGAACTTATCAGTTGCAAATTCACAAAAACAAGCTTTCCTACCTAACCGACTGTTGGGTTGCTGACTCAGTAGTGTGCGAGGCGGGCAATCACTATATCGCGCGCAGCGTGGAATATTGGGATTCCCCCAATCCAGAAATTTCATCGACTTTCGTCCGATCATTCATTAAAAGATTTAAAAAAAACAACGAGTTACAAAGAAGTCACAATACGTGTACAATTCCATTGTGTCAAATTATTCATTTCCGAACAACATTCGACACTTCTTACGGATTCATTAACTTTTTATCGGGGTAATCCGAACGGTCGATAATTTGACAATCCTACTTGATTGTGCCACTACGATAAACTATGAAAATTGGTTGTTTTTTTCTTTATTAACAGCATTTTGTAATTTGTTAAAACTTTATAAAACACTTTAGAGTATATCGGGTGAAATTATTATCGCTACAGAGCAAAATATATCTTCAAAAACATCGTATTTACGTTTATTGTTCGTTGGTATTCTTACTACACATTATAGGATAAACACTCGTTATGCTTTATCAGTTATTGACAGTACTTTCACAATATCAATATCAATAATGCGAATAATATAAGAACTAACAACACTTAGTTTTAATCTGCTATATTACCTTCATCACGATACAGAAAAAATATACGGTAATGAACATTACTATTGAAATGTTTGTTATAACACTACAGTTTGTAAAACTGCATATAATATCCCAATTGAAACAAATTAAATCTTAAAGTAACACAATTAATTTTCTTCCTTTCAGTTTTGCGTTCCATTGTGGTGCATATGTATCCCACTTCAACAGTTCAGTAATCAACGTATTCATAACTATGTTATGTCTCATAAAAATAATGATAACATAAAGATATAAAATTTCATTCCACACACATATACTAAAGGAACTCTAGGATACTAATTCTTGTAATAATAATTATTATGTGACAAGACAATATTAAATTATGAGCAAAGTTTCTTGCTGGCAGCCATTCATATTTTTTTGAAAACATTTTGAAAATTAACAATAAAAATGTGACATTCTAATTGAAAATAAATAAATTTAGAATACACATGTTAAAAATTAAACATGAACAAATCAGTAGTTTAGATGTCTACTATCAACATGAAATATAATAATTACCTAAGAAATAAAAAATTATTTAAAGGAAAAACGAAAATCAAATAATCATTCTTATCTTTATGATTAGTAATCAATGTCAAATTGACACAAGAGAGAATATAGAGAACTATGCTAGGATTTTGTCCATCGTAGAACCATTTACATTTTGAAAAAATAATGCAATCAGCGAAATAAATAAAAAATGCCTCCCTTAGGAACAAATGGAGAAATGATGAAGGGTAATCATGTTGTTTGTATGTCACACTTGATGTCCTGTGATGAAAGTCCACTGGTCACCTTGGAAAAAAACATAACATCAGCAGAGCTACAGTGTCAGGACATCTTGAAGATAAATGTACAGTTTTTGGTCACTTAGTCGGGTCTTGGCGAGAAAGTTTGACAAGGCCAAAATTACAAATATTGGTGAACTCAGAACTAATCAAATCAATAAATGTTGTTAACTTTTATGAATTTGAAATAAACTATTGTAAAAATGACCAAAGCTGGAAGTGCCCATAAACAGCGCATCTATCAGAATCTTTTCATTTTTATTGGTACCTTAGAAAATGCAGAAAAAATGGCATCAGATTTTCAATCAAAATTGTCACTCAGCTTCACTATTCTCTTCAGTGACTCCATCTGATTCGCATTCCGAGTCCTCTTGTATTGCTGTTATTCTGCGAAGAATCTTTGCTGTCAGGTGTGGACATGAAGCAGCCATTATCTTGAAGCTTGGATTGTTCATTACATCTTTTAAATTGCTGTATATAAAGTTGATGGTTCGAACCTCCAACTGTTTTTCTTTGACTTGATCTGCAAGCATTAAAGTATCTGCAGCATTATCACTAGAGAGAGACTTGAAGAGCGCCTCCGCGCACATGACCTTGAGCCTGCTAAGGTCGTACTTGTCGGCGGCCACGATCAAGGTGTCTGCCATTTTCTCCAGATTTGGCGCTTTACCCGTATAGATAAATCTTATCATTTCGCGGAGTACTTTCATTTCCACATCGGCAATTTCTACTCGATTTTTCTCTGAATTTAATATCGTTGAGAATACCGTACTTCGTGCGATTAAGATTGCTTTGTGTGCTTGGATTTCTTCGCCGCAAGCAGAAATCGTAATATCCGTGAATTTGCAGCTTTCTAGCAACTGTCCGAGATCATCGAGAACAGCACACTCTGGTATCACGAAGTGTACGGTGTTACTTATTCCACAAGTATTAACAGTATCTTTTAGGATGATGCTGCCCTTGCACACCACGATGAGGTTATCACCTGCTAGGCGCTTCATCAATGCAGTCGTATTGAAAAATTCCGGCCATCCAAATCCTGATCCTGTGTCGATAACACTTCTGAAGATTGATTTTGTAATGTGATTTTGTTCCGCGTTAAGAATCGTTACTTTGCAAAATGTTCTGACTGTAGGACAAGCGGCAGAGACAATATTCAAAAACAGCGACAAATAATTTTCATCTCCGCCTTTCTGACCCCTTGGATAAATAGATAATTGTAATTCGACTTGCTGTTCGTTGCTTCCGGCCGAAAATACTGACGATTTCAATGGCTCACCAGGATTTCTCTTGCAATCGCTGAATTTTTTTATCGTCCACTTATAACTGAAAGGAAGGTGAGTCTTCAGGTGAGTGTGACACCACTCATCGTGTGGTGGCGAATTCTTAATACATCTCTTAGCCATTAGTACGGCTGTTTTTGTTTCTACACTGTTCTACACGTACCGACGCAAAGGCAGTGGAAGACTAACAAGTAACGACCTCCACCTAGCGACTATCACTCACCGTCTTGTACTCAGGTCTAGAAACTCGATTTCATGGTGGAGAGGCCGCGTCTTTAAAGAAGAAGCTATTTTCGCTAGTTCACTTTGTCATCACCTTAGTCGCTGCAGTCGAAGGATTACCGATGCGAATGCGAGTACGATCCGACTGTAAACGCCGACACCTTTATCTTACTGGGGTGAATTTCATGTTCGTTTCTTCTTCCTTCTTAATTTGGCGGGGCCTAAATACATGACAGAGGCGATCTCGTCGGGCCTCCGGGGATCCCGTGCCGGTCAATCTGCTTTCTGTCCGTTTAGTGACACGTAAATAGGGGTTTCAGTCACCATTTAATCGGTCGATGCGCGATGAAGTATCGTGCCGCGATCACAAAATGCCGTCAGTTTTAATAACGTTTGGGTCAATAGAATTAATATCAATAATTATGTGAGATTAATATTTATTTTTGTCCTGAAACTTGGGAGGTGTAGAAATAAAAGATTTATTTTGCAGTCATCAATCACACTACAACTTATCTCGTCTATAAAACTTGATATTTAGTAGGATTGTGTGGTACATCTTTATGAACTTTAACTAAATCAACATCATTAACTTATATATATTATATACTTCTTTTTATATCGGCTGATTTAATGTATCAATTTTTTCTGAAACAAATATAGCCTATTCAATTGTGTCATTTTTGTTGTTGATATTAGGAAATAATAGCCTCAGAATGAACCTCCTCTATGTTTTTAATTCACTGCAAAATCATAATAGTGAATGAGAGTTACTGGCATCTGCACTTTACACTATGATTAGGAGAATGTGAAGAATACTTTATTCAAATTTTCATTGAGAATTCCCATTACAATATATTTTGCTGATTATAGACCTCATGCGATTTGCATCCTGAGTTCTCTTGCATAACTATCGATGCACGGAGAATTCCTTCTATCAGGTGTGGATGTGAATCAATCATCGTCTTGTAGCCTGTTGTCTCGATCACGTGTTTTAAATATGTATTAATAAACTCCATGGTTTGATCCTTCAGCTGTTCTTCACCGTGTCGATCCGCAAGTATCAAAATCTCCATAGCGTTATCAGTTGTGAGGGTCGTGAAGAGGCTCTCCGCACACATGACCTTGAGCCTGCTAAGGTCATACTTGTCCGCTGCCATGATCAAATCTCGCGCCATTTTCTGTAGATTTGGCGCTTGGCCCGTATACATGAAACACAACATTTCTTTTATTACATTGGGCTCTAAATCGGGTATTTCAACACGATTTTTCTTCGCTTCCTCCAATTCGCAATTAAACATCGCCGAAAAAACGGGACTACGCGCTGCTAAAATTGCTTTGTGTGCTTGAATTTTTTCGTCGCCAGCAGAAATCGTGACATCGGCTAATTTACAGCTTTTCAGTAATTGTCCAAATTCACAGAGGGCATCACATTCGGGTACTTTGAACTGTTTTACTGGGTGAGACTTTCCAGAGGTGTGAACAGTGTCTTCTACAAGGATGCTACCCTCGCAGAACAACGTAAAAGTGTCGTCCGGTAATAATCCGTTATTGTCATCCATTACTTCTTTTCTCTGGAAAAATAATTGCCATCCCTTTCTCCATTGGGTATCGATCGTTTCTTTTACTTTTCGAGACTTCGTTTTATTATTCTTTGCGTCAAGAATCGAGATCCGAAAGTCTGCTCTGACTTGAGGACGGTAACTCGAAACAACGTAGAGGTACACGGCCAAATAAACTTCTTCAACTTCATTTTCATCTGTGTCGTGACCTCTTGGATAGACGCTTAGTTGCAATTTGGTTTTTTCGTCGTTTCGAACCGAAAATATTGACGATTTTAATTCTTCTCCACGTTTTTGGTTCTGCAGGCTGAAGTTGTATATCGTCCACATATAACTGAAAGTTCCCATCTTAGCGTCCGTTAAGCACCACCACTTATCGTTTTGAAACGGATTCTTTACATCACTTGCTGCCATCGATACTACTTTCACTCCTATACGTCTCGACTCTAAGACGGACGATCGCCGACTATTGGGCGTCTCCTTCTTCTTCTTTTTACCCTCAACGGATGGCTATCGCCATCTGATGACGGCATGTGCTATACTTTCGGGCCTTGTATTTATTTTGACGTCCTGTGGAGCCCTCACGCAAACGCTTTGGCTGCGCTCAGAACAGCGTGATCGCGAACTTCCTGCAACTTTCGATTCGTGACTAATCATAGAATTTGCCGCCAATTCTAGGATATCCGCTTCGCGCGAAGCCAAGGCGTTGGGATTTCATTGGATGCCGGCCGCGGATGTGACTGCGACACCAAGTCGTTCTTATGTATATCTACAGAGATGAGTAGGGAGATTGCCAGTGGAGCGATATTCTTGAGGCAACTTTTTTTCCGTCTTTGCAGCGCCGCCACACTGGAGAGTTGCCGAACTAGACCCATCTTTTTGATTGGTCGAATATATACAGGGAGGACACGGTGAAACTAGACAGTCCAATGCGGCTCCGTGAGAATTTAGGAAGCCTGATTGGCTACTGCACTACGGCCGCCAGTGCGTCTCATCCGAGGGGCGACTGTGTCCCCACGCGCCATCGGAATGGGCCAGTAAGGGTAGTGGTAGGGGCAAGGGACGTTACCTGAGCTGGTAGGGCAGACGCCAGAAACCAAGGTTTATTTACTACTCGGTCTGCACGCATAGAGTGGGAACCGTCGGTTTGACGCGCAAGCGCATTTGCGCTGTCTAGTTTCACCGTGTCCTCCCTGTACAGGGAGGACACGGTGAAACTAGACAGTCCAATGCGGCTCCGTGAGAATTTAGGAAGCCTGATTGGCTACTGCCTACGGCCGCCAGTGCGTCTCATCCGAGCGGCGACTGTGTCCCCACGCGCCATCAGAATGGGCCAGTAAGGGTAGTGGTAGGGGCAAGGGACGTTACCTGAGCTGGTAGGGCAGACGCCAGAAACCAAGATTTATTTACTACTCGGTCTGCACGCATAGAGTGGGAACCGTCGGTTTGACGCGCAAGCGCATTTGCGCTGTCTAGTTTCACCGTGTCCTCCCTGTATAGATATACTCGACGTGGAAAAAATTGTGCGCTTCCGACCCATCTTTCTGATTGGTCGAGTATATATAGATATACTCTCGATGGGAGATGTTCGTGCGTTTCCGGAGCGTGCGACCGCGCTTGATCCTTTGCGCCCGTCGCAACGTTGCTGGGACCATGCATTTGAATTTCAGCTCATCGCACGGACTTCGGTATACAGTCTTCGAGCCTTGCTTGAACATATCTTAACCGTATCAATAAAGAATTTAAAATATTCAAGCAAGCTCGGCAGACGTACGCCAGTTCACTCACGCACCGAACGAATTTCTTCCCGTTAATTTTTTTTTCAGCGTTGATACGTAATTTAATGAATATATCTTCGCAGCAACGAATTTGTTGCTGCGAGGATATATATATATTTTTTCCGCGTTCAAGAATTTTGGATAAGCATCTTTGGGTAACGTACATTGACTTGCAGAAGTGTACGGTGGTCGGGAGCCCGTTTTGAGACATAATTCCGCTAAACATAACGTATCGAAACCATTCATACAGCACAATGGAGATAGAGATAAACCTGTTTTTATTATGCATGGCAATACCCTGGTTCTACAGAACCCGTCTCTACACAGACCCATCTGTACACGAGCATTTGTACACCATTTTTTTTTACATGCGTTAAATTGCGCACGACATAATTGTATACAACATGAACTTGACAGAGCGAAAATAAACACGGATAACCTTGTCATGACGAAACCTTGCGGAAATTAAATTCGACACAGACAAATTAATCACGTCAGTAATCGTTACGTCGCAACTTTGCCCAGCATACTTTGGGCACACGAATCTTTTCACAGCAATAGTTCGACACAACAAATGTCTTCGTAGCACGAGATCGAAACGGTAAATCTCGACGCGGCACCAGTTTGTAACGTCAAATCTCTACATAGCGTGAGTACGACGCGGTAATGTTTGCCACGATAAACGTTCGACACGACATAAGTTGTACACGACAATGTTCTACACCGGCCGAGTTCGACACAGACCCATCTCTACACGACCCATCTCTACACAGACCCTATCTCGACACATTTTCGGGTCGTGCCTTTTAGAAAAATAGCTGAGTTAAAAATTTTATCAAACGACTTCGGCTTACTTACACAGGAATTATTTTGATAGGGCAAAATTAAAGAGGAGGAAATGTACAAGTTTCAACCTTTCACCCTTGTTTTTAAAGTTTATAACTTTTTGTAACTTGTGAACTCTATCGAATTAAACACACTTTAAACCCTGTTAATAACTCCGCAAAAATCAATCCTAAAATGTGTTTGATATTATTATAGGTGTGTACCGAATTTAAGCATGTTATTTAAAAAAATGCTGAAGCTAGAGTATACAAATCAACAAAATGCCATTTATCAATTATAATGACTCTTCACCAAGCAGATGTTTATACTAGAGAGAATATATTGTTGAAACTTGGAGCGCCAGAGTGCAAATTTTTTCAACTCTTCATATGATGCATCATGAATTCCCTCAATTTTATCAAAGCAAAGACATATGCTTCCTTTCCACTTTGTTGCATGTATCCGACAGGCTTCATTATACCTGATTGAAGTGCTCAACAAAGTCATCTGCAGATTACGACTGTGTCAATATTTGGATTTATCCTGGAAAAATATCAGAGTGTAAATGTACAACAATATTTTGTAGCCCTGTAAAACAACTTATATCCTATTTAATTCAAATTTATTTAGCTCTTATTCAACTTCAATGCAGGCAAGCTATTAAATGTTTTTGTCAAGTAATAACATGAAAATCTCAAGGTTTTGATAGCTCCATCAACCATGCACACTATTCTCTTTTATGTTATGCATGAAAATCTTGAGGTTTTGATAACTCAATCAACTATACATACCATTCTCTTTTATGTTATAATAATAACTAGATCATAATTACTACACATGTAATAGGTTTAAATTGCTTGACAAATTGATGGTTTAGAAACCACCATTATGCTTGGAACTGTAAGCAAAAAAACTGGGTGTGATTGTTATTCTAGATAAAAAAATTTCATACTTCTGCAATAGTTCATATTTGAGATTAACTATTCATTTGTATTCAATTTCAATATTCAATAAGTATAATAATTCATGGTCATTCAATTATTGATATATGAAAAATACTCTTTAATTGAATAGCTATTGCTGCGATAAATGTTCCTCTGCATTAAGGAAATTGGAGAGCTTAACAGAGAGCTAGAGGGTAAATTTTTGTTCTTTTTTTTTTAAATAATAATTTGTAGTTTAATATTAAATCTAATATAAAAAAGATGTCTTTTTCTTAATCCGCATATAAATTTAATATCTTGAAAACAGTAAGCCAATGTTGGGAAGAGTTTGAAAAAAAAGTACAGCATACAATTGAGAGTTGTACTGTCTTTTAAACTATGCCCAAAACTTTTAAGTTCTTATGGTAATCTGAAAAAGAGTAGATCTTGCGATTTTACCCTTTATTCTTTCCAAAAATCTGATAAACTCTTTCCAAGGTTGTAAGCGAGAATTCTTGTTTGATTACGTTCCCATGCGGTGTGTTGAGGCTCACTTGTGTGAGAGAGAGAAAGAGTGGGCTGAGGGAGAGACTGGGTGCTCCGAAAAGAAGATACCTCGGCCTCTTTCGCTCTGGGGACGTCGTGCCGAGCACTCACATTATCAGTCCATCATAGGTACATCGTGGTGTGGAACTTTCACATCAAAATTGATTATTCCCGTGGATTAATAGAGCCTCGCCAGCCTATTTTGCCTAGAAATACTGTTCTTCATTGGAGAAAATCACGATCTGCGAGCCCCAGAGCAAGGAAAGAGCCACCGAGGGATTACCCCACCCTCCAAGATGAGTACTCGTGTATTAATTTAAGTTATAAGAATACAAATCTCGTTCATATTATATGTCTCTTGTGGGGTAATTTTGTATCGAATATATCCCCTTTTAAAAAGTTGGTGACGGTCGGCGATGTTCATGTGAAGCCTTTTTATTCATGCTCTGATTGGCCCTCGTTTTCCGCGAAAGCCGAACGACTGAAGCCAAATTCATCTGTTTTCAAACCGGAAAATTGACAGTTTGCCATTCGCGATCACGCGGCAGTCAAAAGGAGAGTTGGGGGCAATGCGTTATTTTTTAAATACATCACCGTTTTTTAAACTCATTTTTTAAAATCCCCGTTTAAAAAGTTGGTGACGGTCGGCTATGTTCATGTGAAGCCTTTTTATTCATGCTCTGATTGGCCCTCGTTTTCCGCGAAAGCCGAACGACTGAAGCCAAATTCATCTGTTTTCAAACCGGAAAATTGACAGTTTGCCATTTGCAATCACGCGGCAGTTGAAAGGAGAGTTGGGGGCAATGCGTTATTTATAAATGCATCACCGTTTTTTTAACCCATTTTTTAAAAATGGATAATGGAATTCGGATCCAATACATATTACTTTTGAAATGAGTAATGGAGCAGAGATCCATCACTCATTATTTGTATAAATTTTAATGGAACAGAGATTCATGACCCATTATATTTAATGTTCACTGGAACATAGATCCAGCACCTATTTTTTCAAAAATGTTTAATGGAGCAGCGGTGTAGCGCCCATTACTTTTATAATGTTTAATGGAACAGAAATTCAGTACCCATTATTTTTTAGATGTTTAATAGAACGGCGATACAGCTCCCATTACTTTTTTAATGTCCAATAGAACAGATATCCAGCACCCATTATTTTGTCAATGGAGTAGTGTTGCAGCTCCTATTACTTTTTTAATAGGTAATGGAGCAGGAATCCAGCACCCATTACTTTTGTTCCCTCATAGAGGAAGCTTTGTTTTAATATGTATATAATGTTATTAAAATCGTCTCTATCTAACTCTGTCAAACTCTCCCTAACTCTGTCCAACCCTGTCAGGCCTATTAGACAGAGTTAGGCGGAGTTAGACAGGATTCAACTGGGTTAGTCTGATTTAGACAGAGTTAGGCATGGTTAAACAGGGTTTAACAGGGTTTAACAGGGTTACACGGAGTTAGGCACGGTTAGACTGGGTTAGAAAGAGTTAGACAGAGTTAGACTGGGTTAGACTGAGTTGGACAGGGTTAGGCGGAGTTAGGTGGAGACGATTTGAGTAACATTGTATACATATTTAAAAAGTTAGTGGATATCTGTTCCATTAAACATTTAAAAAAAATGGTTGGTGGATCTCTGTTCCATTGAATATTATAGAATTAATGGGAGATGTATCGCTGATCCATTCAAAATTAGAGAAAAACGGGGGCTGGATCTACGTCCCATTGAACATTTAAAAAGTAATGGGTGCTGGACCTCTGGTCCATTACTCATTTAAAAAGTGATGACTGCTCAATACGATTTTCATTATCCATTTAAAAAAAATTTGAATGATGCATTATTTTTACATTAAAAATTCCACAACGCTGGTTGAAAACATCGTAAGCTTTTCAGTAATCGGCTATCTCCGCCTGAATCTAAAAGAATAATTTCGTACAGGAGCGCTGCAGCGCCTTTCAAAAAAATAGTGACGCGCAGCAGCGCGTCCGGTCTCGCTAGTTTATATAAAGTGCGCATGTATTAACGTTGAGGGATACTATCAATAATCTTGTAATTACAAATGTACTGATTAACAATCAAATTTAATAAATGGACCATAGATTAGATTGAAATACACTCATGCCTGAAATAATAATATGTCGAATTCCTTTATTGGTTATAATAATTGTTATAATTGCCTTGATATGTTTAATCCATTTTATTACAATTAAAATTCACGTTTTCATCAATATTCAAAACAATAGTTAATTTTCTACCATAATAAATATTCACCTTACAAGGTTCGGCGAGCTTTTTTAAGACTGTAGCAACTCTTTCCCAATCTCTTACCAAAATGCTTTGAAATAAACTATATGACTGTATTGATTGTTAAGAAATTACATTCCATTGTTCATTCGGCTTAAAAACATTTTAATAACCAAACATTGATGATGGCACAACTATTAATACTCTTAAATACCCAGATAGTTCATTGGGAAATTATGTTGAAATGAATTTAGATGACTATGGATTGCTCTACCTTAAAATCATTACAGAATTAGTTTTAGAAAAATTTCAACAAAAATATATTTCCTGGGGGATTTACAGACTTATCTATACATGAATATATATTAATATGAATATATATCTTGCAACAAAATGTGGCACTGATTTCGATGATTTAAATGAAATATTAAATATTTCAACTTCCTGAAGCTTTTGTGCACATTCAGCTTTACTACTCAAACCATAAAAACTACTGATGTTAATATCTCAGTGTTATGGAAAATTTATGGAATATTTATTCAGGACATGGAATGAATTGCAAATAACATTTTAGTGGCGGTATATGTTCCATAAGGATGACTTTTTCATAACAAAAAAATTATTTCTCGAGTAGTAAAGTTCTAAGATATTAGCACAGCAGACTATACCATGATTAAGATCCAAATACATGTTGCCTTGGGCGGGTGGTTTGTAGTAATCACGATGGATCAGCCAAGTAATGTGTATCCGTATCTACACTCAAATAGTCTACGAGATCAGGATCAAAAAGAATTTGGGATTCCCTTTGCTTCAATTCAGGAACTGCTGCGGCAATAGGAAACGACATTTTTTTATCTGCAACGTTAATATGTAGCAATTAACTGAACCAATTGTATAGGCTAATGAAGATGATCAAATCTCTCGTAAACTTATGTTTTATTTGTGCTTCAAGTATGAAAATGGTTTTACTGTTCTTTAATTGAGTAGAAAAAGAGCGCAGTGGTTGCGACGTCGCCCTGCGCCACTGTGCGGAAATAGACGCTCAGCGGTATATCGATGCATGCAGCACTTCCGATTGCTGGTGGCTCCTGAAGTTAGCCGCAAGTAACACGTAGTCGTCGACGCAAACTGGCGGGCTGCCGTCTGGGATCTTCTGATTCTATTTATCTAGATTGTGCTGGATTGTTGTTGCCGATTTACAGTGGGTAGTGCGGGTTCGGAATTCATCGCAAGTAGAATCTCACGAGATCGATTGCAAAATAACGGTAAGTGTTACGAGAAGCACGCTTTGTACAAAGGAAATTTGTGATTCTTGTAGAGGTCACAAGGGAGTTGTGAGTTCTCGTGTATTAATATGATTATGATACATCGGAATCGAATAGTATATGTTGCGCTCGAAGTTGATTAGCTACAACTGGTTTCATACGTGAGATTAATAATTGGATCCAGAATTCGATCGGGATCAGGTGATGGATATATGGGTTATTCCACCAATCACTAACAATAATTTCTATCTTCCCTCCGTTTTGGCTCCACCTTTTTTAATTTTAAGTATACCCTGTGACGTGATTTTCTTGAAAATGATGTCTCAAGATTTTATGCTACTGTAAATTGAGTTTTGCAACGATTCCGAGATACTTCTCCTCGAATTTATTTCTGCGCTTGAGGTAAAGATTTGACCTTTTACGTTTCAGTGATGTGCTGTGGAGTTATGGGAATATCCCTGTCGTTCTCGATGACTGTTTGATAATTGTCGGATGACGGTTTTAGCGACGTCGTTTTGGGCCATTCGATTATTTGGTCAAGCGACGTTATTTATCCACGTCCTATTCAGATGGCCCGAAACGACGTCTTTGAAAGAGTTGTCCGACCGTTCTCAGGAACGACAGAGATCGGTGCACTCGGATCCGTTGCGAGCATGAGAGCTCAAAGAAACGAGCAGCCCGACGGATGAGAGTCACTGATACGATTTCTTGCAATTAGTTATAGACCGGTGTAAATCCGGTGCCCTATGGCGATAGTGCATTGTGCTATAGAAGGGTGGAGTTCCGTTTGTTTTTGCAGAGAGTAGAGCATTCTGGTGCAATACGATTGTGTTTGGTAGGCCCGTTTTCGCGCAAAGCACTGAGGGAGGTGATTGTACAGATTTCGAAGATATTACCAGCATGATTTGCGTTTCCAATATAGTTACGAGGTAATTCGAGTAACAGAGTAGTAGCTTTTTTATAAGGGATTTTGGAGAAATCTGAATAATAAGAATCTAGGAAAATATGGCCGATGGAAAAACGCTGATTTGAAATTGATCAGAAAATATTATATTATATTATACTAGAAGACAAGAAATTTTAGAGGCCATAAAAAAAACATAGTTTTGTAAGTGGGGGCCCCTTCACCCCGTACGCATCCAAAACGATACCTACGCTAACCTGCTAGGGTGAAGGAGCCAGTGGATGGACGGGCCCAGTAAATAGACACTGTCCATAAGAGCACGTGCATAAAAAACGTCCAGTCACTAGGTTTTTTCGTCTGCTTGGCTGTCTATTCACTGGTCGGTTCACCCTACTAAGAAATACACAGACACAGTAAGGGAATTATATACAAAATATACCTGGTATAACGATTTCCTCTAGATTCGCAGGTTCGGGGATTTCGATCAATCCGATTTAGCCTTCAACTTCATCCGGTTCAGGGACTTGTTTTTTTAAATTAATTCAATGTCACAAATATGATTGTGGCCGTGTACAACAATGGGATTCGTTTTTTTTTCAAGGTCTATAATGAGATCAAACTCTTTTCATCGGCGTTTTTTTACCCGGCGATTTATGCTATCGGCAATTTTTTCCCCGGCCATTTTTTCCTGATACCGAATAATAATGATAAGTTTTTCTCGATGATTACTCGAAATAATCAGTCTCGCTCGGTACACCGCCGCGGTGCCTCGGGTAGTAAAAGCGCTCCCGTGTTGACAGTTTTTCTGCCGATCACGTTCCCGTCTATTGTCCGGCTTTCAAGCTTGCTGTGTGTAGTGTAGTACGTACGCTACAATTTCTGGATCGCTGTAAATTTTGTTCTCGATATAAAATCAGTGTTCTCGTGATTCATTTAATTTAGTTCGGTCCATTATGTTCCTGATTATCGTCCTTCGTATTTCAGTTCTCGTTTCTCGATTGTTCGAGAATAATTCTGCTGTGTTGTTTCCGTTCAATTAAATATTTAATCTATTACGATTGAAGATTTCGTGCTACGGATTAGTCGTGCAGTTGCCGTTGTGTATCGGATACGTGCGTTGCGTTGGAATTCGCCGTTACCGTAACCGATTGCGATGCTTCACGTTGGCTCTCGCAAATTAATTTAAAAATACAATTTTAATAATATTCAAGTTTTCGCCGTTAAAGATTTCGTTAAAATAAAGCTATTTTCTGGGCAATACCACAACCTAACAGTCTGAACAGCCGTGCATTTCCGTAACCATTCGTTCTCGCAAGCGCATCGAGTTGCGTTTGTTAATTTTGCGCGACCCAAAAATTAACTAAGTTACCGTTTTCTTCGATAGTGTAAACTCGATCGTTAGTTTTGCTGTAGACTTTCGATCTTATTGGAATCGATACTGTTCAACTTGATTTCTCGGACATACCGGTTAGTTAGTACTGGCGAAACAAAAATTAGCTAGCTACCGATTTCTTTGGGATTGGTCCCGATCGTTCGCTTTCCTCCTTCCGGCTTTCGATTTTGCTTAGTTCATTGGCATCGAGTCTCCTCACCTCGATTCCTCAGAGATACCGGTGAAACAAAAATTAGATGGCGCCCACCGGGTTCGCGGATGCGCGAACGAGGACGGACGGCCGAAGGTGACAGATCCTAATTTGGGCTCATGATTATTTTCGTAATTTCAGCTCGCTCACGAACAATACGTACCCTACAGGTTTTCTAAAGGTATCGAAATGATGTTCCTAAAACCGCATACAGCTCAAATTAGATTCTGCGTTGAAACACATTTATCTATGCTTTCGTTTTTTTATAGTTTAGTATGACTATTTGGCGGTAGGCAGAAGGATACCCCCTAATTAACTAAGCTATTGCTATCGAATATTCTTTTACCAATATTATTATAATTATTTTTATAATTGTGAATAATTCCCTATCGTCATTTGTCAAACGAATGTCATTCGTTCTAGCTTTCTTAATCGGATGAAGTGAATATGGAAACTGTCGGTTCGTTGGTAAACGTTATTCAAATATTTCCTTGTATGTTTATCGATATACTAATTTATTCCATTCCCAGATGGGCAATGAACCTGTTTTTCTCACATATATGTATACGCAATCGTCATTAATAGGTAAACACATCTCGAATTCTCTCACAAACTTAGTATTTGAATGTAACAATGATTTTACACGTCACACGTATTCCCTAATAATAATGAAATCGATAACCGTATCCACGAGTTTATCGAATCGCGTAATCTCAGAAAAATGCATTACAAAATGATAGAGCGAATGGATCGAATACTTGGACGAAAACAACGATTTGTAGTGGCAATAATCGGAAGGTACGAATTTATTACGGACGCAATCGTTGGGAATCGCCGGCCCTGGTGATTTCCAACAAGGACCTCTCGCCCCCCTCCTCCTCACTCTTGCCTTCTCTCTCCTCCCCCGCTTTGCGGTCCGTCTGAAAACCTTGCTCTTTTACGCAATTTTAGCGTTTATTAAAGTTTGCTCGCAAATGAAACGAAGCCCATATAACCTACCTAATTTAGCGAGTAGCATTTTCGAGTGGGGACCACTCCACGAGTAGATGGAGTGAGGGACTGCGAGTGAGAGCGGAGGCAGGGTTCTATTGACAGCGGTTATTGCCTAACTGCGTACCTCCACCTAATATGCCCGCTCGCGGGATCTGCATACAGGGCCGCTCGAACGAAAACTGCGAACACGGTCGCTCGAATCTTTAATTCACGGCGGCGAACGAGGCTCGAGCTAGGCACACAATCCCCCTTTCTCGTTTACCTCCAACCACCGGCGCGCAACCGACACACAGCGTACTTTCATAATGACTCTCCTCAATGCTCTGCTCCCGGTCCGAGCCTCACCGAGATTTTCCATCCATTCACGCTAATCCTTTTCTCGCTCTGATATCTTTTCGCGTCGTCGGAAGCATGGAATAATTAGTGGAATTTACAGGGGTTGTACTTCCAGTTTATATCGTAATATGTTGAAAATCGGTGACCATCTTGAGGGGATGTGGAACGTACACCGAGAACAGAAAATGGTTACAGTATTACAAATTTCGTTGACTCAACTGAATCTGGCGGTCACTGGCTGTCAAGAGATTGTACAATTAATCGAACAAAATATTTCAATTCTATTTACCAAACGATACATTTTTTATTTAACTCACTAAGTGCTCAACCTGACGGAATTAACTAATACTCACTAGGTATGGGAGGAGGGGGGGGGGGGGGGGATCTGGCAGCGCAACAGAGCCGTTGGGTATGAGGTGAGCTCGTGGATTATTCGTGGAATATGATGGAAGTTGGGTTAATAGTTATCGGAAAAACATATTAAAGTGTTGAGAAAAGGAGAAGGATTCTTTGGAAGTGTTGGTGAAAGGAATGGTCAAGTGCAGGAAAAGTTTGGGACATAAAATGGTTGGCGTGTCTCACGGAGGTTATAGCGGCAGTCGAGCAAGATGGCGACGGTGCCCGTGAAATTGGCGCAGAGTCGAAGCGCCGGACGATGATGGCGGGAAACGGCTAACTGAACGAGGCTACGCGATAAATAGCAATTGGACACGCAGAGGGCTCGTAGGGCTGTAGCTGGAACTTTTTTGGGAAAGCTTTTATCGACGGCTGGGCTAGGGAAGCTTTACACTGTGGGTGGACAAGGTGACGCTGTTGATGATGCGGGACTCGATGTGATAAAAGGATACGGCTTGGAGCGGTGAGGGGACTAGGGGATTGCTGTAGCAGCAAGAGAATAGCACTGCTGGGTGGTCGTGGCAGGCCTGGAAAGTCAGCGTTTGGTAGGAGTGGAATCGTCGATTGTCGATGTCGGCAAGGAGAATTGAGAAGACATAACGATAAGGAAAGGCCATTGCTATTGTAACCGAATTATTTGTTACGGTTCATCTCGGCCATTGAACTGCGTGCACCATCTCTGAGATAGCTGAATTAGCGCGACTCCTTATCGACCGCACCCCTGATTCTTGATCGTTGTAATTCCACGTAACCCGCGAGTGCGCGGTAATCGCTACGTTCACCTCACGAAAGCATTCACACGCCTCTTCCCAGTCGCTCTACGACACCTTACTGTGATATCCGTATATTTTATGTTGTGGAAATTCTGTCGTGAGGTAAGCTTAATTTTATTATATTTAGATATTTTTTGATTCCGCCGCCAGATCCGATCAATCTCCTAATGTACCATCGTTCGAATAATTATAGATGAGCGATTGGGCCCGCTATTGCAACTGAGTTTGCACCGAAAGAAAAAACATAATAATTTTCCCGGTATTCAGCTAGCATATTGAGCCGGCATCTATTCTTCATTTCTTGTCATCCCGCAAAATGATGAGCGGTAAAACGTTTCTATATGCCTGGATATAAATACTTCTGGAATTACGGACCAATGGATTAAGGGATTCCATCTGCAAGAATAATTAGAAACACACGCAAAGATTCGCCCATTCTCAATTGTCTTTGCGAATCACTCACCATCGTGCACAGCCAGGGAACAATGGTACGTTTACCACCATGACCTTCACCCACGTCTCCTCATCTATCACTCGATAAGTTTTTGCACAAGTATTTACATTTTCAACTGAGACTACGGTACGTGATAGCTACATACCGCGGGATATATATCTCTCTCTTTCTATATATATATATATATAGTCCGTTATATATATTGCTCCAGCCATATCTCTACAGAAGATCGGCACCTGATAACTAGCCATGCTCTAACGGTTTTTGAGTTGCGTTTTTACAAGTGTGCGACGATATTTAACGCGGACTGTAAACGTTTGTTTGTAAAGGGAACCTTCTAATTTCGAGTCCTCCGGCATATGAATAACCAGTGTTGACAATCGATATAATTACCTGGCGATTTTGGTGGTGCGGCGATCCCGAATAATAATACAAATAGAAATCCACCTCACGTATGTTATAGAGTTTGTAAATATTGGTTATGATTATCGCTATTTATTGTAGTATCCCTCTGATACGATTTCAAGTATTTCAAGAGTGAACAAAAGTGGACATAGACTTGCCTGGTCAGTTGCTTTCTGAGTCGATTATGGCAATGTATCGGTGTATTTATTTTTGTGTATGTCCCATTATCGATTCAGGAATCATAAGGTACTTTCAGTGGATAGTTCCACGATTCTTTCCTAGTCTACGAGTAACAGATTAGTGGAAGAACAACCCAATTATTCCTATTAGAGTAATTTATAAACAATTCCTTTAAATTCATTTTTCAGTGTTAGAGTTTTTTTTACAGAATCAGTTGATTATTGCTGATTGTTTCTGAAGCTACGGGGATAACCGTTATCCTCTCATTACTCATAATTTTGATTTTACTCGCGGACAAATGGTCTTTGTCCTCTTGTTCTTTTCTTATCGCTATTTCGAGTATCTCCGATTTCTCTGTTATGTATATGATTAATTGTTGATATACCTGTATAATGATGTACTGTATACACGCTCATGTAGAGAAGATTATCAGAGCAAATTAGGCACTATATGTGTATTACGACGGGGGATGCTGCAGAAGTCACATCCACCCCTCTCTCTCTCTCTCTCTCTCTCTCTCTCTCTCTCTCTCTTTCTGTTAAACTTTGTGGATCGTGGACAACAAGCTACGATCGCAATTATTTTGTCTTCCTTGAGGGGAATTATTTTGCATTGTATATTTTATTTGATATTTTTTGTATCTTGTATGTGCTTCTCACTGATGAGAATAAACAAAGAACTACTCTGATTTGGATTGTTTTCTGTGAGATCGATGCCCATTTCAAGTGACCCTGATTTTCTTAATTTTCTCAGTATAGAGTTTGAATAAGTCTGCATGATAAAATCATTGTTGAATTTATTTACGGGTCATAACAAGGTTAAGCATTCAAAACTCTAAAATCTTAGTATTTTTGGGTTCAATTATTCCAGCTTTCAATTGCATGGAGAAGTATAATAAGTCCCTATCGCATTCACGATTTTACGTAAGTTACATTCCTTCCACCACAGCGCATGCACTCGGCTATTCGCGCCTGGGGAAAAGAATTTTCTTACACTATATGTTACCTGATTAGGCAGATAGAAGGAAAAGAAGAAGACGAATCTTCTTCATGTACCGACGAAAGTTCCAATGGAGAAATTCGGAGAGGGACGGCGTTCGTTTATATGGTCAGTCGGATGTACGAAACTTAGTAAACCGCGCGCGTTAGCATTGTCCACCATGGGCACGAGAGGTGTGTGGAGCTGGTTTCATTGTACATCGAGGAAGAGTTGGAGGGAATCTGAGTAATGTTGTAATGGCGTTGAAACAATTCATGTATTATATATCTAGTGATTAAGCTGGGATTGTAAAAGGCCAATGTAATGCAGATTTTCATTCAAATTGAGTTACTTTTTGTATTTTTTAACCCCATATTCGAACCTTTGAGTGCGTTTGGCACCTTCGGAAGACGATCGACAGCACCTATATTTAATTAATAATTTATGGAAACATTTGGTCGTCTTTGCTTGGAAACTGAATGCTCAGTTGCCTCGCTTGCACACTAACCGCACTGCACGCTGTGCGCCTCTTCGTCTCCCCGCCCCAAGCCCAGACAGCACAACAACCTTAGTTAAAATAGACAAGTTATTTTTCTCAATAATTTTGTTGAATCAACTACAGTTGCAGTTATATTAATTAAAATATTCCGTCGATCATTAATTTGATCGTTTTGTTCTTTGAAGTATTTTTGCGTGGTTGACGGAAAGAAATATTTAGTTGTTATTAAAAAACTGTCGCTGTACCTTGAAAGCTCATTGTGTAGTTGATTCAACAGACGTTTCTTGAACTCAATAATCAATTGAATTGCGGCAATCAATGACGTGTTAAACAAGGAACGCAGCAGCGTCTCGGGACAAGTATATTTGCACGCCGCAGATCACTTACTCGTGCCAACTGCTTTTTGGCAACTTGTTCTCGAGTTTAATATGTTATATTGATGAAATGATAGCGTTTTCAAGTCATTTTCAGATATAACCAGATACTACAGGTCAAAATAATTTGTTCAAGACCAAAACGAGAGTTCTACCTTCAGTCGTTAAAGTGATATAGTCGTTTGCATTATAAAACTCCTCTGAAATTTCACCCCGCTCACCTATTTTTCGCAACCTGTCAACCACTATGTTTCGCAACCTACCAATCACTATAAGAAAATCATAACGTTCTCCAGTGATGAGCTAGTTGACGATTCACGGCGACACAATAGTATACACATTGTTAATTGTTAATAATCGATTGCTTCACAGCTTTGGTCTCCAGGGCAATCTGTCTATAGTTTTCGATGTTGAGGTCGACCGCTTCATAGTTTTGTGTGTACAGGTCGACGGCTCCATAGTTTTCGATTTCCGGGCCGATCTTTCCACGGTTTTGGATGTCCAGGTCGACCTCTCCATAGTTTTCGGTGTCCAGGTCGACGTTTCCGCAGTATAATTTCCCGCAATTTTTTTTTATGTGAAATTTTATAATGAAAGCTTTTATAACGTATATATATATATATCAAACACTGAGCACAAATAACTAAATTGATGTCTCGTGTAAAATTAGTCAGCGATACAATTTGTTGCATGTGAAAACTTCAAACTCATTTCTTCAAACCTATGTAGTGTTGTATCTGGGATAGCCGTCACACTACAAACATAAACCGATTTAGTGTCGCAATTTTGTTTTATTAGTCAGAACGAAACTTTACAAAAATTAGTTAAATCCCCCCCCCCCCCCCCCCCCAATCCTCACGGGTAAAAAAATGGAGACACGTGCATTTATGGAAGTTGTATAATACTCCCCAAAAACACAGGTTGTGAAAAACTTGAACCTTCATATTAGCATCGAAACTTGCCAAGTACTGCAGTTGAATTTTGTGAGAAGTTGCAATGTTTTTTAAATTATTTTAACAAGTTTTTTCTCGATTTTTGTCATTGGCATTTTTTTTAATTCCAAGGTTTTTTTTTACTGATTTTTTTACGTTTAGATGCGAGAATTTTTTTTGTTTATATTCAAAATACTGTCTGTATATAATTATGTTGAACAAAATGTACTTGACATGCTGAAGATATTTTTCGTTTATTTCACAACTTTTTGTACATATACATAGTTTATGGTTCAAGTTTTTGACACAGTGTGTTTTTGGGGGGTATCACATACCACTCACGGAAATGTACTTATCTCCATTTTTTTACCGGTAAGAGTTTTTTTTGGGGATTCAACTATACGTTGTCAACTGTTCGATTTGGTTGATTCAATCCTTCATATTGTCTACTACTAAACAAATGCAGTTAATTAAACTCCATACGTGTTGAGTCACCCAATTATGAGTTATCAAAATATATTTATTTGATTTGACCAATTTACTTTCTCAGTATGTATCACGTGACGTATGCCGAGATACACATGCCGACACGGGTTTCACCCAAAATGCGCAATATACTTCAGCATACACAACTGGGAATTTCATCGCTCAAAGTTAAATGCCTGTAGGGTTGTCTTTCTCTCAAAACTTAGGCTATCTATCGAGTAGTTTAGGAAAAAAACAGGTTTCATAAATTTGTGATGTCGCGGGAGAAGTGCCACTCCCTTTCCTCACCACAGTTCCGGATTTTGAATTTCTTCCTAATCTACTTGACAGATATAGATCGAATTTCGCCCGGATGTGCAAGAGTACGGCGGAAATGGGCTACGCTTCAGTCTCCTCGAATCTCGAAGCCGTTTGATAAAGAGAATCGTAGAACAAACTAGTGCGGTTTGTTCGGAAGAAACAGTTCAATAAGACATTTAACACTGGACGATAAAATTCTTATCGGTGTATCACTGCCTTTTTGACGACAAGCATTTTTGACGACACACCGTGCGGCAGTTGAGGCATGCTTTTCTATGGCGGCGAGTGCTAGAGAGATAAGTACAATTTTTCGAACCCCGTTTTTCAGAGAGTATTGGTATTTTAGAACAAGCGAACTGTCACCGGACGGAGCATTACATTACGTATCCGGTGACGTTTCTTTCTGTCCGAATATCTGCTTTGCCTCTAGCCTGTTTTTTAAATAGTTCTTGTTACTGACTAAGAAGGTTTTGACTCACTTTAACGCTTAACGAATCAGTGTTCATTTCTTAACGCATTTCTATCATTTTTGGAGGTTTAACGTAATTATTGTGTGATAATCCGACGAGATAGTTTGTCTGATCTTGCCTTGACGGTCCATCCGTAGCAATCTTGACGACCGTCGTTTTTTACTTATTTACTGTAACAACCACCGTCGAACCACCAGGTGGTTCTTTGCAAAAATAAAACCAAATATTGATCATAACGACTGTAAAAACCACCGTTTACCGCAAACCGACCCGGTCTAAATAGCATGAAAAGTTGTTTTTACTGTCGTTTAGATGTATCGACTACCGAAAAAACGACTCAATTTTTTATTTTGATTTTTGATTGGCTGCTTCTACATTGGTTACAATCGATTTTTAGGTAGTTCTTTTGCACAAAAAACACCCGGTGGTTTTTATGGTAAAACGGCGGTCGTTGAGATTGCTAGTGATGTAAAATTGCATTTACGTTACGATCTTCTAAAGTTCAGACTGTAGCTGTTTGCAACCCCATTAAACGTCACGCCAAACTTTCCCATGCATTTGAAACATTTACTCGACCGCCAGAACGATGAATAGAGGGAAACCTGGACAAGCTAAGTATTTTCTATGATACTATTGTCACACACACACACAATTTCCTGCGCCAAAAATTTACTTTTGATGCTAACCTGCGCGTACAGGCCCAATTTTTTGTATTAACACGCAAAAAGTGATGAGAATTGTGATATGCGTACGCGGCGACATTTTGATACCACTAGCCCGAAAAGTGTCTGTTTTAGTATAAATTGAAGGCATAAAAATTTGACTTTTGGAACAAGCAGTGCAAAAGATCAGATGTATAAAAAGTCGAACTCTTAGGTCGGTAGATTCTACATAAAATAACTTGACGCGTGTGAGATCTGACGCGCACTCGCTTCCCGCTCGTGCAGAATGTAACACTCTTTAACAAATCCCTTTTTTTACGCTTTAGCAACGCAAATAACTATAACGAAACACTTCAATTTCGGTTCATCCGCTACGAATATGGCGTTGCCAATTTTAAAAAATCTACTGTTTCTTAACCTTTTGAAAACAATAGTGGCTTTCACAAAAATTAGACATCGATTACATGCAATAACTATATTACGTTACTAAATCCGGTAGTAAAGTTACCGCTGAATGGTCGAATAAAAAAACGTTTCCCATTTTTCTGACGAAATTTTTTTTTCGTTAAAACAAATTTTTCATCCCGTTTTAATGAAATGTCATATTTTGTTCAAGTAATAAAATAAAATTGAATCAACACATTGCTTTCGACTCAACGGCAAACAAATTTCCTTAATCGTTTTGCCCTAGCTGATATGTTTTTGTTGCAATTATGAAAATTTTGTATTGTATCGGACGTTTTTTTCCTTGCATGTTTTATAAGTACTAAGCAGCGAGTATAGACAATGAAACAGATGAGGAAGTCGTCGTGACACGTCTCCTGGCTGCATTTGAAACTCTGTTAATTTTGGGAATATTAGCTCGTCGAGCAAGATTAACCCCATTGTGGGTCTCGTTGAAAATGATGACATCACTATTAAACTGCCGTCGCAGCTTGCGGAAATTGATTAAACTATCAAATTAGCTCTACCAATATTAACACATTGACGTCGGAGCCTGTGGCTGGCTGGCTGACTGGTTGCACGATGGCTTCGAGCTCCTGAATATAGGTATTTGCCATACAAAGTCCCTGTATCCATCAGTATGTCCGTACACAGGGACATGAGCTACACGCACGTGAAACATGCGCTCGAGTCTTCTCCCGTCGTTGTCGTCCTCGAAGTTCGACGGGACCGTTCAGTATTTTGATTATTCCCCAAAGGGTCTCCTTGCCCCGGCGACAAGTTTGTTTCCGATAGTTTTGCCATTACCTGTTGGGAAGAGACTCCCGAGCTGCGGTTGCGCTAATCATTACGGCCTGAATACACATATACACCTAACTAATTTGCGGTTTAAGTAAAATGCAATACTGTATGGCACAAAACATAAATAAGGGAAAAACTACTTTTAACTTACAATTTGCACCTTTGTCATTTTTTTCCATTTACGTAGGATTTTTTTGAAGAACCTGCATGAATTCTTCACAGTGTCATTGAAAAATTGTATAAAAAATGCTTCGTCCTTTACATAAATTGAAATTATTGTGTGGATTTTTTCATCTTTGTTTTATCAGTTGTTTTTTTTAAACAAAATTGGGCCTAGTAAGAGATTGATCTTTGTTTTCGTTCAGCCTTTCTGTAGAAGAATTAAAATTGGTGCAAGCGTTTATACGTCGCAAAGTATGATTAATTCATGGAAAGGAAAATAAATATTCAGTAATTCAGACACCAGCATTTTTACGTGTTAGAACATTAAAAAACGAAAATACAAAGTGGACGGGTTACAGTATTGCTTTCTCGTTATTTTTCACTCAACATGACATACCTCTTCGGCTGAATTTAATAGCCAATAATATTAAGTGTACCTGCACTTTGGAAGAACTGTGCAGCTATGGATAATAAATTTTACAAAAGTTGAGGCGAACCGAAGCCCAAAAGTTCGAGCGCGAATATTTGAATTTCTGTATTTGTTTTGTGAAAAGCTGTGAGAAACAAAGTATCTGCTTCATTTATGTACTAAATTCCGGTTCAAGTTACATGGAGAGAATTTTCTCGTTACACCTTATAAAAACATGGGAAAGAATCTCATACAACATAGCGAATCGAAAATATTTCAGCAGCATGGGAAATATTCCTATACTGTCGAGTGAAAATGAATTATACGTACGTACAGTATGGGAATCTTCTCCATGTTTATAGGGCTCAAGTCGCGACAGAATTATCGGGGTCTTCGATACAGTATGGGAATCGTTTCATACAGATAGGCCTGTCATCGCAGAATTTATGGAGATTTGACATTTTTATCGTTCATGAATAGATAAAGCAATAACGAATATATTCGAAGTTCTGAAAATCCTTGGTAGTTTATGGTAAAAGGAGAAGAAATTATTGAAATACAATTGTAATCCTATACATATATTTATTTATTAAAATGTATGGGAGGATTCATTCACCCAAATTAATTTATTCACTTATGTCACTTTTTTACGAGACTTTTTAAATGTCTAAATACATTTCCGTATGAACAAAGTTCATTACGCCGCCGAATGTTATGTTCTCGTTTATGTCAATACATATAGAAATGTGATTTTGTGATAAAATAAATGTATCCTTGAAAATTCAAGTTAATGTAAGCTAAAATGTCCCATATAAATCGGTATCAATTTTTTTGTTGTAAACCACGAAATTTCATACATTTTCGTTTTTCACAAATGTATGTACGATGAAAGTGTCCCAAGATAGCGCTGTTCAAATGAAAAATTCTAATATCTCATCAGATTTCGATTTTATCGTATCGAAATTTCGTAAAGTCTTTACAATAAAAAAAACCCGATATTTTCAAAATGTATGAAGAAATGAGAAATATTGGTGGTTGAATGTCCGTGGAATTGCTCGTATGTATCACTTGTACATGAAGGGTTACTTGTGCGGATAGTATCACAATGATAAATTGTGATGTCGTCCGTATTTTTCACGCGAGTATAACATACTTTTTTTTAAATGTAGAATATTGTACGGCGAGATAGCGTGCTGTAATGTATCCACATCGTCGATGCGTATGTGGTATTTTTCTCGCACTTCGTACGCGATCTTCGCCACACTTTATAGATCTCAAAATGCGGGACATTACATGCTCAAGATGAAAAAGTACTTTTTCAAATTAAGGTATGATTTCAAACTCTTCATACTCTTCTAGTAATTCTTTTTCACATCTAAGGGTCTAAAAGAGAACGGGTCTTGGTCTTCAACATTTACTGTTTTTATATGAAATTCATTACTTCACGAGGATCGGAATACTTTCGCGAAAATCGGTCACGACAGCTCATAGAAATTTCATATTACTTCAAATTGGAAAGCCGCATACTGATTTTAGCTCTCCCAGTCTTGAATATTTTTATGGCAAGGTCAAAACTAAAAAACCAAAATTTATTAAAAATTTAATGTCTACGAAAAATTGATTATTGAAACATTTGACAAATGTGAATTTCTATTCCACGTCGTTCACGCTTAAAAAATTCAAACTCGTTAGAAATAAAAACTGAAATAACGAACTAAGCCTGGGTATGAAATAAATAGCAGAATAATAGCGACTAGCTTGCAATTAAAGTAAGCTGTGCAATTAAAAGGATGCAGAGTCGTGGTTATAACCGTCGACAAGCTCGAGAGTTCAGAGCAGAGTTCGAGTTTCGGTTTCTCCTTCCCCCCAAGCTCCTCTTCATTCCTTCGCTTGTCTCGTGTATGCGAGCACATGTTATATATCGTGTGGTGGTACGAAACGCGTGTTTTACGAAAGCTGTTCCCTTCATTCCATTCCAACTGTACTGAGGCAGGAACTACGGAGCGTCGCACGTATACGGTAATGTCAAGGGAAGTGTGAACAATTTCGCGCATTGTGTCGGGGAGGGGTCCGTAATATCGGGATAGCTATGCGCCTACCTTTCTCCTTTCCGCTCTCCCCCTGGCAGCATAATTATTGGAGGCCGTTTGAAACTAACTGTTTCCTTCATTAGCAGTCTCAGTTCGGTGTGTTCGCTCGCTCTTCTCCTTTCTCCCTTGAATTTTGTGCGGAATTACCCGCTATTATCATAATTGCCCCATTACCGATAATATCTGCGCGAATCTCAGTCTCTCAATCCCATCTCATCCCACCTTACATCGCGACTCTACCTACGGCGCTACTTCTCCCGATGCGCTCTAATAACTCGTTTGGTACTTGCATGCTGTGCATCTGAGTATTTGAGCATCCATGACGCTGGCTAATCCTCCAGACACCCTTTTTGACTATGTCAACATTAAGAAAGTTAATAAAAAGATTGCTAAGTAGAAACTTGCACATTCGTTCTTAATTTTTTTGCCCGCTGTTCCGAAAGTTCCTATGAAATCGTACGGCCCTATAAAGTAAAATGAAGTACATACCTATGAAGTACACTAATGTCCCGATGAATCGTATGCGTCAGATAATAAGAAGTTAACGTGCAAGTTTCTATTTGCAAACTTTATGTTACACTGTCTAAGAATTCTGTTTGGAAAATGATACGTTTTTTATGAAGGCCTATGTCTGTGCAGTGTAAAAAATGTTATCGACCGATGTGCATAAACATTTCTGTTATAAAGATAATAATTACAGAATTGTGATATTTACATAGACAATGATTTTTAATCTACAGTACAGTGTATAAATATTTTGACATTTTTGTTGTCAATTTTATTTTTAAATTCATTTACACCAATATTTTTTGTTTTCCACATGTATGGGTTCTCGCCTTTTATATACTTCCTTCTACTTCTTGTATATATACATTTGAAAAACATTCCACATCTCTTACTTATCTTATTTATCAACATCGCCTTTTACAAACACAGTCTTAATTCCAATACAACTTCTCGTAACGAAATTACATTTATTGCCACAACCTTCCTCCACATCATACGCCAGACCCACTACTCACATAGCTCGTGCTTAAATTTTAGACAATCCTGACCCGCGCGGTTTATAAGGTTTAGCATATTCCTTAACTTTCGCTAATTTAATTCACTGCTCTTGCCATCTTACGAATTACGAACCATTATCCTTCACAACATTTCACTTGTTCCAACGACTTTTTCTAACCGTGTACATTAGACCTACCCTTCACATACATCGTCCATATCTATGGAGAATTCTCAAGCACTTCGTTTAAAAGATTTACATAGTAGAATCCTTCCCTTTTCGCACCCATACTCCAATAATTTCTTCGTTTCTCATATCCCAATTGTAACCCAATGTTCGCTCCTGAAATGGTGGGAGGGGAAAACGGGTAAAATAAATAAATAATGCAGTAGTTTTATTAAAACTACTAAAAATTACCAAATCTCAAACCATGAAGTGGGAGAGCAAATACGCGAAAATATAAAAAACAAGGGGCATAGGCTATAGGGTAGAGCTGAGACGAAGATCAGGGCGGGGGTGGCCTAACGGTCGGCTCTTTACCACGGTGGTCTCAACTATCTTTTAATTTATTCAGGGTGGCAAAAAAAGGGTTTTGGGGTCGAAAAATAACAAGGGTAATTTAGCAAGGGGAACTATAAGGGTGGGGGGGGGGGGGAGAAGTTATAGTCGAAATTCGGGAAAAACACTAAAATTGTAACAAAAAAACGAACTAAGAGGAAAGAAAAATTAATAGGAAAATTACAAATTGTCGGAAGGACAATTTGGAGTAGGGTTTTGATTTGATTCACAATTTCGATTACAGAGTCAATATTTAACCATATTATGTTATAGGCAGCGACCGTGTATTATGAATATTAACTTTACTGTTTTAAGGTATACGACTATTCCCGGTCAATTGTTTTCAATAAAGTTTTTCCGAATCACATCTCATTACAACGATACGAAATTAGTCTCTTCATCTCTTATATGTACATACATCTGAGCATTTTTTTAAAACCACCTTCACTTGTTGCAGACTATTTTGTGATGGCTGAAATAAAAATTTCGGGAAAAAAATTCCATGAGAATAACACTTTCTTTATTAAGAAGCAAAATAAAATCAAAGGGCGCTTTTCCGTAGAGTAACATTCGCAATAGGTACATCCGAGTTTTAACAGCTGTTATCGATACTTATATTCGCCGTTTGTAATTAGGCCGCGCGACGGGCGGTGTGCTGCTGGCAACCTGGGTTTGACAGTTTTTAGTGGGGTCTCGGGCGCATAATAGATTCGGGGGCTACCTCAAACCCACAAATAAATTCTACTCCTGTTATAGCTTATTACGTTGCCTCAGGCGTATCGAATTGGTCTATCACATTCTCACGTTTTTCTCCTAAGTACAAAAGATGTAATGTATTTTATTCGACTCTGCGAACACCAGGGAAAGTAATTTGATTTTTTCTGTAAATTTTTTGTAATCTTAAGACGTTTTGTTATGCTCAATAAAATAGTTACGAATAGTTAGTTGGTTAGGTTAGTGACGAATTGAATTGATACAAATTAAGACATTTCGCAGATTAATTATAATATAAATTTCTCTAATTTTTCGTGACCAATTATTACAAAGATCTTAGTCATGTGGATAATTATGATAACAAGTTCTTCACTGTACTGAATTACACATTTGTTACTGTGCAATTGCAGCAATTCTGTGTGTATATCACCTACTGAAGTAAAATAACTTTTAAATAAGCCTTCAGTACAAAAATGAACTTTTTTTTCTTCTTCTACATATTGCAGGTTGAGTATCAGGAAGAGTGAAGATTTCGGATTGGATTTCACTACCAAAACTTTCGTTTGTACGCAGTAGACATCCACACCAAATTTCACTGCGGTCGACGATCTTCTTCAAAAGTTGTTGTATTTTTTAACAGGACGGACAGACGGTCGTAGAGGAGAATAGGGGAATCACATTCACTGAAGATTATTTGCTGTTTTAAGTAAATAAAACGTCTGTTCTACCAAAAAGGAATGGTTGTTGGATACTTCATTACCTATTACTAAAAAGTGATAGCGTGAAAATCATGAAAAAAATTAAATAGTTCGGTTCTTCCGTAAAAATCTGTTCATTGACTGCCATTGCCCGACGATTCGGATATTTATTGTTCCGTTTTGGGGAATTACGAGGTAACGTTCAAACGTATAACGAAACATAAACTTAATTTCCTCTCAAGAGCGCATCTTTATAATATCAGCAATGTATAAAAAATTGCACGTCCAAATATAAATATATTGTTTATAGAAAAATTGAAATTTTAGTCTCCGAAATTCTCGCCTTATGCCAACACCGGAATCTCAATCAAAATAAACATATTTTCTGTGTATATCTTTTAATACATAAATTCTTATTCCATTCCAAGTCATTGATTCAACTGAATACCTATTATAAATGCGACTACCATTGGCCCGCGTTCGCGATCATTGTTATCTCGACAACCACGAAGATTTGTTAAATTGAATTAATATATTTATTTATGGAGTCAACATTTCAACATGGGGAAATTGAAGCTAAAGAACCGACAAAGACATAAACCGGTCAAATGTAATTTTAACGACTATATGTTTTACAAAATCTTATTTAAATGACGACTATTCTTATAAGTAAAAGAGTGTATGATGGAAGAATCATTAGGTATTTACGTTTACCTTGGTTTAATCCATAAAATTGGTTGATCATCATGCACGTAAGCTGACAGAGCAAAAAAATCGATATAATCACTAGTTTATGCAGAATTAAGATGACCGGCATTGCCTGGTGACCGCAGTTCTCCTGTTTCCCTTATATTTTTCAAAAATATCTTCGAATACAATCATTAGCTCGCCTTAGTTTTAGATTGTACATTGAATTTCTATGTAATATTTATTTGAAATACTATATATTAAAGAACCCAACTAATATTTGAACTTTGTTGAGGTTCATCCCATTTATATTGACTGGAATTATATATATTGTTTTCCTCATTTTTAATCCACTGAGGAGAAAGACAATTAAACGTGGCATCTTATCCCGTTAGCGGAGCGCTGATTCTTCAATAGCATCGCTACTGTCTGTTCAGTACTTTGGCAACGTAGTATTAACGTCGGTGTAGCCGAGCGATGGGTAATTAGGAATATTAATTTCGTTCCGAGGAAAAGACCTGTCAAGGGGAGTGCTGTGTGCAGATGCCAACCTATTATCATCCCCGCTAGGTCGTCGGCAATGTATACACAATATAGTCAGCATGAAAGTATATATATAGAGCGGATGCGAGATTTCTGCTTTCTCTGTTGTGTAACATTGTCCCTTCATCCCTCGCATCGAAGACCTCTCGTCGTTTCATCGTAGAGTTAACGATGTTACACTGTACCCTTATGAATAGTTCAGCCGTATCATTATCAACGCGTCGTTGGCAGCAAGCGATTTGTTCAGGTATATAGCCTGGGAAGGGAAACGCTTTTAATGCGAAAAAGCGCGTGACTATAGTAATTCCAAGTGTGGATAAGAATGATTCAAATATGTGCACAACTTTCTCACATTAAAGCAACGAAATGTCTTTGACGGTTTAGCGAAAGCTCAGCGAGTGATATTACAAACAGTAAGCAATTCAATAAAAGACGCTGCAAACACAAGTGACAGAATGATGAAATAGTACATTGTGATACGAGTACGGGAAAGTGGTCGTTCCGCATAGGCTGCCATGTTGAACAGTCCTTGCGGAGGGTCCACTTTTCCGTACGAGTGTCACATAAACTATTTTTTCAAATAAATGCAAAGAAAGTACCTTGCAATCCCGGTGAGCACTGCTAGTACCCAAAAACAAACTTTCGAAAGATTCGTATAAGATTCCATGCAGGCGAAGTTGGCGAAGCTCTGGCGAGGTCCAGGGGCGGAGCCCCGAAGGGGGTCGGGGAGGGGGGGGGGGGGGCGTAGCTCTGCACTGCACAAATATATATTTTTTATTGTAAATTGCAATAAAATTGACAGTTATCGTGAATAATACACGTTTATTCGACAGGATATGTTTTAAAAAAAATTTTATCTGAAGGAAAAATAGAGAATGAGTGAACAATAAACCGTACAACCGTGATCAACGACCTCAAAAACCTCCGGGTACCAAATTTCAAATGGATCACATGTAAGGAAAAATGTATGCTTTGGAGGGTTAAAGCGATATGAGGTGAATATCAAGAGTATTATCGCCTTTTCATCGTTGTGCAATTGATTAAATTCGTAAGCGCCACCATTTTTTTGGATGTCGATTAGAGCCGTGATATGCAGTAAAAAATAAATCGGAGGGGATGTGAACAAAAGTTAGAAAATCTTGTACAGCATGAAATTAAGGGCTTTTTTCCGTTGAAGAGGTTTTGTCGAAATGACATGTTTGAACTGTTATTAATATACGCTTGAAAAATGAATGGTTTTTAGTTGAAGTAATTTTGAACGTGATTACAAAATATGAGCGACTTTTACCGGACGAATTTCTGAGAAATTTGACATTAAACTACGGTTAGACCGACACAGGCGTTGCAGCATCCGTAATATTTGTCTCTTCATGTGAGTTTTGACATTTGACATAAACAAAAAATTAGACTACATGGCTGCCGGCCATTCACAGCACGAATAAAACGATGACAAGGACTGCAAGATTTTCGAGACTTATTTTGAGATATCTCGAGCCACCAACATCTTAGTAGACGATAGAATGCAATACATGTGACTTTTTACGGAAAAGCTCTGGAATTTGACTCTACACGGAAAAAATGCTTGCTTAGAACAACCAAGCGCTTGGTTATATATACGCCAACCGATTAATTGGTTAGGACAACCAAGTTATTGGTCAGCGCCACCAAGCTCATTGTAACACAACCAATAACGTGGTTGGCATAATCAACACTTTGATTGGTCTAACTAATAAATCGGCTGGCGCGTATTTAACCAAGCGGTTAGTTGTTCCAACCAAGCCCTTTTCCGTGTAGATGAGAAATTAATATACGCGAAGTGAACTTTCTATCAATGAGTACGTTATGGGAGTGTCAGAACTTCAAAATTCCGCTCATACCATATAAATAAAATGTTACCGGACTTTTTAAGAAATTATTCCAACTTAAATGAAATCGAATTATGGGAACTATATCGTTTTACCTTCTGTACCAATGAACACGCAAAAAAAAAACCAATGAGCGTACATATTGACACTGTTTTAACTAATGTGTCAATTTATTAATGCTGATCATCTGCATACAAATTTTTATTCCTTACTGGAATAATTTCGTTAAAAAGCCAGTTAATTTTTCTTGACTTATACACTTTTTCATAACAGATATTCAGTTAACTATCGTCTTAACTTCTGAATTAACTTGGTATCGGAGTAAAACATGTTTTACTGTGTCCCAAAATTCATTTGCAACACGATTGAGAATTGATAGAATCCTTTAATAATGCAGAACCGGTTTTCCTCGAAATTAAGAGTTCAAAATGGAAAAGAGAATATAATACATATTCGAATAGATGGAATGAAAACTCGAGGAAGTGTGAAAGGAGATAAAAAGAAGCGTAAGATTCGACCGGCAGGAGGAGTAGATACGATGACGAGACAGAAGAAAGAGGGGCATTTAATAAAAGTACGAATATCCCCAATAACTCGTCTTGGTAGTCGTCGTCTCTCGCTTATTCTCGAATAATTTCCACTCTATCGGAAAATAATTATACTTTATCGCGGTGGATAGTGAGGCTTCCCACTCATCTCTCGTCTTCCTTTATCTTCTTCACTTTGTCATTCTCAAATCGCTCAATTATACTTTCCCCTTTCGCCATTTCTCCGCCGGGTTCATATACTACAGTGGCTATATATAACGGCACATTGTCTCTTGGTTGCTACCGACCTTATGCGCAATCTATCTTTCTCTTTCTTTATCTCTTTCTCTTCTTTCGTCGCTCTCGCGACATGCGGATCACCCGTCGTTTTTCCCCACCCATCCCTCCTGACTCTTCAATTCCTCTTGCAGAAGCGCAGATTTTCCATCCCTTCAGCCTATAATCGTCCGTGGTCTCAATCTGCGCCCCTTCGTATTCCATGGCATTTTTTTTTCATCTCTTTCCGCAGCTCACTCATCCTAATGTCCAGTTAATTTCATCATTGCACCGTTTTTTATTAAACTTCTAGGGCCTGAGGAGGACGCATAATGCGATTCGCTATTAAAGAGGTTAATTACCTAATGGAACAAAAATATCGCGTGTCTTTTGATTGATAAAACGTAAGATATTCGTTCGAAATGAGATGCCACTAATTGACCCCCTTTTATGAAGACTAATTATGGGCTTCTTATGGAGCAAAACATTCACAAGCCCAGAGGAATGGAGGGTTCTCAGTTTGGTTATGGGAATTATCATAAAAAAGTTTTATCGGAATTAAAGAACATCTAAATGATATCTTACAGTTTTATGATCGCTATCGAAAATGGTAGTTTTAACTTGCCAAAAAACTGGACGTTGGAAGTCTTTAAGAAATCATCGGACGTCTTTCAGCTACACCATAATATTTTTCCTGTAAGAAATAGTGGCTAAAGTGGCTTTATATGTATACAAGGGGGTAGCAGTTTTATCCCGCTACCTAGTTTAGACTCTTCAATTCCTCTCACAGAAGCGCAGATTTCCCTCTTTTCAGTCTATAATCGTCCACGGTCTAAATCCGCACCCCTTCGCATTACGCTGCAGTCTTCCTTCATTTCCCTCAGTGGTTCATTTCATTAATCCCTTTCCCATATTCTTTATCTCAATTCCCAGTTAATTTTATCATTGTACAATTTTTTAAATAAATTTGTGAGATAATAAAGTGGCACATGATGCGATTTTTCATGCGATGTTCAACGCGAATGAGAAATCCTCCAGATTATAGTCAACTAGTTTTCGTATCCCGTACAAATGATTGACATCAAACAGAGCGCGATCGACCCGAGTGCGTGTTAAGGTAACACTGTAGATCGTAAAATGAAGAAATAGTACATTTTGATACGAGTGCAAAATGTGATGCCTTGAACCTATCAAGTACCCCTCGTGTGTCTGATCTCGGTACTACGGTTCGTGTCTCCGCATGTCATGACAACGACATACTCGCCTATAAGGGCATAATGGTACTTGCACGATTATCAAACAATTTTTTTTTATAACAAAAATATGCATGAAAAAGATCCACAATGTGTATCACGTCTGAAAGATGCATCGCAAGTAGCACAATCGGGGTCCAGTTAGGGTACAAGAGCGAAGCCCCGCTGGGAGGTTCGCTGCATAAATGTGGGAATTTTTATAAATAAGAAGCGGCCTGAAATATTCATAAAAATACTCGGAAAATTTTTGCAAAAATTAACAAACTGGTCATTTTTTATATAGGAGTCTTTGTGAGAAAGATTCAATTTTTTTTGCTGTTTTCTAGGCGATGAAATTGCCGTAACTTTTTTGTAACATTTTCGTGATTTTGGTGGCAAAAGTTTTTATTTGCCATCGCCGCACTTGCTTCAATTAGTTCGGGTGGAGTTTGAGGATTCGAATAATTCTCTCTCGAGCTTATTTTCAATTTTTTTTTTTTTTTTTGACAGAAGAATGCTGACTACTCAGATAGCTGGCCCACGCAGAGATCGTCACTTTAAGTATAAGCACACCGTACACCGTACCCTCAAGAATCATGTTGTGCCAGCTCATTGTGCACAGAATGGCAAGATATGGCGTAGTTTCATTGGAGGAGCTATAAAAACGTCTATAAGGTGCCTAAGTATATATGCTCTAGAGCCCCACACCGAGAGAAAAAGTTTCCTTGAATAAAAAAAAATTTTTTGGAATGCTAACCTAAGAAACATTACTTTCAAATCGAGGAAATAATATACTTGATCTAATATTATCTTTACTTTAAATGATAAGAAATTCAATGAAATGTAGCGACATTGAATTGAGGATTTTTCTCCTTAAAACAAAGAACTCTATTTTATTGTTTTCAAAGAACCTAACCTATAGAATTGCGTGCCGCGAAACAGCAGACGTTAGGTTGAAAAAAACACTCTTCATTAGGGTGTCCCAAATAAAAAAATGTTGGGCTCTTGATGGAAAAGTTGAAATAATGCAGAAATACGTTTTGGTGGAAGGGGAGCTCAGTAGCTAATTTTTAAAAGGTCGCTCATGCGAGATTTGTATTTTTTTTAATGTACTAAATTTTAATTTTTGACAAAATATTAATAATCACTGTCGATCATAGCTGGCTGTTAAACACCATCCAAGGAAGTAGTTACCGTGGTTAACGTTGAGCATCATGGCAACTAAGCGGGAAATCACTGCTCTCGTACGGCAAAGTAAAAGAACAGGAGGGGAAATATAAAAGAGGTAGAACCGACATAAATGAAATATTTATTGATCAATTTTTTGAAGGAAATAAATCATTGTACGTGTTGATTACAATCAATTATCAAGATTAGTGATGATATGAAAACAAAAAGTGAAAATAAATATTTAGAAAACAAGAATTAAGAATTGAAAACAAAAAGATCTTGGATCCAAGATATTTTTCTTTATTTCGTCATTCTTGTTTTTTAAATTTAGTAGTAGTAGAAGTACATTTATTGACAATACAATATTATTTACAACAACAAACAGGTTTACTCAGCGCCGCGTTTTGCATACAATTACACTGTCAATGGGCTATCGACCTTCAGCCCTTTTAAATTTATTTATTGTAACTTTTCAGAAACGGCTTTCAGAGTTTTTTCGTCTGCGCTCGGATATTCTTGCCGATGGCTTTTAACAATTTGCAAAAGATATTGCTTTTGTTCTTCATTGTTCGTCAAGAAGGCGCTGAAATGATTAATTTTGCAAAATAATATTTCCAAAATGTCAATAAAAAAATGATGAAAGAAAAACATTGTTCAACAATTTACCCGTCAACTTATCTTTTTTTTTTCAAATAAAACTGATTTCTTTGTTTTGTGTAATGTTTGAAAATTGCATTTATTTTTATGATTAACCCCTTCACTGTCAGAAAAACGTATTTCTCTATACGTTCGCGTCCCTATAGGGGCCCTAGAAAGGGAAGGGGTTAAGCTGTAACAAAAAAATTCAAAAAACATAATTCCCAAACATTATACAAAATTTAACAAAAATTCATTTTAATTCGAAAAAAAAGTTAGTTTGACGGATAAAATTTGGAACAATATTTTTTTTGGATCAATTTGTTAATAACATCTTAGAATTATTATTATGCCAAATTAATTTCTTCAGCACTTTCCATATGCTTGATTTTTCTGAAATTTTTAACGGATGGAGAAGTGTTCAAAATTCGCTCTGAATCTCCCGTTTAGGCGGACTGTACCGCTCGTACATTTTTAAATTATTGGTAGCAACCTACCATGACCGATAGTAAGGTTTATTATTAAAAATTTTCAAAAATGAATACTATTTGGTGAATTTAATACATTCTTCACGGTTTAATAGAAATGAAAATACAAATCTCGCGTGGGCGACCTCTAAAAAATTATCTACAGCGCATACCTCCCAGAGAAATGTATTTCTGCATGCATGTCAACGTTTCAATCAACAGCCGAGAGATTTTTAAAAAAAATTTGTTTGGGACACCATACTCTCCATGCCCGACAACATTTCTGGTGAGTTTTTATTAATTAATTTTTCACTTCCGGTACCGACTACCGAGGCGGCGCAACAGACGCGCTCGTGCCAACCAGTGGCGGACCTGGTGCCGTCAAGGTAATCGTTTTTTCAAATCAAAGACGATGTTTCCTTGAATCAATGAAAACGTCTCTTCGATTACGCTCTTCAAGCGAATGTTTCTTTAAAGGCAATGAAACTTTCTCTATAAAATTCAAAAGCAATATTTCATTGAAGAAGTAAATATTTCTTTGAAATCAAAGAAAAAAAATGCAATCCATATATTGTTTCGAATAAGTACAAAAAAGCAAATTTTGCATGCATGCGTGCAAGTAAAGATATAACAATAATTACTAATAACTGAAATGAGTATATGCGAAAATACGGCAGAATTGGGCTAAGTTTTTGGCTTGTCGATACACAAAGCCGTTCAGTCAGGAGAATCAAAAAACCGGAACGGGAGTCGATGTGCGAGAGAGACGGCTCTATAGGCGTTTAACGTTGGGCAATGAAATTCCCAGCAGTGTATCACTGCCTCTTAAACCTGATTAAAGGATCACGTGACATCGGAGGTAGACATTGATAGAAAAAGCGCGTATTTTCGATGCACATGAAGTATATTAGCACTACATCGCGATAATTGTTATGCTTTGAATTTCGTGAACTTAGCTTTTTAAAACATTACGTATAGAGCAAGCGAGGTAATGAGTGGAGTTATTAGTTTCTCGGCGAACCGGTTTATAATACTGGTACACGTCAAGGTTCACTGTGCTGTATTAATACGACATATAGAAGAGGAAATGTGCAGAGCGCGAAATTAGTACCCGGGTATCTCAACGACGGAAACAGAAATTGAGAGATTTTGAGGTATAGCAAGGTCGGAGTTACGCAAAGTATCGTTGCAAAAGGTAGTGCTAAAGCGAGAGGAGTATGAAGGACGAGACTTGTGTAATCGGCCCGGGAGTGTGCGAGGGCGACGCTAGGGTTTGACCAGGGGCGGTAGAAATGGTTTCGTTCTTTTCAGCAGGACCGAGTTGGAGGATAAAAAGAAACGAAGAGTCACTCCGCGCTTAATACAAATGCAATAAAAATAACACCGGCTGAATTTTTTTCCGAGATACATCGTTAAAAATGCAAGTGAATTGAATATACAAAGGGATATGAGATTTACGAATCGGGTAGAAGAATTCCATATATTTTTATTGTAAATTCGACAATAGTACCAGAATTATGCGTTACTAAAATTGCAGTACGTGTGTATCAATAGAACTATTAATAGATTCGTGAACGAAAATGAATATACGGTTTACAACATTTTATAACCAAGTTAGAATTTAACATACATTTCCATAGTGAATATAGGATTCCAGTTCTTGGAATTTCCCGACCTTCGTTTGAAAAAATGCACCAGTGCCTCTGAAAAATATTAAAAAAGGTAATTTCCCGATGTACATCAAATTTAAAAACCGTGTATATAACCCGAGTTGAAATTTAAGCCCTTCGAACAGCCTTCGTTAAATGAAAATGAGTAAAATATGCCACTTTTGGAGGTCTATGCAAGGGTCTGAAAATCTCATTTCACTCTGTACAACCTGACTGGAGGTTCAAACATAATAGTTTGACTCCACAGTAGCCTTGATTCACGCCAATTGTGTAATATCTGCCATTTTCGGAGGTTTTGAGCAGTGTCAAAGGAATGAAGGAACCTTTGTGTACTCTGCGTGTACAATACATTCAGGTTTTGACAAGGATCTAAATTTTAACTCGGGAAATTATAAAATAATATACGTCGAGTGGTAAATTCCCCGGCAGGTACAGGAAACGAAAAAGTTGATTCCCTTTCGCTGACATGCGGAATCCGGCTCAGCTCCGCTACACGGCGAACGAGACGAATCGTTTCTCGCAAGCGATTGTTCGCCGTTTCGTGTCTAAGTACGGGCTATAGTCACCGGGCGTCCATGTACTGATGTGGGGCTTTCGTTCTGTTGTTCATAAGTTGCTCATCAGTAACTCACTAAAAATCAAGCCACCTGTATCGGCTACGTTTACCAAAGTCTCCTTGTGCCGCCGTGCAAATGCGATATACTGCATTAGGATGAGTAGCTGGGGACAACACAAAGGGGGATTCTATGTACGCAAGGGATGACGTAAAAGTCTTAATTGAGACATACGGTGGAATATAAAAAAAAAATTTATAATAAAGAAATACTTAAACTTTACTTAACAGAGGTTATACAATCCAGCCCGAGTAGAGTAAATTACTTTCTATGCACACTGGTCGCGATTTTACGAAAAATGTTGGAAAATCAAGAGCCAAGTGGTTGGCAATATTCAAAACCGATTGCTTATTTTAAATATATATCAGTATTAAATTTCTCAATGACAAATTATTCTGAAAATTAATATACTGTATATGCATCAAAGCTCTATATATCGGTGTATTCACTTTCAAACAAAATTTTTTTACATTATGGCGGGAAGAATTTACACTCCCACCCGATTTATAACAAATTTTAACAAATGTACAATGTGCAAATTTGCCACTTCACCTCTTATAAAAATATACAAGGTATTATTCTGTTGTAAGACTCAATATTATGAACCGTGTATGAAACATGATTTTCGGACGTATAAAGTAAAAAACAAAATTATTTAACATTTCAACAAGCATGTTATTTTTAAATAGTAATAATTATAATGAAAATCAGAAATAACGCTAAATTGTATGATGAATAGTTTTTCGATATCCTTAAGAAATTTTGTTCAAATTTTTATACCACAGTGTGCGTGAAGTGGCAACTTCACGCACGCTTCGCTTCGCTTGC
Source organism: Tromatobia lineatoria (assembly GCA_949699805.1). Lineage (NCBI taxonomy): Eukaryota > Metazoa > Arthropoda > Insecta > Hymenoptera > Ichneumonidae > Tromatobia > Tromatobia lineatoria. The sequence goes on along the minus strand of OX453042.1, from coordinate 13,697,296 downwards.
GTGCGTGAAATAAGCACTTCTCGCTCTAGTGGCATAAAATTGTATACGATACTCGTGCGAGAAACTTGTTCTGATCTCGTGTGATTACAACACTCGCCTTCAGCTTGTGGTGCAAACTCACACTCGTCGTGAAAAAGTTTCATCGCACTAGTATCGTAATGTACTATTGAAGGTAGAAAACATATGTCTACGTAAAATTAAATATCTCGGATACTATGCAGTCGAAAATGTTCGACGATGCACAGGATTAAAGGTAATCATTCGAGCTATTAAATGCTGTCATAAATAACACTATCTATCGTGTATAAAAATAATGATATTGGCCCAGACAAAAGACTTGATTTTCAACGTGTTCATCAAATGGAAAATACAAAAGTCAGTTGCGCCATCGCCTAGAAAATTTGTACGAAGCTTTCCTTGCACGAGATTCAAAATCTCGACGACGAGTACAGAAATCGTGAGATTTGGAGGTATACCGAGGTTGGAGTTACGCAAAGTATCGTTGCAAAACGTACTGCTGAAGCAAAAGGAGTATGAGAGTCGAGATTTGTGTAATCGGCCTGCGAGTGTGCGAGTGATGCTAGAATTTGACCAGAAGCGGTAGTGATCGTTTCGTTCTCTTCAGCAGGACCGAGTGGAGAGGATAAAGAGAAACGAAGAGTCACTCGGCGCTCTCTCATTCTTCATCTCCAAATCCTTTCAACCCTCTGACAGATAGACTTCTCGCTCTGACACATGGCCGCCGGGTAATGCTCGGAAGATCGCAACGGCACGCGTCAATGCCCCTTCATAAAGAGTGCGACCGCGTCGTTGAATTGACATAAGTGAGCGGTTATTTCACGATCATTTGGGATTCTCTAGTCAGGAGGGGTCGAACGTTTTGCACGGCTCCTTGATTTCCTTTCCTCGTCGTCACCCTCGCAGAATTCAATGACGTGCCCGATTTCAGCCCTCTAATATGTATATGTGTGTCGCTCAAGTACGAATGTTCCTGCTTAATACACGCCCAGATCAAAGCCGATGCTTCCTCTCACACATATTCCGTTCTTATTTCCATTTATTAACGTGTCCTGTAAAAGACTCTTTTTCCTGGCCTTTTGATCTCACTGATAGTATATAATCGCAGGTGGTTAAATCTCTTGTGTGAGTTTTATTAGGGCTTATGGTTATTATTTGAAAAAAATTGATTAACGTGAGTATTAAAATAAACTTTCATTAAATTAATTCCGTTTGAAAATTCATAAAATTTATGTAAAGTTTTTTGCATATTCAGTATATGAGATTACATTGATTAATGTGTAAGAATATCTTATCCTTTATTGTTATATTCCAAATAATTTTAAAACTTGTAATATTCACATATACATTCATTTGACATTCACACCATAGTGTATACCGATTCTGTCTTTTTTTTGCATATTCTATTCGAAAAATAATTTCCAGAAGATCAATGTCTTGTAAAGTACAAAGCTGGTAAGATGAATGGGACCAGCTAGAGTGTAGTGTCCAGTTGAGTCGGAACGAGTTAATGTGGATATAGCGACAGGATGAAGACCAGTAGTAGCAGATAAAGGAAGTACTACAACGAGCGGAAATAAGTAGCCGTGGCGCATAGAGGGTCAATTATTCTGGAATATATAAAGCAAGTATCAAACCCTGGGGTTGTTCTCGTCCATCCACTAGTACGGCGATTAGGTAACAGCGAGGAAGAGGAAAATTGCGGAGAACTGAAGTGGTTAATAATACCATACATAAACTATTATTATAATATCATATATCTCATAAGAATAAAATCTAGAAATAAGAAAATAATGCATCAAATTTGATAAATTCAAGGGAAGCTTTCCAAAATTTAACATTGATTTTTTGTATATGCTGGGCATAGAATGGATGACGCGAGGATGGATTCCAGATTCAGTTTTTGCAAGGATTGTATAAATGAGACGGTAATTAATTATTAATTTTAAAAAACGTCTTTTATATCGGGCCGTTCTGTAGTAATGTCAATAATATTATCCTTTGGTTATTGATGAAAAAAATAAAATCGTTCATAGACCCAAGTTTTCCAAACGGTCTCGGCAAAGTGATGTTTGTGGGATTTAGAGATGCGACAAGCGAGACAAGACGAGGAAATGTCAATAACGAATCTTGCTTCTCGAATTTGTTTATCGAGCTGCCATTCGAGTTCAAGATTATGAACATAGGCAAGATTCCATCTTGGTTCCGAATTTCACAGACGAGATTCCGTTTTGTTTCGATCTCGTCTCGCATTGACTGTCAATTCTCATTGGTTTTGTAAACTGTGACCATGGAGCGAACATGAAATCAAGTGCAACCCGCTGCCAACTTTCGAGAGATACCTGATTGTGCCAGAAATGCCATAGACAAAGCTTCGCTAATTGAAAGCAAAGAATATGCGCTAATAGCATTTATATATCATTAAGAAATAGTTGAATAAACAACCGTGACTTTCAGAGACAACAAATTTAAAAAAATAATAATATGAAAACAGCCAGCTGCAGCATGTTCTTGAGAATAATCAAAATTACCAATAGGCCCACGACTGCCGTTAAAAGACATTTAGAAAAGATACACTCCGATAAATTTCAGCGGATTTATCCCGAGAACGCTGCAAAAATGAAGGTAACGCTAGTAACATCGACAAGGGTCGTTCTGTGTTCACTTGCAGCGATTTTATCGCCAGGTCTTGCAGCTTCGTGACCCATGCTTTCCGGGCTCGCGGCACGCCTTTTCAGGCTGCACCTAAGGTAACTTTAAAAGTAACCTTTTAAGCAAGAAAATGTTTCGACCTCCTGACGATTAACTCGGTCACAACAAGGTATTTGTCGTTCAACTTCGATGACGAACGCACCCAGTAATTGTTCGATTATATGATCCCGAGTGGGACTGTACCGAACCGGGATTGGATTCGATCAAAAGTCATTTTAAAAAAGTGAGAATTCATCGAAAATTTCCTTTACTGTGGATAGCTGGATGTCGATATCGAGTAAATCGTAGTACGACATCACCGGTCACCTCATTGATGAGCAGTGGAATTTACAATCGCTGGTCATAGGTTTCATTTTTGTCAAACGGTTTTTATTCCGGTCAGAGCATTGCGAAGTTATTTCACGGAAGTCTGAAAGAGAACCATCTAAAGTTTCTGACAAAACTTAAGGGCGTCTTTAAGAAAACAAAAATTCGGAGCAGTGGACGAGCTAACTAAGATTGTGCTGTGACATGACTAAGTGTAAAGTGTTATCACCTAATCTTGGCGTTGCGACTGGATGGAATTCCACTTGTGACAACATTCACACAGCACGCGGTATGAAACAAGCACTGAATTCGCTCTGCAAAAAAAAAACCCTTTTCTTTACACGTGCATGCAAAATCCGAGTTTGCCCACCGTTTGCAGACAGCCAAAATAATTGAATGCCGCACCGTCGTGCAAAGCATTTTGCACACCGCGTGAAGCGTTTTGCCCACTGTTTGATGTTGCTATGGTAACTCCGAGGGCAAACCGCTTTTTGCATGTCTATAAATGGCGAACAGACTCGGATTTTGCATTGCCCTCGTAAAGGAAAATATGGTTCGATACAAGAGGTCAAACTCGCTTCTTGCGCACTGCTCGTGTAATGGCGGAGCGGAGCCTTCGGCTTCACACTGCCTTCAGACTCGCAGTCCGCAAAACGCTCGTTTGGCCTCTTGTATCGAAATATACTATTGCTACATTCCTTTCGGATATCGGAGCACGAATGAGCTTTGTTACATGAACTCATTCAATTCTCCATTTCGAAATACTGTCCACTGCTCTTGGCGGTGACAAGTATGCGACATTACCAATGGTCATTATCGGCGCGAATATGATGCTCAATAAGCTCGAACCTTTCTTGAAATCATTGGAATCATTGTGCTCTTCGTCTATCATCGCGATTATAAAATATTCTGTAGCCGAAGCTCGCGATAAAATAAACAAGCTTTGTCTGAAAACAAACTGCATGTACTGCGTCGTACTCGTTCCTCGGTATAAGCTCGTTTCAGCGAACTTCTTAGCGCAAGGAAATGGCGGAATAGTCCATTCGTCAGCTCTAGCACGTGAACCGCAAAAAATATTTGGACCGTAAAGCACCAAGTGCATGTAGCCCTATATCTCCTACGAGACGAAGCGATGATGCTTCTGGCACCACGCAAAAGGAATTGCTTTATTTGGGTTCGTTATTCGAAGCAGATATCTCTGACCAAACCTTAATAGCAGGCGGTAACCGGCGAGAAAAACTCGACGATTATTCAAGTCGGAATCGTGCTCGTACAAATAACGAGAACATCTTGACGTGGTGGCGCTAGAACGAAAATCGCATCCTGACACTTGCCTGCATGATCCGAATTTTCTTAGCTCAGGGAGTCGTGACATCAGTCGAACTTTTTTTTCACAAGCATCATCCGAAAACACAGGAATCGACTTGATAACGAATTGGCTCGATGGCTATTATGTTTGAATTTTTCCTATCTTGTTACCTTGTTACCATGATCATGGTAACAAGATAGTTGCGTATAGCGTAAATCGCCAGAAAACAGGAATATAACTCGATTGCTACGTTGAATCGAGGGATTATTGCCATATTCTTCTTTCCGTGTAAGATACTAAAAAAACGTAGTCAGAAATAATTTAGTTAAAAAAAGCATTCCGTCGATCATGGATTTTTTTGGGATTTTTCGCGGATTCTCCCTCGGTCTCGCTTGACAATTCAGGACAATTCAGGACAAATACCCGATACGTAAACAAATAATAAGCGCTATCAGAACCGAGCGAGATTAACAGAATTGACAGAAGTAATATAAATTGGACGAAATTAAAAACTGGGAACCTTGTCAGGTCTATGGATACAAATCTGAGCTCAGGATTTTTAAATAAAAAATAGTGAATCCAATATGACGTGATTATGAGTAAGGACGAAAATGTAGAGACCATTTTTTTCTGCAGTAAAAGGACACCTTTTTCCCGCGCAGAAAAAAACAGTCCTGGACGGACGCCCGGATGGAGTTTGGGCGGGCCTTTTAAATCCCGGATGGAGTCCGTCCTGACTATTTTTTTCTGTGCGGGATTTCTCGTACGCTGTTTACCTTTTATCGCACTTAAAAAACAAATTTTTTGCCGAGCTACTTCTTTACCTAAGGAATCTCCTTAAGATTTCTTAAGACATACTGCAGCGCCTTATATATATATATATACAACATAAATATATATACCTCGATAGTGACCCTAGAGATTTAATTTCCTTCCCCTCTTCCCCCTTCAATTTTACTTCTCTCTGACTTTTCTGCTGTTACCGGAAGCAGCGCGTGGTGATCTTCCTCCCTATCCATCTTCCCCTCGCCCCCAGAAAAGAAATAAACCGGACCACAAACACAATAATTACTATCCCTTTATTTGGCCTGTTTGTCGGATACTGGAATACCGTCCTCCCTCCTCGCGTGTTCTTCTGGGAGGTCGGCCGTCCTCCGCTTCCTCGTGTCGGTGTTAGTGATGCTACTGGTGTGGCGCTTCTGCAGGGGGAGCTGCTGGGGGTCGTAGAGTTCTGGCGCCATCGCGTCTAGCTAGAACCGGACGAGTAACTAGCATCGGCCGCGCCATGTGGAGCCGCGACATAGAATAGGAATGGGGAGAGGATGGGCATAGGATTGCAGTTACCAGTAGTAGCTGAACCAACGGGTGTGGGCGCTCGGCGCTTCGGTTGTACAGAAGTTAATAAAATCCCGGCAGCACTAGCGACCACCGCACCACCACTGCCACACCGAATTCTGTCTCTCTCTCTCTCTCTCTCTCTCTCTCGCACACAAGCAACGCCGCCGGGGGGTAGTTTATTTAGCAGAGGCGTAGGCACCTCGTTCAATCCGTTTCGTTCGTACTCGTTTGCGTTTGTTCGTTCCCAGATATAGCTGTATATACACACAATCTGTCCTTCTCACATTTATTCGTCCGTTCGGCAGTCTTTATCCACCCGTTTATCCCATAAAGTCTGTGTGGTTCTTGCCGATGCGGGGGACGAATTTAACACTGTCTCTCTTTACTCTGTCTCGTACTCTCTTGCACTCGGTGAGTTTTCTGGGTGCTTTTCACTCTTTCGATCGCTTCATCCACAGCTCCCGCACGCAGACACAACAATGGCGTGGCCTCAGGGCCCAATAACGACGACTCCGCGTGATGCTCACCTCTCGGCATTGAGGACGAGACCCCGATGTCGTCGACGCGCGCGTGCTGCTCCTCTAGTGCTTGCATCCTTCGCAATTCCGACGTTTTTTTCTCTCTACCTTGTCAAAGAAATCAATTCGTCGATTTATATATCACTCGACAATCGTTTGCACCTCCAAACATGCTGCGACACTTTGTATTGATTTCATAGTTATACATTATAATTATTATGTCGTATGAGGCACAACATTTATAATAGCACGGGAAAGGTTACCAAGCAATATATTTGTTTTAACGCAAAGTGAAAAGTTGAACTTCCAGCATTAAAATTACTTTTTATTTATGAATTATTCAATTGAAGCATTGCTGTATGTTTGTTCATTTATTCTTTAACTGTTTCTTGTTGCCTTCAGCCGTGTACCTTTGACACTTGGCTAACTGACATATCAACAATAACACATTTTTATTTATTTTCCTAATATCAATCGCAGAATGAATATGCAATGTATATGTGCATGATACATTGGGAGCTGAATCGGGTAATGCCTTGGTAGTAGTAGTTAACTGTTTTTTTTTATTGACAATGCGTACAATTTTTTTTTCTTGTGTATAACATTAACATATTGTAACGATTAGCTTAGCAATAACTTCATCTTATTCTTTTTATCGACCGATCCCCTGAATACAGAAACGGACTGACTGACTAACGATCGTCTTGACAACGCGTTGATTAACTTGACAGTCTCTGACAAGATCCAACCAAGAATAGACGCTTAACCTTTGACGCGACTTCTCTTTTTGTTAATAAATCCGCTTTCGTTACCTTTCGTTATTTATTATTTCTTCGTAAACGTAACAATATATACAAATATAATATTCTTTGTTTTTACGCAACGCCAAATGGCCATTCGTAAAGAACACATTCGTTTACTAGTTTTAGTTTGAGTCTAATTATAACTAGTAGGCAGAACTGCTCGGACTTTCCTTCGACTAAACCATTGGATATGACAACAAATTGGCTCGACTAAACCTTCTTTTCATGCAGTAATTCATACACAGAGAAAGATAGTTCATTAACGCAGTCAGTTTTTGATTGCTTGGGGTATGTTAGTTGCATATCACATCATACATTAAATGTTACTCTGGTTACCTCCGAATGTTTAACTCAATGATCTCTAGTCAGTCAACCTAACCATCAATTGATTGGCTCTGCAAATTAGTTGGCTCAGTTGGATCTGATGAGTTTATTTGAATGAATTACGGGGTGTGTTTGGAATGAATAAAATTTCATTTTAAACAAATAGAGTCGATTTCGATAAGATGGCATTTCGTGTAGATCAAATAACGTGTATTTCGGTTAAATAAAATTCTACTAGGCCGGCCGTTAATTAAAATATATATTTAATGGCCGTTAATCGAAATAGATTCTATTCCATCTAAATGAAATTTTATCTGATCGAAATAGAGTCCAAGTGATAAAAATAATATTTTGTTAATTCCAAATACACCCCATAATTGATTCAAATAAACTCATCAGACACATTTCCTTAGGCGCACCCACTGAAAATTGATTGTTATACGCAATGACGTATTTATGCCAGATAAATAAAAATTGGTTGGCACCAATTTACCTTGATTTCCGAATTCAACTTACGCCTTGTACAAGAATATCTGTATTGTCTCGTAATTCGTGAGTTTGCAAGTTGTGTACTTCATATAACGTGTCTTACGAGTTTATCGCTTCAGATACAGCTTGGACATCAGAGATTTTTTTTGGCGTTTTTTCTATCCAAAGTAGTACCATTATAATATACGAGTACCTGAGCAGAATGCGTATAGTCAGCTTTTGACAATCGACGCTCCTCGACGACGTCACAGCGAAAACGATAAAGACATTGTGCATGAAATAGCAGAGTGCATTGATAATAGCTGCAATAGTAGGAGACGCCGTAGTAACAGTTACGGAGTCGTTTGATCTTGATACCGGTTCGCCGAACCTATTGTGAATTGTATCTGCTACCCTTACACCTCTTCACCCTTGCCGCCATCCACTTTATCCATCCCTATCTCAATTTCTTGGTTTCCCTCCGTCTCGCTTCTTCTTCGCTTCTACTCATCCTTCCTTTTTTTTTTCTTCTTCTTCTTCAACCATCATCGATACTCCTACCATCCACATTTTTATTAATCCCGGTGTGCTTGACAATCCCGTGCCTCGTCTGCTGCTTCACCGACGCATCACGGTCATGATCTGCTCTCTTTGCCACATTAAATCTCGTCCATTTTCGATACTGATCACAAGCAAACGCGAGTCAACATTTTCTACGCTTCGGCATTCTCAGACTTTTCGTTTTTAACTGTCCGTGCACGATGCAATCCACTATTTACGCTCGAGTTATGAACTTGTGTTGCAGCCAGACATTGCTTTCAAGCTCGAGCTTGAAGCAATTTGTGCGTCCATTATTCCCAGACGATTCTGTCCTCCATCTTGATACGATCCAACTATTCCGTTCGAGTTATTTGTCGGTGTTGTAACCATCCCGTGACTTTCAAGGTTGGCCTTTTTGCTCCCTCAGAGCGGGAGTTTTTTTTCAGGAAATATAATGTCTTAGTTTTTCATGTCAGTATATTTAGAACGGTTAAAAATGTTGAAAACATTCTTCTATAAAATAAACATCGGTATACGAGCGATTTCACCGAAATTAAGCAAACAAATTATTCATTTTTTCCACAACAAATTTCCAGTTGGTTTCGGTTATTGTAAAATTTCACCAAATATCATGATAAAATAGAAATCTGATTGGATATTAGAATTTTTCTATTTTTTATTCAAACGGCTCTATCTTGTGACAGTTTCATCGTACATAAATTTCTGAAAAATAGACGTGTGCGTGGAATTTTATGGCTTACAACAAAAATTGTTATTAACATTCCATGTTCGTATATGTCACGTGCGGAGTGGTCACATACGCCCAATCAAATCCTCTTCTCAGTGTAAAGAGGTTTGTATTTATTTTTCAACGGGTTCACTGGTCGTCCTCTACAGGACTGCTTGAGGGATTGAGGAATTCCAAAGTTTAAGGCTATTGAAATAATTTCTATGACAACAAAAATTTAATGAGAATATCCAATTTTTATCATTCATTGACAAAAAGTTTGGTCTTTTAGCCTCGATGATATAAAATCTATGTCGCTTATTTTCTGCCTACAATTGTCATCAATTATCCCTTCGTTGGGGTTCACTTCTGCACACTCTCGTTGATACAACTTAAAACTACACGACAAATTTTAAAACACTAATAACTCAAACGATTTCGAAGACTTATCACCGCGGCACGAGAAGTTAATCGATTTGCAACCCGAACAAGGTATATTTTAATCGCGTTATGCGAGTGCTTGAAAATGATGCCTTTAGCCAACATTCTTACTCTCGCAATCGGATGGAGACTGAATTCGCTGCTTGTTCGTCTGACAGTCTTGCGACCGTCATGCGGTGGCCAGGGAATTCTGCAGTATTAACCGAAAAAGAATCTTTTTTAAACGGAATTAAATTGAGTCTTTCGTTCTTGCCTCGCGGTTTGTCATGTTCACCGCATCCCGGTGTTTAATTACTCATATAGGATTCAGTGAACGTGACAGTTTGTCTTTTGCACGAAGTTATGTTAAGCCGTACATTTTACTTGTAAAATGCTTTATAAAAAATTGTTATATATATATCAAAATTATGAAAAAATTTGGGGCACGGAACCTGGGACGTGAAATATACATAATTCGAGGAATTCAATCTGGCCCAAATGTAGCAAGGCTTTCGCAAGAAAAAAAAAAATTGACGTTAAGAATTGCCAGCAACTCCCGATCCTATTCAGAAAAAATCTTTGAATTTTGTTATTCATATACGAAACCTAAAAAAATTCATTCGTCTGAAAAGTAGCGGTACCCTCGGTGAACAAAAAAATATTCATTGTTTTTCGGAAAACTTGATTTAATTGAGCTGAAATGTCATATATAAATCTGTAGTAATGTTTTTTGTAGGCTATGAAATTCAACACATATCCGTTTTTTAGAAAATGTATGTACGATGAAACTGCCCCAAGGTGAAGCCGTTTGAATGAAAAATTTCTATTCTATCTTCTTAAAATTTGGTGAAGTTTATTACAATAAGAAAATCCGAGTTTCTTGAAGAAAATAAATTTTGGTGATTTCGTTAAAAAAAATTGGAAGAACTATACGATTTAGTTGAATCCTGTACACTGGCTTCAACAAAATCTTGTAGAAAAATAAAGTATACATTGAGAGGAACCACATATTTTATTGAATGAACTAATTATCAAATCAAATACATAATTAGTTCACTGAATGTCGTCCAAAAATAATATAGGGAAATTCAAAATCCTACGTAATGTGAGTCCTTCTATTTCCATTAAATTTTTTATCTGGCATCACTAAATATTATTTCGTACATGCACAAAATATTGGCTTGCTACTCGCATTTCACCAAAATTAATAGAATAACGTTAATTTTTGTGAAAATATTGCAACTCTATAAAACCGGAATCGACTTTCGAGTAGTCGTAGTAAAATGTATTCATTGATATTACACATGGTCATTGGATTACTTAAGCCAGGTCGTTGACGGATATACACTTATTATTTTATATACATAGTGACAACGGGCTATCGACTAGGGTCCTTTAGTCCATGAGTAGCTATATTAAATTCTGATATTAATTTATCGAGGAGTATATAGATTTTTTGCGACTTACATGAGCGTTGGTAAAATAAAGTAACTATTGTATGGGATCGTTGTCTACAGCTAGTCTTTATAAAATCTGTTGGATTGTGTATGTAGGATATTTCGGTTTGCGGCTCGTCTAAAGTGGTCTAATACATAGTTCATTGTTGTTTTCTAATTGTTTGGAGGAAAATTGGGCTGAGGGATGCTGAATTCTATTAACTATGGGAGTTGTTCCTGTTAATTTGTAGAGGAGAGCACTGCGTGGTTTGTGCAACGGATTGTCTGGCTGTCTGATGCGCGTCAGTTTTCAGATTCCACTTGTTTCGACCGTTTCCATCTTCGACTTTCCGATTTCGATAAAATTTAATATCAAATCAAATAAATATACCTGGACTAGTAAAAAAATATTTTGAAAAAATATTCTAGATTTTACGAAAGTTCGAGCGTTTGTATACTTTTTTTGTAACACATGCATGAAATGTGCCGTTTTACATGCCTCGACAAATGTTGCAGAAATTTTAAATTATATTGGGGCATGATATATGAATGCTGATCGCACTTCACGCACTGAAATTTACTTCGCGCACACCTTCCCTGTTAATAATTTACTTCACGCACACTTTCGACGCGCCACCTAGTCGGATGAAAAGTGAATCAGTGTTGCCGACGTCGGAGTCCCGTAAACACCGTAACAAAAGCGTAAACATCGAGACGATGGAGGCAAATGAGGATAACTTCAACATAAACGATACTAAGTTGATTACAAAATACATAAATGTTTCCAGTGCACTATTAATGCATTGGTTGAATCTTAAAACTTTTTCGTTTATATTTCCCCCGTTTTTTCCGCTTCGCCCCTTGAACCCCCACCGAGCCTTCGCCCCTGGATCCCAGCTTCTTGTCCCTATATACTACTCCTGAAAATAAAAACCCTTATGCAACTTTCATGCATTTGTTATAAAAAATAGTATGTGATACTTGGGCATAATGGCGAAATTTATACGCACTCGTACCACGGACAGTACTTGAGGCTCGTGCGGCCAACTTCACACCTGGAGAAAACAACTTGGTTAGAGTAACAAAAAAAATAGTTACCTCCAACCAATTGTCTTGGTTATATATGCGCCAAACGATTTTCTAGTTGCATCAACCAATGAAACTTGGTTAGATTCGATTAGTTAAAGCAACCAAGTAATTGGTCGGGCTAACTATGATTAAATCATTGGAATAACCAATGTACTTGGTTGGAACAACCATTTCAATAGGCCGTTATAACCATTTTTTTTAGTTGGAACAACCAAACCCCTTGGTTGGATCAACCAATTTTCTTAGTTGAAACAACCAATCCGCTTGGTGGGATCAACCAATTTTCTTAATTGAAACAACCAATCCACCAGAGTTGTGAAGCCCATTAATTCATGAAATATAGATCGCAGTACAGTTAGTTTTGTAATTATGTTTTCATAATCTTATAATATGATTATTATATTGCAATCATAATATAAGAATGCACCAACAGTTACGACGTGCATGCCGATACCGGTATAAGCAACCGGTCCATCAATGAGGTTATACATGCTTAAAGTACAAAACAACACTCAACGCAGAATATGGGGATGAGATTTATTTGTCCCTAGGTCTCTAAAAGGTGGGCGACGGTGTCCTCGTCTTCCATTGGAACTATCACTGTTTAAATGTTGATTTATAAAGCTCTTAATAACTGGAACCGGCTTCAAAAGAAAAAGCGTGGGTAAAACGTTACTAGCGGCGTTACACGACTAACGGCCGATGATGGTACTAACCGAAATAGTTAGTTGTATCTACCATTAAAATTGCTAGTCCTCAATTCTACTAAAAACTTAGTCGTACCAGCAGTCATCGGAACCAGTTTTCGTCGTTGGTTCTTTAGAACCACAGTAACTACAATTTCTTGGTAACGACAACTATTTTTGTTAGTTGTATGCCCTAAAGTATTAACCAAGTTGCCGTTGGTGAGGGAACTAATTGTGCGCCATTGAATCTATGAATATAGTGGTTACAATGACCAATTTTGTTTAACGAATTAAAAATTGGTACATTTAACCAAGTCGTTTTTTCCGTGCACCCTTCGTATAAAGTTCCCATCACGCTCTTGGATCACAATGTACTTTTATCATTGAAAACGCTATAATATCTAAATGCTTGCATACATCTTATAAAAAATTGCAACATTCAAAGACAAGCGGCTGCGACACTCGTGAGCCAAAGTTTAGCTTAATATCGGTTGTACGGTTCTTCAGTTATAGATGATCGAAACTTCGAAAGCCCTCACACAGACACACGTACATACATAGGGACATTTTGTCCCAACTAATTTTCTGACCGTTTCGGACAGAATGGTCTGACATAAAAAGAATAGAAAAAGAAATGAATTTCATAAACCCAAAGATTCTGTTATAAGATGGTATAGTCCCTCAAGGCAACTAGATTTTATGTGGTTTTCAAGATTTTGAAAAACATCATGCGTACAATTTTTAATTTGCCGCCGTTAGGTCGCATTTAACGCTAGCGAAGCCAGCTACAGAACCTATGACGAAAAGGCCACTCCTTCCCAAGTATCGCGAATCACTATATTAATTACACGAAATGATAGTACATTACTATAAAAATGCGTCAAATTATTCATGTAATACATACATAGAGTCAGTATTGGGATGTTTACAACTCTGTTAATCTTTACTTTCTATGGATAGCAGCAATCTACTGTTAATCTTTTTGTCATCCCTTCATTCACCCGCCGACTCTCCTGCCTATCACTCTTTTCGGTAATGATTTCAGCCCACGGTCGTGTGATCCTATCAAAGGGAAACTGACGATTTTTTTATCACCGACGTTGTGAATGCAAATTATGTCACCCAATCACCGTTATTATTTGGTCTTTTCAATTTCGTTGGCCAGCTTCATGGGTGGATAAATTTTAATTAGTTCAGAGCTGAATGCTCTTTTTTTCATTAATCGACCTATTTGCAAATCGATTATACATATATATTCGTACCGAATGAGGTAGTTTTCATTGCACTGTATACATTGGGGCATTTTTACCTTGCCTCTTCATTTGTTCACTGAAACTGTTGGTAACTCGTTTCCTGGCTTTGGATAAATTATTTCATGAAAAAACATTCGATTAATGTATATTTTCGAATAAATAAGTTTTTAATCACTATAAGTAATCTACTGAAGAAAAACTTCATCACTCGGTAATTCCGGAAAATATTTTGTACAAACAGGACAAATAAAAAAATTTCAAACTGCAAATTATATTCGACAATATTCGAATAAGTAAGTATTCAAAAAACTCTTAAGTTCGAACAAGTTTACAGAATTTTTCACGAATAGTGTAGCCAAATTTTTTAAATTATCATTATTACGTATAACTGTTTTAATTAAATTAAACATTAATTACAACGGCACCTCGTCCAATTATACTTTTATCAGAACAATGCCTACTACTCATGTCTATAATGTACGGGTAAGGACACTAGGATTAGGATAAGACGCATAAAGTATTAGACTGAGAGTTCGATAGATCCAAAATGAGTATCATCCAGGCATTTCATCACGTGTTGTAGGAAATAATACAAGGGTTAATGTTACGGAGCTGTTGGGATTTTCCGCACCCATTTACAAAAGGAGGTTTCTGAAAATCCGGATAGTAATGCTAATACATTTTCAGCGATTACGATAATCGGTATTAGAGCCCGTATCTAAAGAGTTAGAGGGATAAGGAATTACCATTCAGCAGTTCTAAAATTGAAACATATTTACTATAGGTTGTACTGTAAGCTCATAATTTCCGCATACCAATTCACGGTCGTAGTAACATGCTAACCACATTTTGTACAGCAGTAATAAGAATATAATACATATGGGCGTATTTCACAAACCTTTAACTTCTACCGCCTCAAAGAATAAAAATTTAGTTTAGGAGAACAGGGATGCGAATTTTTAAAACCCATTCTAAGATCTTAAAAAAGAAATATTTGTTCATAGACAAGTCAATTTATACAGGGTGCCCGTATAAAAAAATCATAATGTATTTTTTAACTGAAAATAATTTATTTGGTTTACATTCGTTGTCAGAACTATCTCTCACGGTTCTTTAGTACTGAAGTAAAATTTTAAAGAGTGTTCGACTTATTAAAACCTTACTTCTTATGAAATGAGCCATTGGAAGGTATAGACTTATTCCTCCCAATGAGTGATTATTATTATCCATTATAAATCGGAGCTGTACAGAAAATGAAAAATGTGATGGGTATTGACTGTACTGATTTAAAATATAATTTATATAATTTAGGAACAGTAATAGTTTAAATTTAACGTCGGGATTTATAAACCCGACATTTTCGAACCTGACAATTGAATATAATTTGGCCCAGAAAAAAATTGTTTCTTGCCAAACGGTCGCCGATATCTGGGCTCTTCTAATTCGTGGTCACGTCCTCAGATAAAATTTCATCATCTCAATTAATTAGATTGGCAGGATACCGATGCGAAAAACCTAACATTTACTTTCTACGCAGGATTATAAATCCATTTCCAAGAACGCTGCGAGAAATATAATTGACTCTCCGACATAAATTTAACTTTATTAAATCCGTCATGAATCTACCTTTATGTACATGCAATTCACTCGGATCAAGTAACTCGTGCTAATATTCTTGAATCATATAACGGTAGATGTCAGGTTTACCATCAAAACCGAGTGACAGACGTTCACAGGATAACCGCTTAATTTTCAGACATGTTTGGCGATTACAATTAGGTACATTATGTTCATTACACTTCACCAGAAGTTGACGATTTTTTCCTTATTTTTATGGAGGTCTATATCAAGGCTACACCCGTATGAAGTGACGCGAAAAATACACGGAAACAAAAGAATTGGTTAGATAGGTTACAACCAATAAAAATGAAGTGTGTACGGAAGTATTTTCAAGTGAACATAATGCATCATGCACTCTACTCATAACCGTTAGGTTGCCGGTTCGAGTCCTGGTGTTACCATTTTTTAAAATTGATTTAGATACTTACATCAATGTTACATTTAAAATTCATAAAACCTTTGTCTATCAACAGATATTCATTTTTTACTGTTATCGACATTTTTAACAGCGTATTATTAACTTTTTTTACAGTAGCAGAACACGAATACAATACATTGTATACGTGTTTCAAGATTTGTAAATTCACAATAAATATTGCTTAAATTTACAGTTAGGTACACTAATTTCGGAAACGAAATGGAAATTTACAGCACTCAGTACTTGAATCACAGTTTCAAGTACAAAGTATTTAAATTTTATAAGCATAAGTCCATTAAATTCCAAGTCTTTTTTTACAGCGTGGTTGTTCGAAATCTAAGTTACAAGATATTCGTAAAGTTAGGTGATTTTTCTATAAAAATCGACCAGTGCAAAAATTTTCAAGAACTTGTCATATAATTATACAGTGACTGATCAAGTTTTGTATATTTACAATGAATTCCTCTTAAATTCCAATGCAGGTACATTAATTTCACAATAGATTTGTAAATTTACAGCACTCGGTACATGAATCACAGTTTCATGCACAGAATTTGTAAATTTCATATACATAAGTACATTAAATTTACAATCTTTTTTTACAGTGTACATTGCATATGCATATGGGTTGTACGAATCACTCCATACTACATAAATTTTCCGCTATACAGGGAGGACACGGTGAAACTAGACAGCGCAAATGCGCTTGCGCGTCAAACCGACGGTTCCCACTCTATGCGTGCAGACCGAGTAGTAAATAAATCTTGGTTTCTGGCGTCTGCCCTACCAGCTCAGGTAACGTCCCTTGCCCCTACCACTACCCTTACTGGCCCATTCCGATGGCGCGAGGGGACACAGTCGTCGCTCGGATGAGACGCACTGGCGGCCGTAGGCAGTAGCCAATCAGGCTTCCTAAATTCTCACGGAGCCGCATTGGACTGTCTAGTTTCACCGTGTCCTCCCTGTATATGAAAATACATTCGACATGCCTTAGTTTTGGCCCAAAATATATTTTAAACAAAAAATATATATTTTTCGGCATATTTAGTATATATATCTCATTTCCATGGGGGGGCATACAACAGCGAAAAGTTGTGTGATATTATTTGTATTTAAATAATTTCTTATTCACTTTCATAATGTCGTTATATTATTTCCCGCCATTGTCGATAATGCTTCATTACTACGAATTACCTGTATAAAGTTGGTGCGATATGCTGGACGTTCGAAGTGATATTTACGTGAAATGCTCGTGTTACAAAATTGTGGGATTCTATATTTTGACGTACTATCAAAGCTGTCACGTAGAAAGTCCATTATAATCTTCTCACGTCATGCCTTTAGGCAGGCATATTCCACGCAGTCGCGTAGCTCGATTAACGGATGTGGTTGTGTTTGTGGTGCACAATTGCGTACATTATATCTGCGCGTCCGGTTCAACAGAAAAGCCTTATAGCATTCCATCGTAACTGGGTGAATGAGATGAGCATTTTGAGTATTGAAGCTTGCAATCATCGGATTGCAATATGCAATATTGGAGATTATGCATATCTAAATGCCTTTGAATCCTTAAAAATCTGTCCGCATTTAAAAGTAATTATTAAATTTTTAATCCATGCTTTTTCCATTCTAATATTAATTTCAGCTTTCTATCTTGTAGTTCTCACACTCATATTCTCCCTCTTCCTTTCTAATTGGAATAAATGCTTCTTCATACACAGTTAAGATTCGATGTTAAATTTGACGTGTCACCTAACACTAGTCGTTGGTTTCAATAACCCAATAAAAATGTTCCGTAGAAAAGTGGCATCCATTTAACGTTAAATCGTTGACTTTGATGTAGATATTCTCACATCCAATTAAAATTTTAGAATGAATATCTTATGGTAAATATACCAATGACTGGTCTCTTTACGATTAGATCCCAATTATTGGAATATAGTATATTATGCCACAAGTGCGTAAAATGCGATTTACGCACTTGAAGAAAATACTTTTTTAAATGACTCATAAATTGTCACAATATTAATACTGAATAGAACTTCACAACATTTTACAAAACAAAACAATACAAAAGAAATATATAAGAAACGCGTTACAACGTAATTGATTCATTCAATTTGACGATTGACGATACATCACTGTGCGCCACAATTATTCATCATCAATAAAATAGCTTCACTCATGATGAAATATCGGACGAGGAATATACCATAGGAAGGTCATAGAACATATTTCTTCATCAAATATGACGGCTTTTAACTTTTTTTAAAATTTGTGCAGACTGGTGTGTGAATGTTCATTTTACACACCAAAAACAGTGCATAAAATCGAATTTTACGCATACTACGTCAAAAAATCGCATGTCTTCTTCTCTTACTCACACGGTGTGTTTGGTCAAACGGACATGTCCGGTCATTGGAAAGTTTACCTTATATCATTGATAATGCTTGAACGTTCACAGGCAGAATCAAAATTTATATTTAATTTAATTAAAATTAGAAGACCAACATGCTAAAAAGTGGAAACCTAATGAGTTCCATGAACAGAATTGTGCGAGGGAAAAAGAAGAATGCACAAAACTTATAATTTTTAACTTAAAAACTTATAACTTATAAAAATAAAGTGTGTGAACCTACCGTAAAATGAACAATATTCCGACTGGGTTAGTTCTTTGACTGATGTGCCCAGAATCCTTTCGGCTCATAAGACGCCGTGTTGAAACCGGGATTTTTTATTCGCGATTTCTTGTATCGAAAATTCGTCAAAGAAGTTTGAGGTTTTACAATAGCACCGACTGGTACACGAATTCCGTTATATTTCAAATGTTGAACTATGTCCAATACAAGATGCAACTGGTCGACCTCCTTAAAAAGTGAGCTGTTCGATTTCTGACATACCCTATGGTCGCATATTTTTCTGATTTTTCACGACATACTTTTTTCCGATTTTCATTTACCAAATGATATACACGAGTGTTGAAATAAAGTGCTTTTCAATTGCCGCCTTTTAATAGAAGTAAACAAGAATGAATTACGCGAACCTCGCCGCCGCGGTATTACACAAAGTTGTTTTGGGATATAATCGACTATGAACTGAAAACCTGCCAGGAAATGGTCGATCGGTGCTCGACACGAAATATTATTCGAACGAAATTGGCCATTAGCGAACGTGTTGAGTTAGCGCCTGGCAACGACTATACCAGCCCACGTATATTCCGAAGCACAACATCGAACAATTGACGAATTCGTGGCCCACTCGGTACTGAAGCTCGTAAATTATCGTTGTCCTATTAGGTGCCTGACCTTGTCCTAACGCACCCCTCGCGGCCTTTCTAGCATTTTGGCGCTAAGTGGATTATCATTAGTGACAATAATCGGAAAGTCCTTGGCTACTTAAATCCTGATCTTTATATTTACGTTCCCTCGGCCATCATCTAGTAATAAAAAGGTTACGCAGTAACCAACAAGCAATATTAACGATAGAATGTGTTATTTGTGGGATGACTGCCATGAGGCAAATTTGGTTATTCGTGTAATCCAAGAAACATGATTGGTTCATATTTTAGTTCTTTCATCATCCAATGATGGTTAATAATGATAAACATATTTCAGTTCATTTAAATGAAAAATCGGTTAAACGAACAATCGGTCACGATAGCCAAACTTGGAATCTGGAGAACAGAAATAGTGAGTAAACATATCAAAATGCTACTGAAAATGTTCAGTTTTCTCGCACGTACGAAGTACGTAAAAATTGAATGATTGGATTATTTAAACTTTTCAGTGATAATGAAGATCATCAACATTTTTCAAATAAAGTAGGTTCTGTGTATAAATATTTTCCTGTACCAGGCAATTCTCGTTGGACTGTGGATGCGTATTTACAAATTATATAAACATGCACGTAGCCAACACAACGTATGCAAAATTGAGGTTTCGGACAAAAGATTTTTTATTTTTTTATACGACTAAACGATATTATTTTATTATTAATTCGTTCCAAGATATGGCTTCAAATGCCTTTTACCGCTTTTCCCATTCCTATTACTCTCTACCCGCACTTCACTAAGCTAACCTAACTTCCAATGCGTCCGCAGCCAACTTAGTTACACTGTACCGCATTTGCCATGGGCACGGGGAAACTGTGGAAAACCCCTACCGGTACAGTCGGTCGTACATTCTTCTGATTCCTCGGTGTATGCACGAAAGGAACTTATTGAAGTACATACACCAAGGCCTCAGGAAAATTAACCTCCCGCTCACTGCCCAAGTGGGAATCGCCGACGCTGAAAATATCCCGCGAAGAAAATTATTAGGGATGCCCTAAACTAGGGTCCTTTCGGGCTTTAATGTGGACACCCTAAAAGGGTTTTCCATATCACGCCCAATTGGGGCCCTGATAAGGTATTTCTAGGTTTCCATGGCGAAGGATTTGATATGGTAATCACTTAACGGCCTAGTCAGACTTAAAAATAGCACCAAGTAAACAAATCAATAATGATTTTGCCAGATAAGGTTTTCATAAGGCAATTCTAGGTTTCAATAGCGAAGTTTAATAAGGGCTCGATAGGGTAATCACTCAAGGACCCAGTCAGACTTAAACATGGCACCAAGTACACGAATCAATAATAATTTTGCCAGATAAGGTTCTCATAAGGCAATTCTAGGTTTCCATGGCGAAGTTTGATAAGGGCTCGATAGGGTACTTAGTTAAGGGCCCCGTCAGGCGTAATCTCGGCGCCAAGTTAACAAATTAATAATAATTTGGCCAAATAAGGATCTCATAAGGCCATGGTGAAGTTTAATAAGGCCTTGATAAGTTAATAAATTAAAGGCCCTGTCAGTCTTAACCATGGCATAAAGTAAACAATTCAATAATAAATTTGCCAGGTATGGGTCTTATATTCGAGGTTTCCATGGCAAAATTGGTGGTCACATATCCAACTAATGACCGCCAAAGTCAGCCAGGTGGTCACCCATTCTAATACTGGCCCTCAGGTCAGTCAGACAGTCACGCACATAGATACAAACAAACTCATCCATGCAAACAATGAAACAACTCTATTCGATATAACCAATTTCTGTAAAAAAAATTACTGAATGTGCTTTTATTTTTCCATACCCAGACGCAGTCATGAAAATCTATTAAGTTCTGACTTTATTACATTAATTATATTTCATATTTCATATTACAGTCATTCAAATAGACAAAAAAATTGCATATTCATATAATTTGAATGGCCGAGAGAGCTAAGGCGCGACGCTACTAAGCCATCCGGAGGGTTCCAGGTTCAATTCCCGTCAATGTAAAAAAAAGAAAATTAATATGTTTTTTTCAGCGATTAATATGTACCATCGTGCAGAGGAAGACGAAATATCTCATTAAAAGTGCAGCATTACTCAACTAAATAATAACAAAAATAGATTTTTTAAATTAAATTTCTTCATTATTTCAGTAAGAATTTTATAGGGCAGTCTTTAAATGCCCCTAATATTTAGCCCTAAAAGGCCCCGTAAAAAAAACGTGACCGTCCTTTAGAAAAACTTATAAGGCTTCCACATAAGGCCTTTAATATAATTAGGGAAAATTAATCAGGGTCTTTGCAAAACCCTAAGAAGATTTCTTCACGGGTATGGCCAAGCACTGGCCCAACACTAGGCGGCGACGCTTGGCTTGTAACTTTGGGACGATCCTGGCCTATGTTTTACGCTAGCATTGGGCGAAGGTTTGAAGCAAGCATCGGGCCAAAGTATCTTGTCGATGTTGGCCCAGTACTGCGCCAGTACTGATGTATGCATGAGGTCGATGTATCACGCCAGCGTTGGGCGAAGGCTTAAAACAAGCACAAAGCCAAAGTATTTCGCCAAAGTATATTGAGGATATGTTTGTCGATATAAACATATCCTCAAGTAACGTGAAGTTGTGACTACCTGATAAAGTTTACTATGCGTTTAAGTACTCCGGGAGTACAAAAACATTGTTTTTTAAAAGCGATGAACAGTGATGCCAGCGAGGAAGAGTCGGTACACGAACCGGTGATAAAGAAAACGACGAGGGACAGTGATGTTTCCGATTCGCTGACCGCTATACCACACGATCTTGACAGCACCAACCAAGAAACTCGCGAAATCGCGAGTGATACATCGAAAGAATCAACAACTCTATCAGTTAGCGACGACAAAGTGTGTTCCGTAAATTTAAGTTAGTATGAGCAACATAGTCGCATATGCATCTGGGTTGATAAAATTAGGTTGCCTAATGACTTGGTTTTTTTTAAATTTCCTAATGCTTAATTTAAGAGTTGGCGTGAGTCGCGGGCCGGTGCTGGTTCAGGGTTGACGTGAGTCGCGAGCCAGTACTGGTCTGCATACAACGCAGTACTGGTTCGTAATTCTCATCCGATAATTGCACAGCGTCGGTATTGGACTCTGGCTCGAGGTTACATACCGATGCTGGCGGTGCGCTGGAATGACTATGGGAGAAAGCATCAGATAAGTGCTGGAAGCACAGCGCCCAAGGCTGGCCCAGTACTGGGCTCATCGTCAAACCCTACTTGGGCGGTTGATGAGCCAGCCGGTGCATGGTTCAGCGGTCACCCATCCAAGTTATGGCTGCAAACAATGCTGCTTAACTCGAGGGATCGTCAGAGCCGCACACCGACCACGCAACCACCAGTGTCGGTAAGTGAACGATGTATCTCCATTAGTTAGGGAAAAGTATACGATTTTTCTCTGGCAAAGATGAAAAAAAATAGGGAATTCTTAATTTAGTGATTGCCCGTGGTTATCTTTCAGATAACCACACACACACGTGTGTGTGTGTGTGTGTGTGTGTGTGTGTGTGTGTGTGTGTGTGTGTGTGTGTGTGTGTGTGTGTGTGTGTGTGTGTGTGTGTGTGTGTGTGTGTGTGTGTGTGTGTGTGTGTGTGCGTGCGTGCGTGTGTGTGTGTGTGTGTGTGTGTGTGTGTTTCAATTAATAGCTTGAAATTTACAATCGCGATGGATTCCAAAACTGCAGGTGAAATTAGGTTCCTTAAAAGGGACCAAGTCAGCTTAAAAAATGTCAACATAAAACATTAATAAAAAAATACCCATACTGTTCACGAACGAAGTTAATTTCAACGACTTACAGTATACATCAAGCACTATAATTGTCCATTTTTGTGCAGTGATATGGTGCACCATAAGATTACAGGAAGCATTGTAACTTTTCACTTGTCGTATACTTCAGATCAAATCGAATAGCACAAAATAGGTTTTGATGGATCATTTTATTCCTAAGAAAAGGCATTACAGTTTGAATATAAGATGATTTTCTGATGCTGTAAAATGAAGTTATCAAGTTTAATGTATAAAAGAATTTTAATCTTTCAAAAACTTAACACACATTGAACTGTGATTAATCCAATTTTCACTGCAGCCCAAAATCCTATATTCAATCTGGAATGCCTCCTTCTAGGAATAAAATGATCCATGAAAACCCCTCTTCTGGCATTTAGTTTGATCTGAAGTTTGCGACAACCAGAGAGAAATGTAAGTGTCGGGAAATGAGCTTCAAAGGATGCTACAGAAAAAATTTTCTTACTGACATATCTTCCATGCCACATCTTTTGTAATATTTTTCCTTACTTTGAATGCCCGCCAAAAAAAGATATTCAAACGATTTGAGCGAAGTTTTTTCACTTCCATTTTTTTTAAACATGCAATTTGGATCATAGTTAATGAATTTCCTGGTTGAAAAATATTAAATCAATAAACACTTCAACGGAATATACATGGGAGTTCTTCTGACATTTTGCTAAGAGGTTATCCATAATACCGGTCATCTTTCAGCATTTTATTTTACTTCCAAAAACTTTTTCCGCACTATAAACCAAAAGATATTCAGAAAAAATAAACGTTGTTGTTTACACATGCGGTGTTATATTGTAATGCAGTATGTATACGAAAATTGGCCAATTATTTTGCAATGCTTAGTAAACCGGTATTCACAACATAAAATAAACACCGCTGCGTCTCCGGAATACACGTGATTATATCGATGCATTCGCCAGTGGCGAAAATCAGAAGTGCATCGATTCATTCATCGTTCATGTTGATAAACTTGAACAGTTTCTAGTTATTGGTGGTGCTTTATGCCTATGTTTCAAAGTACACCGAAAAGTGCACTCAGTCAAGTGTGCGTGACAGTTCGATTTGAAAAAAGAAAACCAAAACAATCGAATGATTTTTCACTACTGAATTGACTTTGATTTGCAACTTCTGCATTTCTAACCTCAGCAGCTTTGAACTTGTCACTTTGTTTTATAAATTCGCAGGCCATAAATTCCTCAATCTTTGGCAGATTGCGTGAATCAGCTTTTGGGAAACCTTGCTACCGTACCAATACGGTACACGGAGAGAAATAATTGGTTGCTATACCCATCTACGTGATTAAATACGCACCAACCGACGAAGTTGGTTGCCAGAACCAACTATTGGGTGTCACATTCAATTAGTTGTTTTTGACGTCCAAGTGGTTAGTTGTGACGACCCATAGGTTGGTTGCGACATCCAATCGGCTAGTTGTGACACCGAATAGTTTGTTGTCCCAAGCTATTTTATTGCTTGGAGCGTATTAAACCACGCGCTTGGATACGGAAACCAATTTCTTCTTTCCATTTATTTGTCATATTTAACATGATTTTCTTTTTCGAAGATTTGATAAAAACCACTTTGCGAACTGATATCGTAACGTGCCACACTCGGACACCAAAAGATGTTGTGTTTTTATACGTTTGCATTTACATAGATAGATATTTGAATTTTTACTAGGATATGCAAATTGTTCGATTATGTGGTTTATTCAATAAATCTGACGAAGTTACCACTCTAAGATTTTTGTAATAACCTAATAAAATGATATACTAAGGCCGGAAGACTCCGGTCGATGGCCTATTGGTAATACGTGTATACTAAAATATTAATTAGTATAATACTGGAGAAAAAAAATGTACCACACATTGTCAATAACTCTTTTACTACTACTACTGATATACTAGATTCAGAAGGTCTTTACATTTAAAAGAATTGACAAAAAAGAAATTATTTATTAACCGAATTACTTAATTAAGAG
This sequence comes from Tromatobia lineatoria, assembly GCA_949699805.1. Taxonomy (NCBI): domain Eukaryota; kingdom Metazoa; phylum Arthropoda; class Insecta; order Hymenoptera; family Ichneumonidae; genus Tromatobia; species Tromatobia lineatoria. Next base: position 13,672,195 of record OX453042.1, on the reverse strand, counting down.
ACCCTACAAACTTAATTTCTATACCAATAACGTTCAATCCGAATTCTTCAATAAATCACTCTCAAATAAACTTGATCAAAGACTTATATTCTGGAAAGACACCAGGGGCATAAATAAATGCCTCCCTGACGTTAGGATAATTCGATTCGAGGAAAGTGATGAAAACACTGTACTTTTAAATAGGGTTCAAAAATAATAGGTTAAGCTGATATTCTTCCTCGTTGGTTGGTTTTTCCTGTTTTGTCAATGTCAGAATGCGTTGTAATGACGTCTACCGTTGTTCAGTCTGGCAGCCGGATTAGGATCCCGGCGTGCCCCATTGCAGAGCATAAGAACGACTCGCGACACGCAAAGCTCTTACTCAAAAGGCGTTGTCTTAGAATAAGTATGGAGGATAAGCGGGCGTAAGCGAATTTCCGAGCTGTGGTGGAGACTGCTAGTGTACAGCTTGCCCGGATCCGGTAGCAGAAATGAGGGTACAGCTTGATGGTGTATACACCACCCAAACACGTCTTGTAACCACCGCTTCTGTTGCAGCTTTTGGTACGGTTGTCGGCTCGACCTCGTTTTTCGCAATTATCTTGAAAGCTACGGGGTTCCAGTACTTCCAGGGTACCTGTGATTTTGCACTTCCTCAGTGATCCCTTCAGCCCGAAGATCGCTTTTCTCTCTCCTATTGAATTGTTGGGGCATCGCTTGTTACACGAATTAGTGCAATACTGTAACGAATTATGGAACGAGGAGACACCTGGTATATTCTCTAATCTTCTTATTACTATGTAAATCGGGAGGGGTTGAGATAATTCGGGGGCTTGATGTTTTATGACAGTTAACCAACCGGTGTAGTTACCGGATTGTATTTAGCTTAGCTGTACTTGGAAAAAAGACAGCAGATTTTTGACAATCGGCGCAGCCTCTGATTGGTTTCGTTGGTTGATGAATATTATCTTGGTGTAAAAAAGTGCTATTTTTGAAACCCGATTGCTCATCGAGAATCAAGGAATCATGCTTATAGAAAAAATCCGGGGAAAAAAATGGCCTCTAAAAAAGTGCTTCCTCTCCCTGGAAAGCTGAAATATCGTGAAATATTAAAAAATGGGGTTTTACGATGTTGAAGAGATGTGGGTATTGTAAAACTGTTCAGTAAGTATGTCTTTTTTTGGAACGCATTAACGTTTTCTTAAAGTTTTGAGAAGCTGAGATTTTTTCAGCTCTGTTTCATGGACATAGACATTTCATGGCATGATATTTTATGTGTTTATACAATGCTTTTTTCGGTTTCGCTGGAACATAGTCAAATTGTTTTGCATGCGACAAAGACAGCAAATCGCTCACTATTTAACAGCAACCAGTTCGCATGCAAAGTATGGTAGTTATTAGTTCCACCGGGAGTAAAAAGCTGTTTTTAGTACTAGATATTAAAGAGCCGTTTTCGTCCCGAGGGTGTAATGAACCGTTCTTCCTCCTAGAGAGTAATGAGCCATTTTCTCCTCTAGGGTGTAATGTACTGCTTTCCTTCGTAGGCAGTAAAGAACCGTTTTCATCCCTCGGTAGTTCTGAAAGGTTCTCTTTCCGAGGGAGTAATAGAGGCGAACCGTGCATGCGTATTGATCTCCGGTAACGATTGAGTGATTTTGTGATTGTTGCCCCATGAAAAAAGAGTATACTCGGGAAGATATTGAGAAACATATTTTTTTGTACCGAGTATATTTGAAACAAATATTTGATAGATCGGGTATAACTTTTAGTACACTCACAAGTATATACGGTGCGGTATACTATACGTTCATATATGCTTTTGATAAATCAAATATATACTTTTGATATTTTTCATATAATTCTCAATGCAAATTTTATGTATAGTGAAAGTATATTTTTTCTATAGAACGTATATACGTATTTATGTAAGAAAATGTTGAATACTTGAATTAGTTCAAAGAATGTGTGACCAAATTATTTAGATTCTTTTTCAATATAAGAAATCTAGGTGGTCGAGTTGGCGTGTTTTTATATTTTACGAGTTGTATGTTACGATGTATTTTTTATGTACTAGTAAAATACAACAAAAAAAAAACTTTACGTATATTCGCCAGATATACTTACGAATGTACAATAAATGTACTTTACTTATATTCGCCAGATATACTTACGAATGTACAATAAATGTACTTTACTTATATTCGCCGAATGTACGTTTGGCCGAATATTAGATATTGCCAAGTACATAAAAAGTATATAAAAAATATATCCTATACATTGTTTATATATTTTCCGATCTATAAAAAAATATACTTTTTTCCATGGGGATTGAACGCTCAAAACATGGTTATCTCAGCATCATTGGGATTGCTTTCTTTCTAATCCTAGTCGCTTCTTTAGTTAGTCTGTATCCGTATTAATCAAACTTTGCGTCCAAATGTGGTATACAAAAAATGTATTAGTAATCGATGAATACATAAATAACCGTAAAACGTTCGTCGACAAGAATTCATTATGAAATGAACAAACGTTCTTAACTCTTAAGTAATAGAAAATTAATTATGTATTTCGTTCTAGGAAATTATATGCTAGCTAATTAAATTCTGTATCCCGGAATCGATAATTCATAGAAGAGAGTTTGATAAAAAAGACGATGGCTCAGAGTAATTCTTCGTCCGTCTCTTCTCATTCGGCGTGATCTTTATGAAGTCGAATATCCGGCATATTACATTCAAGGCTCTAAGGATTCTGTTAAATTTCATCCCGCTGCCACTGTGCTGAAGGATTCGCGCTTACGGACGGGATGAAGCGAGATGAAAAATAGAAGATACGCTCGACACGGCGGTAATAGAGAAGATCGCTTAAAGCTTGAAAAGAGGTAATGAGAGGAGGCGTGGGTTTGTGCCCGAGCGAGTGAGCGGCTACCGGACGTGGAGCGATGCTGAGTTACCGGAACACACGAGAGTGAGAGGAAAAATGTTCCAGGGGGTGCGAATGACAGTAGAAGGTAATTTGGAACCGGAGATGGTCACCGCTCGCTATTATGAAATTTGGTCCTCTATTTATCCTACGTTTTATTTGATATTCATTCATTCGTCACCTCACTTTCGACTTTATGTGTTGAATTTCATGAAATGATTTAGTTATCTTCATACTCGATTAACTTGATATAATATTATCTACTTATTAATTTTATGTAGGTAGTTAAAAAAACTTGTTATATTCGTAACACCGTCCTGCATTATTACTTAATGCAAATTTTCGTGTTGTGTTTGTTTACTTGTTGCCTTTGTCGTGACGTTGATAATTTTTTTTTGGACTCGTATTTACAAAAATAAAATCAACTCGTTATATCGTGAAATTAACAAAGATTTTTTAACATGTGTCTTGTCATCACTGGACAACAAATTCCGTCTTTGGTTGATCTTTCTTTTTTTCGATATTCGATATTTCGTTATCTTCATAGTCCATTTACTAGAATAGTAGAACAATCGGAATTCTCGACTGCATGACTTGCATCGCCCGGTTTCAGTCATTAAAAGAGTGACTTTTGTGTACATGGAGGTGTAAGTGATGTCGTCGAGCGTTGATAGAGCGCAAGAGAATTTTTGGAAAAGAAGGGGTTGGAAGTAAACAATGCAAAAAGGCAGACTTACGCGGGAGAGTGAAATATAGTTGATAAGAGATTTTCAATTGCGAAACATTTTTACTCAAATATTGTATCATAAAGGAGCGATGTGTATGATTAAAGTTATAAGGTGAGGTTCAAACCGTGAACCTTCAATCAATTCAAATACGCAGTACGATTCCGTATATTTAAGTATGGGATATTAAGTGATTGTAATATTTTTTTATCCGTTTACAATTAATACTAATAATAAAAGGCCAGTCATCATTGTCCTAAGAAGAATGTTGCGGAAATATTACCCTTTCGAAAGCATTCACCGGAAGCCGCACACAATAAATGAAGGAAAAATTTAGTGGAAACATCGTAATTTTCGCTTGCACGCTTTTCATCGCCCGCTTTTGGCCATTATGGAAGTGAGGTTTTTGTATATGGAAGTGTAAGTGATATCGTTGAGGGTGGTTAGAGCGAGGGAGAAGTTTTGGACGAGAGGGGATTGGAAGTAAGCGATGAAAAAAAGGCCGATTTACGCGGAAGAGTAAAATATTCCCCGCCCAGGCATCATTCAACCCCCGGTAAGTGGGGAGGCTTGCGTAAAGCCGCCTCGTCTGGATTGGCCGAGTGGCTAATATGGCGGTGTTGGGGGTTGCAAGGTGGGGCGAGTGTACGAGATATTAAGGGCTGGCCTGAGTCTCCCTGTGAGTAGTTCGTGTTGCGCCGTCGATTCACGCATTCAAACGACGACTACGAGAACGACGACGTGGACGAGATCACGACCGCCGTTTAGTGTACGACGCTGTTAGAGTAAGTCCACGAGTACTCATCGCCGGGGGTTGCTTTGTTTTGTTTTCCTATCGTGCAATAAACACTCGAATTTTGACGTGAAATTTTGCGGTGAATGATAATACAGTGAATTTGTTTTCGTGGATTATTGCCGGTTATTATAATAAAAACGGAGAGACTGTCTGTTAGTAAAGAAAGAGATGGCTCAGACACTCAGAGGCACGTGCAATCGGAAAAGGAACGTGTACAGCATCGATGAGATACTTGGTCACGCTGCTGAAGACGCCGGTAAGTGTATTTGTTTTATTTGATTTCGATTAATGGACAAGAAAAATATTCGCTTTCTATTAACCGACTAGTAAGAAAGTTAAGGTTACGAATCGAGGACGAAGTTTTATCTTGGAATCATTGTTATTGTTATTATTATTCTGTGATTTTGTTGAAAGATAATATTTCGTGCTCGCAACAAAAACGCAAAAGTTGATTATTTTCTTTTATTAATGGGAACGCATTAGCAGTGCAGTTTTCACTACTCCCATGGGGCAAAAATGAACCGATTTTCTCCCTAAGGAATAATGAAACTGGATTGCGCATGCGTAATGGTTGAAGAAAACAATATTGCGCTCGCGTTGCGCGTGCAGGAAATGAGATTATTGTAGTAACGGGAGTAAAGTTTGTTTTTTCACTAAACTCTGTCGAAAACTAAGTTCAGGAGGGTCTTAATATTATTGGGAGTCAGTGAAATATTGAGTGTAGAAAAAAAATAGTAGTTTTGAAAGAATAGCTTGGACTTTGTTGCAAAAATAAATAATAGTATTTACAATGAATCGTTACAATAATAAAATTAGATTCGGGTGGCTTAAGTTTCTCTCAAAAAGTAAGTTCTGTAACTTTTAAAAGCGAACCAACTTGAATCAAGGGATCAAAAGTAGTACCACATCAATCGAATCTAGATGTAAACATGTCAAATGTCATAAAAAATCATCCAAAGAAAACTCTTTTTTGAAACTCCAAAAGAATGTGTTTAGTTTCGAGACACTCGAGAAACGAAACATTTTCCATATATATTTACATAAATTAGATGCATATATCGACAGAAAATTCGTTTGAAATCCTTTGGACAAACTTAAGATGATTGTTAGGCTTTTCACTTATTGTTAATGAAGTGCGCATTCTGGGCTAATTTCTCTTAGAATTATGACAGATACGCGGATGGATTAAACGCGGAGCTAATTCGATTTCGTGCTAAGTTTCCCGTCCGGCTACAGCTTGAAATAATCCGCCTTGTTCCCGCGCCTTTGACCACCCTTATCATCGTCGATTGATGAGCGGCTGTTTAGCTAATACTAATGCTCTTGCTGTAATAGTGATGGTTAAGTATAATCCGGTAGATTAAATTCGTCGGGATAGTGCAGAAAGCATAATTCGTAAGAGCTTTAAATATTTGGTAAACCTGCAATTACACGAAACCATCGAGTTTTTCGTGGAATCAATTCGGGCTTACAGAATGGAATGAAAATTGTGGATATTAAAATCTATTAAACTAAAATATAAGAATGACCAATGACCATATAGTAATAAAATAATTCAATAAACGAATTTAAAACGTAACTTCTTATGTCATAGAGTTCATTTCCGTATGTAAAACTGTTTGTATGTAAGCTACAAAAAAAAAATTTGATCCACGTAAAAAATAATTATGCGTGTGAAATAAAAAATCAGATTTAAAAATCAGAGAGATCACGACAATTTATTGCAATGATTTGATAACTGCAACACTGCCGATAATTAAAAGTCTCATGTTACGGACGCAAGGTTTAATTTTTTATGTGATACGGTTATAAGCGGTATTTATCAAGTATGTAGAGTTGCAAAGTAACTTTAGTTTCGGCTCGGAAAAGAATGGTCGAATTATTTACCAGAAATAACCACATACAATAATTGCTGACCTTCCAATTTGTGCTAGAAAATTGCAGTCGAAAGATAACGATTGTTTAAGAAGCGAAAAAATAAATGCAAGCGTCAATTGTTACAGTTTTGCTTGCAGCATTCAACTCTGATTACGTACGGACGATTAATTTTATCACATTAATGTGCTAAATTTAATCTACAGGAAAATGAATCCCGTAAGCGATTTGATTGTACTGAGGATGGAAAGCGTTCCTTTGTATTGCTTTCTCTCTTTCTTTCCACGTTAAGGCAATGCTATACTTTTGATTTGGTTTCTTCTAACGCGTTCAACAATTTAGCAAGCAATTAACATATCGTCGCTATAAAAAGACAGCTTCAGCCCCGGAAATTTCAGGAATTATATATATGAATATTGTGAATCTTATCGACCACAATGAAAATTGATTGTGGCCCGGAAATATGTGTAGGTATATAATATGCGTCCATCGGGCATTACAGTATGTTGACGTGGAGTTTATTATTTTTAACAACAAATATGGAATGGATAGTGGCCCGGAAATTTATCTTTTTTTTTGTTATGGCTAACTGAAGTTCCCAAACCGCTCCGTAGAGAAAACTCATCAGGTCTTTTCGACAGCCTCGAATAATATTCGCTAATTCTTTTAGGGGCCTTATGTAGAAGCTTCACAGGATGTCCTAAGTGACGATAACGCTTTTTTTTTTCTCAGGGCCTTCAAAGGCAAAATATTGAGGACCTTATAAGGCTGAACCTTCGAGCGTTTCCCTGTTTGGGCCTAGAAAGGCTTCCCTATAGGCCCTATAGTAGGCTTACTATAGTAATTTAGAAATTCAATTAACAAATATGGATTTACCATTATTTAATCGAGTAGTCTTGCAACTTTAATTGGATATTTTATCTTTCTCTTTTATTTTATCTTTGTTTTCTGATGAAAATAACATGTTGATTTATTTGAATGCATACAAATTTTTTTAGATTTTTTTCTTCATTTTGATTTTGATTTTTTTTATTTTTAAAAATGTGCTCGAAATAACGAATTTTGGATATGTGTTCGGCATAAAACCACCTACTACACTCAAGATTTTTTTGTAAAACGCATATCCAAAATTTGTTATATTCTGCGCATTTTTCAAAATAAAAAAAATCACAATCAAAATAAAGAAAAAAATCTGAAAAAATTTGTATGTATTCAAATAAATTAACATATCATTTTCATTAGAAAAAAAGTTAGCTTGACTGACTGTTTGGTGAACAATTGTTTTTTTCACCAATTTGTCAATAACATTTTGGGATTATTATTATGCGAAATCTATCTGTTCAGCACGTTTTATATGCAGTATTTTTTCCCGATTTTTATCCCATCGGGAAGTGATCGAAATTGTCTCTGAAACTCACTTTTGGCGGGACTGTACGTATCATACATCCTTAAACGTCCTCATGGAAACGTAGAATTGTCTTCTCGAGAAACCCGACTGGACTCTTATAGTTAATTACCCTGATGCAGCCCATTAAATACCAGCATGGAAACCTCGAATTACGTTATAAGGTCTCTAACTGGGAGCGATATGATAATTGTTTTTGCGGTGTCCAAATTAGCCCTATAGGGCCTTATCTTAGGGCATCCTAACAATTTTCTCCACGGGGTAAATTTCTCGCCCTGAGCAAGACTACCGTTACCAGAGCGCGCGAGCGCGCGCGCGCAAGGGCAAACGCAAGCGGTTTAGTAATAAGGGTTCAAGAGATCGGCATCACGTAGGTATTATAACATCAAAGTCTAATTAAACTTGATTGAAATATATGAAGACAATTTACGTTTTAACCGATTGTCTAGAGTCATCTCCGTATTAGGTGAGACTACGAAAAATAGTCCCCAAAAAATCGGCGTCTTGGATTCCGTCCCTGGAAAATTGGTCCTCAGGAAAAATTCAGCTCTAAATTTGAGCACCTGTAAAATTGGCTTTCCGGAAAACAGTCCCCAGAAAAGTCGGCCCTCCGTTAAAATAGTTTGGAAACAATGGGACCCGGGCCATGACTCTCTGATAAAATACGTCCAATACAATGGCATCCGGTCAATTGACCCCACGGTAAAAAAAGTCCCGAAACAATGACACCCGAAAGATTAACGCGCCGAAAAAATTGACCCCATACATTTTTCAGATTGTTGAATAAAAATGGTAAATAAATATGACATACACATGTTATCACATCTTTATTCACCTTTTTAGGGACCAGTCGGCATTGTGTATTTACGACCGTTACACGTAAGAGATCGATATAAATTTCAAATAATTCTGAAAGTCAAATGTCTCTGGAAAATTTATCTTTTTTTCGGGGCTGTAAAAATGCATCTAACCGAGCTTTCCGATCTGAAAATCTCGAGCTCCCAAACGAGACAACTGGCTTGGAGAGCGAGTGCGCGCGCTAGTCCACACAGATTTAATAATAAGGATTCGGGAGGTTGGCATCAAGTGGGTACCCAATTGTGTCCCGAGCGCATAAAAACATTAAAATCTCTTCATTCAGGATGGATTAGCCGGGTCTATCGCTCAGTCTCGGTGAATTCGGTGTGTGCCCATGACCAGAGTCGCTTCACTGTCTGTGTTGGTGCGATTACTTGATGCGAAGCGTAATATGACTGCAGGTTGATGCTGGTGAGCTTGTCGATAGCTTGTTGGCTCACGGTGCGCCGAGTAGGAGAGAAGAGTTTGTCGGGGGGGCCCGCGCGCGCGAGACCGTTTTCCCTCGGCCCCTGCCGCCCCCGTCGATGGCGCAGAGCCCACCCCAATACGGGAGAGGACATAAGCTATCACAACTGCTGAGCGAGCGAGAACGAAAGCGTGTTCGCGTTGATATCAGCTTCTAAAAGAGGCTTAACATTATTAACTACGGGATACTATAAACGTCAGCCTAATTAGTTGAACCTCGTCCCCCCACCTCTCTCCGCCATGCCAACCAAGAGATTACAGGTTGCGAGAGTATATACGAGAGCGCTTTTGCCATACTGCCGCGCTGATGGTTATCATTCAGTTGGTAACACGAGGCACAGGAGACACCGCATCGTTTCCTCGTAATTAATTCGCATTGTTATAGTCGGACCTCGTGCGGTTTAACCCTCTTCCACCAATTTCCCAAAAGTAATCAGTCACGTTATGTATTTATGTAAATATAGATACACGAAATGACAGAGAGTATTGAGTCATTTCGGGATCTGGCATGGGGTCCCATTCACGGTTTCGGCTATCGTGGAGAATCGCCTCTATTTACATATTTCGTGCGTTCGCCTTAATGCGCTTTTTCTTCGATTTTGTAATAAATGCATTGGAACTCTGTATAGTTTAGCTATAGTAGCGACTCGTAAGGTCAGTGAAGAATTAATCAGACATCCACGAAGAAAGAAAAGTATTAAAACAGTATTAAAAAAAGTTTGAAAAGTATAATATCTCGAGTATGAACTATTTGACTGAATTATTACTGCAAAGTATTACACTGAATTATTAGTTTTCAGGGTCCACGTCATTATGTCCATGATTTTCGGTGTCCAGGTCGATATCTCCATAGCTAATGCCAATTCAATGTCCAGATTGATCGGATCATAGTTTTAGTTGTCTAGTTCCACTGCTCCACAGTTTCAGGTGTTCAAGTTGATATTTTCATAGTTCTCGGAATCCACCTCCGTGAAAAAAAGTATGCTGAAAAAGTTTTTTTTTTTCGATATATCGAAAAAGTATCCTAATATCATACGTGGTATATGTCTTATATACTTTGCAATATTCAACATTTTGTCCAAACGTTCATTTGGCGAATACACGTAGTGAATTTTTTTGTATCTTAGTAGTGTATGAAAAATACACTCGTAAAATATAGAAACATGACAACGCGGCCATCTAGATTTGTTATGTGGAAAGAAAATGTAAATAATTTGGTCTAATGTTCTTTTCACTAATTCAAGTGTTCAATATTCTCTGACATAAATCCATATACACTTGCTATAGAAAAAATATACATTCACATATATTTCTGAACACATAAAATATGCATTGAGAATTATATGGATAATGTCAAAAGTATATATTTGATTCCCTAAAAACATATATGAACTAGTATACCACCGTATATACTTTGTAAGTATACTAAAAGTTATATCTGATATATCCAATTTTACATCCAAAGTATACGTGGTATTAAAAAAATATACTTTTCGATATTTTTCCGACCATACTGAATTTTTAAATTCAATCTGACCACTTTTCATTGAGCTTCAGATTATTCAATAAAAAGATAATACTAAAACTCATGAATTACTTTCCATTTGCGAAGATTTGCGTGAATCAATGTAATATTTTCTTTCGGTGTCGGGGTATAGATGTAAACTAGTTAAACATAAACTGTAGGAAGTTCCACTGTACTTTCAGTTACCAAATCAAATTGTAGTCTTTTGTCACAGCGTCAATAAAGTAGTACGTATTTTCATGTTTCCCTGTCATTAAATAGAAACTTCAATAAAGGTGTTGAACTCTGTTTAAGAGAATTGAAGAACCTTTACTTACAATTAGATAGAAAGTAAAATATTTACGTTAACTTTAGTTGGCGCAAAGATCATTACCTTGTTTAAATCTAAATGACGACTACAAAATGGTCCGTATCTTTAGCTTTCAGCAAATCTTAATGTTCGTATCTTGAAAAATTGGCCCCGTGAATTTTCTGGACTTCCGATTTGATCACGATATTTTTCATTTATCTTTTTGGGGCCAACTTTCCAGGAGCTATTCTTCGTGCTACCGTGATGCGAGTCTAGTGGGTAGCACGGATGTCAGTTGGTTCTTTCCAATTCGTTTACAATAAATTCAGTTAATTTCGTCTTCAAAGTTTTCTCGATATGTAGTTGTATGCCATATCAGGTATTAATACGATAGAAAGAATCGAAAATTTGTCCCAAACTTAAGTCATATTCAACAAAATGAAACAGCTAGTTGTATGTTCGATTATGGCTCTTTCTGTTAGTACTATTAAATAGCAACAATTCCAGACACACCTTTTTTCATATTCACAACTCTTGTTTAATCGCTTACGAATAAGAAGCTCTAGGATTATCTGGATATTTCAAAACTGTTCGAAAATGCGCTTAAACTGGTTTCCCGTTAATGACGGTAGCTGAATTAATTTCATCTAATGAAGTCCCTCCCAATGTGCTATTATGAGAATTGTGACACCAGTTTAAGATTCAGAAACTTCTTTCATGCTTGAACTCAAATTCACAGAAATGTACGGTCAAGTATGGCCGAAATGGGTTAAAGTACGGACTCTTTGAAACTCAGAACCGATGTAGTGCTACCAGGCTTAGTATAAGATTAGAGGTTCTGATTTTATATATTATATATATATATTTTCTGTCTGTAGAATTTAAAGGTCCTTTAACGGGCATTGAATAAATTCTTAAAGTTGACTAACCTTACATGAGTTTCACAAATGCTATATAGCAAAACTAGTACACCCGTACTTCAAGGTAAAAATTTGTACTGATCAGAATTAGATGTCGCCGAGAAAAAAGTTGAGTACACTGAGAGGAAAATCTGGTGATTAAAAAAATAAAATAGTTAGACTGACGATAATCTAACTATAAGCTATAATTCCCAGGAGGAACGTCTATATTCTATGGTTATAGCAAATATAAAAAAATAGTTGGATCAACCACTAATATAATTCCCAGGAGGAACGTCTATATTTTATGGTTATCGCAAATATAATTATAGTAGCAATCATCTAAATGATAATAGTTTCGAAAACTATTCTAATAGGTTCAAATATGCCTCTTTGATGCATGTACGATTTCAACGTTTGTTTCCAATAACCTTGCAAGTATCGTTTATTGAACCATATTATCATCGCTTCAACCATAAAACATTGCAAGCCTTCCTATATTCGTTTTACCATGTGAAACCGTTCAATAAACGATATGCTTTTCTCTTAGTGTACATGAATTGAATGTGGTAGATTCCAACGATATCCTGCCAAGTGTGAATCAACGGCTAACTTATTACAAATTATTGAAATAGAGCAACGGTCTGCTACGAATCTCGCCAGTATGGCGAGATTCGAGGAACGGCGACAACTCCGCACGTCTATCTAGTCTATTCTTAACATCAGTGGTATGCATTTAAAATATGTCAGTCTCAGATTTACATATTTTTTCTCCAGTCAAGTTTTCTTATTGCATTAAATTTCACTTTACATTAATGCCGTGGGTGGCGTGAAGGTTATGACACTTCATGATCAACAGATTTAAGCGTTCAATATGCAGGTTAAGACGGCAAAACATGAGCAAGTTGCGCACCTACGATACGTGAGGTTGCTTGCTCTAGTCGCGTCTTTTTGTATCATGGAGTCAAGACAGCAATTCAGAATAAGAATATACAGTGGAAGCTCTCATTTTACCTCCAGTTATATTACATAGGCAAGTGGTGGCAATGATTCGAGTGTTCGCATTGGAGCTGGCGAGGGGGGGAAGTGCTACTTCATGAACGTGATTGGCTCTTCACGTATTTTACATGTCTCCGCATCAAGTAAAATGTGAGAGCTTCCACTGTAGTTGTAAACACGTTTAAGGGGACCAAGTCACCTAAAGAATCAAAAAAATCTTTTGTTTATTTACTTCTTATTTGGATTCTATATTATGTGGACTATATACTCACAAAATTTTAGACCAAAATTCCAAACAATACTTAAATTACAGGTACTTGAATAATTTTGTAAACGTGAAATGACGTGTTCTGCTGGTTCTACGTCATTATATCCGCGACATTATATCTTCAACCGTAAACCGTCAACTGTCAACCATGACATTAAATGTCAATTGTTACGAAAGATAATATCCTAAATCAATGGGGCCCCCCCCCCCCCCCCCAACCCCCACCCGGGTTCCGCCCCTGGACCCCACTTACCTGTATCACCCGAATTTTCAGCATCCACGTATGTTTGAATAACGACGACAGAACAGGAAATGATGACAGTCAAATGACATCAATTAAACGCTTCCGTTTTGATCAAGGCATTTATTTATCAAGGCACAAAATAACCAACAGCGCCTATTATTTTACATGAAAAAATAAATTATCTCCAGTTATCACGATAATTTAAATACAATATTTCTACAGACAACACTCAAATAATTATAATCAGCATTAGCAGAAGTATGAAATACTTATGAAATGTTCAATACAAACTCAACCAAGAGATAATATACGGGCAATATTTACCTCATAATTAAGAACATTATCTTCCTTATAATCTTTAGCAATTTTTTTTAACCGCTCGTTTTTCAAATGGTACGCCGAACGCTGAGCAACGGCGACATCACGTCCACCCGTTATTTAAGTAATTGCCAGTTCAGTTAAGTTCTGCTCCAATTTCAAAACATTTATGAATGGCACAAACTTTTCATGATTGACACCAACCACTCAGATATAATGTCACGGATACAACGTCGTGCGGATATAGTGCCGCGGATATAATGGCACGGATATAATATCGCGGATATAGTGTCGCGGATATAATGACCACGGATATAATGACGTGCTACCATTCGCTTTTTTCTCAAACACTATTTTGTTTATAGTGCGAAAAGTTTTTGGAAGTGAAATGAAGTGCTGAGAGATGACCGGGATTATGGATAACCTCTCAGCGAAACGTCAGAAGAACTCCCAGGAATATTCCGTTGAAGTGTCGATTTATTTAATATTTTTTGAACATAAAATTTATCAACTATAAACCAAATTAGATATATTTAAAAAAAAATTTTAAATTTGCTCAAACAGTTCAAATATCTATTTTTGACAGACATTCAAAGTGAGGAAAAATATTGAAAAATGTAGCATGGAAGATATGTCAATAAGAAATTTTATTGTGTAGCAATGTTTAAAGTCCATTCTCTGACACCTACATTTCTCTTCGGTTGTCGTAAACTTCACATCAAACCGAATGACAGAAAATGGGTTTTGATGGATCATCTTGTTCCTAAGAGAAGGCATTCCGGATTGAATACAGGATTTTGGGCTGAAATCGAAATTAAATTAATCACAGTTCAATATGTGACAAGTTTTTGAAAATTGAAATATTATTTCCATTTTAAAATTCTCAACTTTATTTTACAGCATCAGAAAAACAAATCCTATATTAAATCCGAAATACCTTCTCTTAAGAACAAAATTATTCATCAAGACCCAATTTCTGCCATTCGGTTTGATCGAAATATTACAACATCTGAAATAAGTTACACTTACTCCTATAATCTTATGATGCACTATATCACTGCAGAAAATTGCACAATCATAGTGCTTGATGTATACTGTAAGTGGTTGAAATCAATTTCGTTTGTGAACAGTATAGGTATTCGTAGATTAATGTTTTATATTGGCATTTTTTAGCTGACTTGGTCCCCTCGAACCTTATCCGTATCACATCATAAATTATGTTCATATTTTACAATAATATTAACGTACATATGAGTACTGCCAGCAATTTCGTTTCGAATTTTTAATTTCAGATACTGTATTGACGAGCACGCGGCAGCACCACATCCTTAATATTGGATAACGAAATTCGGAGCACTTGCTGGGAAATTCGAAAGTCGTAAACAGCAAACTCTTGTATTGAATCAATGAAAAAGTTTCGTTGAAACAATGATACTGTTGTTTAAAATTATATGCTCACTGAGTAAATGTTGCTTTACAACACAGGCAATGAAATATTCTCTTTGAAATTGAGGTGCACAATTTCATTGAAATAAAAGAAATATTTCATTTAAATCAATAGAAACGAAATGAACCCTCGCTCGAATTTATTTACGCCTTTGGTGTAAATAAAATCTTTTCTCTCGGTGTAGAATTTTCATGATTTCATTATTATTTCATTCTTAAGATCAAACTTCCTTTTAATTCGGTTCTTCATCCGTATCGAGAATGAAAGAGCTATACATATTCAAGATTATGGGTTTTTCCAAATATACTTCCAATCGGCAATGATCCTGAAAATGATTTCCCCACATTTCCATGTTTTTATAAAAATTGCTCCCAGGTAAAATCTTTGCATAAACGTAGTAATTGTTTGCCTGCATCGATAGGTATATTCTACAACTCGAGGTCGATTTCGCATATTGACGTACACGTGTACCCATAGGGTGGGATCTCAACAGGGATCCTACGCTGCATCATGGTTAATACTATACTTGGAAGAGCTTTTTTTAATATATATTTTCTCCACCCGCTGTGCTGTGTTGTCGGTCGAGAACAGAAGAGTGTATTTCCCCGGCGTGTATTCCCGATATTTGCCAATCACTAAGAGTCCAAACCTGTGCGTTTATGCATCGTTTTATTTGCTTCGAACGTTGAATATATTCCACCCTACGTATGAGTGTACGTATGACGCGTCGGGTGCTTACCATACACGCATATTGCTGTCATATATGTATAGCCCGGTATAAACGGGGTTATATAGTGTTGGTTGCCTCCGACAAGCAACTTCGTGTAGTGTTGCACACCGGGAGGGTGACTGGAATGAAAATAAAATGCTCGGAAGGATTAAAAATTGGCAAATCCGTCGGTCAGACGTCATCGATGCATGGATCTCGTTTCCAATACCCCAGCGCCTGTTCCAGTTATATCTCTTGTACACCGTAGCACGTACTGAAGAGTGCATGTTGCAAAGCTTCACCGGGGTCTGCGGATCGGGCTCGTAAATTCGCAACGTGGGCGATGTTATTTTCATGCACAGGGGATTAAAAATAAAAATTCGTTTCTACCTATAATATTGACGATGGGCATGTCCTCATATTCCTTGTTTCTTTTTTTGTCAGTGTTTATCGAAATAGCTTAGCGATACATCTGATATTTTCAGTCTACCGTTTTCTGAAACTCTCGCGGTGTTCGCTCTACTCATATTATTTTGGACATCCATGAATGATGCACAGTATTCTTTTGCCATATTTCAAAACTGTTTCGAATCGAGAAAGGACGTGTTAAACGGATGGTGAACCGAGCACAATTCAGAACCTTTTTGCTTCCTCATAAAGGAAGCTTTGTTTTCGTGAAAATTTATTTTTTCGAGATTTTCATGTCAGGATACTTAAAGTGGTCTAAAACATCAAGAAAAATGGTTTTTACGAAATGTATATGCGTGCGCGCGCGCGCGCGTGTGTGTGTGTGTATCTATCTATCTTTCGATACGCTTTCAAACGAAATATTTGGTTGATTAAAACGAATATTTCTTCGAATCAACCAAATATTTGTTTCGCCACCCGTAACCGCAGATTCGGTTGGTATTACCAACTTTTTTTATCGGTGTACAGTCGTTGTCGTAACTACGAAGATAGTTGCATGGACGAATAATTATTAGTTGTCACTTTATAGTTGGCTGAACTACCACAATTTCTCTGCACTCAGAGAAAGGTATAGTACCGTCGAAGGAAATCTGTTTGAGTGAACTAAATCCTGCAGTCAAATGGAGCGGACGAAATGTATGTTTGGGATGACCATAGGATTTAGTTGAATCCCAAACAATGATTTAGTTAAATAAAATCTAATTTCAATTCACTCGAAAACACGCAGATTTTAATGAACTCTTTTTCGGGTAGTTTCAAACCTAACTGAGCTTGAATTTATTGAATGTTTAGCTGATTGTACTCATCAATCAGATGCAGCAACTGGGTTGTAGCAACACTGTAAAAAAAATCTACTTGAAAATTAAAGTACCGGTACCGGAAGTTTTTATTCGCAAACCGACTCTTAAATTTCAAGCACCAATGTGTCGAAAATTCGAATGTAGGACACATGAAAATAATTTGAATTTTATTGAAATAGCAGTGACTTTGTATTTGAAATTTAATGTACCGCGTCAAATATTTCTGATTATGGTACATAAAATTAATGTACGTCATAGATCTTTTATTGCAAAACGGTACCTTAAATTTCAA
The DNA here is from genome assembly GCA_949699805.1 of Tromatobia lineatoria. Classification (NCBI taxonomy): domain Eukaryota; kingdom Metazoa; phylum Arthropoda; class Insecta; order Hymenoptera; family Ichneumonidae; genus Tromatobia; species Tromatobia lineatoria. The sequence continues at coordinate 13,654,915 of OX453042.1, read as the reverse complement.
TCACATATATGTTGGAAATTTAAAATGGGTTTAAAAACAAAAGAAAATAGAACTATTACTCAGGCATTATTTTTTCAGACATTTCACATCATTAGAAATTGTAGGGTATTGGTTATTGCTGAAGAAATTTTTCGTCTACCTCGGGGTTTGAACCTACGACCTTCCTATCTAAGTACCTAACTACGCACGCACGCTACCAACTACGCTATCAACGACTTAGAAGTTTTGGATACTAAAATGGCATAACAGTTATACATATATTATTCTCTTAACCGTACTTATCATTGACATATTCATTTTTTACTGTTACCGACATTTTCAACAGCGTATTATCAACTTTTTTTTACAGTAGCAGAACACGAATACAAAACATTGTATACGTGTTTAAAGATTTGTAAATTCACAATAAATATCGCTTAAATTTACAGTTAGGTACATTAATTTCGAAAACAAAATGGAAATTTACAGCACTCAGTACTTGAATCACAGTTTCATGCACAAATTTTGTAAATTTCATATACATAAGTACATTAAATTTACAATCTTTTTTTACAGTGAAACCAATATTTTGTTACACGGATGAGGATATTTAGTTGTTGACAGCTCTCATGATATTTAACATGCACTCACAACAAATTCATTGAATCTTGCAGTAAACTTCTTTTGACTATAACATTGAAATGAATCAATGTACCTACACGTTATGCAACAATATGTTTAGTTGTATGGACTGTTTGTCATTTTAGATCCTGACGTAATTATAAGAAATAACGGGTGAATCAAACGAATGTCCCTATCATACAAGAAAATGTTTGGTTACTTCGACCAATTTGTCTGTATCCATTAAGTAAGTAACGAGACGGCTTGAACTAAATAACTTTCTTTCTATTAACTCATTGAATTGTTGAATAAAACTAAATCTTTTTTGAATGAACCAATAAAATTAGTCAAAGAATCAAAAAACCATGCAGCTCGGTAAAACCATTATTCAGTTGAATTAATTTTGATGTAATTCAGCTAACAATCCATATGGTTGAATCGGAATGGTAATTTGAACTTGATTATGATTTTGTTTCAAGCTAACAGATTTTGTCAGATGAACCAAGTCGAACTTAACGGGAATAAATTTAGTTCTGTAGAAACAAAGGTACCTTGACTATATATATATAGTTGACGGTACTATTCCTTTCTCTGAGTGTGAGTGTAACGAATCATTTATGATGATATGATAAAAACATTATGAATCCCGTTCGGTAACACGAACCTCCTTTTTACATCGCAATTTCCTACTAATAATTAGATCGAATTGATTTCCATCAACCCTACAAATCGTGACATACCAAATTTGGCTCAGTGATAGAACCAATGCAAAAAATCAACCAATGATACAAATCTTTAAAATTCGAATTTGTTCAGAAAAAAGTGGTGAAAGTGAATTCTTCGAACAAACTTCTTTAAAATGTTTCAAAAAGTATTTTTGCAAAGAAATAATTTTTTTATGACAGGTTTTTCTTGAGAAAAAATAGCTCTGAGACTTTAAGTGGTGCATATTATCAAATTTCGGAAGAAAAGCAAGTCTAAAGCAGCACCGCGCTATGAACGCGAAGAGGCATCTCAAAAATTCCTTCATGCTTGTATAATGTAAGTTCCAAAGAACCCATTTTCTCCACCATAATGGGATTCATCTCCAGCTGTAGAAGATATAGACCGGAACTCTTCAGTAGCCCATATTCAACATATTTACCCTATATGCGACATATTTATATATTACGAGGAACGAAGAATTTTTTGGTTCAAATTTTTAGTACAATAGAACTGTTGTATTGAGTCAATAATTTATGTACTATCAAACTTACTGAGTTTTGCGACGCCAAGCTGTTTTTCTGGATTAGTAATCGTAGCGATGAAGTCTTAATTCGGTTGGTCAATTTCCGATGATAATTTTTTTACCGTTCCATATACAATTTTTTTTACAGGCCCCCTCATTGGTCGAGTTCCAGAAAGACCTGCCGAAGAAGTTGGTGACGTCGTGAAAACGAGTTTAACGGATCTGAGCGACCATCCCGGCCCACTCGATATGAATGAAACAGACAGGCCGAGAAAAGTGCGCAGATCCCGCACGACATTCACCACTCAACAGCTTCACGAATTGGAGAGAGCCTTTGAGAAGACGCAATATCCTGACGTTTGTTACAGAGAAGCTCTTGCCCTACGATTATCCCTATCCGAAGCTCGAGTGCAGGTCAGTAAAAAAAATAAAACGTAACGTTAGATTCATAGACGTTTCTCTGGACTTAAACGGCATAGATTCTGATACTATCGCACTTTCTGAAATCGATGGCATATTTGAGGCATTCTTCATCAATTCAGCCACTTTTTATTCGAACCTCTGTGATAAGCCCAATAATGGGACACATTTCAGTAACACCTGAAAGTACTCGCTCCTAATTTTTTCAGATTTTTTAATCCAATATTACTGAAAATGGGGTATTTTTTTAAGTCGATATATCTCGAAAGATTAAACTCATAGAGCATAATTGTTCCAAGATAAAAGTTGTAGCTTGATGTGAACTTTTCAATGAAAGTTTTCGACCTTTTTGCGACCTTATAATATTACTTTTCTGCTAAAAAAATGTAGATTATTTTTTTAACCAAAAAAGACCACTTTTTTTTCTGAAAAAATTACAGAATCTCTGCGTCTATGTATTGACAACATTGAAAAATTGCCAGAATGGGCCGATCAAAGTTCCGAAAGAAAAAATAATTTGTTGTAAGTAAAAAAAAAAAATGATGTCCAGATAACGATTTAGAAAAGTCTATCATGGATCAACTATCGCATAAGCGATGATAAATCAATAAGATCAAACGATCAAAGAGGGTTGAAAAAGAAGTGTCTGAATTGAGGAAGAAACTCTCATTTATATCTGTAGTAAATTAAGTTTCCCTCAAATATTAAAAAACTGACAGTCAAATTAAAGAGTGTGTTTGACTTCCGAATATTTCAGAGGTACCAAAGTTTTTGTAAAAAATTTTACATTGAAATTTCAGTAGTGAGCGTAGCGATTAACGGTTTCATCGCTTTCAAGCACACACACAATTTTGGGTTTATAAACTCATGCAAGTATTGAATGTCATAAAAATAATATAAATCCCTTTAGAATAAACCACACTATCGATCTGATACGTCAAAGTTTATTCAAAGGTAAGTTTTTCTCATAAATTCTCGGAGTCAATGAGTGCGTCAACGAATTCAAATGATCCCCTCTAAAAAAGGAGATGGCACATCGAAAATAGAGATATCAAAAATTAAAGCCAATTTTCAAACGTATCGATCGGTTCCCGATGGCTCGACGTAAAGCCAACTTCAGACAGTCATCGTTGCTGCGGTCACGTATCGCACGCGTTTTGAATGGTTTAACAGTTGTGGATTAGAATACGTTTTTCTTTGCGAAAAAAATATTGCACCCCGAAAGTCGATTATTTCGAAATACTGCAGCGGAAATAGAGTCATAAATATTCGCGAATTGTATAAACATATTCAGCCACAAGAAAAGACCGATGAAAAAAATACGTGCGAGCAAAGCGAGCACGTTGTTACTAGTTACGTTATGAACACCGCTGTCACTTGCATATTCGAAAATATTAGAATTTCGCCACTTCGTGTGTTTGCTGTCCAAAATGGCAACGAACGAAATTGGGGACTCGTGGGCGTCACGAATATTATTTCTCAATCATTTTACTTTCAAAGTAGGTAAATCTTATTCAGAAGATCTCAAAGTACATATTAAAGATTTTTATTTTTCACGTCAGCAGTAGGCAAACTGAAATAGTAGAAAAAACGGGGGCGTGGTTGTAAAGATTTCAGAAATTGGGTCGTTTACGCATTTCAACCCGTGTATTAATCAAATAATACCCTCCTATTATTTCAATCAGCAATCGGCGAATTTTTTTTAAGTATGAGCAACCAAACTTCAAAATTTTACAATAATTTTACGTCATTATTAAGTTGATTTTCCAAAAGAAAAATTAATTTTTCTCATATGTATTATACGAAAGAATTGAAAAGAATATTTCTGCATTGAATAGGAAATTTAGTAATAAAAGAAAAAATAATCGCGAAATGCCTGCTATTATCAAGCTTAAGAGCCTTACACCTTTTTCGCCTGCTTTCGTACATTGGCATCTTCTCAATTACCTCATTATCATTGGGGACGTTTGTTTATCGAATATAAGGCGTTTGTTGAAATTCGAAGAATTCGACGGCTTCTAGAGTACCGAGAAATAAATGCGATTGAGTGCCTTCGTTATTAACGTCATTCTTATATAAGCGGACGCCGAGAGGTCCTCGGTCCTTGAGGAAGGCGCTCTCCTAGCCGCGACGGTGGTACAAGGGCTCTTAGCTAGGGTTCTCGCTCGCTTGCAACTCGAACCCCCGCCCACGCGGCCACTTAACTAATTACCGGCCATTGTTCTCAAAATCCGGTGAGCGTCGTTACTTTGCTCTCTCGTGTAATGTTCCATTAATTTTGCGTTGTTCCGTGCTCCCGTCGTCTCGGTGAGACTTTATCATGTATCTCTGCCGATTCGACAAAAAAAAAAAAAAAAATTATGTAAAGGGTTCTTCTCTTGCCGTTAAAATGGAATTAAAAGAATCAGAATTGAGGATTGAATAAAGAACTGATGAATATTATGTAAACGGGCTTTTTTCGTTAAAATACATTTCTGAAAGGAAGGGAGCTAAGTAAACATGATAATGAACTGATTTAAAAGTATCTCACTTATTTGGTCGTTAGTATCATTTGCAAAAATATGTACTGTTGATTACGTAATTGAAGTTTTTTTTTACAGTTGCGAAAGTATCTGTATACGCTTAATTGCATATAATTTTTTTTTTCGATTTTACACTCTTCACATTTTTGTAAAAGAATATGTAAGCCAAACATACCCAAATAAATCTGAATTGCGTTTAAGTTATCTCGACCATTCATTTTTTTATAAAAGTTTTGTTTCATAAAAATTGGTAAATCTACAATCTACGTAAGATATATTTAAAAAAAAAAAATTCTAATTAATGGCTATTCCTCAATTTTTATTTAAATTTCTCGCAATGAAATATTATTTATTATCCCAAAAAAATACTTTTTGATTTATTGAAAATGTCTCCACCTTTTCACTGTTATCTTATATTTTAACTTATTGATCGTTCGAAATTCAAAATACGTATTCCGATGAATCACGACTAAAAAATTTCATATAAAAATTATTAAAAGTCATACATTTCATAAAACACAAAAGAACCTTTTCTCGGTAAAAATGTGTATGCGATAAAACTGTCGTTATAATGTCAATTTCATCTAACAATTTCGCAGCGATGCTTTAACTAACTACCAGTAACATTTCCAGTTTTCTCCAGCCGAACCCGTAAAATGTCACTTTTAGAAATTCCAAATTTCCACGTTTATGAAAAAAATTCCCAACGATATCTACAAAATTGTATAGACTGGTTGGAATCGTCAGTTTTCTACATATTTCTCCGTCAGACAAGGGGCTCGGAGTAAACTATGAATCTGGCCCGGGTATTTGATTGGCTGGACAGCGAATGAAAAAGCGTCGATTTTCCGACGCACCTCCAGCGCAACACAGTCTCTTTATCGCGTCAGAATGCCATTGAATGCGAGCCGGAGTTCAATCCGCTGGCACGTACACTCCAGAGATAGCAATACCCATATAACGGCGATCTCGTGTGCATCGGCTCCGCTGAAATTACTTTTCTATTGCTGCAAAATTGGTTACTCGATTAGCGTAACTATCCGACACCCCGCAGCAGGGGCGGTAGCAGTTGTGGGGGTGTGAGAGTGGAATGTAGCGGGATATTCGAAGCGTTGAAGGGTGGAAGAGGGACTGCCGCCCTGCACGCGGTCCGCGTGCCGTTCGCTGCGAGAATCACGCGGTTCATACGAGCTCATAATATATATATATATATATGTATATATATAAAAGCCTATATATATAGTGTGGAAGTCGTGGATATAGTGGAAACGCAAAGGTTTCACCGCGGGTTGGGTGAAACGCAGGGAGGGTAACGCTCACTCGCTCAGTCGTTGTGAAAAGAGACAGAGAGAATTCCCCGATTGGCCCATTGTGGTACAGCGAAGCGACAATGCCGGCAATTGGCCGTCGCTCGACAAAACCGCTAAATGATCCGCCGTCGCAGTGGTGCCACGGCCACTTTATTTCAATCTCGGCGTAGCCCTCCGCATCTCTCTGGCATCCCTTCGATGTCAATGTATAGATGTATGCTATATATTTCGCCTCACCTAATGCCATTATGATTCTCGCGGTGGTGGCGATGCCACGAGACCGATTTCCGCATGGCTCTGTGTGGAGGATGGTAATTTTTCCTTTCATTTTTTTTTTCGATTTTTCAACGCTGCACAGCGATGGGACTTAGTATTGTTGCACTGTTATCTTTTTTGTGTACTGAAGAGGTTATTAGTTAGTATCAGAGAAGAGACTCTTTTTTGTTATCATGCATTTTGTCATGCCAGATTGTACGTCCACCACGAGATTTCGATTTTTCTATTATTAGAATGTTTTATATTGTGTAAGCCACCATGACAATGCAAATATGCAATTGTACAAATGTACAATTTTTCCTTTCTTATTATATTTTTTGATAGCGCCAAGGTTTTACTGTGAATTTACTCTTACTTAGTTGATTGAAGCAAAGTCGAGAAAAATATAAATTTTGCAAAGGTCTTTAATTGTATGTAATATTGAAATAATTTTATTAGAATGGAGAGAATAATCGAGAAAATATTAAGACTTATAGCAGAGGGTGAATTCATTTATAAAACATAGTACATACAAAGTATCGTATACAATGTCGAGAGTCGTGATGGCGACGCAACGGCAAGTTAAAAAGAAATTAATATACATATTGCCAATTATGCATTGAATAAACTTCTTTGGCTATACTTACGTTCATATAATTCAACGTTCCAATTACTTGGAAGGCCATTATGGAGTTCAAATACGCTTTAATTAGCGGGGTGAAATAAATTTTTTAATACGAAAAAATTAGTATTATTTCACACTGCGTTGTCAGTGCTCAGCTTCAAAAGTCTTCTTAACGACGTCACACCGCTATTCGTTATATTTCCTACCATGCGCAGCTCTAACAAGTCTGTAGTGTCTATTCAGAAGCGATTAAATGATTAACATTCATTATCGCTATGTATTGCAGACAGAAGCGAGTTTCCATACATTTTTCGGTATTTTTTATGTAATGTCAGTTCCTCATAGTCGTTTACATAATTTTTAAAACTATTCTCATCGGTTCTCAGTTTCCTTTAAAGGACAATATTTTCGCATCATTGTAACGGGAAAGAAAAACGGGGATGCCGTGAATACCCTACAAAGTATTATTTTGCACATTGCTTTTACACATTCTTTCTGAATTTTATAATGATGACAAGATAAACGAGGACTCATTATACCTTAACTTGTATATCCTTAGCTTTTCGCCGCAAGTATAATCGCGGTTATCTTGTCACCCTTATATAGTTGTACCAATATTTTTTTTGGAACTATTTATTACTGTCGATTTTTTTTCACAAATCCTCGACTTTTTTTTTATTCTGAAATTTATTTCTAGACTACTTTCCTCGAAGTTCCCCGTAATTCAAAGTATACTGACATAAATACACCAAAATGAAAATTGTCGCGATAACGAAGCTTCCACTTTATAGTTCTTTTATACGAATAGAAAATTGTGGCAAGTCGAGCGGAAAGCAAGAGTGGATTTATTCAACGTTAGAGCTGGCAGTTTAGTGCAGAGCACTATATGACCAAGTAGAAAAGCCGCGAGGGATGATAGGTCAGGGGGGAGAAAGCAAAGGGATAGCCGAGGGGTGTAGCAGGGGTTGCACTGTAGCGTACTCCGAGGCCTGAGGAAATCGGGATAATTGTTAACAATTAGCTTAATCAGCCTCGAGTGAGTGAGAGCTTAAGCTTTCGTTGAAGTATCCACCTTGGTAGACGACTGTGCTGGTGATGTGTGCGTCGGGGTTCTCATGCACTGCGTCCCGTCATAACCAAAAAATCGCAACAAATCCTGGTCAGTCTGCGGGTTACCTTTTCTCCACCTTTTTGAAAAGACCGACTTAAAACAGTATCACCGGTAGAAATCATCAGTCGGTCACCTCAGGCGGAAGTCAGAGCTTGAGTAGGACCTGGCCCGGATTAGGATCTAACCTGGGCCTAATCAGGATCCGACCTGGCCCTGATAGGGTTTTAACGGCGTTGAAATTATGCCTAATGTAATCAAATTTGTAATCCAAATTTCTGGTCGAAATTAATATCGGGTATACGACACACCGCGAAAAAAAATTCCATTGTTCCAAATAAATCTTTTTTTTTAAATCACGGTCTGTTTTGTTTGTTTCCTTTCAAACGTAATCTTCATGTATTAAGGGTAGTACCCTAGTATACGGCAAAAAGTGGTTGTATATCGGTTATAAACAAAATAATATACACAGCAGTACTTGACGTCGGAACGAAATGTTAACAAAATAGCAACCCTTTGATTTTCAACCTCTATTTGTAATTGCAATTTTCGACCTTCAAGATTTAGTTTTTTCTTTAAAGTACTACAAAAACACTTGAACATCGTATTTAAAGTCCATTTAAATCAGCACAACCATTTTCAAGATATTAATGGCAGCGATTTTAAAAATCGTTTCGAGGTAATTGAGCTTGAAGAAAGGGATGCTAACTGTTAGTCGATGAGGGTAAATCGCCCATATTTTTCACAATTTTACAAGTTTGATTATCAAATTCGCTCCCAATATTCTACAAACTTTGAGTTTGAATGAATTAATCAAAGAACTATTCTTCCCAAATTCTATTAATGTACCTTTCTTAAAATAATAAAACATTGTCTAACCCCAATATTTAACTACTAATCGACAAACAAACGCAGAACGTCACATCAGTTCCATTAATCAATTTTTATTTATAAAAAATTTGAGCTTGTAACCTTGTGTTAATGAACTTTTGGTCATTTTTATTTCAGGTGTGGTTCCAAAATCGTCGTGCTAAGTGGCGCAAGAAGGAAAAATCGTTGGGCAGGGAAACGACAAACTACATACAGATAGATCAACCAGGTCAGTCACTAATCCATATACAAATATATTTATACGTATACATACATACATAAGTCATATATGTATAGATAGATCGAGAGAGATACTATACATATCTGTCTTTCTGTATTATTATTCCCGACGTTCGCTGGCGAGGTCATTAATCATTCGTAGAGATAATTAGAAAGTGTCACGAATCGACGCGATGAGCCACCTGTGCTGGACTGAGAATTATCGCTTGTGACTATAGCCAATGGACTCGTTCATAATGTAGCGTAGTTTGTCGCAGGAAGCGTAATGAATGTGAATACGTGGATTATTCGGTCTGTAGTACACGTGGAAAATTACATGAGGGCTCGGCAGGTAATCGTGTCTATTTCCACTGACCATCACTGGTTACCAACAACAACTATCTAAATCACCAACGTTTAATATACCGCCTCACGCCAGATAACACTTTATATCTGGCGAACCTTTCCACTGTTTTCGTTATATTCCCTGTTGCTTCCTTTTGCTAACACAAAACAAAGTGGTCCGAAAAAATTTCTGGACGGATGGATGTGTTTGTGTGTGTGTCTTCAAAATCCGAATTTCTGCATCTCTGCTTTAACGATTAAACTAAAATTTGATAGAATTCCGATAGAGTGGTAGATGATAGAAGATGATAGAATGCTCCTTTCTTTGTAGATATTAACGAAAAAATTTAACCATGATGTCAGATTTTGTAAGACCGAATTTTACGGAAAAAGTCTGTACGCTCTTTAGCTGCTGCAATTTTTTGGATAATAGGTTTAATGATTCTTAAAAATCAACGTAATGTCAGAAAGAAGATTGGTAGTGAATTCAAACTTTATCTATAAAACGGTTCGGATTTTATGGAATTGCAAATTTTTTTTACATTAATGTTCTTGATACTAACTAACGTTAACTTTAACTAATGCAGCTCGAATTTTCAATAAGGGCTAATTAATATCCAGGTGCAGTGCATATTAAATTTGTTAAAGACCAGTGAAAAAATTCGGATTTTCTAAACTTTTGATTCTTCAACATTTTTTAACATCGAAAAATGTGTTTTCAATTTTGTACATAGGTAAACTAATACTCAGCAATATATATATTAAATTACGCAACGATCGATAAAGAACTTTAGATTTCATACCAATTTGAATTTCACGACTTTGTACCGTTTAAGTTTTCGACACATCTGACAAAAAAAGCTGAAATATAAGACATGTATATAATGACATGCACTGATATTCGGTATCAAATTTCGTAAAAACCGGGACACGCGTTAGCATTTTATAGAACATTGAATTCATTGAAATTATAAAAATACAAAAGTTGCTAAATCGAAATTTGTACATTACTTTCTCATTTTGCACTTTTCTGAAAGCTTCCTTTATGAAGAGGCCTTATTTGGGCAGCTTTCACCTTTTTCACGGTAGAAATTGTGGAAGGCCCGATCTTACCATTTTTTTAATCACTATCGATAGGATAAAGGAATTGGAAATCGTCTGGTATTTTCTTGATACTACTACATAAAATTCAGAGGGTTCGCCACCCCGAAATGGACGCTCTTTTCAACCCCTACTTCTTATACTGTTTACCCCGAGAGCACAACTACTTCTCGATATTTAAGCGATTCCATTCAAAGCGGCCTGTTCGCCTTCTTTTTTTCTTTAGTACTTCCCTTTCTGTTTCCTTCTCCCTTTCCTCCCTTTTCGTTTGCTCTCTTGCCTCTCTTCATCGCCGTTCAATCAAGCCTGCAAGTCAATCGAGCGATCCTTGAGCACAGCAAAGCGAGATAGAGACAGAGCTCTTCTCGAGAGGGAGAACAAACATTGAATACATTATTGGGAAGCGAAAAGGCGAAACAAGAGGCCATATGCGACTCTAACTGTCCTTTTATATTAATCTGTTCATCTTTTTACTTCTCCAGTTTACAAATTAAATCTCTATTAGCAAATAAACCTCCTTCTGTGAATCATACTTTTTTTTATATACAAAATAACACAAAATTTACGATCTCATTGGCTCTATGTATTTTGGAAAATGTATTGTATTCGACATGATTCCATTCGAAAAAAATGTATGGAAACGATGATGTCGATGAAGTTCAACATTTACCTTCATTAAATTTCGTTTACACCGTTTTCACGGAATTTTACACTGAATTCGGATATTTTGCTATCGTTTCGGCATGCAATCAATATTATAAACTTTCAATGATTGAAAATGAATGCCTCGATCATAGCAAGCGAAGTTTAACACTGATTATTCTACGATACTTTAATTACTTATTAGCCCAATATTTTTATAAAATTAAGAGCTAGCGTATAGGAAAATGTTTTTTACTGAATTGAAAATTTATTGAACTATTGACGACTGCAATAATTTCGCTGAAAATATGATGAAACAATGAATTTCAGCTTGTCAGCTGACGTAACAAATTTGCTACACTGCAGGAAAAGCTTTCACTTATTTTTAAATCCTCAGATAAAAAATCCAAGCAAAATTCATAAATAGTGAAATTTTGCCATGCAATGGGATATACGAGGAATATTAGTAAAAAAATAATTTACTCATTCTCATTTGTCGGTCTATTACTTCCGTAAATAACTCAATAACTTCTGTAGAACGCTTTGGACTGCAGTGAATTTTAATGTGTATCTTCTATGTTCAAAACGCAGTTTTGACGTTGAAAACTTCTCCTTCTGATACTTTACCTGAAACAAAAAAATTAATTAATACAAGTTTCACGATTCAGACTTCATGAACGAAATTGAAATGAAACGAAAAATATCAATTAATTAAAAAGAAACATTTTTTATGTCTGTCTCACAGGTTGTCCAGATCGTATGTATCCAGAGGCTTCAGCAGGTGCAGGGTTTCCATGGTATATGCCGTCGGTATTTTCGTCGCCATGGGCTACGGGTTCTCAAAAAGTGACGCCATTTCATGCTCTTATATCCCAGTACATGAGCCTACCATTTCCGGAAAATGTGGCGTCACTAAGTTCTCTTCTACCGGTTGTGGGTTTCAACCCAGCCACGGGTTTCAATCACAGAGAGCTGGGCCCGGGAGCACATTATCCTTTGAGGTCGAGCCAACTTCAGCAACAGCAGCAACACGCTCATCCGCTCAATCTTGGAATTCAAAATCTGCCGCAAAATTTAAGCTCCAAATACGGAGAGTCGCGGGACTCTGAAGACTCGGGTTCGGGTTCGGAAGATGGAATGAGGAGACAGAGTGCCGAGGTTCTTAGAGTCAAGGCACAGGAGGTATTGCGTAAAGCCGAAAATTAGATAACGATTAATAGTGTAGAAAGAGGAAGAAAAAAACCGTGATTTTTGCAAATAAAGTATGTAGTTATTTCGCGAATTGGTAATCGATGATGATTCGATTTACGGTTCTGCGGAATGAAAAATTAAACAGTGAAGTGAACACTTAAAGGATATTATTAGGTGCATGACAATCCTGGTGCGCGGCAAAGCTGACAGTGCGAACCTCAAATCCTTGTAAATACGACGATTGTCCTGCGAGAAAATATAAACGAACCGAGAAAATTTGAAGAAAAAATACACACACACACACACCGTACATGTTGTTAAAAACAATCCTGGTATAATCGTAAGAGCGAAAAGGGTAACCATTTCTTTAAACAAAGGCTTTAACGAAGATGAATTGCTATTACTACACGAAATTCTTTTTCACTGCAAATCTATGTCTCAACTTGGACCGCAGGCGGTCCTTATTTTGCTCCATGGAATAACATCGTCACTGTAAAATGACTCTTGATAAACCTCGTGTCCAATAATGTTCTCAATTAAATCTCATTATAATCTAGCTTCGAAAATCGATGAATCATCGCTTATTTTGATTCCTGACCTAATATTCCGTGGAAAGTTTGCGGCAATTATTGAATAATTTCGTGGAGAGCAAAAATTCTTTTTCATAAAAATGTTGTTTTTATTCAAGTGAAAAATGAGAGGCCATCCTCGGGGATGCAAATGTGAGAACAAAGGATTTGTCAGACTTATCCTGTTCCAAGTGTAAAAATTCTACTAGCTATTTTTTTCGTGACAAATAATGGGCGTTTTGGCGACAAGCGGTTGAGCATCACTGATAATCGAGAGCAACACGTGAACGTCGGAGAACAGTAGCCGAGCTGCTCTGATACTGTCGACGCATAACAGTTTTGCGTTTACCATCGGGTTCGCATTCCAATAGGAAGCTCTTTGCTTCCTCTTCACGTCGCCAAGTCTGGCCACTCTCTACCCTTTCGATGCGATGTATGACCCGCGCCCTACCTGCAGTCAATTATTATTAATTCCTTGGCGTCTGTCGACGCGGGTTCAATATACATATATGGAAGTTCCGTTCAGGAGTCAGAGGCATGGACAGGTGTTTCAATTGAGAAATTTCCGGGGCGCCTAGAGCCCGACGATTGTGGTCGCATACCTTATTGCTCTCGATAGTATTAAATGGTGGTTGTCTCATATATTTCTTCATTCTCGCTTTCCTCATCTCATTATATACCAGAGTGAATAAACAATTTTTGAGAATACAATAGTAGGAGTAATCGTTAATTGTTGACAATGCATAACATGCATGTGTTGCCAATTGGCCATCCACCGCGGTCCTTCAGCCTGAGAATTTAGTATTAAATTACATGACACAAGAAGCGAAAAAAATACATTTTTTATAGTACTCTCAAGTGTCACAATTCCATTTTTCTGCAGCAAGGTTTAGGTTTTTTTTATTAGTTAAATCCAAAGAATTGCAACAAAAAATATCAAAATCGTCTTACAAACTGTTTTTTCTACGATTTGGGTTGCTCAAGGTATTTTACTGACGGCCGGCAAGAAAATTCATTCTTTACGTTTGTCCGATGATATTTTTTATTGGATCTCAAAAATATTCGTTAATTCAATGTAAAAGTATACGACAGAAAAAGAAAAAAATCAATCGTGTGGTTCACCGTCAAGTATAATAATAAATTCTCGGTGAGACAAAGTGCATTTAATATTCTGTGCGATTAATTTTCCGTAACGGTATTTGATCATGTAGAAAAATCCAATTAGAAGGGTTTACATTTTTTTCAATAGAGGACTTAAAGAGTTTTATTAAAAAATATCGAAACCATTCTGCAAACGTTCTATGAAGTATTTCCCTGGAGGGTAGCAAGAAAATGTATTCTTTACATTTATCCGATTATATTTTCTATTGTAATCTCAAAAATTGTTGGAACACTGTAATAAACAGAGCCCGGGTTACCTGTAAAGTGCTGGAAACGCGTCACGATTACTTTCATTTGAGGACAGCGCCGATGGATAAAGAGAAAGCCCAATTATTCTTGAAGTTATTCTATAAATATGAATATAGATATAAATATATATTATATATATATATATATAAATGAATTTATTTCGAACTGTATTATACGCTGTATGATAAACAAACAATTTTACGTTCGTGTAAATATGTAGTTAAAAGATTATTATTATTATTAATATCATTACGATTATTGTCATTATTATTACCATTATCGTCGTCATTATCATAAAATATGATAAGGAACAATGAAAATATACAAGAGTGAAATAAACCAAAACCGATTTAATTATTCTACTGTCCCAAACTTTGAACCCAAATATGAAGAACGTAAGATTAACTTCTATTAAGAAACCTCCCGAAGGATGAGAATTTTTGTACTCGCGGCGAACAATCTTGACTATTTTAATTCATAAAAATAATACGACAAACGGAAGTATTTTTAAAACCTTTTATTATCATAGTTTTTCGGAAATTTCAGGATTGGTAACAAAATCAATAGAAACCCCCTTGTCAGTTTAGCCAAAAATGTATCGCAAATATTGTGTTTAACCAGGTAATATTGAAAAATGCCCAAATTAATGATTTGTGATCTTTTATCCTTGCGACAATGAGATGAACAATTAAATATACTTAATCTTGAGAACTCATTCGATTTTTGTCATACGGTCAAATATTTCAGAAAGGAAAACCGAATATTTCATTATTTTAGTCACATGTGCTTGAACAATTCTATTTCTCTAATAAGCAAATGATGAAACTGAAGTTTGCAAAGGCCAAAAGTTTTCGCGAAATTCTAATAAATTATTGTCAAAGAATTGCGAAAAAAAACAGCGAACCAACTTATCATATCGCATATATCTGAGTAATTCAAAGAAAATTTCTTTCATTGGTCTTGCGAAATTGCGCATCAATTTTTTTTAAAATGTTATGCTACCTAAATACTCTTTGTTACACGATTTAAAAGTGAATATTTTTCTTATAACACCAGCAGCTACGAAAGTGACATTCTTTAACGAGAACCCTCTTTTTTTAAATTGACCGCGGTCTCTTTGAACTAAAAACAATAAAGTTTCTACTGGCGTATTCGCAACACGAGACTTCCTCATCACATTTGTTATTGCCGTGAAGTTTTGATCGTGAATTTACTGGAATAACGTGACGAAATGTACGAATAGAAGTTACAGGCGTTTCGTCCATTATTTGCAAGCTACGTTTCTGAATGTAATTTATTATAATCGCAGTTTCGAATTCGAATTTAAGCTACGACCCGCACTCGGAAGGTGGCGTCCGCGAGTACGTTCGTGCTTTCTCTTCACATTTGCGTTTAGGTGGTGTTGTCGACGGCACTGCAATAATTTGAGAAAAGTCAAATTAACATTTTAGTTATTCGTATCGGAAGTTTCGAATATTACGGGATGTATGAGATCTCCGCAGACTTTGGAATTCATCTACGATGTTTGCGAGTGATGAAAAGATGTATATCACGATCTGTCTTCACAATGTCAACTTCATGAATGTGCATAACCTCAAATTTGCTTTGCTTGTACAATTTTCAAATTTAATATTTGTTGTAAAAATTTATAGGTTTTATTAAAAATTGCACAAGTTCATTGATAGTAGTTCTTGTTTTTAACTGCAAGTCAATATAAAAGTTATTATATTTTAATTTGACGCATACAAAAAGAATTACTTTTGCAAATAGTCAGTAAACAAAATTATGTGATTTACTGCTGCGAAGACTCTAGTATTATCTATGATTCACACGAAACTTATAAAATCGTCGATTGTTAGAAAAAATGGATTATAATATCACGGGTCTACTAAATCAATGCACAATCTATACTTTACAAAATGGACATTAGCCACAACAGATAGTTTCTGAAATCTTATTTGAGTAACTGAAAAACCACAGAAGTTTTTGCTATATAATAAAACATTTGCTATTCAGCTTCTTAACTTATTTGCAAGTAATTCTGTCTGTATGTATCAGAGTGAAGCAGGATAACTTCCATATTAGTATGTGGTCCAAAAATGAATCGAAATTTCCATTTAACTTCCTAGATAGACATTTGGCAGCAGAGTGACGGCATATTAGCAGCACTAGCTGCAGAGCGTGCCGTCAGAAAGCTGTTATCTGCGACCGCAGTAAGTAGCGTTCTAACGGCACAACGTGCCTGAACGGGCACACTGCCGGCACAGCTGCGACACATCGTGCTAATTCGGCGAGTTGCACGATGTGCCAATGTTTCGGCACGTCGTGCCGTAAGAACGCTGCTTAGTGCGGTCGCAGGTTACAGCTTTCTGACAGCACGTCGTGCACCCCGAACTGCACGTTTGTCTTATTGGGTTTTTTCATATTTTAGGTATCATGTTGGAAGGAGTAAAAATTGTAGCTTGGATTTCAATACAAAAACCAGGATTTTAATGCAAAAGGCACATACTAAATTTCCTCGCGTTCCATAGATTTTTTCAGGGGTTATTGCACTTTTGAACATACAGACTCCAAACACACAGACAGACAAAGAAACATATAGACAGACAGACAGACAGAAATGAATGAATGTATTTAAAAAAATCTAAGATACTTAAAACATGCATTTCTATCAAAATCTAGGAGACAATTTTTTTTTTTTCAGCAATATTTTCTCTGTTTACATACATTGTATGAGATGAGAAACTTAAAATAGGACGAATAGATAAAATCGCATATGAATTTTATTAGAACGTCGGATCAATGCGTCAGCACGCACTACACCCTTTCCCACGGGTTTGGGTATACAATAAGTGTAAATAGACTTTCCCTCACTGTCGCCGTCTGCCCTTTTATACATCCCCGGGATTCGACTAATCGAGCAATAGCGAAGACCTCATGTACGATATTTTCGTCGACACGTTATGTCTCTAATAGTGTGAAGAGCTAAAGGAGTAATATAGATATATAGAATATACACATGCATCTACTATTTATTACACATATATGAGGTCCGAATCGTCGCTTATGTTGGCGACACGCACAACGGCAATTACAATCGTACCAATTTATTTACGCTATCGCGGTCTATATCGTTCCTGCGGGATTGCAGTGCTGCGCGGTCAGATACAGTCAGGGTTGGCCGCTACTGAACTACCCCGAGGCATTTCGGCGATCGGAAGTCGTCATTAATGGTCGCGGGGTTGCTCGCCTGCAATTACCGCCGCTAGCACCTGCGATGCTCCGATACGTATATACACGGACCGGTACGGAACACCGAATTATATTAGAGGCCCAACGATGTCGCGACAACCCGTGCCTAGTTTCATTATTTATCGCTGCATAATGGCTCATGGTCGAGAAATTAAAAAATATCGAAAGATCAAAATAACGACTACACGTGTGCGATCCTCACGATAGAGTCGAGGTAAAGTCAAAGAAGAAAACAGGGAATTTAAATGGATATGTGTAGAGTACACGTTTTTTTTGTAATGGAACATTGGACTTTTTTAAAAATGTGAAAAATGTGAAAAATGTGTCGTAATTTATCGATGCGTAATGTCTCATGCTCAAGGAATTTAAAAATATTGAAAAACAAAAATAACGAGAACACGTACGAATCGTATATGAATCATGATACGATTAAGATAAAGTCGAAGATGAGAACAGGGAATTCGAATTGATGTGAGAGTCTATATTTTTTGTAATAGAACATTAGGTTTTTTCACTATGATTTATTGACTTTACATATGAGGCTTTTTGACTATGATTTATTGACGGAATATTCCATTTTGATATTTAAAGGCAAATTTAGGATAGTTGATTACGAGTATAAATTTGGAGGTTACTGAAGATTAGAGGGAGGCCCAACGATGTCGCGACGACCCTTCTAGTTTCATAATTTGTCGCTGTATAATGTTTCATGGTCGAGGAATTAAGGTAGTCCTCCTATACGGTCTAACGCCGTATAAGTGCGAGGGAGAATTAAACAAAATTTACAAACAGTTATCGATGTGATAAAAATCTGAAAAAAATCGAGCGTATAAAAAATGCTGAAAAGGTTATTTTGGCATAATACTAATTAAAAAATGTTATTGACAAATTAATTAAATAAATAATAGTGCAACAAATTACCCGACAACCTAACTTTTTTTGTTATGTAAAACGTTTGTTTATTTTTCTAAATACGTATGTTTTTTTCAGATTTTTTTCAGATTTTTTTCTGATTTTCAATTTTACACTTGGAAAAAATGGCCATTTTCAAATATCAGATAAAATTCTAAAAAAAACCACACGTATTCAGAAAAATAAACAGTTCATTTTTATAACAAAAAAAAGTTAGGTTACCGGGCAATTTGATGCCCAATTATTTATTTCAGTGATTTGTTAATAACATTTTTCAATTATTATTATGCCAAATTAATCTTTTCAGCATCTTTCATATAGTTGATTTTTTCCAGGTTTTTATTTCTCCGAGAACAGTTCGTAATTCTGTCTCGATTTCGCTCGAACTTATGCGATATCAGACAATACAGGAGGACTACCTTAAAGAATATCATAAAACTCAAACAACGAAAATAGTTGTGTGATCCTTGCGATACAGTCAAGGTAAAGCTGAAGGCGAGAACATTGAATTGGATGCGTGCAGCAGATTTTTTTTGTCGTGGAACATCAGGCTTCTTTGACTATTGTTTATTGACTTTAAACAAGAGAATTCCAGCATGATATTTAAATGCAAATGCGGGATAGTTAATTACAAGTATAAAGTATTTGGGTAAGTAGTATTTAGGGATTGCCGAAAATTAGAGTAAAGTATTTTTCTTAAATAGCGTTCCAAGCATAAACGGAAATTGAAAGTAAAAAGAGTTTTTTTAAAATTCTCATTATTTGAGAGCTTTGTCATATTCTTATCAAATGGTGAATTTACATAGTGAATTAGCAAAATATGGAGCGTGGTTCTCACGATAATGGGGCGATAATGTCATTTTTTCGAAAATTTCAGAATTCCATCAGCGAACCGCTTTTCCGATTCCGGCCAAATTCAATACCAAACGATAATAAATCCACTTGCACTCACGAATAATTATTTAATAACGTATTGTTCATTTTACGAAGGTTACGGCCTTTTCACGCTTGAATTTTTTTTTCAAACCTATAAAGCAAAAATGGCTGCGTGAATTCAAAAATTTTGCCATTAAAAGACATTTTGCCGCTTCACACTTGTATTAATTAAATTCCATCTCAATCGATTCAACAATTCTTGAGTTATAGTAAAATAAAAATAACAAAGCCCACACACACATAGAGATTTTTTCTAAGTCCCTTTTTCTAACCTTAATGTTTTGGTCAATGCTGACTGACATAAAAATTTCAAAAAATAAAATCATGAACCCAAAGCTTTCTGTACGAGAAAGCAGAAATGTCTGAATGAATTCGATTAGTCGCGAAAAATATTTGTAATACGTAAAAAATTCCTTCGTCGGAGGGTAATCAGAGGCGATTAAACGCGAGGTGAACTTTGGGAATGAGAACCACCGTTGTGCCGGTTGCACGTTCGAGATTCCGGGAACGGTGGTGCACGCGGGGGTGGGTCTATACGACGAGAAGGACAATTAGATTAAAAGCAGCGCCTCTCGCGGCGGCTTGAGATCCATTAGTGCCCATTGTACCACCCCATTTGTACCCCGTTACCAGCACCCCCCGCTATTTCATTCCGGCCGGTGCAGCACGCGGTAGAACCGACTCTGGTAACTGTAGCGAGTCTCGTATAGCAATAGCTATACGTATATATACATATGTATATATATATATATATATGAATGTATAGATAGAGAGAGAGAGAGAGAGAGAGAGAGTTCTGTAGCCAAGCAGCCCCCGTCTCGAAGCCCAGGTACTTATTCTCAATAGTAATATGCTCACTTCATACTTGCCACGTTTCTCTCGCTTCCTTTTTGCCCCTCCTACCTCATTTCTCACGGGCTCTTTCCCTTTCTGGATCAGACTCACCCCTTTTTCATCCGCCTTCCACTTGGGCTCAACACACCCGCGATTTTCCATATGGGCTTGTATGTGCAGCGGTGGCGCGTCAAAAAAACCGCAGATCTCGCCAAGTGGCAACTGCCGGCCTGAAAAGAATTCTCTGTAACTGTATCGCGAATTCATCATCCCCTGGCGCTCACGGCTGGAAGGGGTTAGTAGTGGCTCATCATGTGGGCATCTCTGAAGCTCCACGTTAACGACACCCAAGCTGAATGACATCAATTAGTCCATACGCTTGTCACGTTGGGCGGATTATTGCCAGCATCCCAAGCCCCATCCTTTTACCCTGCCCGACACGCGCTGCTTTTTTTTCCGCACTTTACTTGCTTTCTTATTCCTGATGTACTTGGTTTTTTACTCTGCTTCTTTTTTATCTTTGGAAGAGATAACTGCTACAAATTTGGTAGATTATAAAATGCTTCCTCATCGGTATACGGATTTTATGAATCTATGTTTATAGACAACTGTGGTAATCATTTCAGATTTTGTCATTGAGGAACTTTCGTTAAATTATTATTATCGAAATAATTATTTTCATTGTTATGTACGGTCTTTTTATTGCGTTTCCGGAATTGTCCAGCCCCGGAAAACCGAAAAACACTGTTCGTCAGGAAAAACACGGACAGATGTATACGTTACCGAAAAATCTGGCTTAATAAGGCCGGAAGTATCACTCGATATGTCATCGGTTTGTTTCTGGGTGTGGTGAAACTCGAAAACAACAAAAAATACCAATTGACCAGTTGCTAATGTACATTTTGTTGAATAAATTGGAAAACAATATCAGAAAAAAAATTCAACTTTTCTGCATTCGTGAATAAAATCTTTTTTTTTTTCAAGTGCAAAATCGCCTATTTTCCGACTCTGAGTCTTACGCATGCGTAATACAGTTTCATTACTTCCGTTGTTGCAAGCATGTAATGTTATTTTTTAGCAAAATTGAGGCGTATACATGGGGAATTTATATTGCCATTACTCCCTAGGAAAAAACAGTTCTTTTCTGCCTGGCATAAGTAATGAAAACCGTACTGGACGTTGGTTAAGAATTAGAATTTCACGCGACCTTGTTGCAAGTACGAAATGTGGTTATTTCTTAGTGACATCAGGAAAAAAGTATGTGACATGAGAGATGGTGATTTCCACCTTGTTTGATTTCTTGTAGCATGATTTACAATTTTTTCGGCTGTGGTCGGGCAGGAAGCATAAAAAATTATCAATCGGCCGTATACAGGTGCATGCAAAATCAGGAGTTTTTTTTTCATATATATACTACGGTTTTACGGATTTAGTGTTCACCGTTATTTAGCGATTAACAAATATGTCGATGAAATAGATGATTTTTTGCTACGAACAGCGGCCATGATGGATGGCAGCGACAACATTGTACGCATTGTTGGGAGTATTGGCGCGCGATTCAAATGTTGCCGCGTTCATTGAAGAGATCCGGTAGTTCTTTCCTAATACAAGAAGAATATATATATATATTAATTAACCTTCTAAATTAGCCTATTATTAACGCGGCACTTCTGCCACATTTGGAATCGTATTTTGGATAATTGAAAATAGTAAAGAGTACTTTGATAATATTTGAAAAAAAAAACCTATAAATAATTCCAAATTGTTGAAATGAATGAAAAAAACCTTTGAAGATGATATGGAATGATATAAGCCGTAAAAATGCTAGCTATCACGGATGAAAGTTTTTATGTAACTCATGTATGCAAAGTGCTACTTTATGTGGCTCCCGGCCCTGACATAAAGTGGCGCTTTTCAATAAGCTGTATCGTAAATACTAAAAGTGTATCATGAATACTGAAACTGTATGGTAAATACTCGAAACCGTATCGAAAATACTCAAAACCGTATCGAAAATACTGTGCACAGGCGCACACGAGTAAATTCATTCGCGACTCGAGTGGTCTCACGTCACGTTTCGTGTGAATATAGCAGGTTATCTCGAACGACGCCTTTTAATCTAACCTCAAAATTGACATTTTGTTTTATGTTTCTCGTGCAATAAAAAATCATTTTGGGTAGATATTGTTACGAAGTTGAAATAAATTAAAAGTCTTATTTAAGTTGTATCGTTTCATAAAAGTTAGCCAAGCATCGTCAACTTACGATTAACTTGATCAACTTTCTTAATTTGATTATACAAGGTCGATCGTGGTAATTATGAAAAAATGTGATACTGTGGTCGATTATAAGTAAGATTATAGTGACATCACGATTAAATAATATTAATGGAATAAGTACGATATGCAAAAGAACAAACAAGTTCTGCTGTCATAGATATCCGATTCACGTACTTATATGCTTATGTCAGGACGGGACTTGATTTATCTATCGTTGAATTTCTAACCACCTCGTTAGGTAGTTAGAAACTACCTGCCTTTGAATTTCCAACGTCCAAGTTATGGTGACTACGCTATCAATTACTTGTAAATTACTGTGAATCAAATTTTGTTATAGACTACATCACGCGTGACATATTATAAGCTGCTCATACCATAATCTAACGACGATGTAATTTCTGATTCACGTTAACATTTCCATAGCATGAGTGTCTTGATATCTGTTAGAATTTCGTAAAATTACTGTTGTACAATTGTTGCACTTGTTGCAAATGGCATACAAATAATGCCTTGCTATTCCCATACTTATCTTAAATATTCAAATTATTATATTCGAAGGAGAGATGATACCTTCAAGTGAGGAAAAAATTGCTGATTTTCATGATTTTTTTTTCAAAGAAAAGATTTTTTCAATATTTTCCAAACTTTGGGTATGTTTCAAGACGATTTTTTGGCTGTTATATCGTTTTTGTTTATTAATCTTCAAAATTGGTCGTGGTATACAGGGAATGTTATCAGACTGTGTAACATGTAAAGTAGGCCTGATGAATCTGATGAAAAAATCCAACGAAGATTTTTCCTTTTATTAAACATTCATACGTACTTGAACAGAGAAAAAGTAAAAAATGTCGATAACTCATTCAATGGTACGCTTAGATACAAAAACATTCAATTATGCAGTGAAAAAATACTTTTTTGTTAAATCACTGAAACGTTTAGGTTCATATTCTAGAACTAGTAGGTTAATAACAATAAAATCTAAAGATTAGGAAGACGTATATCAAATTTTACCGAAATCGGTTGCTTAGTTTCGTAGTTATGTGTCACAGCAGCTTTGAAAATGTATTTATAAGAAAAACGCGTTTAAAGTTTACATAAGTAAAATCTGAGCTGATTTGAATGATTAACCCTCTAATCTGCGATTCCCACGGCTTACAATATGGCTTCAGATATTCCAGAAAGTTGATTATCCTGCATTTGCTACTCTTTTCGGGCTTTTCGAGCTTTTTGAAGCAGATAAAGGTATCTCACCCCTTAAAATCAATTTTGTGCGTAATAGTTTTGTATCCGGTTCTGATTACCAAATCTATATTCTGCACTTGATCGCAGTTGCCGTTCAACTTTCAGATTTCATAGGCAAACTCCTGCGCAACATAAAAACGACATTGGGCTGCGGAAAATTTGCATATAGTTTGTTCGAATTAAATACAATGATTATTTAATGATAATACGTTTCTGTCATAAAGGCATTATTTTTGCAATAATAAACACTTTATTCCTCCATTGATGAAAATAAAACGCAGTAGCGTCGTGACACTAAATACTTAAAAAAGAAAACTGGCGAGAGCTAAGCTGCGAGAGCTAAACTTTGAATTAGAAATTTCTCGATCTGAGCATCGGCTCAGTTTTTCATAATTACGTTGACAATACAATCCCGCTTTCGACAGCGCCTATTCGCGATCCGCACCGTTCTGCCGTTGCTGAAATTTCGGCAACCATTCAGACGGTCAAATCGAATTTAACAAAAGTCTGAAGAAATTCTGTAAGAATTCTGTAGATGATATCATTTTTTGAGAAAATCTTACATTTCAACCACATTAAGTACTAGCCAATTATTATAATTCTACAATTATATGCAATTATTCTTGTAAAGAATACAGTGCATCAAAATGCTGAGGAGCTGGAATCAAAATTTTTAACTTATCGTGGCTTCCAAAACGAACCAAGAAACAAATTTTAGTATTCGATATCTTATTTTATGCAACTCCGTGCGAGAAGTGCTTACTTTTCGCACTAGTGAAATAAAATTATATACGAAACTCGTGCGAGAAACTTCTTCTCAACACGTTTGATTGCAATAACAACTACAGAAACTTTCAAACGTTGTTGTAGTTGTTGCAATAACAAATAACAACTAATCTACTATTATCTGCCGAAGGATGCATTCTAGTCTGATAAAAATTTTCTTCTGGTTTTGGTGCAGAAATCATTATTATTTACCCTTGAGTGTATTGTCATTAATTTTTTCTTATCAAAAAATCTATTTCACATTCCTTTCAGACGAAAAAATGTTTTTTTTTTAGAACGCAATATCAAATTAGAAATGGTATTTTTCTTTTGAATTTTTTGGGCACGAAGCATTTGATTATTGAGAAGGTTTTTGCTGTTCTTGTTATGGAATGTTCGACGATTCATCAATTTCATTCAGCATGGTTAAATTTCGTGAGTCCATGAGACGCGAGGATATACATTGCTAAGCTAACGACGAATGTTTGAAAGAACCGGAATACCATGTTCATGGGTTCCTGTACTTCATCGAAGCGTTCGCACGTTGTTAAGCTGAGTGTACGGTTATGCTTAAAAATTAGTGTCATTATATGGTGGTAAGGCTTCTTAATACCATGTACAGGGTGTACACACTTCATTAAGACCATTAGAAGGCATCTGGGTATTATGGCTCGCGCTGTGAGATTGGCACGCCATCCACGAGAACCTATGGCGCAACAATACATGGGTGGGGGACCGATAGGTGCTCTACACACCATGAAACCGACCCCACAACTCTTCACATCGTCATTCGTTTCAGAATTAATATACCACGTGTATCGTGGTCGCACGATTAGGGGATTGAGGTAAACTATATTTATGCGATCGAAAAAAAAATTCTGGGTTCTGATGTGTCATTAGTTTATAAGAAAATTGATCGAAAAGGGCAATACAAAATCACTATTTTTTAGGCTAAGAACGGATATTAGAAAAGTTCGTTTTGAATGATATATCTCGCTTGAACTCACTTTTTAAATATTTAAAAGAAAATTCTGTTAAAATTCTATTTAAGATAATTTTGAAGGCGTATACTTTGATTTGATTCCCACATTTTCTAAGATACCACCATTAAAAAAAAATTGATCTTCCATCAATTTAATCGTATCTCAAAAGCGGTTACGGATAAAAATTCAGAAAAAATCGTGTATTCGCCTTTAATTGGATATTAAAGAATTGCGAAGTTCAAAAAATATTGACGATGGTCGGACTTTTGGGATTTCAAAATCACAAAGTACTTTATATATTCAAAAAAATCATAAACTATGTATTGCAAATGAGCTGTAGAAAATGTATGGGCTTTCAAATTTCTTCACACTTGTCTGAAATATTAGGTAAGCTAAAAATTTCTATACATTGTTCAGTTGTACATAAGAAGAATTTTTTCGGCATCAAAGTAGTTGTTTTCTTTACTAAAATTGATAAAGTTGTAATTACTTAATAAAAATTATTGTATAAAATTTTGTCAATTCTACCTTTATTTCATATTGCTCTATTAATGCCCCAGGAATGTTTACAGAGCAAGAAATTTATATTCAGGTTTCACCGCTAGAACATATATTTTTTAATGACATGATTAGATAAACAAGATCAATATCTGTCAATGATTATCAGCAATTTACTTCCAACTCCCTCCTCTTAAGCAAAGACTATGATAGTCTCCCCATAGAGGTTATAATACCACTCGTCCTTATCCAATGACAAGCTTATCTCTACTGCCTGAACCCTATTAGTTATTTTATTGGCTACAGGTGAATGATACCGACTTATTTTCACGATATATTCCTATCCCCATCATATTTCCTCGCATTCTATAGGATATATGTAGCACATGAAAGCATTCATCGTTTCCAACTCACTGTAATGACGCCCGAGTGCCAGGATGATGTTCGATTGAAAAGATCAAAAGCATCCGGTGTAGCAGAAGCATTTCGGAAATTCGCTTTTTCAGCAATACCTGTACACTGTGTATAATAGGTACATACATACATACATATATACATCCACATACATACATATATCCATGCACATACACGTAGTGTACTATAGAGAAAATATAAGGGGACCTTTTTCGCTCGATCGATTCGAGCGAATGGCCGGCGTTTAACGGGTGATAAAAGGTGCGTCAAGGCATGCGTGCGTGCAACGGGTGGTGATGTCGGGGGGGGGGGGGGGGGCACCGAGGAGACGCGCAACGCCGCGGGGGTCCCTCTCAACCCGTGGCACTCGCCTTACATCTATTC
Organism: Tromatobia lineatoria; assembly: GCA_949699805.1. Taxonomy (NCBI): domain Eukaryota; kingdom Metazoa; phylum Arthropoda; class Insecta; order Hymenoptera; family Ichneumonidae; genus Tromatobia; species Tromatobia lineatoria. The sequence continues at coordinate 13,628,001 of OX453042.1, read as the reverse complement.
ACGTGGGACTCACCGCGACAATGTCCTCCGCGAGCGTAAAGCAACCCAATCTATCTCGTTGACGGTCTCGTCAACGAATAATAATGAAAAGCTACGGTACAGCCGTGTAGGCTACACATGTTCTCGTCGATTAATGCGGACTTGAAATCCGACCGGAATCGCTAACCCAGCCCATCACTTTCCTTTGTACGTTGAAAAATTAATTCCCTCGGCAATATAGAGAGCGAGATCAACGCGTCGGCAAACAGCAAAATGGGAAATAAAAATGTTGTCCAGCTCACGCTATATGTATACTTATTTTCGTGTCAAGTTGACCGCAGCGCAATACTAATAGTTCCTTATAGTTTATTGGCATGGAATCTTAATTTCGTTATGTATTAGCATTAGAGATTTTTCTTTTTATATGTTTTGGATTAATGTTATTAGAAACAGCGGTTTAGTTTGATTATCTATCGGCAAAGCTTTCAGTAAAAAAATACGACTTTTATTCGAATTTTTTTTTTCGGATCGCGACGAACGTTATCTCATTCTTTTATAAAATATGATTCATGCCGTCTGGAAGGTATTGAAAAAAGAATGCTTTTGCACGTAACTATTTAAGAATTCTAGAACGGTTGACTAAAATATATTTTTATTCAAAATTTGCTTCTACTGCCTGAGTTAAACCTCAAGCATTTACATGGGATAAATGTTGTATTGTAATAAAAGTAATTTCAACAAGAATGAAAAGATTTATATTAACATCCCAAATTTCAGTCAATTGTTTACCAAGACCCATTCATGCATTAAATAATCCATTTCGATAATCTGAAAAATAGTGTCAGATATCTTTTTTTATATCAAAATGAAAACTAGTAAATAACCTTAAAAAATGTCTATACCTCGTCAACTTGACCGGAAATGTCCCGTACCGTGTACTGACGTTGTAACATGTATGTGGAGATAATAGAGCGAGATAATGAGAGCTAACTGTAATCTAATGTGGCTCAGGGTGGCTTATCGATGCTTACGTGGAAACAGCTTGGATACTCCCACGCTTTATTAAAATCATTTCGTCCCTTTCTCTAGATCCTCTCCCCCCCCCTCCACTATTTTTCCTTGGCCTAGCTAAATCAAATTTCAGTGTCCCACAACCACGCGTGGCGTCGTCAAACAGGGAAAAGTCTGAGTATCACGATATACGCGACGTATTCATGGGCTCGTGACTGATTCTCAAACCTCGAGGGTCTAATAGCATGAATGTTGAATGCACTGGAGACCTCGCGAATCCATTAAAAATCTCTGGCATACGCTACACGGTCAGAGTGCACTTGGCAGGCAAGGCGACAGTGAGTTGGGGTTGGGGTTGGGGGGGGGGGGGGGGGGATAGTCGTTTGGCCTTTTTTTCTTTAAGCAAAAGGAAGAAAGTACCGAAGGAAATGAGGAGAAAGAATAAAATGCAAATGCCTCGAATCTTGGTAGGCTTTTTTCACGGCGGCTTTTCGAGACTATTCCTCTTCACTTTTTGCTGCATTTAATGTGTGGGGATTCGAGAACAATTTGAAAAAAGTGAAAGAGAAAAAAAATTTAGGCTATCGACTATTATGATGCTTCCGTATTTTACCTAAATTCATCGGTTCCGCATTATCGAACCTCAGAATTGATGTGGGGTGAAAAACCTCAGTTGATACTCAAAATGCGCTACTAAAATGAGAATTGGTATTATCAAGTCGAGGACTTACGGATAATTTTTTTCAACTGTCTGAGTATGCGTGCAAACTGGTTCTCTATGGCTTTCAGACAGGATGATAACATAACGTGATTGGGCTGGCTATCCACTCTACTGTAGAGTTTTCGTTAGAGATTTGTGTAAGTAAGTGGTTTTTTTTTCTTATTGCAAAACTATCGGATATAACTCTTTATTATGTAATTTGGACATGTACAGTCGTTTTTTCCTTGTTGTTTTTGTATTTGACGAACTGCAATAGAATGAATCCGTACAATACGTGATATTTTCTTTTATTGTGATATTTTCTTCCGTATGCCTTATTTAGGCTTTTACGTAGCTCCTCTCCCGTTTCTACACGGAAAGAAATGTTTGGTTGTGACAACGACGTTTCCGATTTGCTGTACACAATCCCTCAAAAATTAGTTGCTCGAACGATATCGAATAGTAGCCTCAACTATCCACGATTAGTTCTCGCTAGATTAGTGAGGTTAACCAATCCAATCATTGCGACTACCACTCGAATTGTTAGGAATACCATTCGAATCGTTTTTATTATCATTCGAACCGTTGGCACTATCATTTGAGTTGTAAGGGAAACAGAATAATCGGTTGGATGTGTCGACTCATTTTTTTGTTATGGTCACTAATCTTTTCTTTCAGTGTACATTGAGACCCCCCTAGTTGTTTGCAGCCACTCATCTGAATGCACTACTGTATCGCGTTTGCACGACTTAAACTCCGGAAAACTTGGCCGATACATGCGGCTTTATTTTTACTGAGTTTTTACTGTATGAAATTACATTAGAAACTCAGAACAACTGCCTCCCGCTCAGAAGTTAAAGCGCAAACCAGTGTATGGTTAAGGAGGATCGGTGTCGATCCTCAGAGTCAAAACAGTGCTATATTTTCGTCGTCGACGATTTCGAAAACGATTTTTAAAAGTTTAATGCATTAAATAACAATAGTAGAGGGTGAACTGTATTAAAGCATGTATAGTCGACCCACTGAAACATTAATAGTGACGGATTTGCACTAAGATCAACTGATTAACATTTATTTGTAATGGAATACATTTTCGTTCTGTTTTTTCCTAGTATAATCAGTAATTCTTCATTGATTTAAATCAGTGATGGCTTATTTTCATTCTCAAAAGATACTCTATAAAAGTACCATCACGATATTTCATAGTGTTGACTTTTAATAATTGTAGCCTGTTGTTTATGAAAGTATTTTTGTTTTTGTTAAACAACAAGCTATAATTATTGAACGATCAATATTACGAAATATCTAGGTGGTCAACTCGTAAAGTATCTTTTAAGAACCAAAATGAGCTATCACTCAGTGTAATCGGTGAAGAATTACAGATGATATTTGGAAAAAAACCAAACAAAAATGTGTCCCATTGAAAAGTAAAGTTAATCGGTTGATCTTCATACCAATTCATCACTATTGGTCTTTCAATGTATTAAGTATACATGCTTTAATACGAATCACCCTTTACTATTGTTTTTAAATGTTTTAAGCTTAAAAGAATCAATTACGAAAATTTAGCACTGATTTAGCTTCAATAATCGTCGCCGAGCCTCCTTAAGCAGTCACTTATCCAAGTTACAGCCGCAAACAACGTTTTTTAATTCTGGGGATCGCCGAAGTCACACACGGACAGCGCGTTTCCTGCTGTCGGTCAATACGTGATATTTTGTATGACGCGAAGAAAATTTCTTTTTAGAGTTTGAATTGCATCATTTTCGGTTATTATTATTCGCAAAAAATGTGAAAACTGGCAGTGGTGACCGAATTGCTGACACGAAATGTTATTTTATCATTTACAGATTTCTTTATAAATTATTTCGAAATTTATAGTTATTGAAGATTCGCGCTGTTCAAGAGAAAAAAAAACAATTTTTCTTATATTTATTCAATAGTTTAACAAACCCACAGAACATTTCAAATCCCAAGTTTTTTTTATATCAAAATACAAGAAAAATATTAGTGTCTACTTGACTGCTTGAATTTCCACATCTTTGTTGAAAATCGAGGAAGAACGATTGCCCGAAAGACCAGACAAACCATCTTTAGTTAATATGAAAATCCCAGTGGATGCGGCAATAGAAAACTTCGTGTAATGACCGTTTAAGGGGATTTCCGTTGGGGCATTATGAAAGTGGCAGAAGGCTAACATGCTATTAGCTTTTGGAAGCTGCGAATAACCCAAGTTTATGACAGTGTACTGTGGCTAAGGGGCGTTTAGAAAAATCGCGTAGTAAATGGCTCTGGTTGAAGAAAATCAAGGAAAAAAGGATGATGATAGAAAAAAAAGAAAGATGAAGGATAAGAAACGCGAGGTGGCTGAGAGAAAAAGCGAAGAGTGTAGCGCCGATGGCACCAAGGGCTCTAGACGGGGTGCGCGTTGGGTCCGGTGTGAAAGCCTTTCTGCACAAAGAGGGTCGGTTACACGATTATTCGCGCGTGGTCGATTTCGTCTTTCTTCATTCGTTTTCGCTGCCTTCTCGGTAGCGTTCGCATTCGAGCTGGTCTTCGTGGGACCCCGCCAACCGGAAGGCCGGTGACCCGTTGCTTTGGGCCCGAACCGGCAGCGCTCTCCTCCGGTTTCAGACGAGATTGGCTCTCACGGTGGGCGTGCTCCGTGTTCAAAGCTGTTGCTAATGGTATCGGTTTAGTCTGGGCTAACGAGCGTAAATGATGTGCTACGTGCCGTTAAGTTAACCGTTAAACGAGGTGTTACACTGGTTTAGATTAGTTACGAATTTTGTGAAAAACAAAGTAGATGCAAAGTAGAACCTCGTATATGGGAATAGCAAAATAGGGGGTACTGATAGATAGATATCTATTAAGGTATTATTAAGGGAGGTATAGATAGCCGGTCCAGAATATCCAGAATGCATTGCGCAGCTCCAATAGTGGCAACATTCACAGCGCACAAAAAAAAAGAAGTGTGCTCTTACCCCGCGCCGCTGCTGATGCAAGCGAACTTACCAACACGGAAATACTAAGTTAATCAGTGTAAAATAACTCTTATTCTATTTTTCCATGATATAAATAAAAACTAGCGTATTTAAGTAACGATAAATACAGTATTAAATAAAATAATAATCATTTAATCTGTAATTTATATATATCATCAGCAGAAATAAAATATATCTATAGTCACGTTGAATTATAACATTTTTCCTAGTTGTTTTGCTTATATTCCGAATGTCGAATCTTCCGGGGAACAGTGGTCGCAACTCGGTCGCTGATGTCCCATAAAAAATGATGGAAGAAACCTGCATTTCCAATAAGAAATGGGATTTGACGAATGTCAAATTACTTCTTTTATTTCGGACAAATTGTATATTTATTATAATGTTTATTTGTAATGTTGTGTGCATACGTGCGGTTTTTTTCTCGCTGTACATGTCCACCGGCATAACATCAATGTCCGAATAATAAAAAAAAATAGTTTTTTCATGTTTAGAGACGTATTTACAGTCTTCTGTTACATGCCCGTAAATATTATTCTTAAAAGAATAAAAAATCAATTCGTGTTGGCGCCAAATACATGTCTTTAAGTTCGCTCGCTTCAGCAGCGGCGCGGGGTAAAGCACACTTCTCTTTTTTTGTGCGCAGTGAATGTTGCCACTATTGGAGCCGCGCAATGCATTCTGGGTATCCTGGACCGGCTGTCCATACCTCCCCAAATAATACCTTAATAGATATTTTATTATGTGTATGTTCGAGCATTCGAGCTCTAAATGCAGAGGTTCAACATATTACATTGAAATGTTTCATACTGTACATAAGTGTTTTGCTTAGCTAATTAATACGACCGAATATATCCTCTGAAATGCATTGCATGGACATTTCTTCACAGGCACGGGAAAAAAGGCTTGGTTGGAATAACTAACCGCTTGACTAAATTCGCGCCAGCCGATTTTTTGGTTAGACCAATCAAGGTGTTGGTTATGCCAACCAAGTTATTGGTTGTGTTACTATGAGCTTGGTGGCGCTGACCAATAACTTGGTTGTCCTAACCAATCAATCGGCGGGCGTATATACAACCATGCGCTTGGTTCTTCAAACCAAGCGTTTTTTTTCCGTGGAGAGGCTCTTGTTTTCAGGCAATTCGTGAGTAAGTAAAATATTGCCTTCACATCGTATGCGTCATTTGATCCCAGCAGATTGATAATATTTTACCAGGACTTAGGTTCGCCTTGAACCTCGGCGACAAGTGGTCGTTTCTGTACTCCGTGAAAATTGGGCATACAAATAATATATGTAGTAGCATCTTGTGCTCCATACTACTACAGAGGGTACAGATATTCGTAGGGTCGATAAGGGGGATCGTTTTACTTATTATAATTCTTCTGCAGTGCTTAGTCGCTAGTCGGTTTTGAGTTTTGGCCCTAACAAAGTTTGATGCCAGCCTGCACTGAAAAAACAGTAGCTGCGAGAACCATTCCCAGCATATGCTATACCACGAATTAGTTGCCGCAACTAACTTGAAGCCGCACACCGATGTATTCGCGGTTGGCTATGGGAAAATAGTCTGTGAAACCAACGAGTTAGTTCCGGTAACCAATCGCTGTGCTGTTTTTACTAACAGCTCGTATGTGACGCAAACGCATTGCAGTTCCGTCTTCCAGCTGATTAGTTCCTATAACCAACGAGTAGTTCCTACAGCCAACGAGTAGTTGCCATAACTCACCGAGTAGTTGATGCTATATGAACTCTTTAGAGTGGATGTTGGAACCCATTTATTGGTTTCTTCAACTACTTTTTTTCAGTGTGCGGTGATAAAACTTAAGGTAGGTATCGTCTATATCTCTCGGAACTTTAATTTAAATTAATATATTTTTGTATATCGGCCGTTCTTAGTCTTAATTCAAGCGCACAGAGGATAACCTTTTCCAAAAGCAGGGGTACTGAGGAAAACCTTCAACAAATTTTTCTACTTCGTATTACTAACGCATGACTTTCTGATCACCTTCTTTAATGGCGTGAAGTTTTTATCATGAAGATACTCAGGTAAACTTGTACATTGCGCAGATAAAAATTTTGGAATTGGTTTAGGAGATGTAGATGTATCTCAGTAATCTTAGACTTCCGTAAAACTCGACTGCGGAATGCGATAGTAATTCACACAGAATGACTTACGCGAGTATCACGTTTAATTATATTTTGGATTGTTAAAAAACGAAGTCAAGTTGGTATTTATTGTTGTAATTTTTTTTACGTTTTTTAGATCGAGAACAAATTTTCAGCCAAGAAACCCGGGGACAAAGGCAATTCTGCTCAATATATGGTTTTTTTAAATAAAATAAAATTATATCTTGAGAAGAATTGCGTCTACTATCGGTTCGTTTCACTGAAAGTTCGTTCTTCGAAACGAAAACTTTATTTTATTTTTTCGTTTCGAACGAAAAAATAAAAGTAAGAAGGAAAAATATCGACTGGGTTTCATTGTGCCCGTGCGCAAAAAGTCGTTAAATAATTGAAAAAAAAGTATTTCAACGGTTTCAATAAATTTATTTAATTTTTTTATTTGACAAGACATTAGAAAAACACACAATATATTTTAATTTTCTACAATAAATCCTTGCACAAATATCGTCGAAGAAAAAAAAAATTAAATTTTTTTTTAAATCGAGATCAGAAATTCGAAAATTTGGGTGGACGAAGTATCGTGGAATGACTTATATCCAAATCATGCTAACTTCAAGTGTAACTAAATATCCCAATTTAAGTACGGTTAATTTGATTTTAATAGTACAGATGTTTAAATCACATGTTTAATTTTGTGCACGCTAAGTTTAAACAAATGACCTACAACACACTTTATATTTTAGTAAAATGGTAAATGCTGGGCTTCAAGCAGGTAAACCACTAATTGGCAAACCGATTCTTGCCTTCGTATCGGCACGCCAATGATTGTAAAATTGGAACTCGATTGATCATTGGCCTCGTATCGGCACGCTAATGGTTGTAAAAACAATACTCGATTGATAATTGGCCTCATGTCGGAAGCTATCGATTCACAAGTCAATAACCAGCCAGGTTTTGGCGTTATCTGGGTAAACCATCGACTTATGAGACAGTATTCGACTTCATATTAGCCTTAAACCAACAATCGATGCCTCAAGGTTTCAGTCAAGCATTGGCTTGAGAGGACCTAGTCACTATTTTATATTTTATATTAATGTTACCTTTAATCCTCTGAAAGTAGATAACAAAAATTATAATTCTGCATTGTTGTAAAGACGTACAGACCGCGGAAATGGGATAAGATTAAAAGTGAAGTTTTCAATTCTCGTACCTTCTAGACCAAATCGGTTGACAAATTTTAGTGTTCAATGTCTTATTTTGAAGCAAAAAGTAAATTCTGGATTGAATATTTTAGATGCAATGAAATTTATATTTATTGTAGCCAATTGTTTAACGATTTTTTTTATAGAGACATATTTTTTCACACACTTGGAAATCATAGCTTCGTTATGAAGTCCTGAAATAAGAATGCCTATTATCGATTCATCAAGATTTGTTCACTGGTTTGGTCTAAATGTTACACCAAGTAAAAAAAAAAAAATTTCCCCTCACACTATCTTAGTGCACTGTATGTTTTTACAAAATTCCAGAATTATAATGCTTGTTATGTATTTAATGAGGTTTTGTTGCAAGATTTTTCGAAAGAAGTCTATCGTTTGCAGAATGTTTTTTTATCACTTTGTTTAGGTGGAATGAGCTCCTCTAAGTAACAGATTTGATAGTCGTCACTTCGACGTTGGTCCGAATATTGACCGTTCCTGTTCGATCGACAAAACCTATATGGGAAGCGATCTTTCAATCGCCTAAATAGAGTTCGATCGACAAAACCTATACGAGAACCGATCTTTCAATCGCCTAAATAGAGTCTGCGATCGAGAAATCAAGACCCCTCGTTTCCACTTCTTCGAGTTGGCTGTTTGGTGTGTACTCGGTGTGCGCTGGGACCCCCGGTCGGTAGGACCTCCCGTCGCGACGGCAGATGCGGACACCCGGTATATTATTGTACACTGTCGCCCCGTGTTTGGCCACAGAAGTATCTTTTATTGTAATAAAGAAGGTACTAGATGAAAGGGGACACGCGGCTTCCTCCTCTTACTTCTCTTGCTTGCAATATTTAGACTAGTAAACTTGTCGACGCGTTTATATGTATAGATGTATTTACGAGACTCCGACGGCGCTCTCGAGAGGGTCCGCTGGGCTCTAGCTTACATTCATTTTTTTTTCCTTTTTTTCTCTTGTCCTCTTCCGTGTTCATAATATAGCCACTAAAATCCTGTCGCATTTACTCGATAGAGTGGTGAGTGAATGCTAATAATGCTTTCACACTGTTGTGCTCTGCTATTGACGGCGGTCAGCACTGAGAGATCTTGTTACTACTTTGAAAATCGATTCCGAGATCGGTATCCATTTTCCCAAACTCCATTGTATCATTGGATCTTTACAGATACTTGTATCCTAATGTCTATACCTAATGTTTATCTACTGTGTACCAAACCTTGGTGACAGGAAGGAAAGCCCTCATTTTTTAAATTCGCAAGAAATTGGGAAGCACGGAACGAAAATATTAGCTGCCATAACCAAAATATGAATTAGTAGAACTGATCAATCATTTTATTTCTTTTACAACTCAAATGGTCGTACCAACGATTGAATTGGCAAGCGCAATCATTGGATTGGTTAGGCCGATTAATCTTGCGAAATATAATCACGAATATTTGGGAGGACTATTCGATATAGTTAGGGCAACTAATTTTTTAGATTTTTTTCGTACAGAAAATTGAAAATGCAGTTGTCACAACAAAATATTTCTTTCCATGAGCGTGACAGAAAACAGTACAATGGGAATCAGGGGCCGAAATTAAGAACGACAATAATAATATCTGCATATCTGCAATTTATAGTCCCGATTTTTTTTTGTTTTACGCGAAATAACATTTTTTATATTCCATCCGAATGAAATCTTCATTAAGATGGAATTTCCGTTCGCTTACGATAAGATAAAAAATGTCTGCCATGAGGAAGTATTAAATCGTACACGTACACACAGAGAAATGGGTCTGAAGGTTTTATTTGAATCGATTATAGGGTGTATTTGAAATGAATAAAAATTTTATTTAGATCAGATAGAGTTTGTTTCGATCAGATGAAATTTTATTTACATAAAATAAAGTTTATTTCGATGAAATAAAATCCTATTAGGCTGGCCATTAAATGAATAATTTATTTAATGGCTGGCCTAATAGTATTTTATTCAACCGAAACAGACTCTATATGATTGAAATAAAATTTCATCCGATCGAAATAGACTCTATTTGATTGAAATGTGATTTCATTCATTCCAATTACACCACATAATTGATTCAAATAAACTCATCAGACCCATTTCTCTGGGTGTACGATGAAATCTTGCCACAGATGAAAACGAACATGTCAAGTTTAACTTCCTGGTTGAACAAAGACCGTCCACATTAAGGTGTACAAGGAAATCAGCATCCTTATCTTGATCTCGTAATGATTGACACCCCTTAATCCGAGCCCTATAATGAATCGTCGTTGGAATGATTCGCTAAGGAGAGACAAATTTACAGGAAACGTCGCTAGGGAAAGGTACGAGAGCTTTCTAAATCTTGCCGGCAGTGTGTGTCGAGCACCTTCCATTGTTTCATTCGATTTGCACCCGGATTTTGCAGCGGTAGCCGAGTGCGCGTTACGCTTACTGTTATCGTGCTACCGAGATGGCTAAACCGCAGCATAGCCGGTATACATCAGTGATGGCGGCACAGTGTGTATCTATGTATACGAGGTATGATCGTAGTATCCACACAGGGTGTACAGTACAGGCGCAAGACGGAACCTGTGCAATTTACAGGAGAATGGAAAGTTAAGCCGGTGTCTCTAGCTTAGGGGTGGCTCGCAGACAATGGGCCTCGGCTTTACAATCTCCACGGCAAACAAACGCGAGAAATCTCCCGTTCGCCACGCGCTCTCTCTTTATCGTTCGTACTGGGTTCGAAACCATCCACCATCGGCACAAAACCTAATTGAGATATCGACATCTGATTAAGATAAAATCAATAACAAGAGTTTTCCCCGAACCGCCTCTGGACCAGAAACCAGTATTAGTGTCGTTTTCTCCACAGTAGCAGGTAGAAAATGTGTCAATTTATTTATTTCGTTCTCTAGCAAGTTCAAACACCAACGACATTACCTCCAAAGCATTGAGTCCTTTTCAAATGGTTAAAACACCAAGTTTTTGTTGAAAACACCGAAAAAGTACTAAAAAATTAGTGTCTTTAAACCATATAAGTGCTGTGCTTTTTCGCTGCTCCTTGTATTTAACAAACCCTTAAGCACGACGTTTTCATGACTTAAACTAACAAATTTTTTTCGGCGGTTTCGAATAAAATCCTGTTGTTTTCAATATTCGAAAGCACTCACAGCTCATCGATGTATTTTTCGGTGTATTCAACGAAAATTCCGGTGTTTTTAATATTCGAAAAGTACTCAATGCTCGCTGGGGTTTTTTATGGTGGCTGACTTTTATTGTTTCAGTTTTTTTTTATTTTTAGTGCGTCAACCTGCTTGGGTTTATAATGCCAAACCATGTGACGGGTGAATTCGCGCTTTCGCAAATACGTTGAATTTCAATGGTGGAAGTACAGTTGCTTGTATAGGTTTTGCTTTTAATTTCTTGCATGGCTACTATCCGTCGCTGTGATCCGATTCCGAGATAAACATTGGTGACCATAACCTAAAAACCTGGATAGCTCTTTCAATCATATTAAACTTTTTTCGGATGGATCGTATGATTGATACTTTCTGACAGAATTTTAATTAGTTAGTTCTGCAACTGTTGCAGATGTATACGTATTATATGGTATTATAAAATAAGAGGAATGCTTATTGAAATTAGTTCTCCGTAGAGTAATTTTGTGGAAGTCAATTCATTGTTATGAATGTCAATATTATGGTAAGTGCGTCTACAGACATAACTTGATATAATATTAGTCGCAAATCGTATCTGATTTTCTCGGTAGGAATTATCCCTTGCATGGGTTTCGCAGAAAATTTGATCATGATATCCGATCCTAATTATTTCAAATAACAAAACTCTCAATGATATTTAAAAGCGGGAAAATAATATGTTGCCTAGTTATGAATTATTTCGGTATCGTGAATTATCGAGTTCTGTTGACCCGACCTCGAATGAATTATCACAAGAAAAAAAAATAGGATATCATAGAAAATACCCTATGAAATATCGCCGAGGACTCCCCCGAACATAATGATGTAACGAACCGTTAACGGTCTCACTAATAACTCGCATTATGTTAAATCGCGTATCGGGAGTTACACAGTACTATACAATACGATACAGTTGGTTTTAGTGATGCTCGAGTGTAGCTGCTTAGGCAGTGGGAAGTTTCGGCTTGCACGCGTCGGCACGTGCACCGACCATCGTATACGGACTAGGCTATGCATCCCCTGCTTGCGTGCGTGGGTACATACGTAGGTACGTGCGCACATCGTCGTATTCGTCTTCGTAATGCTTCGTTTCACCAATTCCGACCCTTTATTTAATTAGCGAATGACCCCGAGAACGAGCCGGTTAATTCGACAATGAGAATGACAATTTCGATGACTATTCCAATCCCCCCTGGCTACCATCGACTGGTTTAATCGTGCGGAATAACTGATCGTTCCATAGAAGTAAATTACAGAATTTCTGTAATTGCACTATATACAAGGTCCTACGATGGGCAAAATCATTGAGGGGATTTTCCCGACGGGAGAGCCCGAACAATCGGTTTCATTGGCGCTGATTTCTTCGACTCCCGATTTTGAATAGTTTTTCACTGCTGCAAATATTTGTTTGCATTAGGTGTCAAAAAAAGTTCTTAAATATTTCATTTGTAATTAGAATCAAACTTACGAATTCGTCTGCTGCATCCAGGAAAATTTCACCTTCCTTAATGATGCGGCTTCTATGGTCTATTCCAAGATTGGTCCTATATCACAAGCCTTGAAGTGCTTCATTGCTTCCTTAGGGAGTAATTGCTCGGAGTAATAAAAGACTCTAAACGTGAGCCTATCACATTATACCGTAAGTCCAGCGAGGCTCAAGAGAAGTTCATAACCACGAGTCCTAATGTCCACAATAAGTGTGTGTGTAAGACAAAGAAAAATACAATTTCGCATGGGAGGACTGAGTGCAGTGTGCAATATGAAAATGTGCATACTGCGCCCCCCCCCACCCCCCCCCCCCCCCAGCTGCGAACCAGGACTCCCCTGGGGCTGTACCCCTTGACCCCAGCGTACTTCGCCTCTGGACTCCATCCGGACCCCGCCAGAGCTTCACCCCTGGTATTAAACAGGACTTTGCCCCTGAGCCCCACTAGGGCTGCACCCCTGGAATACGCCCAGATTTTGCCCCTGGACCTTAGAAGGCTAGCATCCGTGGACTTTCAGCTTAGTTTGCCCCTGAGCCCTCCTTGAACTTCGTCCTCAAGTCTCATCGGTACTTCGCCCTTGGATCTTAGCTATACTTCACCCCTAAAACCACCAGGACTTCGACTGTGGATCTGACCCGGCCTGGTGACCTTGCGTTATATAGCAGTCATCGGTTCGCAACTTTTCGCTGAACACTCAGGTGTGCACGTTATATTTATTTCGATAACCTCTCTGTTATGTATTCACGACATGCCAAAGCATTATTTCATCATGTTTAGAGGACAATTTGTGAAGCTGTGATGATACACGTATGTGAATGTGACAATTTCAACACAGTCAGGGAAAATAATCGAAAGATAGTCGGAATGGATCCAATTTTCACCTTGTGCAAGTCTTGCACAAATCTCACACTCGTCCAAAATCGTGCATTTCTCTCTCTAGGTGCATAATCGACTATTACTAGAGTACAAATAACCAAAAAGTCTAAAGCATAATAGAACGTCCGTCGAGTTTCAGATTATAATTCCACCAATGGCAAAAAATATTTGTATTATGTAAAAACGATAAGACAAACGTTGTAAGTAGATTTTTGTAACACATGCATGTAATGTGCCGTTTTACGCGCGTCAAATATGTTGCAGAAATGGCTAATTATAGCAGGCCATGATATATAAATGCCGATCCACCTTCATGCACTCAAATTTATTTCACGCACACTTTTCCCTGTCAATAATTCACTCCACGCACACTTTCGACGCGCCACCTAGTCGGTTGACAAGTGAATTATACTGTTGCTAACGTCCGAGTCCCGTTAACACCGCAAAAGAAGCGCGCACATCGCGACGATGAAGGGAAGTGGGGATAACCTCGAAATAGACGAACGCGACGATTGTAGTGCCCTAATGAATTTGTTGATTCTTTAATATCTTTATTTTTCAGTCAGGGGGCTTCGCCCCCCAAACCGCCCACCGGGGCTTCGCCCCTCGACCCAACTGGGCTTTACCCTGGACACATCCTTCTTCGCTCTCCTCTCTAATCTTACGAATGCAGATGTACCCATTTCATGCATTTGTTACAAAAACTAGTATCGGGCGTAATGGTGAAATCTATACGAAGAGTCCGAAGTCGGCTGCACTTCGTATAAAGTTTACCATCACGTCCTTGTATCACAATGTACTATTTTGCGTTCGTTTAGTGGTTGGAATAGATCTGATAATAATCAGGGCATGATCCGGGCTATATAGAGCACCTTAATCAGCACCGGATCAGGCACTGTATTATAGCTACGTCAGGATCACATCTGTAATAACATTCAACCCTGCATACAGGCCACATTAGTTGACGTGATTCGAGTGGGCTTGTTATTCGGAAGAATGGCCATATTTCGGTCAGGTTAAATTCCTGCTCGAGAAAATGTCTCGTTTCGCTTTGGGTTCCTCTACGATTATATCGAGGAAAATATAATGATTGATTTCTCATATATTGTGTTTGCTGCATGTTGTCGTAATTCCTTTGGCGATTGGCTTTTTGCATCGGGAGCTTTCACACGTGAAACGGGACACGATATTAATGGCTATATCTGCTTCCACATCGATAACTGAAAGACTCTTTGATGGATTGTCGATTCAATCGCACTCTGTCGCTTCATTCTTCCTTTTTTTCGTTTTAGTTTGTAAAGCACATACACATATATTATATATATATTATTAATAACGAAGCTCACGTGGATCAAAGCCAGCGACGGCTACGGCGCGACGTGCCCTGTCGATGTACAGTAGGATATTTGTAATATTAGAAGGGCGTATAAGTTCTGATAGCTTCTATATGTATATGGGGTGTTTCATTAAAAATTAACCCAACCGGAACCTTACATATTATTTGCCGAACTAATATGTTATGAGACATCACAACTTACGATGTTATATGTACTCATGGAAACGAGAATATATTAAAATTACTGAAGATTTCAGTGCAAAAATGTTTTTTTTAAATAAGAATAATTATATATGAGATAAATATTTGGAGTTTGTAAAAAATACTATCTGCCCTCTTATTTATCGGAGTTTGCTGTTTGAAGAAATAAAAAAATGACGAAATATGTTTTTCAAGCCTTCGAAAAAAAGACAACTCTTACCCCTTAGTGTTAAAATAAACTATTTGTACTGCGCATGCGAAGCAATATAACTTTTCTTTTAGCGATACCGGGAGAAAAAGGAACGTGTGCTAAGTTGGAGGGAGCGTGGTAACCAAATAAATCACAGTTTTCTTGACTGAAGTATAACTAACAACATCTAGTTGCATTTTCTCAAGAAGACTCGATCAGATCTGTTTTCCCGTATGCTATTGGAATCACTCCTAAGTCAAATTTATAATTCGGATATTATACACAGCTTGACTAAAATTCTCTATAAGGTCTGCACCTAGAGACCAGAACACCAATTTTAAAGCTTGATTCTTCCTGATCAGCATTAGGAAATTCGTCTAGAACTAGTGGCCCAAGTCGAATGATTTTATTTAGTCTCCATATGGAATTGGTCATATATAGTCTGCATATATTCTTTAGAAAATCGATATACAATTCATATTACATATGAAACCAAACATGAAGTTGGGTCTACATATCGTTTATATCTCAATTATATGTAAAGTATATTCACCTATATATGACCAATTCTATGCTTAAAACCATATATATATATCATTTATATATACGCCGCCGCACGGTAAAAACGGATTCGTTGGGCCAAGTAACTACTTATTAGCAGCATGAGAATTAGTCGCTCCAATTATCAGCGTTGTCGGTGTAACGACCTGGTATTAATCACATTTACTATTCAGACTTAGTTGACTCGAGTACGTCACAAAACGAATTTTATTCATATTCCGACTAAGTAAGATAGTAAGGGCTTTCAATAGTAGATGGCACAACTCACTATTTAGTTCGAATAAATCTACAGAGGACAACTAAAAACAGTTGATCCAACCAAGTAATCGTCTACCACCCAAAGCACCAAGACAACTCGTTGGGTCAAACTTTCTTTTTCGTTACCGCAACCAAGTTTTTCCGGTGGCACACTTACGCCAACATGGTGTCCGTATTAGTTAATCTGTGATTTTTTTTTCACATTTACCGTCAGGCTAATTTGGGCTGGAAGGTCGTATGTCTAGGTACAGTAGGGCCAGCGAGCAAGTGGCTCCCGTATTCCTTCCCCCTTTCGCTCTTCTCCCATAGCAGCTCCGCTCTCTCGATCCCCTCCATACAGACTTCCGCGCGACGCCAAAGTTCCATTCACGCATACACACCGTCATCGCAAACAGATTCTCTCGGGTTGAGTCGAATATATTGAAATAATCTCGGCAAATACGACAAGTTCGGTTATGAAATTTGCCGAAGGGCTTGTGAGCTCTCTGTCCCTCTCACTCGCTCTTCCCTAACTTCCAGGCTCGGTGGCTCTGCGTTTTCCATCTCCCTCACGCTTTCTGTCTGTAACTGAGTAAAGCGACGAGCCTGGAGACTCTGCGACTATGCTTCGGCTTTGCTTCACTCTACGACCTGCTTCGAGTGATATTTGCTCAAAATCGGTTCAATAGCAACTTGGGTACTCGCCTGTTCCTCCTGTCTCTTATACGTTTCGCTACCAGTCGAAGGTATATGTATAGTACAGTGGTACTCCCCTTCCCTTGTACCCGTCCCCATTTCATTCTACGTTTACAGTCATCCGCGGCTGAGAGACGGACGACTTGCTTACCCCTTGCTCGCGCTGCTGTGCTGGAAAGCCTCGTGCCAAGAGACAGAAGCTGATGGGACACAGAGTGAATACGGGGGTGAGAGTAAGCCCGATGAGTGGAGCATCGCATCGCCGCAAACCACCGACCGGGACGAACTTACTTGCCTCCTGATAATATCGTTCGCCATGGGTGAGCTCCTGTGGCGATAGTTTATTTGCCGTGTTCTCTCATCTACTCGCGTAACTCTGTCACTCAGCGCCCCTCTGAACGAGCCGTGAGACTGAATGATTCTCCGTCGGAACGCGACGAAGATGAAATTTGGTATATACAGTGCCTACTGCGGGGTACTTGACGATCATGTCGAGGATTTGTTGGGGCTACCATGGTGAGACGATATTGCGTGTATACGGATAAGGGGATGTTGAGCTGAAAGAAAATTATAGTGGCGACCTACACAGCGATACAAACAATTTTATCGATTCTGAAGAAATGAGGTTGTTCAACAGATTGGACGATTACTCGATAGTTCAACCTCTTTAGATGGGGTGTAGTTAATATGGGTTTTGCTTCAGGTAGTCACAACATGTTTTTGATCGAAATGCCAGGATTAAGGATTTGTATGAAGTGCTAAGATAAAGTTTTTTTATTTGACGGGCAGAAAAAAGTTCTTAGGTTTAAATGGCAGGGCAAAAATCTTTCGGTTGAACTATTATAAAAAAGTCTTGGTTGAACTGTCAGGAGGAAAATCTTTTGACTCAACGGCCAGGAAAAAAGTTTAGAACAAATCAGGAAACAAGTCAAGAGAAAAAGTCAGGGAATTGTCAGGGAATAGACAGGGAATAGACAGGGAATAGTCAGGGAATAGTCAGGGAATAGTCAGGGAATAGTCAGGGAATAGTCAGTGAATAGTCAGTGAATAGTCAGGAAAAAACTAGTTGTTAGGCAGGAATATCAGGATAAAATCATTGTGTTCAAATATCAGGAAAAAAAAGTCTAAACTTTAGAAAAACTTCTAGTCTAGGTTAAAAATCAGAAAAAAGTCTTTGGGTGTACAAAAAACAAAAAATCTTCACGTTCTGAATAAACAGTTATGACAAAATCCAACAGTAAAAATAACCTGGCACGGAATAAAGGTATCCTTTTCACTATTTTGGTTTTTAAATTTTTTTTTACAAGAACTAACAAAAATACTAGTTTGTAATAATAAAAACTGAGTAACTGAATATTTTTGAGGGTAGTGATTAGTATTAGTTGCCAAGTCGAGTACTATGAGGGACAATCTATAACGTGTCTGACGGTTGAGCGTCCAAGACCTAACTCAACCAGAGAGCAAAAGAGAAAGAAATAAAAAGAGAGTGAGTTTAGCCGAGCAGAAATCGAAACCTTTGATACATCGGGGTTGGACAATTAAACGCTAAACTACCCCTCGAGGGCATGTGCACCCCTAATGCGCTCTTTATGGCGACTTAATGCCCCTAATATTGCATGCGCAACCCTTGTTTGTACCAGTCCAGCGCTTCCCATTTTCGTTCTCGCCAATGTGTCTCCCTCTTTCCCTTCAGTCACCCTTGCTGTGCCTCCACGTATACACATGTTTACCTTCTTATTTGAACGATGATACTATTTTTTGTCCAAAACCAACAACGCGTCTTTTTTTAATAAGCTACTCTTGTACTGAACGCTTGTCACTTTATTGAGTTGTTATTCTTATTACCCTTAAAAATACTTAGGATTCCATAAGTACACACTGACAGGAAAATTTTGTTTTGATAACTATAAATCGTAGGAAGAAAAAGATCAACTACGTGATTACTATAATTTTATACCAGTAATTTAAAATATCTAATGTAATGACATATGAAGGCGTTCTTCAAAACACTACTACTACTACTACTAATATTACTGTAGTTACCTTGACAAGTGAGGCAGGTCATAATATTTTTAATAGTTGGAAGATGATTATAAAGATTATAAAAGAATCTTCATTATTACTCATTTCATTTCGCTTTAATACTCAGGTGCAATCGGATATGCAAAATAATAATCATATTCAGCTTCAATACCTAGTTGTAATTGCATACGGACCATGTTAACTACATTCAGCCTGAATACAAAACAATAGTTACAGTACAAGTTGCAATACTTAGTTACAGTATAAGTTGCAATAGTTAGATGCAATACTTAGCTGCAATACTTAGTTGCAATACTTAGCTGCAATACTTAGCTGCAATACTTAGTTGAAGTAGTAAGATGCGATACTTGGTTGTAATACTTAGCTGTAATACTTAGTTGCAATATTTAGTTGCAATACTTAGTTGTAATACTTAGCTGCAATACTTAGTTGTAATACTTAGCTGCAATACTTAATTGCAATTGATTATCCAAATTACTAATTTAATTTAACCTCAATACTTATATGAAAATGTATTTCCGAAGCACACATTTCATTTAGCTTTAATACTTACCTGCAATCGTATATGAGGCAAAACATGTCGAGTGGGCAACTTTTCTTCGACTGTCTTGAATCTGCGCCATAATTCACATAGTAACATCAAAGTAGCACTGAAAGGCACCCTTCAGAAATTTTATCCGCAAACCTTAACTCGGCCCACTCCGCCAATTTGTTTGACATGGGCATACATTCTCCAATATTCTTTTTTTTTAGCCGAAAAACGCTTTTCTTGTAGAAAATGAAATTCCATTTATCCGCGGAATATCAGTGTTACCGCGATAATTAAATTATTTTGAATAGTTTGTTTCAATTTAAAAAGAACACACAACTTATGTGTATAGAAATTTTTTTGGAATTTTAAATTTCTGGGTATGTGCACACGAAGAAACAGCTGTGTGTTCTAAAATATTGAATAAAAAATCTAAAATAATTTACGATGCTTACCTTTCAGTGTTACTTTGATCTGAGGAATTATGGAGCAGGTTTAAGAAAGTAGAAAAAATATATTGGCCCACTTGACGTGTTTTGCCACATATCCAAAGCATTAATTATATTTACCCTAAATATTTACTTGCAAATATATATATTCAAAGCACTAATTATATTTACCCTAAATGCTTACCTGCAAATGTATATGTCCAAAGCACTAATTACATTGAACCTAAATACTTACTTGCAAATCTATATATCCAAAGCACTTATTACATTTATCTTCAATACGTATAGTCCCCGAGGACGTAAGATTCATTGAATCTGCGAAAGGTGATATCGTCGGCTTTACGAGGGCAAAGTATCCAAGAGTGAATCGTAGGGTGAATGGCGTGAATGTCGTGCGCCACCCGCCGACCCGGACCGTTTATTGAAAGCGATGGTTGGCCGGCTCCGCGACGTAGGGGGCGATGAGAGTTGCCTCTCGCTTGCTGCAATCGGTAAGTCTATAAGGGAGACCGAAACGAGAGAGATTTAGGGGTGGATCGAGAGTGTATTATATTGCACTATATCCAACATCAGCTCTTTTGAGAACCCCTGTTCTCGAGGCAGTGACGCCGTTCATGCCAGTGGTAAAAGGGCACATGGGAAAAGTTGATGTCGTGTTTGCACTAGAGATCTACCAACCGAATAATGTAATGCAGACAGCTCCATTCACTCGTCTCTAATATATCTGTCACCGCGTATTGCAATCATTTTCTCTCTTTCTTCCTCTCACTTCCCCTTTCGCTCTGCTGCATATAGTCCCTTTCTCTTATTATTTGGTCAAGCCTCGGGGACTGAGACTTGATTAAATTACTGAGTTGCGCATTAACCTTAGGCTTTTGCGAATAAGTGTCTCAATCTCCGTCACGGTATTTCTCCTACGAATAAAGAATTAAGGCGAAAAGTGACACGTGCAATAGTGGTTATTAGAGGATAGCTGTGGTTGATGTTTGTCCGCCTCAGGTTCTCGCCGTTTCACTGATTCACGATATGAGAACGACTTGCCCTTCTTAGACAAATACATTTGACCTTTTTCGGCGTTCTGTTTTGATGAAGAGTCTTTGAAATTCTATAATGCTTCCGTGAGTATTTGTGAATTTGTTTATTATTTGTAGTCAAAATATTTTCCAAACCGTATTCAGAAGGATAGATTTTTGCAGCAGGAGAATGTTTTTGTTTGATCCATATATTACGAGCACATTGGCATTCTGAATTGAATCGTTATGGAAAACAGTTGAAAAGTGCACATTGCGTGAAAATTATTTTGGGCTTCCTCATGATGCAGATTTGCAGACAATTCATCGAAAACCATTAATCGAAAGCAATTCGTCAAAAACAATTAATCGAAAGTACAATTCATCGAAAATCAATTCGTCGAATAACAATTCGTCGAATAACAATTCGTCGAATAACAATTCGTCGAATAACAATTCGTCGAATAACAATTCGTCGAATAACAATTCGTCGAATAACAATTCGTTGAATAACAATTCGTCGAATAACAATTCGTCGAATAACAATTCGTCGAATAACAATTCGTCGAATAACAATTCGACAAGTAAGTCATTATGAGGTTTATTTCCAGTTGTTTTACCGTAACACAACCATAATGTAACCGACAGAGCGACCGTTGCTTAGGAACAAAAAAAAGAGCCCGATTGCAACTACAAAGAGACCAATGTCTTAACAAACGTAATCAACAGTTTGTTGAAAGTTGTTTTCCGGTTATTTGAAAGTTCTTCGAATAACCGAATAGTAAACCAGTATGGAATATTGAATTCATTTAAGGTCACTATATGATTACCCGACGATCACCTGGTTGCTTTTGCGTTGTTTTCTTGTTTTAGAGTCATTTTTTGTTTCAAAACGACCGGTCACTCTTCGATTATTGTGCGGTTCTTTAGATCCGCTAGGGCAGTCTCAAAGTATTTGCCATAATACACGAGGATGAGAGATGAAAATATATATGTTATTTTATCGCACAATACTTCTATGTTAAATTCCTATTAATCGGTGAAACACCCTAATGTAGGTATAGTAGAATCAAACGAATTTTTTTAGGCTCCATAGACACATTGAACACTTTTAATTTAGCCGGCAAAAAGTACTAGATTTTAAAATATCAAAGTCTTTAAAGACTTTGATTCCAATCGAATTCATTCGGTTAAAATAAACAGATTCCTAATTATTTGAAATAAAGAAAAACGATGAAACTTCCAATTCCAGCATTCGTGTTTATCAACAATCAAATTAATTTATCAATTAGAAAAAAGAATAGGATCCCTGGTGACAAAAGAGAGCAATACAATTACCACCTTTGCATTTCAGAAACGATGAGATTGGAGAGAAAAATGCATGAACTCCGATGGTGAGAAAAACCGTCACGTACCTTGGACGTCGTCGGCTTCGAAAGTCGTATGTCCCGCGCTCACGCGCGCCAGTAGCGGTAAACTTCAAGCGTCTTTGCGACGATTTTTCTCGAGAGGGTCTCATTTCTCCTTAAGCTCCTGACAATGCGGCAAATGAACCGAATTTGCGAAACTCGGAATCCTCGAGGGCGACTGAGGGAACGATCCGAACAGGAGAGAAAGAGAGAGGCAGTTAGTGCGGTGATGCACACTACTCGATGGTCTTAGTGGCCCCGGGGCGGCTCGGCGTTGGCGGTGGCAGCGGTGGCGGCGGTGAACGAGAAGAAGAAGAAGAAGAAGCATCCTAACAGGCGTTAGAACTAACACCATTCAATGCCGAGCGTGTCAAGAGAAAGAGGTTGCGGCCTCTTGCCGGTGCCACAGTCCTCTTCGCATCAGGTACTCGAGAATCCACCCGAAGAGTTCATTAAGGAATACCTGCGTCGTGGTGCATTTACGCTGCCGCGCGCCCATCCTCACAAGAGGATCACTACCCGATCCGGCGAGTGCAACCTGCAATGGCTCCTGATGCCTATGCGGATCTCTTTGCACCCTTAACAATGCTCGGGCATCTCCTAGTCTGGAAATATACAAACGTGTGTAACGAATCGAGAAGCTTGTTCAAGCTTCCTCGCATAATTGCACATTATTACTATCTGTATTCTTATTGGAAGTATTTCTAATAACAATTGGCAATTAATTTACCTGGGCATTTATTGTCATATTTGAGTATTGAGACATTTATTTGTGTTGAAGCTCGATAGATAATTTAGTATTTTTCAGGTGTTTATAAAAATATGTACAAATTTTTTCGGTAATTATACAACATTCAGAAAAGTTACGTAAATCGTAGGCAAAACTTTCAACGAAAAGTTCACTAGCAATTGGAATTTTTTGTTGTTGTTGTTATAATTTGAAGAAACGACCATTAAGGAGTGAATTTAGCTTTGTTTGTTATTGTTATATTAAGTTTGTTGTCATATTTAAGTATCGAGGAGTTTAGTTGTGTGGCGACCAATTAAGAAATAAACAGCTTCCAAGTTCTTTACAAATACAGGTATTGTATTGCACTGTAACTATGCAACATGCATAAAATTTACAAGGGGTAAAAGAAGTAATAGATACCGAAGTTTTTCTACTTCCAGGTAAATAATAACCACTTCCACTTCCACTTTCTACTTCCAGGTAAAAGAGACCATCCAGAAAAATCGTAAGTATGGTCGCGTTTGAGGGCGCTTTGCGATCGCTAATTGGCAAAATGACCATTCATACAATTTTCTGGATGGTCGCTTCTGAGGTCGTTTTGCGATCGCTAATTGCCTAAACAATCATTCTCACGTTTTTTTCACGGATGTTCACTTTTGACGTCGTTTTGCGGTCGCTAATTGACATAACGACCAAACTTACAATGTTCTGGATGGTCACTTTTCGAAGGTCGTTTTGCGGTCGCTAATTAAGAAATCGACTATAGTGGACGTTTTGCGGTCGTTCGCATGGTTATTATCTGGCAAAAAATTACTGGTCATTTTTTAGGGTGACAATACGGTCGTGCGCTCTGCTAGGGAAGTAATAGTAGGAAGCGCGGTAAAAGCTGATTGAAGCCACACCATGGAAAGAAAGAAAAATCTTTTAAAAAATAAAAAATAAAAAATGTACACGGTAAAACAATCATTATTATTTACTTTGTATCCTGGGTACAATGAGAAATAAAAAAAAGACAGATATTAAAAATGGTATCTAATAAATAATCACGAGAGGTCGGAATGAATTTTCATTTATCGGGCTTTTATTCATTCGATTATTTTTTTCCCATTAATATTCGTATGCATTGGCAACCAAATTTCGCAGCAACGTTCGAGTAATTGCGAGCGTTCGTTAAAAATCTGTACAGAGGTAGATTCTCTGTCCAGCTGTCTCTCTCACGCTCTTTGGTCCAAATCGGAAAAAAAGAATCGTCACCGAAATGTATGTATGCAATCACGATGCGAACAGGGCGGTGGAAGCGCGGCGAGACAGGGTGAATTCGATAAACATTTATAATGGTTGAAAATTGTCGTACAGTGTGTTGCCGTATTAATGAGTTTCATAACACGGCAACGAAATTTCCCGACGAAATAACGTAAGCGAATTAGTCATGGGGGGTTGGAAGTGGGCATGACAAATTCAGTCACGAAATATAACAGCGAGCTTTCCGTTTGTCTCTGTCGCTCTTTGGTGTGCCATCTGTGACTGTTTTGTGGGCGACAATGATTTCGCTTGATGAGCAAATGCGCGACCCGCCGTTATGTCGCACATTTCATTGTCGTGTTCGTTTCTCTCCAGGGATGCTCGGCTATATTTTGGTAAATTTGTGCTCGGCATACATACCCGACACACTTTGGAATCATCTCGATAACGAAGTTAATCGTCTTGTGTGGTATTCCTGATGATTGGGAAATGATCCACACGGAGAAAACGATTTTGATAGGTCAGCAAATGTTTTGATAAAATAGTCACATTGCGTTGTTTTCCAGCGTGATTAGAAAAATCGTTACCTGATTAATCATTTTTCTGGGCTAACAATTTGCGTAACTAAGCTAACAAATAACCGAATGCTATCAATATTTTAGCGGAAGATTATTTTACTGTTAATACTATTAAAAAAAAAAAAATGATTTGCGATTCGATGAAATGGTGTACCATTGAATTAAGGAATATTTTCCTCCATAATTTTGGAAGAGTTACCTGTCTCTTCGTAATGGATGAGGAAAAGAGGCAACTGCAATTTTCAAAATGGTTGAAGCCTCCTACTAAAATCATAATTCCGTTTAAGCAGTAATAATATTAAGTATTATGAACAATTAAAAACATAGAGGTTTAACGATAATCATTAACGTGTATAAATAGTAACAGTAAGAATCAACGAATATATAAAAGTGAACCAAACAATAAATCAAAATATTTTTAAACAGAAAAGACTCTTTATAAAAAAGCTCATAATTGGAATTGTCACGTTGCCACTGCATTAATCTCTAGCTTTCCTAGGAATTTTCCTATTGTTCATTTCTATAGTTATGTTTGGTTTCTCCGTAAAGGAAGCGTTGTAGGGTGATTAATTACGTTTAATACTGATTTCTACCCAACTTCAACTCTATATATATATTTCGTCGGTGAACACAAATTTCGAACTCATTGTACTCTCCTAACTCAATATTTCATACCTAAACTTGTACAGTAACGGGAATACTAATTTTTCAGGAAATTCGAAAAATTTAAGAACCCTATCAAATTTAAATGGTTCATCGATTTTAACGAAATCCTGTACGAATTATCAGTATCTAACAGTTTCATCGTGGAGCAAATTTGAGCCCGACATTTAAAAAAATGCGTAACTGAGAACGTGACAAGTGATTTTCGAAAAAACTTAACATGTCATAATTTTAAAGTCATTCGACGAATTCGTTCCGAATTCGAACTTAGCTTTTGACCACCCATTTTTTACACATGTACCAAATTTGAAATCGATATCTTGGAAATTGCAGACGCTATATATAGTGCTAACAAGAATCCGGACATGCACACGGACATTCACACATACACACATGCGCACATTTCGTATAAATAATTTTTCTCGACATTTTAGAGTATTTTGAGCATTCTGAAAGGAAAATCTGGAAATTTTTTTTTTTTTTACAAAAACGAAGCTTCCCTTACGGAAAAGGAAAATGCATTTTTAAATGCCAAAAAAATCCTTCCGAACAACAATATTATCGCGTATCTTCCGATATGATAAATATCTCGCGCAACGTAGCACAATCGAGAAGATTCGCTCAGATGAGCCGAATTTTGTTTAACCCCCGAAAGCTACCCATTCCTCATACCGTGTCTACTGGATTACGGTTATTTTCTTATTGGAAACGTACTCCAAGGTCTTAAAAAATCCAGAATTATTTCTTTCCCCTTCTACCAAATTTCTCTGTGGTGACTTTAAAGTTGAATACCGAAAACCAAAAATCATTTTTTCCAAGCTCGCGTTGTCCTTGAACCTTGATAGATTTCCATTCGCGGAGATAACGAGTCCCTCCAATAAAAACCCATGTGTCATATAAAAAATTCGCGGAAAAAGTAATTCGACGAAAATTCCCGCAACTGCGAAGAAGACCAAAGCATGAATATACCGGGTAAGCGAGGGGGACACGTAGCAGGTCCCCGAATATCGAGGAGGAAGCGGCCGCGACGACGATCACAGCAGACACCGAAGGCTGTTGACCGTTCGTCGAAAAATGATTTTTGTTTCGTACAGGAGAGCAGTTAGGAGGAGGAGGAGGTAGAACCTGTTGGGGGCGGGGGGGGGGGGGGATTGATAACAGCAGCAGCAGCGTAGCATATACAGTCCAGAAGAGCAGCAGCATGAAAAGCGCGCTGCGCGTCGAGTAAAACGGCCTCCCGGCCCATTGCCTCACGCACACACACATGCACACACACGCGGGGGCACACACCTACGTACGCGCTGAATATTTTTTCATCTATAAACTAATCTATCGACAATTTGACGGGGGCGAAAAACGCATCGCCATTTTTGTCCTCGTTCGGTACTTTACGTTGTCAGGTGGTTTTCTCGCGCACTCGACCCCTGTTACCCCCTCCCCCCATTTCCCCTTTTCCCCCGTGTGTAGCCTCACACTTTTTCTCGTTGTCTCGCTGTGTCTCTGGCGGACGAGTGGGTAAAGCTATTAAAATTCATAACGCCGGACATACACGGAGGGGTGATGGGGGGGCAGGGGGGGTCGTGGAAAGGATGAGGGGGAATTGGTGAGAGAGGAGGAACATCGAGTTTCCGAGCTCTCTCTCAAATGAAGTAACCGAATTTGCGGACTCGGCGGGCACTACGTGCGTACACGAGCTTTCGGCGAGAGAGCTCAAAAACAAGGGCCCCAGCGTCGTCATCGTTGTCGCTGACGTCGTTCCTCGTCTCTGCCTGCGGCTGAATTTTGAATATGCATTGCTTCATCCCGTTCCACTGAAAGCTTGCATATAGTGCTCCGTTAGACAATGTTATAGGCGAGGCTGGGGTTAGTTGAGTCATTCGCGTCAATGCTCATTTATGTATACAAAAAGCTGGTAGATATATCGGAGACACCTGCAATTCGTGCGGCATAACAGAAATGTCGGTAAACATTCTAACGTTGTGATTGCGCAAACGAAATTGGAAAAAGATAAATTTGAGCTTGTAAATTTATTTGTTTATATCAATCAGTGAGGTCGATGGCTCAATTGTAATTTTGTCAGTGCATATTTATTCATTCCTATCAACCAGTCAGCTGGTGAGTCCAATTATCTATTGGTCTATAAACATGTCCTTGTAAAAAATGTTGATTGCCCGAACGCACAGAAAGTAAAGATTTCCAAGGCCAAATTTATTTGTTTTTATTGACCAATCAGTTTGTCGGTCCCATCGCTTGATCACCGAATTACAAGAAACAAGTTGTCATTTATCTTATCCAATTTTCGATTGGCTGCCCAATCAAAACTAATTAGATCAGAACAACCAGTAAGTTCAATGTCCCAGCTATTCAATTGGCTAACGAAGCTCATCTGATTCACTCAGATTTGTGAACAACACTGTATCAGATAAAATCCAAACAAACCCATTAAATATTGAATGCGAAAGTGATGTGAAAGTGGAGGAACCTAATTAGTACATTGTGCCATTTGTAAACAAATCTGAGTGAATCAGATGAAAACAAAACGAACTTACTAAATGTTGATTGTGAAAGTGTTCAGAAAGTGTATGAACAAATCTCGTAAATTGTTTCATTTGTAAAAAATCTAAATAAATCAGATAAAAACAAAACAAACCCATCAAATGTTCAATGTGAAAGTGTTGTGAAAGAACAGGAACAACATAAGTAAATTGTCCTTTATTCGTAAAAATAATCTAAATAAATCAGCCGAAGGCAAAACAAGCTCAGCAAACAAAAGTCAAACATTTTTTTACAAAATTCAATAAACTGTGTCATATCGCCCCGGCTACTATCCTAATGCACCGGTAGGCATCCATCGTACTAGAATTCATGCACGCTAGCGTGAGTTGCTTCAGTGTGGGTCTTCTCCGTGTGGAAACAATGACCAGATGGCCCGTGGCTTATTTCGAGGGGCGTTGAAAACAACCCCCTCAACCTCGATTATAACGACCTGCTCTTTGACTCTTTCACCAAATCTTGACTGCATAACTAAAACGACTCTCTGTCTCTTTGCTCTGTCTCTCTCTCTCTCGCTCTGTACTCGTCAATTCGCGTACCTAATACTCGATTAAAGAGTTTTCGCTCTGTGTGTTCCCATAGTGGGCTCGTTGCACTTTCTCGGACGGTCTGGCCATCCGCATTATAGCGCTCAAGCAAACAATTTCCTACAGACACCCTTTTGAGGTTGGAGCTTAATAGAGCTCAATTACACATGAAATTACACAAGTTTTGAAGAACATTGTTTCACCCAACTACGTCGGACATTGCGGACATTCTGACCGGTTGACATGGTCTGTAGATAAATGAGATAAAAATTATTCACACATAAAGCTTGTAGGATGAAAATTTCACTTTTGAAAGTATTTATTTATGAAGTGAAACTGATTTGATATTTAGTAGAAGAAAAAGAGACGTCTAGCGTTGGGTCGTGACAAACTCCAGACTACGATAATTGAAGTAAAAATTATAAATTTTTCTCAATCTTTTAGTAAATGTGAACATTCTCATAGTGGATACGAGTTTTGTTAAAGAATTTTATTTGAGGTAATTTAACATAGTGAATGATTTCCAATTTCTTGAAAAAAAAAAACGGATTCCATAAACGCAAAATACAATTTCTTACTCAACATTTTAATTCTAATTTGGTAAGCTCTGTTATAAGTTTACGGATAATTCGAATAATTGGGGAAATTTTTTCAACAACTAAATAATGTTAGTCTTGGCAACTATATTAGTGACAACTATTAATTAATAATCCATGTAACTATTATTTCCATAGTTACATTACCTTCGTCAAACTATGGAACAGTAAACGTTCCTTATTTTCTCTTTTTATGTTATTTTAATTATAAGTTTCGAAGCAATTTCTAAACAAAAATTGTGTACTTAATTCGCTGCACGCCTTAAATATAGCGATTGTATAATAAATCTGAATTATAATGGCTAGTAGTTGTAATAAGCAGTGATAAACATCAGAAGTTATGTAATGATAAATCGACGTTTTGGAGACGTTAAATTCGGACAAGTAATCAATCATCGTAATTCTAATTACCAATCAAACCATATCCCGAAAAAAAAATTTCGATTTCAGATATACAGACGAAAATTGCGAATTGAGAAGAGTTAGTAAAAACCATTAATGCCGACGTGTCCAGTGTGTTTGATATTAAGGCTCATATTACCAATTTTAAAAAATATTTAAAATAAACATATTTCCAAACTATAATATAGCCTCAATTTTTATCTACACAGAATATGCATATTGGTTCTCGTGTTTCAATTAGTCTCAGCAAAGCTACTCATGAAGGACGCATATCTTCCCAAACTGAATATATCCACCTAATTTTCCGGTGTAGGATTATCACCTTTAGGGTACAATATTTTTTCAAAATTAGCTCGAGTGGTCGATAATTTTATTACTGAAACCTTTCATCAGTGATCTCGAAAAGTGTTTCAATTTCATTGGAATTTCGCACAGATTTAGTAATGCATTTGACTTTAAATACCGAGTCGTTAAAATTTTAATTTTTTTGAATTGCCGTTAGCGACCACTATAAGTGGCTCAATCGCGTCGATCTTTTACACGATGTATTTTTTATACCTCATGGTAATTAAATTCAAAATAAACAAATAAATCAATACGATAATACAATGTGTACATTTTTTAATACGTGAAAAAATGATTAATTTTCAATAAGATTAATGGTAACATTCAAAAAAACATGATTAATGCATTGAGACAGTAATATAGGATCATGATGTTCCAGTTTTCCACTATCTCTTCTAATATTCAAGCGGGAATAAGAATTTTTCACAGCTTTTCAAATTTACTATTTTTTAAAATTACTATACGTTATTATTATAGCTTCATATTTATAAAACGAACTGCACTGTGAGCTATGTTTAGTACAAATCTGATAGTGATACGAGATGACATCCAGCGAAATCAGAATTATACAATTTAAGGATTACTCCATTCAACGTCAGTACGAAATTCTGTTTAAAACTCTTGTGGTATTCTTGGATGTATGTACAAAGTGGAACATTTGTCATAGCTATAAAAAAAATCGCATGAACCAAAAACTTATATTTATCACTTTACATTTCCGACGACTTTCATGATTTCTCTGCATGCAATAAATCCTGAAGGACCTTATACAGCCCCAAACAAATTAGCGAACTTACCATCCGGGTTAAAAATGTTTTCCGAACGATCTTACCGACCGGGATAGTCTCATAGTTTCGTAGATGCGACGAGACGCGTCAGCACCTACCCCGAGTCTCCGGGGAATTTTCGTGTGGATTGCTCGGTAAACTATCGGTGGTTACGTAGGCAGCTCCAGTGCAAAACGTAGAGCGAGGTACGCCCGATACCGTCGCATTCGGTTCCTGAAAAAGGGAAGCAACGTTCCCCGCAGGGTCGATAATTCCCAACCCACTTTTTTTCGTACCCCCTCCGACGTTGCGCCATCCAAGCTTCCAAACAAAATGCGAACTCGAAACGACAACGACCCATTCACGCGAACGAACGATCCATAAATTGCATTACGCGGGAATGCACGTACCGCTGCACGATTCGCTCTGTGTATTGGTATAAAATCTACAATAATGGCGAAGCGCGAGGAGGGTAAAAAAAAGCTTCTATAAATAAAACAACGATGGAAACACGCGTCGCGGCTGATAAAGAGGTTATAATAATTACTATCGATGGTCACATCGGGCACGTTTTGCTTTTCGGTAGATATATGTGTATATATATATATGTATTGAATATATGAATATATATGCAGGCATATTATCGCCCTCGTTCTCCGCCTCGATGTTAACAATTTTTTACTCGTTTTCTTTCCACATGCTCGTATTTCTCATTTTCGTATTTTTTTGCGAATCCCATCTCCATTCCCGTTGGATTTTCCACAGCTTTTCCAATTTGTTTACTCCTTTTATTTTGTCGTTGTTATTGTTCCATTTTCTGCCTTGATTATTGTCACTCGGTGCGGTTGTGAAATATATAGATACCTCGTTTTTCGTCGCATCATCCGCACGTTTATATATTGTATATATATCTGAAGCTCACTTGGCGCTAACCGACAATTACGTACACGCGATACCTCGATTCGACCGCTTCCTGATTTTCCGCACCGCGATATCGTTCCCGACAGTGCACTGTTATAATTACGGAGTAGCAATCAATTACTACACCAATCATGCGTTGATTAAGGGGTCGATTGGAACGTAATGGGGCTGTAGGTGGTCAGTGATAATTAACGTTTGTGGAAACCGCTTCGTGGATATACGCGAATGCGTAGTACTGCATAAAATCAAATGCTGGCCATTTTGAACCAGGAAGCGAATCGCCTGATGGGCCGTCACTCCTCTCTGCCTGTGGCTCTTGCCAGCATTTCGAACGTCCCCGTCCATTTGCAAAAAAATTGCTTAGGGTATGGTCGTGAATTCAGTGGAATAAACATTTTTTCTTTCCGATTTGTGGATCCTAATAGCAATAAAAAAAATATATATACATATGAATTTAAGTTTTGCATGCTATTGACCTGAGAATATCCTTGACTAGTCCGGGCGGCTATTTTATTAATTGTTCAACTTATTCGAATAATTTGTTATTATTAAGTTAGATTTAGATTCATTTGTAAGATCCTGGGGTATTAAACCCCTAAGCCAAGGACCTGAGCCACAATACAAGCAGAAAAAAATAGACTAGGCAGATAAAAGAAGTAGAATAATAATTGATAGTGAACACGATTGATAATAGCCAATGTCGGCGGATGTGAAAACTGTGTTACAATTTTGTAATGCGGCTCACTCCCTTTAAGGTAGTCCTCGCGCATTAACCTTAATATGGATGTAACGATTGTAATATAACTTTGGCCATAGTCAGCTGAAGTTACAGTTACGTAGCGTGACAATACCCAGTAAACACGGTATTGTAACAGCAACGTAACGGCTATGTAACTCAATGTAACAAGTAATCTCACGTGTAACTTACATGTAAGTTACACGTAATTTACAATTTCCCACTCAGCAATGTTACCATGTTATATAACATGTGTTACGTAACTGTTACAATTGAGTTACGTTGCCCGTATATTTCGTAGTGTAACAGATATGTAACAAGTAACATTCAAATGTTATATAACGTGTGTTACATAACCGTTACGGTCTTGCAATGTTAGTAGTGTGTTGCAGGATATTACTGCAAGGTAACAGCAACATAATCAAAAAAATTGTTTGTAACTTACATGTGACTTACGTGTAATTTATAATTTCCCGCTCAGTAATGTTACCGTGTTATGTAACGTGTGTTACGTAAACGTTGCAATTTAGTTATGTTGTGTTGTGCAACTTGAATCACACAGCTGTTACTGTTTCGTTATATTGCTAAAGTATAGTCATATTGACAATACATTAGCTTTACTTTTGTGGACTTACAGTCCACAAAAGAGCTTCAAGGGTTGCTCAATTGCTACCCTTGGGAGTCAAAAATATTAGCTGCTACTATTAAAAGTAGAAAAAGCGATTGGCAAATGATGCGAACCGGTTGAAATCTCGGAAGAGTATCACTCCGGTGTGCATATGAAGCTGCACCGTTACGCTGACTTATATACGTTAGTGACACGAATCGCTTGCGAGAAACGTTTGAGTCGCAGGCCATCTAGCGGACATCACATCGTGATACACATGTTACGTAACATTAATACATTTTTGTTACATGACTGTAACGAAACTACATTACGTAGATGTTACATATTTTTGCAACGTTTTAGCAATGTTATCACATTACGTAACTGCAATATGACAGGACTATCCCCACAGTTACATTGCAATCGTTTCAAAGATGTTGCATTACAGGTACACATTTTAGTTACATAACTGCAACACAACTACGGCTTATAACCGTTACGTTACGTGCATGTTCTCGATGTAACATAACCACTGTGATATGCATGTAACGTCAAATGTACATACTCTTGGAACATTCTTGTAACGTTACCACATTTACGTAACTGTAACATGACCGCACTATCGCTGCAGTGACTTACAGTCGTTACATACATGTTACATTACAGTTACACACTTTCGTTACATAACTGGAACGGAACTACGGTATTTAACAGTTGCACAACGTGAATGTTCACGGTGTAATATAACCACTGTAATATGTATGTTACGTATTGTTTGCAATATACTTGTTATGTTGCCACGTTACAACACTACAACAGTGCGTTCCTGTCACGAAAGTGACGTTCCTATTGTTACTCGCACGTTGCGTTGCAGTTTCATAACTTTTGTTATGCAACTGCAACGAAAACATGTCACATAACGGTAACATCACCTGTATGTAACTAATGCAACATCACAATGTTACTCCTACGTTATATATCCTCGACATATCATAAGGGTAACACTGTTACAATCACATGTAACTTCCATGTTACATTGCCGTTCAAAAACGTGTTTACTGGGTATTGAATGAACGTACATATTCATACCGAAAGTTATGTCCGCTAGATGGCTAACAACTCAAATGTTTCCCACAAGCGATTCGTGATGCACGTGTGTATTATTGTGAGGTTTAAAATTTAAAAAATATATTGCAAAAGATCTCCGTCGCCGGCGCATTTTTAGAGGCTGCTACTGGTTTAGAAAAAAAAATTTGGGGCATCTTAATTTAGAGTCAAAATGAAATAATCGAAATTTCTTTGGAGTTACTCTGCACTTCCAAGGCGTAATAAATTCGGAAAATGTCTGTGAATGTCTACGAAATTGTAGTATAAATAGGTTTAACCTTAGGTTGCCACCCAGGGTTTAAAAAACAACATTTTCGACAATCATAACTAATTGCATTAACCTTTGTGAACTTTAAGACTTAACATTTCTTCATATAATAGCTGAATCCCTTCAAAATGCGACTGCAAAGTTTCAAGCTGGGTTATCGACTAAATTACCGAGAAAATAAATATTTGAAAACGAATTCTTATGCACGGGCTCTCATAGGAAACTAACCGATTTCGTACTTCGAAACGAAAATTAACATGTACAAACTAAACTTTTATACAATATCAAATGTGCTATGGATTCCTTGAAGTGTCACGGTCCCGTATAAAATATCAAAAAGGGACGTTATCAAAGTATTTGAGTGTGATTCCAACGTCAAACACATCATCGCCACTCAGAAATTACTGATATCCGGATGTAGCGGACGATGATAGAAATCAACGTAACCTCCAGTGTCAACCGGCGCCGTTACAACCTTGGTTTCAGCGACGCGATTTTACGTGGCGGTTGTAGTCGTGGCGCAAAAATGAGATTTTCTATGTACTTTTTTTAAATACAATCCCACTACGCGTTCAAGCGAGACTCTGATGAGATATTTTAGTCAATACAATTTATGTCTTTTAAGCATCTACGAATACGTTTTCATTCTTACTGTGCTTAATTGACTGTGTAGATATATAAAATTCTGTAATTGCATACTAGTCAATTGACTAGGATGGGTTGTAAGGACTACCGTAACTTTAGGAACTCTCTCCAGTTGCACATTTCCTGTCGATTTTCCTTCTGAGAAAGCCTCGCGAGGTGAACGCATTAGCTCGAATTGTTTCAGCGTATATTTCTGTCGTTACAAAATGCATACATCATTGACAAGTACAATATTGGTATATTAGAATGAAGATTACAATACTCACGTATTGCAATTTTCAAAACAGTATTTTATATCCCTTATACTATTCTTAAATTGACATGAAAGTATATTAATACGAAATTTATATATTTGACTCGCAAAACTGATAGTTTCGTATATTAAATTTAGTTGCATTTTTAACAGTGTACGTACATAATATTACTGGATATGTCGGAAATCGCGAAAAAAAATCTTTTTAAAATCATGCTTGAAACTAAAATAACAGCACTTGGGAAACTGCCGGTGTGGTTGAATCTATAATGCGACACTGAAATAAACAAAAGACAATTCTTTATGAATGCCGTGATTACTGCAACAACGTTGGTGCTACAGGAAAAAAAAGAAGACATAAAGACAAAAAAAACAAGCCCTCGATGTGGCCATGTGGATGTTCAAGGTTCAAGTCTCTAGTTCCTAACAGTGCACCATATTTTCATTTGGTAACAGCTTATGCTCCATATAGATCTGTGATGGAAATAAACGCACTTGTGTATTCATTGTAACTTTGGACATGAAAACAATGTGCTAATCCTTCAAGACGATGAATACCACATTTGAAATTTTTACCCTCTCTAACGATGTTCCGTATTTTTAACAGCTCACGGCAAGTCATGATTGGGCCTCTCTCAAGTAGACCATGGAAAATTTCAATTTAGAAAAAAAACCGAATAATCTTTAGTAAAGATTTTTCGGTTTTTCGCTGGATAGAAAAGATAGAGGCATATATATAAATCTCACTTCCCTCAAGATATTTTAGAACCATATGGTCATAAGATATTCGAGAGATATTTTCCAATTACAGATTTATGTCAAATAGTAATTAGGCTCGTTCGCTTCGGAAAGATTGCCACAAAAAAATACTGTACTTCTTGTGCAAAGAATAAACATAGATAAATTTGGGATTACATTAGAAAATTTCGGGTTTGTAACAAAAACTACTTTTACAAAATTTTATTATGTTGGACATTTCGTAAATGGCAACTCTTGAGGAAATTGTTCCGCTAAGTTATGTGGCAAAATTTAACGGCACTTAATTTCCTATTCAAAAACAATGATAAGCCTCAGGGGGTTGGGGATACGGGTAAGTATTATCCGATCGGTCTCAAATTCTACACAGTGTTTTTCCCCCAATGGAGCGATTTGAAGGGTCGCGACTAGGCGAATTCGAACGTTTGCCCAAATAAGGACCAACCTAATGCAACCTCTATCTCTCTACACCGGCACGGAACTTTAGGCCGACCGCGTTGAATTAAAGAGAGTGGCCTGTAATACTATTGCTGACAGGGGACGTAGGATACAATTCGTGTGCGTACTTGTACAGACGACTATATGGGCATGAAAAAATGCGCATCTCCAGGTCATATTACTGTAAGCGGAGCAGAAATAAAGGTATAAATTCATTTTCTCACATTTATCAACGCTTGGGTTCTTGGAAACAGCTTCGTAGCAAAAGCCCAATGTCATAGAACATTATTATCTAAAAGATAGGAAAATCGTTGCTCGCCGATTTCTCTGGCTCAATAGGTATTAAAAATATAGTGCCTCAATAATATGAAAGAATTAACAACAAAACACGATAACCTCAAACATAAATAAACTGCCGCATGAAATACAAGGTACGCATGAGCCCGAGATACCGGCGACCAGATTTTCTATTTGGAATAAATCAGAATATATTCATATGTAAATCGGAAAAGACCCACATCAGGGTCGAAACGTATTAATAAAATGCATAATTTACATCTTTGAAAATAAAAACAACTCCCAACTTGGCCGCCAATAGCCGATTATCCATCTTCATCTTCTATAAAATTCGGCCACAGCATCAATAACACATAATTATTATCTAAAAGCGGTAAATTATCTTTAAACATAGTTTGGAATGTTACATAATGCGACATATACAGTACCACATGACGTTTATGGCGTCAACTGCGACCGAGTCCTGAGACTTGTATATCTGGGAATCAAAACGGATAATTGTAAATACATTTTGACGGTTAGCATTAGTACTGCCATCATGTCAAAGGAAAATTCTTTGGGCATCAATGAAAGACTCATCGAATTTATCGAATTGCTCGATGTGTCGGTTCCCAAACTTCATTGTATAATATTTTTCACTTCACTTTCCCCATTAGAGAATAATTAAAATGGCCTTGATTATGACGGAGTCTTTATTTTAGAAAAAATCAAATTATAAAGAATTGGAAGAAAGATAAATTTAATAGCTAGTAGAGAGTCTAGTGTGTTTCACTTGTAACATTTTTATTATGAGCTCTAGAATTTATGAGGACTGTTATAATGCTGAACGCGATGCCTACGGGCATCGATAGGTCAATCGATAGAGCATCGATTGACCTTTTTCGTAGCTTTTTATTTTTATTCTCCGGACTCTGCCTCTTTGACTCTTTGAAGTGAAAATGACGCACTTTTGCCCGCTTGGTGTGCGCCACTGTACCACCATCGCTGTCACAGCCACCACCACAAGCACCAACAGGAACGAAAAAAAAAAAACAATAGTCTGCAATTAGGGAGTAAAACGTTGTGTCGTGTGCGGGTAGTATTCGACTATTTGTCCGATACTCATTTCGAAACTTCAGCTGTTCTACGTCAATCGACACTAAGCCCTGCCGCATGTTTTTTCTATACAGATTCGTCCCAGCGAATTTTCGTCATTCCGATGAGCTTTCTCGTTTCCGGTTCTATTTCGGTCCAACGTAATTAACTCCGTAAAAAAGGCTTTGACAAAGTGCAAATTATATAAATTACATGCAATAAAAGTTTTGAACAAATCCTTGAAAATTGTATTAACACTTTTGTAATAGTATTTGTTATACTAGTCCGAAAATAGTTTATGTCGATCCAAGAAGCTAAACGATCGTTTTTCGCCCTGCGAGTCTGAAGGCAACACGAAGCTGTGGCGAGCAGTGCGCAAAAAGAACCAAGTTTGGCTTCCCAGATAATACAAATAGTATGAAGAAACGCGGTAGCGTCTTGGGACAAGTACATTTACCCTACTTTTTTACCGACCGATAAGACACTGCCGCAGGATCTTTGTCTCGTATATTCACTACAAGGTCAGAAAATTTTAATTCCCGTACATCAGCACCTCATGATGCGGAGCCGAGGCGGAGCCGAAGGCATTCGCCCGTATGTCTTCTTTTTAGCCGGTCGAAAGTACGAAAAAAAAATTGCATTAGATGCTCACCCCGAAATTTACGGCACGAGCGAGGCGAGTGCTGCTAGTGGAGGGGGGGGGGGGGGGGGGGGGGGGAGATAGGCATGAAATGAAGAAAAAAAGAAACATAATAATAGTTTGGAAAATATATATATTCAAACTTTAAAATGTCTTAACATTTTTTCCTTGTCCATAGATTCATCACATGTAATCATATTGTTAATTACTTTATTCAGAATACCGATTTATTCCACGCAGGCCGCTTTGCGGTTATATCCAATGCCCGCAGCATGGTTAGTGACGAGCGACTGACGGCAGTCGGTAACAAATTATTGCGCCCGCTGTTACGGAGAGCGTGCGTGTAGTTCTAGCAATGCATGAATCTTAGGCTTTCCGCCTACAATTGATGCCTACGATACGTACTTTCGACCGATGGATAAAGAAAAATAGGTTTCATTACTGCCACATTATTTTTTCCCAGTCAGGAATGTAACTATCATATAATACTGGTGTTACATAGCATTGAAATTGCTAAGTAGAAAATTATCAACGGAACCAATTTTTGGATTTACTGGGTTCGTATTGCGAACCATATTTTTTAACCAGTGAAACGCAACGTCCGAATTTTCCACCATCGCAGACTGATCATACCGTTTTGGTGGTTAGTACACGGTTAGCTCTTGATATGATTTCGGTAGGATTCTTAAAAAGGTCGATATTGAGTCGAATTTTTGTAGGTTTCGGGTTGTACAACCGAATTTCTACGGATTGTTTTGTTTAAAAAACGAACCCGTAACCAACCAGGTTCCAACCGTTTAAAAGTAGGATTAACGGATGGTTTTACGATTTCCTACCAAATTCCAACCTTTAGTCTATGTGATGGTTGGAATTTGGTTGGTTACCTGTTGGTTTTTCAACCAGTTGAAATTGGTTTCACGTTCAGTTGGTCAAGTCCGTGAGGGGCACCATTTACAGACATGCAAAATGCGGCTGGCTTCGTTTCCAGTAAACACGTTATTGACCAGCAATGTTATCTGGATGTTACATGAGATTGTAACAATGTAACGCTTGCGTTACGCTAAGGAGATCTAACGTAAGAGTAACATGTAATATTTCGATTGTTATATGCAGGTAACGTCACTGTTATATGACATCTCTTCGTTGCACTTGCATAAAAACTACTATAAGTCCGCAACGCAACTTGCAAGTAACAATTGGGCCGGAACTTTCGTGACAGGGAAGCAATGTTGAAGTGGTTACAGTCGTTACGTTACATGCACGGTATGTAATTGTTATATGCCGTAGTTACAGTTATGGAGTGGAAGATTGTTGTTATAATGCAATATGGATGTAACGATTGTAATATAACTTTGGCCATAGTCAGCTGAAGTTACAGTTACGTAGCGTGACAATATTGAATGAACGTACATATTCATACCGAAAGTTTGGTCCGCTAGATGGCTAACAACTCAAATGTTTCCCACAAGCGATTCGTGATGCACGTGTGTATTATTGTGAGGTTTAAAATTTAAAAAATATATTGCAAAAGATCTCCGTGGCCGGCTCATTTTTAGAGGCTGCTACTGGTTTAGAAAAAAAAATTTGGGGCATCTTAATTTAGAGTCAAAATGAAATAATCGAAATTTCTTCGGAGTTACTCTGCACTTCCAAGGCGTAATAAATGCGGAAAATGTCTGTGAATGTCTACGAAATTGTAATATAAATAGGTTTAACCTTAGGTTGCCACCCAGGGTTTAAAAAACAACATTTTCGACAATCATAACTAATTGGAGGTAAATGTTGTACAATGTGGAAATCGGAGGCGAAAAATAATCGAATATTTAGTTTGGAGAGATATTTTTCTTTCAAACAAATTTCAACAACGAAACCAACTTTCGTTCGTGGTGACGTTCGTTCAGCCTATGATTAAGCCTATATGATATGTACAAACCTATTAAGCCAACGGGTTTTAATGATATTCACAAACTGTACTATAGCCTTATTCTTAGTCTAGACTGCATGAACTGTATAAAAAAACGATCATTGAGTTTTGATAGAATTCGATCTTTTTAGTGTCCTAGGTTTCAAAATAAGCATTTCACTCACTTCTGTCTGTGTCTCTGTTTGTTAGGGCTTGGAAACAAATAAATTTTACTGTGAAATTTAAGTATCTACTTTCAAACTGGAGTTTTCAACCTTGTTAGATGTCTCGGCCTATTTAACCTCACTCAGAGGTCTGTCAACTAAATGTACATTGTATCAAGTTTTTGCTTGTAATATACATGCTCCCTGAATGGCCCCTTCAGTGTAGTTTTTCTAACGTACTAGTAGCAATACTGAGAATATAAATAACTTATCGTTTTAAATTTGCAGCTGAATAGTGCGAGAGATAATTCATAATGAGAAAAGTAATTAGAATTCGATAAAGACCTTCTCCACAGTGGGTATACAGTTACGCAGTATATAGTCTTGGTGAATGCAGAGCCCCAGGTTCTCCGGTAGTTAAATTCACGATTAACTCGATTTCAGTGAAGCTGCAAGGGTGCGCCATGGAGCACCCCCTCAGAAACGACCGCCGTGCGGTGCTGCTCGCTTGCGAGAGTGCGACAAAGATCTCCACTTCAATTTTCGCGTTTTATTCACCTTTTCTGTGGGAGGGGGAGGGGGAAGGGGGGATGATGTGCTTGAAAGGAAAGGTTCCGTGGTTATTTTAATGAGAATCTGGCTCGTTTGAGGCGTTCGCCATCGTTCGCCGAGCGTTCGCTTGCTTCTCGCTACCAGCGATAGAGGCAGAGTCACCTTCTCCTTCACCCCTCCACCCCCACCCAGTCTCACTCGCACCCTACGCGCCCGGGAATCCTCTAATGAACGTTGAGCAAATATTATTTCTGCTTATGTACTCGGCAACTTAGTGTGTCTTTGGCCTTAATTAATAATGCTAAACAGCCTTTGCGACGCCATAGCTCAACTCCCGCCGCTCTGCCCGTTTAATAGCTATCTGCTACCTCACAACGCCGGCATCCACATCGCATCCGCAGACTCATCGTTGTCGCTACTGGTGCTGCGATGGAGTTAGGCACTCTATTTAACTACCCTTTAATAAAGCAATGGCACATAACCTAATACTACTTGATTTCTCTGCACGCAATTTCATCAGCGAGAACCGGCACTTCGCTGCTGTTCTCCAGTTTGTGCAGCCTCTGATACACAATAATTTGCAGCAGTTTCGTGCATATACTGGCTTTGTGGGTTTGCGGGACTCGCTTGTCGTCTAATCAATTAAAGTGGATATTAGTGAGCTTATATGTGGGTTTCTATTCGGTATGCACTATTCAGTCGATTAACATCTTTGTTTCTGTTCTGATGGGTATGGAAACGCAGCTATGTAAGAGCTGAGTTGTAGTCGACTTCATACTAATATTAGCAACCATATATTCGCTTCGCTCGCATTCGGTTATTTTGATTTGTCTTTTCTTATGGCTGAACATGATATTTGAATTTTTATACGATTCGTGACGCTCTTTCTGCTTTTTGTTTCAATAAAAAAATCAACTAACGATGTGCTATGTAATTTTTTTAGAGAAATAAAAGGTATTCTATGTTTATTATAATAGTCTGGAGTCGGCTGTATGTCGAAGCCTTCGACGAATAATTAGCATGTTTGAAAACCGTCTCCAGTCTTCGATATTCAGAATTTCAATTTGCAATGTCATTTTTAAAAAGGATAGGGAAAGTTAAACATTTGAACAACATGATCCTTGCGGCGTATTTTAAAAAATCAGGGCTTAGGGAGGGTCTTGTAGTGGGACTAGAAAAAATTAAGGGATGAATAAGGAAATTACTTGGAATAATCCGTTTCTAAGGAGCTACAATGGCGACGCGGCTTATTATTTTAAGTTCTCCCATGGGGTCTCTATTCATGCCTTAATTTAAAGCTCCTTCTGAGATTTCTTGAGGCTGAATACAAATCAAACCAACCGCAAAAGCTTGAGTCATTGTACCCTGCTAGTCTACATAATATGAGGCATACACCCTCAAGTCAGTCACCTACATTTTTCATGTCAACAAACAGTGAAAATCATCTGTTTAATGTTCTTCTAACTACTGAATTAACAATTTTTATCAGGTTTTTCAATGCAAATTACGTGCAACTCACGCATTTTTTTATTCACATGCTTATTATATCTTTACTCCTTTTATCGAAATAAAAATGAATTGTCGGTGATGGTTGATTCGTAAAAAAAGTTGTTGGTAGTGTATATCGCTTCAAATCAGCGACTTTCATTCATTTATCCTACTAATATTACCACGACTACAAATCCATATGAAATCAAGTTATTATTCGTTCATTCCACTGGATTTCAGCAGATTCCACTGGTTTTCTAACATCGGAATAGTCCGGTATTTTCGACATTTACCGAAGCGTGCACGTGGATAGGCTGACGATCGATTGCGAATGAGGATTCACCGTATCTGTTGCCGAAAAGGATGCGATTGCGGGCAGACCCTGCAACTCCCATCCCTTAACTCTATATCGCCGTTTGTTTCTTGCCGTTCGGCTGAGCTGAGATTCGAAAGACCGCTTGCTTGCTTCCTCGCGCGGTTTCTTTACTCTGTTGAAGCAATAAAGGTTAGATATATAACCCTGTGGACCAGAAATCGTTTCTGCGTTAACCACGGTGAGATCTCGCGGAGACCATAGGGATTTACCCACGAATCTAGAAACGTGCTTGCTTGGTCTGTGGGGCAGCACATCTTCTTCCGGGCTGCCA
Source organism: Tromatobia lineatoria (assembly GCA_949699805.1). Classification (NCBI taxonomy): domain Eukaryota; kingdom Metazoa; phylum Arthropoda; class Insecta; order Hymenoptera; family Ichneumonidae; genus Tromatobia; species Tromatobia lineatoria. The sequence goes on along the minus strand of OX453042.1, from coordinate 13,584,860 downwards.
CTAAACAAATTTAATAAGCTCGCGACTTCCGTTCCAATTTCAACTCTTAAACTCTTAGACGAGACGGGGCCGAATATATATATCGTATTTCCTTCGCTAACTGGCATTATCCTTTTTTCTCCCTTCATTTTGCATTGTTCACTCATGTTTATTCGTCTCAGTAGGAAATTCTGATGACGTCTGCTCTTGCCTCGAAAGTATACGATAAGGTATTTTTTAGGGAGTCAAAGACAGCCGATCCAGGATGCTCAGAATGTATTGCGCAGTTCCAATGGTAACAACATTCACAACATCATCAGCAGCATTGCGGCGGGGTAACCCAAGCGAAAATTAGTTCCGGCTGTGGTCCAGGCCTAATCAAGCTTTCCTTAATTATTAATCTGGCCCGGATGAGGTTGGCCCATCCGATCCTGATCTGGCATGTAACGTCTTTTGTCATCCAGTCATGTTCAGGCTGCTAATGCGGCCGCGATCGGGTTTCTGATCCGGTCATCATGAGGCTAATAATTCAGTCGAGATTGTGACGGCCCTATATTGCATATAAGGAGACGATTCGAATGAGAGAAATATATAGGTGACATTAGCGCAGTGGTTAGCGCTCTTACCCAGTACCTGAACGATCCGGGTTCGATTCCCGGTGATCACCATATATTTTCTCTCTTCTTGATACTTCGTCAGACCATCCGCAATGCCAATATCTACGCTTCCCCAAATTCTCCGCTTGGTCATTACAGGATAAAGCCCATATTATAAATCGTAAGTATCCTTGATCATTTCCTAATCATATCTCATTTATTCGAGTACTTGATTAGAAGGTCTGATGTACATAAAATTTATAAAACACCACTCTTATTATTGGAAGCTCATCTTGATATTATAGTATACATCGTGGAGGGATTTCAAAGATTAAGTTTCATCAATCTATTTCCAAATTCTGTTCTTACGGTGGCCTTCCCGTTTTTTTTTGCATTATTAATAACGGATCCGATCACTTTTTATATTCGTTTTTCTTCTATTGGCGAATGGTCTAGCGTCTGATGTTACACACTGTTAAAAATCCACGGTGTCAAACGCTGCTGGTGTAGACCTTTTCTCGGTGTTACCCATTATAGTGTTAAGAGTAACACTTTTTACGGTATCAAATTAATACAAGCGGTTTCGTTAAATTTAGTTCCGTGTTAATTTTGGTTTTTAACACCGATTCGTCAGTTTTACATCGTGAGCGGTGTCAATTTAACACTCGCTAGTGACAAATCGGTACTGATCGGTGTGACTGACGCGTGCGTTGTGAGGAGCCGATACAATGAATATCGCGCGCATTCAAAATCAGTCCGCACGTAATGAAACGATATACACTGAAAAATTTGAAGATCAATATTGCATTGCCCGAGCTAGTTATTAGTAGATAGCTTAACTTACTCATATCAGTACAGAAAGGATTTTTTTCCTCGTATCAAAACTCGACGAAACGACAGATTTTCCCGTCTTCAAACGAATTTAAAAAAAAAAATTGTTTACAATAATGCACCGTTTGCAATTACTGAGGCGTGGCACACAGCTCATTTTCACAAGAAACTACAAGCATAAAATATTACAGAAAAAAGAAAGTTTTTTTTATTATAGACCTCGCAACGTTGCATCATAAATATCCCTATGTTATAAGCCAAACATATGACAACACAAACGATTATTGTACCAAAATTTTCTATTTTCTGAATGAACAAAAAATAAAAATAAAATGAAATACTCGCTGAAAAATGTATTGACCGTAAAAAAAATGCTTCTAACACCCGAATAGAGTAAGGTTTTAACACTAGCGTAGTGGTAAATTCTTAACACGGTGCTGGTGTCAAAGGTGACGTTGCGAGCGGTGTTAAACTGGTGTCATCATATTTTAACACCATATGTTTAACATCGCTTAGTATCACCGCAATTGGTGTGGATCTATATAGACACCGACTTGGTGTTGTTTTTAACACCGGATTTTCAACAGTCCACTTTATTAGATTTGCATCTACAGAATTGGAGAAATCGATAATTTATTATTATGATGAGACTGAAACACTTTAACACATAAAAAACCGAGGAAAAGTTATACCACGGATGCAAATATAGAAGGCTGTCGCGAAATATACAAAAAACACAACTGAAATAGAAATTACAGTGTTTGAGCATTAAAAATCTCACTACACATATCCCTGCAATTCATCAGTCCTCAATGTGTGTCGCGTAAAAAAATCTCAGTTTAGAACAACGCCTATGATAGAATCATCGGCTGCAGGGTAATGATTTTCTATTTATGTGGTGCGGTCGCTCGAAAAACGTGTGTCATTTCCCTTATCCATGGATAATATTCTGGCAACCACCCATATAATGATGTTACTATTGTTAATCAATAATATTATATTAATGGCCACAATTATACAGGAAAAAAATCTGATTTATGTATTATACAACGGTAATGCCAGACCTGCTCTACCACTATTATGATGATTACATCTAAACTAGTATTTTTTTCAAGTCGACGAGATGACAAATATTTAAATGTCTGACTCTGATTGAGACTGCCTGACCAATGCCTGATCTTAACCCGATGTAGGAAAAAACAGTCCAATCACATTAAAAATGTCAAACCGATACCTGATTCAGCAGGATCGTGGCCTTACGCTGGGAGCCTTATCAGGAATGGCAGACTGACACCTTATCCCGCCCTGATGGAAAATATCTGAGGTTACCTAATTTTGAAGTGTTGTACCGATACATAATCCGGGCAGGACCAGGGACTTATTCGGCAAGCCTAATCAGGCATGCTTGACCGATTACTGATCCAGGCGTGATAGTTCTTCAGGCAACCTGAACTAATTCCGGCTCGAGAAAGCACTCTCCTTTTTTCTGGTGCGCCGTGAATTCTGTCAGTATTGGAGCCGCGCAATACATGCTGAGTATCCTGGATCAGCTGTCCATTCACTTAAAGTACCTTACCTCGTTAATAACTGATTGTAAAATTCAAATCAGATTCCAGCTAGATTCTAGTAAGGATACTCGATTTGCAATGCGCCTGCGATATCCCTAATTTTACTAATGGGTTATTGGAAACTTCAGATTCCGTTCCAACTGGATTCTTATAAGGACAGCTTTTCCTTCGAAATTCCTTGTAATTTCCTCAGTTGGACCAACAGTCTATTTTTTTTCAAATTGGTGTCCATTCCGTGCAAAAGTTTAACCGGGCGGCTGTCAAAGTATGTAGGACCTTTTTAGTGTTTGTCCGGGGTTCCACAATGGCGGTGCCAAACAAGAACTTTGATACAACCGGTAAAAGTGACGTAAACGGCAGCGCGTTATTATATCCGTGGTCATTATATCCGCGAAATTATATCCGCGCGACTTTATAGCCATTATATCCACGGCACTATATCCGCACGACATTGTACTTATTATATCTGAGTGGTTGGTGTCAATCATGCAAAGTTTGTGCCATTTATAAACTTTTTGAAATCAGAGCAAAATTTAACTGAGTTGGCGATTACTCAAATAACTGGTGGGCGTGACGTCGCTGTTGCTCAGCGTTCAGCGTATCGTTTGAAAAACGAGCGGTTAGAAAATTGCGTCAAATCCTCTTCTAAAAAGTTGATGGCTCGAGATATCTCGCAAATCTCGAAATATCTCGCAGTATTGTTATCCCCGTTTCATTCGTGCTAAGATTGTTCGGCGGTTCCGTTGATTACGGTTATCAAGCTCATGCATTGAAATACCATTGAAATATGTTTTGTTTATGTCAAATGTCAGAACGCACAGGTAGAGAGCGCTGAAGCGCCCCGGGTCTCTCTCTTTTAAAAAGTTCATAGGTAACGGAAAGCATTGTTGACACTTATTCGAGTTGTGATTGGTTGCTGGGAAAGTCCGCGAGAAACAATTTCAGTGTGGTGTCAAATTCAACATAAGAATAGGACGTGCGCTGCAGCGTCCGTGACATTTTAAAAGGTTATAAAAGCGCAAAAGAATTTTTAGGCACGCGCGCCAGCGCGTGTGATTGGCCTAGTTAAATAAAATATTGAACTCCTTCATTATTTTAATAAGTCCTGTACTTTCGAGCGTGAACAGCCTAGTAGAGCTGTGATTAAATTTTTATACTGAGCCCCTAACAGAATTGGAGCAAAGAAAGGACCAAATAGGAGCCCGAATCAATCTTCTGCACGATATCTGGATTCTATCAGAGACACTTCACTTCAAGATTCCTTGTCATTCCCCCAGTTACACTAAAAACCAATTTTACTTCCTAATTTGGGTTCCGCCCGGATTCTGACGAGAACACCACTTTTGGCGAATCCCTGAGAAATCCCGATCGAAAATCGGGTCTCTACAAAATATTCCTCCACAGGATATGATTTAAAGCCAACGCTATTCAATCATCTCAAGCTTGCACCAACAGATGTAGAATAACTGTTAATAATGTACCAACACTGATGTCATTGTCGTCGCAATTTTAACATTTATTCTCTCAAAGTTCAGTTGCTTTACTTTTTTCTCACTGCAGAGGAACTCGAGAGATTTCAATGTCGTACGTCTTCGGTTATATAGGAAGGGTGATGGGTGAAATCGACACCATATAGAGTTCACCGGGCGCGTACTCGTTATATTGGTCTTAGGAGTTAGAAGAGCCAGGAGAGAAGTACGCATGGACTCGAATTTCCAGGCCCGCGCTCGCATGGTTAACTTCGACAAACAGAAATTACCATTTTATTGGGTGAGTTCTAGCCTGCTGGCCTCTTAAGCTGGTACGTCCCTTTTCCCCTCTTTGCCCCGCAAACCTCTCACTCACCCCTACAATCTCCTATATATTCTCTAGCTACTAGCGGCTGCTCGATCGGCCATCTCTCGTTCCTCTCGATGCCACCCCGTCAGCACTTCACATTCACCCTTCACGCGAGCGAGGATTGGAATACCTAATCATTCTCGCGACCATTCCGAATCTATCGTTTATGGTATAGCCTCACTTCACCTCTTTACTTTTCGATTCGCTTTTGCTTCTACTCTTCGCACTGACACACCATCCGCTTTGTCCTGAATCTTCTAGGTTCGGAAACAAAAATGGTTTTGATATGCCATTCCTGTTTTCATGAAATTTGTTTCTAAGATTGTGATGTCAAAGCGCTTAAGTGGGCTATAACGTCGAAAATGCCGTGTGTAATGAAGGGCCTAAGATGCATACTACTACAATTCATAAAATATTCAACCGAATTAGCTGAAATTCAAGTGCTATGTAATGTAGTGGAAAATTTTCACTTGGTATAAAAATCTTATGAATATTGCTTGACCCATTTTGTTTTAATGAGATTTTCAAGATCTGAGAAGATGACTAAAGACGATGGAACTCCAACAAATGTATAACAACCAGGCCGAGAATTCGGATAAAAATTGAAAATAGTCTTGAGATCTTTGGTATTGAGTTTAGGCAAACTATACAGACCCTCTCAAGTTATATGGGGATTTTTAATTTTAATAAAATTTGTATTATTGCATAGTCTTTTGCAAAATTTGATCTGTTGAGCACATTTTCGACGTAAGCAAAACAATGTGTCACGATGCTAAATATTTAATTCAGCGAAAATCAGTAGAAGAGATTGAATTTTTATAGGAGTATTTTTATTTTCATTATTTCTTGACTCAAATTTCAATATCATTGAATTCGGTAAATTAATTTAATTAACACGAGGATATACAGTTTCTTCAACATTGCTTTCTTCTTATTGCTTGTTTTTCACCAAGCTTTCCCTATGAGGATACCAAAATCGATTGACTGACTTCATAGGGGTACCTTAGTAAAAAGAGTAAAAAATGAGAAAGCAATTTGCAAGGTCTCACTTCAATGATTAGTAAAGATCTTGTACCCCCTAAACATTAGTATCTAAGGCAAGGGAATGAATTGCGACATTTAGAAAAATGTTTGAAATATTGCTGTGCAAGGTAAATATTTGACCTTAAAGGTTTCCAATTTACTCCATTATTCTTCACGTCATTGTATCTTCTAAGCAAACAATCCAAGTTCTTATTAGATTGTTGATAGGGTAATTTTGTCAAATAATATTCTAAAAAAACTCAGGATCTCTTCCACAATCTAAAAATCTTAAAACGTTCTAAAAAATCAAGTACCAGATTGCTTCTATTATAATTGGAAAGTGGGTATGGGTCATCGTCGTAATTTTCTGTCATGAGTGATTTTTCATGTCCCTCTATAAAAATAAAAATAAAAATATGTAAAACTGTAAATGCCTTTGGCGTTCTTATACAAGTACAAATGTTATGTATTCAAAGCATAAATATTTATCGATCTTCCCCTGTATCAGCACCCACAATTTTTAATTAAGCCGAAAGAAGACAGTATAATCAGATGCACGACGGAGTCTCCCTCGATTCGTCCATCGCAACGTTCACGCTAGACGAAATTAATTAAGGTTTAATTAAAACGATTCTTTGAGATGGTAATTCGTTAACAAACAGAGCACTTTGCCCATGGGAACTCGGTATTTCGCGCTGAAAATTCTCTTGCAAAGACCCTTTTCACCTTCACACAGTAATAGTTGCAAGCGAAGGAACTCACATAGTAGAAATACTTCATAGGACTTTGATTAAGTTTAAGATTAGAAGTTTTGTTTATTCACACTCTGTAAACATTTTTCATCCAAAGAAGAAAGTATTGTGACCATTAATTGCATATGTAGAGGCCTTAACTTAAAGAAATTCGTATTTTTTTCTCTAAGTGTCTAATACAAACATTCAGAAATAAGTGTCAACATCATCTTATAACAACATCTTATAAATATCATAGATAATAGAAAATGATTCAAGATTGCTTATAATCGCTGAATAATCGCGAAAATGTTATTTCTACTCGATAATTAGATTTTTCCAAACATTTCGAGTGCGTTTGAGTTACTTCGAATACGAATAAACCCCAAATTTGAAAAATTCTTAAATTCTGCATTGTATATAAAAAAAAAGTTTTGTAAAATCTACTGAAAAAAATAGAATAGTGTTTTATTGGCATATAGTCCACAATTTTTTGCATCAGTTGCAATATTACGTTTCTCTATTTGGCACTGGCGAGTTACAATGCAACATTTTGCGATTTTTTTCGATAGAATTTGTTTTATATTCTCGATCTCTTTGATCTATTGATTGCAGCTTAAGTGTATGCCCGGGGGGTTAAGAAAAAAACAAATTATGATTTATTCCTGTTGATGATTTATGTAGGCGCATTAAAGAATCATGAGGAATATAGTCACGCTGTGTTTTTATACCTTATCTGAAGCAAAATAGGCAATGAGGTTTGCAGTAAACTCATACGATTGAATATGTACATCAAACTTTTATTTCATCACGATCAGTTATATACAAATAGATGTGTGTTTCGGGTGTAGGGATCTGATAGTTAGTCCTGGCTTGCGCGTTTCTCGTGGCGTTTAATTGATAAATAATACAATTTCGTCATTTATTGATAACTTATGTAACCAGTGGATTCACGGCTCGTTCCGCGGCTCATAAAAAGGCCTTTTGACGATTGGGAGATACACGACGACGACACGACAGGGCGTACGAACAAAACATTTTTCGTCTAAACTATAATATAACTTCTCTGTTTTTTTTTGTCGTCAAGACAACCCAACCCGGGAGTTATTGCGATAACTCCTTCATCGTCTTATATCTTATTAATACTGCATGATAATCGTCCTTACGTTAATTTATCTTTCTCCACTGCTTCCCGTTTTTTTTTCACGTTTCGTCTGCTTATCAAACTAATATTCTAGACGAAACCCGCCCACGCGATAATCAAAGTAATAACATCAGTGTGATACGAGTTGTCGCCTCAACTCGTATCTCGTCCAGAAGGACGAAAGACGGTGTAGAAACACCGATCTCAAAATTCCATCTACCCTCTACATACAAATTTATATTCATTTATATATATATATTTTTATATTTATATTTATATATTTATGTTCATTTATTTATTTATACTCGATTAATAGCACTACGACGACCGAATCGGTTAAATTTTGCAGAAGTTCTTATACCGATGCCATTCCACCACATCAATTTTATAATCACTTTCTCCCACTGCTACGGCTGCGCACTCAAGTTCATTGCACTTTTATTCACAAGTCACGCGTCCTATAGTCCAATAGCGATTGCATTGCCGAGTACATTGTGATTTTCTACGACGAGGCGGTCCAAAGGAACATTTTTCAAAGTTCCCTTCATGAGGTTCTTACGTCGTCGCGTAGTTTGTGGTGGTAGGAATTATCGTCGATGGTATCGAGCTCTTCCGAGGTTCAGACCATTTGGAGACCCTTGGTGATGCTTTCCACGTGCTCTTTGGCCCTCATCCTCAGCGCCTGGATACTTGATGTCCGGGGATCGTGACCTGGCGGACTAGGCGAAGACTGAAGCTGCCCACCACTGCTGCTCATGACGGGGAGTCCCCCGTTCAACGTCCCTAAGGCGCATAGAAACAGACTGTCATTACTTAGTGATTGTACTGTGTCACTAATTTTTTGTTAATCGTTTAGGAAAGTGTTATACGGTTTAGTTGAATTTGATGGGATCTGAAGAGAATTCAAAAACAAGGAGTGGAGCAAGAGAAAAATGGTACGCAATTTATGCAGAAGGTATATAATTTATAAACAGATGTGAGCAAATAACGTGAGTATTGAAAAAAAAGTTTGTTTTCGAGTTCGGGCGTTTTCATGGAAAAAGTTAGCAAGTGGTTAAAAGTAATGATCTCCATTTAATTATATATCTAGCATTTCGTTCATGTCATACTCAATCATGGCTCGCTAATTTGCGTTCTTCAAAAGTTAATGTTATTGGAATAACGTAAAGTTATCGAAAATTTAGAGGGTCCGTAAAGATGTAGTCAAATAATGTGAAAATCATATAAATACAAGTCTATTTCGATAAATTTGGGTGATTTTATAACTCTGAAAGCTCTGTAAAGCGTTAAAAGTAATGAATCCGTTCAAATTATGTATCTAGCATTACTGAATACTATTCCATTTAGATACATAATCTTGCCTCGCTCACCGAAAGAAATAGATACTACCCGATAGTAAAAATATACTATCGGATAGTATATTGGATGCTTCGTATAGGGATCACTCTCTGGAGTGCAACAGTTAGTATAATTATAGTAATGGTTAATATCTGATCGTATCAAGTACATTCTGTATAATAACCCTTACAATACACATAATACACGGTACTATCCAAATACTACCCGATAGCATATATTATTTAGTAAATAATATAAAGGACATTCAAAATCTTAGTATCTATTTCTTTCGGTGCTCGTTCACGTTTTGCAAAAGTGAATATTGGAATAATGGCAACTTTTTGAAAATTTCACTCCATAAAGTCGAAACCACTTTTCCGATTTCGCCCAAATTAAATTTACCTGCATTAATGAAAAAATACTTAGCTAAATATCACGAATTTTACGAACATTCAGCAGTCAAGTGTTTTTTTTTGCAATATCCAAGATACTGTAAAACTTGAATTTCTGCATACATTTTGAAAAAAAAATTTTATATTCGTTTTGACTTCGTTTTTCAAAGATAATGAGCACTATATTTTCAGTATTAGGAAGCGATGTCAGATGTATTATTAAGGAGTTACGACGCGTTAAATTTCCAATATTAGATTAATAGAATGTTTTAAAAAGGCATGAGTGTTTCTCACCTGGAATTCCATTTGCAACCGCCCCGAGTTTTGTTGGTGAGGGCAATCGTCTAGGGGATGTCAGATAGCTTGGATATCCCGTGTGGGCTGCCGGCAAAAATCCAGGGAGAGCGCTCAACAGTCCTGGCGGTGTAAGCCACGGGTCGCCGGGCAAACCGAGCGCTGGTCCACCCACATTTCTGCAAGAATTATCAACATTTTATATTACCGAAATAAAAATCGCAGGTTCGCAAGTTACGGAGTAATATCGTACATTCGGCAAATGTTATTTAGCCTCCCACATAAATAAAACTCACAGGTTTGCAATGTACATTCGAAAGAGTACATTCGAAAAATGTACGATGTTATTCTCGCGGCGGAGAGAAAGTCTGTTCAAAAGTATATATTTCTGTATCTTTGATTTTTTAGCGATTCTCTACTCGTTCAAAGCTGAAAATAATTTTTCAGGCGACTCATGCGCAATATTTCAAACTATTGAAAAATTACAATTACGTAGGACGTGTTGAAAAAAGCAATCATTCAATGCAGCTATTTGATAATTAAATGATTGGAGTATTTCGATTTTATGTAAGATTAGTATATAAAAATAGCATAAGTGGAATAAGTGAAGAGTGACTAAAATGGGAAGGGATAAAAATTACAGTTTGCATTTGACTTCAATTTGCAATGCAAAGACGACCAATTATTTCAAGTCGAAGAACTATCGCTTCATAAATACCTCATGCTTGCCGGATGATGATATTCCGAGATACCGAGTCTGGCAGCCTCCATTTTTTCTTGTCTGCGCCATTTGGCTCGTCGGTTTTGGAACCAGACCTGAAACCAGCAACAAATAATATGCATTAAAGACTCCATTCAATAATTATCAGAAGAATTATTTAAAAAGACGTCGATGTCCGGAGTTTTGAAGTTAGAATAATTTCGTCCCAAAGGCGAGAGGTTTATGACGCAAAAAAAAGGTAAATGTGCGACGGCCCATAATCGTCTTTACTCGCAGTAGGTAATACGGTAGCACTTTGAACGACGAGCCAGAGAAGCTTGTAACCTCGCATTATCCTAATACACCCAGTCATCTATCTGCCAGGTATAATCTATACCTTCTATCTGCTAATTAGTGGTTTTTAAAACCACTTTTGGGCCATTGCTACTGCGCATAGTACTCAACTGTTCTCTGGGGCATTCATGCACTATACTTTACACCGAATACCGGTCGAATAGACGTTGAAAAAAAAAAAACGTCCATTAGAGATTGCAACGCTTGTATCTTTCCACTTTGTTTTCGGTCTGTCTCGATAATGTGGTATAGAATAATTCTGAGTCCACATTCCATTGTGGATGTTCATCAATAAGTGAGGTACAGCGAAGCAAACAGTTAACTCGCCAAGTAATAGAGCCGTGAACATACGTCGCTGTCAAATTTTAGCAGTAGGGATATTTCAAGTACTCGCGAAATCAAATTTGTTAGCTATATTTTCAAGAAGTATACCCGTAAGGGGAAAGGTCACGTAAATTGAGAAAAGGTGACCTTTTTTTTGCTTACATAATTAGATTTATATCCTGAGAATGTTTTCCCAAAGATTTTGATTAAAATTTGAACCTAAAGGACGAAAGGTAAGCGTGCGTCAGCTTTTTATTAATATATTTTCATGACGGATTTGCTACAGTTAGTGCAGACGCTTAATAATAACACATCATTATTTCAACAGCTATAAACTTTTTATTGTCGCTAAAAAAAATCTTGGTATCATTATATAAAATTCCACGATTCACGGAAAAAAAGATAGAAAAAAAGTTTTTTTTCTGGATTAAAAGTGGATTTAAGATAATCTTGAAAAAAAAACTAAACTTGCTCCATTCGTTTGATTCCAACTTCTTTCAATGATACTTGTAACGTACATTCTTTTACCACATGGAAACTAGTGTATGATATTTATAATATGGATAATAAAGTCTTAATATATTATTACTTTTATAAAAAATATTGATAATGAATTTATTCTATTAATATTGTTGACCATATTTTCATGGAGTAAATTCAATTGTTAGTAGTCAGGAGACACACGTGGGCCAAAAATTTATTTTCAAATATGATTTCATAAATCAAGATGTAAAAACATTGCCACTATCATTTTTTTGATTCATGAAAGAAAAACTTCTTTTATGATAAAGCTAAGCTCTCAAACCTTCGGCATATGCAAGCGAACAAAATTCTCCAAAGATTTTTCGAAGTTGAAGGATTACAAATATGTATAAGAAATATACAAGAGACCCAGAAGAATAGTTGTTAATTTGCCTGAATATTTCCTGTATGACAACACGAATGTCCAAGCAAAATAAAGGAGGTGAGGCCATCAGGCCAGAAAATAGATGAACCTCCGAAAATTAAATATGCTGTAGTAGATGGCTACAACTTTCCAGTTTCAGAATTACAGAAAACCTTACTGGCCATTTAATACAAAGTAGCTGAGAACATCGAGTAATTAGCATTCATCTGCTATACTCTGCGTCATCTAACCGTTAATTCAAGAATAGCAATACGTACTGATTGGATTAACGCGTTTGTTGTAGTTCTACATGCTTGTTTGATTCTGTAAAGTCGAATGCTCATGCAATAATTCTATGTCACCGATTAAATGCAATACGTCCAGTGAAAGAGGAATGTTCTGACAACATCCTTTGTCTACCCGTGCAAGATTAGTGCTGCCCTCTTTGACTATTTTTCCGTGGCTCGTTTACCGCGCACCACCTCGTCGATTGTCCAGCTGCGAGCACGGTATCTCACGTTCCAGCACCCAGAGAAAAATGTGTTAGATTTTAATGAAATCTATTTTTAATATATAAATTGTCTTATTCATCCGGGAACCTACTAGTGTTGCAATTAAAATGAATATATATATATATATATATTTTTTTTTTTATGCATATGTTATGTCTTTCACGCGTAGGGCACTTACCAGCGGATCTGTATTGATTAACGGTATCTTTCATTCAAGTATCATAAATATTTTATTTGAAGCAATAATTAACTCGAATATTGAATTTGAATATCGTTTAATCGTTATCTAATCATCTTTTTTTCTCAAATAAGAATGTTATTTATTAAATTAAGCAAAATTCTCATATGCTCTTTCAGTTAAAACTAAGAAATCGATTCTTTGCGTGAACATTCTGAAGAGAATGTCATCGTGGTATTTTCCAGTAAATACTAAACCGGTTCGAATCAATTATTTTCTGATTTGCCTTCTGCAGGATTGATGGGAATTCGAAAAAAAGTGTCAGGACCAAAGTAAATTATAGAGAGCAGCTATTATTATATATACAACAACGGTATAACAGCCTGGAAAAGAAGTGAGAAGTGTATGTACTATCAGAAGCGAGGGGTCACGTGGGGTGGGTAAATGGAGTTCTTTTTGCCCGGCGCAAACAGCACACGGCCGATAGGGAATGGAAACGAAAGAAGCTGGGGTGAGATGTCTGAGACAGAGAAAGAGGGTGAGAAAGTGCAATAAGAATACTGTTGGAAGTTTTACGAGAGCGAGGAGGATGGAGATCGAGAAAGAGAGAGAAGTGAGAGGGGCGGAGCGGTCCACCCCAGAACTAGCTTGTAAGAAAGGCAAGGGGCTGTCGGAGGTCCACCCTTCTGCCTCAGCATCAAGAGGGTAACAAGCTCGAGGGCGAAATCGAAAGTGAATGCGAGAGCGCGGAAGAGCGAGCAAGGAGAGAAGAGGAAGGCTGAAAAGGGAGAAAGCGAGATGGAGCGAAGAAGCGACGAGCGTCTCGGCAGGAGCTTGGGGCGAGACCGGAGCGCGGCCATGTTGATTTCTTTATTGTAACATGGCTGCTGTTGGCAGGCCGCTAAACTCTGTCGCATCATAAACCGGTGTGTACTTTCCGCGGTGGAACTGGTACACGATAGAAAGGTAAAGCTAAGAGATATCTACATTGACGTAGCGTAACAGAAATAATGGAAAAGTGTTATTTTATTCGCTTTTAATCCACCGTCTCATTATGAAACACGGTGAAAAATATTTAATTGCTACAACAACCTGGATATTGGTTTGCACAACCGAACAATTATCTTAATTTGTCTATTACTCAGGTTTGTTATAAGAGCAAGAAAAATTGGTTTTACTAGTCCGATTCATGGGTAAACAACACATTAGTTGCGGAAGACAAGTATATTGCAATCTTATCTACTCGTTTGGTCAACATAACCATTCAAGTACTCTGATCGAAAGCGAGTCTGGGATTTGGGCTTCAGTATCAGATTAAATATTCATGTTAATTGTCATATTAGTATAGGAATAAAATAGTCGAGTGTGCCATAACTCTTATAGAAAAACTATTGGAGTCGCCAAAGTATTATTAAGACCAATTAGTTATACCAATATTTTTTTTTTCATAAGCGAAATAGTTGCTATTACCGAGCGATGTAAATCACGCCTCGAAAGATACGATTGAACCACCAAAAACGTCGTTGTTGAGGTTATAGATATACACTTGCGGCTACCATTTGAATAGTGGCCTCAAGCATTGTATTAATCAGTTGTCGCAACTAATTTTGTAAAGCACGGGTACAGCAAATTGAATACGTAGTTGTCAAAACCAATTTTTTGTTCTCCGTGAACTTATTGTCTTACCTTTTGCAAGATTTTCACAACTCAGATAGCCTTGGCAACAATATTAGTGAAATTCTAATCTAACTGCAAGTGAATTAATTTTATTACTAAATTTGAAGAGTTAATCGAGGTTCCAGTTATGGAGCATGAACCAGTGATTGTCAGTTTGTGTTGAGCTGAGCTAGCAGCTGCACACTTTACGTTAAGGGTGACTGGGATATTCATCGAAAGGGGGTTTCTGTTTTTGGTTCATTTTTTTAGTCATTGAGAAAAAAAGGTAGTTGGAGAGACCAATAAATAGGTTCTGACCACCACGTGAAGGAATTGATGTACACGGACAAAAGGCTTGATTGAAACAACCCAGTGCTTGGTTATATACGCACCAGCCGATTTATTGGTTTAACCAAACAAATTGTTGATTATGCCTATCAAGTTATTATGCTTGTATTACAATGAGCTTGGTGGCGCTGACTATAAGTCAGTTATTAAATCGGTTGTCCTATCCAATTTATCGGCAGAAATATATATAACTAAGTATTTTTTTCCGTCCAGCGTCAACTACTTAGTGGGTTATGACAAGTATTCGTTGGTTATAGACACTAGTCATTGGCTGTAGAAACTAACCGTTGGTCATGCGAACAACTGGTTGGTTGCGCCATCTAAAAACTGTTAGTCACAAAAACCCTGCCATTGGTTTCAGGAACCAACTCTATGGTCCTGTGTACTATTTATCCACAATCAATCACGAATAAATCAGTCCACAGATCGAGTTAGTTGCTGCGGCTAATGCTGTACAGCATATGCTAGAAATGGTTCTCGCAAATACTTTTTTGTTTCCATGTATGGCAATAGTTTGAATCAAATTTTCTGTCATAGTTAGAAATAAGTAATAAATAACTCAATCCTCTTCAGTAAAGTTTCATCGAGTGCTGTTGAGTTATGGAATTCCGAACAATTGTTCAGGGATCACGAAAATATATTTTCTTGATTGCCTTTTGTGGTTTGGTCGAATCGAAGCGCACTCTAGCGGGTCATGTGTTTTTTTGTAGCTCAGTAGTTCCACTAAATTCACTACAGGGCTTGTTTAATTCATCTTTACGTAACCTCAAATTTTAAATATATTCAGATAATAGTCATTCAATGTCTACGGTGATGATCATGTCAACAATAATATAATATATATAAAATTTAACAATATAATATGAATTGAATTTGTTTTTAATGCTCGCTCCGACCAGCGGAAATCTCGGCTTCGCCTCGGAATGCGTTACACTTAACGAGATGACCGAGAAGGCGCGCCGACACAGGCCAAGGTTGAAAGACTATATATATGTCCGTTGATTCATAGATTAAAATTAATAATCTAACCAAATTTGGCTTGGAATAAAGAAAAATAGTATAAGACCCACGGCTAGAATGTTAGATGCTCTGGCGTATGTCATATAAATTCCGAGGCGACACCGGGCAACCGCCAGGAACTCCAACTTGCTGGCCTAGGGTCGTAATATACTACTGACTGAACTTTTAACATGGCGATGACTTAATTCACTGTGGGTCAAACGGATTTGGTTTGATTACGGAAATTGTGATTAGACAATCAATTGGAAATTGCATTCAGTTTACTCAAGGAAATAGTATTCAATTGGCTCAAGGAAATTCAATTAGAAGATCAATAAGGAACTTTATTCACTTAAATTAAATTCTTTCTATCTAGCTTAATTTGAAAAGTTTTATTTATACCTAATTTCGTATCTTTAAAAACATGGGACAGACTTTCATTTCTTCCAATAAATATAGCGTTTGCGGGGCTTCTAATGTACAACAAATATGTATCATGAACAAAAATATCGGTTTATCTATCTAATCTACAGTTGTCTTCAAACTCTACATCAATTTCCAGACTTGTGGCTGAAACGATGCTATTGGAACGACGCAGAAGTATAACGACTTCATCGTGGCTTCCAGTTAAACGTAAGAGGATTACCTTTATTATGAAATGCGAAGGAAATTAATATGCAGCATGTTAGCTTATTGCCCGCTTTTCCTTCTTTCTTTTCGCTCTTCTTTTTCCTCCGTCTACATTGTCACAAAGAAGTGTATTTGCAAATTGAAAAATGTGCAGTCTGCAGCCGATGGCAAGTAAAAGTGTCCTATTACTATAATGGAACGACGTGAATTCCGGTGCGTCGTCAGGACGATATTCCCGCTTATGACGAGAGGCAATTTTCTTTCACGTTCGTTCGTTTTGTGCAGGAGACGATCCGTCGGGCCACCGTTATCTCCGGCGATGAGAAAAGAGGCTGAGGGGGGAGAGGGGGACAAGATGCCACGTTGAAATGATGGGAAAATAAGCGAATTTCGCTTCGCCCTCTTATCTGTACCAAGGAAAGACGTGCCTGACGAAGAAAGCAACGAGTCGGGTGGTATCGTGACGTTTTCTTCCTGGCGGTCTGCTTCAACATGATGAACAGGGGTACGGCACGCGCGGGCGGAAGTGAAAACGAAGAGCAGAGGTAAGTGAAACGTCGTTCGCCTCCTCGCGGAAATATAAAGAACAAGACTAACGCGGCTTAACCTTTTTAGGTCGTAAATCTATTAGAGTAGGTACTTCGAACCTACTCCAGCGCCGTCGCCCCCTCCCCCTCCCTCCCTCTTCTGTTACGCCTTGAGGACGAGGACGACGGTACCTCCTCTTGCAATTATATTGCGAGATAAACTCGTTTAGACGGATTTAACTGCGCGAAAATTTGACGCAAGATGAGAGTTAGAGTCGGAAAAGAAAGAGGGCGGGACGAAAGTGAATTCTGGATTTATATTATGTTGTAATGAGGTGAGGATATCGAACGCCCCCTCATCATCTTCCCGTTCTCGGAAATTAAATGCGGAAACTTTGGTGGCTATTTTAAGGTGCTTTTCTTCTGGATACAACAAATGTGCATTGGCGTCGTCTTAAGGGTTTTAAAAATTTTTGTACAATCGCGAGATACGATTTTGATATATATTCGTTAGAAAACGGGTTTTTCCCTTTTTATTTATAAGGAAAGTTACGATGTGATAACAGAGCAGAGAAACTGGTAGGATAAGTTACAACGGTATCGATAAAATGGCCGAAAGTTTCACAACACGACGTACCGGTTCTACTGCCCGCATGAAAAAATTGTATAATCAAAAATATATATTTTCCGGTTTATTGATACATTTCGACAATACAACCGGTACATTTCTATACATATCAGAAATTCGGACAATTATTTCGGATTTTTCAAATCGATTTATTTTTAAATTAAATAAAAATAAAATTGAAAAAAAATCGCTATGAAAAATCTGGGATAATTGTCCGAATTTCTGACATGTATAGAAATGTTCAAGCAATTATCTACAGTAAAGGGATTGTTATACACATCTAACTTTTTTTTCAAATGTCGTTTTGAAAAAAATTCATAAAAAAATAGAAACTCAAAAATATTGAGGACTTATGAGAATTTTGTTGGATTTTTTAATCACGGCCCTCAATATGTTAGTTATAAAAAATCGTAAGTATATAAACAGCTAAAAATAAATTGAATAAGAGTTGTGGATCCTTCACTGAGAGAAAAGCATATCGTTTATTCAACGATTTCACATGGTAAAACGAATATAGGAAGGCTTGCAATGTTTTATGGTTGAAGCGATGATAATATGGTTCAATAAACGATACTTGTAAGGTTATTGGAAACAAACGTTGAAATCGTATATGCAACAAAACGGCATATTTAAAACTATTAGAATAGTTCTTGAAACTATTATCATTTTGATGATTGCTACTATAATTATATTTGCTATAACCATAAAATCTAGACGTTTCTCCTGGGAATTATATTAGTGGTTGATCCAACTATTTTCTTATTTTTGCTATAACCATAAAATATAGACGTTCCTCCTAGGAATTATAGTTTATGGTTAGATTATCGTCAGTCCAACTATATTATTTTTTGAATTACCACATTTTTTTCTCAGTGTTTAAGAGATGGAACCAAAACATTAACAAAATCGAGGATTAAATCCCAGAGGGCGAGTGTCAGACCCAGGTCGAGTTGGTATGGAATGCCACGTATATACATATATATATATATATAAATATGTATATTTATAAAACAAAATAAAAATGTGAAAAAATGTACGATAAATGCGCTAACCCCCTTACTATAGGGATAACTATGTATCTATCTTGAGAGCCATAAAAAATAAATGCATACATACATACAGTCCGTCGATCAACTAAACTCACTTTCCTAATCTCTATAAGCATTGTTCGTTATTGCCCGCACCTTGTTCGCTATTACCCCGATGGAGTGGGTAATGCCTTTTATTGGCACATTTTTTTATATATGCGAAAAACCTCAATTTATCTCAGTTTATCTAAAAATATTGTCACTGTGGTAAAGATCACATGTCAAGCTGTGATTTGAAGCTTTAGGTTGTACAACGACTAGATTCTTTATTTGTTGAATCTCATTTTGTGCTTAGCTTTTCGCTATTACCCCGTTCATGCGTCGAGATCCTTCATTGTTTTTCGTTTAAGTATTTTAAACTTTTAGATTGTATGTTTCGGAAAGTTTTCATTGCATTTTTTTCAAAGATTTCGATTGCACTTTTTGATTACGTTTTGAACCATTTGGAAAAAAAAATGAAACCTCTCTGGCTGTAGGTTTTACGAATCGACATGCTTCGGTGCAAAGCACTCGAAGAGACTGAGTGCAGACAATGGGTCGTCACTCTCACAGTTGCCGATATTATCGCGAGAAAAATCAGTTTACTCTCGTCTCTGAATAGATACGCCATAAAGTACCAAATATCTATCTCTAGGCTATAAGTGCAAGCGCCCCGAGGTTTCGTGTGCATATTGGTGCGTACGCGCTCTTTTAACGTCGTGCACGAGACAGTAGACTCGGGGACCGCGTTTATGCGCTTCGACGATCCTGGCACGTCGAATTTGGATTACCGACAGTAAAAGGTATTCGAGGCAATCACGCAGCGACGAGCACATTGTCGTTCCCCGCGGTATTAAAAGATTGTCTCTATTGTTCGACTGGTATTATATTCTGCACACATACATTGTGTACTAGAATAGCCCGACTCGACTCGTAAAAAAGGTATTAACAAGCAATAGCAACTCACAATTGTTAACCCAATTTGTTTACTACATATTTCCCAAGCTTTACAATGAATGAAAACTAGAGACCAAAATTTTCGCATTAAAAAATCAGTGCTTATCATTTCAAGGTATATAAAAACTTAATGCCAGTTAATTATAAATATTAATTGCCTTCTAAATCTTTTATACCGTTAGATATTTTAATGGAATACTTTGGACGTTTGAATATTTTAAATGCTTAGATACTTGAACGTAAATAGATTTCAGGCACTTGAATATTTTAGATGGTTGAATATTTTAGACTATTGAAAACTTTGGACATTAGAATTCTTTATACGTTTGGACATTATAAACGTTTGGCCATTTTGAGTGCTTGGACTTCTTAAACGTTTAACCACTTTGGATGTTTCGATCTTTAGACATTTGAACATTTTGAATGTTTGGTTTCTCTAGAGGTCTCGACATTTTGCGTGCTTAGACTCTTTGGACATTTTAAGTCTCTAGACCGATCCGAGGTTTGTACATTTTAAATGTTCATTGCATTCTCCGGACGTTTAGACTAGATTTAGATGCTAGACTCTTTATGCGTTTGAACATTTTGGATGTGTACAGTCTTTAGACGTTTGGATCCTTCAGACGTTAATCCATTTAAGGATTAAAATATTTCAGACGTTTGAATGCTTTCGATGTTTCGACATTTTAGACCTTTAGATATTCCACACGTTTAGATATTTCAGGTATCTTCTAAGGCGTTTAGGGTGTTTAAAAATTTTTGGCGTCTAGACATTTTGGTCGGTTCGAAATTCTTGGAGTTTAGACCTTTCGGTCGTTTTGACATTTCTGACATGTAGATATTTCAGATACCTTATCCATTTTACGTTTATAGGAAGTTACGCACCATATTTTTAATACGTGTAGAAAAATATAGGAAATACGAAGCAGGTACGATAAATGCAAACGGCGTGCTATGGAATTTCCAATAAATCTTTAGGGTTACCAGGCACCGTGGCACTGAAGTATCTCCTCGCTGTAAACACTACAACACGATGGTAATGAATGACGGTCGAGGATCGATTGACTGCTCTACGTCGAAGCGGTATACAAACGATTTAGTATTCGGGGGTGCGATACAGTACCGGGCGCGCGTCCATTAAAGACCTATCAGTGTAATCGGAGGGTTAGATCGTAGAATAAGCCTAGATACACTGAAGAGGGTGATAGAAAGGGCGAAGGGGAATGGTTACGCGCACCAGTTGAAAGGGGACGACTGAGAGGACGCAAGCTGAAGGCACAGGCTCGTGCGGTATGGGCGCCCGATCGCCTGGCGATGTTTTCGAGAGGGTTGGAGTCTATTATTCGCCGCGCTTTTTATACACTCCCCACCCCACCAATGCCATCGTCACCGCCACCACCATCACCACTGTCCTGTCAAACTGTCGAGCAAATTCAATCCTATAGCCAGTCGTTCTCAATCGGATAACTCATATTTTGTCTAAATCCACGGAGAAAGATAAAAAATGGACAAAATTAATTAGTTAATTAATTAGTTAATTAATTTTGTATTCACGAAAATTTAGAAACGTATGGGAATATATAAAAAAATACTATGTCCAATATGAGGCAACCAAATGATATGCGACGTTAATGAAATTCATTCCAGAGCTACAATTTTTTTATTGTAAACAAAGTCGAATACATTTTATTAGTGGAATAGAATAATTATTCTCGATTTTTCAGAATAAAAATTAAACATTTGATACTATGAATTAATGTATGGTTGCGTTTTATACTTACAATATACTTTCTGATTCAAACGTTCAAGCATTTTTATGTATTTTTATTTGCCTGATGAAAATTTGTAATAAAGGCTTAAAATCATCGAAGATTTATTCGATTACCGACCAGTATTCAATGAAATAAAAATCAATTCACATACATCAAAGTCAATAGAAATGTTTCAACGCGAAAATGAACGCTGGGAAAAACTGTTTGTTTCTTTTTGTTCAATGTCAGAGCGAATTATGAGATATATATATCACAGAAAGGAAAAAAAAGAAAAACCAGGGGTTTGATTTTATTTTTTACGTGAGCATCCCTTGCCGCCTCGTGAATCTTCGTGGGACAGCCCTCTAATAGTCTCGAGGGCGTAATCGGATCGTGTTCATGTCATCGTGTTGGTATACACCCACAACTAGCACATATCTATGTGTACTGGTGGGAGTAAATGCAACATTTACAGCTTTTAGTTACCGTTACAACTACGTACAGCTTCCGTGCTACTGAAACAACTTGGAAAGTTTCCTCACAATTTACAACTCGACAAAGTTTTTAACAATTCAGTTTCTTTTAAAAGAATTTTCCCATTCTCAAACGTTTCCGAAATGAAATTTACGTTTAATCGATGAAAGAAAACTACATTGCATTATTAATTGGGGAAAACTAATTTTCTGAAAATCAATTTCCTCCCGTGGAGAAAACTTATCAGGATTTTTTCAAAGCCTCGATCAATATTCCCAAATTTTTTTAGGGGCCTGATGCCGAAGCCTCATAGGATTTCCTAAATGATGCTCACGCTTTTTCCTTCAGGGCCGTTAATGGCAAAATGTTAGGGACTTCTTAAGGCTGAATTTTGGCGAGAATCGAACCTGGAACTCTCTGGATATAGTATTGCTGCGTTGCGCCATAGATCACTCGACCATTCAGATCATATGAGAATACATTTTTTTTGTCTATTTGAACTACTAATATGAAATCAAGCTAAATCTTTAAAAAATCGAAGTACTCATGTGTGGTGGTCCGACATGGCCGATGTTCGGCCCAATCTCGATGCCGAGGTTGCCAATATTGGCATATATGAATGGCCGATCATAGGGCCGAGTCTTGGATGATAAGTGCGGGTCGGTAATGGCAGCCAATAGTTGTCTTATTTTGAAGTATGAGAAAACGGTCGAGCATCGCATCTGAGATACGATCGAGCATTGCATACGACAATACGACAACACGACTCGTTTGTTTGCAACACTCGCCTTTGCCTCGTGCTGCAAACTCACCCTCGTCAAATTAAGTTTTATCGCATTCGTACCGTAATATAATATTATTCGTACGTACGCTTAATTCAGGCTTTAATGTTTCTGCGGTATCAGAATTCATCAGGAACTCGAAAAAACTGCCTCCCGCTCAACAGTTGAGTGGTCACCCATCTAAGTATTACCAGCTGATCGAACTGCTTAACAACAGAGATCATCAGAGCCACGTACGCTCCGACGGCGCGTCCATTCTTGTCGATGATCATAATTAATAGTTGATATCTCTTAGGCGGCGCAGATTTTATCAATTTAACATGCGAAGTTGATAAATAAGAGCAGTTAAGTATTGTGCGCTAACGCTATGGCGAATTAAATAAATATGAAATAAATAAAATCCGATACTAGAGCCTCCCTTTGTGATTGTGGCGTCAGTACTTAGCCGAGCAATGGTCTCATATCGACAAAGAAATAATCAGCGAATCGATTCCTGGCCGCGCATTGGCCTACGATTGCGAAGTCAATAATCGTCAGGCCAACGGTGAACCGAGTATTGGCTGTTTCGGTTTCATCTGCAAATCCTACCTGGGCACATTTAGATTTTTTTTTTACTGAAATTGGTTATATTGAATAGGATACATTGTAGTGATATATTCTTATATTCTACGAAATTTCTTGTTTTGTTGTTTGCGAAAATCAGTTGGCTTGTTTCGAGCTGCGTGGCCGTCTGGCAGAACGATTAATGATTTGTTAGCTTGGTATTATGATTAAGACTGACTGGATCGTAAAGTATTGGACCTATAAAGCTTTCATTCCGCTCCGCTATGGGAACCTAGAAGTGCCTTATCAGTTTCATATCTGGCAAAATTATTTTTGATTTTTTTACTTGGTACCATGATTAAGCGTGACTAGGCCCTTAATTGATGGATTTATATTCCTTATTAAATGTCGTCATGGAAAGCTAGAATTGCCTTACAAGGTCTTTATCTGGCATAATCGTTATTTTCTTGGTATAACAAATAAGCTTGACTAGGTCTTTAAGTGATTAACCTATCAAGCCTCTATTAAACTTCGCTATGAAAACCTAGAATTCCCAAAACCTAGAAGGCTTTTTTCAGGCAAAATTGTTATTGATTTATTCGATTGGTACCATGATCAAACCTAACAGGGCCCTTAGGTGATAAACCTAACAAGCTCTTAAAACCTCGCCATGGAAACCTAAAATTGCCTTTAGAGATCCTTACATGGCTGAATTATTATTGATTTTTTTACTTGGTACCATGATGCGGCCCCATTTAATTTCAGCATGAAAACGTAGAAATACCTCATAAGGTCCCTAATTAGGGGTGATATGGAAAACCCTTTCACGGTGTCCACATTAAAGCTTTATATTTATATACCTATTTCATCTTAGGACATCCTTAACAATTTTTTTCACGGGCGGTAAGGTTTTTGACATTTTCAAAGTTGCAATTAAAAAGAATTTAATCAAATTATGAATATGCATTAAAATCAGTTTCAGGGACACTTAGAATTTTGATAAACTACTTTTTTCATACATTGTTGATATATTAGTAGGTAGTATATCTATATTTTTTTTCCCAAATTTAATATATTTCCAAGTGGCCATCGACCGAGTTTCTTTAGCCGTGGGATATGTGATTAATACTGAATAATTAAAAGTGATGCTTACAGTTTTTTTTCGTAGAGAAAAAAATATTGTGAGCATCACATTCAATACTTCAGGACCTAAAATTATTCAACAATGCAGGAAAAACAAATATATAGAATAGATCAAAATTCCGTTTGCACTAGTTTCGAAGTTACAATTAAAAGTATTGAATATCTATCCATCTTCTCGATCCATCTTAGAAAAAATTTGTTCCTTACGTTGTTGATTTATTTTTCTGAATCATTATGCAGAATAAAATTTGGAATAGTATTACTAGGCTTTTTGAGCATTGAATAAAATAGTTGAGAACCCCTTTTAGACTTCTCCAATAAAGCCACCCCTGTCGTTGCGTGTGATCACCCTTAAACACTCCAACGCCCCGACTCTACTCCTAACCCCGTGTCTCCCTTTTCTGTGTCTCCTTCGACTCTCTTTCTCTTTGCCCCCGCGACACAATACTAATGTGCTACAAATAACATCCCAAACAAGACGCGACTTCACTTTTACAATGAAGTTCTCCGCTGTTCAATGATACATGAACTCGGTAGAATGTGCACAGGGCGTATAAGCCGAGTAACGGGAATTTCAAGAGCAACGGATCATCGTACGAATGTTTGCCGACGGGTAGATGATACACGCTTAAGAATTTTTTTTAATGATGCTTCCATCTTACACTTTGGTTTTTGTACATATATTTCTTCTTCGTCTCGAAAATCAATTTAAACAATGACAAGAAAAAACACCTAACAAAAATATTGACCACAATAATCCACAGAAATTTAGCCTTAACTTTACAATTCTTCAATTTTAAGTCTTATTGAGAAAAATAATTGAACAATTGTCCATCAAAATGTTGTTAATTTCACGAAATATGTCCTGGCATTGATTTTAGTGAATGGTCATTTCCATCTGACTTCTATTTAAAAAAAAACATTTTGTATTTACAAATTATTTTGACTTTGCATAATAATTTTAAAGAGCTCACCGAGGTTTTTTTTTCGGAGTATTCAAAAACGCAGTGTTACAAGAACGTGAACATTAATTTTAATGTTCATGCAAAATTACCACAAAAATAGAACTCTTAAGTGAGGATTTTTTTTTGCAGTTACTTCAAATTTTCGTGATATTGATAAAACCGTGTTTTTTAATATTGGATTAAAAAATCTGAACGAATTTATACAGCATGCTTTTTAGTGCTCCTTCAATTTGGCTCATTATTGGGCAGATATGAGATGATCGAAAAAAAGTGGGTGAATTGACAGAAAATACTTCCTATCGGCTATATGAATTTTTATTTTACGAAACCGGTGTGCAGTCACAATGCGAGTGACTTTAGACCTCCTTTATACTCACTCATTGTTCTCTTCCCAGTTGTTAAGCTAATACTAGATAACAACTTTTATGTAGAGACTTTTTTTAGTAGTTTTAAATAACAGAGATATGTGCACTTGACAAAAAACGGCGTTTTTTTCAGATATTGTATTGAAAAACCTTAAAAAAATGCACAAAGAGTGTGTTTTAGTTGTACTCTGATATGACCAATTATAGGACAAATCTGCGATGGACAAAATAAAAGTGGTTGAACTGACAGAGAATGCTTCCTACAGCCTATATAGACTGAAAAAAATAAATAAAACCGAGGCTTAGTTACAAAGCGAGCGACCTTGGACCCCCTCTAGAATCACTCATTGTGCCCTTCCGAGTTGTTTCCTTTGAGCGGATGTGAAAAAAATTAATTGTGAAATGTGACCTATGACAACTGTCCTACTGAGGGTCCTACTGAGTGGGAGCACCCTCGCAATTTATCCATGTCCTTTCTCGCTTTTTCTGTGTGCGTATCTCCGTCTCTCTCTTGACGTGCAGTTGTTGTACACAGGGACAAACATATTGCCTCGTGATATACCTGCAACCTCATAAACAAAGGGTGCATTCAAGCGCGCTTGTGCCGGGGCTATCAGGAGCGAAAGAGATGCGAGCCGACCGCAGAGTAAGACAATGCGCGCGAGCGGTGTCAAAATACACGAGGGCCATAAGGCTAATTTGGCGAATTAATCGAGCACCGTTTTTCGTATCGTTTTCTCTTTCTTTCATGCTTTCTGCCCTCCCCTATTATCACCATACACTATAATACAAACCCGCATCTCAAAAGTCGAACACGCGGTATGACCTTCTTGCAGGATAAAGATGTTTAAGTATTTTACAACAATTTGTTATCCACATTTTTTTCTTTTTTCTTTTGTAAAACTTCCCGTGAAAAAATATTCTGATCAGACCATATCAGGCCTGATACAATCTGTTCATATCAGGCCTGATATGAAAATTGGCCATATCAGACTATATATGCCTTGATATGTCAAAATATATATATCCTTATCGATCTATATCAGGTTCTATCGAGTTATATCAGGTCTAATCAGATGACCGTATGTGAGCATATTAGACCAGATAAGGTAATATCAGTCTATATCAAACTTGATCAGAAAATTTCTTTTCAGGGTGACACAAAAATCATTAGTGCATATGTCAAGGTTGAGACATATCAAGCCATATCAAACTTGATCAGAATTTTTTTTTATGAGTACATCTAACCATATATACCCTGATAAGGTTATGCCAGGCCATATCAGGACATATTAGGATATATAAAATAATGATATATGCACCTATCAAACTATATTAAGTCATATCAAGCCTGATACGAGCATATCAAGTTGATAAGGCTTCATCTGGCCTGATATGGCCAATTTTTGCATCACACCATATCAGGATATATCAACATTTATATATGGGCATTTCAGATTATATCCGGCGAGATATAGTTTACCAAAAACTTTGATATGGCCTTATCATATCATATACGGCGTGATAAGAAAAAAAATTTCACCGGTTGTGAATGATAAAAGGTATTTTGCTGTCAGGGAACCTTTGTTCCCCTGTTTTTTTAGCTCTACGTCTTTAGAAATGTCATTTTAGAAAGGCTTTTTTTAGTTCTACATTTTTAACTAGAATGTTATCTTAGCGAAACTTTTCTTTAAGTCCTATACTTTTTTTTGATTAAAATGAACCCAAAATTTTGCACTCCGCAAAAATAGGCAAGTGTTATGAGACTAAGTTGGCGAATAAATCGAGGACCTCTTTTCGTTTTGTTTTCTCTTTTTCTTATTCCTCTGTCTCTTCCCTATTGTCATCGTACACCAATTATACAAACTCGTATCGCAAATGTGAAATGCGCTGTTTCACCTCCTAGCTCCAAAAAAAAGTTTTACGATTTTATAATCATTTTTAATCGACGGTTGTTTGTTATTTTTTTGTCAAACTCGTAAATGACTACAGATGTTTTGCTACACAACTGAAAGTTCATATTGTCTTTAAGCATTCTTCTTACTCTTTTTCTTTATTCCTTATTTTTTCGCTTTATGTATAGGTTCTCTCTAGCTTTTATGTTTTCTTTTTTTTCTTGTCATTATAGGTTAAGATGCTGTGTACATTTTCGCCCTCTGAAAAATACTCTAAAAAATAACATATCATCGAAACACCACTTTTCATAGTTATTTTTTAAAGTATTCACTCCTGATTTGCGTGATTTATGATAGGCAAATAAAAAAAATGTTATTACATTATTTGCCATGCGCAAACTATGAGCAGTTTGTTCTAGACCTTGCGCAGAATTGAAAAAGCCTAAATCTGGTTTAGGAACCAATTACATTAACCGGACTGAAATAGTGACAGAAAAATTCTTTGCTCTACTATAAACAGAATAGATTCGACCACAATTAATCAATCGACCGAATAAAGAATACAGTCAGCCGAAAGTGATTTCCCATTGTCCGGCACTTTTCATATGATGATCCGTGACTCATAATTGCTGTTTGAGAGAAAAAAAACCCGATAGAATAAAAAAGTTCGATTTTTATTTTGATTAACGGAAAGAACGATTACGGCTGTTTGACAAGTTATGAAAAATTTCGTTCATATTTTTAAAAAACAGCAAGGAGGAATTTTCTGAGAAAATGTTAATTTTTAAAATTAAATCTACAGGAGGCAAGAGGGTTCGGGGTAAACAAAATATGAGCTATTAGTTCTGTTTTTCCGAGTCTGCTCAGTGGTAGTCCCGCGAAATCCGAGGAGATGCAACGGTGCTATAATAACTCGTAATAAAGCCCAGTGGAGTCATATTAGCGTCAGAAGCACGCGTGGCGTGCGCCCTTCTGTGCAAGGGCCATGCGCTCGGCCGCCCTCGGCAAACACTGTGACTTTTGATGATTATTAACTTCACAGGGCAAAAGCCCCGTGGAGCGAACGATGGAAGGACGGAGAGCGTCCACGTCCACAGGGTATAGGCCTTGTAGACAGTAATCTGTTGGCCCGGAGGCGAATACTAGCGCCGATTTCCCGCTGGTCCTGGGAACCAAATTAATAGTTGCCGACCCGTTGGATGTCTTCGGGTATTTGGCCTTTGCTCTCTGCGACTTGCTTCCATATTACATACCATATAATCCCACTGCCCGAGAATATAGATATACAAACATCTGAATGTATACGCGTGGGCGTCATATTTTCTGCGTTTGACAAGTTTGGACATTTTGGTATAACAATAATCTTGCTCTGCAGGACTTTGAGGAAAGGGAGCCAGACCCAAATTGCTGATATTCAATTGTTAGCAATTGTTAGCAGATAAACAAGATATCACTTGTTTATCTGCTAACGTCATCGAAAATAATATAGGGTAGAAGTGGTGAATATGAAACTGTATGTACGGTGACGAAAAATGCCGGAAGATTTTGGTCTGAGTAAATATAAAGTGACAACTACTCGTTTTCAGTCTGGAAACCCAATTTTTGAACTGTTGCTAACCGCATAATCGAATACCATGAATATTTTTATAGTCACCTTAATTATGAAAATAGCCGCCTAAAATAGAAATTAATAGTTGTCTCCTTATAGTTAACTGTACTAATATGATTTCTCTGAGTATAATAATCTACATATGGAATCGAGAAAAATGAAAAACTTTGTAAACTCTCTTGTGGTGATATTAGTGATGTAATTCAAGTGTTCATTCATAGAGTTGATGAATTTTAGTAATGTTGAATAAGTTTTCCTGTTTCTCAATTATAACCGGAATTTGGCTATTAAAAGAGACGAAAATTCATATTCAAATCTCTTTCCTTGGATATCTATGGCTCATAACGCGTAATGAGCACACTCAACTATGAAACGGATTAAATCCAGGCCCGCCAGGTGCAATTGTTGATTTATGGCAGCCAAAATAATTACGAAATCATGTGTCGGCCGACGTTCGTCAATATGGACTATCTTTTCACCTTGCAATTTCGTTGCAATGATTAAATTGGATTAATTCTTATTGATCTCATAAAGCCGGGCACATCAAATTCTGCTGAGTTCTAAATCCAATTAAAAAACCAGAAAATTCAAATTTGATAAAAAAATTCCTATAAACATTTAATTTGTCGAACAAAATTTCTTTAAAATGCTTTAAAAAGAAAATTTTTTTAGCAATAAAAAAAAAGATGGTAAGAATCGTAATTGGACAATGATATCCAGTCGGGAACAATGTTAAAACATTCAGTATAAAATTATCTTTTTCGCAGGGTCATCATGTCTTAACGGACGAAACCATCATCATAATAATACATTTCGTTGCTGCATTTTGCACAGCCTGAACCGGCCAAATTATGGGTCCATTTTTTAAAAATCGTTCGACTCAAAACAAAACTTTCTGGAAAAACATTTAAAAAATAGGACATAAAAATGGAGAATAAAAAAAGATTCCCCGGGAAGCCATTTTAGGTAGCATTTTTTTTGTTATTTTCATTTTCGATCCTTGGTATTTAACTCAAATGTCCTCCAAATTTTATATGGCCAGAACCACTTCCACCATCTACATCCAAATGTTAATTTACGTGAGAACAGGTGTAGTCGTGGGAAATTTAGGTTCCATTTTAATTAAAAACGTAAAGTTCAAAACAAAACTTTTTGAAATTGCAATTTTATAAAAACCGTATACCGCAAAATGAAGAATTACGAAGATTTCCGAGAATGCCGTTTTAGGTAGCACTTTTTTTTTTTACATTTTTGATCTTCCGTTTGTAATCGAACTGATCCGTCAAATTTTGCACAGCCAAAACCATTTTCACTGTCTAATCTACATCTAAATATGGATTTACGTGAAGCCAGCCAACGTCTCTAAAAAGCGCGGGAAACTGCTAAACTATTGGATGTTTGGTTAGTACGGCCGCAACACGTATTAGGTGTCCTATACCAGGTATCTACAAGTGGTATAGTACACCCGAAAGAAGGACCGCCCGAAAAACTTGGAGAACCTTGTGAAACGGATATATTTTCACCAAGTGACATTCATCCAGTAGGGTCGACAGAAATGGGGAGGGAAAGGTAGAAAGTGAGATGCTGTCTGCACAGGACGGCCTCTCTACCTTTGTAAGAGATCCTTCGGGTTGCATTTTGCATCTAGTTGTAGCTTGATGTACCGCCATCACATGTCACGATGAAGTTGACTGACTTGCTGAAGAGTTTCCCAGGAGCTGAAGCTAAAAAACCCTAGCTGATGGGTCAGCTTCATCCAACTGCAGGGTTTGAGCTTCACAGGTATATCTGTTGGTGGATGTGCACGATACAGCAGAGTTTGGAAGACGGTCGCGCGCGGCAAGAAATTCGATCTGAGGTCGAGGACACGCGGCGTTTCGCTCGCTAGCAAGAAGAGGAATACATGTCGTCGTCGTCGAAGAAGAAGACTAGGCGATGGAGAGATGAAGAAGAAAAAAAAACGGAGCTCGAAGGGAGCAGAACGGAACTGAATACGTTTGTACCTGGCGCCGACAATGGACCACGTAATTCGATTACAAGGACCGCCAGCTAATTGTTAATTGCCGGTCTCGCCGACAAAGCACGATCTGCCTTGTTCGTTTGCCAGCCTGCGGTGCATTTGGTATGTAGTTTAAGTACCTCTGCCTAATATATTATCGGTATAACGTTTTGTGTAATTTGATTTACGAAATGTACATGTGGAATATTGAAACGGGAGCACGTCGGCCTTTTAGGGATTCACCGTAACCAGCTGATGCTTTTATCAGGAGTTCAGTTCAGCGGGTTTTTTTAATTTTTTTTATGGGAGACAATCTATTTTTTATGGCTATCAGCGGTGAGGTCATTTCTGTTCACTTCCGGAGTGATTGATTGATGGATTAATCATGAAACGAATAAAAAAATTCCTCATACGGTTTCCTGTTTAATAGAAATTTGTTAGATTCATGTGTTAGCTAAAAAAAAACCCTACTTTTTCCGACAGCCCCGTTTCTCAGTTAACCGACAGAATAAGCCAAGTTAATTGACAGAATAAGCCATAAAACTGGCAAATAGTCCTTGTGCACTTTCCTGCCCAATATAATCATATTATATCCATGTGTTAGTTAAAAAAAAACTCAAATGTAATGAACATTGTAATTCATGAGCTGATTTGACCCGCTTACTATTGCAATGTTGATTTTGATTACTTTTTGTGGTGTGTCCATTTGTATTCGCTTCCAAAAGACCCAGTTGACATAATTACTTATTAAGCAGTTGAAAAAAATTCTTACACGCTTCCCTATCTTACAGCATTTTATTATAATTATATGTAGTGAGAAAAAAAAACTTTCTTTGATGAAACTCGTTGTTCGTTAACTGATTGGACCTCTCAAGGTTATATGCCAATTTGCTTGAGCATTGATGCAATAACGGATGGCACATCACTTCTACAGTGTAATATTTTGTAGATTTCTTCCCCTTCGTATAATTTATTACTTTCTACTCAAAGTCCTCTTGACGTGTCTTGACTAAAGTTCTTTTGAAGGCTAATGCAGTATATGGTGAAGGATTTCGGCGAGGGGGTGCAAAAGAAGCGAGGCGTCGTTCAGGCACTCTTACAGGGTGCCCGATGACACGTGTACTACTTCGTACAGCTGAGTATGGTATACGGTCCCGGTGTTTAACAGCTAATCTGCCAAATGAAGTGTTTTTGTGTTTGAGCACAACACTCCGTCTGAATGGAGAGTAAAACCGCCCTCGGTAAAGGGTTGCTGCCGACATGATTGATGCTCGAGGGGTTCGCTCTCTCTCCCTCTCTCTCTCTCTCTCATCCCGGGCAAGGGTTTTGCCGCGGAGCCAGCTCGGCTGCTGTTGTCTGCTTCGACGAATGAGCGAGAAGCGACTCCGCAACCCTTTGTAGGCGCCCCCGCACTAAACGGAGTACTTAATTGAGCCACAGACCTCACGGGAAACGATCGACGGACAGCTAATCTTCCGGCGTATATCTAGCACTATATCTACTTTCCGCAACGTCCGTTCGAGATGGACTTCTTCTCTCCTTTTTTTCCCCTTCATCCTCGTTCCCAATCTACCTTAAGCGTTGCCTATTTGCTCTTTGCCCGAAGACGTTAACACTCATGGATAGAAAACCATCGGTTTACAAACGGACGGCAAAAAGTGTGGAAAAATAAGGCAATTGCTTGTTCCTCGCTCACTCGAGTTATCCACAGCGTTCAGAGTCTTGCATCCTAATTGATTTACGAACTACGGAAGCGTTGAGTGCTAGAGGAGAAAATATTGACATCAAGATAATCTTATCCTAATTTTTTTAAATTGTCTTGATGAAGATCTTTTAATACACTAAATTATACTAGCGAAAATGACTTTTTGTAACTGTGATGCAGTTCACTTCTTCTTGAGGTGAGTTTGGTTATGGTAAAGACTGAAGAAAAGTTTTCTTTTTTCGACGTCATCATCGTTTCTAATCTACCTTAAGCGTTGCCCATTTGCTCTTTGCCCGAAGATCTCAACACTTACAAATAGAAGCCATCGGCTTACAAACGGACGAAAAAAAGTGTGGAAACCCTTGGCAACTGCTTGTTCCTCAATCATTCGAGTTATCCACAGCGTTCAGAGTCTTGGATTCGAATTGATTTACGGAAGCGGAACGGAAGCGTTAACTGCTGGAGGGCAAAATATCGAGATTAGGATGTACCAAGACCAGTTTTTACTTTCTCATCACATACAGAGTATGTAAAAGAGAAAGTGTTGCAATCCAAAAAAAAAATCTACTCCAAGATTTTAATGGAAATACAGTGTCCTATATGCCAAAAAACACATTAACTCATTTCTGTCCGTCCGTCTGTCCGTCTGTCTATTTTTGTAAAAATCTACTTTTGAAAAAATCTGTGGACCGCAAAGAAATGTGGTGTCCGCTTTCTGCATCTAAATCCTAGTTTTGGTATTGAAACCCAATCCAAAATCTCCACTATTTCTGGTACTTTACCTGAAATGTGCAAGAATAAAAATAAAATGTTTTATTTATTTATTTTTAAATTGTATTAGGGAAGATCTCTTAATTCACTATCTCCTGTTAGCGAAAGTTATTTCGCTTGTGAGAATATGAAGGGGCTTGCTTTTTCTCAAGAACGTTACGTCAGAGTTTATAGGAAACTTGGGCAAATTGTGCACGGTAATTGAACCAAACCATCGTCAGATAGTTTTGACTACATGCTATGTTTGATTTAAGTTATCCGTGATTTTCACGTGATAAGATATCAAAAAAGTTAAATGAATTTTTCGTTTCTAGTGGCTCAAAATTACATATTCTGGTTACACTACATCGTCATTGAATCAAATTTTTTAAAGAAGTAAGTGAACTTCTTTTCTTGCAAATAGAATCTACACCGTTGGCGCATCGTACATCTAATTTATGTTAAGTAGATTTGCATAAGAACCCCATAGACTAAGCCCTGCAATCCATGGCTACATGAGTTAACATCATCTTTGGATGCCCCATTTTTATTGCATACCACATCATTATTTGATGCTATTTTCATTGGTTTCCACATCAGTCATATGTTTATTGTATTCTACAACATCATTGGACGTCATATCTTTAATGAATTCTTGATAATTGGTCCAGTCACGCAATGAATCCAAAATGTCACTGGACATCACATGTCCATTGGATCTTAGATCTTCATTGAATTCTACGGCATCACTGGACGTAATATCTTCATTGGATTTTACATCATCACTCGACGTCACATTTTCATTGAATCTACATTATCACTGGATCATCGTCGCATCTTCATTGAATACTACATCATCACGTCATTCAACGAAATTTTCTCAATAACTTACTCAACTTCATTTCCTCGTAATTTGAAGCTACATCATTGGTACATTGTGTCTTCAAATTACTTTCAGTAGATTTACAAGAAATCCGGCGGACCAAATCCATCTGATCACTGCTATGCGAGGGCCTTAAGAGGCGATGGTTTGCGCCATACTCCAGTGGTCTCTATATTATGGAAGGTAGGAGTGTGCACGTTATAGCGAGGCAAGTTTCGTGTGGCTCGCGCTACGGCGTTAACATCCTTACGCCGGCAACCGCCTGTCGCACGTATACCCGCCATTCTCCGCACTCGATCTCCCTCACTTTCACCCTCTCGATCCTCTCCCACACCACCATAGCCGGGGTGGTTAGATGCACGAAAGGACGAACACTGGCCGTAATGGAGTTTCCAAATATTCGGGGAGCCCTCGCTCAATTTCGAACAATTTGCATTTAGGGTGAAGCGCAATTAATAGGAGCGGGGTGAGGTGCAGCTTCGCTTCCTATACACCACGTGACTGTGTGCCTCTCCCTGTACTTCCAAGTGTAGCACCGCGTACGGGCTTGTGGGAGTGAACGTGTTGTCCCGCGCGCCATTCCACGCCTATTAACACTATATTCTGCTGAGTTTAGCATATCGAGGGGGCAATATTGAGTTACGCGACAGTAATTATAATACTCGTTAGACGCGGCGCGCTTGGCAAAAGTTAAACCCATGCTAGGACGAGCTAGGTACGAGGGAAGCACGTCCACCCACGTGCACAACATATAGTCATAGAACCGAGTACAGGCTGTAGATATCTTAGAGATACGTCTCCTGGATAATACGTCGAAGTGGATCGAGAATGACGAGGACGAGGATGTGATCAGCTCGGAGCTACTTATCAGCTATGACGAAACCACGGAATTAAGTTCAGAAATTGTGTGGTAGCCTCGAGGCTTACAGCGAGTGACAAGAGGGCAGTGATTGGTAGCTTGGGTCGTGTAGCTTGATGATGGTGATGATGATGACACACTGACAGAAAATTTCTCAAATAGAATTTCGCTTCGGGTGATGTGACACATGCCTGGTTGCGAGAAAGATGGAAGCAATGGCGCTTTTATGGTGGGACGAAAGGTAAGCACCGCGAATATGTTCATCGAATAGCCCATCGTCATAACGTGATATGCCACGCGTTTCTGTTTTTCTCTGCCGTTTAACAGATGGCGGTGATGATGTTATGTCTTTCGTACTTACCGCTGCTCTACAGGTATAGCTTAGGACCTGAAGGCAATTTAATTTAAAGAGTTTTGAAAGAAACTTTCAGAGGTCCAGTCACCCGATCAGTTTCTTCCCAGAATTTGCCTTCACTCAGGTGAGTCGTTGCTATAAGTTTTTTGCATTAGTTGGATCTAATTGACTGAGACGGTTTCGAAATTCTGTCGCCTCAATTTAAGAAGATCTCTCAACTTTGTAAGCATCATCTATGGGGCTGATCAAATTCGATTTATATACCGTTGGACAATCTTTTTATTCTCGATTCTAGACTGGACAGACTCCTTCCGCGACTGCCCCGACTTCATTCGGGACTACCCAGACTCTATCCTCGATTACCCAAACACCATTCTGGACTACCTAGACTCCGTCCTGAACTAGCGAGAGTTCATCTAGAATTGCCTAGCATCTATTTAGGAGTGCCCAAGTATCAGTTTGGACTACTCAGACGCCATTTATTACATAGAGTCTATCCAGGATTACCGAGATCCCACCCTAGACTACCCAGACACCATCCGGGCCTACCTAGAGTTTATCTACCCGCGCAAAAAAAAAAGTATGAAAAGAGTATTAGAATAGTATTAAATGGAAGTATGAGAAGTATGTCGTATTGGACGAAATCATACTGAAATTATACTTATATTCGAGTATTAAGTATGAAATTATGATACGAAAAACTATTTCAGTATCGAATTTTCGAAATTTCGAAATTGGTGTATACTAATTTCATACTTCATACTCAAATATTAGTATAATTGCAGTATAATTTCGTCCAATACGACATACTCCTCATACTTTCTATTTAATACTATTGTTATACTGTTTTCATACTTTTTTTTTTGCGCGGGTAGGACTACCCAACCTCTATTCAGGGGTGCCCAGGTATCATTTTTGAAACTTCCACAAAAAATCTTAATTGTAGCTAGAGTCGAATTTCCTCTCGCAATAACTTATTCACCCAATTATTGTCTTCTGGCGCGTTCAACGACTCACCATGCTAGGACGGTACAAATTTGATGTCTTCACATAGTAAACAAGATTTCCTTGATTATCGGTAACCTTTCCTTTCATCTCACTATTAGAGTTATTTTTTCATGTCTTCCAGATCTACAATACGTCTTTATTCTGGAACCCTCGCCATTTTAGGCTGGATATCATACCGTGCTCTTTTTGCCTTTATTTTATTTTCTTTTTTTTTTACTTCCATCTCCTTTCTGTCGTTATCACGTTTCGTCTCGTTCTGGCACCCTTCGACGTAGCGGCAGGTGTAGTCCGTCCCACGGTCTTTGCTATTTCTCCCAGCTCCCTTTTACGCCCTCGTTCTCGCTCTCGCACCCGTTTCGCCGCGCCAACAGGCCTCGCGCCTTTTGCTCCGGCCATTATCTTATTTTCCGCCCGAAAACATCGCGGTCCCGCAGAAGAAAAACGATCTCGCGCGAGAGCGAACACCAGCGACGGGGTAGCAAGGCGTCTGTGAGCTGCTCGCACTCTGCCAAGGCTTCGGAGTGTGAGTGCGAGTGTGCGTGTAGGTGGAGCACTTGAGCACAAGGACTAAAGGGCGTTGGATCGTACGGGATGCTTTTACTCCTCACAGAATAGCTTTTATTCGTTTACTTATTGCTTCACAGCGTTCATGTTCCACTTATTTATACCAGGACCTTTCAAAAGGCACGCGAAAAGTAGAATTTATAAATTAAGGTTTTAGTACACTAATTGGAGAAAAAAAATCGAATATGTGTTTTAATTTTCATTTATGATCAAATTTTACTTGACAATCTTTTTTTAATATAACAGGATATCTTTTAAATAAATAATAACGATTTGTAACGTTATTATTCCTTCAAATTAAATTATGTTGCCAAGGATTGAATCTGCAATACTTTCAGAATCATGGAATTTTGTTATTTTCATTTGCGCCAGCCAAAAACGATGCACTTCGAATCATTTTTGGCTGGCGCAGACGAAAATAACAAAATTAAGTATTAATCTAAGTGATTAATACTCTCCAGAGCGCCTTGCAAACACTATTTAAATGTTGTAACTTTTTTGTTCAAAAGATCGTTTAACTTGAAATTAGAATTTTTAGACCGTACTTTGATAAAAAATGTTTAAGTGCAAATATTATTTGAAACATGTTTCGTTTATAAAAAAAGAAATAAATGTTACGATACTAATACGTTATACGATTTTAATCAAGACTTTTCTAACATTAATATAGATAATGATTGAGTCATGAATAAGTGAATAAAATCAAGTGATAATTTCTGCAGTGTTTTGTAATGTATTAATGCGGTCGCGAGCGGCGGCTACTCGCCAATCTAGTGGTAAATGTACACGTCTACAATGATAATAATGGGGGTGGCACTGTACATTAATAATTCTCATACATATAATAGCTTCGAACATTAATTTTATTGATATATCAAACGAATGATACACGAGCTGTCGGGCAGTTACGGTTCGTCGTTTCACCGTATGGGTATTATGTACACTGTACAAATGATTCTGTTTCCGTTTTGCGAGTTCCCCCTGTTCATTTTATACGTTTATAGTCCACCGACTGTTTCGCGCAGCACGCCCGAGTGTCACAATTCACACCAATTTCTCCACGGTAAACGGATTTGTGATATACATACATATGTCTAACGCAGTAGAAAAATACATAACACAATAATATGTATTGTGCGTAGTTTACTACATAGAGACATCACTGCATTATTCTTCATGGGATCTGGAGCTTATGGTTCACAACACGATGTCACGCTTCGTTCAACGTGCATCAAAAGTTCTCATGTCATACATTGTGGAGAAATACTTTACGTGTTACAGAAGTTTTAACATGTCGATTTTTATCTTATTTTATTGAAGGTAAGCAAGATTTATATTGTACAAAAAAATTTTCGAACACTAATAGAAAAAATTTGTTGAACGAGCTAAACGCATTTAATTATCTGAAAACTTTGTTGATACAACAATATTTCAGTCAACCGAACTTATTTCTAGTCCAATCAACCAGAAGTGGTATGTTGATTTTAAAAAAACATTCGACCATTTCACCTGCATCGCGCAACCATCACTATTTTGGTTGCCTTTGAAAAAATTCGTTTTTTAGCGCCATATAGTATTTCTGCATCCGAAGATCGTCGAATAGATTTATTCGTACCAGCCAAATAAGTGTTTGTTCTTCTGAACGTGAGAATAATCTTGAAACATAAAACAACAACGATCGTGTCAATGATATGTGCAAGAAGAATAAATAGTTTTTCAAATAAGTATATATTCTGCATTGTATAAAAGAGATTTCAGGTAAGATGGAACCAATATATCTATAACTGAAGTTTATGAAAAGCTCAAATGTTTGGTCGTTTCAACAATGTGTACATTTTAAAAGATGTTTCTAAAATAGAACAACATGATTATTTGTAAAAAAGTGAGATCATTCACAAGCTAACTGAACTATTTTTGGCCAAATAAATTATCAATGTCAGGCTGGATTATCTTGTCAGATTAACTTCAACTAATTGATGCCTTGAAACAATATGGTAATTCCAATCGTATACAGTGTATATTGAACATCAGCTCACGTACAAAGAAACTCATTATATTCTTCGTTGATCCTGTAATATTTTGTTATTTCAACACATATGTCCAGTTGTGAAATTACATTGAGAAAAAAAAACAATTCAGTTCATCGAACAAAATTCAATCTATTGACTTTAAATTTCTTTCCGAATAACATTAACAAAATGTTATCTGAAAAAGAAGCCAATGCGTAATGAACTAAATGTAACACCTCATTCGAAGCAAAATAGTTGACCACACTGACATATTCAGAATGACGAAGTTATTTCATTGCTTCCAACAATAATTATTCGTTACAAACACTGTATACATTTGATAACGCAACTAGACATGCTAGGTTCGTACAAATATTTCAATATTTAAAAAAAAACATATCTTTGAGAAGTTGACAGGGTTGGTTGCTTGAAACGAAAACCGTTGAACGAAATATGATAGTAAGTGCAACATAAGTTTCGTACATTGAACTGAGTGCGATATTGAATTAACTCATTAGTCAGTCGTAAGAATTAAATATATTATTGTGTTTAACTCTTTCACCGGAACAAATCGTGTGACCACACTGTATAATTTGTAAACAATATTGTTCTTGCAAGCAATAATTTACCTTTACAAGCCTTGTACAGATTTCAAAATACTACCAAACAGACTCCACGCTCTAATTGAAGCCAATTAAATATTTTTTTAACCCCGTGATAAGTATGTCGGAGAGAATAATCGTCGGATTCTTTTTGTACCATTCGGATATTCAAGATTCTTGAGTAGTCGGTAGCGTAAACGGTAGCGTGCGTGTGTTGATAGTTAGGTAGATAGGTCGTAGGTTCAAACCCCGGGTAGGCAGGAAATTTTATTAGGTGATAACCAATACCCACGCGTTACTGATGAAAACACATGCCTGCAAAATTTATGCCTGACTAAAATTTATATTTTTTTATTATTCTTGAGCCCACATATATTTTACTTGTTTAATAAAATATAAATAAAATGTTTTGTTGTATCATAATTTTATTTATTTGGGATGGACGTGGTCCTGTTATCTCAACCAATTTTTCAGTAGGATGATCGAAATATGTTCTGGTTTAATAGAATATAATCGTCTAATCAGCAAAATATGTTGTTGCGTCGAATAATATTTTTTTCGTCCAGCAGTTTTTTTTATCAGTGTCTTCTGAGCACGTAAAAAAATACTCGAATTTGAATATAACGAATTATCAAATCATTAGTTTTTTTTCCTCTATCATGTTTGTAGTGTTTGTGTTTAAAAAGGAGTCAAGAATTATGTATATTCACGACTGAATCAAATGTTGTGGTAAGCAATCGATTATATTTAATTCTTCATACGTTTTCTTCATTATAAAAAAATAAGACATGCTTTATCAAGGCGCCGCAAATCAGAGGATCCGTAAAAATGCAGCTACTTGAAAATAATTTTCGTTTGGCTGACTCGTCTTGATTAACCCTTAACCCTCTCTGCTTATTAAGAATAATAATGAATAATTTTCCAAGTTTTTATCGTGAAATTTGAAGAGAAATTGTTTTATTGGTTTGTCTAAATAAAAAATTGATAAGCAATTAACTGTGAATGCGCATGAAAAAAAAAGATTTCTTTCGTAAAATTAGTATCACCTGGAAAACGCAGTGAACCTAAAATGATTTCGTTTTGACGGAATTGTCTCCCTTAAACTCTGAACCTTCTCCTCTTTTTAAGAATATTGATGCATGATTGCTGAGCTTTTTATCATAAACTTTAGCAGGAGAGTATTGTATTAGTTTGTATGAAACAAAATGAAATAAAAAATTGACTACACACTTTTTGCGATTCGTCTGAGAAATTGATGAGAAATTAATTACGAGTTCACACTTAATTGGAATAGCTCTTTTTTCTATGATTTTTTAAATGTATACACACGCACGGATATATCACCAAAATAAATACCACAAACATATCATTTGGAGTGTTTCGCAAGACGAGCATTGGTTTACGGAGTAACGAAACGCAGCAAACCCTCTACCACCGTGAAACTAAGGGGATTATTCTCGATCCAGCCAATTCCCCAGGCAATTCCGATTCACCGAACCGTCACAAAACCTACGCTCCCTCCCATGGGAAGCATTTATTTTCGTGTTGTGTTTTTTGTCTAATGATCACCGGATTTCAGTTGACAAAACTCGAAACCGAGCATCGACCGAATTAATTCGCATGGAATTGATTAAAATTTGTGGCTATATAAAGTACGTTGAAAATATGGATATATTTTCAACCTGAACAAAAAACGATGTACCATATTTTTCCGCGTTTTATTCGCTTGGCTGACGTTTTTATTTGTTGATTTTTAAAAATTCATTTTCTGTAAATAATTTTTTTACGGCTCCACTAGAGCTTATCTCGCAGACTGTAAATAAATAAATGT
Organism: Tromatobia lineatoria; assembly: GCA_949699805.1. Lineage (NCBI taxonomy): Eukaryota > Metazoa > Arthropoda > Insecta > Hymenoptera > Ichneumonidae > Tromatobia > Tromatobia lineatoria. Next base: position 13,543,267 of record OX453042.1, on the reverse strand, counting down.
TCATGTTAATGCAGAGAGTTTGATGGTTTCACTCCCTAATACTTGACACTGTGCGTGACCAATTTTCGACAACCCCTCAGAACGAACTGTGGCACCTTGTGCTATGATATACACATAATTCCGGGCAAGGCGGCTTCCTGAAATCGAGTTGGGTGTTCGAGAGTCAAGCGTGGTGACGCCCTCAAATCACCTGTGCGATTATCAGGTGAAACGCGAGGTGACCATTAAAGTGTAATAAAATCGAATTAACCGATAATAATTTTCATGGAAAATACCTGACACATTTTGATATTGTTATAACGAATGCCTATTTTTTTTGGGGTAGGTTAAGAATTTAAAAAATGTTCATAAATAGTAGACTGTCAAAAATCTACGGTATAAAATTTCGCTGCTGTAGATTTTTCCATAGTGGTACACGTGATTAATACTAACGCATTTTACTGTGTGAAATTAACATGATCTAGTTCTTCAAATTAATTAACGCGCGCATTTTATATATCAACAGTGGCGTCAGGATTTTTTTTTTCATTCAACGATTTACGGTGTCATTACTATGGCCGTTACTCACCGCATTGATAATGATTTTAAGTAATGAAGACATCAAAGATGTGTCGCTTTTGAATGTGTTTGGGCGGCTCGGACTTTGAGGACTTTTTACGGAAATCTCTGTACGAAAGCCTTCAATTTTTGTAAGTCTTCTGATGAGAACCGCTAATTTTTGGAAAACTTTCTATGGGAATCTTTAAAGTTTCCCTTTCCATGGGACTTAAAATGGGTCTCTCCATGGGTCTCGCTTATCGAATAGAAATAAAATGGAAATTACTTCATCAGAGAGTATGTTATGTGAGCTCATTTAAAAAAGTCTTACATTAATCAGGATTCTTGCTAATATATAAGTTATCTTCAATCTGAAGTAAAAAAAATAAGAATTCTTAATTTATTCTTAAGACCCGCAATTTTATATCAGTCAAAATTTTAGCAACACATTATTTTGAAAAATGTTCAGCACTGACATCATGAACAAAAATAAAACAGTAGTAGAACTTTCGTGACAGAAAAAAGGGCAGATAAAAATAATGACTCGAATTGTTGAGGAAAAACGAAATGGCCAATTTCATCGATCGTCTATTTTAAGTCAACAACGCGAGAAGTTAATTGAGAGAAGAAATGGCGACAAAGACACAACGATTTCACAGCAAATTTATTACTTAATTTTGGATAAGTATTGTTACACAGTAAAATCGTCGTTTTCACTTATACTGATTGGTAGAGTGCGTGATCATTGCCTGCACACGACATAGTCACATACACTTTCTTGTACCCTTTCCAACGGTCGGTTACCCTGCCAACAAGCGGGTAAATAACATCCAAACGCGATCAGTGTACGAGCTTGAGCGGAGTCAGGGTCTCAGCGAGCGTTCCCCACTCGAATGGAATATTATACCAACTTAAATTATGAGATTTTATAGCTAAAGTAATTATACTTATACATGTACAATCTGACTGTAAACGAAAGGTAAATTATTCGTCTGAAGACAAATGAGTACGTTACACGCCTCAAATGTTGTATAGTAGTGCCTAATTATCATTAGTGTTTAGATTTTAATTTAATTAGATTTAATTTAACCAGATTTGAGGTGGACGGTGTTGATTTACCTTTGACAACTTCAAAAATAGAAAAACAAAATACATCATGAAATGTTAATATAATATTTAAGGTTTCAAATCAACGATACAATTTTTAATATCTTTCGTGATTCGTAAACTGCATTGATATTCCGAAATTGAATGTGCCTAAGATTTTATCAAACGTGTACTCGATTAATATCATCAGTATTGAAAATTCGTCAAACCATAAATATATATATATATCTATTTATTATAAATAAAAATTGCATTTTGATTTTTTATTGTACAGAATAAAATTATCAATTTTCAATCCTGATCAAGTTTTGAAATTTTTTATGAATACCTTGATTTTTTTTCGAGTTGATATTGTCATACTAAATAGTCCTAACATTTTTTAAATTTTTTAATAAATTTACGTTCCAATACAAAAAAAATTGTAGCCAAAATATCTAAATCCTATATTCAAGGACTAAGTTCCCTGAAGGTAACACCGTAAGCTGGTGTGTCCAATAGAGACTATCGCATCGACAGTTTCACTGCAAATTAGCTGTGGCACCACGAAAAATCAATTTCCTTTTTTGGCTGTCTCGACTCGCCCTCTTCGCAGTGCCTGTCATTGCCAATTTCATTGGCGGTCAGCCTGGAAATAGTTGTATGATGCCGGGGGCGCAGGATATGCATGCAGATATTTGTTTTCAACGTCACCGCTACAAAACTCTTTTTCACTCGCGAGAATTTCGACGCCAATGTTTCTCCTTCAACCATTTTCTGCATTCACTCTGCACTGTTTTCTCGTTTCGTTTGTACGAGTTGCACGTTGACCTCAGATTTCAATTTCGGAAAATAAGCAAACTGTTGGGTGAACGATTTTCCGATTATATTTTCGTTTTGCGTCGTCACTGAGCTTTGGTAGAGGGATGAATAAGATTAATGGCACAGAAATACTCTGAGTATTACCAAATCTCGTCATTGGTGGTGCCATCACAACGATCCAACTATATTCATAGAATTAGAACATATCAAACGGTGGGCATGTCCTTAAATTTCGTTCTAGCGTCATAAAAACAAAATCATAGCTGTAGTGAAATTTAAAAAAAATTTTTTTTATAGATTCAACTTGAATTTGGTTTATATAGACTAACATAAAATAAGGTTTGAATAAAAATATGATAAACATCAATCAAGCAGGTAAGGTTTTATGGTATTTTGTTTTCTTGGTAATTGGATGATTGGAATAAAACAATAATAACATTTTTTCAATTTAAATTGTTGTAAATTGCCTTTCTTTATTCGGGAAGAGATGAGTATACACAACTAACCCTTTAAAAGATGAGCTTTTTCCCATTGGCATTAAAAATAGATATAGCTATTCCTATTACAATGTAAAACATAAATTTTGTTGAAGAGTTGATCGTGATTAGGTCTCTTTTGAGCTGGCCAATATCATTTCCTTTGATATACTAGCCACTTAGTAACCTTCGCGAATTTCAGTGCTCCGGTCAAAAGATATTTAAAATATTTGATCGATTCCAAAGAAACCAGACGAATGCATTTTCTTTCATTGTTTTTAATAAAATATTCATTTGCTTGTAATTAATGTCCCATTCGGTTTCTGAACAGAAAATTTAATTGGTTGAATAAAAACAGTTTCGTTGTTTAAAAAAAAAAACAATCTTCTTGATTCAGAGAAATGAAACTCATCAAAAAAGTTATGTTGGGTCGTTAGTCGCGAAAAACCGGCAAAATAAAATAATCAGAATAACCGGTGATTGCTGCCGTGTTTTCATTTCATCATGGACATATTACTTTATATGCTGCATTTCTCAGATACTGTCTCGAATTGCGATTCCTTTCAAATCAGTGACAAACGGTTCATTGATTTGAATGAAATTTTCATCAATCGACTACATTTAATTAAATTACAGGTCATTCAGTGAAAAGACAAAATATCAACTTGATTATATTATTTCATTGCCGCTAAGGAAATCGTCCATAGGCCGAGATTTCAATGAGATTTCGTTAAATCAATGAAACTTTTTCCTTGGTGTGGACTCGACTTCTTGCATAGCATAGACTCCACACCTGGTATAAGTTGGGTATCGATTTCGTTACAATACATACGTATAACTCACCGGTATCTATATAAGAAGAGTATATTGTAACATATATCGTGGCGCGAGCTACGAAATCGTCGAATTAGCCACCTACACTATCCTTTTATTTGTCGGGTGGCTACGAGCGAGAGAAATAAGGTGGGGGCGCAACGATCGCGTGACAGGAAGGTAATACGCGCCCCCACGACAATAGTAGTCCCTGGGATAATATAATGGATCGCTGGGCGACACACCATCGGGCATAGGAGTAGTAGCAGGCCGACTCGCTCGAGTTCCTCCTCGCAGCCTCGTGAACACAATATTAAATACACAAACACGAATACATACTAATATATAACTGTATATATACGTTGGCAATGTATTTAACACGACCAAGGAAACGACCACTTGGCTCTTATTTTAACAAACGCGTATAACCGTGAAAATAGCTGGCGGTTCGTTTATTTTCCTCTTGGTTTTCCGTTCGATTCGATCGACGAGCAAAGACAATGTGAAATACAAAAAGTGAATTTCATGACAAAAGGACGTGATTGACGGGCGGTAACTTCGATTTTATTATGTGTTAAAGGGGACACAATGGCGTGTTCAGGGACTGGAAAGGGAGATAACAGACTACTTTTTTAAAAATTTCATCATTACTTGGTGGAGGATATTCCGAGTTTGAATGTACATTAAGTTTTTGATAACTATTGAGGAATTCCATTTTTCCAATTAGGATGCTATTGTTGTGGATGAATATTCGTTTATATTCTCGCGTTTCTGGGAAAACAGTAATGGTAATTATTATGTCAGTATAAAAACAAAGTCTAGTTTCCGTAATCCACACAAAAACCACATGAAATCGAAATCGACTTTAAAAAAAATCCGTGGCAACAAAGTTCACATAAAGAAAATATCCGCAGAAAATATGCCCATAGAAATAAATACCCCTGGAAAATATATTTCAGAATATCCGTTTCAAAGATGCACAATCTGCTGATTGGTCGATCGGCTATTTTTTCGATCGGACATTTTTAGCTTCGCTCACGGCTTTGTTGCCACGGCCATTTGTTTAACAGCAATGACCGGCGCCTCTATTATATTTATCGGTCGTTTTGACACTCAACTCTTTTTAGGGCTATTTACTCTACGGCCATTTTTCTGCGGATATTTTTTCAATGGTTATTTTTTTTTGTATCAATTTTTTTTGCACGGCCATTTTCGCTTTGCCTTTTTTCCTCGTGACGACTTAGCTACTTGCCCCTATCCACTTTTGCCCGATACCGCCGATATTATGCGTAACAATAGATACAGAGTTTTTTATTGTCTGCAGAAAATTAGATCTTGTCGAAGTTTGGCGCTACCATGGAGTCCTTCAATGGAAATAAATTAGTCCGGGACACACACCGCTTCGATCAGATCGGCGCTGCTCGCGTATTGCAGAGAATGAAATCTTAGGGAAAAAATATCGCAGTATGGCCGTTTGAGGTTCAAATTGCGTTCATTGAGAGATCAACCATTTTATCCATCGGCCATTTTCGCCGTCAACTTTTTTTCCGTAGCTTTTTTTCCATGGCCAGTTTTTCCGCAACAATTATCGGCGAGGCTTTATAAACTATCAGTCATTTTGACTTCGAAATTTGTTTTCGGCTATTTAATTATTTTCGGTTATTCTATCGACGTCCATCTGTCCACGGCTATTTGTCCACGGCAGTTTTTCTTCAGCTGTTTTGACTGAGGCCATTCTTTCTCCACCATTTTTTTGCACGTTTTTTATTCGCTTTGCTTTTTTACCCAGTGACGATTTAGCTATTTTATCCCAATCGACTTTTGCCCGATACCGCCAATATTATGCGTAACAATAGATACAAGGGGCTTTGTTTATTGTCAGAAGAAAATTAGATCCTGTTGAGGTTTGTCGCTACCATGTAGCCCTTCAATGGAAATAAATTAGTCGGGCACGCACGCCGTTCCGGTCAGACGGGCGCTGTTCGCTCGTTGCAGAGATAGCGAGTATTCGGATAGCCCGGTACAGCCGCGTACAGAGGGATGATGCAGGGGTTAGTGCCGGACGATGCCACGCTCGCGCGTGCATCCTGCAGCTGCATATACCTAGAGTCATCGATGCTCAACGCGATCATTAAGTTTAATGTAAACAACCGCTCGTTGCATACGGTTCCGCGACTAGATCGTGATCATCGAATTATCCCTTCCGCTTCTATCGCCGCTTCATCTATTTCAATATTATCCAATAAAGCCAATAGCCAATAATATAGTTGCTATATAACAAAGTAAATACAGTGCCGTCATTGATTCATCCAGATTCTATAATAATAATTCGAATTTAATCAGAAATAAAATATTAAGAAGGTTCTAGCGCTTAATAGTGCTTAGTAAGATCATTTAGTTGGTAAAATCCATTTGGAAAATCATTTTTTTAATGACTTTGTGGTGCACCAATTGTAAATCAGCGCATCCTCAGCTTATAATAATGATAACGGTTTATTCGCCACCAGATGTTCTAATTTATGCCAATTGTGATGACATTCATTTTCCTCTATGTTGATTAAGAGTATTTCGAATACTCTTAATCAAACATTGTTGCAAAGCCGTACAAATTTATTTAAGCTCTCCGAATAGTCGGTTATTTTTTTTTATGAAAAGAAAATAATACATGTCGCCTTATTTGACTAGCGTTAGTAACAACTTTAAGTAGATTATATATTGGAAACCCAATTTTTTAGAAAATAAGCATAATTCAGAAATTGCTTGATCTTTAAATAGGAATAGATTTTTATGACGATGAAAATTTATCGAAAAAACTTTTTGATTAATAAGAAGAAAATGATAACACAAATGAAGAAACACCTTTTTGATATTTTGAAAAACTTTAATCTGCGTGAGGCAGTAATAACAGTTTTTTTTTCACAGGTCGTTTCTTTTGGCTGAGTTTTTTTTTTCGTTTAAGGGAAAGTTCTTGAATATTGATGAGCAGCCCGATGAAAGTGCATGGTCGTCTTTAAAATCGATATATTATCGACTCATATTTACCACTTTTACCGTAAATGAAAAAATTGCTATGTTTGATCCTTTGAAATACGTTATGCAGTTTAAAAAAAAAACATAATTTCTTTCTAACCTTGAGAAATAATTGAAGAGGAAAATAAAGGGATAGTAAATTAGTATTTTGTGAATTTTTTCTCCGCATAAAAGTCGATCGTGAAAGATTTTTGATTAAACAAACAGGAAAAATGAACGAAAATGGAAAATCTATGTTTGACATTTTAAAAAAATGTTATCCTTCGAGAGCCAGTGAATTTGAACTTAATAGTATTTTTCTCTCAACCAGTCCAGTATCGGGGCACATTTATTAATTTCTCATCAAAGAAAAAATTGCGAATTTCCAAAATGAAATCATTTTGGAATATCTAATTTCGTTTTAGAAAATTATTAGCTCTCGTCCGTCTCAAGAGAATATTTAAATAAAATAAAGGGTGAAGGAATACGACATCATTATTTCACGAGTTTTTCTTGTCTTCATAAAAGTCGATCGAAAACGCTTTTTGATTAATCGGGGGGAAAAAATGACAAAGGTTGCATGTGGCCTGCGGCGCGCCGCACCCTCTTTTCCCCTCCGTGCCAGTGACTCGCTGTCATCGGTGAATTCCGCTCACTTTCCACTATCCCTCCCGGATGCCGCGTGCGCGCGCTCCGCGATTAATCCGACGGACGAGATTGGCGCGCGTTGTCAATTAAAAATGATGGAACCAGGAGAGCTCGAAAGCGGCTACACCATCCTCCACTACGTGTGCTTTGCCTCTGTGGCCAGCAGACGATTTCAGAGCGGGGGCGGTCCTACCGAATCACCCTTATTCGCGGGTCGCAATAACGTGGATAAACTCGAGCATTGCGCCTGCGCCTCATCGTTTGCCGCTGGCAAGTAATGAGCTTAAGGAATTAGAGGGATGTGCGGGTATTCAGCTTTCGGGCGGAGTACTTCAGTTATTTTAACTGCCAGACCTACGATGTGAAAGTATGAAATGTTGCCAGTCAATTTTTTCAACCTGAGAGCTACTAATTTGTTCGACTTAGAGCGATGATAGGAATTTTTCAAAACCTTAAAAATTACATAAAATGATAATACATACACACAATATGTATGATAATACATACACACAATATGTATGATAATACATACACACAATATGTATGATAAAAAACAGAATCTAACGACAGACTACGCTGAAGCACCTCGGTCAATGTCCCATTGGCCTCCTCCATCTGTACTTCGGTCTGCATATAAGCTTGTTAATTCAACATGTATCTATTCCCGGAGGCTAATAAACAACACCTACAACTACTACTACTACTAATACATCTAGCGATTATAATCAAATTTGAACCGAGTGAAGATTGACTCGTACCAGAGGTCGGTTATTTAAACTTATTCGGTCGAGTAGTTCCCGAGTTATGGTATTATGACTTTTGCACACGGGCACGCGCACGTACACGGACACGCGCACGCAAACGCACACGCACACGCTCACTCACACGCACACGCACACACATACATCCGGAAATTCTTCCTAAATCCCTTGTCTCGACTTTTCAGATCACTTTCAGTGTACGGCCATGTAGATCCCGACAAAAAAAATGTCTTAAAAATAAGGCTTCTTCTGTAAGCCAGCAAAACTTTCAGAAAAGTGGTTCAGAAAGAGTGTTCATGTGTGTGTAATCGAAAGGCTAAAACTCGTACCACTATAACTTGCGAACTTCTCAAACTGAAAAACTCACATTTCAATGACATGTCCATGTTATACAATCTTTCTTTGCTGTGCATTTTAGAAAAACCCGTTTATACATTTTTATTCTGTGCAATTTTTAAGCTTTTGGAAAATGTCTGTTGTCACTTTAACTCAGACAAATTCTTGTCAACCGAGTGGAAGTTTATCTTGGAAACTGGACGAGGTGATGCGACAAATTAAAAATTTCGTATACCATGCTACTGAAAGATGAGTGTTTTCAAGAAGTTATTCCCTATTATTTAATCAAAAAGTTTTGGAAGAATTTTAAGCACATTCGAATTCCAGAAAAATAAAAACTATTAATGTATGCATATTACAAAGTATGCATCCTCAATTGTCCTATTTATTATTTCGTCCCCGGACAATATTGGATACTCTAAGCTAGTGGAATAACATATTTTTAACCTAAGGTTCAAACTATCTCTTTCCAGACTGGTTCTATTGTGAAAATAATACAATATTAAGTTGAAAACATATTAAAGCTTAATTGGCAGCTAATAAACTTCTCGGAGTACCAAATAGTGTTTTTTTTTCACAATGCAACGCGTGTTTTTAATATCTTGATGAACAAGGAAAGTCATAGTCACCTTTAAAAAATTATCAATTTACCCACGTGACAAAGAGTATAATTGTACGCTTCTAAATTTCTATCTTGTGGTGTTGATACTAACTTTGGAATATATTGGACCAAATAAATGGGTGAACTGGCCACGAAAATTGGAAAAAGCTTGGACAGACAGTAGGAAAAGGAAGAACGGGAAGGAGAGATTAGTTGCAGACAGATGCAGATAGAAAAGGGTAAAAAGGATGTGACGAGGAAGTAAAAGAGGAGGTGGACGAGAGCACAGAAAAAGAAAGGAACACCGGCGGCAGGTTTAAAACGCAATTAAAATTTTTAATTACGATTTTGTCCCGGTTCAGCCACCGTCACTAGCGCCGGTCGGACGCTCCTGGAACAGAGTATCTCCCCTCTTGACGACGATGCGCACACTCGGCTATCGTCGACAACCACACCGTTAATTCGCTTTCAAGCTTTCTGTATACGACCTTTTATCTTTTTACTTAACTCTTTTACAGACCGACCAGACAATTTAGTAGAGATAATTATTATCTATTGGGCATCGCTGGCAGAGTACCAACTTTACCAATGATGCCATATTTTAATTGAAGCGTATATATATTTAAAGATTTTGAAAAAGTACATATATTTTACTTCTTACGTTACGAAATCATAGTCGGAAGCCTTAGATTCACTCTTGTGAGAGGAAAGCGTCATACGGATTTTTTTTAGCGGTAGCGCAACGATAGCTTATATTTTTCCTTTAATTAACGTGTAGAAAATCTAATCCTTCGTTTGGACGAATATTATCATCTTTGTTTCCCCATAACGGAAGCTTTGTTTGCGTGAAAATTTTTTTTTCAGGATTTCATTTCAGAACATCAGAAATGCTCTAAAATTTCGAAAAAAATGATTTGTACAAAATGTCTGTATGTGTATTTGTGTGCGTATGTTCGGATTATTGTTACCACGATAGCGTATGCAATTTTGAAGGTATCGCTCTGAAACTGAATACACATATACTATAGTGTAGATAGACAAGGGCTTAGTTCAAATTTGGCACGAATCAGTTGAGTGGTTCCAAAATTATGACACTTTGAATTTTTCCGAAAATTACTCATCGTGCTAACTTTTTCATTTTTCAAGATATTGAGCTGAAATTTGGTCCACGAATGTAGTATTGTAGATTAAGAATTAGTACTAAATGTTTTAAACATCGATTAAATTGATCAATTGTTAATGAGATTTTGATTTTTTAGAATTTCCTGAAAAGTTTGTGATCCTGTTTTAGTACGGTATAATCTTTCTAAAAATGTGAAATAATACAATTTCCAAGATATTAATAATAAATGTTGAAGAATCGACGAATTATTAGAATTATTTCAGTTATGTGCAGCAGTGAATGGTATGAAACATTCAATAAAAAATGACTAATCAAACTCATAATAAATGAAGATTAAAAATATAGCTTAGTATAGAGTTACAGTTAATTAGAAATCAGTTATAAACGTAATTAATCACACAATAAAGCCTCCCTTACGGGGAAACTAAACAAAATAATAAAAAATTAGAAAAACAGAATTTTCATGAAAGCCAGAAATTAACGGGGAAGCAACGTGACAATTCAAATTGTGAGCTTTTTTACACAATGGACAAGTGCTGTGTATAGTAGAGTTTGATAACTTAGATTATTATTTTCAATTCCGTGCATTGTAAAGAATTTTAGACCCCATAGCGTCAAGATATTAAAATTCTTGTAAACAGATGTTTTTTACTTCACAAAAAAAACGTTACCTCAGACAAACTGTTATTTTCGTTGAAAGGATAACATTAATAATGTGAGTAAAACTCGCTGAGTGCTAGAAAAATTATACCACATAACACGTATCCCTAATTGTAATTACTATTATCATTATTTCACAATAACAGGCTTACTAAAATGTCTAACTTTTTTTCTATAGAAAATTCTCCAACATTTTCTCAACGTTTTTTATCATAAGCCTCGTAAAAAAAATGACCCACGGATTTTTAAGACTAAGATTCAGCGTGAAGATTTTTCACACATGCTTTTTGCAATTGTTTATCATGTCAGCTGAATATAGGCATATCTTGTGAAAATCTTATTACATTAGAAATTTGCGTATCTGCTTATTCATTCTACAAACCAGTCGATATCAACTGTTTTAATAAAAATAATTTTAAAAAATGTATGTCCTTCACGATTACTTAAAGTATGAGACAGAGATCGAAACAATGGTCTCAATTTTCTTTTCACCGGCCATTGCCCATAATTTTTTCGCCTATGGCAACCTTAAATTAACTTGCGTGAAAATTTTTTTCCTTCTAATAAAATATTGATACAGTTTCTTCCATTGGCTCTTACAATTCTAGAAAACAATTGCGAATGTATGATATATGGAATAAATAAATCATACAGATCAAGTTAAAAAACAATCGGAAGATTGCGACTTTGAATAAGAACGCTAAGTACCACAGATAATTGAAGCTCCCATTCGCAGTTAGCGAACCTTACAGGGTATCATAAAGTGGGAGCCCGAGTTTGCAAGGCGAAAGCTCGTCTGGTACCACACTTTCCCTGGTGAGCACCTCTGTGACTAAGGGAGGTCATAATCGATAAACTCGGAGCACGCGACTGCGTGCTTTTATCGCTGTCACGCACATAATTAATCTAATTTGGCTTAATAAAACGCGGGCGCGTACGAAGAAGGTAGTATTAAGCAAAGACGAAAGTTGAGCAGCCAACACTTTACATTTTTTTTAAATCTTCATTGTTTCCTAATGAAAATTTTGCAAATTCTTTACGCAGCGAATGTTAGATCGTTTTTTTTTTTGAAGTTAAAGGAGAGTGGGGCACAATGCGTCTCTTTTTTTTAGTGAATTTATGCACTTTGTGCAGTCGTGTGTTAAAGTAATATAAAGTATAAAATATAAAATATTAAAAGTAATGTAAAACACGGGGCGAGTTCAAATCACGCTTTTGCTTTGAAAACCTATTACTCAAGCTAAGAAAAAGAAAATATATGGGTACAGCCGCATGTGCAATAATACGATCTAACGGTCATTATTATGACTAACTATTCGGGTGCTCAGAAAAGTGAGATTAGCTTTTACATTTTTTGTTGTAAATCGGTATTTATTTTTTATTTTCTTTCACGGACTATCGTCGGAATACTCGGCGCCGTCAAACGTTGTAACATATCCTATATTATGTCATAGGCATGGTGGCTCATTGTATCTCAAGATTCAGCGAAATTTTGTACCCCATTAGGCAATAACAAAGTTTTTAACGAAAATCATTAATATATATTCATTTTCTATGGTATAGCGATAACGCTTTATACATCCCCTGCCCACCGACTAACAATACTTTGCAGTCGGTCTTTCTTACTTTGCAGTGAAGTCTTTAGTAAAGATAGAAAGGCTATCTCTCAAATCTACGAAATAACTCACATTATCACTCTTCTGCAACAAACCTATCATTCCATATATCAACCTACATTCACGTCTCGTGACACTTTAGCGTCAATATCGGCTCGAATGCATTCTTCGACCGCTTATTTACGAAATTCCCGATATACAGTGCCACAAAATAAAATGTTTCGTACTATCCCTTAATTTGCACAATTGGTCCTTTCCAAATTCCTCATCTCAATCTTTGATTACGTTTCAAATTCCCTCGCTCTCTCCGTTTTTGACCGGGCCGTCTTCGTAACGGCCCTCACATACTAGCAGAGATCCCTTACTATCGTTTCTTTGAGGCTTCCTCAGTTTCACCAAGAAAAACGATTTTATTGATTCATGGCAATCATCATCAATATAAAGAAATACTTGGGTTTTAATATTATCTTTTCATTAAATGATCTCGAAACCAATGCAAAGCAGTAACGATGACTGAAAGAAATCGTCTCCGTTTTTTCATTGATTTGATCAAAGAGGCAGTGGCACGTTTCCGACCACACCTCAGAATTTAGGGACCTATTTTTTCCTGAGCTACTCATCAGATAAAGCAAAAATTTGGAGAGAACGTTTTTAAGTACGACAGAAATGGGCTAGAGTGCAGGCTCTTCGAAACTTGAATCCGTCTTTCCGGGAGAACCGGAAAACAAAAAGTGAGGTTAGGTGCGAGAGGGACAGCCTTGTAGGTGTTTAACATTGGACGATGAAATTTCCAGCACTTGTTGTCATCAAGTATATCGTTTCCATGAATCAAGGAGACCGTTCCTTTGAATCAATGGAAACTTTTCTTCAAAACAATGGAACTGTTTCTTTATAATGTGCTCATTAAGCATCAATCATCATCAAACCACCCATTTCTTTGGCGTCAATGAAATCTCTTCTCCAGGTGTAGCCGGATTAAGTCTTCGCCTACTCTCGCAATTTCGCCATAAATCCGCCCCGCTAACCCATTTCTTGTTAATTCCCACTCTAGCGACCTGACAATGCCAAATATGTTCTATATTCTCCTCCTCGATCGAACATTCTCAAGCTTTTGAATCCCTTCTCTTCTGTTTTTCCCATATTTTTACATCTAAGTTGCGGCTACTGTAGTAGGTCGTCCGTAATTTCCTTGTCGTCCCAATATTTCGCTTGCTTTATGCCTTCTTCAATCCCCTTGTACATGTGGTTAAAAGTAGATCTGTCCACCTTAACACAATTCATTTGTATATCTTTTTTTTTCTATCCAACCCCACTGCCTAAGATATTTTTATCTCCTTTGTAGTTTTATTTTCCGCCCAGATTGAATTTTGATAGTCCAGATCTATTTCAATTTTCTACAATTATTCACGTTGGATTGAGTCTAATTTGGCTCAGCCCAACACGATAAGAAACATTATTTATGCACGACAAACTTACGAGAAATTCCAAGTGGATCACTGCACCACGAGAAACATTGTACCCTATTCTTCCCTTATTGTATACATTTTGAGGACTCACCTGTACTCGAACTTCTGGTAAATTGACCTTCATTGCGAGTTCTTCCCTCGAATAAACGTCTGGGTAGTGAGACTTCTCGAAAGCTCTTTCAAGCTCGTGGAGCTGGTAAGTTGTGAAGGTTGTTCGGTTACGACGATGCTTCTTCTTGCCGGCATTTGGGTTTGTGTCATCGCCGCATCCCGTCCCTGCTTCTTCGTCACTTCCCGGGGAATTGCAACTGTTTTCACCTGCAAATAATATCGAATTTGTTGTAATCATCATTTATGTGAAAAGAATTATAATAATGATTAGCTCTTACAATCAAAGGGTAAGATAAGTTGAAAAAAAATGATTACACTAATTTTACTCCCAACTCCCCGCAGGTCAAAAAGTATGTATTTCCTTGTCATGGTAAAAAGTTTCGGATGTTTTCTTTCTTACCAGATACAAACTATGTGAAAAGAGAAAGTACCGCATTGCTAAAAAAAGCCTGCGATTTTTGTGGGAATATATGTTCCCTAGATTAAACAAAAGCATTAAGGGAGTTATGTCGCGCAGGCAATCCATACTCATATGCATAAACTTTTGGAATATCGTAATTCAGCTATTCATTTTTTCTCGTAGAAAATCTTGAACGCTCTTACGGACTATTTAAATGAATAATTATGATTTGAAAATCGATTTTTTTACACGGCCCTTTTTGGAGGACTAGCAAAATGAATCTTTAAATCGAGAATTAACGTACTATTCAGAAATTAATGGATTAGAAAAAAGGTGACATCACGGACTAATGTCCAATTGAACCAGGGTCAAAGTGCACGATACCGGGCTAAATGACATTTCCTAACCTCATCATCGTAAAAATGAAGTCGAATCCACACAAAGTATATAAGTTATGTACAAATAATGGTTTAAATCAGATTGTGACAATATTTAAGGTTACTTGATTATTTTTTATAACAAGGTTGTCAGAGTCACGCGCATTTTTATCTATTAATGGTATATAGGCGCTGACATTCATGATTCCGGCATACCGACATGGCTACCTTAATCCATTTTTGTCTGTCTCTTTAAGCCATTCAAAAACAAAATAATTTTAGTAAGAAGATGTGGAGTTCTGAAAAATTTGATATATTTCGTTTACGTTTGAAATGTAGCTGTAGTGTTAAAATTCAATGAAAACATTTCCACTACTTGTGATACTTTATCTCAAAATAAGAAAGAACATTTATTCCTTATTATCGGTAGAACATTCTTGCAAACGGATGAACATACTATCACCTAGAATTTGGTACAGACTCTGTGTACGAAAGTTTACATGAGTTTTTTTATTTCATAACTTGTGTAGTTTCCGAAAAATCGAAGCGTTAAAAAAAAGTTTGTCGAGGAGCAGGTTTGCATGTATGGAGATGTTCCAAGATGGTCGCTATGTCCCCAACTTAACGTCATTTCACTTGATCGGCTGTGTGTTGTAAGTCATTGTCTGATACAACATCTCGTTCTCCGTTACCAATCGAAACTCGTTATTACGTTATTTTTGTAAAAAGGTGAATTGGAAATCGCCTGATGACGACTCGAAAAAGATTTGAATATTAAAATTGCATAAACAAGAAATGTGAAATAATTACGATCTACATATAAATCATTGAGCAATATTAAAATTCTGAGGAAAAAACAATTTCGGTCATAAAAAAAATCCTACCACAGCGTTACTTATTATTGTAATATTTTTTCCTATATACTTTAGATGTTATATGAAAAAAAAATTATATAAATAGTTGCTCGAGTCAATTTTGCTATCAGATTATCTAACATTACCAGTAACCAATGTAATTGAAAATGTAGCCATCACATACTTTGATTCTGCAAAATATCGTTAAATTAAAATCACGATAACAAATATATATATATATATATATATATATATATATATTGGCAATTTTTTCTTTACTGTGCGCAAAATTGCCTTATTTTTGTATTGGTAATGAAACTTTAGCTGCGAAGTTTATCGCTCAGTAAATACGTAGTGAATAGGGGGTAGCTCGCGCAGCACAGGGGAAAGCAAAGCTTCGTCGTTGGGTAACCAACGACCTAATAACCTCGGCTTGCTCGTTGATTGACGCCTCTGTACCGACTAATTATCAACTACAATCAATAATCGGGTACGCGCGGTGGAATGACGTACTCCCAGGAGAATTTAGGCGCGGGATGGAGAATTGAGGGCGCAGAAAAGGGTATGTCAGTGGCGTCGACAAGCCCACAGCATTTCCACTTCTCGAAGCTATCAATGCTGTAGAAACCCAAGTGAAAAAATCATATATAAGTCAATATATAGTCTGTATAGGAAAATGGACATATAGAATGACTATACACTGTATTTAATTTATATAAAATTTATGTATGATCTGCAGATTTTATAAAACGATTTTTATAGAAACGTTATATTGAATCAGCATAAATTATATTGCACTTTATATAATTGTCATAGAATCTTCATATGTATTGTATAGAACATATAGAAAATGTATATGTTCATTTTCGTATACTGCTTCTATGTAGATCACTATATATAATTTTTATACAATCTTCACATGATTTTTTTACTAGGGAATTCTCGTTAATAAATGTGAACATGAGAAAAATTTTCTACACATTCCCAAATAGTGTTGAGAATTTGTTTATCGCAAATCAAAGTAAAATGTATGGACTCGTTTTCGAATTTATATTAATAATTACGAAACTAATGGTTGGAAATATCGAATACACATTCCTACTAAACGAAAATGCAATTCTAGCTGTACAATTCATTACTACTCCAAACGAGTAATTAATTTTTTTTATTCGATACATTTTTATCGATGTTTTAAAACTAAGCAATATTTAGAGTAATATGATAACATTCGTATAGAATAATTCGATAGGTACATCATTATAGAAAAAGTATCATACGTTATTCGATCGAGCTTCATATCCACTTTTAAAAATCAGGTCTGACTTAATTGGTGTCTAGATTTAGAAAAAATTCTAATAATTATGCTTATAATTGTCTTGTTGAATAATAATTCGAATGGAAGGCTTATTTATGCATGAGTAAAAGTAGACATGATATCGTGCGTCATTCCAATCATCAATTCTGGGCCCCTTCATATCTTCCTATCTACTTCCTAAAATCAAGTTCAACCAAATCGTATTAATTAATAACACCTATCAGATGTCGGTTATTTATATAACTACATGGGTATTTCAGGCCAACTTGATAAATATTTGACGTTGGCCCTGCGATTTGTTTCATAATTTTCTATTTAACTTCTCGATGAAACAATTTTCTTTTATGATGCACAAGAATGATTATTTCTTCAAGATGCCAGTAAACTCGTGTCCCAATTCGACTTAAAATATTAGCACCCCAATGTTAGATCGTTGAAATGTTATTTCCAGATTTATAAAATAAAGCCGTCACCGTGATTCTTAAAAAAACAAAAAAAAAATCCAAGAATCATTTCGGACCAATATTTCTTAAATATTGACTGTTTTTCAGGTAACTACAATAATATAAGCATAAGAAAATCATTTGGCAGGGGCCGAGTTCAAGATTTACCGATTTGGCCTGAAATACCCCATATATAAATAATCCAACGAGGTAGCACGGGTTTCATTCACTTGAACCTGTCTAACACTTCGAAACAACTATAGCACTGACGCATCGACTTCCCTTCATCCACCTATGACGTATACTTGAGCTAAGTGATAAGCAGATTGAATTAATTTTTTTTTGTTTCTATTTATAGAGGCGTAAAATGGCGAGGAGAGCTCGTCAAAAGTTCATTGATTCTGTCCATTCAGGCTTCTCGGGCATGAACACTAGAGATAAGGGAGAGCAGGGGAAGGGAGATAAAGAATTTTTGCAGATTTATGAATGAAGTCCGCATCTTGATTTTTCAAAAAAACATTTTCAAAAATGAATTTGCAAATAATTTTTCTTTAATATCGACGGTTTTTTTAGTAGGTACAATAACATGAAGATACAATAACATAAACATAATCCTCGCTTGTTGAGAATTTTTTTACATTTACAAATTGAAACGAGTACACTTTTAAAAATCCACGGTGTCAAAAGCTGCTGGTGTGGACTTTTTCTTGGTGTTACCCATTATAGTGTTAATAGTAACACTTTTTACGGTGTGAAATTAACACGAGCTGTTTCGTTAAATTTATTTAATCCATTTGCTGATAATTTTAAAAAAAATTGATTGTCTCTCCCAACAAATTGGAAGGGGTCCGAGTTCAAGATTTACCGAGATGGCCTGAAACACCCCATACATAAATAACCCAGCGAGATAGAACAGGTTACGTTCATTTGCATCCACTGTATAGTTAAATCTAGTCTGACGTATAGCTTGAGCTAAATGATTAACGGATTAAATTCATTTTTTTTTATTAAACGAGGCGTAAAATGGCGATCAGAGCTCGTCGAAAGTTTGCTTCTGTCCACTGAGGCTTTTCAGGCATGGACAGTAGAGGCGAAGGCATCGAGCGGGGAGGGAGGAGAGGGGGGGAGGGGCTAGTCAGAGTGGCCGATCGTATCAAGCGTGCCAGCACAGTGTAAAGGGGTCCTAGTTCGTTCTAGCTACTTAAGAGATTGACACGAAAAGATAGCATAATGGACTGAGTGAACCGATGTCGGTGGGCACCGGTTAGTCCGTATTGCGGGTCTGCCTACGTCGACTCTTTGCTACCAAAGTTATACATAGCTATACACTGTGCGAGAGGTCTAATGGCCAAACACACTGATCGTCGATAAATTCTGTCGGAATGGCCGCGGCGTTGCAAAGTAATACAGAAACGTCGATTCCTCTGTTACTCTTAATCGAGTTAAACTTCCGAACTCGTGTATATAGATGTATCCAAGTGTCGTGCAATTTGAACAGACGATACGATACGTATGAATGTATATCGATACACTTTGAGGCATTCCACGAGCTGACGTCGTTCACGATAACAGATTCGGATGCATATCGCGGCTTCTGGGTCAAGTCTCAGAAAGAAATCCTTCTAATTGATGTATTATTAAATTTCACAATAAAAAAGCAGACATTTATAGAGACCGCGAAAAAATCGTTTGATTTTTCAGTCGTTTAACATTTTTTGTTTTTTTACTTCATGGAAGAAGAATCTTCGGTTTCATGGATTTTTCATTTCTAGATGTTTCAATAGGTCGAGAGAAGTAGCTTACAAAAATGATTATATGGACACCGAAAGAAAGTTTGGTAACATTGTGAGAAAATTGGTTTGAATTAACCCAATCCGGCGGTTGCGGGTAACGAAGGAAATATTTAGTTAAGTGGATGAAAAATTGCTATCGATTTCATGATTGCAACTCATTATAACTTTGACCCAATCGAATGGATAATGCTGCGACAAAATATTTCATTATTTTTACTGCAAAAAAATCTACTCGAAATTTGGTGTACTTTTACTGCAAGTTTTTATTCATAAACTAGTATATGAAATTTAGTATACAAGTGTAATGTAGAATTAATGTATGGTACAGCATGTTCAATCATTTACCTTAATTTTCATAAGCATTCATAAGCACATTCTTTAGTCGAACCGATCATACGTAAGTTTGAAGAGACTACATTATAGTTTATCGGGAGAACCAATAAATTTAATATGAAACAATCAACGGTTCGTTTAATTAAGAAAAATATAATAATAAATTCAAAGAAGATAAATATATTTTTTCAATTTGTGATATCCCTCGATATGCTTTCGAAACTTAAGAAAACTGCCTCCTGGTCAACAGTCAGCACGCAAACCAGTGAACGGCTAAGTGGTCACCCAGCGGGGTTCACCAGGACAGGAGGGTTGATGTTTCATGATAAATGGGATTTTATTTTCTGAAGTTCTGAACTTTTAAAAAAACTAAGTTATGGCATTAACTTTTGCAAAACCTCAACAGGTCGACCAAATTTTGTACGAAAAAAAAAATTATATGAAGTAATAAGCAATATTCTCGAAAAATTATTGATGCGGTGATGAAAATGTTAGGGTATGCTAAGCGGGTGGTGGCGCAATTTGACGACCCGGTAGGGCTAAAAATAATGTATACCTTACTGGTTAGATCGGGGCTTGAATATGCGTCCCCAATTTGGAGTCCATTTACCCAGTGGTTGATCGAGCCAGTCGAACGAGTACAGCATAAATTCTTAACATTTGTAGCGTATCGTCTTGGCAGTGCGATGGACTACCGGGATCATGATTATGAGCCTTGGTTTGATCGGCTTGGTTTGCAAACTCTCGCGACTAGGCGACGAAATGCGGACTCGATGATTTTTTTTAATCTTCTGAATGGCTCAATCGTTTATCCCAATTTGTTCAGTCAGTTTGTGTTGAATATTCCGGTTAGGCAAACCAGGAACGCGACGTTACTCAGAACCCAACCGCAGCAATCAAATTATGGTCACCATAGTCTAATTCCTAGAATCCACGAGGTTTGTCAATGAATATTCGAGCATTGATCAGTTGTTCGGGATGTCAAGACATGAATTTTGAACACCATTGCTATTGAGACCCAAGTTGTAGTCTGAAGAAAATGGTTACGTTGCGCTGTTGTATTATTAGTATCCATTTTGGTAACAGAATGTGATTAATAATTGAAGAGAATGTATGCATGTAAGCGACACACTGTACATTATTTTGTAAACAGTGCTTGTCCCGTATAAACTAAATGAACTAAACTAAACTAATGTATGATTCGGTGGAGTTCACAACAGCGTTCGGATGTTATCGGAATTCGAAATTTTGTTGATCTACGACCCAAAATTATCGTCAAAAAAAATTCAAGTAAAGATGATTTTCAAAAGTCCCACAAGGGCAAAATCAGCGGTGCGTTATTGTTAATTTTGATTACCGGTCGTAGACGAGAATTTATTACAACGAAATGTGCAGTATGATTTGTCTTTAGTCGTAATAAAACTGTTGACTTCTAGAATACATATGACATTGGAAACCAAATTCATGATATTGGTGGCTATAAAATTTGTCGCTAGATAAATACATAATATTTATCTATCAAATACATGAAATTATATACGAGTTTTAAACATATATAAATTATAAAATTATTATTTGTTTTTCTGAAGGTTTTCATTAGTCAAAGTTGATTATCATTCCGAATATTGACTTTATGTAATTTATGTGACAAAAGACATTTGAAGAGAATTAGTAGCAGTTAACATTTATTAATGGTTCCAATCCAAAGACTTTTTATTTTTACTGTCGTTTCTTATTTGTGGTATACAAGCTAAACTGCTCGGGCTGCCTTTTCCCTTTGCTTTAATCGAATAACCCACCGACGAGAGGGCAAACTGAGAGGTGCATGCACGCACGTTGCATAATCTCGGCCCGGGATCTTCGTGGCTGGCTTTTGCATCTCCGAAGCTCGAAGTAGCCCGTGCCTCGACACACGAACGGTCTGAGCGTCTTAATTCGTCGTTCAGCGACGTGACTTCTCCTCGCTTTTCTACTTGCTCTTCTTTTCCTTTCTCGCCGACGACTGACAGTTCCTCGTAATCCTCATAATGCCTTCGGTATATCGACGTGAAAGCCTCTCACTCGGATCCTTCCTCGCTCACGTCGTTGGGCCACTTAAACGCTTTGTAAATCGAAGCATCTACCATAGAAATATATCAATATCTAAACGAATTTCGTAGTGGACTGATTCATAAATAATTTCTGATTTGACAACAGATTTTATCAACGGGAGCTCGACGTTTGCGTGACTCTTAAAGGGCTACAACTACCTAGAGGTCGAAATTTCTCTTTAGAAAAAAAAAATGTATTTGTTGAACTAAAACAATGTTTTGTTATTGGAATGAAAAAAAAGTAATCGTTTTTCTAAAAAATATTCGGCCAATGATGCACATTTTTTCGAGGCGTTTTGCGGTAGACAGCCTTCAGCTAAAACGATTTATCCAAAATAAAAAATAACGACAGGCTGACGAAGTCAATAACAACCATGAGTCGTTGACGATCGCCAACGTTTTTTTAAAAAATAAAATGGCGACGAATCAAAACTCAAATATGGATAACTCATGAGACAAAGTAGTATTTTCACTTAATTATTCAAGAATGAAGATCGATTGTCAAAAACTGATATTGTTAGCAATCTCTAAATGTTGTTCAGCGTATTTTGTGAAAATCTGGTGATACTCGAGATATGATGTCCATTGGTTAAAAAATTGCATCATTGGTAAGCGGTCATATCTTTATTTTTTTCATACTATTTATTTATTTATTTCAAATTTAAAAAATATTGTTCATTCCCATGAATCAACTTTTCTCAAATTGTTTTAGTTCGACCAATCCTTTCTACTAAATTTTTTAAATACGATCATTTTGTTTTTACGAGAAAACTAAAATCCGTCATTTTTCTTGTATGACGAGGTCGAAATTGATTAATCTACTTCCTCCTAAATATAGATTTACAAAAAAAAAGTAACATAGCAATATGCAAGTTTCTACTTTGCTTATTTTTGCTAAGTTGCTTTGCTTGAGAAAGGAATTCACTGCGATTTCACATTTTACAAGACGCTAAAGACGAAGTCCTTGACATACCTTAACTCACTTGAAATTAAGAGCAAAGGCGCGTAGCGTCTCGTGAACGCCCCCATTTTCCTTACCCTATACCCGATAATTAGTAAGCACCGGGCGTTATAATCAAGACATTGAATCAACGTGAATAGCTGGCTAATACCTTAGCGCTTCTATGTACCATACATATATACGCACATATATATATTTATGTATATATATCTGGGAGCGTCTGGCTGCCTGTGTACAGCTGTAAAGCAGTATGAAGCGACGTCCAGGACATGGAAAGGAGGGATTTGGGTGGTGGGTGGCACAAGTTTGTGCTTGCGAGTTAAACGGATTAAACTTCACTCGCACGCTTTCTCACTCTGAAGCGGGCGGCTTATTAATTGATGGTTCGTTAGCAATCGACTAACGGTCCCTGACTCGACCATCTCCCCTTTTTTTCTCTTTTGTTTCTCCTCTTTCGCATTCTGAACTCTATATCATGAGTTCGTTACCCGTCATCTTTTTGTCGGCCCGTCGTTTCAGTTGTAAGCAATTGCGGAGAGACTTATCTCAGTTCCATATTTATTAACCCCCATGGCAAAATTGTCCGTGAAGAAATCTTATCAGGGTTTTTACCAAGGCCCTGATTAATTTTCCCTAATTATATTAGGGGCCTTATGTGGAAGCCTTATAGGGTTTCCTAAAGGGCTGTTTTTTTCCGGGGCCTTTAAAGGCTGCCCTATTAAGTCCTTACTAAAATGATAAAGAAATTTCATTTAAAAATATATATTTGTTATTTATTAGTTAGGTAATGTTGCACTTTTAATGAGATATTTCGTCTTTCTCTACACGATGGTATATGTCAATCGCTGGAAAAACATATAACTTTTTTTTTCTACATTGACGGGATTCGAACTTACATATCAATATGCTATTTTTTTGTCTATTTGAATGACTGTAATGTGGAACATGAAATAAAATTAATGTAATATAGTCAGATTTGATAGATTTACATCACTGCGTCTGATGTGTAAAAAGAAAAGCACATTCAGAATTTTGTTTACAGAAATTGTTTATATCGAATAGTTGTTTTATTTGCGTGAATAAGGTCGTGTGTACGTAGGTGCGTGACTGTCTGACTGACCTGTGGGCCAGAATTAGAACCACCTGGCTGACTTTGGCGGTCATTAGTTGGATAGGTGACGACCAATTTTGCCATGAAAACCTCGGATTGTCGGATCTGGCAAATTTATTATTGGTTTGTTTACTTTATGCCATGGTTAAGTCTGACTGGGCCTTTAATTAATTAACTCATCAAGGTCTTATTAAATTTCACCATGGCCTTGAGAGATCTTTATTTGGCAAAATAACGATTAATTAGTTTACGTGGTATCATGATGAAGCCTGACTGGGCCCTTAAGTAAGTACCCTATCAAGCCTTTAATAAACTTCAACATGGAAACCTGAAATTGCCTTATGAGAACCTTATCTGGCAAAATTATTTTTGATTTGCTTACTTGGTGCCATGTTTAAGCCTGACTGGGCCCTTAAGTCATTACCCTATCAAATCTTTCGCCATGGAAACCTAAAAAAACCTCATAAGGGCCCTACTTGGGAGTGATATGGAACACCTGTTTAGGGTGTCCACATTAAAGCCTGAAAGGGCCCTAATTTATCTTAGGGCATCCCTAATAATTTTCTTCACGGATGTATATAAAAAGTATACTCAAATACATTCTGAAGTATACTTTCTATGTGCAATTTTCCCATGGGGGAAGCGTCTACTAGTCCGTGCGATAGATAAAATAAATTGTCAATCAGATATTCGCCGAACATAAAATTGAATGATACACGTGTCACTTTTTGAACGGAAGGTAGATGAAGTAGAAAAAAGTATTAGCATTTAAGTAGAAAAAGTCTTTATTTATTACATAAATAAAGTTCAACAAGCTAGCGAAATATGGTTCTCACGAACAATCATATTATGATGCCCTCTTGGTCGGATCGTTCAACTAAGCCTTTTTCTCCGCGTGCACATGAGCTATGAACGAACCAATAAAAATCGAAGAAAGTGTAAAGAAATAAGGACGAAGTGCCGCGCTGCGATCAGCGGGTTGGAAAGAAAGAATAGATCCGCTGGTTATAACAGGATGCGCGAGAAATGCCGTCAAACAGAGACCTGAGCTCGCCGACCAAAGAGGATTATGGAGTTTCGGTCGAGCCGACGGCATATACATATGCGTATATACCTTATATACAGACATATCTCACAATTTCTCCTTCGCTCCAAACCTTGCTTGATAGTTTTATTCGTAAGAACGTCATAAATAAACTTACAGCATTTCGCAAATCATCGACTACAGAGAAATTGCACAATGAAGAAATGTTCAATTTTTTTCATCGTTACAATTTTTGGTTGAGAAAACTTTTCCTGTTAATTGATTATCATAAGATTTCAACAATTTTAAAATTGTTGAAAATAACATCGTTGAAGTATTTTTTTGTATGATGAAGAAAAAAATGACGCGAGTTTCGAAAATGGAAGATGTGCAACTTTTTATCTATTTGTACTATACCGATTCGGAAAAATAGTAGATAAACATGTTCATAATAGATAAGTGACATGGCACGACTTCTTAATAAAAACAAAACTGACACACACATGGACTGGTGCGAAGCCGTTCCCCATTGCATTACATATAACACCGTTCGCGAAAAGGCTCTTAAGCTGTCATCAGGTTTTTGCTCGCGCGCCACGTAGCGTATTGAGTTACATCTCTAGTTCTGGGACATCGTCCAGATACTGTTGCGAGATCATCGGTTCTCGAGCCAAAAACCCAGCACAAGGTTATGAATAATCTCATTGTTTAATTTCGTTTTTTTCTAATGAGCGTATGAAATTTAATTTAATTCGATACACCCTTACTTTTTATCCGGAAAATAAAAATATTGTAAGCCTGATTGACTGGGTTGAACCATTTGGCATTTACGCGTTGACTGTTTGCGTCATGGTTTGGAAATGGTTCTGTATTTTACTAAACTAATTTTTCGAATTACAATACTGAGGTTTCGTTATTATAATATTTATCGGATCTGAAAGAATACAAAAATGAATCGGTAGTCATTAATGTTTATTTGCAAAACTACCGGAAATAAAGGGAATATTTCATCTACGTTAACAACTCTTCTATATTTTATCATAAAATATCCTTATTCTCTAAAGTATATTTCAGATTTTTTGTAAATAAATTTCACTTATAAACTGTCATTTTGGATTTCTATTTCGGAGTTCAAATTTGTAATTAGCGAGCTCAAAAAAACCCCGAGTACCGAGTTTCATTCAAATCGAGTTACTTTTCGCATTTTCATCGGCCATATTGGAACCGCCATTCTGAATTTCTTCTTGTTTTGGAGATCAGATTCGTAAGCAGAAATCTCAAAAACTTTCATCTGCTCCATCACTCACGCAGACCATATCGGCCAAATATTGCGTAATCTGATACAAAGACAAAAATGTAACTGCTTTACTCCATTAATTTCAGGTAGATCGATTGATGTCGTTTTCGACATAAACAGACTCGTATTGTCTAAATATCATTTTTCTATGTAATTTTACTTCTATAGTATGGATCATTTTGAGTAACATAACAATGTCTAATAAATTTTGCATTATCGAAGCAATGGTTCGTCTATAAGGGAGTAAAAAGCATTAGATATCGAACAATAATATTAGCAATGCGCCTATAAAATATAGCCGCTTATTTGAAGTATATTTCTAAAATAGCATATGAAATTCACCGCATAGGTTTTTCATCGATGGTTTTCTGGATATTAATATTATATGATGAGCCCATTTAATCATTTCCAGATAATTTTTCTTGCAATCTTCTGTCAGACCAGAGAATTTCTAGAACCGTCCGATTTCACTAATACAAACACATTGTAATATCTATAGACAATGTATTGATACATATTTACTAAGAAGTTGGGAAACTCCAATCAAAGGCAACTCTCTGATATGCGGGTATCAGAATGTCGAGATTTTGTCGACTTCGGCCCCTACTATTGCCACTTTCGCTGTAGGGTCGCTGGCGAACTCAGAAAATCGAACTGTCACCAACAAACAAACGCAAGGGGTGGGACACCTTGAAGTAGCTTTGAATTTCCTGCCAAGATATATCAGATCTAATCTCCGTATATAAAATTCTCATATGAAACGTACTATTATGAACTTAAATATAGAAAGGGATATAAAATTCGTGCTCAAGTAGAAAATCAATCACGAAATAGAATGTAAACTTTGTACCAAAATCTGGAACAAAATGTAAGATGTGAACTTAAGTCTGAATCAAAATGAGAGACTTAAACTTACATCCTTAACGAAATGTAAGATTTCAATTTAAGTCCCCATCAAAATAAGAGATTTTCACTCAACTCCGAAAGAACATGTGATATTTGAACTTACGTCCGAAATATAATTCCACATTTGAACTGAACTCTCGAATAAAACATAAAATTTGAACTCAAGTCCGGGATAAAATGCAAAATTTGAGCTCACAACTAGATACAATTTTTGTTGAATCCAAAGTTGCTATTCTTGAAGACTTACCACGATGTTTCAATTGTTATGTAATGTATGAAATATTTATCACACGAATGACAGTTCTTGAATGATTGAAATCTTCTTGAAACCCACTCAAGTTCAGCACACAATTTTCATAAATATTTATTTTGGATCACCGCAACAAAAAAAGGAATAATCTCATTAAGTGAAGTATCATAAAATATTGGGATTCGAAGGGTTAACAGCTTTATCGTCATCGCTGTCCCTCCTTTGAGGAATTTTTCCCAGGATAACCGCAAAGTGGTGGCCACAAATGATGTGGTTGGCTCCGTCAGATTCGTTTTAATCTTTTTGTCACGTAAATACTTATCTACACGTACTATATCGTTTGCAGTTGTTATTACTACAGATTAAGCGGGTGTCGGCACATTACTGAGTGAATTAGTAATTTTAGTACTAGGCATTAGTAATTTGACATGTGCATAACGTTAACCGATTGCATTCTGTACAAGCTATAAAATATGATAATAAAATAATTTTTAATTAACGTTGGAGTGGAATGAATATTGAACGCTGAATTTAAAATTTAATACATATGAAATTTATATATTGATTGAATAGAAAAAAATTGTCTCAATACAAATGAAAAATATATTGTATACGTTTGAACACATATTCTAGGTTATGTTTGCACATAACGAATTCACTTGAAAATGATGAACTACTGGAGTTAATTGCGCATAATATTTTCGTGAGTACACGCAGATATACTCACTACTTTCATGTAAATAATATTCTTGTATGTCAAAAAAATTGTTTTTTTCAAGCAGTTTAATATTCAGCCGTTAGCTCGTAACTGGAAGGATCATTGTGAACAAGAGTTGCACATATATACTCCGCGTGGCTACTAAAACTAAACCTAAGCGTACAGCAAGCGGCGTTCATTATAATAGTAATCAGCGCTACCGTGCCTCGTTATCGCCGCCGGTTAATAATTTAATTGTTTGGTGGCGTGCTCGGGCTTTATTGGGATATCTCTGGCGGGAATCGGGCCCCGTATTGCCCGTTCGTTGGCTGGCTGCGCTCATGCCTTGGCGGCGTGTCAAGCGAGCCGTCGCACGACAGCAACCCCCATACATTTTCACTCCCTCTATGCGAATGCTTGCTACGTGTTATTACATATATCCGTTCGTGTGGCTTGCAAGCTCACGAGTGCGCGTGAGTTTGCGTAGTACAGGAAAACGACAGCTCGAAAAAGGGGGAAAAAATTAAGTCGGCTTTTGTTTTTATTGATAAAAGCAAGTTACACGGATTTTTCTAATGGAGCAAATTATAGCTTTCCTTCCCTTCATGCTCGGTAAAATCTGCAGTAATTTCTTGCTGATATTAATAATTTGAATTTTGTAACTTAATTTTGCAAATAATTTTATTTCGTTTACAGTGCATTTTTGTTATACATTTATAAAACGTCCCACTTTTCGTGTCCGTCGCGCGCGTCTAAGATGGCGTTTTTTGGTTAAGCATGTGAAAAAAGCGACGCATCCGCAATGTCACGCTGATTAGTTTTCCATATATGCACGAAGTCAATTCTAAATTGCGGATATTCATTGATAGATATCTCAACTAATTATTTAGTCATGTTTATAGAGAATATCATTTTTCGTAAGCCTGCAACACCATTTTTTTCTCTATATGAGATAACCGGAATGCCACAAGATTTAAAAAATTTGTAATTTGTACACAAGAAGAAGTATCCCGATACGAATGTATTTTTTAAACAACCCATAAAGTTATAAGTTTTTGATGAAATTTTTTGAAAATTCAAGACACAAGTCTTAGGCATTTTGCCAACATAACTTACATCTCAAATCACTATATTCATTGATGGGAATAACTTATTTTGAAAATACGTTTAGTTGTTGAGGTGGTATCGAAACAAATATGCGGTTATACAATTGGCTACTTTGCAAAACCTAAAGGTATTTTAATTCAGTACATCTTTATCAAGTGATAAAGTTTTGTAAATGAAGGTAAAGATACACAAGTTGATTCCCATAATAGTCTTATTTACACAATCAAAAAAAAAATATATGTATTTGAGTTAATTTCAGTAATCAACTGACAACTTTAAGATGATTATAAGCGTTTTGGAATATTTTTCCGCAGCCATCTAAAAATGCTGTACCGTAAAAATTGTTATCTTCTCTTGGTGGGTCAACATAAGGTGAATATAACAACAGTTTCTTTTATGACCGAAAAAAAGTATAAGTATCAATTTCCAGATTTAAGTATGGAAATTACGCTACAGTAAATGTCTAATGGGGCATTCTGAGCGTGTACGTGAGCGTGTATCACGTGATTACCACTAATACCAATTAGTGTAGTAGTCTCAGTGTGATTCGTCGCGTAATTATAGCGATTGCCCTGTAATTATTGGCATTAACATGCGTCGGGTATCGACAGCCCGCAACCGGAATTCGCGTGTTCATCCTCTATATATCGCCTTTCTCCATTATATCCGGCAGCTGCGCCGTGCTTTCTATCTCTCTCAATCTCCCTCTATCGTATTATGTCGCTATCGTCGCAGTTCTGTCCTGTATACAAGCATAATGCACTGTTGCAAACGTACTGCGGATAGTACTGCTCTGTTGTTCTTCCTTATTCTCCTTCGCAATTAATTTGCCATGTAGCTATAGTTCTCGCTGTCTATTATTGAGGGGCTCGAATTAACCGACCATTTAATTGGATGAAGTAGAAAAGGGAAAATGCGTAACTTATTACGTATTTTACGTTTCTACTTCTTAAACTGCACTAATAAATTTACTAGAGATTGAAAATAAAAACTTGTTACATAAATGGGAAAAAAGATTGCAATAATTGAAATGAATGAATTACAAAACTGAAATATATAAATATGTAATTGTGTCAATAAAAATATTTCATTACAATAATGTCTTTTTTAGTCAAGTCATTCCCAATATTTCTTTCCCTTCAAGTAATTTTTTGTGATACCTGTCAATAAACATCCGTAGTTCACATCAGACTGTGTGCATGTGTGGAAAATAACTTCCTTCTCACGTCAGACCAAAAAACGCTATTTTCAACACGTGCTATAGACACGAAAAAGCGGACTTCTTGTATACTTAACCAAAAATGCCACTTTTATCATGTGCTACAGCCACGAAGAAGGGACTTTCTTCATGCCTAACCAAAAGACGCCGCTTCCATCTCGTGCTATAGATACGAAAGAGGCAACTTTTTTCTTATGCCTAACGAAAAAAACGCCTGTTTCATCACGTGCTACATCCACGAAAAATGAGACTTTTTGTAGATGTGTTATGAAATTCTTCGTTTCCACCAATTCGAGGTATGTGCTTCAATTTATCTGTATGCATCTAGACAGTTTCTCACTCTTTGCATAGCTCGCGGCATTTCCAACCTCTCGCTCATATGTTCGTCGATTCACTCCGTAGTTGACTCACACCATTTCATTCTCTGCCTCTCGCTTTGGCCTTTCGCCATACCGACTCCACCGGCAGCACCTATAGCCGTCTCGCCAGCAGGTTTCAACCCTCGATTATCGATCAGAACGATTCGCAATGCATGCGCGACGAAATAGGCGGCAGCGGCAGCATCAGAGCTCTCGTTCTCGAGTCAGGAGTGCTTCGTACACGTTTGATCCGGTCCTACCGGTACGATGGGCGCGCATTACCACCCGTGAAGCTTTGATCGAGCGGTAATTCGCTTAAATCGTTCCTGGATCTGTACTACTCTCGTCTCGAAGCTTCGGCAGCAACCAGACAATTCGATGAATTATAAATTGATGCACTTGGTGAAGCCACTTACTATCTACTACCGTATGTTCCGACTGTAGATGGCGGCATTCGTTTAACTGCCTGGAAATATAGTTTTTCGAATTGAAAGAAATATAATTACTTATTAACTTATTAAAACTTAATAAGTATTTGACAGTAACAGAATAATTATAATAAGTAATTTTTTATCAGTGTATTGAAACCTAAATGTAATCAAACAATTTGGCTCCATGTTTTTCAATATTCACGTACATCCATAAGGATTTTGAAAAAAAAAATTTAACAGTTTCGATGGTAAATGAACAATTCTAAGTTCTTATTACAGAGGTAAAAAAACGAGCAGAATATTGGTGTCGTTACTTTTGTCCTTCAACCGTCAACTCAGCATATTTGCTACACTAAAAAAGAGTTTTTTTCCAAACAATGTTTTTAATTTCATCCATAAAAATTGAAAAAATTAGTCGACTAGTGGAGTTCTGATAGGAATGCAAACTATATTTTTATTTCGATATAGAAAAATACATTTGCACATAAAAAAGCTAATGCTTCGTAATTGATATCGTCTCACTATTTTATTTCGGAGCACTATCCGCATCTTTGAGCTTAAAAAATTCTTGGGCTCTAAAAAGTCAAACCGAAAACTATTTGATATTTTTTTTTATCACCTTAACTTCTTATACTACACATTTTACAATTTGAAAAACCTATTATAATTGAAAAATATTGTAACATTTTTTTCTAACTCTTGAAATCTTTCCGAATGTGCAATGTGAGAATTAGAAATGTTGAGGAATCTGTTATTAACATAATTTGTGTACACATAAGAAGTAATACTAGTTATTTGATTACAGGTGGAGGCTATCAAATGATGATCAGGTAAGTAAGAAAGTATATTAATCATTTGTATTCAACACTTATTATGCGAGGACGTTCCTACACGGATATTACTCGCATCGTCCTCCAGTCAAGAGTGGCTTTTCTAATGCGATGTACTTTTAGATTGACAGTAAAGTAGTGCTATATGGATATGTACCTTATAGACTAAAACGAACTTGTGTCCTGAAAACGAACAGTAAACCGTTTATACAACAGGGTGGCAGCTGCTCATTAGTAACTGGCACGAATTCTTTTTTGTAACGCTATTATTATCATCATTTCTTGATTGTTTTTTTTTTATACAACGTCCTCATCTCTATTTTTTTTTCTATGTTTCTATAGGAGATAACTGGTATGCTAAGAGTTTTTAAAAATTGGTCATTTGTACACAACAAGAAGTATCCTGATATGAATGTATTTTTTTTAATCCACAAAGTTATAATTTTTTCATGGAATTTTTTAAAATTTGACACTCAAGTCTTAGGCATTTTGCCAATATAACTTTTATCTCCAACCACTACATTCATTGATGGGAATAACTTATTTCGGAAATACGTTTAGTTGTTGAGGTGGCATTGAAACATAAAATGGATTTGTGTCTTGAAAACGAACAGTAAACCGTTTACATACCAGGGTGCCAGCTGCTCGTTAGTAACTGGCACGAATTCTTTTTTTCGATGTTATTATTATTATCATTTCATGATTGTTATTTGTTTTATAAAATGTCCTCATCTCCTGTCGAGGCCGACCGCGGTAGTTAAGCTAATAGTGCCAGAGAACATGCGTGACTATATAATTAGTGATGCGAGGGATTAGCGAGCTTCCACCACGTGCGGATGGTTGATCGATTGATGCTGTGCTTGATCTTACATTCTGATATGACCTCAGCAACCAACCTAAATAAATAGATTTTCGATAAAAAAATACATAACTTTAAAAGCGGCTGACTGAAAACGGCAGTGGACGCAGTTTCAGGATATAATTAAGTTTTCCGTATAGAGAAACCAGGACAAACAAAAACGTGCGACAAATTCTGTTAAATCAACTCGGTGATTTTATAAAATTTGTATGAATAAAAATCCGTATTAAGTTGTTTTACTATTTATACACGTGGGCTCCATATTAATATCTAAACTCAAGTTAGATAAAAAATCGTATGTTTCTGCTTTATCATTGCGGAAGTGTTATTTTCATGCGATTTTTTCGATATGATTTTGTTACTCGGGATGAACCAAAACGTTGCGAAGTGATTGAAAATTTCATATTGTTAAGAACACAAATGGTTATAAAATGGCTCGAATGTCTTGAATGATTGAAAAAGAACGATAATTCTCCAATTTTGTAAAAATTTGAAAGGTGGTTTTATATAATACAACATGAAATTTTTTTTCTTTCTAATACTTGGCATCGCGACGCTACCGCGTCTCTTGATTGAAGTTCAATAGAAACCTTATATTTTAAAGTATAAAGAAAAATGGTTAACACAACGCTAACTTTTTTTTATATGATTGCACACAAAAGCTCATAATCGACAAGTATAGTTTCGAAGTCTGGAGCTCTTGAACATCAAAATTAGGAAGCATCTTTCCTTGACATTTTATAAGAATAAAGAGGTCTCCGTTACTATAGTTAATTCAATATCTTGGAACGTCTCGAAGTCCAGTGGGCTTTTTTATGTTTGCAATTTCATATCTAGTATGAAATAACTACAGTCTAATAACGATCAGAAACAGTGGCGGGAACATAGACGCCTTAAGGTTTAACGTTCTGGGTGCTTACTTGTCGACCATTGGCGGCCTGTCTGTCTGTCTGTCTGTCTGTTCGCATTCAACGTGGAACCAGCCGGAAGAGTGAAGCTAGTGTGACTTACGTCCAAAAAACAAGGTATCCCTGTGCAATAAATGGCTATGAAATTACACATAATTGCACGTGGCCCCCGCGAGCTGCAAAGCGCAACGGTGTCACGCGATCGGGATTGCCCCCCTAGCAAACCCTTTTACGAGCTTTGCCCACGTTTTCGTACACCTATTACGATTTCACTAATACCCTTCAGGTGTGTTACTGTAATTTGTGCCTACTGTACATACTAGCATCCGTCACGTATGGATTTTACTGTGCGACGCGTTAAAACGTATAGTACTGATATAACGTTGCAATTTACGCTCGTTACACACCCGACTCCACACGATTATATCCCTTCGACAATACAGACATTACGTCCACGTGATCACTACGTGAATTTGAAATTGCGAGATTGTCGGTCGAAACAGTTGCGGGTGAACTATCCTCCGACATATTTAAAAAAATGAAAGAGTCGTGGGGACATTTCAGAAATTTTTGACCTCGTAAACTACTCGACTATAGATAAAATGCAGCACAATCAACTTAAGCACCGGAGACTTTATGCTTACGATAAACATTTTCAAACATTCCGATATCAAAATGTGATTGTGAGTAGTTGTGAACATTTATTTTTCAAAAGGCTTCACCGTTGTATCAAGATAACTTCACAGTTATATTGCTCTAGCGAAGTGTTTAGTTAGGGCAACTTAACTAAGATTGGCTAGCCTAACGAACTAACCAATTTTGTAGATCCCCTGACTAGCCAATTGGTTTTGTTATTTATTCGTTGGTCGCCAACCCATTAATCTATTATCTCGATCAACTGTTTTGCCAATCCAGCCAACTGATTTGTTTCCACAACCAACTAGCTTTTAGCTCCAACCAAACTTACCGGTTGGAACCTCCTTCCAACAATTCCTTTTTTTTCGTAGAGCCAGAGTGGAAATGACGTACGTATGTCATCAGCATAAAAAAATCCTTCGTCCACATGTTTATGTGAGACCTAAGAATTGACTTAACCCACACCCCGTCATCCATGTGTTGTCTGATGTGTTTATCCAAGATAAACACATCCAAGATAAACACATCAGATTCCGCACCGTGGAGAAAATGACTTTGTTAATACTATAAAGGGCTTAAAAATTCTATCAAGAACAAGTTATTGGGTTAATGACACATTTGAACCCGTTGATAAGTTCAATAATCGAGCAATACCTAAAGTGGAATCGACGTAGGAATGTCATCGGAACAAAAACATCCAAATCCTTTATCGAGATGTTCATGTCAGACCTAAGCATTGATCTAACCTACATCCCGTCATTCTTATCCAAGATAACTACATCAGAAACCGACTTCTCCCGCTTTTCCCTTGACATATTACCGAAGAAGCAGCGCGAGCCGCTATAATTGCGACCGAATCGTAGTGCGGTTGATGCCGATGCCGCCTTGGGTACTAAGCACGGATAATAGAGCCGTTCGTTCGGTTTTAAGATTACGATGAAGAAAGAGCTGGAGGAGGGCGTCCGGGATGCTCCGAGGGCGACCAAGTTCGTTGAGAAGACTAAGATGAAGATGGAACGAGAATGGCCAGAAAAAAAATAAAGAATAAGAAGCCAAGGTGAGGAAGAAGAACGACACGAGAAGAGGTGGGGCCGGGACGCGCGATCCATTAGTAGACACGTCAATTCGAGTCTCGAGAAGCGAAAGAAAGATCTAGGGAAGCAGCAAGGCGCTATCCTTTGGCTGTGCTGAGAGTCTCTCTTCTCTTTTGCTCACTCGCTTCTCTTTTTTTATTGCACTTATTAGAGGGAAACCTACTCGACGATTCACGCTCCTTGGCAACTCTCTTCTTGGTTAGGAATTAGTGCTCTATATGATATAAACTTGTATGTGTGTATAAATATGTATGTATCAGTGCAGTTTGTATATAATTTGCCTCTATAACTTCTCATCTTTCTGTTTTATCCTCTTCGTATTCTTGAGAGTGAGCCAGAGTGGTATCATAATTAATGATAATTCGATTAGTTGAACAAGATTGGGTCTTTGGCTGAGCAGCTTCTTCCTCCTTCGTTGTCTTCAGCCTCACTCGCACGGACTTCTTAAACTCTTAACTTTTTTGCTCCTCTCTCCGCCACCAGACCCGACACTCCAATCATATTGCCGCTGACCAATCCTCGATTATCTCGTCGCGAACCCGTGATAGTCGACGAAACGAGATGGAAATGAAAGAGTGATTTCGGTAGCGGTGTATATAGCACCAGACAAATTGCCGGCAATTAACTTTTTACTTAATAAAAATCTTGCTAATAGGGCATTTAGCTCGGGACTTATGAGTGACGATTTCCTGGGTAGGCTAATTGAAGTGTTTGCAAGAATAGGTCTAGCACGTTTATGTAAATACATATTATCCTAAACAATGTTGAAACCAATTTAGCTTATGGAAAAATTTCGTCCCGTTGCCTTGGGTTATTAATATATTTGATTATTTGTTTCAATTTTTTTTCATTTCTTTGATCATAAAAAAATCAACTATTGCGGTTTTTGGGAATACGAAAAAAATGCTTAAATCGATTCACTATGAATTTTACATTAGATTTGCCAACATGAATATATATTACACATTATCAAATAAATAGATAGTAAAAATGTATTTTCTTTTTTTGTACACAAGCATACACTGTTTTGTCAAATGAAAACGTAAAATGCATTAGATGAATTTAGTTAAAATATCTTTGAAAGTAGATATTCCTGCGATATGAAGCTTTCTGCATTGGCAGTTGTTGAGTTCAACTGGGTTACTTAACAAATGTTGAATAAATTGTTACAATTAAAATAGTTACTCGATGTAGAGTTGCATTTATCAAGTAACTATAATTCAATTGTGACATTTTATTCAACAATTGTAAGTAAGCCAATTGAACTCAAGAACTGTCAATGCAGCAAACTTTATACATTGGAGGTAAACCTACCTTTAAAGATATTTTTACTAAATTTATTTAATGCCTTCTAGATTTTCATTTGGAGAAAAAAAGTGCACGCTTGCGTACAAAATAAGAAATTAAATTCTTACTACCTTTTTATTTGGTAATGTGCGTAATGTGTGTAATTAACTGCGAGATATTTAACAAGGCCTTGTTTCATTATTTAGAAATTGGTGCTACATTTTATTGATAAATCTTTTTCTCGACGGAAATGCGGCTAAGCAGTTAAGATGCCAACTATACAAGATCTAACAACGCTTTGATTTTAAAAAAATCGTTAATGTGTATTTGAGCCTTCGAGAAGAATGTATATAACGCAGATAGTCAACCCCAAGGATTCAGTGGATTGGTCGTGGTGGTATCGCTTTTCGCTTCCGAGCTAACTCGTTGTATACTCGCCGGCAGCGGTCTCGACGACAAATTAGTCCTGGCGAACGTACCGTGAGCGTTCTGATGTTGGGGAGGCAAGCACGACGTCGAGATCACAACGCGATACTAACGATTTTCCAATTATACGCTGACATTGCCACGCGACAGGAGTACATATATGGTGCAATGGTGACAAACGATCGATGGTATACGTATACGTATCCTTTTCCACGTTCTGGGACTGATCGGACCGCCTCGCACGTGATAGGTGCCTTTTATTCATCAGACGTTTTACCGATAGGAGATAAGCTATTAATTTCCGTTGTAAAGTCGTATTTTCGTGTTAGAGAGATAAAATGCTTAATTTTTTTGAAGCAATGAACATTCTCAAAAAAATTTCCAGTCTGGTGGTTTAAAGAAACGTTTACGTACTGTACATTTACCGTCGCGAAAGTCAATCGGCGTTGGTACAGTGATTGTTCGGTAAGATACTTAAATTAATGAGACTATTTAACTAAATTATTCAAGCTGTGTTTTGCTGTATCAAATATGTCAACAATAAGTATACCTTATTTTTATTTCCTTTGCAACGGACACTTTAATTGT
Source organism: Tromatobia lineatoria (assembly GCA_949699805.1). Lineage (NCBI taxonomy): Eukaryota > Metazoa > Arthropoda > Insecta > Hymenoptera > Ichneumonidae > Tromatobia > Tromatobia lineatoria. The sequence goes on along the minus strand of OX453042.1, from coordinate 13,505,610 downwards.
TGCTTATTTATTGCAATGTAATAATTAACGAGTAACATAATAAGTATTTCGTGCTCCAACAAAAAAAAAAAAACAATGCAAATAATGGGAATCAGTATTTCAATATTCAAAAAAGTATTCCTCAATGTAAATTTTGAAAAAATCTGGATATCCATGGTAATTCAGAAAGAGTACAAGATACGTTTATAATCAGCCTTTATGACCGTTTGGTAATAGCCATCGGTATATAAGGATCAATTTTCGAAAACATCATTTCAGATAGAATGATATATGTTCACAGTTAAAAGCGTCATTGCACTAAGAAATATCGCGATAGTCCGCAATATTTATCATCAACTATTGACGCAATAACTGTTTATCAACTATTCAGTGCCATACATGTTCAGTCCGTATCATTATTGTTATATTGATATATGCTTTTTCCATGATTATCTCTAATAACAGCGAAAAAATAAAACTAGTCGCACGGAAACCGTCGCGTGAAGTGAAAAATAATAGTTGGCGCTGCCACGATTTTTCTCACTCCCTGTAATAATTCATTTGTTTTCCTCGGTCTGCATGTGAGTCACAGTGCAAGGGTATTAGACACTGAAAATATTGAAATGCGTTTGCTTGAGTGTCCCAGAATGTAAAAAAAATCACGTGGATTTATAAGTAGTTTGGGCTATCCCCAAATTTTTCACTCTTTGTGATCATTCATGTGTATTTCTGGGTCTGCATCCAAATCAAAGATCAAGCACATTAAACAATAAAAATATTCAGAAGTGTATGGTTAGTATACTGAAAAGAAACAAAAAAATAGTCACGCGCTTTCATAACTAATAGTTAGGGATGTCTCTCAATTTTTCACTCTTTGCGATCATTTATTTTTTTTCCTGGGTAAGCATGTAAATCACAGTGCAGGCGTATTAAACACTGAAAATTTTTAAAAGTGTTTGCTTGAGTATCCCGGGAAGCAAAAGATGAATCGCATAAGTAATAATTAGGGATGTCTCTCAATTTATCACTCTTTGCGATCATTTATTTCATTTCCTGGGTGTGCATGTAAATCATAGTGCCGGCGCATTGAACGATGAAAATATTAGAAAGTGTTTGCTTGAGTATCCCGGAAAGAATAAAAATAATCGCGTGGATTTATAAGTAATAGTTAGGGCTACCACTAAATTCTTGATTCCTTGTGATAATTTATTCGTTTTTCTGGGCCGGTTCGAAATCACAGTGCAAGCGTATTGAACACTGTAAACATTGAGAAGTGTTTGCTTCAATATCCCGAGAAGAATTAAAATGTCGCATGGATTTATGGATAATATACGTTAGAGCTACCACTAAATTGTTCACCCCTCATGATCATTCTTTTTTTTGCTAGGCCTGCTTGTGAATCACAGTGGAAGCGCATTCAACACTAAAAACATTGAGTATCCCGAAAAGCATGAGAATAGTCGGAGGAGTTCGTAAGTAACAGTTAGGGCTACCACTAAATTTTTTACTCCTTGTGATCATCGATTTGTTTTGCTGGGCTTGCATGGAAATCACAGGCCAAGCTCGTTAATCTTTAAAAATAAATTACCAGTGTTTTCTTGAGTATCCCGAGAAGATTGGTCGAGCTCATCGTGATTCCTCTTGCGCACGGCGCGTCCGAGAATCGCGTCGATGCTGTGCCTCGGAATCGAGCTAGCAAGGCTAGGTTTCAGGACCATATCTTGGCTGTTTTGCTGGCTGGTAGTCTCTGCAAGCTGCTGCGAATCCATAGTTCCCTTTTTCCAATGACCAACAGTCGAATATTCAACCAATTAGCAATAATTCAAAAACAGGTTGCTCAAAGATGTCGCTAAGGTCGCATTGATGGACACGTTACGGTAAAACTACAAACAGTTGATTCCTCCACTGTTTACCGAGTGCCAACAAACCCTGTAACTCTTTATTCTCACTGTTTCAACAATCATCGGCATAACCACCCATTGATTTCTGACTAAAACATGATAATCCGGAAACCACACAACGATTCATCATCCATTTACCGATGCTACAAACAGTCTACTTGGTATTAGCTCAATTGGCACACTTCCATAAAACAATCTTCACGTCCCCGACAAAAAACACCCACGACTCAAAGAACGAATGATCACGAAAATCAAAGTTCACGACACAGTTCCCAAAGAAACCATTAAAAATCACGATCGCGATTGTTATTTCGCCCGAATTGCTCGGCGACGGTCATTCGCGTCGGCAGATTCGGTTCACCAAAATATCCCACGACCATTGAAGTTTTTACGATGAGACGGATAATTTTTTCACTCAGTATTTCGTCCTGATCCACTGCTGATGAACATACATTGCCCCTTAAACGTCTGGGTCAAACTCTCGGTTAAACTCAATGAACCAACATGGGGATGGTGTGTCCGATTCCAATTTGATCAATCCTAGCATGTGTCAGGATCAACAACACTAGAACTATATTCGATCGAAGGCGTCGTATTTGTTTTCAACAGTCTTGCAGTAGTTGTCTTTTAGTTTAGCACAAAAGTAACAGTAGTTGAGAGTAGCGGTAAGCTAGTGATGTGTCTCATGAGGGTGTTGAGCGTGCGTTGTGCCAGCGTGTACTAGCCGGCCCAGTGCTGGTTGCGGCATTAGCGAGGCACACGCCGACCTTTCTGTTCGTCTCGGTAACACGGGGGAGTCTAGCAAGAAGAACGGAGACGGAAAAGCCGTTTGAGCCAGCAGCTGAAGAGGGACAAAGTTACGAACAGAGTGAGGCAAAGCCGACGCGGAGTGAATAGAAGGAAGGCAGGTCCCGAATCGTTGGGGCGTCACCGTTCTCGGCCAATCGCGTAGTCAACCACCACTACTGGAGCCAATAACGCTTCACTTTCGAGAACATGGCGAGACAGGGGTGCTCATTTCAGCGTTGGGTAGGGGGTGTGTAATCGAGTCCGGGAGCTCGGCAGAGTGATTTTGCTTCTGTCTTCCTCTGTCCCATTTGATTCCAAGTCTTGTTTTCCTGTATGCTGTCCTTGTTTCCTGGCGTGGTGTCCTCATCGGTCACATTCATCCCCTTCTGACTAGTTCTCTCGCTCTACCGTTGGAAGCTCGCACCCCGATTTCATCCCCGCCGCTCCAGTTCCATCTATCTTGTCGGTAAATCGCTCTTTCCTCGTCTCTTGATCTTCAATTGGGAGGGGTTAATTCTGGAATAAGTGAGAGAGAAGGAAGGAGAACTGCGGATGGAAGAGGGGCTCAGGACGCAGAAACAAGACGATCTAACGGGACAGGGGAGCGACTGCGATGGAAACATTTGACGAACAAACGGGTTGAGAAGGGTACACATGTAGAGATAGACTAAATAGCGGCGGTAGGGTGCGCGGCGGATAAAAGTCTCGACTAAGTTTAGCTCACGCGCTCTCAGGCTTCTGTGATACCGCGCATAGTTTTGGGCAAAGTTAAGGAAGATAGCTTGTTGGGACGGGACTGATGTGCAAGTGAATTGGAAGGAGTTGGAACACACCGTTTTTGGTGCGACACGAATGAACGAGAGAGACACGGATGACGTTGCGATAGAGATAGATACAAGGAGTGGGCTTATGAGGAAGGGAAAATAAGACAGAGAAGAAGGACGCCACGCACGTCGGAGGGGCAACTTCGCCACGGTATGAGTTGATTCTTGTGGTGAATTCTGGCATCCCCTATAATTGCCAGAAACAAGATGAAGCTTACCGGCGTACCGCTTGTGCTCCCTGAGCTTCTAGCGCGAGCATTCCTTCATCTTTTGCTCATCAGTCGCGCGCCCGGGAAACTCAGAGCCCGCGGCTGTTTCTTCAATGCGATTCTTATACTTATCCTTGGTAATATCGCCACTTTATACATGCTCTTCTCTACCGTGAATAAACTCATCGTTTCACTTACAAAATGCTATGCTCCAGACTTATATCCAGCGTCCTTGAAACATTCGCAATAAATTTTTTTAATTCGAACACAATGGAGAGAATATGTATACACAAAATTTGATCCTCCATCAACATGGCAAGTTTCAATTAATTTGTTTTCCCAATGTTATTATTACCGAAGGATTGCTCGTTTACTAATAAATAAATAAATAGATAAATAAATAAATAAACAAATAAATGAATAAATAAATAAATAAATAAATAAATAAATAAATAAAACTTCGGTCCATGAGATGATTCTGCATGGAAAGTGGGCTTTTAAGACTTCCAACATAACGTCGTCTCGGCGCAGGTACATTTACATATTGAATTGTGTAGAACTTTATCCGTATTCGGCTTGACTCCGTCAGTTTTCAAGGTATATCTGTGATGTACTGTAATGATCTTGTATTTACAATATAATTTGATCTAATTTTAAGATTAACAGTAAGACAACATTATTATTATTATTTTTTTTTTTTCCTGACGAATGGAATTAATGGGCATACGTAAGATTTAAATGTAAATCGAAATAATATGACATAGAAAATTTTAAGTAAAAAAACATGGCATGGATAAAAAAAACTAATAACAATTATAAGCACATTGACGCCTATATAGTTTGGCATATTAATAAATAAGAAATACAGAGAAAGATACGTTACTTTCAGCCAATTATATTTCTATTTATACCTATTCTTTTGAGTAAGGGTTTACAAGGCATAAATTATTCAAATTTTCAGGTGCAAATGGTTCCAATATATCGTTAGAAAAACCAATTCTTGTTCATAAAAACACACACACACACAGATACATACATTCATAGATTTAACATGGTTATTCACTCACACATTGTAAGACGTCATAAAAGAAAAAAATATATATATACATATGTTATTCATAATCGTAAAAGAAAACAAAACATTTTTAGTTTTAATAATCAGTTTCTGTATTTCGTATTCACTTATCTTTTCTTGCGAATGCGCTCTGGTTACTTATGTATATCTTTGGCCAAGGTGTTTGAAGGATCAGAGATAAGTCAGAAGTGCTGATTGATATATAAAAATACTATGTGGTCTCGGCGATCGCCCGAAACGTACTGCCGAATCTCTATCTGATTATATTGCCTATCGATCTAACGCTAAATAGTAGCTCCCCCACTATTAAGCCAGGGAGTACCATCATACAAGATTCCATGAAATCAATATGGTAAATATATTCTTACAGTACCGTAACTTCATATACAGCGAATTTAGACTGATTATGTTAACGAAACTTCGGTCGTTCCATCAAGTAGGCAAAACGTTTGAAATCCGCCACGTTTAAAATTAGGACGAACTAAGTGCATTCGGACACACTCGGAAACAAAGGTCACAAGTCTACGACCTAGTTTGTTTTTACTATAGATATATTCCGATTGTCACTGAAATGAAATGAAGTCCATTTAGATAATTCATTATGAAAAGGAGATTCCTCAATCGGATTTTATGTTTTGGTCTTGATTTTCTACCGACGTAAAAAAAAAAATTATATCCGAACCGTTAAATTAAGGAGTAACTTTTATAGAACTAGCGGTTAGATATTCGATGGTATTTCCCATCAGATTTTTCCTTTTTAGCAATTTATCGTTTCTCTATAGGCAACTCATCGAAATCTCAATTGAGAGCTTCCGCAGCTCAATTAAAATCTACGGAGGAGATATCGATCGTGGCGCGCAAGGGGCAGGGGGTTCGATATTTGAACGAAATGAAAGAAAACCACTTCCGCGAAAGTTCATCCGGTCCTCTCGTCGATCGTTTTTCGACTGAGTATTCGCTCAATCCCTTGTTCTCCTTTTTTTTGGTGCTCTGCGGCGGCCATTCTCTATTTCTTTTCTACAATATCGTTGTTGCATTTATTTTTGTTTTCTTTCTATTCTTAGTGTATTTTCGGCCATTCATATTCCTCCCATTTCACAATCCCTGTTTCACTATTTCATGGACACGCATACATCGGTGTATTTATCTCATATTTATACAGTGTATCCGTGTTTTACCGAGGTATAACCATTTGGCGTTTTAGCCCCGAGGGGAAGCGCACGCCCACAAGCCCGCCACAAAAGATATCCGCCTGTAACGAAACAGTGGCCACTCAAAATCGATCCCCGGCCATCGCCGGCAAATTATACGTTTGCGGATGAATTCTTCCTCTCACTCCACTCTCGGCGCCCGCGTTGGCACAGCAGCATTTCAAAAGCTGCGGCTGCAGTGCGTCTGCTTTGTAATACACAACGCACGCGGCTATGCATACTTGGAAAGCGTACTTCAATCGCTTTTGTGGGTTGCGGGAATCATGGAATCACCGTTTAGCTACATGAAATTAGCAGCGTGATTTCCTGACGACTCGCAACTGTATTTAATAACATGTAATAAACGTTTTTTTACATGGCTTTGGACTGCCCAGTCCAACCGTATGGAACTATCGCTTTCCAGTTTTTCTGATAACATAAGGCATCTGAAAGAAAATGTTAGTATTTACCACATTGGAATGACCATTAATTTTCTTTTCACCAATAAGATACCCTGCGGTCATTTATCGTCGAAATACACAGTGTTGGACAATAAGACTTCTTTTTGATGTTGGAGAGTTTCGGCGAAGGAACGACAATAAGACTCTTTCTTCATTTTTACCAGAAATATTGACCAGATGCGATTTTTGTATTGGGGGTTGAAGATTTTCGATGCACTTTTATACAAGTCAAAAATAACATGGCCTAAGTAATAAAATGTTCGTCAAAGTTTGAAAACTTTTGATCTTTAAGAACGTTCAACTGTACCTCATTTTAATTCCCCTTGTCTGCGTAGTTCGTTCAATGGCGACGTTTGTTAACAGATGATTTAATTTTTAGGCGTGTTCGGTATTGCATTTGTGCTAAATCTATAAGACGATTCGGATTTGGTATAAATTTGAATTTTTGGAAAAAAGATGCCGTGTATCTAGTTCAAGTCAACCATCATCAGCCAGCTCACATTTATCACAAAATCGTACTAATATCCATCTGGAGTAGGTATTAGATTTGGTGAAGACCGGCAAAGAAATTCGGATTTTTTAGAATTTTCCCTTCTCGAAAAATGGACTTGTCATTCAAACCCAAGAAAATGACGACAAATTCAGGATAAATTATCTACATAGGTGAACTAACATTCATTGATGCTGGATATCAAGTTTCATGAAGACAGAAAAAAGACTACGGTTCTAATGGCAATTTGAATTTCACATCTTCCAAACGTCTTACTTATGCATCTAACAAAATAAGTTGAAACTGAAAATGGTTGGTCCATCCAGAATTTTGTACAACTTGTAGGATTTTTATACTTCTCGTTTTAGAGAAGGTTTCAAGGCGGGCCTTGCACATTACTTTCCCGTTATGTGTATCTCTCAAATATCTCCCCATGAGGACGCCAAATTTCATAGCGTATTAATAAAATATAATTGTAAATGCAGGTCTAGAAATGGCGGTAAATAAGGAAATAATTTTGAAAGGATCGTTGGGATATTTGGATTCGACAAATGAATTCGAATATCCCAACAATATTTAACTCAGCTATCGATACACTCATAGAAAAATATTATAATTTAATAATAAAAGTAGTTAGTCCGACGATAATCTAACTGTAATGTATAGTTGCCACGAAAAACGATTATATTTTATGGTTATAGCAAATATAATTATATTAGCAATTATCGAAATGATAATAGTTTCAAAAACTATTCTAATAGTTTCAAATATGCCGTTTTGTTGCATATACGATTTTAACGTTTGTTTCCAATAAACTTGCAAGTATCGTTTATTGAACCATATTATCATCACTTCAACTATAAAACATTGCAAGCCTTCCTTTATGCTTTTTATCATCTGAAATCTTTGAATCAACAATATATCTTCTCTCAGTGTAGTATTTTTTTTTATTCGATTTTCAAACATGCTCTCTGTACCGAAGAGACCAACAGAAAGATTTATTCATTTTTTCACCTGAGAGTCACTGGAATTCAATAATTTCACTTTTTAAGAAAGTATTCATAGTGATTTCCAATGCCTTACTTGATTGTAGTTTAATCATCAGCTCAGATATAAGGAATATCCCTCGGCAAGAATCAAAAGACCTATATCAGTTTCTAAGCTTTCAAGCAGAATATGTCAAAAGTCGCATAGATGGATAACTGAAATATGTTCGAAAAAAGATCAGTTACCGTCATCTGTTCATCACGGGAAATCAATAATTTCACTTTTTATGAAAGTATTCATACTGTTTCCCGATGCCGTACTAAATGGCTAATTGATTATCAGATCAGATATAACGAATATCACTCGTCAAAAATCAAAAGGCCTATTTTAGTTTCTAAACCTTTCAGTAGAAGACATCAAAAGTCGTAGTTATGGCTAACTGACCTAAAGCTACTTGGTTGATGCTTGGGGTGCTCTAAATGCTTCTGAAAAAGTGGAGAGATGAATCCCGAAGAGCACCGAGGATAAACTATCGGTCAATCGGCTCCGAGATTATAAACTCTGAGCTAAAACGCATCGGGTACTGAGTTCAGTTTATCTGCTAGATCGCCTTTAGGCAATTAGACAGCTAAAACCGGGGTTAAAACTGGAGCGATCAGTGGAGACAGACGGTGAAGTAGGAAGAAAAAATCGGCAAGCATCCCCGACGGAACAACCGACTACTTAAGCTCTACAGGTATGAAATAACGCGCTGATTTAACTCGACGCGGTCTCGTCACGCAACCGAGATCTGCTCCTCGCTTTTCCAAACTCATCGGCCTATCGCGTGCTCGACTATTTCCTTGAGATATTTATCGTCGCAAATGGGATCCGGTGAAATGCAACTTCCGATCGGATTCCCATCGACGCTACCGGGGCGAAGCCGGTATAGGAGGAGAGCGAGAATGAAATGTAGTTAAGGCAGACAAAAAGCCTAAAAGCTTTTCCCCAACTCCAAACGAACGAGATTATTCGAGATGAACAGTAGATATAACTCCTGCCAATATTCTATTGGAAAGGTTGCGCATTTTTTTATCAATTATTCAATGGGTTTTTTTCAAGTGACGTAATTTATCCATTTACTAAAAAAGTTCTTAGAAGCCAGATTCCTTTCCGAAGTTGGAAAGCGCTTGTTGAATTTATATACCCGTTCAGAGGGCGAGTCCATTTGCAGGTAAATGATAAAAGTATTGGATACTTCTTAGAATTAAATTAGTAGAAAAAATGACACTATGGGATTTTTAGTTGATTTTAATTCTCACGTGTGGAACCGTTTTTCTTCGAGAGAATAAAAATATAAAAGGCATTTCTAATCAAATTCTGTTACTTACATTCTTTGACGGCCTTGTAAAGTTTCAATTAAAGAAGTTGCTTTGGAATTTTCCAGGGATTCAGAAAATATAATGCGTTACTTTCAGGTTATACATAGGGAATAATGTAAAATGTGATTCAATCCTGTACTTTTTTTTTGCGTCTGAGATTAAGTGTACAATGAAAAATTGATTTTTTTTCCTTACAGGAGTTCTCAAAAATATAATAAATCAATACTCAAAAGCATTTTTATTAGAACGGTATGTCATGTCAATATTTCGTTCATAACGTGGAAGTGATTACAAATTTGCATCGTGATTATTCAACCAAAAATGTTCACTGTTATAAAATAGGATACAAAAAGATTAAAAAATTATTATCTCTAACGCTCTTGAACTAGAATTGAATTAAAAAGTGAAAAATCCTTTCCCGCAACGTATAATTAAAAATGTAATTCGCTACCGGGAATTCCGTGTAGAATTCAAAGACTTACATATTCTATTCAAAATTGAAAGGAAGGTGGAAAATAACATATAAATAGAAAGGCATATAAAAATTGAAATTGACATGGAAAGGAAAATATATTCTTCCCAATTTCACCCACGCGTGCGAATGATTGTTCAATGGAAAGTAAATCTGTTATTCATAATAAGATTTCTCACAATCATGATTAATCGATACACCAAACAATTTTCAGATAGTGGACAGAGATACGATTTTGCACATAGCAATACTACTGCAGTAAACATCTCAAAGTACAATACAAATCTGCTCCATAATCCCACTCCGTGTGCTCTTATTATTCCTCGAAATTCGCTCGAATTTCGTACAATCGAGCGATGAATTCCAGTCGAGTGCGGTGGCGTTGAATGGTCGACGTCGCACGCGCATTATCCTTCGGACTGTGAAGAAAAGCCGAGATTTTCGATCGTTTCTATGCGACATGACGGATGCCGACGACTCCCCGCGCGTTCGCTTCATTGTGTCTTCGAGTGGCCAGACCGATCGTCCGCATTACAGCCCTGAAAGACATGAAGAGCACATTAGGAGTCTCAATTCACGTGCGTCGTCGAAAAGAGCATCGATGGAAAAACGAATAACACGCACGTCTATAGCGGAAATTCAAAACTGTTTACAAATCCGAGGACAACTGGAGTAAGCCTAAGACGATATATACTGGACGACATTAGAAGAAGAAGAAAGAAAGAAGGAAAATATAAAACGAAAAAAAGTGTGACCATATAGCATTTTGACAAACATTGACAAATTTCGCGACCCAACAACATTACTTATTCGGTTAAAAATATAAAGATTATTTTCTTAAACAAAAAAGGCTACTTCATCGGCTAAACAAAAATTCAGAATCTGCGCGTATGTATCGATAACATAAAAAAATTGCGAGAGTGAGACCGACCATAATTCCGGTGTAAACAAAATAATTTATTGTAAGGAAAAAAAAATGATGTTCGGATAAAATTTTCAAAAAGTCTATAATGGACCAACTATTTTCTTTATTTATCATCGCATAAACTAAAAGTTTCAAATAAAAGCGTTGTTAACATTTTTCTTTTTTTTTCTCGAAAATTTTTTTTTTACATTGAACAAATTTTTTTTTTCGCTTCAGAACTTTGATTGGTCCTACTCCGGCAATTCTTTTATGTTATCAATAAATAGGCATGAAGATTCTGTAATTTTTTAGCCAGAGAAAGTAGCCTTTTTTGGTTAAAAATTTTTTTTAATATTTTCAAGCGAAAAAGTAATGTTATTGGGTCGCAAATTTATCGGAAAAACTTTAATTTAAATGTTCACATGAAACTACAACTGTTATGTTTTGATAATTCTTTTCTACGACCTTAATTTTTCAAGATATATCGACTTTAAAGCAATACCTCATTTCCGTAGTATTGGATTTAAATATCTAGAGAAATTAGGAGAGAGTACTTTCAAGAGGTAGTAAAAAGTGTCTAATTATGGGACTAATTATGGGACTAATCGAAGAGGTGTAAAAAAAGTAGTTGAATTGATGACGAATCCTCATATATGCAAAGTATGTGCACCGCACGTACCGCACATTCTTCGTGCGAAGATGTAATTGGTTGCCATACCCAAGCGTGTGATTAAATACGCTCCAAGCAACAAAATTGGTTGGGAGAATCAACTATTGGGTGTCGCAACTAACCAATTAGCCGTCACAACTAACCATTTGGACGTCACAAACAACTGATTGAGTGTGACACCCAATAGTTGGTTCTCGCAACCAATTTTGTCGCTTGGAGGGTATTTAGTCACGCGCTTCGGTATGGTAACCAATCATTCCTCTCCGTGCTTGTACACCTAAATAAGATAACGTGAATTCTGTGCATGTCCGTCCCAAATACCTATGCAGATGCAGAGGATGTTCATACAATGGTTGAAGTAGCAATAGACGCAAACAGAACTTATTTCCTTAAAAATGCACTTAACTGGATACAATATTTATTGTCAATATTACTTATTAGTTATCATCATTGATGATTAAATTTACATGTAATTGGAAACAACAGCGAATTTGTTACCTTAGAATGAAAAGTAATCTATAAATATGTTGATCTACTATATCTTATATTAATTTGAATTGATTTTACTTTTTGTCATCATCCACCATATCATTTAGGATATGGAAAATGTCGAAAATTATTGTATACAAATTTCCTGTTTCGAAGTGCACTTCTATGTAAGAATATTGCAAAAATGATCGAACAATTCCAAACCATGTTTTTGATAAGCAAATGAATCTTATAAACGACTTTTCTAAATGTTGTGCTATTTCCTGTTTCATTGGTCTTTACGAATAATTAAAACAATGAATACATCCTATCTATATTTTCCAGGGTCAAACTGGTTGGATTGGTAAGGAATGCTGCATATACAAAGAATATCCCATGCTTTATTGGCTGTTACCCACTCTCATGATTTTCTCCAATCCCAATTTCCAATCCGACCCACGATGCCGCAAAATTCTTTGCTTCTCGGCAAGGATAATATTAGGAAAAGCACGCGGAGAATACAAGGCGGACTCTGTCACCCGCGCTGTTGGTGCGTTGAGACAGAGGGCGCAGCTGCAGTTCAACGGGCGCCTGCGTGATCGCGCCATCAAGATAGGTCTAATTTCTACGCGGGACCTCGTGCACCAGTTATTCACTCCAGTCTCATTCACGAGGAGAAAGAGAACGTAAGAGAGAATAACGAAAAATCCGCTCCAATTTTCCCAACCCAAAGACCTCCTCGGATCTCCGTACAGTGTTATACATAGCGTGAGACAGGGTTTAAAGTATTTAGAGGTTATGGAGGCGCTAGAAATCGTTCTGTTTACCTCTCGCGTCCGGACTTGTTTTCGCTTTCTATAGAAAGGCTGTGTAGCACATTGGTATACACGCTATTGAGGGCCAAAACTATTATAGGTATAGTATAGAATCAGAGGATTTACCACCCGCTCTGTTTACCTCGGATCGTCCGCCATATTACCAGTTCTAAAGCGCTGAAGCTCTCGCCTGTGTAGCGTCGCTGCTGTACTAAACTGCTGTAAGTATACATAGATATACAGACTGAAGCAGAATGTGGTATAGTAACTTTGCTGCAGAGAGGAGGGAACGATGAAGCGATCCACCGCAAGGAATCTCGGCGCTGCGGGTGGCAGACCCGTGCTCTCTGCTGTTGCCGCTGCTACTCCCTCCATAGATCCGTGGTTCTCTCGTCCGCCACCGCGCGAACCTTTCTTACGCCTGCGGCTGCACTCGGTCGAGTTCGAGAAAGAGAAGGTTATATTGTTGTGTCTCTCGTGCTCGGCGGAACACTGCCCGTCGTGGATTTTGCCACAAGATCCTGTATACAGTATATATAGTCCTCTGACAAGTTTGGGAAAACTCGCAGCGGGCGGTACTGGCAACACTGGCTTCCATCTCTTCACAGGCAACAGTAGCACCGACGGGGTGGCCGAGTGAGAGGATCTTGAGATTTCCGACGCCTAATCCTGTTGTTTCGCTCTTCTGAAACCGTCTCTCAATGCTCACTCCCTCTTGAATGCCGGTAAGATCAGGGCTAACGTGGTTCAATTTTTAGTTGATTTAATATCCCGGTTTTATTTATTTATTATTTTTTTTTATTCCATGTAAGATGCCGCATCGGGAGCAGAGTATGGCATCAGCCTATGAATTTAGTATGGCCAAAGAACAAATGTCCAACACTACGGCATCCATTCCTATAAATGCAACAGCTACATTTTGTTTGCAGCTGCATCTGCATTTATTTTGTGCATGTGTTTCTCCAGCTAGGACTGTGGTGAATGTTGCTGTTTTGGCTTATTTGTTGTGGTACTTCTACATGTTTGGAAGGCTTGGCTTTAGCGAAGATATGTCCAGATTTTTATATTGGATTCATACGACAATCAAGTTTTGTGGGCGCTCTTTAGGCATAAAATGCGGTACTTTTTGTTAAAATTTTCTTGTCGACACTGGCTTCCATCTCTTCACGGGCAACAGTAGCACCGACGGTGTGGCCGAGTAAGAGGATCTCGAGATGTCCGATGCCTCGTCCTGTTATTTCGCACTTCCAAAACCCTCTCTCAATCCTCGGCTCTTGAACGCCGGTAAGAACAACGCTAACGCGGTTCAATTTTTAGTTGATTCAATATCCCGATTTTATCATGTTATTATTGTTTCTTTTGTTCCATGTAAGATTTTGTATAGGGAGAAAAGTATAAGAATACTCTATGTATTTGGTATGGGAAACGAAAAAAATGTTTCGCACCATGGCGCACATCTCTATTACTGCGCAGCAGTCACATTTTTTTTGCACCTAGGAATGTGGGAATGGTTCACGTGTTAGCTAATTAAACATTGTGGTTATGGTTCTTCTATATTTTCAGAAAGCTTCGCTTTAGGAGAGATCGGGCCAGCTTTCGATTTCACGACCGATACAACAATCGAGTTTGTGGGCGCTCTATTGGCATAAAATGCGGTTAATTTTTTACAAAGAACAAAGAACAAATTGTCTGAAAATATAATTATCCCCTGCGTAGTGTAATTATGTTTGAAATATAAATACCAAATACGGTTAACCCAGATAAATCGTTTTGATGGTTTTGTTTGATTCCAATACGGGATCTATTTGAAATTGATATAATTTCATTTCGATAAATAAACTTTTTTGAAATCGATACGATTCATTTGAAAAGAACAAATTTTATTTATGCGGAAGAAAAATGTAACATGATATTATGCAATTTCATATTCAGCAAGGCAAACTAGATCGATATGAAAATTTATAAATAAATAATAACAGAGCTTAATAAAAATGTTTATTTCAGGTCTCTCAACACTTTATCGCTTCGATCTGCAGTCTTTTTTTAAAAGATAATTTTTTTTTTTACTTCATTAATATGAGGAAAGCTACGGGTACCTCGTGATACTTCTTCTTCTACGTTATTAATTTTATTTTTTCTGGTGGGTTTTGTAATAACAGCTGTTATAGACATTCAAATTGGAATCGAAGGAATGAAATAAGTACATCGGCATGGTCGAAAAAAAGATAGAAATGTGTCGAAAGTCTAATATAATGAAAAGGTTAGTATGTCACACCTTACCCCGATAGATGGGGTGACCAGCAGATGGGTACTGTGTAACAACTGAACAAAATTGTTGGTTACAATGTGAGATACTGTTTTGGCACGACTCGGTGCGAGTATGAATATACTTTATTTATATTTGAACACTTTCATGTTTGTATTGTACTGTATTATAATACATGTTTGTAAATAACATAAGCATTTTGAAAAATAAAATATGTATATCTTGAACATTAAAAAAAGTAGGGAAGCTACGTCTACCTTGTGACACCGGCAAGCGTGTTACGCTGCAATTGTTTCGCGAAGTATATGCGTTTACCTCTTGTGACTCTATTTTCGATGTCACATATTCTCTTAAATATCAAAATATTTCACATAATAACTACCGATTACGCTGTCACAGTTTACTACAAGTCAGTATCACAAAGTTTCCCACAAGACATTGCACGCGTTTATCGCAAAATTTATTCATTTACCGATTGAGAACTACTGTAAAGTGCATCAATGTGATTCATAGTGAACTAGCTTACAAATACGTACGTAAATACATCGATTATACGCGTCAGGGATGAATATATTATAAAATGTTTAGGTGCCAAAATATTTCCTCACGTGTGGTCCAGATAGTATCCAGACCATTATATTTCTCTCAGTTCCAGAATTAATTTACTTTTTATGTAAAAACTATCGTTATTATAGTAGTATAGTCAGCGATGAAAGGTTAACGCATATACTTCGGGTAATAATTGCAGTGTAATACGCTTGCCACAAGGTAGCCGCAGCTACCCCAGAATTGCTGTGGAGAGAATGCGATGTTTCCAAGTACAATCCTTTCAGTGATTCGTTTTTAATGTCGCCGGGCGTAACAAAGGATCTATTTTTATTAATGTACCGAAAGACCGGTACGCGAAATACTTACTGTCAAAAAATGTCCTAATTCTTGTCTATACTTTTAATACTTTAATAAGAATTATCAATCTACCAGAAGAAGAAAGTTAAAGCCACTGCGGGAAACAGAAATTTTCGTCCATGCGTACATATTTAATAATCAAAATTATCAGTCTACAGAAGGAAAAAGTAATAACCACTGAAAATCTTTCTTTTCTACAGTAACTCAGCTCCTGAATCCACAATTAATTAACTCGATTCTCTGATGCCTCCAATTGTCTGAATGGCTTAACTCCTCGTAGTTCTAGTTCTCTCGTCCCTTTTGCACCATATTCGCCTTATTCACCCCTACCACTAGAACCCTCTCATCTATGGGCTGGTCCACCCGCTGGTAGTGCTGCTTCATCCCCCCGCAGGTACTCCGGCTTAATTAACTGTGTATACACCGCAGTCAACTCCTACCTACCGTTGTCTTGCTCCTGAGACTTGGAGTGGAGCGTTGCGTTTGTCTGTGCTGCACAGACCTTCTATCTTCCTTCCTCTGATGCGCCTATAATACACAACGATAGGTATGTGCCAGTGCAACTTGACTAGTGCATAGCACACAACGATATATAGACTCACTGAAGTTGGTGCTTGTTACTATGCTTTGGAGCTCACCGGTTGGTTTTCGTGGCATGATGTAATTACTAATCAAAGCGACCTATCACAGACCCCTGAAGTTCTGAACTTTAATGTATTTTAAAGATGCAGAATGTAGATAATCGCCTTACTGGTTGTTGATTAAATTGATGACGGAGATGAATTGGGTGTACGGACTGATTCAATTTTTATTTCAATTTCTTTAATTGTTCTCGAGTGAATTTGTACGAAAATTTGTGTTGAAACATGGGGAATAACTTGCTTTCCAGTAGAACCGTCCCACTGACAAATCACCGTGAAACCACCGGTTTCTCACCATGTTTCCACCAATGGGTTTTCGGTCCGACCCGCAATCAAATTCGTTACTTCCATCATGGTCCTACCGTCGCTGGACGGTGGGTTTTTTTCGCATCCCGCATTTTTTTCTCCGAACTTGCATTCTGCATCGATGTTTCGCATAATGCCGCTAGATGGCAAGTGGCAAAAGCATTTCTCGCAAGCGATTTCACGTCACAGTGTTCATAAAACTGCGAAGATATTCAGAATTGGACCACACTTGAGGGAGCTGAAAAGAGGAGCGCTGTCAAGCTGTTTTTTTCCTGAACTTCAAATTCGGATGTTAAAAAATCAGTATATTTAAAACATTATATGCCGATACCGTCCAGCTACGGTAGGATACGAAAACAACAAAAAAACGTGAATGAGAAAAAAACCCATCGTCCAGCGACGGTAGGCCCATGGTGAAAGTAATAAATCTGATGGTGAGTCGGATAGCGAAAACCTATTGGTGGAAACCAGTGGTTTCACGGTTATTTGTGAATCAAGCTCAACCAAGCAATACGGATCTGCTTGGGCTACTATCGGCGAGGTATAAGCGGTCGTGGAATACACGGTGGCCTAACTATGTATCCCACCTAAGATTCACTTTTGGATCTGCTCAATAATGTTGACAAATACGGTGAAATAACGGGTCCCACTCCGTGGTGGAATTCATTGTGGAACACGCAAAGTCGGCAGTGGCCGAATGGCAGGTACACACCTCGTGGAATATACGGTGGGTTAGATGTTGGGTATTTTTTCTAGGGTTCATTGAAAGTTTCTGTGACGAAATTATATACATTATTTTTAATATACAATATCATAAAGATTTGTGGTGAATAAGTTGTGGAATTTTTTGTGCTGAACAACAACTTACGTTGCAATTTGTTATTTCAAGATAAATTGCAATTTTATGTGGTAAATAAAATATAAAAAATATTATAGATTCAGACCCGTCTACCAAAAACAGTTGCTCGTCAGACAAGTTTGATATCCTGTCCCATATTCCTTGACAGGCCATGTTTCAGTTTTTAATTACTACAGTAACTATCCATGCTTCACTTTGTGCTCATATCTTGTTACCCGTGACTGGATAAGTTATTAATAATGAGAATGAATCAGGCTTGTTGAAAGTGTGGTACAATATGTGATACTAGACGAGTATTTTATTTTTTGTTACATTGCTCATCGAGATTTACGCAATTTGACTTGAAAGAGAATTTGGTACCAAAGAAATGGCCTGTAAAAAAATGTATGTGCACTGAGAGAAATCGTCATAGTACAGTTAACTATAAAGTGACAACTATTGATATTTAGTCATTCTATCGTTACGGTGACTATGAAAATATAATTTTCTCTCAGTGTTAAATTTTTTGGAACTGTCGAAAATGCAAATATCGTGAAACTGTTCAGTATGTATTTTTCTTGATAAGCAAATCAACGATTCCGTACAATCTGAAGACTGAGATTTTTTAGACCCATTTTATGGACATCTCAATATTTTAGATGTACTATAAAGACCCTCACCCAATCGAGATTCTGTTTCATTGCATTGAGACCACTAATTAGTAACTATCAGTACGCAGAACATTTGGTATTTTTCCAAAGAAGATCCCGTGTAAAAAAATGTACGTGCGGAATCACGTCGGGATCCATATTTAGTTCTTCAAACGTACCGCTTTTAACCACAATCAAGCCATTCACGGACTAACTGTTCAACGTATTTAGATGTCCTTCCGAAGTATCAGAACAAATGCTTTTTGGGGACAAGTTCGACTGCTACGTAGAGAACGATGTACAAGACTATCGCTAAACATTTTGCTATACCCAGGTTGATTTTTCTGCAGTTTTCCGAGTCCAGGACGATTTCTCCTAGCTTTGCGTATCCAGGTCGATATCTCCACAGCTTTTGGTGTCCAGGTTGATCCTCGATAGCTTTTGGTGTCTAGGTTGATTTCTTCACACCAAGTACATAAAATGTTGCTTTTATGGACCGAACTTTTAACGGACTCGAGGGATGGGACGAGTTTTACCAGATTCGTCGCATAAGTCAAACGTTTCGCGTACTTGGCGTACAAGACAAACTTTATACGGATTTCACGGACGAAGCGAACTTTCAACGAATTTACTAGACGAGACGAACTTTCAATGGATTCGACTCACAAGATGATCTTTGCATTCCTGGCGTACAAGACGATTTTTTAACGAATTTAACGGACTAAGTGATATTTTTACAAATTTGGCAGCTGAGACGAACTATTAGCGAATTTAACGCACGAGGCGAATTTTTAACTGTTTGAACTCATGAGATAGATTTTTCATGTATCTGGCGCACAAGCCAAACTTTTCTTTACGAATGTGAAATAATATTGACTGACAACGCGGAAGCAATCAAACTGGATATTGAAAACTATAGAGGGATAATCCGGGATACCGAAAGCTGTGAAGAAATCTACCTGCACATCAAAAGCTACGAAGAAATCTACCTGCACATCAAAAGCTACGAAGAAATCAACTTGGACACCAAAAGCTATGGAGGAATCAACCTGGACACCAAGAACCTCGTAGAAATGCAACTAGATATCTAAAACTATGGTGAAATTAAAGTAGACACTACGAACTATGGAGAGATCTTCCTGGACTCCGAAAACTACGGAACAATCGATCTGGATATAGAAGAATGAGAAGCAATATCCTCACGGTTTATTTACCATGTGAAGAAAAAATCCTCACGGTTTACTTACCAATAAATCGCAGTTGGTGCAACCAACTCTTGTTGCACCCATAACCACCCTAGTAAAAAAAAAAACAAGTGCATCCCGGATCCATGCGGGAATCCGTGAGATGTACGTGAAAAAGTCCCGCCAGTGAGACAATCCTTGACTTTTCGCGTACCTCGTGTTTACCAATTAAGCACACGAAAAGTACATGAAAATTGAACATTTTAAATGGTTGCGTTGAAGATTCGCAGCAGTTAGAAAGTACACGAAAAGTACGTGAGAAGTCCATATTTGACATTTTTCCGTACAAAGTCCCTGCCGACAAGTACGGGCGATGTCCTGTACTTTTCGGCACCCTATTGAAACTACGCAATAGTGTTAATTTTAGCACCACATTTTTTACAATGTAAAGATGAAAAGAACCTATCCAATATATATATATATTTTTTGAAAAAACAGGCATCTATCTTTTGCGAACCCAATTCATGAATAATTTGGCAACCCAGCTTAAGTAGCAAAATCATAATGTCTTGTCGATCAATTACCGCATATCAATAGGTGCATTCAGATTATAAATAAAGTACAGTATCCATAATAAACACGAGTTGATGAACCCTAAAACCGTCGAATCGTTGTCAGAAATCCATCTCTGTCTTCCATCGAAGCCCACACCCTACACTTTTAGCCCACTGTGTATAGCCCCTGGCTCGGTCGTTCAGCCGTAAAAACGAGATTCGGCGACGTACAAAAAGCACAAAATTAAATTTCGTCCCCTCGGTCGGCGCTTTCGTTCACTCGCTGGCAATATAACGAACGCGATGCAGGGCGCGAGTTTGAAATGACGTGTATGTGTGTGTATACATATATTGGCGAGTGTACGTGAAACGAGATGGACTATATACGAAGTATGTGACACTAACGGTGAACGAAGCAGCACTGCTCGTCCTCACTCTCCAATGGCGTTTAGCGGTACGTTAACTATCATTCGGTCGCGACTGGGCCTCGGGCCAATTCGCTAACCCGGTGTTTACCGATGCCTAGGGCGCTGCTAAATAAACGACAACGCGCGCCCGCGCACCCTTCGGAAGGGTCGACGAGCCACCACCAAAAACCCGCTCCCGCACTCCCTCTGTCTCCTGTTCTAGGATGAAGGGCGTGTTCTTCCGTTCGCTTGGTCCTTCTTACACACTTGAAAGTCTGCGCGTCGGGACGACTGATTCACGCGCGGTTTATATTGTCTCTCGATTTTATACACTCTCGTCATTTAAATCCTTCCTGCAGCTATATACGTTAGCTATTTCGATGGTTAGGTGTCGGGGAATATGAATTTTGATTGCTTCACTACTTCGAATCTAATTTGATTATGTAATGTAATTATGGACTTCATGCTTCAAGATAGTTTTGTAAGAAATCCTTTCAATTTCCACCGCCATGTGGAAGAGCGGATGTGTTCATGTATTTCATTATTTAATACGGAGAGAAATATATAATTGATCGAAGAAATATATTTTAAAAAACTATTCATTTGAACCAATTATATATTTGAATAATCACTTCGTTCAATAGAATCAAAATTTAATTTACTCAACGAAATATTTAATCTAATTTACTACATATCGTGTTGATTCAATGAAACTATCCTATGAAAAACGCCAGACAAAATACATATTCATATCATATCGTATTATATTCTCAATTCTACCCAACAAAATTTATCGTTGAATCAAATGAATATTTGTTTCAGTGTAGAAGATATTTAACTGCTTCAGTTAAATGGATTTTTAAATGAAACATGTACCCGAGTTTTTTTTTAAGCGACTATATATAAATACATTAGTTATGAAAACAATTCTGTATATATATACATATAGATTTTACTGGATTTTTTCTATTGATTCAAATATATATCTTAAATTTAAAAATCATTTATTGATTGGGGTCAACGAAATATATAATTGCTTCGATTGAACTGAAATTTTCTTTTAGGAATTCAGTTTTTCTAGAATCTTGCGAATGTAGTTGAATTTGTTAAATTACTGGTCAATTTTGTTATAAGAACAAGACATTCGAAAGAAACATTGTTTTTTTTACTCCAAACTGGTTTCGCCGTGATGGAACTAGACTTAAGATGTTGGGTTCATATTGTACAATTTTTATGATTTTTTCATGAGACGACGACATACTTAGTTGAACTGGTAATTTTATACTCAACTAAGTCACAAGACTAAACAATTGGCCAATTTATTTCTGTCGACATCATGTTTTTTAATTAGAATTTTTTACCACTAGGTTTGGATGTTTTTTTAAATATTTGTTTATTTAATAAAGGCGATACATGTCGGGTAAATGAACAAAAACAGAATAAATAGTATTTATTCTAATATCTATAAACACTATTATTACCCCCCTAAACCTATGAAGGGGGGTGTGTGACGGCCCTACATTGCATATAAAAAAACGATTCGAATGACAGAAATATATAGGTGACATTAGCGCAGTGGTTAGCGCTCTTACCCAGTACCTGAACAATTCGGGTTCGATTACCGGTGATCATAATATATTTTCTCTCTTCGATACTTCGTCAGTCCATCCGCAATGCCAATATCTACACTTCCCCAAATTCTCCGCTTGGTCATTACACATAAACAACTAAAAAGTTATAGGATATATTTTTCGATACATCCCTTCCTCTCCTGGAGGAACATGGACTGCCAAACTTTTTTGAAGTGGTCTCGCCTTGATAGTCCACCACGTTTCAGATTTCTGAGGTATATTGCGGATAAAGTCATTGCTCTCTAAGCCGATGAAGCAGAGGGGCCCAGGGCCCCATAATTTCGTACATCAAAACTGACGTACCCCTGAAACCTGCAGGTCGTCTCGTTATCGAATTTGAAATCGATTACGGAAACCCTTTATCTCATTCGCGAATCTCGTATCGTCATCCCTGCAGATGGACTTGTAAGGTTCCTGCTGAGTGCATATGCTGCACAGTTCAAATCTATGTGTCCTACTTGTTCAACTCGAGTATATATGTGTGTGTGTGTGTGTGTGTGTACATATAGCTACGTGAGTTATTTTGTTCATGTACAAGACTCTGTTTTAATAACTACATCCGAAGCTGATGGGCGTGCGCAAGAACGAACGCTCCAACTTTTACGAGGTATTTATCTCTGTTGGATACCTTTGTAGCCGATTCGAGTACCCTTTGAGGACCATGTGTTGCTTCACGATATTTCGCAACCAGACGATGTACTCGTCCCTCTCCACCTTACCCCCATCTAAACTCTCCAACATGGCTCAATCTCTTTCGTTTTATCGGGCATCAAATAATTAGTACTCACCTCTTACTGTCGAATTGTACACGGACTCCATCTGTCTATCACTTTATGTATAATAAACATAAGATTTATGATTACTTATAATATTTCTTACATTGAATAATCGTTATTGTGACTAAGTTAATTTATACTTTGAAAAAATGAAACAGTTCGTTAAGTGAATAAAATGTATTTTCCAGCCAATAAAAAAAGGAATTAAATATATAATAAGTTCAAATGAACCTTGCATTAGAAAATTTTCGAATACGTAGTCTATCGGAAAATTCAGTAAATACTATTATATTTTCTCTCAGTACACTCCCGCATGCACACATACATACATCTATTCTAAACAACTTTCTCGATATTGTGGACCATTCAGACTGCACAGGCATAAAAATGTCGAAAAAAATGCAGTAAATAAAGTTCTCTCTACGAGAAAGTAAATACACGGAGAAATATATTTTATTGTTTCAACCAACATATTCGTCAACCCAACCAAACAATAATCCTACTGTCCCTACAACTCGGCTTGGTTATGAGAGCAAGAAGACTTGGTTGCACTCACCGGACTCATTTTCAGATAACCCATCATGTGCGAAAATCAACTATTTTGTAATCTTACCTAGTTGATTGGTTGACACGACCATTAGAGTATCCTACTTGAAGTCGACGATATGGGCTTGAATATTACATTACATGTCTCCGTTAATCATAAGATTGTGTGTGTGCGTGTGCGTGTGCGTGTGTGTGTGTGTGTGTGTGTGTGTGTGTGTGTGTGTGTGTGTGTGTGTGTGTGTGTGTGTGTGTGTGTGTGTGTGTGTGTGTGTGTGTGTGTGTGTGTGTGTGTGTGTGTGTGTGTGTGTGTGTGTGTGTGTGTGTGTGTGTGTGTGTGTGTGTGTGTGTGCGTGTGTGTGTGCTTCAACAATCCAATTGAAATTTGATACATTGGTACAATAGGAAATGTATGAATTTACACAACGTTATTATCTTTCCAGATATTAGAAGACTTTGAATTTTTTGAAAAATGTCTGTTTTCTAACTCCGCAATTTTCAGCTAAATAGTTCTTGACAACTGAAGCAATAACGAAACCTGAAAAGTAGCACCTTACAAATAGTTTCGTCACTAGTTTTTGCTTCTCACAAAGCTTTCTCTATAAGAAAGCCGAAATCGATCAATATACTTCCTCAGACACGTAATTTTGTAAAAAGCGAAACATACTGCGGAAGCAATTTGTAAGGTTCCACTTTGCAGGCTTTTTCGGAGTTACATATAGCCATACGCTCTGAATTCTAGCCTCAAGCGGTGTATTCTCCGCTGATTATTTTGCGTGAACAAATCGCGAATAGTTGACGTTACTATTCGACGTGGTTACGACAATAAATTGACTAATTACCGCAATTAGTTTGTAGAGCTCCCGTACGCTACAAACCTTCTTTTTCCGTGTTCAATGCAATAGTGGTTCCGTTCGTACAGCCTCCCACGTTCTTCGAAGAGTTACTACATGAGTTGAATCTCGAGAAATGTTGCACGGATTCTACCGAAATGACAAAGCTCTAAACCATCGGAGATAAATCATATAGTGATAAAAATGTTTTCTACATTACTTTTTATCCTTCGCTCTCCAGTACACGCTGTTACTGGATTTACACGATTTACATGGGCAGAGGTGGTTGATTTTTAGGGTTACCACTGGAGACATTCCATCGTCTCACGCTTCAACTAACCTAGATGGTCTATTCATGATTTATTTAAAAATTTAGTGTACCCAATCATATTTTTCTGCTTTTCTCAATATTTCGGACCATTCAGGCTGTACAGGTATGAAAATGTCAAAATAAATTGCAGGAAAACAAAGTCCTCTCTAGGAAGAAGTAGAAACGTATACAAAACTAAATGGATAAATTTTCCTTGCGCCTTTTACTCGAGGAGAAGAACTCCTGTCACGAAGGAGCAGCAGTCCCTTTCGCACGACCTCCCGCATATTTCGAAGAGTTACTACAAGAGTCGAATGTCGAGAAATGGTGGATAAATTCTATCGAAGCGACAAAGCATTGTAGATGCGTTCTATAGAGTGGAAAATGTTTTCCACATCGTTTTTCATTCTGAGCGATGCAGTATACACTGTTACGTTCACAGAGGGCGGGTTAGAAAGGGGTTGATTTTCAGGGGTGCCACTGGAGGCATTCCTGCCTCTCACGGTTCAACTTTCCCAGCTATGCGAAAGGTGCCCCTCCCCCCCCCCCCCTCTCCCCCCTTCCCCTTATCGTACAGTGAGTAGAAAACGAAAGGGCGAGAGGGAAAAGAGGTACTGGGGAAAATTCGCGCGCTCCGCGACGGCGCGCTTTATAAATTCGATGTACGCGGTCGGCCGCTCGCTCACGGTTTTTTGTGATGGAATTCGGGCCAACGGCGACGAGAAAGAGAAAGAGAGAGAGAGAGAGAGAGTTACATAACGTATAGGTACCACGAGCTCCTCTGGCACGAAACCTCCTCGCATACACCACTTCACCCAGCCAGCCATGTTTGCGGGTTTATAAATTGGGTTCGGCGCTGGGGATTTTTCTATTAGGACAAAATTGGTTCTTTCAACCGCCACCAGAACCGCCGGGATTCTATATACATCTATAGACGCTGTATAGAGCATACACACATGAACGAGGTATATAAAAGTGTAGATACGGGGTGTGGCACAGTCATTGGCCTCCTCACCACGATTGGCGTATGGCGTGTATTTGAAGGAGGTGAAAAAATTCCGATAACTGCGAACAGTAGAGCATCGATTATTATACTAATTTGGTAGATTGATATATTTAACATCTTAATTTTGAATGTTAAGGTTATTGATATTACTCGAAAAAAAATCTACGTATTTTTACAGTACAAACTGACTTGGAATTCATGAACTTGGTTGATGTGAACGTTTTCACTACTTTCAGAGAAAAATGTAGAAATTTTCTAGTTGTATCTTTTCTTTTTTTTTTAATACTCTGTTTTTTGCTCTTTTTGTGTAAAACTAAAAATGAATATGAAAATTTATGTAAAAGTAGTAAAAATTTTTTGTTGCCTTAATGGACAAACATTTTTGATTAAAATAAGTAGAATTTGAAATCAGTTTTCACTTTAGACAGAGTAATCTGCAGTTGCTACCAACGGGAAGGTATCGAGAGAAAAAAAAAATAGCAAGCTTTTACTTCATAGCTTTTTACATAGTGCACATAAAATCCTACAATATTTATGTATATTCACTAATCGTGTATACAGAATGTTCTTTTTTTACTTTCCTGCCATTCAGATTTCAAAATTGAATCCATTATTCGTCGGCGTTGCACCGACAGTTTTCCAATAAATATGAAATCATGTTTTCTTCTCTCCAGTCATTCGATTTGCGTCATTAAAATTCAATGCTGCAATCAGAAATCATATAATACAAAATGAAAAAGAAAATCAAATTCCTTTAAGCCGAACACAATGTCCAAGAATGCTTGGAGCGTTTTGCCTGTGTTTTTCTTCCAGCAATTTTATACGAAATGTAAGATTGCATTTCATTTTGTAATTAATCATTACATGCAGGTAAATGGAAAACATTGAGAAGTGCTTCTGTGGATACGGTTCTTTCTACAAAGCTTACCCATCGAACGAAAGGGTTAAGTGGCCAATCACTATCACGTTGGCGATTGTACGAGTCTTTTCGTCTTTTTTGCTCAAGTTGTCGAACGATTTATTCCTCTTCTTTCGTCCCCTCTGGCTGAATCCCTCACTCATTCGTTCTTTCTCCGCTTTTCCTTCCCTCCGAGCCCCCGTACCCCCTTCGCCCCTCCAGCAACGAGCAGCATCAACGTTCGCTAGTCGCAGTTGTCCCATAGAGGAGATTCGTTGTGGAGGTGAGCGGGATGGGGATGATCGGGTGATTTTCGAGGGCTGGGTGCTCATGGGAGGTTGGGAAAAACGCCAGTAGGTACCATGGTAGTGTGCTACTCGATGGGGTGGGTCAGAGCACAGGCACAGAGTCAGGGGTTGCGGCTGCTCGAAAGTCGATATTTCCGTCATCGGTGTTATCGGTGTTTCCTACATTCTGTCCAGCAGCGTCGCCATAAATGTAGTTACCGATCAAAGTGTCGCGAGCGAGGGAGCTATAAGGTTTTTTCTAGGGGGTTGCGCAAGGGCCTCCATCGGACGCAGCCCTTAGGTATATACTCTTGTGTGCCACTCAATATACTATGTAGCGTAGAAGTGCTCCTAACGCAACAAGGTATGTTAGGTCGGTACGAACAGAAATAGTCGAAGTTTGATTTGTCGATTGAAGTTAAGTTACTATTATGATGCTTGTGACGCATTTAAGGTAATTCTGCGCTTTACACTAATCAAATTAGTGCTTATTGTTAGCTCCTTGACGCATACGGAAATATGTGAATAGAGAAAACCCAGGAGAGAAGATGAGGGGTCCAGGAAGGATATTAGGACCATGTTCTATCCGGAATCGTCTATACTTCATGCAGGATTGTCTAAATTGCAACCAGGATTGTCCATACGCCGTTTTCAGACGCCGTCTGGGATCATCCGGACGTCATCCGGGATCGTTCAACGTTGATCCGGGATTGACCAGAATCCAGACTCCATCCGGAATTATCCAGATACCATCGGTGATTGTCCAGAATCGACAGAGGGCTGTCGAGACCCCATCCGGGATTCACCGAGTTCATCCGGGGTTGTCCAGAGTCAATCCAAGACTGACCAGACGTATCCGGGATGGTCCAGACTTCGTTCGGGTTTGTTCAGACTCCATTCAGGGTTGTCCAAACTCCATCCAGAATTTTCCAGACGGGATTCGGAATTGTCCGGACTCCATACAAGAGTATTCAGGATTTATCGTTGATTTATCTTTATTTCGTGAGAAAAAATTGAAATTCAAAAACAAATAGACACTTAGATTTTTATGGATATTTATGTTTAGAACGTCCCAGATTCTCAGAAAAACCTTTTGCCTCGTTCCTTCTGAACGTCGTTTAAGGGAATTCTCTTATTTCGGATCCTACGTCGTGGATTAAAAATTACGGAAAAAAATTCAAAATGGACCCAAATTTGCACCCCAACTTTTGTATTCTCAGGATACGTCCCAGTGACCATGTACCCCGTATGTACAATCTGTATCACGAATTTATAAATATGGATGTATGTAAAAAAAAAACGGAATTTGATTTCTAGAAAAAAAAAAAGAAAAAAAACTGCATTTAAAAAAATTCTTTGTCAACTATCAATTACAGAACGGCATACAGCAAAGATAAAAATTAACAATGAATTATCGAAATGAAAGTAAATGGCAACAAATAAAGATTGCTCGCTGATTGTCGTGCAATCAGCATAGAATTTTGTTTTTCAGTGAAAAAAAAAGCAATTATATAAATTACTGGATTTCCCCAGGTAGGTTTTGCCAATAAAACTGAAACGGCCAAAACTCGGATCAACGTTTGCGTGATGATTTTTGACTTCGCAATCTTAAGCTGATGCTCGGCCATATGACGACATGCAATTCGTTGACTTGCGGATTTAAGGCCAATGCTTGACCGTGAATCGATTCGCCGATTGTTGGTGTGACGATATGAGACCAATGCTCGGGTAAGTATTGGCTCGCTAATCACAAGAGGAAGGTCCGGTACCCGGATTTTATTTATTCCACATTTATTCAATTTGCCATGAACAGAGATGTCAGCTGTTGGTAGACTCTTTTTTATTTATCATATCATTTGTTAATGATTCAACGTTAAGTATTCGTAGCATACACATTATATCGCTTACTTTACTTTATATTTTACATAAAGTTGAATACTTTGTTAAACTTTATATCGAATCTTTCAAGCACATTTTTGGCAATCAACTTGATAAAAAAAAAAAACAATACAGTAAGGAACAACAGTAACGATCGCTACTTTCATCGTTACTTGTTATTCGTTTCATGGATTTTTTACCATTTTTTTCATGAAATTTATTGTCAAAAATGTCTCTTAGGGATTTTATATAAAGTTAAAACATTGAGTTATATAACATTTAGACCACTTTTACGAAAGATTTAATAATAAACAAATTATAGGATAAATAAAAAAGTGTGTATTTAGAAGTAACGAACAGCTGACATCTCTGGCCATAACATTAACGGACAATGCTTGAACGCTCATCACTATTAATTTGACATGTAAAATTGATAAAATCTGCACCCCGGGGATATCAACTATTAATTATTTTCATCGACAACAATGGGCGCGCTGTCAGCAGCCCTTCTATCCCGCTCATTTCTTGTCACCACAGCGCAGATCCACCACATGCGTTTCTCCACAGTGCCGGTACTACACGTCACTTATCCCTCACATTTCTAATCTTCATGCGGTTTTTCCTCTACATGTCGTTCCTACACATTTCAATCCAACACATTCTTTACTACACAATACGATACCCCACAGGGGTAATACAAGACGTTTAAGTCCCACACAACCGATCCAACAAAAAAATGTCCAACACCTTTCGTTCTTACACATTAACTCTGTCGATATCAATAGAAGAGAATATTGCGTGTTGGTAAGGTAGAACTCTGAGCAGGCAGTTGTTCTCACGCGAATCTGTATTGACGTCCGCCATACGTATTAACGTCTGCCATACGGACTTCCTGCGAAAACCAGTGCCTGCTCGGAGTTCTACCTTACCGACACGCAATATTCTCTTCGATTGATTTTGACAAAGTTAATGTGTAGGAACGAATGGTGTTGCAAAAGTTTTTGTTGGATCGGTTGTGTGGGACTGAAACGTCTTGTATTACCCCTGTGGGGCATCGGATTGTGTAGTAAATAACGTGTTGGATTGAAATGTGTAGGGACAAAATGTAGAGGAGAAAGCGCGTGAAGATGAGAAATGTGAGAGATAACTGGCGTGTAGTATCGGCACTGTGGAGAAACGCATGTGGTGGATCTGCGCTGTGGTGACAAGAAATGTGCTGGATAGAAGGGCTGCCGCGCTGTCGGAGCGTGGCTTCGGTGATCTCTGTTGCTAAGCAGCCCATCGGTGGTCAGTACTTGGATGGGTGGCCGTGTAAGCGTTAAGCGGGAGGTAGTTATTCCGAGTTTCTAATGTATTCCGACACAGCAGGGACATGGAATTAAGCGCACGTACGAATAAAAAATATTATTTATGATTATTTTTTTATCATTTAATTGCCGTATGCAATGCCCGACCGTAGCTTGGACGTCTGGCTCGGCCGTTTCTTGTACTTCAATATAGGACAGCTATTATCATGAAAGACTCAGCCTGATAATCGGCCAATTATATATACCAATATTTCCAATCTCGGCATTGAGATTGGGCAGAGCATGGCCATATCAGGATACCTTTCATGGGCCACTCAATGCTGAAAAATATTTCAAAAAAGCAGAATGCTGCAAATTGCTTTTTCGTTTTTTTTTCCGCTTACAAAGCTATCTTTATAAGGAAGTATGTTAATCGATTCTGGCTTCCTGGTAGCAAAAACTTATTAAAAAGCGAAAAATAATCAGGAATCAATTCGGAGCATTCTATCTTACAAGATTAAAAATTGAATAGCTATAAAAAACAAATTTCTGCATACATTTCGTAGAAATGGGTTGCTGCTCTACTTGTGAGCCAAACTTCAGCTTGAACAGGTCTTGAGTTATAGGTAATTGACAACTCAATGCTCTGGACAACCATCTTCCCTAAACCACTTATCTCAATGTTTTGAACCTTATGTCTTTGGGACATAAATTTCTACAAACAGTCGGTGTTTCAAACAAAAAAAGGTTCCTACATAAATAATAAGTGAAATAACAAAATTTTGATTATTAATAAAATGAACATTGTATTTTTGACGATTTTTGCGTTAACGATCAATTACACAAGGTAATACTGCAAAGGTAAAAATTAATGGTTAATAATGAAAGTGAAACTAGCGACAATAACGCAGAAATTGCCCAATGATTGTCGTGCAAACGGCGTAAAGCCTCGTTTATCGGGAAAAAAAACGAGCGATCATATATAATACTGAATTGCGTACAATACTATGTTACGCCAGGTGCGATCGTTGTTCAGCCAATTTTCAATCCCTGTCGCAATCCCTCCCCCATTACTCCGCAAGTAATAAGCTCTTGTCTCGTGACTGCGAGTTGGTGCTTTGTTTCCTCTCTCGCGCAGTTCTCTTTCTCGTTTGCTCCGTGTTTGCTTTTTTTAATCGCCAGGCAATCGATTATCGGCCAACGAGGTGCGGGTTGCGAGCTCCGCTGCCAGTGAGCGAGCGGCCGGAATCGAAGTTTAACGAAGTTGGGCGTGTCGAGTCCCGTGGGGTGACTATTCACCCCCCTCCCCCACCGCCGTACAACCACCTCCTTGAATGTTTACAGTGGCGCGCCAGGCCGCGGACGAATGCATCGGGAATGCGTGCGAGAATGATCGTCGTCTATATTCTTTTTTTATTGTTACTCCTTTTTCCTGCAACAATCGCCCATTCCTCGATAAATCTCGTAGAACTCAATTTGCGTGACAGAGATGAGCTTTATGTTTACGGAAGTAGTTCAATATTCGAAAGTAGTATTAAAAAAATAAATATTGTCGCCCGGGGCTAAATAAACCACTCCAAACATTTGCGACTCGTTAACTTTTCATCAATTCACTGGCTAGTTGTTTAACGTTTAATATCGATATGAGCACCAATTTAATAATAACGCAAATACATTTTTGTAATATCAGCCGAGATTAAGAAAAAATCAACTGCACCCACCATAATGAAAAAGCAGATTGTAAATTGTGTAATTACGGATGCAATAAAAATGTTGAATCACGAAATCGACTCTAAATGGTTTTGAAATCTAATCCTTCTGAATGTACAGAAATTGTTGCTCCCCCACAACACCCCCATGGAGATAAAGTGTATAGAAAAGTATATTCAAAAGTATATTTTTTATACAGTAAATATAATTTTGTCAAAAATTATATTTTTCATATATATTATTTTGTATACTTTAAAAATATTTTGAAGTTAACCGACAATGGTGGTTGTGCGGTTGGTGTACGGCTCTTGTGATCCCCGAGTTGAGCAGCAGTGTTTGCAGCCATAACTTGGATGGGTGACCGCTTAGCCATGCACCGGCTGGATCATCAACCACTGAACGGTAGTTCAGTTTTTCTGCGGCCTCGGTGTATAGACTTAAGTAAGTTACTTTCGTGTATACAGCGGGAATTCAGAAGAATATACGGCCGTCTGTACCGGTACGGGTTTTCCGCAGTTTCCCCGTGCCCTCAACAAACGCGGTACAGTGTAGCTAAGTCGGCTGCGGACGCATTGGAAGTTAGGTTAGCTTAGCGAAGTGCGGTTAGGGGGTTATAGGAAGGGAAGTTAGGGGGGGGGGGGAGCTGAGGGAAAACCCTCCCGGGTGTTCCTCGGAACTGGAACTGAACAAGTCTAAAACAATCTATATTTTGAAGTTCATTAGAAGTATTTTATTATCACCTTAGCGGAGTGTGGGGCGAATCGGGCCTCGTAAGCAAAAAATAGACGATAGATAACTGCGAATGCTATATTTCAGCTAAAAATAAACTACAAATGAAACTCCACCCGGTTGGAAAGCGCGTCTGCCCCTCGACCATATTCTTCAACGTCACTTAAGGTTTCCAACATTTCCATCTTTATGGATGACCAGCATACGGTGTTTGTATTTTGAATATTTTAGGCTCAATCATAGAAATGAATGTTGTCTTGCTGTCTTTTCATTATTTATATAAATACTTCATATAGAAAATGAAAATTTTATTCTTCTAAAATGTCAGTGGCCGTGTGAGCTAAGGCACCCAACAGGCACCCAGATAATCCAGTTTCGATTGCCATTCACAGCAAAAAAAATGTACATTTAATTTTTCAGCAATGAATATGTATTAATCAACTATGTTGCTTTTAATGTTTAATCGGATGCCCTAGATGAGCCGAATTCAATTAGTGCATATGGTTATTATGTAATTATTGATTTTTCATATATAATTTCTGTATATAATGGGTGTATCGAAAAATATACTTGTCATTATACTTCTTTTTCCCTCAATGAAGTCTATTTCAATATATATATACGTATATATATACATTATATAAATGTGGCTTACATATAACTTACCTATAATCCGGAAGTATACTTTTCACGAAAAGTTCGACATTTTTTGTATATATTTGGTGCAATACAACCACCTCCTTGAATGCTTTCAGTCACACCGCGGACAAATCAGAAATGCGTGCGAGAATGATCATCGTCTATATTCTTTATTTAAATTGTTACGGCTTTTCCCCTACAATCATCGCTCATTCCTCGATAATTCTCGTGAAACTTAATTTGAGTGACAGAGTTGAGCTTCCTGATAAAAACGCGTTTCAATATTTGTAAGTAGTATTCAAAATATGAGTATTGAATCCTGGGGCTAAATAAGCTACTCTAAACATTTGTGACTCGTTATCATTCACTTCTGATTAATTACAATAACAATGTATATGAATTTGTGGAAATTCATGTGGCTTAAAAAAATAGTCATGCAACACGTTCGTATATATTGAAATGCTGCAAGATGGCCGTTTTCACAGTGCTGATATAGAGACAGCGTCTAGTGGCGACCATGTTACTTACTTTTGACAACACAGTATCAATCATATGTAACGGATATTGGTTATGCTACTTCGGTACCCTACTGTGTTTAAATAGACAGCTAAAAGTTCAGTGAGTTTCTAACCCTGACAAAACTGCAAATGTGAAGAATAGTACCTCTACACAACGTAATGAATGGAAATTGAAAGCTTTGAAGTACGTTTGATGAAGTAATCATTGTATCATGTTCATTATGTCATCAGATAAAAATCTCCATCTCCTGTAGCAATTTGTTATTTATTGTCAGGTGGTCCATTTCCAAAACAAAAACACAGCTAGGTTAAATATTAGAGACAGTTACACTTATATTAGTTATTAAAGTGATCTCTATTCATTGAATTCAGTAAAAGTGTAACAATGAATGAGCTTAGAATTAAGCATTTTATGACGTACGTTAGTGAAATAAAGTTTGCGGATGGAAGGAATTTATGAGCTATTGATATAAAGTTGTTGTGGCCGTAGTACGTAGATGAAAGTTGGTTTGTCGACTTTTGGCGGCCAGGTTTAATAAATAAAGTCCATTTTCAGACGTTCTATTTAGGTTTAATAAAGACAGTCTATTTATAAGGTCACCGGACTCTCTGCTCAGCAAAGCGTTCGGTGACCATTATCGAGGAAAAACCCACAAATCACCACAATTTGCAGACATAAAACCACATGAACAATTACAACAATGATAAACATTTGAGAAGTACGCAGACCAGGGTCAAAATGTCTTATAAATAGATTTTCTTTATTGAACCTGGCCACACGGAGAGAAGAATATGGCAATAATCCCACGACTCAGCATAGCAATCGAGTTATATTCCGGTTTTCTGGCGATTTACGCTATAGCGTAAATATAACATGGTAAATATAACATAGCGTAAGTATAACATAATATAATCATGGTAACAAGATAGCTGCGTATACGCTATATGATCATGCATAGAGTGTAAAGCTCATGAATATGGTTTTTAAGCATTTTTAACAGCCAGTCAACCCTATTTCCGTTTTTTCATTGCCAAATAAATTCTTTGGGATCATTTAAAAAAGAGGAAATTCATTTTTTATTTTCCCTGCTAAGGGGAAGAGATGTCGTCGAACTAAAAAAATATTTTTTGACTGCCTTGTTTCCTTTATCTGCAGTAAATGCTTTCGCTAAAGAGTAGATGTTCTTCTTGTTGCAGAATTACCAGAAGAAGAATAGGCACAAGAGTCGACAGACGAACAAGAGATTCTCCAAAATAATGAAAAGTATTAATTTTTTTTAAACTATAATTTTTGGACTACCAAAAAATAGAAAAACTAAATGAATGTTTTTTTTCTGTTACTGTAATTAAAAAAAACATTCAAATTTCCAGAACAAATTGGTTTCCATAATTCCAAAATGTTCACCAGATCGATTTTTTTCAGTAAAATCATCAATTGTTTTTTTTGCGCACACCCAGGCTCCATTTAAGCTAAATTAATTTCCTCGACTTTGGTATGCGAATAACGATTTTTTAAAATCTTTTATGTCATGGCATTCTGAATCGCTTAAAATATACAGCCATTTTTTACGGTAAGCAAATGTAAAATTTTTGTTTCGGTGAAACGTAATAAATAGTTGTGGATTATGAAATTCTGCAAACTTTGGATATTTAGAAATCTAAATACAATGTATTGTTCCAAAGACTGATTGATTCTATTGAAGGATTAATTCTATTCTATTGATTCTATTTGAGTAAAAGAATGTTAATAAAAAAATTTCCCGCATATCAAATTTTTTTCGATTTCAAAGTTGAATGAACATTTTGAAATATTGGGAGAATGGGAGGGGGCGAAGCGTCGGAGGGGTGCGGGGGCGAAGCCCGGGGGGGGGGGGGGGAGGTCGTTCACAAATATACTACTCTATATGGCAGAAAAATTCGACGCAGTTCGTTCGGTTAATTGATAAATTCAGTCGCACAAACAAACGTTTATTACGCGTCCAGATCAATTTTAAATCATCTTACAAGTTTCAATGGTCAAATGGGTAATGTTTTCTATCGATCTTTTTTTTAATAGGCCTTTTTTTTCCTCGGATATTTATCCCATCGGCCATTTTTTCATAGATCCGGTTGTGAAATCCTCGATTCCGAAATAGTGTTTTTACTGTTTTCACATGCCTGATTTCGACATACATTTTATTGAATAAGGTTCGAATTTCCAAACAGAAAGCAAATCCAGGTAAATATTTTCCAAAAAAAACATATGCAAAGTAATAAAACTGTAGCCATCACCATTATAAAAAAAAACTTTTACAACAATAAAAAACTTATTGTTGTAAAAGTTTTTTGTAGAGTTTCACTTGGCTAATATATTTGATTTTTGGTTTCATATCACTTGGATAATACATTTGATTTGGTTTTATATTTTTGAATTGCAAATATTTTTGAAATTCTTTTTTTGATTCGTTGAAATGGTAGTTCAAACTGCTTTGATAAGATTGCTCTAAGACCAAGATATTTTTGTACATTTTTTTCTTCATAAGTTTTTTTTGTAAAATATTGTTTTTGCAAGTTTTTTTTTTGCAAAAGTAATTTTTATTTTTGCAATATATTATATAAAAAGGGATGTACTCTATTTTGGAACTCACCAAGTATTTTCGCTAGCAATAATTATTTTTCTTCGCAAAGTCACGTAACTTCGTAGCTCATGATTTAGCTAGTAATCCATATTAATAAATTTGGACTAAATGTCACTTATGAAGTAGATGTATTTGATGAAATATGCATTAGAACATTATAAATCATTTTATTGGTTTTTATGAAGATGAGTCTAATTAATTGTAATGTCAATGTATTTATCTCTTATTTTTACACTTGCATTGTTTATTATCGTAGAAATGCATATATGCTTTGTCTGGGCTGACTTGGATTTAGTAACAAATCGCTATAAATCAATGGCTTGTCAAATATATAGGGTCGTATCCGAATATATTATGGAAATGACAAAGTAAATTCAAAACGCTATCCGAAAAATGATTTGTTCTGGGGTGTGCGAATAATATTGCGTAACCCATTATCATTGATTCACATATTATCTGTAAACATTGCGGTTTCCTCTTTATTATTTCCATTCAGATATCTTCTACTATTCAATGTGAGATTCTCAAACTAATATACTTCTTTTTATGCTATGAATATGTTTCCAGCAACAATGATTACCATAAACAAACATTTTTTATCAGAGCAACACATTAATTCCAGCATTCACTCAGGGAATGTAAAATTTTACTTTTTTAATGTTTTAACTGTAAGCATAGGTTCACTGTTAGGAAACACTAGAAGTTTTTATGCATAAACTTGTAAATTGAATTCAACGTACAATTATGACATAAAATTGATCTCCTTTTACAGTCAAATTCAAGTGAATTATTCGTATGGCCATAGCCTTATTTCTACATCGCACTCATATATAAAGTTCACTTTACAAAAAAGTAGATTTTTTTGCAGTGGAACTCATATGCAGTTTATTAACATGTACATAACCATTTGTATTCATAAATTCAATACCTAATTGAGATTCAATGACCTTACGCCCAAACATGGACCTCGATATCCAATTTAGCTATGAATATTGGCATCACGCTGCTGATTGAATGTACATACAAAAAGGTTAAATTTACTGGAATAGAATCCTACGCATTCTGACTCTCAAAAACTGGTAAATTTACAAACTACTCACGATGCTAATGTTGTAAGTACAGTTATTAATGTTATTTTCTTGTCTCTGGCGAATGATTTTGAATTTTATTGCTTGACTCTATAATATGCTATGCACTGCCGAAATAAAAAATAGAAATCATTGTTTTTCATTCAAATTATATAGCAAATGCAAAAAGGTACTGAAAAAATGAGATAAAATAAGTTCTAAAAAGTATAAAATCAAAATAAATTTAAATAAATTTCAAATTCCCGACTGTAAAAAAAACTATAATAAACAGAATTGATTTCGGAAAGAAATCATTTACATAAATAAATCTGAATTGAATGCAATGATTGTGTAAGTCATAAATAATTATCTGAATTGTTATAATTTATTTATCCCGCCATTACAGTCTGCAGACGCCTCCTGACTACTGCCATAGCCGTAGATATACAAAGGACCTGCTATCGTCTGGATAAAAATTAAAATAACAATAATATCTATCTAATATCTAATTCTATATTAACGTGTGCCAACGACGAAAAAGACATCTCTCGCGTTATTTGGTTACCAGCCCTGTTTAAAGCGTCCTAAAAATAAAGAAATACTTTTTCGTGTCTCATGATCTGTTTCCGCGTACTTTTCTTCCCGTTGTTCCTTGACGCCCGCTTTTTAATTCGGATATCCGTTTGGTTATTCAATTTTTTTCTTTTTACAGATTGCAGCGTCATTCCTTCTTATCGATATGGCGTGACATCGAGTTTGTGCTGGTTCGGTCCCAGAAGGAAACGTGATCGAGCTACGGACGAGTATTAGATCAGCAGTAACTTGGCTGGTTTAATATACGAGGTAGATTCGAACGATGGAGACTCCTCGACGGGGGGATGTATAAGGGCTGATGTTGTGGAGGGTTGAAAGATTATTCAATTTTCTCGAGTGACTCGAAGTGTACCGTATACTCGTTTGAATTATTATTACTATATATATGTGTATCTGTGTGTGTTACAGGGCGGTCCGGTCATTTGGATTGACTTCATAAGTCATTAGAATCAGCCCCAGCAAGAAGTCCCGGCTTCTGGTTTGTCACGAAACACCCGTTATATCAGCAAACTACTGCGACGAGGAGTACACTGAAACGAGTATATAAACGGCGGATTTAGGGGAGGGCTAACCAAATTACATCAATCCCATTTCACATCGTTTTGACATGGCAATTGAGTTGAGCCTTGCGCAACTGTTGTGTTTTCGTGCTGCTGCTTCGGTGGCGTTTCTATGAGCTTTTGTGGATGATGAAGAGACAAGGAAAAGCAAGTTGGATGTTCTATTCATTCACCGTACACGAAATCCATAGAGCAATTTTACTAACGTCAATTTGTAGATTTACAAGAGTCGTTTATGGAGGAAACTTCCATAGCAAAACTGTTACATTTCTTCATCTGTCGAGGTCAGATTTCCTTGTAGTCCATGGGGTACATTTATTTTTATTCGTTGTGATAAAACTCCGGCAAAATTGTAATGACGTGCACAGAAAAAGAAAATATGAACAATGATTCCAACAGAAAGTTGGGTAATATCTGGGTATTGATCGTATTAAGTAATACGAACTGAATCCATCATATTGATAATAGTAATTACCATTATATATTTGATATTCTACAAAAATTAGTGAATCACATTATCATAAACTTGCAAGATGTTGCAAAGAATTTTATTTTATTTCATTTTACCATTAATCAAAGCATGTATGTTATTTTGGGTAATATAATATTATCAAATCAATAAAAAAACAACTTTAAAAGAATCTATATTTTTCTTATTTTCTTTTCTGAGCAGATTTGTATTACATCTTCGCAGTAATTGGGGATTTGGTTTGTATAATTAATATCATTGGGTATTTTAAAAGCAGTATAATTTGAATAATATTTTCAACAATGCGTACATAACCAAAAGTATCTCGATCGCAGATACATGCCGTTACACATCTTGTATCTACAAATGCATATACAATGCATATGAAATGTAGGTCAAAATAATATATGGATGAGCTGTAACTGGAGTTCAAAATATCGAATGCATCCGCAGCCGACTTAGCTACACTTTACTGTATTCGCCATGGGCACGGGGAAACTACGGAAAACCTGTACCGGTACGGACGGTCGTATATTT
Source organism: Tromatobia lineatoria (assembly GCA_949699805.1). Taxonomy (NCBI): domain Eukaryota; kingdom Metazoa; phylum Arthropoda; class Insecta; order Hymenoptera; family Ichneumonidae; genus Tromatobia; species Tromatobia lineatoria. Next base: position 13,466,374 of record OX453042.1, on the reverse strand, counting down.
TTCTGTCTCACCGGTGCATACACGTAAGTGACTGGGTGAGGGTCAAAATAGCGAATCGCTAAAGCTAAAATAGCGAATTTAAAAACGAGAAACGTCTAAATATAGAAAGGCCATAATTATGGACTCGCTTTCTCAGCTATTCGCCATTTTTATCATTTTGATATTATCGATACGCTATTTTGATTGCATTTAAAAAAAATGGAGGTCAAAATAGCGAATCTCTAAAATAGCAAATTCTATAATGATGAACATTCTGGATTCACATGTTCTCAATTCCGAAATTCGCTGTTTTAACCATTCACTATTTTGGTCATTCGCTATTTTGATCCCCACCAAAGTAATTAATTAAAGTGTGTAACACCGAGGCCTCAGAAAAACTGACTCCACGCTCACTAGTTGATGAGCCAGCCGGTGCATGGCTATAGCGGTCATCCATCCAAGTTATGGCCTCAAACAATACTGCTTAACTCGGGGTTTAGCCAGAGCTACACACCGACCACGCGACCACTAGTGTCGGTCATGTCACTAAATATTTTATTCTTTGATGAACGATTTAGGGGCGAATGGGGCAGTGGCGTACAGTGGGTAATACCGAACACCCGTTCACTCACTGTGTATTGATAATATCTGATTACAATGTTGTGCGTCCATTAATGTACACGAAGTGTGACTAAATCATATTTTTATTCTTATTAAATAATTATAAAAACATTTAAAAAGAGATCTGACATTTTTTAGCGATTCACGATCTAAAATTCGCCTCAAAGGAAATAAGGGTTTCTTCCTATGTATATTTGCTAATATTTTACTTCAGATGTTCTCATGTATTCGTTATTATTTTTACTTTCATATCGTTTTTGCAACATTGTTCTCGCCGAAATATTACCGGCTGTAGACACAAATTACGTTGTGAAGGCGTTTTGGGGTAATAGCGAACAGCATTTGTTGGTAATTGCGAACACGTGGCACGAGTGACGTTTAACGCCGATCAGACGCGGCGATCGAGGTTAATATCATGTTTATTGTCTATCTAACTCGTGGTATCGATGAAATAATGTTATCTTATTATCTAGTATGTGTGGTCGACGAAATTATATTATTCTGGTATATGCAGTAGCAGTTTATTCGCAAATACCGTTCGTTTATTGTGCACTTTTAAGGTTACGTATGTACAATTTATCATTTACTAAATACTTAAATGTTCGAGCAAATGAGTGATCCGTATGTTGCAAGTTTGGAAAAGACGAAACGTGAAAACTGTGATATCAATTACCGTGATAGATGATAGAGCGACAAAGAAGAGTTCCTATATTTACGTATATTTTGTTAAAGTGATACTACCATTTTAGTAAAACAAATAGCAATTACGCGTGTGTAAATTATAATTGTGTTAAGTATTTGATAAAAATTAAAGTTCATCAGAAAGCATCGTTCAGGATTGCCCTCAGCCTGTTCGCTATTACCCGACGGTGAGGGTAATGCCGTACATTGTCACATTTTCTACAGCCGCGGAAAAAGTTTATTTTTCGATATTATATCGAAAAATGTTGTTACGGTGTCGAAGAAGACATGTCAAGCTGTGATTTTGAGCCTTAGAATATTTAATTAGTTGCTTTTTTGTGTGTTTCATTTTGATTCTTTCTTAGATATTCGCCATTTCCGAGTTCTCCCCTACGTTAACCAATTGTACAGAATTCAAAGAAATCATACAGTTCTTACAATTATTATTTTTTCAGTGAAGTAATGATCGATAGAAGGAAATGAAAACAATAGAGAAATGGCGAGGAAATAGTTTACCAGAGCAGAAAGCAAGAAATCGCAAGCTCAGTTTTTTTCTAAGCGTGTTTAACTTTCCAGGCACTAGTCTTTCACCCTACTTCTCCATCCGCCTGTACCCCTACATTCGTTTCCTCGCGCGCACCCTCGTTCTCCTTCCGCAAAGTGCCTTAACTTTTTCTTCTTATCAAAAATAAGTCGTTAGCCGTCCTTTCATCTTTAAACGAGTTTTGCGTCGGTGCACCTCGTGCCTCCACACTCACCCTTCAGTCATTCCCTTGCACTAGTAGTTCTTTTCCCCGCAGTTGCCTCGGTTTAAGAGATTTTTCAATTTCACCGCGGCAGGCTAATTCAATTTCTGTAGTCACGTCGTGGTACTTGGTGCACCGTGGTTAGTGCAACGATGCGCGGTAAATCCAGCAGCAGAGCCTCAGTGTACATTATAATAAATGAGGAATGGTAAAAGGCTTACTCTGCAGTCTAACACTTTGTAACGGAAAAGTTTATTCTTGTTCTAATCTACTTAATTTACACAATGACGACGGATGATTTTGCACGATCTTTTACTAATTTTATAATTCAATGAGAGCGAATAAAAATTTCTAATTAGTAGGTAGAAAAAATGGTGACTTATTATTTAACTTATACGGGTTATAATACAGTATTCGGATAGTCTTACCAATAACTTTTGTAGAATAATAACTTTACTAGTATTCAATTTTTTTGAATATTTTTTTTTAGCACGAACAGTCCCTATTTTTACATGTATCAATTGAAAGAGCACACTGATTCTTTTTTGTCCGATCTGTTCCCGAAAAGAGTGAAAAATTACTTACCCCAAATTGTGTACGTCGATTATATGAATAGCGCTCAGTGTCTTATTTTATAAATAGAGTTGGTCAATTGTTGATCCGAAAAAATAAATAAATTTCGCAAGTGGTATCCTTGAACATATTGAAACATCTGAAGATGGCCGCCATTGATGCATACTTTATAACTCACTTTATGGCCCATATGGCAGTCTTTGAATCACTTCAAAAAGGCTGAAATAAAAACAATTTTACACAAATTTAAAACGTTCCGACAGAAAAATATTAATAATAATATATAATAAAGAAATTGGGTAAGCAAAAAAATTTGAAAGAATAAAATAACCATTCACATACGATAGTTGCGAGATATCTACACCTAATGACGAACAAATCTCTTAAATATGATATGCGCCGAGTTGAGGAACACAAACAACAATGTCTTGATTCACAAAAATTCTGGTGATACTTCCATTGTACAACATAGATTGGTATTACATTTTGTTAAGTTTTACAATTTTTACAATTCACGACGCAATACAGAATTAATGCCTTCCATTTTGGCGTACTTATAATGGTGATTTGCACGAAAAATACGAATAATAAAATAAAGGGGTCCCAGTCGCCTAAAAAAAATTATAAGCAAATAAAATGTATTGACTATTCTTTTCTTTCAAAGAATGTTTTAGTTAAACCCTATCAAATATATATCGAGCAACATAATTCTGAAATTTTGTAAAGGCATAAAGTGCACCAGAATGATGTGAGGTAGAAAGTAAGATTTTGAACTTGTCGTAGGTTTTATACCAGACCGGTGAATAAATTTCAGTGTTCGATGTCTTCATTTCAGTTCAGTGTTCATTTTATTTTTCAAACAGGGCATTCGGGTTAACTGTAACCAATTATTTGATGAGTTTATATTAAAGAAAGGTTTATTTACACATTGAAAATCATGACCTCGTCAGAAAAACGAAAAATATCAAGAAACGCGGTAGCGCTCCGAGACCAAGTACGTTGGGTACTAGTAAATGCTACTAGTACCCAAGTAGCAATTTTTGTACTGTTACCGAAAAGTTGTCCGAATGGGTTACATATGTCCGCCAGCAAGTTGTTCGTAGGCTATTCTATGTCCTAAAGTTAACTTTCGGACATAGAATATCTTACAGATAACATTCTGGCGGACATATGTGACACGTTCGGATGACTTTTTCGTAACAATGCTAAAATTGCTATTTGGGTAATTATGTTCGAGAATTTTTGGCGCAAAATTTCAGATAAATATAACTCGCAAACTAAGCTACAGAACACATTTCCAATGACACATTTATGACATAACTCTGATATAATCTCTCGATTCCGCCTATTCTCGATCCGATCTGTTGTGCCAATCCTGAGATATCGGCATGCGTCCTGTCAAATTATCCGACTTAAGTTATAAATGGCTTCCGTGCTGTAGACGTGTAAATGTCGTCTGCTATCAGCCTCATATAATGCTCGCGTGTCGATCCCGTTGATAATTTTACAGTGGAAATAATTTTTATTGAATACTCGTACACATAGAATTAAAAATGTAAGAAAGAAATATAAATATATATATCATTAATAAGCATGGAGAAAATATTAGTGTAACCTGTGGACCTGTAGACCATCACATCGGCTGTCGAGTGCTCCATTTCTGAGTCGTAATACATTTCTCGTTCACGTTCGGTTTTGTATTCTAGCGTGTTTCAATTTTAGTATACATAATATAATATTTAAAGATTTGTGTGTATACAGACAATCACCTCAGCTGTCGATCAGTACAATTCGCTTGTTGTTCGCATTTGGCTTGGTGCACATTTAAGTGCATTTCAGTGGATTTCAATAGAAGTGATATCATATAACTTTGTATGTAAAAATTCAAAAATTTTGCAGTAAAATGTACAAGACATTCATCATTTAAGGATAACGCGCTCTTGAACGTTGTCGTTATGTCGTTGTGTATTCCTATTGAAATATCATCGTTTTTTAATCAAATTCAGTTAGTTTCGAATGAAGAAAAATATATTCACACATTTGTTATTATAGTTTCGTCATAAATGCCTGAACTAATAGTTCGTACTCTTATATACCATAATGCACTTTTTGACAGATAAAACAAGTCATGGAACACTTATTATATAAAACTACAAATTATATTATATAAAGCGACAACGAATTAAAAATTTGACCTTTTACCTCGCACCATTTTAGTGCACAATATGTCTCCATAAATAATCATAACTTTGTCATAAAGGGAATAGTCATCCGTTCATGATTCGGTCGCAGCATCAACAACTTTGTCATAAAGTAAAATTCTGAATTCGATGTAGTTTCCCGACCAAACGGGTAAACGAATTTTAGTCTAGCAATTCTGCATGCAGTGGAAAATGAATTTGATATAAAAAATTATTCAGTAAGTTTTCAATCTCCATTCAATCTCTCTCCATAGATTTATTTATACATGTATAATCACAGCTTTTTCATAAATGCCTGAAGTAATTATTCTTACATTTACATACTGGAATGTACTGTTCGACAGATAAAACAAGACATGGAATACTAACACTGATTCGATGGTTTGGTCGGGAAACTACAACGAATTAAGAATTTCACTTTTTACCTCGCATCATTTCGGTGCATTGTATGTCTTCACTAATCTGAGGAAAATATATTTGCGGAATTCACGCACCTAAAGATGAGCATTTGCAAAATAAATTAATGGTACTCTTTGCATTTCAGAAATCAGCGAGATCCGCAAAAAAGGAAACTGCATTTTTGGAAAGGACATAATCCTTTCAAAAAAAAAAAAAAATAACGGTCTTTATCGAGAAACAATGTATCAAATGGATTTACTTTCTCAGGAAACAGACTTTCCGCAAAATAGAATATCATATCAGCCAAGTGTGATAGAAATAGTAAATATATCAATATGCAGTCTACAACAGTTAACTAAAATATGGCAACCTTTTTAAATTACACGTAGTATTTTGGAAAAGGACAGAAAAATACATTTCCATGTGATTTGGTGATTAAAGCAAAGGTACTATGTTATGCAAACAATTAAACAAAATTGTATTTTTAATCGCGTTCTTCAACCAAACACTGATAAAGCGTACAAAACCTTGGCTTGCCAATTTTTCCTTGAATAACTGTCACCCATGCTTAATTTAAATAATTAAGAGAATAGGGGGAAGGTGAGGGGTTAGTTCGAGCAACCAAGTTACTAGTGCGGCTAACTATTAACAATATTATTGTGTTACCCAACTTTCTTGGTTGGGTCGAACAACTTTCTTGGTTGGTTCGACCAACTCACTTGATTGGGTCGACCAACTGGCTTAGTCGGGTCGACCAACGCACCTGGCTCAGTCAACCAACTCTCATGGTTGCGTCAACAAACTCTCAGATGGTGTAACTAACTGATGCAATTGATGCGAATGGTTTAAATAATTTAAGCACATGTATTGCAAAGAATGGTCGCTTGGAGTATATGTAAAGAAACAGCTGATTTGTAGGGGAAAAAAATGTAGTAATTTTTTTTTCTCGCACGAACTAAATTCTTTATGGCGTTTAAGATATCGTGAGTATTTTCTTAGTTACTAATCGCGTTGGTCACACGTACCACTATTCTACCCAATTCGGAATTGTCGAGGGAACCAAACGGTCAAGGTTCCGTCAATGAAAACATTGGTCATCCCAACAAATATGGGCCTGACCAATAAATAATCAGTAATTCCAACCAAGCCTCTTTTTCCGTGTATTTTTTTATTGTCAAGCGAATTTTTGTCATCCTTTGATTACCGATAATTAGCGCGACCTGTTTACTAATTACTGCGTAACGAAAACAACCTCAAGTAGCAACTGATCAGCTAATTATTTATTCTATGTTACAAAGAATTTATTTCAGTTAGTTCGAAATCGTAACTGCGAAATCCAGAGGCATAGACCATCAATGGATGCTAACTCTGTAATTACCCTTACTCCGGTTACCTGCACAATTAATTATTGTTAAATCCATAACAGATTGTAATTTGTCAAAGTGAGAGAATAAAAAAAAAATTAGTTAGAACGCTAAATAATAACATACATTTACCTCAAAAACAATACTCTTTTCATATTTAAAAAAAACCAAGGAAAACGACCGTTCACTTGACCCCTCCCCCTTAAGTATTTACGTATTGGTGGGAAATGAGGGGCAACGAGTACATGAGTGTGAGCGAGAAAGTGTGAAGTAAGAGTGCGTGTATTGTTATTATATTGGCACGGTAAAGGAAAAGAGAAAGAAGACAAGTAGGGGATGCATTTTAATGCGAAAGTAACGGTTCCCCTCGACACACGCACACTCGCGTTACCTCGTGACGGGCTGCTGGCGGTGGTGCGGCGGCAGCTTAGTTTCGACGTGCACACAATACCGTAAAACCGCCAGGAATCCGCTTAGGGAGTGACATCTTTACGCAATTATCGATAATTGGACAGCTCGCTATACCTAAACCGACCAAACCTAATTAGGCCGAAGAATGCAATTCGAGACTTCTGCGTACGTTGTACTGCACATTATGCTTGTAAATACATGCGGTTGGAAGGATGAAGCAACACGCTATCCCACTACAGCATATTGATCATCTTTACATCGATATTAGCTGCCTCGGATTTTATGAAAGAAAGCAAAAATTGATAGGAATGAATTAGGGGAGAACGTCATTGGTCCAGTTTTTTCATTCGCATTTCTGACAGCGGAAGCAAAAGTATTTTGGCCTATTAAACATTTATTTGTCGTGAATAAAATAATATAATGAAATTAATATTATATTTTTTTTACAAGTCTGAAATTCAAGTGATATAGGATTAATAAAAAACTTCTTTGGAACAATGAAGCGTTTTCTTGGTGATTTCAAAGCAATCGGCTTTGCGGTAGATAGAGAAAAAAGTAACCTATAAAATAGGGAGCGTTTATCTACAGCATTTAATAGGGCGGTATATGCCGTATTCGGTATGTGGTATAACCGTTTTGAAATGTAATTATACCGCACACGGTATGGATTATTCAACCCACCTGGTTGGAAACATTTGTTCATTTGTGTTGTAGTAAATCACTCAAATATTTCATAATGGTACAATATAACGCCAGGGCGTAAAGATAAATGTCTCAAGTGTGCTAAGTTCCTGCCATCGTCTAAAAATTTCGATCAAGCTATATCGATGTGTACCATGAGCGATGCGGTATAAGTGAACGACTCAATTACTAACCGTGGCCCAATTAGTGTCCGTTCTTCATATTATTTACGATAAAAAAATTCCCTTGATGTCCAACACACATCGAACGTTTTGTTTATATTCCCCGATTTTTGCATGATGCGATACGAGAACTGCCGAATATTAATTTTCGATAATCGCCGAGTTAAAGGAAGTTATCTACAGACTCGACAGAACCGAGCCATCGCCAGCCATTTTCGGGTCTTTGTTGGTACAAACTTACGATCTGAAAAATATAGTTTTTTAATGTTTTTAAAACGTATTTAAGGGGTAAGGTTTATTCATAGAGGAATATTAGGAACCAAAGAAAGCGTTAGCCTGTGCGAAAGACCAAATAATTACTCTTACTCCGAAAAATACATAGGTCAGAAAACAGTTCACCGAAACGCTGGATTGTTGTGATTTGTGTCCGCAAATCGATCGGACTGGCAGCTCGATCAGACTGATACATCGATAAGTAACCTTGTTATGTTATCCTTGTATGAATTCCATAAAACAATTATTGAAATGCATAATTTCTGTGAAAGACACTTTCGGACGAAAGGATTATCTATAACCTATAAAATATCTGACAAGACCTTGTTACTTAGATCTTTTGTATGTCACGGTATATTTAAATAATTATACCTCAAAATTATAAAAAAGTAGATAAGTAACATTTGGTAAATTTAATAAAAACTCTAAACTTTTCTGCAGTATCTTTCACTCTAATCATCCGGCTATTTCTATTCACCTTCTTGCCTCATCAACATCGCGCTGAGCTTAGAAGGTCACTAATTGGGTCATTTACCTTACCGTGAGCCGTGCGGTATACCGCGCGACGTGCGTTATACTGCATGCCGTCCTTTATACCGCGCGCCTTGAGCCGTACGGCATGTCGTGAGCTGTGTACGGTATACGGGAGAACGAGGAAATGGCAAACATTTAAAAAAGAATCGAAATTGAACACACAAAAAAGCAACTATTTGAATATTTTAAGGCTCAAAATCACAGCTTGACATGTCTTCTTCGACAGAGTGACAACATTTTTCGATATAATATCAAGAAATAAACTTTTTCCGCGACTGTAGAAAATGTGCCAATGTACGGCATTACCCTCACCGTCGGGTAATAGCGAACAGCGTGTGGGCAATCCCGAATGATGCTTTCAGAGATCTACAGAATAAGGTTTTAGACACTGCAATAGACGAAACCGAGGAGAACAACCATGAACTTTTATTATTATCGAATACTTAACACAATTATAATTAAAAATAGAAGTATCACTTTAACAAAATATACGTAAATATAGAAACTCTTCGTTGTCGCTCGATCATTTATCACATTAATTGATATCACAGTTTTCACGTTTCGTCTTTGCAAGTAACATACGGATCACTTTTTTGCTTGAACATTTTCATTATGTATTTAATAAATAATAAATTGTACATACGTAACCTTGAAATTCTACAATAAACGAACAGTCTTCGCAAATAAACTGCTACTGCATATATCAGAATAATATAATTCCGTCGACCACACATATTAGATAATAAAATAACATTGTTTCATCGATACCACGAGTTAAATAGACAATAAATATGATACTAACCTCGGTCGCTGCGTCTGCTTGGCGTTAGAAGTCACTCATGCCACGTGTTCGCGATTACCAACAAATGCTATTCGCTAGTAGCCCGCAACGCCTTTACGACGTAATTTTCGTCTACAGCCGGTAATATTTCGGCGATAACAATTTTCCAAAAACGATATCCAAGTAAAAATAATAACGAATACACAAGAACATCTGAAGTAAAATATTAGCAAATATACATAGGAATAGGAAGAAATCCTTATTTCCTTTGAGCTGAACTTTAGATCGCGAATCGCCAAAAAATGTCCGATCTCTTTTTAAATCTTTTTATAATTACTTAATAATAATAAAAATATGATTTAGTCACACTTCGTGTATATTAATCCACTCAAATCATTGTAATTAGATATTATCAATACATAGTGAGTAATCGGGGTGTTCGGTATTACCCACTATACGCCATTGCCCTGTTCTCCCTGACGGTATACAGTGCACCGCAAGTAAAAATTATTGCAAACCGTATGGTATATCGTGGACTGTGCGTTATATCGTAAGCCGTACGATGCACTGAGAGGAAAATCTGGTAATTTTAAAAAGATATAGTTGGACTGACAATAATCTAACTATAAACTATAATTCCCAGGAGGAACGTCTATATTTTATGGTTATAGCAAATATAAAAAAATAGTTGGATCAACCACTAATATAATTCCCAGGAAGAACTTCTATATTTTATGGTTATAGCAAATATATTTATAGTAGCAATCATCAAAATGATAACAGTTTCAAAAACTATTCTAATAGTTTCAAATATGCTGTTTTGTTGCATATACGATTACATCGTTTGTTTCCAATAACCTTACAAGTAACATTTATTGAACCATATTATCATCGCTTCAATTATAAAACATTGCAAGCCTTCCTATATTCCTTTCACCATGTGAAAACGTTGAAGAACGATATGCTTTTCTCTCAGTGTGTACTGCGAAGCCAAATTATTTATTTGCTGCAGCCAAGAATGGTAAACAGTACATAATGCGTGCAAGATACCGCATAACGGGATTTTTTTTAAATTTGCGCGTCTGAATATTGAATAATATTTAAAAAAATTATCGACACCGTTCAATACAAGTTATCTATCAGTAAATGTTTATATATGGTGCTGATAATCGTGTAACTGAAATCGAGGGTATAATCAAATGAAAGGATATTTCACCTAGCGCCCAGCCGACCCTGCTTGATGAGCGTCTTAACGAAGTTCCGTCAAATTATCAGCAATTATCGAGACTGCCGTCATAACTGCGTTACCGACGCGCCAAGAAGTGAGGGTTTCTTCCGAAAGATGTTGTGAAGAACGTATTTTCCTTTATGTTGAAGTTGAGCGGTAACTCGACGCCCTTTAGATGATAGTGTTGGGGAGATTGGGGTAATGCTAGTCGCTTCAATCAGAATTCGCATTATCTTTCTAATTTGTACTGCTGTTTTGTAAACACCCGTAAATATATAACATTAGCACGTGTCAAGAAATAGATTTTTTCTGTTTCGTGATAAATGCTATTGATAACCTTCCTAGAAGTTTTTTTTTTAAATGATTTAATTAATTTTTCCAAAATTGAAAAAAATTACGTGAAACCGAGATGCTTAAACAGACTTCTATCAAATTTATAGTAGAGAAATATTGGTTAGTGCTACATATGTCATTATAATTTAAACCGATTTGTTCGAGTACTGCGCGCGTTATGGTGGTGTAAATATTAATCCCGTTATCACATAAACACCAAATCACTTGTCTCGACGTTTTGGATGATTTCGAGATATTGGTATAAAAATTTCGAAAAAAAAACATTTCACTTAAATGAAGCTTCCTTTAAAAGAATGCAGAGAGGAAAACATTGTCCTTGAAGTGTGCAACCGCTGATCTAGAAAATTCATGAAACAGATTAACAGCTTCAAAAATGTTCCACAAGTGAACGCAATGGATAATTTTTAATAATGCAAATGATCCAGTCATGTCTAGAGAGATATTCTGTTTATGTGCTTTAACTTTTTTCAGCACGATTTCCGACAAGTGCGTCGCAAGTCTTTGACTTGACAATAATACATTCACACTAGCCGTTTAGTCGCGGGAAATACGAAGAAAATAAATAGGTGAGAAGAATAAGAGAGGGAAGAGTAAAAAATTCAATAGCCCGCTGTCGCACAGAGCATACAGAAACGGTACGAACAAATACCGCGCGGAAAATCATCTCGGGCGTGAAAATTCCGTCAGAACGTCGAGGAGGAAAACTGGTTTCTTCGTATTTCAGACATTTTCCACCGCTCGTCTACCACGAGTTGCGAATTGTTTCGTGTATACTGTTCATTGCAACAGTATATAGTATACGTATATAGTAGTTGTATGAAGTGAAAGAGTCGAGTGAGACGTACTCTTCCGGAGTAGAAAAGGCGTCAGAGCACCGGAAAGCTGCCCCAACCGTGAAAAATCTTTTTCTCACTCTCGTCTCTTTTTCTCCTTCCAATTCGATTACCGACACCTCGACCTTCCGGGTGTTCTTACAGTTCTCCTTTTTTGCATATGTTCACAATTCGCTTTACGTGCCGTAATATATTTCAGAATTCAGGCATTCCAAGAGTCTCCAACTTAAAACGTATCGGGATTCTTGATCATATACCACCATGGAAACAAAGGGGTGCTGTCCATTTCACCGACAATTATAATCCCGACCGTCAAAATACCGACAGATAAAATACCGAACAATTAAAATACCGATAAATGAATATACCGACAGAATAAAATACCGAAATTTAAAATCCCGAACATTAATTCAAACTAATAATCGTTTGGATTAATGTTCGGTAGTTGGATGTTAGTGTTCGAACTTTCCAGACCCCCCTCCCCATATGTTTTTTAAGCTAGAAAAGGCATGTAGAGACGCACGCGTGGGGGGGGGGTCCGGAGGCGGAGCCCCGATGGGGGTTGGGGGGGGGGGGGAGAAAGCCCCCCACTGCACAAATATTCTTTTTTATAGTATACTGCAATATAACCAACGATTATTGCGAATAACATACGATTGTTTGTCGGAGTAGGTTTGAACAATCTTACAAATACATATTCGGACAAACAATCATATTTTATTTCTATCGGTATTATAAATGTCGGTATTTTAAACTTTCAGTATATCAATTTGTCGGGAATGTAATTTGTCGGTATTTTGACCGTCGGGATTATGAATGTAATAATAGAGACCCATTTGTTGTATAAGGTCTATATATCTCGAGTATATTTTACATATATTTTCCAATATACCGGAGAATATATTTTTACATATATAATTTTTCCATAGAGGTAATTACCATCTGCACATGAATCATTTTTAGTGTTAAAGATATGTTTTTCTACATATAATCTAGATAAAATGACAATCCATCAATACGTCTAATATCGTAAAAATTGAGGAACTTCCTAGGGCTTGAAAATCCATTGACCGACTTCCTCACGTAAAGTTTAAGGGATTCCAAAAATTTTAATCGTTATGAGAAATCCTTCGAAGAATAATATAAGTTCGAATAATTCTCACACATAATTGAATATTCCCTCGGCAATATTATTATATCCGAGAAATTTTTTTTTAACACTGCTACCATTAATTGTACGAAAAAAAACTTTTAGCAGTTTTCGGTAATTTATAAGTCAGTTAACTAATTAAGGTATGTATGTCAATTAGATAGTATTGACAGATTTGATTAGTTTAATATGCTACATGAGGCTTAATGCTCAATTGCGTTACTCTAATTCGACCTTAGAAAACTTGCGACGAAAACTTGGCTCAAAAAAAAAGATAAAAAAGATAAAACAGTCACGAATGAGATAGAACGAAAAATTCAGAGAACTTACAAGGACTAACTTTTTGAGGGGCTTATATTCTGTTCAAAATATGCGATAACATTTTTCACAATCATGTTAGAATCCTCGTAGCCTAGCCTATAAATAGCATCTTTGCTTTTAACGCTGTCTAACCAAAATGAACATAAAATTCTGTAATGCATTGTTGCTTAGAAGACTGTTTTTATATATTGATAATTATTAGCAAAAGTACGTTTACAATAATTAATTTTCTCGCGAAGGGGTTATCAGTTTTTGTGTGTAATCGATAAACATTTCAATACATGAGGCTCCAACGTTCCTTTTTGTCAATTTGATTCATATGTTAATCGTTTTGATCATGGCGTAAATATCTAATATAGTTAATGTCTTGTAATGTTATTGTCTGTATTTATTTTTAACGTAATTAATTCTCAATTGATATAGTTACCTACAATGTTTGTATGTTAAGAGTTTGTTCGTTCATTGCCTAATAAATAGCCATAAATGAGGAATATAGACGAATTTATAGCAGCATCAATATTTCCCCTACCAATAACGAATTCCACCACGACTAAATCGTATACATTTACATTGCTATCGACGACGCCTCTAATATTTGACCACCACTCTGTAGAATATGAATCACTCTTCAAATTGTAACTTAATACAAATCTACTCTTTATCAGTAGCTCGAATTTACCCAATTCAAACAGCTAGCTAATTATAACCAGGGTTTCAATCACGAATTAATTCCAAATTATATGTACTTGCTTATTTATTTATCACTCTCTTAATGTCCCATGTTAATTACGATTTCTTATGGTTATGAATATCCCAAAATCAATTTTTAACAATGGTTCCGGCTTTGCTGTTTCGAAAAAACCTCGATTTTTTTTCGAATATTTTATGTAGGAACTTTCCATCACGGAATTCAGATATTTCTTATACGTATGGGGCATACCGTTTTGACCTGGATCGGACTCACGACCTCTCGGATTTGGTCGAAATTTTTTTATATGATTGGACCAACTCCAAAAAGTACTGGATAATTTTTTCAGATTTTTTTCATTTCAATTTTTTTTTTGGGGATTTCTTAAAGCTAAGATACTTTAGCCCTAATTAAAAAATTTAAAAAAATTCTCAAAAATTCTGCATGAAATAATACATTTTTTGACCCTAAAATCAAAGTGGGCCGGGTTTCGCTCCTATTTTTTTTCTATATAAACTATTTAAGAAACGGAAGAGAAAAAGTTATCAAATCTTTCTAAAATATTGCTTTCTCCTGCAAGTGCTTTTGTTTACGTGAAAAAAAATGCGATTCATAGAAAATATGTTCAGAATGTTACGTTAAAAAAGCATATCTGGAAACAGTGTCCGGTGCATGTATATGTGCAAATGTGGGCGTGTGTGTCTATGGGTGTATATTTCATAAAAGGCAGTGAACACGAAAACGGTCTCAAATTTTCAGCAATCTAGCTGAAATTTGGGACACATATCGAATGATCACTAAAATAGATTGCTATTGAAATCGGCCTCAATCGATTAACAGGAAAATAAGCTATCAAGATTCAAACTTTTTTTCTCCAAAATCGAAAAAGTTCGAAAACAAAAATCTTGATAGCTTATTTTCCTGTTATGGATAGAATTGCTTCGGCGATTGGCGGCTCTCCTTCCCTTAGCCGAAGCAATGCTATCTATTCCTAAGTAACGCCCAAAGCTACACCAAACTAATATTTTCCTGTTAATCGATCAAGGCCGATTTCAATAGCAATATACTTCAGTGATCATTCAACATGTGTCCCAAATTCCAGCTAGATTGCTGAAAATTTATGACCGATTTCGTGTTCACGGTCTTTAACGAAATACATATTTTAGAGAAAGCAATATTTTAGAAAAATTTCATAACTCTTCCTCTTTCGTTTCTAAATTTTTTAATAATTTTTTATAGAAAAAAAAAAATAGAAGCGAAACCCGGTCCACTTTGGTTTTAGGCTAAAAAATGTTGTCGTTTCATGCAGAATTTTTGAGAATTTTTTCAGATTTTTAAATTCGGACTAAGATATGTTCGCTTTGAAAAATCGTCAAAAAATTGTAATAAAAAAAATCTGAAAAAATTTTCCAATACTTTTGAAAGTTGTTCCAATCATATAAAAAATTTTCAACCAAATCTGAGAGGTCTTAGGGTCCGACCCAGGTCGAAACGGTATGTAATGACCCGTATATAAACCTGCGTAATCATTATTGTGAATTAAACAATATTTCTTATTTAAACGACACTATTGTAGTCAGAGCTGAATTTTTTCTGAAAATCTAGTTTTTTATATTCGCACATTAAAGACTGCAGAAATATATAAAATGTAAGCATTCCCATTGAAAATCTTTGCACAATCGATTGAAAAGGAATCGCAACAATTTTCCAAACCAACAAAGCAGAAACCGCCCTCAAGATAACAAATACGCAATAAAAATGACGCAGAGATTGCAAACAATCAATTCGTATTCGCAAATCAACACTTTTATCGATAACTTTAAAATTTGGTTGATTATTATAGAAGCGTACATGACGTTTTAGCTTATCAATTACTTGAAATACGACAATGTTGTCGTACTGATAAGTAGACCACTTTATCATTTGGTCAATGATGATTTCATTGTCTCAGTGAAATAGGAGTTGAGTTAACTTCTTAGGCTGGTTTAAACTCATGTGAGGTGATATACGACGAAAGAAAGTATAAAGTATGAAGTCAATCGCTCTTAATGCAATTAAACCAATTGATATACTTCGATATATGTTTGTTCCAAAATACAAAGGGTTGGAAGGAACTGAATATCTTGTGGACATATGGGTTTAACCAACAACGTTTTCAATTACTTTAACATCGAATTTCTTTAATCCAAACCAATGTACACATTTATGTGCGAAATGATTCTCTTCAATTGCATCAGATATTTCATCAGAAATGATGATTCAATCAAAACACAACCATCACCGAACGTATTTTCAGATTCAGTTTAACAAAATATTTCCTCAAATCAAATAAATGGACTAAACTGTGCATTGGATTCAACCAAAATAAGCATTTGTTCTAATTAACCAACTGTTATTCAAGTTAATTGAATTCATATCTGTTGTTTTAATTAAGCGCGATAATTAACCCACGTCTGAGAGTCAACATTGTTTGTTTTGCTGATTCAACTAAACTTAATCTAATTTAAACAAACGTTCGCTGACTTGACAAAATCTCTAATCAACAAAACACATTCAGAATCTCTTTTCTTCAGTGTTGCATCATAATGGTGTTTTGCGGTGGTTTCTGTGAAATTCATTACGCGATCAAATCTTTTCATAATAAATAATACCACTATCAACGATATATCAAATCAACACAGCCGAATATTTACTTAAGATAGCAGATACGCAATAAAAATGACACTTGAACAGCGATAATCCAATTCGTACTAACAAATAAATAGTTGTATGAAAACATTTGAAATTTTTAAAATTATAATCCAGACGTACATAATGGATTATTTTAGTTTATCACTTACTGGAAATATGACAATACTATTGTACCGATGTGTAGACCACTTTATCCTTCGGTTCCCTTTCGTTCGAAGTCTTTGAGATATAATAGCTTGCCTAGTATCCGCATTCACTGCACATTCACATTGTCTAGGTGTATTCGGTCTCATTGCACCTTTTTTTTTCTCGCATTGAAAAATGCTCGCATTATAATAGTGTTGCGGTGGTTGCTGTGAAGGGCTAGAAGTTGCGCGAGCGAATGCTTCGAGGATTACGAGTTTCGAGGGCTTGGATCTCGGCGTGGCATTCGCCCTGTTGCTTACTTACACTCTCGTGGCCAGCCAGGGAATCCAGAGAGCAACAGCCTCAACAACCCTTAGTGAAAAGAACCGACAAGTATTTTGACACCCCGAATAATGGGGCAGCATGGGGTGGGCACCCAATTAGGTATCTCCGGGGCGTTAACGCGTGTATGCTACACAGTGTTATACTGTATCCAAACCGACGAGCTCAAGCTGAAGAGATACAAAGTGTCTGCCTGGCCAGAGAGCGAGAAAGAAAGGTACAATTCTTTGGAGCATGGGTCCCTTGTTGTGCCACACGATAGCGTAGACTACAATACTAGACCGAGGATCATAGTTTTCTAAACGGTATCGTCTCGTTTCTTCACTCCGTTTCCTCAGTGCCACGCCTAAGCTCCACAAAAAAAAATCTGTTTCGGTAAAGCCAATATGAAAAGAGGAAGATCACATTACGTTGTATTGGATCAGGACAATTTGTTTATTAAGCGATCTCTGGTATATGTTGGTCATGGAATCGAGTTGTGAAATAAAGAGGAAATAGTTGTCTTTCTAATAGGCCATTCGACGTTATTCCGCGATTGTAATTGGCTTTTGAAATTGTTCGATCGTGTAGACCTTTCTTGCTTTCTTATAGAGCAAATTTTGTTTTCGAGAGAATAGAGATTGCTTAAATTTTTGTGTTCAGTTAATCAAAATGGTCTGAATCATAGCAAAAATTCGTACAGAAAAACATTTAAGCTACTGTATCTTCGGAAGGATTATAACAACCAAGATACAAGTTGTACGATCTTTAGCGTCTACAATTTTTTAGCCAATGAGCTGCGTAGTCCTTGACAAATATAACAATGTGAAAGGACGGTCTGTCTTGAATTTGAGCTAAATCCGCAAAGTAGTTCGGGTTTGTAGAATTGTGAGTTTTCGAATAATTATTGTTGATCTAACTTAAGTCAGCTTGAATTTTCTACAAGGATAAACTAACAAATGCATATCAAATTTAATGATGATCAGTGAAGAGCCTCCGATTTCCTAAAATTTTTCATTTTGAAAAAATGACATCTGTCTAAATCAATTGGATTTCGACAAATTTGCTTCAAAATTTCTTCAGGGATTTAACATTCAGTAATGCTAGAAATCAAGCTAGTGAACATTCATCAATCTGTTCAGTCTTAATAACAATTGTAATGTTTCGACTTAAGACCAAAATCCATTTTTGATGTATCTAACAAAAATGACTGAATCTTCAAATACGTAGGGGAGGCTGGGACAAAATGGGGTGGCCAAACAGCTAATATGAATGTCTTTGGTTCTTTTGTCGCGATTGAAAATAAAAAAGTTGTCTGGGGCAGAACGGGATACGCGAGAATTTTATTCCATTTTTCAAACATCAACAACATCAAGATCCTCGATCGTGAAATCGAGCGTGAGGCATGTTCGAACAGTTTACCCGAGAATAGGCCTCGCGAACAGTGTGTAGATGCCGCCGATCTTCTGGCAATATCAAAGCAGCATCCGCGGTGATTTATCAAATATACATTGCCAATAACTTCCTCGAGTTCAATCGAAGAGATAGCGGCAATTGCGAGTGTGGCGAAATCAGTACGAACTCGTACGACTTGACTTTGCCGCTACATAAAAATCTATGTCTTGGGGTTTTTCTTAATCAATGTTTATTAATTTTAGATTTACCGAAATCAACTCAAACCGCCATGTGGCTTGAGTCGATTTCCACATAGCAGCCGGCATAACGGACTTTCGATATAGAAACGAGTTACTATAAAAAGAGCAAAAATCTATGCGCGCAAATTCTTGTGCGAAAAGACTCGAGAAATCTTTCATCAACAGACGCGCGAATTCCCCTATAAAATAGTGTATAAAATCTTATGCAGACGATACTCTGTGTCTGGTATGTGCAGGTCTCCATTCTGAGTGTACAAAGGGCTGGATAGAGTTCCAATTGTGCGAGAATCTATTCCATCTTCCATGTGCTTGCACCAATTTAGAGCAATGTGTATATACGTGTGATTTATCCATACAAATATTCATGCAAAAAAAATGAACATTTATCGATAATGATTGCGGATCTTATTTGGCACTGCACATCCAAGGTTTTTGCCGTCCCGATTTTGCCCCATGTCTATGATTTTTTTAACGTCCCCATTTTGCCCTGTGTCTCCATGTTGCCCGAGTCATCCCTACCTAATACCGTCAGTTATGTTTGATACCGAATCGGTAATACATCAACTGATATGTTAGCATTTTGTCGAAAATTCAATAAATCAACAATTATCAAACTAATAAAGTTCCATATAATTAAGCCGTGCACATTGCTCTTATTTTGCACCACTCTCAAACCTTCCCCTATGAGAAAACCAAATTTCGTCAGCATATAACCCCCGACAAAAGTGGAAAATGCAAGCAAGTTGCAAGGGCCGGCTTTGCAACTTGCGACTTTGTGACTTTTATTTTTCCTGCGGAAATGGTAGTCGTCAAGGCTTTCATAATTATGAGATTATTAACCCTTCCAGTTCAACACGCTAATCCAATTTTTCTCTTGCGACTTCTCACAGGGCATAATGGCGTGATCAAGTGTTTCACTGGCACGGCGTGAATATGATCAATTATATTAGTAGAATGTTCTCTAATCGTATACAATTTTATGCCACTAGTGCGAGAAGTGCCTATTGCACGCACGCGAGCGAAGCGAAGTATGCACTTTACGCACACTGTGGTATAAAAACAGTTACTAAAATGAGTCAAGTCTCAACAGAACTTGGTACACAGGTTCTATCCACCGCTATCTGTATCTTTAGTCATATATTATATATACCAGGTATGATTTCCAGAAGATTGAACCATATTAAAAACTCGTTTTCTATTATTTTTCTAAAATGAATTGAATTTTTAGAAAATGTTGAAACATGAAACAAAACTTCCGACAATAAGCATTCCAAATACAAGTTCCATGAACAAAGAATTGAGGTAATAATTATTCCCGTATTACAGTCGCAAGATTTCCACACTCATCATCGACAAAATCTCTCGCTTGTGACATGCGAATGATATTCGACATTTCGTGTTCATTGATCTCATTCATCGATTTTTGTTAATCTGGAATTCTCAAATATTCCGGATATCGATGCATTTCCATTTGTGCTCAGATTTTCGCCCGATTCGATTCCAGACTGTCGAAGCATATGTCTACAATTGTGTCAGAAATAAAATCAAGTGGAAGTAACTATATATAATAGAACAATCATCGCAGGGAGATTTGTTTCTAATGAGCACGAATGACTCGTCACATCCAGAGATCTTGAAAGCCTCGATATCCGTTCCGACCGCAACGTCCTTCTCTTTCTCTTCCCTGTTGTCAGCCAGGAAATTTCTATTCCATAGATGCTCAACCCAGAGGCTTCTCAGCAAGACGAACCGTCAACCACCAACCATCAAACTTCTATCGCCCAGCGGGTATAATGAAATTTCGAGATAATCGTCGGGCAATCCTCGTGGCACCTGAGTGGGTTTATCAGGGTTAAATAACCTTGGAATACAGGCATATCCTGCATGACGAAGGTGGTAAGATGTTTCAGAAAATCAGGAGAACGGCAGGAGACGCCAACAGATGAGAATGAAATCGTAAGTGACTGAAGAGCAAGTACCAAAAACTTGAGGATAGTGAAGAGGCTTATGCACTTCCGACATCAAGCATGAGCATCGGTATTACAGTATCAGGAGTCCCGACGTTATATAATGGCAACCTCCATCGTCGACGTAGTCGTAGTAGGAAGACAATCTGCCGACGAGGAGATGGCCCGGATAGTTTTTTCTTTCCTTTCAATTGCCTTGAACGGATCTATTTCCTATTGGGATGGAAGGCTGAGTGACTCGATCTAGCATCAGGCTCAGGAGCGTCGGAGAAGGCTCGGAAGAACAGACACAGTCGCAAGCATTCAAAGTGGTAGATAGACGTTCATGTCCTTCATTCGTTTCGTTATCCAGCCTTTACCTCGCATATCCACGAATACCAACAAGGATTCCCGTAGGTTCTTCTATCAGTAGCGACTGATAAGGATCAATGCGAGGGATGAAGAAAGGCAAGATTATAGGGAAAAGTGGTTGATCCAAGGGAGAAGGAAATGAAAGGATTTCAACAGGAAGCAGAAACGACGAAGAAGTTTGCGGAGTGCGAAGGCAAGATGAAGGGACGAGAAAGGTGGAGAGAGTGGAAAAGAGCAGCAGCTCAGCAACGTCGCAAGAGGATATACCTAATATCGGAGGAGCGTCGGTAAGGGGGGCAGCGGGAAAGCGGAGAAGTAGTCAGAAGCTAGCGTAGCTCGAAGCAACCCGACGGAGGTTGAATCAGGAGGGGTAATTTTAGGTTGGCTAATGTCGTTTCGCTTTTAATGAACTTCTCCGTTCGTTAAGTACGTTTCTCCATCTCCGTCTCGAGAGCCCGAGTATCTCTCAAGGTAGATTCGACTGGAGGCTTTCGTATACTTGTTCTCATTCCAAAGCCACCCGTACCTGGATCTCCAATCCACTTTTGAAATTCCCGGGGAGGAAGCGGAACTCTAACTATTTTTCTATTTTCCGTTTCTCAAGCTCACCCTCCACGACGAATACTGCGACGACGATTCCCTTCCTCTTTGCTGGCTAAATGACAAGCGCGAATAATATGAGAGTTTAGTGATTATAAGGAAAATTCGAATTCTGGTTAAAGAAAATCGCTGGTATTATCGAACGAGTTTTTGATAATCGATTGGGCATCGATTGGGCATTCACTTGTGATTTTTAATAACGGTCTGGAGTCATAATTATCCGTGTCATTTGAGCAAAGTTTTATGTATAAAACTTGAGGGTAAATTGTATGTTTAATGAAGGATTAGGGGAAGTTTTATGTGCTTTCATGCCGAAATTTGGACAGGGATCCAGCTGAACTCGGGCTGCATTTCCATACGCTCGGATTCCACTTAATCATCGCAGCGGAATTCTGAACATAAAATGTAATGCTTCTAAATTGCATTCCGAACATGAGACGTAACGCTTCGCAGTTATATTCTGAACATGAGATGTAACGCTTCGCAAATATATTCTGAACATGAGATGTAACGCTTGTTAACAGGATTCCGAACGTTCACCGAGAGAAATATTTTGTTGGTCCGGCTAATATACTGAAAGCAAGTCTCTTTTCTAACCGGACCGACAGGTTTTTCTTTAGGTCAGTAAGAACCTTTTGTGGACTTATAAATGATTACTTCAATAGCGTACGTGGAAGTTGAACTATCGAAATAAACATTCAAATCTTCATTCTTAATCTTCCGAGATGTACCAATAAATCATTTTCCTTCCGGGAAAGTCCATCAAACAGACGATATTTTCGTAAATCTCTCGCCATAAGTGTTTATCTTGGTATCGGTATATGAAGCAATATAAGTTATCCTTCACTGCGATTAATTAATATGCGAAATTGTGAAAAGAGAATCAAAAATGTTCAGCGCAAATCTCATTACGTCGGAGCTTATTTGTTTAACGCTAATCGAATGATTATTCAGCGCGATGAATTTTTGTGTTTAAGTTATCAGACTTATAAGGATGTTCTGGTGAACAATATTATTTAATGTCTGTAGCATTATCAACGATAATTTATAATGTTGACTATGTAGATAATGATATACGACGTACCCATATTTGTTTCAACGTATCGAAATGAACGAACAGAAGAACCTTATCTCTATTCACACTCAATTAAATTGTTACGGAATGGTCTTCAGACGACTTTTGTCAGGCGAAGGGTCAACGAGTGATAACGTGAATAAACTGATAATGAATAAAACGAAAAAAGTAACAAGTTGAGCACAAAATCAGCCGTGTATCGATCTGCATTCTTAAGAGAACCGTCTCATCTGGAAAAGGACATTTAAGAATTTTTATCTTTCATAAGTATTGCTTGAAAAAACGTTGGTGAAGTCAGTCTACTCATGAAGTTGTTGCACTCATAGAGTTGGTCCATTTAAAAAGTCAGGCCATTGATGAAGTAGGTTCATTGATGAAGTTGGTCTATTGATGGAGTTGGACGACTAATGCAGTTGGTCCGTTCAAGGCCCACTGACGACGTCAATGATTTTTGTAAATTATTTCGTTAAGTTGTCCAATGACGACGATTTTCCCCCACATTGCAAGCAGTGAAAGATAATAAAAATGGGAATAAAATATACGGCTGATTATTTTTATTTTTCCTAAACCAGTTTTATCTTCTGAAGAGCGTGCAAATTATATTTTTAGAATTAAAATGTCGGATATTCTGCAAAAACTTTAAAAAAGATACAGTGTTGCTCAACCGTAAAGTCTACGGAAAATACATATTAAAAAAGTATCTCATCACAATGAGCAATGAATAATTGGACGAAGACATTAAACCGTTGGAGGAATGACCAGAATGAAGTGAATTTAATTCGAATGACGAAAAAGCAGAGAAAAATTTCAAGGCGAACCGCAGTCTATTCGTATCACACATACAGTTGATACACACACTGACAAAGCACTTGTAGGTTAATCTCCGGATATACAAGAAACGAAATAAAATGATTCCCGCAGCAATCGCTGAAGTTATCAAGTCTCTCTCTTTTTCGTTTCAATTCACATTCTGTGTTGTGGAATCCAGCGCTATCTTCTATACTGTGACAACAACGACGACGATAGAAACCGAGGGTTTTAATAAAGTCAATCTCGGCCTGATTGGAAGTATCCAATTTGGGGATCGCGGAGGCGCGATGACTCTCCAAGAGGAGTGACATATTTTTACTCCCTTCGTTTTGTCTCCTTCTCTCGCTCACTCTTCCTCTCTGCCTCTCCTCTTTATTCTCTCTTTCCGCTTATCGTCCTTGCTTGGCCCCTTTCTTCATCATGGCTTTGTAAAAATCTTGTAGCACGATATTATGCTCGAAAGATCTTTCGCTGACGTCAGTTCTCACGACGCTGATAAAATGGTGGAACAATAAAGGGGCGTGAAGAGAATGTAAAATGCGAAAGATGAAAGTTACGAGCCGGGCACGCTATAGCCGAGAATACATTTGATGTACAGTGAGAGAGATTTAGATGGTCTTGGTAACTATTCAGTGACAATTACATTATATTGGTTCAGGTGATTCGCTATATTTCATCCAGAATGCACTCTACAACAGATAAAAAAGACATCGTACACGAAAATTGGTTCATCGGCTTGGTCTGAAAGCTACTACAAGTGAAAAATTTTACTTTGTACCTGACACCTGTCTCTTGCACTGTGCATCTCGACGAAATTGCAGGATTATAATGTTTGATATCTACTTAATGAGATATAAGTGCAACAATCTTGAAAGGAAGGCCATCATTTTTTAAAACTAAAAATGTATGACTTATTAGAGGTGATTCGGTCCCCGCATTAATGTATTTCTGATGTTTAGATTCTAGGAGAAAAAATTTTTTAATCAGAATTTTATTGAAAACCCTTTTTCATTACAGAACCATAAGAATAACGAAAAAACTGGATACAAAATATTAGTAGAAATATTTATTCGACGGTATTGCAATAATAACGATTAATTCGGAAGTTGTTGCTTCGAATAGCCGGTTCCGGTTTGCTACAGGGAACATTAGAACTTACCAGTGCGGAGGTGCCATGAGAGTGGCGTCAGTAAGCTCTCACTTTAGTCAGAGAATAACGTGGCTTCCTAGCTAGCCAATGTTACAATGTTATAAGTAAAAGGACAATTAATAGCGTACTTGATATTCTCGACTTTTGCATTATTTCGAGAGCGAAGTTGAAGCCAAGGTGAGAGCAAGGAGAGTGCAAGATGAGAGCAAGGTGAGAGCAAGGTGAGAGCTGACTGACGACATTCGTATCGTAGTCCGTTTTTTTGCACGAACAAATTACATTACAAGGAAATCGAATAATACTAGCAATTCCGTTGATGCTTCCTACTCGGAAATGTACGCAGTAACGAAGAAAGGTCATGATTTACTTTCCCCGCCGAGATTTTCGACTCATACGTCAACAAGATATTTTTATCATGTGCGTCTTACTCTGTTGTCAATACATGGAACGTCAAGTTTGGACTATTAGTTGCATCAGAAATGGAAAAGCTTCCTTACGAAATGGCTCTTGGAATGCCTGAAAGTAGTGGGAATAAAAAAAAAGAGTATAGATAGGAATGTGTTAGCTCTGTATATCGACTTCAGATTCGACAGACTGATGATGCTTGGCACGAGCAAACTCGACGGAAGCGTGCTGCTGTCGTGTGCGCGCATGCAGCGCCGGGTAATAAAGTTCCTACTCTGTCTGGCCCAAAGTAGACGGAATACGAACACAACAAAGATAAAAACTCGGAAAGCTTCACTAGACGCGTAGTTTACATTATTCATTCGATCGAGTTTCGTCACTCATTCAATAGTACCAGTCTCGTAAAATGAAATTGTGTTCCAGCTTACATCATATCGGGCACATCGCTCAACCGTGACCTAAAGTCGTTACAAGCATATTATAATGTCACCATTTTTATGAACTGTCTCGAGATTTATTTTGACGTACCGTAGACAGTTGAATAAAAACTGGATCATGCATATGAGTCATTCCACCAAGTATCAACCTGGCTCTGACCTTTGACCCTTCCGATTAGGTGCATGCATTTTTATATGATTGACATAGCCCTGGAAAGCACAAATTTAAAAAAAAACAGCATTTTTGAACTTCCGATTAAGTCCCCAATTCCTTATACAAATTAGATTAAGGAACCATTAAAAAAATTGCATTTATAATTATCTAGAATTTGTTCGAACGAATTCGTTACCGTTTGAAAATCTGTAAAAATGCTATAACACCTTTTTTTTAATACAAATTTTTGGTTTCCAAGCCGAAATGGGCCGATCATCCCATTGATTTACTGCGGCCTTAAAAAAAAGATAATTAAAGTCAATGTTTTTTTATAAATATTCCTATTTTCGGAATTTGCCATAAAACTATACGGTCCTGAAAATTTGTATGCGTAATGTCAATGGATTGTAAACATGTGTTCGGCATGATAGTAATACATATTTAATCAATTTGTCAGAAATATCGGAGGAGACACGCTGATTAAGATAATAACCAGTACTTTTGTACGACGGAAAAAGTGACTAATATTTAGGTAATTATTGTGTTCATTCCGGTATAGTAAATATTGATTGTCGTGACAGCTCCATATTTTTCGCCGGAGATCATTATTTCAGCAGCACGAGATAGTTAAATCTAGGAAAATGCCATGGATTGAATTCGAGATTAGAAAGAACATCTTTAATTAATTGAAAGCCTCTCACATTTTAGAAAAGTAATGCACTCAACTCCCGTCAAAAGTCTGCATCGTGTGCATAATTGAAAATAATTTCGGATTTTTTAAACCTTCTTTTATAAAAGTATGCAAAGTGTATAAACGAATAAAAATAAAACTGTAGGTTACCCCAAACAGTTTGTGACATAGTCATTTTTCGTTTGTCATCTATTTTTTTCGTTCGTCAAATAGCGCATGTTTTTTCTCTATAATATCAGCGGTCAAAAGAAAAATCTATCAATAAATATCACTAATGTCGATCGGACTCCTTTTTGTCAAATACTTTTGATTTGAACGTCGGTTCCAAATCAGTTGCATAGTAAGTATCGGGTAAACATGCTTCAGAAAGTGAACGGCTCATGTACTCATAACATTTATATGAAAATCAATGTTTTGCGTAGGCATGTATACATATTGAAGCGAGCGAGCGATAAGAGGTCACAATGGACTGCAGATAATACTGTTATGTACACAAATAGACATTTCGAAACTTGAATTGCATCACCACTCTCCGTATTGATTTGTATTCTTAACGGTGAGAAAAATTATCGTTTATTTGTTTTTGATGGCGGAAAGTAAGCTGTGGGAACGATTAGTAGAATGTAAAAGAAAATAAATGAAACCCCGTATATTGCGTCCTTAAAAAATAAGCTTTTCAAGAAATGTTGAATAATGAAGAAGCTATATGTAAGGTTCTAATTTCTTGTCTTAAGCAAATTTGAAAAAATGGAACCGAACGAAATTCGAAGGTTAAGAAATAAATATTGAAAAATCTAAAATTCTCATATAATCCGAACCCTTCTATCGACGCCCCACGTGACAGCGAAAAACGAGAAAAAAAATCAGTTTAATATCGTATGTTGTTCACTTAGGAATCTTAGATTGAAAGACAAAAAGCTATGATAAAATGATAAAGCGTGCATGATTGCATTTGCGATGTTGCCCTTCTGCATTCTTTTTCATAATGGGTCAGTGAAAATGAAAGAAGAAGCAGCAATTCAATAGAGAATGGCTTTCACTTAGAAAATTTAAATTAAAATACAAAATAAATTATAGTTAAATTTGACGGCATTTAAACCATTTCGAAAATAACATATAAAAAATATATAAGGTACGTAAGAAACCGAGAATTTTCGTGGTTCTTAAGTTACAATACGCTTTAACGTTATCGAGATATCACCAAACCAAACATAATATAAGCAAACAGCTTGTCTCGAAAACGGAACACCGTAGGCCCTTGAAATTGTCTACTTTTTCGGAAGAAATATAGTCTTACAAAACCTGAAAATGACGACATTTTTAGGACGCATGAGAAAATCAGATAACCGAATTGGTTGGGGATGTTTCACATTTGAGTCTCCTGACACGAAAATCTCGATAAAAAAATTTTCTAATGAAAAAAATTCTTTCCATACTTCACGCACACTTCGCTCCGCTCGTGTGCGTGGAATAGACACTTTTCGCACTAGTGGCATAAAATTATATATGATACTCGTGCGAGAAACTTTTTCTGATATCGTGTAATCACAATACTCGCCTTCGGCTCGTGCTGCAAACTCACACTCATCGCGTAAAGGTTTCATCGCACTAGTATCGTAATGTATTATTTTTCTGAAAGTTAAAATTTGAAGAAATTTCAACCATATTGCAGATTATGTCAAAACTATCTACGAATTATTGCTAAATAGTAGCGATTAGATAAATTAAATTTGAGCCTGTTATCACGTGTTTAGCCAAAGTTAAGGCAAAACCGTAAATTTTTAAACATTTTGATACACCATAAAATCCAAACCGTTTTTCCTATTTCGGTGAAATTCAATACCCAACAACATGGATAGTACCTGCACGTATAAAGAACTATTTGGCAAAATATCGCCATTTTTACGGATGCTGGAGCGCGCACGTCCGTTTTCGAAAAAATTTAAAAGCTATAAAATGGAAATGTCTGCTTACATTTCGATAAAAATGCTCCAGTGAAAGATGGATTACTGCTTAACTTGTGTACCAGCAAAAATGATATTCTTCATAAATTCGACTTGGAAAATCAGTTTTGAGTCGGTTTTGAAACAACGTACGGAAACACTAACTGCTCCGCATGTTTTCTCGTCACATAGGGAAACACGAACTGTTACGTATGTTTTCAATAAACATACGGAATTTTTCAAAACAAGGGGAAAGGAACGAAGTTTCCTTCTTGACGCAAAATATGAGCCGTGATAATTGAGTTATTTAGAAGGAATTACTGATAGGGGTCAAGAGTCAGGATTTCCAAACCAGGACAAGATTATACGTTCCAAATTCAAGTAATCATAGGAACGTCGTCACAAATTTAATTACAGACAATAAATATTTATAACCAACTTTTATTTTTTTTAGTGATTTCCTTTGGTGCATTTAATTTCTCGTAATATCGAAGAATAAAAAAATTCGATGCGTAATACTGTTATAAATATTCTAAGCTAATCTATGATGCTGAATTTGTATATATTTCATAATATACTTTCATACATTGACTGATGTTTCAGAATTACATTTTGATCTACTAAAACGGGGGATACCATTTGTTAAGCTTGCATGAAATCCAACATTGCTGGAAAATACGCGAGTGGTAATTCCCAAACATAAAAAAAATAGTTAGAAAAAATGTAATCGTTTCCCGACAATTAATGACAATAACGCGGCTCAATTTGTTGTAAAATCATAGTTTTCACAAAATGAGTTCTCCGCAATTATTTGTGGAACATATAATTGTGTGATCATTCTATTGTCCAAATATTGTCTTTTCAAAATTCGATTTTGAATTGTGTAATGTTAATAAAATATATTAAGTACGTTATAATAATTGAATCCAAGATTTAATATAAAGACTGATAATTCTATAAATTTTCTTTAAAACAATATTAATTAATTCAAATACCTTTATTTTCTTTTTCTTATATGTGAAGAGCTAGGTTCACATTTATGGTTTATAAGCCATTTACACCTTGTTACGTGTTAAAATTTATATTTACTGGTGAACCTGCTATTTGTAAAAAGGTCACACCCATCAAATAACTAAATTAATATATAAACAAGTTCAAACATCGAAAAAAAAAAATACCTTATGGTTAAATTTACGTCAGGGTTAGATACAAAAACATACAAATACTTCGTTAAGCAGTTCGGAAGTTTATTCTGTTACGGAATTGAACAGAGGGTGAGAAACACTCGTTTCAGGTGCGTTTTTGAGGTCGCGTTACTGCAGACTGTAAACCTGTCTGAGAGTTCGTTTAGTGATTAAATTCATGGGAACCGAATTCCGGAGCAAAATAAATATAAGGAGAGAAACAAAAAATGTGAGCTCAAGATAGTTAGAGAGAGAAGGAGAGACAGAAAAGCAGATAGTGCACGCTACGAGCACCGACCCAGCCCGCCACGATACTTTTGATTTGACTTCGTTACGTTTGTCTGACGCAACGAATACCAATTCAAGCGCTATGTATCTAGTATAAAAGCGGATGGTCTTGTGAAAGCGACGTCAGTGATCGCGAGGGTTGCCGAGTAGTTCGAGTAACGCACAAGAAAGAAGCCCCAAATAATCGAATTCATATTTTCAAGTCTATTGAGAGTGAACTTCGAGTGTTACATTTTATCAAACCAATTCATTTTCTCGTTACTGTTTGTGTGATCACGCTTTGGATATTCCGACTCATTTTGTTTTATTGAAAAATAATCCTCATCTCGCGTTCGGAAGTAATATGCAAAATTTCAACGATAAATTTAAGATGGATTATTCACATTTCAAAACCGATACGTCAAAGCGCAGGCGATCTGCAGCTACAAGGGAACTTAGTAAGTATGAATTAATATAAATTTATAGAAATTAGAAATTAATATAAAATATTTAAAGTTTTTCTTCAGATACACGTATATTAAATTTAATATACAATTATCACTTCATATAATTGTTGTGTTTATAATACAATTATTGGAATTTTACAACATATCTGTTGATTAGATGAAATTCAATGTACCGTAACTGTACAAGAATTTCCGATACATATATTAATTTTATAAATATTAATTTTAACGGTTTATAATCTAAACTTCGCCAGATAAAAAACGGTATGGCGAGAAAAAAAAAGCGCACAGATAATAATTTTTTTTTCTCTCACAGCAAAGATTGCATACGCAGCGCCGAACAGTGTGATCTCATTGGCTGAGGGAATGCCAAACGAAGAAACCTTTCCCTTCACCGAGATTAAGCTGAAAATGGTGGGCGGCAAGAGTTGCGTGCTGGAGGGCGAAGAATTAGCGGCAGCTCTGCAGTATATACCGAGTCAGGGTTATCCGCCGCTACTTCAGGCAGTCCGAGAATTTCAGAAACGAGCTCACGCGCCGCCTTCTTGGGAGAGCCGTGACGTCGTGATCGTTTCCGGTGGCCAGGATGGACTTAGCAAAGCCCTGGAGGCAATTATTGGTCCAGGCGATCCGATTTTGGTTCAGGATCCTTATTATCCCGGTGCTGGCGTAGTGGTAAGTCATTTTTCAAAACGAGAGTAAAAAATAAAACAAGAAAATTTGGAAATTCGCGTCACGACGGAAAACATTTAAAAATAAAACAATTTTATGTCTTTAGTATAAAATAAAAAGAATGTTGTAACACATCACCTTCCAAAGTTACTCTGTTTGTCGGTTGCATAAATAATTCATCATTATTTTTAAATAATTATCTCTATAAATAAGAATTTTTATAAACGTTTTTTTTGAAACTAAAGAAGTTACTATTTTCTTGATTCATTAGCTTCAAATAACCACGAATAAAATATAGTAGAGAATGAACACCGAAGATATTTATTAACTTACTCTGTTACTTTTCTTTTATCACATCTTGCAATGAATTATTATTATTCTGTTTTTTAATTTGTTCAAATGTTTCTACAATCAAATCATGTTTGACGAACACTGCCGGTAAAACGTTAACGGGGAATCGAGACAAATTTAATAGCAGTACTTTAGGCATCCTAAAAACATTATTAATATCAAAGTATTTACGGAATAAATAAACAATTCGAGAGTTGAAAGGTAATCGGACATTACAACCCGGACACTGAGAAGATATTGCATGGTGTTTTTAATTGTAGAGGTAGTAAGGCAAAATATGCAACACATGGATAATTTAATTGATTATAATATTTCACATTCGTTGATTCGAGAAATTTATAGGGATGATAGTAGAACAATGCCAACTTGTTTCTCATTTTTTAAATAATATTTTAAAAAACATTCGCGGTCCTATAGACCTTTGAATAAAACTCCGTTATTCAATATTATTTACAAACTGTGATATAGTCGGAATCTTATCCCAAACAGAATAGCTAAGTTTGTGTTAACGGGTGAATGGATCTTGGCAATGCAACGTGCAAGAAAACGGCAAAAGCTAGTTTTTTTAAAATTGTATACAAGCAACATATTTCTCCGAATTAAATATTCAATTATCTTATGCCACGAATTCATTATAAGATTTTATAACGATTATCCACTATTGTCAAAAATCATATTTTTTAACCCTCGGAACGACCTCTACAATTACTTCGATTCGACAGAGATCCCGAGTTTCTTCTTAAACACCATACTGCCGAAGTGCGTGAAGGCTGTAAAAAAATGTCGCATCTTTCATTTGGACTTTAAATTCAGATGCTTTAAAATGCATCAATCTCGGCGCTCATTTGAACCACGTGTTCTTATTTGATGCCTCACGCTAATATGGAGAAAGGGAATTCAATATTTTTTCATTTAACGACCACGATGAAACAGTCGAACGTGCTTTTCTTGAACATTTATAATTTAGAATATCAGTTAAATAAAAGTTGGTCCGACGAAACAGTTTGAACGTCTACAGAAACAAGATTCCGCTACTTAATGTACGAACTGTTTTCGAGATGACATTTTCAAATAACAGTAAAAAATGAAATTTATCCGTGAAATGTGTTACTTATTCAAAAAACTGTCTTTTTAAAATACATTTGTATTGTGTGAGATTGAAAAAATCAATTCTTGTACACTTTATTACGAGCGTGGTTGCCACAAAATTATTCGTAAACAAATAAAACAAGATTGTGACTGCACGCGCGAAGTCATACTTTTTTGACTCACTGAAAATTAATACGTACATCAAACATTGAATCAATGAAAAATTACCTTTTTTCTTCGCACTTACCGTGTTCAATTGAGTTTTGTGATAACGCACGTGGCAATGTTTGGAGTACAAATATATGCCAATCAAAATTTTTTTTACAAATTCTTCTTATCTGGAATGCTAAAAATGAGCACATTCAAATAAATTCCTGCATATCATTATAATTACAGATATCGCCGCATCAGGCAGAAATCATGCCTGTGCCTCAAGACGCGTTCGGTATAGACCCGGAGATCCTCCGTGACATCCTGCAGAGCCGAGAAGCATCTGGAAAAAAAATGCCAAAACTGTTGTACATTAATCCAACGGGTGCTAATCCTACTGGCGTAGTTTTTCCTCTAGAGAGAAGAAAGGCAATATACAGAATCGCGTGCGATTACAATTTCCTTATTCTCGACGATGACCCTTATCACTTCATGTATTTTACTGAGGTAAATATGCATATATACATATTTCTTATAACAAACTTCAATCTACTTTTAACCTGGGTAATTGAGATTCCGAAATTATATCCTATCAATACGAAAACTGACACTTTTCTGAACGTTTAAATTTGTATTTTGTATTATTTAACCAAAATAAACAATTAGATTTCGGCAAGAATGAGCGTTTATTCAATAAAAATAAATTCCAGGCACTTTAATGACTGAATAATGGAAGATTTCTATTAAATATTAGGTCATAGCAAAACAATAAATATTTGAGTAAGAAAGCTTAATTGTTTTGTTTTGCCTTACAATTACCAATGCTTGTTTATTTGAGAAGTATTAAGAATCTATATGAATTGAACGAATGCCAGATTTCGGTAATTTATGTAAACGAACACCTGAATATATGAATAAATGGATCTAATAACTTATATTTCATTGCAGAAACAACCGAAATCCTTCCTCTCGCTTGACGTTGAAGGCAGAGTGATACGATTAGATTCAATGTCGAAAGTCGTGAGCAGCGGTCTCAGGATAGGATTTATCACCGCTGCGGCTCCACTTGTAGCGAGTATAGAGCTGCACATGCAAAGTAGTCACTTGCACGCGCCAACCCTTTCCCAGGTACGTTTATCTTTTTTACTGCCTACTCATAACAGAAGCTTTGTTTTGGCTAAATTACTGCTTTTTCATATTAGATTCAAATATTCTAAAACATCGAAAAAAGTCGTCCAGACAAAATGTTCGGATGGGTGTGTATGTCTGTGTGTGCGTGCGTATGTCAGACATGCAAAATTCACACGACTGTGTCTTAAAAACGTCTCTAACAATCAAGCTAAAATTCGGCTCACTGGTACATTATTTCAGATCTTATTTCTTTATTGAGAAAAAGAAAGTAATAAAAAATGACGGTTGGTATTATATTTGAGCGGTATCCGTGAAGTTGTTCAGTTTTTACAGAATAAAAATTTTTCGTTCTAAGTTAAATAGACTTCGACCCGCCCTGTTCAAATTCTTTAAAAAGATTAATATCCAGCTGTAGTGGATAGCGAATGTGGTAAAGATCGGTAAAAAGGTCTCTAAGATTTTAAATTGTCAAAAAATTAACGTTATTATTTAAATTTGAATCAACTTGGACTAATTCAGCTTAAATTTTATACGAGATACCGGATTTAGATTCGATTCACGTACAGATTAGCAGAAAAAGCATTTTAGTTAAAAAATTTTCCCTAATTGGCAAAGACAGCACTAAGCAGATAACGTTGATTTGATAAGTGATTTAAGAAATCATGCCCGCGCCTATCTCATTATAAAGATCATCTACGAATAACACTTATACTATCAAAATAATACGAAAAATGACGCAACTCATCATCCAGGCGTTCCAGCTCGTGATAAGCTTGTAATATTGATACCGAGAGTGTATAAGAATATCAAGAAAAAAAGTGCGATTTCTGACTCAGCTTTGATACAAGTTGGCCAGAGTCAAGACGCTGACGCTAATAGGCATCATTACTGTAGATATGAACGAGAGGGATCGCGTGTTAAGGAAATAAAACCGCGAAAAAGAGAACTGAAAGTGAGGGGAACTCTGACCGTGGCGCGTGTCTGAGCATTATCACTTCTCTCGGGGGCTCGAGAGGTCATTTCAAATTTTTTTTTAAATTCGAACACTGATCCGAGTATCAGTACATATGCTGATAACAGGGCGCATATGCTGCTATTTCTCAACTGTTCACAAGTTCGTGAACAGTAGATGAATGAGTTATAGGGTCGTCAAATATTATGAGTTGAACTTCCGATATAGCATGGGATATTTATTGTGTATCCATTTTAGTTCCATAATCTAAAGAATATATTTTCTATGGATATTTATGCAGCATACACACGCACATATATAAATGCAGACATGTCCAAGCCACGTTCTATGCACATACTTCAATCATTCGAATGTCAATATCGAATACTAATATATGCGTGAGATATGCCATGTATATGCATCCATGAACAAAGTAAAAATTCAAACGTTTGCAACTTTGCTAAAATTGGGAAAGTGCAAATTTGATTTCTTAAGAATATACCTCACAAACTTTGTAGCGTTTTTTTAACTTCGCAACAAGATAATTTGAAAAAAGAAACAACCTCATAATAAATAGCTGAAGCATTCATTTCGAATGATACTCATAACTCAATTCATTGACACAGAGAAACGGTTCAATAGTTTTATCCAAACGGTTTCCTGTTCGAAAGAAACACTACACTAGATTGCATCAGGTTCAACGACGTCAGCGCGATAGCGATCCTAGCATACGTTGTGACCTCAAAAATGATCGTAAAACTATAAGAAGACCCCAGAAACGACCGGTCGTTTTGTGCCAAAAAAAACCATGCGAACGACCTCAAATCGACCAGTATAGTTGGTTTCTTAATTAGCAACCGTAAAAATGCCTCGAAGATCGCCCATTCAGAAAATTGTAAGGATCGTCATTATGTCAATTAGCGACCGCAAACGACGACGAAAAGCGACCATCCAGAAAAATCGTAAGTCTGGCCGCTTTTAAGGTCGTTTTGCGGTCGCTAATTAAGAAATCAACTATAGTGGCTGTTTCGAGGTCGTCCGCATGGTTAATTTCTGGCGTAAAACGACCGGTCGTTTTTTAGGGTGACAAGACGATTGTGTAATCTGCTTGGGAATACGTTGTGTCTACAGAACCCGAATCTACACATCACCGACTTTACACCGTCGACTCTACACAACATCAATTCTACATATAGCTCGATGCATCACAATGACAACAGTCGCAATGTTTAACTATACATATAACTCTGCACTTGCCTAAATTCAACACAAACCCATGTCCATACAGACAGGAACTCTCAACAACACGACTGTCACGATCAAAATTCACAACGGCTGTTCTACACAGGCACAATTGTCACGAGCTAAATTCCCATCGGTTATACTTCACAATAGCAAAATTGTAAAATTGTAAAAAGTTAAAATTATCACGAGCTAAATTCACAACGACAATACTCTTCAGAGTTCCGATTCTACACTGCTACCGACTCACAACCAATCAACGTCCGCCGTTCAAGCATTCCAACTAATCAGCGCACTATGATTGGTTGTGAGTTCGTGCGCCCTGGTGGGCAATACGGCGTTTCTACGGAACCCCATTCTACACAACGGTGATTCGACACACGGCGCGATTCAACACAAACACAACTGACGCAATATTCAACTGTACACGTAATCATCTTTGCACATGCCTAAATTCAACACAACTCCATTTCTGCACAGACACAAACTCTCAACAACAACACGGTCACACACTAAATTCACAACGGTAATACGCTATACAGCCTTGATTTTAGGGAGAAACAGTTTTCGAGAATCAAATTTACCACAGTGCCGATTCAACTCATCACCGATTTTACACCGGTACCAACGCTCCCCTTGTAAAGATAATTGATAGAAAATTATTCCAAGAATTCTATCGTTTCGAATACGGACTTTCGTTCATGAGTTTACGAAGTACTATCATAAATTTACGATCCAAATCCTATATGTTTCCTTCATATCCTACAATATTATCATAAATGATATCGTTTTGTATTAAATCCAATAATAGAAGGATACGATACTACGTATGCATCTATGAAGTCATATTCCAAGAGTAAAAAAAAAAAGAAAAAACAAATCGACCGATAATCATGATTCTTGTTTGGTCATCCATCTTTGTAGTGATCGCGACCCAAGCTACTCAACTTTTATGTTGTCTGATGTCCGGCCCGACTATTTTATCCAAATTTGTTGTTATAAGATAAGCCGTATTAATATTATATAAGCCACTTCACGAACTGATGTACCTGATGTAACGAATGTAGTAACACAGCAAACTAAGCAGTTTTTCTAGCATTTTTCTGACTAAATTATTTACATTAACTTTCTAGAAATGCTTCATGTATACATTCTTTCCGAAAGTTCTATTTTATCCGAATTTGAATACTTGCGATACGAAAAAAATCTACTGACCAATCAACCATATCAAAGACGCTTATAAACGCGTTTATTTAGGACGATAATAGTTCGAACGATTTTTTGAAAAATCAGTTTCAAAAAAATTTGTCAAGTTCTTGAAATACTTAATTTTCCGTCTTATGAGATGAATTCACTTACTTTTCTGAATGCATATCATGTTTTAATAACTTACTTCGCTACATTTTTATTTTGAGAAATAGCTTGAACGTTGTAAGTCATTAATATGTTCATGTAAGAAAGTTTTATATTATAATATAGATAGATTATAATAATTCTTTCAGTCTGAACACATACGACTTATTCCGATATACTTTTTATAAATATAAGACGATATAACATCATAGGATCACTCCGTTAGCACCTCTTTGATTGCGAATGATTCATGTTAAATCATAGATTCACGATATAACACGATTTATCACAAACAGATAAGAATTTATAAGTGAAGACGTAAATTCAATACATTATAAATCCGTTGGTGAACCATTCTTACTGATAACGTATCTATCGTATTGAAACCATAGAAAGCAAAAACGAAAGGAAACTAATGGCGATTCAATTTCGATAAATTTTTCAAACTCCGAATAGATAGAGACGATAACACACGATTGAATCCCATTCAAGTCTATCGATCTGTATCAGTCTCCGCATCATATTTTTACCAGGGTCATCCAATCATAGAGCGCCGATGACTTAGAATGCTTGAATAGCGTACGTACATCAAGCGGCTTATTGGTTTGAAGAAAACTGTCATTCATTTAATGTCACTACATTTAATTGAATTTCACATTATCCAAAAAAAACAAAGATAATTGGATTCAAATGTATTATTTCAATGCCGGCAATGGAATATTTTATAGGTTGAGATTTCAACGAGATTTCTTAAAATAAATTATATGGATGACTATCAAGGAAAATGCCATAGGCAATTTCAGTAGCATAAGTAACCTGTATCTAAGTATTATGTCATTTAAAATCATTTTAAGATCAATTGATCAAAAAATTAAATAACGTTTTACAACAAAAAGATAAACAATCCTGCGGTTATATGCTCCAGTAGATGAAACATCGTAATACCTTTGAAGTTGTCAGTTCCAATATAATCTACAACGAATTTGTAAATTTGTCTGTTGTCTAGGTCATTATGTACAAGCTCATGAAAATCTGGGGATACCAGGGCATGATGGACCATTTCAGGTGGATAAGGGCTTTCTACAAAGAGCGACGCGACGTAATGGTCAAGCTTGCGGACAAACATTTGCGAGGTAATGATTTTAGCGGCTCATTATAAATGATTCGGAAATTGTCCTGATTAAGGATTCAGTGATAACTCTTATGTGTGTTTATAAATAAAGGTCTGGCGGACATTGCGGTACCCAGTGCCGGTTTCTTCCTTTGGATCAAAGTACGGGGTATCAGAGATACCTGGAAAATGGTCATGCAGCGAGGAGTGACGAATGGAGTACTTGTCGCTCCGGGGGCTGCATTCATGGCCGACCCTTCGAAACCTTGTAACGCCATCAGAGCCAGTTTTGCCAAAGCTACATATGAAGAAATGGACCTGGTAAGTTAGAAATCTACATTACCAACAAGCGTTTTAGTTTATATCTGCATTGTTCCCTGCTGATCATCCGTAGTTATGATAACCGAAAGTAAAACGGAACTTTTGTTTACCTAATGTTGGATGCATTACGCATAAGACTGATTGTTTGAAATATTTCCGAATCTAGCTTTGCGAGAAAATCGGTTTTTCTGTAATAAATCGATAAGCTTCCTTGATGTACGGAAACAAGGATTTCATGCACTCAGAAAAGTTACGATAGGCCTGACAAGTATTAAGTGATAACTATTGAGTGTGTACTCTTGGTATTATTTTTACCAGAGCTTGTAATTGTGAGCATCCTTTAGTTTTGAAAAATATAACAGTTTGCGTTTATGAAAAGAGTTATTGGAATTAATACATATATGGTTTTATATGGTATAGGATATAATTTGTTATTATCACTATTATCACTTTGAAATGATACGAATTAATTAAAGGTAAAATTATTGGGCGTAGTACCTCAACGATTGTCGGTTTTCAAATTTTTTAAAATATATCTACGATTAGCAGTTCATTCAAAGCCATGAGTAAACGTATCCAGATCACTGATTTTTGTTGCATCCGAGTAATCAATGTCTACAGCAGCTGCAAACGGTTATCCAGTCTTATCAATGATCGATAATAGGCATAAGGATATAGATATTTTAAGATATTTTTCTGTTATTCAACGAGAATTTTTTATCTACATTACAGGCATTAGATCGATTAGCGCTCTTGATAAGAGAAGAATTGGCGGCCAATGATTTAAAACTAAATGGCAACACGTAGACGTCATCGAATATCGATGATTACCGCCCAGCAAAGAATGCACGCTGAGTAAATGCTGTATTTTCCTGGGTAACGAAAACAAAAACTCACATGGTCTGGAAGACCGCGACGCTGCCGACAAATGGCAAGTTCCCACAGAGAGCCGGTCGACGGGATCGTACCGACTGACGCTAAGGGACTTGAAACGCAGCAGGGAGTGATACAATCTATTGCAAGCAACACTAGTAATAGAAATGCATACACCTGACTTGTAACGCTACCTCCAAAAGTCTGGAATCGAACCACGATGTCGGAAATGTAGAAAATGCAGAGCTGCGTTATTTTAATAATCATATGAGAGTGCAGGAAACGTTTTTACAAGACGTTCATAGGAATAGCATTCAATTTGTAATCCCCTACGTGGCCAACGATTATATATTCTACATGAGATAGAACAAAAAGGCATTAGTGGATTCAAGGAAAATACGATAAAGCGAAATGTTAGCATTTAGTATTATTCGGGATAAGATTCATAATTAAGACATGATTTTTGTAATAAATGACTAAATTTGTGAATAACGGATTAAAGTTTGAAAATTTATGTCATAAAACAATAAAAAAATTGTTACATATGTATTTGCCCTCATTCATTCAGCTGCAGTTTAAGTTTATGAAAAAACCTTTCCCCTCCGCCAATCCCTGATATTAAAAAATATTAGACAACTCGATGCGAATTAGATTATATAACAATATTCAGGTCATGAAATTAAATTAAAAACCAATGTCTATATGGCCGATATAATGAGAATTCGGAATCTTTATGCGTTGGAATTTCGAGTTGCTGATTTCATTGATTTTTCGTACTATCGAAATGTCGATTTACTCACTTTATTTATTTCTATCATCCTGCATTATTCATTTTAGTAACAGATGCGCAAAAAGTTCTCCTTCCATGCCTGTATCGCGTTTTCTCGGTTAGGTATGGATTATCGCTACTTTCCTGTACAAGTTCACCACACTACAAGCATGAAAAGACACCCTTTTGCGCACTTGTTGAAAAAGTAGTATGCGATATATGTACGAAATAGCGAATTTCCTACGGCGGTTAAGAAGTCCACGGGGGAAACTGGTTAGTTGCGAAAACCAATCTATAAATGCTTGGAACGGTAGACGTATATTGGTTGGCATTACCAATCGGTTGGTTGGCATTACCAAGCGATTGGTTGGCATTACCAATCGGTTGGTTGGCATTACTAATCGGTCGGTTGACATTACCAATCGGACGGTCGGAGACCAATCGGTTGGTTCTTACACACAATAACTTACTGCCGCATATTCTATCATGCCCGTTGATTTCCACGTATCAATTCCGTGGTCCTTATAACTACATCCTTTTCACCATGTGGACAGCATTCGTCTCTAACTCGCACTTCGCAGAGCCCTCGCTTTTGGCTCGTGCGCCCAACTTCACAACTCTCGGCGAAAAGTCCACTTTTTCGCACTAATACTACAAAGTCCCATTGTATACTATTGTAGAAACGTAAACTTTTGGCGAAAGCTATGAAGCTGTCGTTAAGGAGTAAGTGAAGACGACTGTGCAACTTCACAATTGATGCCGAAAGATGCGCTACTTCGGGTGAGTATCACATAATATTTTATACTACAGTGTGCGTAAAGTGGCTACTTCACGCACACTTCACTTCGTTTGCGTGCGTGAAATTGGCACTTCTCGCACTAGTGACATAATAGTATATTAGGATACGAGTGCGATGAAATTTGAATATGAATTTGAATATTTTCCTGACGAGGGTGAGTTTGCAGCACGAGCCGAATGCGAATGTTGCACTCAAACGAGTTGAGAAAAAGTTTCTCGCACGAGTTTCGTAACAATTTTATTTCACTAGTGAGAGAAGTAAGCACTTCTCGCATGGAGTTGCATAAAATTGTATACGATACTCCTGCGAGAAACTTTTTCTGATCTCGTGTGTTTACAACACTTACCTTCGGCACGTGCTGCAAACTTACACTCGTGGCGAAAAAGGTTCATCGCACTGGTATGATACCAGTGCGATGAACATAATTTACTATTACTTCACTCAGTATGACAACAGACGTATCACACTCGCATAGCGTACGTAAGACTATATTTTCTCTTCTCGAAAAGTCGAATTTCGTACAGTACCCGTTGGAAAACCTTCTTTCCGGGTCGTCTTATTCAAACTCTCGTCTCTCGCTTGTGCCTCAAATTTACACTCATGAGTAAAAACTTTTCTGCACTCGTGTCGTGATATTCTACGCTATAATGAATAGACGGAAACATAAGCTCTTAGTGCTTATAAAAAATAGCGATAGGAAGCCAAAAATGAACGAGATGAGTGTGCGAGAAAGCATCGATACCGACGTAAGCTTCCGGAAAAGTAATTAAATATAGTTATCGCACCTCGTGCTACAAAGCGCTGCTTTCGCTTTCACTTTACAAGCGAAACAAACGAAACTATTGATACTCTTAGATGTGAGTATTCTTTCCTAGAAAAATTTATTATTCACAAGTCGCAATCAGTCGCAATTAGTCACAATCATTAATTGCAATTATTCACAAATTAGTCTTTACTAAATTTCCCCTACTGCGTTCGAAGTTCTTCGATCACTAATATTCGGATTTTGAAATGTATTTAGGCTGCTTGTCAATAATCCTCTGATCAATATTCTGTCTTCTGAATTGCCCTTAATCTTTCATATTTATTAATCAGAAACATTTATGTTTCCATTTATAAAATTCCGGTACCTAAGGTTTTCAAAAATTTCCAGTTGCCAAAAAAATAAATCAAATATTAATCTTCTTTCGTTTATATTAGAGGAATTTTCAAAATCTTGACTCATTGTTAAGGGTTTCAAAATGGGTTCTGTTTTTCCAACATGATAAATGTCTGGAAAATATTTTCTCTGCACTCAGGCTTTTACATTGTTTTTTTTTATCTGACAATTGGAACTGCACAATCAAATAAAGTAACGGGTACATCTGAGCCGAATTCTCTTTCATCGGTTTTCTAATATTACGTCCAGCATTAAGCATATATAATAAGCGTGCTAACATTGTAAAGGCCCGTATGCATTTACATGGCATGAATGCATGTATGTACACGTATACAGTCATGTTTACACATAAATAAATGTGTATACATACACGGATAACCGGATGTACAGACTCAGCATAACGCCGTGGAGAGATCATGCCGCTATGATGGGCTGTTTGTTGTAAATATAAAGAAGAGGTAGAAGTGGAAGCGGAGAACCCAAGCGCGTGCGCTTCCAAGAGAACTCGTGTCGGGCCAAGCGAGAGGGTAGCACGGCAAAAGACAGTGAGGGCGAAACGGTACAAACGCTGTAGAGGAAAGTGAGACAGTGCGAGACGAACCAGACTCTCTCGCTTAACGCTAAACATCTTAACTAGCAATTAATTTGGTGGAATTAATTTAATCTGCCGCAATATAAACAGACGAGATCCGTCCTGTGGCTTTACACGTTTCACTAGACTATACCTCCAGCATAGTTCGGCAATCTCTGCAATACACAATTCTACATTACAGGATTCTTGAAAAAAAAAAATTATTGTCGGAAATAATTTATCCTGGATCTTAAACACGGAAAATTAAAAAACCACTTAACACTCGTATTTTTGTTGGATTTCAATGAGTAACGGTTGTTGAATAAATAATTTTTTAAGATACATTTTTATCTTTTAGGTGGCAAGGAATATTTAAAAAGGGCTTAATATTCATAATTTACAAATCTACATAAAAGAACTCTCGATCACTATTTGCAAAAGTATTTGATGTAAGAAAAAAATTTTGATTGTCACTTGAAGTTCGTTTAAGAATGAAAATTTACGTAACACGCTATTTGTTCAATTCGGATCAGTAAATATTATTACTTCAATAAATAGTTTTCCTTGTTTTGAGTAACTAAAAAAACAACTTAATTTCGGCGAACTGTTATGTGACGAAGAATGGTGAAATTCGAACTCCTATGATATCCGAATCTTCTACTAATCTTCACGAAATTATGTAGGTATAGGATCGCTGAACATTGTTTTATATACCTATAAAATTTCGGCCTGTTAGATCAAGTAAAAGTTGATGCAATAAGCTCACATTTTCGAAAATGTTAATACGTCATGAAATCTAAACCACTTCGCCGATTTTACCCAAACTTAATGCCAGAGGTGCATCACCGCATTCACATTATGTTCCAAATCGATAGCAAAAAATTGTTGTTGTCCAAGTAATAACAGACATTTCCCAAAATCCCAACAATCCCCTAAAATCGAAATGCATAAATCGATTTTTATAAAAATTCAAATTTAGAATACATCAGACAGCATTGTATAAGTCATTCATATTCGATCTGATTCAGTCAAGTAGTTCACGAGTTACGGTCTTCTAAATTACAACGCTTCATGACACACGTACATATGGACGCCATTTAGAAAAACTAAATTACTTTTCTGGACGTTTCAGGTCGTTTTCAATATAATGACATGGATGTTTTAGAAACAATTTTTTTTTTCCATGAAAAACAAAGTCTTGAAAAAAAGAATTTCATCTTAACTTGATTTATTAATAAATAAACTACTTGATGCTCTGCTTTTAGCGCTATCTGATCCCGTGAAGGTTTTTGCTTGAATAAGTAATTTTGTATGATATGTATTTTTATTTCTAGTAGGCAAAAAAGGTTCACGATGGCCCGAATATTGCAAGCATTTGTCGACATGGAGGAAAACAGTCGAGGAAAAGGAGAATTGCTATTGTATCACTGCATTTTTTTCCAGGAGAGAATAAAAGAAGGTGCAATGATAGACTTAGTGTTATTGCTCTGGCAGTGGTGATGGTTGCGTTGGTGTATTTGAGGCTGCGTGAGCTTCGTGCGAGGAAGGTACCGTCGCTTAAATCCCTCGGCTACCTCGAAGATATAGTGTATATTAAAAGACGTTTCGGGGGTTGCTCTTGGGGAGTCCTGAGTCGGGGTATGGCCGATCATACGAATGGCCACATTTTCCCAAGTCTCTTCTTTTCTTTTCCGCGGATTTGTAAAACAACCAGCACCACTTTCCTTCCAATACAGTGGCACTCTCTCCGCATCAATGTTGTTTCAGCTTAAGGTTCGTTGGTGCAATTTTTTTTTCGTATGTACTTAAAAAGTTGAACTGAAAATTCAATGGTAGAAATAGTCATCATATCATCGAATTGTCAACGAATGAACGCTTACGGATGTTCTGTTTAAGTAAAACCATTGCTATATTTTTATACATCAAATAATCGTTGTTGTTTTTATATATTTATTTATATTACTAATTCATTTTACGAAATGTGTATTGGACCCAAAGATGTAATTATAGTAATGGATTTCTAAAAATCTTGACT
Source organism: Tromatobia lineatoria (assembly GCA_949699805.1). Taxonomy (NCBI): domain Eukaryota; kingdom Metazoa; phylum Arthropoda; class Insecta; order Hymenoptera; family Ichneumonidae; genus Tromatobia; species Tromatobia lineatoria. The sequence continues at coordinate 13,421,502 of OX453042.1, read as the reverse complement.
GACTAACATTTATTTTAGAATATGTATGGTCTTGTTGACTGTTTTGGAAGAATAATCTGTAATTGTTAACTGTATTTCAAGAAAGGTAAATTTCTTTGGTTTAAAAAAAACGCTTCTCGAATAAACTGCGGATATATGTATCAATGGTGAGGGTTTCAACATAAAAGCTGTTTATTAATGGAGCATTTTTCATTGGGTTTGATCTTGACTCTGAATTTGTATAGCGTCGAAGAAAGAGAATATTGAGTCTCTCGACATAAAAGAAAAAGACTTCATATTCACTATATTCACACAAATAACTAAAAATTACGTTGAGGTAGAAAAATTTCGTTTTTTTTTAGGATGAATAGTGGAATGAAAAAAATTAACCCCATTTATTTATTTATATTGAGTTTATATAACAAAGTGCAGATATGTAGAAAATTGGTGAATATAAAAATAATTGAACCGAAAAATTCTCCTAAGCCCTAAAAAAATCTATCGATGTTGACCGATGACTTCACAAGTGCACTCACGTTATATCCAGTATTTCTAAATTGAATTGTGACGAAAAATGAGTTTTTCCGATTTTTATTAGAATGCATCAAAAATACATTCGAAGCAATATAAATCGGATTCGAGCATTCATCCGCGAAGTGAGAAAATTTTCAAGATACGGGATTGGCTGAACTTCCTGAGCCACTGATAGAATCTATTTCAAGAAATGCCTCTCCCTCAGCAATATGAAGCGAGCCGAAGCGGAATAATATGAAGAAAAAAAAGTGAATAAATGCAAAAAGTTGGAAGAACGACGAAGTGGAGAAAATTGTTCGAAAGGCACCTGAAGAAAAAGTCCAAGAAGAGGTAAAAACAGTGAAAGAAAGCTTGAAGAAGGAAAGGACGGATGGGAAGACCGAGTGGAAGAAGTGGCGTGGCTTCCAGTTCGCCCTTAACACGAGCTCTTTGACAGTGTTGGTAGATCCATCCTTTTTTATCCCTTCTCTTCGTTTCATCTTTGTCCTATCTCTCAGTTCGCAATAGTGGAGAGCTGCAAGGGTATTATTCCCCAGGGCTGACTGAGACAGAGACCGCAGCTTCATGGACGCCAGTACGGTATGTCCAAAAACGTTGAGATGGTATATGGCCACGGTGAGAGTGCGTCAGGGCGGAAGTGGGGCGTAGGGAAGTCACTGGTAGACAGTGGGAGGAAGACAGAAGACGAGAAATGTGGAGCGCGAAGAAGGGAGACGGGGATGGTGAAGCCAGTGGCACTTCGCAAGGGCGCGAGCGAGGTGAGCGAAGAGCCGAGGGGTTCGCGGTGGTGGTCGACGGCGAGGGCGTGTGCCGGAGGGGTAGTGCAGTTTCGTGTTGGCATTACTCTTGATTTCCGTGGTGACGTCGCTACCTCGCGTTGTACCTCTACAAACCTACCCCCATTGCCACGGCTGCTACCCCATGTCTTGTGTTTTCCCGTTTCTCCGTCCCTATGCTTCTGTCTGAGTGTGTGTGTGTGTGTGTGTGTGTGGGCATGTAGGATATATATCTATAGTATAGTAGGTATGTGTATATTCGTACATGGATACGTATACTGCAACCGCGTGCGCTGTATCGTATTGTGAAATATACGAATGTAGGTATATATCGTATGTATCGTATGGCGGCAAAGATGGGGCAACATGGGTAATGTTTGTCGAGAGCTTCTGGTCGCCGATGCCGAATGGCTGAGCCTTTTTAACTTGGGATTCTAATGTATGAAAGTAAATCGTTATGGGACTGGGGGCGGAGCAATCATCAGTTACAGTGTTATTCTATTAAGGTTGAATTTCTTTGCATCGTTAACTCAATCGTCTTTGTGTTTTAAATTATGAAAAATTCCGTCCACTCGCGTACGGATCGCCACGGGCAGGTTTCGGATAGGAGCATTGGAACCTCTTATCGCTGTGGAGTTCCCAATGAGCCCTAATTCTAATTTCTACATACCCGTGCAGAAATTAGTACGGGCGTCCGCAACTAAGTACGGGCCCTTTATAAGCTTATTCGTGGAAGCCAGAGATAGGAATCCCGTCTTGGACCCTACGGGGCCCAACAAAAATCGCAACAGCCTAATTTCCGGGTGCTCTCAAGGAAGCTCGAATCTTGGTCCCTACATGGCTCATCGAAACGTCCATAACACAATTAATGGGCACTATCGTGGCAGCCATACTTCGGTGCTAATCCTTAGCCTCACTGGGTCCTGCGAATTTTAATGTTAGACATAATTCTCGTATTACAGTAGAAGAAGAATTATAGGGCCCGGAGAAGGTGTAGAAATCCAAAGATCCAAAAATCTTTGTTAATTAAAAGATCGTTAAGCGTGCGTTAAGCTTCAAAATAATTTTTAAGTATTTCTTTTATCGACAATAATGCTAATTTTATCCTTTTTATTATCTAATTTTTTTACGAATACGTGAAAATACATGCTGTGCAACCATCCGTAAGAAGTACGGGAAAAAGTCATTAATTTAAGAAAAAGATTTTCTATAATTAAAGACTAAATAGTTATTCAACAAATTGTTACGGTGCATACAAATTAAGCCTTAACATCTCGTGATTTTTATGTTACAATAAACTTAAGGTACACAGAAATTGTGGTGATCATTGAAAATGAGCACCATTTTACTGTGAAAAAAGTAAGACTTGTACGCCACCTCTCGGCAACCTACTTTTTTCCGGTCATTCGGACTACGTCTCCAAACAAATATTTATTCATTTCTACGTTAAATTCATTATCTCGTTTAATTTGTTACTTACATTGTTAATAAAGGTTTATTTCTCGAACGAAATCAAAAAGATCAATCCAAATGATCGCGCGCAAGCCGAGCAGACGTTTCGAGCGCCGCGCGCAATCATTCGCATGTGCCACGGTATATAGTACCTTGGCCAGCCACGAGATGGTTACAGAGCCACAGCGCTACTCGCAAGTACCGAGTCTCCCAGTCTGGTATATAAGTCCGAGCCGCAGAATCCCAAGGAGTCTTCTGCCGCAATTCGTTTGCCATCCTCACGGTCAACAAAATTTCCACCATTTCTTGTCGACTTCCTTCGCGTTTAATCTTCGCATATTAATCCGTTCTTTATATAATAGTTTTTTTTTTTTTTTTCAAAAAATATTTATAGTGTTTTTTTTTTATTTTGAAAATATATACGGTATTTGTACGGTGTCTTTCCAAGAACCATATTACCGTAAACAAAGTAAGAAAATAGATCAGGACCTGTACGGAGCCTCACTAGATTTTCGGAAAATAGTCATGAGTTCCTGTACTGGCGCCACACATTTTATCATATACAGGCCTAAGAGTTGAAAGTCTGACCGGCCAATACACGCTGTAGTTCGATTATAACGTTTGATTATAACGGCCCAATATGTAGCCGTAAGTAAAATTCTGCACCGGTAGTCTAAGTGCCCTCTTAGTATGACTGCCCTCTTAGGCACTGGATATTGTAAATAGCCTCATGAGGCTGAGCCGGTCTTACTAGTGGGAAGTGCCTCGATGACCGCCTTCTCAGGCCCAGATTAGTGGCCTCACGAGCCCCGGCACAGGCAATGATTATGCTAGGTAAGAGAGCTACGGTTACCTTGTGACACTGGCAAGCGTGTTATTCACGCGCATATACTTCGCAATTGCTTTGCGAAGTATATGCGCTTACCTTTTGTCGCTGGGTACACGCGTTGTATGTTTGATAACGATACCTTGTAACCAAAAAGTGGTTTTTAGCACTTTAAAATTTTATAATATATCTTCCTCTGTGATACGTATAATCGAAATATATAGGTATGTATTTATAGTTTAGCGTACTATTACATGCACTTTGAAGTAGTTATAAATCGGTAAAGGTAGTAACGTTGTGGGACAAGTCCACGAAGTATGTGATTCCCGACAAATGTGAAGTTTAAATCACACGAGTCGTGAATCACCCAAGCGCACGCGTCCCACATACAATTTTTTTAAATATAAGCGTACAATAAGTTGCCCCGGTGTGGTCAAGCGGAAAAGCAGTGGTGGGAGGTTGGCGACCCCCCCGCCTCCCCCCTGACCTCACTGAACAATTACACTTTTATTATATCGCATGCAAATAAATAATAGTACATTTTACACAAATATTGTATCTCTTTGTTAATTCATAAATACATAGTACATGAAGCTTGTCCCTGTCAGCGTTTTATTCTTTATCACCGATGAAGTTAGTTAGTTAGATGAACAATTTAATGCCCAACCGAATGAATATGATGTCCAGCCGTTTTCGAAATTTACTTAGCAATTATGTGCCGGTGTCACAAGATAGCCGTTTTTGCCCTTTTCTGAATATGTATTTCGTCTCAGGCCTCGCTAGTTGTAGGTGCTCCTATGACCGTTCCCTCAGACTCCGATTATTCTCAGGGGCTTTTTGAAATCCCTAATTGTTATGAGTGACTCTATAAGGTTCTGATACTGATTATTCTATAACAAATATCCCCATTAACGCGCCGGAAGTCCCTGAGTATTGTAAATCGTTTTAATAGTATATTGTGCACCGAGGGTGGAAAGTTGAACATTCCTGGTAAATGTGTCAGGTGTAGGCTGAAAGTAGGCTGAAAGAGTCAAAGGGTTCAAAGCACTTCGGTTCTTTTCCCCTGCGGAGAGTCGCAGCCAACACATAAGTTGGAATGTCAATTCTACCCGCTCGGCACATACGATTTTTTCACACACCTGTCATGGAATGTTCGATCGCGACTTCGGAAACCGAGGACGCGCCCTGGAAAACTAAAACCTATAGCAAGATAAGGACGGTTGCAGGGACACAAGACGCAGGGAGTCCGGGCCCTCCCCTCGGTTCCAGTTATGAAAATTGGTTAATAATATTTTCAAACGTAACCCGTGTATACTAATGTATTTTCGGAGAATATGGTAAGTTCAGTGGAACCGGATACCCGCTTCGGGCTCGAAGCTCGAGTGATTTACCGGCGTACGGAAACATGTGGCGCTAGTGTCGACACGCAAAAATACAAATACGAATGTATTATACCTATATTTCCAATGAATACAATCAAAATTTCGCTTCTTTGCAATACTGATTCAAATGGAACAGAAAGCTCGAGACGACAAATCTCATAATATTCTCTTATTAGGAAAGAAAGTAAGTCCCTAAAGCGGAAAGTAACTTCCCAGAGAGCAAAGTACTCGATTTTGCCCCAATCACCGTCGCACAATATACTATTATTTCTCTAGCACGCATAAATTCTGCGCATCGTCCTTAACTATATTTGCGAACGTCTAGAAACTCTACGTGTAATTAATTTTTTATCAGTATAGTAAGTGAATACTAATGAATTCTATATCCGCAAACATTACTTTTATGTTTCTACCTTTTAAACAAATATAGACACAACTGATTACTATATCGTCAAGCAATGAGTCATTGCTGCGATTAAGCAAATTCAGGACAGTTACGATACGCCTATGTGTCACCTCACATATTTTCTGAGAGTCGCACTTATATCCTCAGCTCCATTTCTCTCCGTGTATTACATTACAGCTCTACCATATAATTCAACACCCCCAAATTACAATTCCACCGCTGGTAAAGTTTACAAAACTGTTTCTCGTGATGATTCAAGGAATCAAATGGTGGTGATCTCATTTTTTAGTACAAAAAAAAATTATGTATGTATAAATAGCCATTCCTAAATCACGTGCGTCACCTTTTTTTCTATTTAAATTACACAACATATAGAATAACAAACTCTCGCATTCGATTAGAAAAATTTCATGTATTCCGTTATACCCCACCAGTTTATATGTACGTTGCACTCCGTATTACAATGTGTGGATACACGCTAGTATATACCTGCCTATATGTCCGACACGATACAATGTATATACATACGTTTCAGTAGCGGACTATCCAAGAGATAGATCCTCGCCTCGACTCTCGCCTAGCTTGAATCTCGGCTTTCTCGAGCTTCTCTATGCTTCTCACCGAATCCCAGTTCTCTCTGCCCTCTCTTACTAAAACACCGCCAACGGTTCACGACATCCTTGTCTCGACTACCTCTGTCCATTATATCTCTGTCCTTGCGTTGTGTCTCTAACTCGCTCGCGCCATCCTTCCTTCCGTACACTAATGTAACTTCCCCCTGAGTATAGCTATATAAACCTGGAACCATATTCTCCCACTGCTTCACCACATATGCCGGTGAGCCGGGCGAAAACCAGCGTGAGTGGCGAGACCAGAAGCGGATCAGTCCACGTCTACTCTTTTGGATCAACTCTGGACTTCGTGGATGTATGTATTTACCGTATGTACGAGAGACAGGGGTCTCTCAATAAAGGCTGAAATATGGTAGAGGCCATAACAATAGATATAAGAAATGTCAACGAATTCACGTATGTGCACGAAAGAAAATTAGCTTAGTTGAGACTATTAAGTTGTTGGTTAAATGTGCACCGGTCGATTAATTGCCTAGGGTTAAGTATGAATTGGTTGTAATGAATAACTTCGTTAGTCTGACTAAGCGATCATTTGACACATATTTAGCTAATATATTGGTTATCACAATAGAGTTGTTTTATTTTTGGTAACGGTTCTCTTAACACTTTCTCTTCAGATGAAGTGTCACCTGCAACGCTATTTTCTGTTGGAAGGAGTGTCACTTCCACCGATCATTTCTCTAAAGAGAAACTGTTACTTCCTCTGCCGATTTTTCTCAAGAGAAAGGGTCTCTTCTTCCGCCAGATGCTGTTAGAAGAGGATGTGTTACTTCTCCCGCCATTTTGTTTGAAGGGAAGTGTCACTTTTCTCACCATTTTGCTTTGAGAGAATGTTCCATTTACCCGCCACTACATCTCACGAGGAAGTGTCACTCCCCACCACTTTCTCTTCTGAGGAAGTGTCACTCCCCACCACTTTCTCTTCTGAGGAAGTGTCAGTCCCCACCACTTTCTCTTCTGAGGAAGTGTCACTTCACTCACCACTTTCTCTCGCGAGGTAGTGTCACTTCACCCAGCACTCACTCTTAGAAAGTAGTGTCACTTCCCCTAACGCTTTCTCTTATGTTGAAGTATCACTCTACCTACTAGTTTCTCTTGTGAGGAAGTGCCACTCTCCCTACCACTTTTTCTTATGAGGAAGGATCAATTTCCTTATGACTTTCAAAGTTTTAAAACCGATATGTTCCAAACGACTTGATAAATAGGACCCAAATGTTCAGAACATATGCATATTTATGGTAAAAATGGGTTATGTTTCTGATTCCTGAATGTTTGAGAACGTTTCTTTCAGAGAAACGAAAAACGAAAACTGAGGTTATTCAGGAGAAAACCAGACCTATAGACTTTTACATTGAGCGAAGAAATTCCCACGTACGTACTTTCCTATACACCGAAGAATGTACGGGCATCTGTATCTGCTGCGGAGCCATCGGAAGTTAGGTTAGCGTAGCGAAGTGCGGGAAGGAAGTGATAGGAGAAAAAATGGATTGGCTTGTATTACCCTCGACATACGCTAAAACATGAGAAAATAAATAAAAACTAATAACTAAAGATAGTTATGTAATTATCAATAAATCGACCGTAGGAAAAACGAAAATATATCGACTTCTCACTATCTTTTGCGAGTTGTGTATTGAACAATATCCACCTTAGGCCTTTTTAAGTTGCAATCATTTGACGAGATGTCTAGACTCACCTATTCTTCAGTAGGGACTTTGCTTAACAACAGTTACAGAAGCCATGGTTACACGAAAAAAAACGGCTTCGTTGCACGGAATAAAAAAAGTAGTTGGATAATCCAATTAATGGGTCCTGACGACCACTTGCAGGCGTTGATATATTTTCGAGAATTCAGTGGGTTATGACAACTGCTCATTGGTTATATAAACTAGTCATTGGTTGTAGAAACTACCCGTTGGTCATGCCAACCGCTGGTTGGTTGCGCCATCTGAAGGCTGTTCGTAATAACAACCCGGCGATTGGTTACAGGAACCAACTCTTTCGTCCTTCGTACTATTTATCCATAACCAATCGCGATTACATCATGGCACAGATTGAGTTAGTTGCTGCAACTGATTTGCTATAGAGCATATGCTGGAGATGATTCTCCCAACTACTTTTTTTCCGTGTGGGCTAACCAACTATTTATTAGTTAAGTGGAACCGTACTGCCACGACCATCGTATTTATCGGTATAACGAACTGGTATTGGTCACATTTAATATTTAGACTCACCTAACTCGAATAGGTCTCACAACGAATTTTATCTGTAGTCTAACTAAGTAAGATAGTTGGGGATTTCAAAAGTAGTTAGCCCAACTAACTACTCATTCGAGCAACAACACAGAGCCAATCAAGAAATCGTTTGTCTCTCAAATCACTAAGTCACTTTGTTGAGACCAACTCTTATTTCGTTATCGCAACGAAGTCATTTTTTTCCGTGTAGTATATGCATTTATTTTTATGTCTACATTATATTTTGTCGTTGCGGATAACTCAATAAAAATAGTCGTATGGGGAAAAAAATTAATGTCCATGTCAATAGTCACCAGGATTCTATTATTTTTCAAGCATACCAAAATGAAATGGTAACAATTTTGCAATCGTTTTTGAAACGGTCAATATTTTTTTTCAAAACGATTCCTAACTGTCGTCATAATAAATTATGAAAGATTGCACGGCTGGCAAATGTGAATCTCAATGGAAAATTAGTGAACAGTGAATAGTCAACGATCTGGGAATCGAATAAGGAAAATTATTCATAAGCCATTGCTAATTGAACGTCAGTTGTTCTCTTCTCCGCCCTCAGTACGATCAAGACAAGAGTCAGCGCCAGCTCATATTTATAGCATTATGACCAACATGAACTCTCACGTCATTGACGATTCATAGAGCTCAACGACTGGTCGAGGTTCCATTGAATCACCAGTGAAGTTTAAACGAGTCCGAGGTCCTCTATATGTGATATTCGAGACACATAGATGATTACCATTGCAGATATGAGCTTAGTCCAGCATTAAATATATATGTATAACTGCATAGAGTAGAGTTCTTCTCAAATAAATATCGAACTAGGTGCTTCACACTATTTTCCAAACCATTAACTATTTATTTATATAAGTTCGATTAGCTCATCGAGATAGTATTTTCACCCAAATTACCAATCGTACAATGATACCGAACTGAACAACAGCGGCTGCGATTCTGTCTAACCGATAAATAATGTCACAATTTGCAAAGAATTCAGATTTTTTCCTTTTTTTTAAGTAAACTTTTTCCACAGAAAATGTCTAACTTTTTCAAAATACTCCTTTTTCTGTTATGACATTATGGAGTGAACCCTCTCAAATAATTAGTGGTATTCTCATGATATGCTTACCAGTCATTACACGTGTTGCCATATTCACACTTTATTACCATAGGTAGCAAAAAAAGAGTTCGCAATGGATGTCGGAAAATAATTGAAAAATTAGGACAGTAAACATTTTTGTGAAACGTGCCATTTTAATAATTATAGCATCGAACGCATACCCTGCAAAATTTCCTTGTAGTATTACATCATTTTTATAATAACTTAATGACTTTTTTTGGAACCCCAAATTTTTCAATAAAATGAATGTTTAACACTGGTGCTTCAATGCTGTTGTAGGTGACAATGGCAATAAGAGAAATATTTGCATTCACTGTGTACGGATATTTTCAACCTGAAATATCTTTACCTATGCTTCTACACTTAGTTTTTCTATCTTTGTCTCTACTGTAACACAGCAAAAAAATTACTAAAAATGTACAATATCGATAATGGGAGTTTTTATATCCAGTATATTAAATTTTGCATGAAACTGTGATGTACACTTCGTATTTCATGTCCAAAATCTTGCAATTACCTAAATCCTCACAATACATGTTTTATTTTCTACAGAACTACTTTTATTCTTAAGTTTTGATTCAACTTTACCGCAAGTTAATTTTTCAACACACTTGTACATTCAATTTCAACAAAAATATTCACTTTATCCGCCGATATCAGTTAGTGCCATTTTTCATATCGAACGAAGTTTTTTAAAACTCATAAGCAATATAGTTCATTTTTCTAAAAATTTTACTTTCTTCTCCTGGTTGCGATGATTCCTTTGAATCCGTAATTGCTCTCTGCGCTTGATACGGTTAATGCTGTCCACCAATGGTTACAACAAGTCGAATGGTTGCGCCCATCTACGAGAAAGAAAGCTGCAAGGGAGAACTTCACAAATTGCCTCCTTATTATTTTTGGTCTTTTTTACGAGGCTGCTTCTATGAAGAAGGTAATCGTTTTTGGCTTTCTCATGGGAACTTTGTAAAAAAAATTCATATAATGAGAACGCAATTTGCAAAGTTCTACTTTGCCGGTTTTTTCAAATGAATGTTAAAGTTCAAAAAAATCTGAGCAATATAACAAATTATGACGGAAGTGCGTACCTATCATAGCTGATTATTACTGATTTCATGGATAAAATTCAAGTTTGCTATCTTATGTTTTGCTAAAGTTAATGCTATAAGATCATTTTTTCTGAAAAAATTTGAACTACATTGCAGATTATGACAAAACTGTGTACTAATTATCGCTAAATAGTACCGACTTCATGTATAGAATTTCAGTTCGTTTTCGCTTGTTTGAGTGGAGTTCGGACAAGAGCGTGAAGTTTTCGAAAATTTCAAAACCCTATAAAAACCGAGCCACTTATCTAAATTAGCAAGAATTTTTTTGCAGGATATCGCAATTTTTTTCAAGAGCTAGGACGCGCACGTATTTTTTTTTAATAATTGAAAATGCTATAAAACCAAGGTTTCTGGATACATTTCGAAAAAAAAGATTCTATGCAAAAACAAACTACTGCTCCACTTGCGTGCTAAATTTTAGCTCCATCGGCTTAACCGTTCTTGAGTTATAAGTGGTTGAAATTTCGAAGTCTTGCACATACACACACAACACACGGACAATTTTTCTAAACTCCTTTTCCCGATGTTCTAGACCATTCTGAGTATCCTAACATGAAAATCTCGAAAAAGTTTTTCATAAAAACGAAGCTTCCTTTATGAGGTAGCAAAAAATTTGTCCCTCAGGTGAATATGTATCTATTGTCTTCCCGCGAAGTGGTTAGAAATTGACGATTGATGTCACCTGTGATTGTGGTCATCGTTCCGTTTGGACTAAATACACACACGTCACAATCGCCGAATTTCAGTCCTTGCCATAGAATAAATTATTCGTCATATGGACGACGGACATCCAAGGGTCAAGCTGCAAATCAGAAGCATTTACGCGAGACATGACTGTATTATTGCTAGCACTTGGCCGTCTCGAATCATAGTATGACATATACCAATAGACTAGAAGCACGATTCGGTTCTGTCACGATGGTTGTCGAGACCTAATCGAAAATCCGATTCTGAACTCGACGTGCGAACGAATAGGACAGACATCAGTATAGATATTAGTACAGTGAGGTGCCATTGGTGAGGTGGCTGTTTTCGCGGCAATGATGCCGCCGAGCAATATCAGCGAGCCGCCCAATTGCCCAGTAAATATCGGCGCTGCTGTGGGCTGCGACGTATACTTCCCAACCCCGCTTACCCAGGTTATATAACCCAGGGCTCTGCCGAGCCGTAAACCAAGACATTAAATTTTATAATATTGCACGCTGTGCGCGCTCCCGCGCATCTCTCGTTCTCCTATACACGGGCTTCTCGGTGGGCTCGACCCCTCGAATCCCTCGGCCCTCAACCCCCGACGTACCTACTCTGCTCCCGACGCTACTGCCGCCGCTCGTGCTTTTATTGGCTATTTACAGAGGGAATGGCTTCTAAATTAACTGCAGACTGCCGGATCACTTCCTATTCCGAAGCGCGCAAAGCTTCCAACCTCCTTGCTCACCCTTTGGAGGCGCATGCCCGCGGAAAAGGCTGCGGACGGGATCATCCCGATTTCCGCCGATCCGCAAAACGCTCTTATTTTATACTCGCCTTAATTTTTTTAACATAGAGTAAGTAGCCCACGTCAATGTCTCTAAAGAGGAGTATTAATGCTCGCAAACTTCCTTGAGAAACCGTCGAATTAGTGCAAACACTCATAATGTCTATAAAGTTTCAGCGATCTATATATGAAGAGCGAATGTATATTTTTATCTATTGTTGAAATAGTGTTAATATTGCGTTATTTGCGAGCCTGACTGAAAAAATTATTAGGTCAACAGTTCTTTTCGCTGAGACAACAACCCTTCTTGTTGAAGATTTGCTATATAAGCGAAATTGTTTTCTACGTGCGTGATTGTAACTATATGCTCACCTGTATTCAAAGGCTTAGGCCGAAAGGGGTATTAATGCCTAATATGTCTAACCAGATTTCGATTTAATCTGGACCCCGTATTTATGTTTATTTGATATCAAACTGGACAAGACTCTAGTTGGGCAGCTGGATGTCGGATCAGAGCATTTTCAGGTTTTACTTATGAATGGCCGATGAGGCTATAGCGTCTCTACCGGATCTAGGCTACACTGCAAAAACAGTGTTCACTAAAAACTATCGGCGTGTTTCTAAATATTGGATTGAATTTCTTAATGATACTTTGAGATGACCAATTATAGGTAAATTTGAGATGGTTGGAAAAAGAGTTGCTGAATTGATAGAAACAACTCCATATTTCATACACGCTAAGAAGTAATTAGTTGCCCAACTAATTGGAATGACTAAATACGCTCCAAGCGACTGAATTGGTCGGGTTAAACAATCTCTTGGCTCCCCTGAGAAACTATTTGGTTGTATTACCAAATTCGTTGGTTGTCAGCCAATTGATCTGTTGACTTAACCAACAGAATTGTCACTCCGGGTAACCAATTTGATTCCGCAACCAACTTGCTCATCGACCCAACCTATTTTACTGGTTGGAGCCGATCTGGCCATTGCTTTTTTCCATGTATACTTTACATTAGTTCTGAAGAGGGTCTAAATTTTAACTTGGGAAGATACACAGAGTTGTCACGAATGCCTCACTTTGCTGATATATTGCCGGATTCATTAGTCATTACTTTGCGAATCAGTAATGGTCCGAGATGCATTAGTTATTCGAGGAGTAATGAGTACACTGTAAAAAATGCAAGTGAAATTCATATACAAAGGGATATGAGATTTACGAATCAGGTCTATGACTTCCATTTTGATATACTTTTATTGTGAATTTGATAATCGTATATGAGATCTATGATACCAGTATTTGAAAATTACAGTACGTGTGCATCGATTGAACTGTTAATAGACCCGTGAACGAAACTTAGTATACATTTTAGGACACTTCATAACCAAGCTAAAATTTAATGCATAGTAAATATAGGCTTCCAGTTCTTGGAGTTTTCTAGTCTTCATTTGACAGAAAATGTACCAGTGCTTCTGAAAAATATTAATACACGTAATTTCCCCGAGTATATGAAATTTTAAAATCCTGTAGATTAATTAGGAAATAACATACGCCGAGTGGTAAGTTCACCGACAGGTATAAGAAATTCAAAAGTAGACCCCCTCTCTTCTGCCACGGGGAACCCGACTCAACTCCGCTAGATGGCGAACTACGGACTATCGTACGTCACCAGCCGTCCATGTACTGACGTGGAGTTTTCATACTGTTGTTCATGAGGGTCTCATTAGTAACTCAGTAAAATACAGCCACCTGTATAGGCTAGGATTACCGAAGTTACCTTGTGCCCTCATGCAAATGCAATACAGTGCTGCATTAGCATGAGTCGCTGCGGACAACACTCTCAAGAGCCTCTCTCATGGAAAGAAGTGAGGAGCAACGTACAAGCCAGAATAAGACATACTCAGGAAGATTTCAATGAAAAAAGAAATAAAGCAATACTTCATCTTTACTTCACATAGGTTATACAATCCAGCGCAGGTACAGTAAATTCCAAGTACAATAGTCTATTACTTCCTATGCACACCGCTTGCGATTGTACGGGAGAGTTTGGAAAATCAAAAGCTAAGTGGTTCGTAATATTCAAAACCGATTGCTTATTTTGACTATACCAGTATTGTATTTGTCAATGACGAATGTATCTGAAAATTAATATACGGTATATGCATTGAAGCTTTAAAAACCGGTATATTGATTTCCAATCGAACATTTTTTACAGTGTAAAGGATCGGAGTTACATTACTTATTCGAGAAGTAATGGGTGATGGATCTGCGTTACATTTTTTATTCGAGAAGTAATGGGTAATGGATCTGCGTTACATTTTTTATTCCAGAATAGATGGGTAATGGATCTGAGTTACATTACTTATTTGAAAAGTAATGGGTGGTGAAACTGAGTGACATCACTTATTATTAAAAAAATAATAGGTAATATATCTGTGTTGATTTGCTAACCTTTTCGGAAAGCAAAAGCCGTTGTTAAGATTGATATCCCGAGGACTTTCGTTCTCCATGTTGATATCTCCATGATTTCCGGTATCCAGGTCGATATTCCCATGGCACTTGGGGTCTAGGTCGATATCCTCGTGGGTTTCGGTCACCGGGTTGATATCCCGGTTGTTTTCGGTGTTCAGGTTGATATCTCTATGACTTTTGGTGTGTAGATCGCGTAGGCGGAAGGAACCCCTAGAAAAAAATCCCTGGAAAAAATCTTGAGTCAACAAGAATATCACGATTGGACCGTTAGAGAAGCTTTGTTTTTATAAAAATACGATTTACTAGGTGCCTACAACAATCTCGAATAGTTAACGTGAAAGCGAAAAGTGAGTTGGCGCAACTCTTTAGTGAGTTCATCCAACTAATCAGTAAGATCGCGCAAGTAATTTAAAGCAACGCAACTAGCGTTCACAGCAAAACATTTTTCCTTTTAATCAAAACGTGCGATAATCAAAGTGTCTCGAACAATTATTTTCGTGCAGTTTTGCATATTATCAGACACAAACATTTTTTGCAAAAAATGATATCGATAGACATTTTTTGCGAAGACATGCTATCAGTGGACATGTTTTGCATAGAAATGCTATCCATATACATGTTTTGCATAGAAATGCTATCAATAGACACTTTTTCAAAGAACCGTGATCAGTAGACAGGATCCCACACTCATATTAGAATGCACTATTCGACAGATGAAATGAGGCCTCGAACACTATAACCTCAAGTCGTCTTAATGTTATCAACCGTCATCTCAGACTGAATTAATAATATCAACTGTAATCCTGAACCGTATCAATTTAATCAAGTATAACGTCAAGCTGCATTAATTTTATCGACCATATGTCAATTCATTGCACTTTTTATAAATACGCACAATTTCTACTGATAGCCGGGTCACATGTGTTCTGTTTGGCAAGTGAGTTGTGCTAACTCAACGGTGGATTTTATCCAACTGTAATAGATGATCACTGCAACCCAGCCTGTGCAACTAACTAAAAGTAATTGTCTCAACTCGCAAAATTCGGAGTCGTACGGGCTTACGCAAGATGAGTTTATTCCTGCAACAACGCAATTTAAGTAATAATGTCTTAATGTGAATTTTGGCATATCCCGAAATACCAGCGCCAGGTCGATATCTCCATGGCTTTCGGTGTCCAGATCGGATCACCACGGATCACAAAGTCGATATCTCCATGTAATTGGTATCCAGGTCAATTTCTCTATAGTTCATAGTGACCAGATTGAAATCTTCATAAATTTTAATGTCCAAGTGTATTTTTTAACTGCTTTGACAACCGGACACAAGAAGATGGAGGATATCGATCCGAAACCCGAAAGTCATGGAGATATCGACCTGATCACCGAGAGCCATGAACATATCGACCTGGACACCAAATGCCATGGGGATATTGGCCTAGATACTGAAAGCCATGGGATTATATCGACCTAGTCAACGAAAATCATCGGGCTATCGACCTGGACACCGAAAGCTCTGGGGTTATCGACCTTGACAACAAAAAAAGAAACATTACTGCTTGAATAAGTATCGTACTCAGTTATGTATCAGTAATGGGTAATGTATTTGAGTTACATTACTTATCCGTAAAATAATCCGTAATGGATCTAGATTTCGATTATCTATTTTTTTTTTTTTTTTAATAAATAATACAGTTCCAATTTCGAGGTAAGCTCAGGAGGGTTTTTATCTAGCTCCCCCCATGAACAAAATGTATGCTCGAATATAATATCGAAAAGTTTATATTTTATATACCAACTATACTTTGGACGAAAAATTTGATATATGGTATACTAGTTCATACATATTTTTGGGATATAAAATGTATCGTTTTTATATTCGTGTTTTTATATTTTATGAGTTGATGCATTTTTTATATACTACTAATGTACAAAATAATATACTTTACGTATATTAGCCAGATACATGTATGGATATCCAAATAAATACATTTTTCGTGTATTTGCCAGATGTACTAACGATTGTATAAATAGAGTACTTTAATGTACGTTTGGACGAAATATTGGATATTGCCAAGTATATAAGCAGTATATAAGAAAAATACCACGTACATTATTCATATATTTTTCGATATGTCGAAAAATGTACTTTGCTAGCATACTTTTTTTCCATGGGGGTCCCCCCTAACTTCCCTCTATATCCCTCCCGGCCCTCACTTCGCAAAGCTTACTTCCAATGCGTCCGCAGCCGACTTAGTTATACTGTACCGCATTTGTCACGGGCACGGGGAAACTGCGGAATCCGTACCAGTACAGACGGCCGTATATTCTTCTGACTTTCCGATGTATACACGGAAGTAACTTATTTATATACACCGAGACCGGTCAGAAGTACTGACCTTCGCTCAACTGGTTGATTAGCCAGGAGGTGCACGTCTAAGCAGTCACCCATTCAAGTTATAGCCGCAAACAGTGCTGCTCAAATCGGGGGATCGCCAGAGCCGTTCACCGACCGCACAATCACCAGTGTCGGTGGTAATAAATAATGCCTTACTCCTACATTACAAATTTTACAACATTGATCAGACAGGTATATCCGGCCACATACGGCACTAGATGGATCTGGACTAAATCCGTTATCGTTATCATCCCTTTTCCGTTTTGATGTGGCAACTAAAGAAAGTGATTGAATACTTATATATAGCTGAGGTAGCGAGTTCTTCGGGAAGGATATACCACGTTTCTTCAAGTGATCTGCATTTTAAGGTTCATCACTTATAAAATCGACCTTTTTTTTACCATTCAATGATATCCGAATAAAATATTGCCTGACCGGGTTATATTTAAAGTTAATAAATCTTATTAGTAATACGAAGACCCAAGCGGATACAAATAATTATGACACAATTGAATTTAACGAATTCTGACATCTCATGGCTTATTTTCGGCGTGTGATTTGATAGGTCAGGTAACAAATATTTTTCTTTACGAGTGGTATAATTACACTTCTATGTTATAGGAAGTGACTTTTTTTGGAATTTAATTTGTTACTATGTATAGCCAATATCGACGCTGCGATGTTCGCCATTTACGAAACCGCTTGCTTCTGCAGCAGAAGTTCCAGAGAGAATTATTTAATTTTCACGGCTCGAAACGTATATCGGTGCTGACAACGCCGGTGCGCCAAGTAAATTTCATATCTCAATTAGTTTCCGCTGCCACGCGCCGGCACGTGTGGGCTATTGGGAGTTCGCCACCCGTCGCCCCCGTAAACATCGTACGAAACGCTCTCGTAGGGGCGTAATTCAAACGCAAATACATGAAGTTGTAGATGGGTGACCCACGGTGCGCACACAACATTACAGCAGTACATAACATCCTTTTATTGGTCCCGTCGCTACAACGAATAAACATCTTTCTGTTATGCACGGATCTCATGTTCGTGCTTCCCAACTGGTACGTTAATCGAATGTGACAGACTGAAATGACAGTAGCAAATTTCACGATAAGCACATGAGATGCGAGGAGAAATATTTCGAATATCTGCAGCACTTGAAGGGTTCGCAATTTAAATTCTCCGAATAAAATGATATTGATTTTTTGCAATATGCAAAGAGGAAAATGCTGCAACGATACTTGCGCGTTGCCTCATTTATATTGTCCGCAGTACACGCGAACGCTTCTACAAATATTTTTTTGTGACACGTGCAACCAAAGTGGCGAATTTCGTATTAATTTTGCAAGGTGAAGCGACGCATGCCGCAGCGATATCGGGAAAACAAAATCGTGCATGCGCAGTCGTCATCTTACTCACTTTCTTCCCTAGAGCGGAATTTCGTTCAATTTTGTTTCTCTCTGGCGGGACGAAAGCGATCATGTCGACATGGTCAACAGTTCTCGTAGTGAGGCTATGTCCAGAATAGTTCTCAGCTGACTTTGCAATGCGTATTTCTCATTGTGAGTCAAAGTCGATTGTTGTCTAGGTCAAACAGCAAAAAAAAAGAATTAGTTCTATCGAAACGTCGAGTACACCGCCGAAGATAGAAGAAATCGCGAAGAACGTAATTGACGGTTTGCTACCAGAAAAATCAAGAGAAAGGCCCCTTGAGACTCAAAAAATCGGCAGCCCTTCTACCCCGCACATTTCTTGTCACCACAGCACAGATCCACCACATGCGTTTCTCCACAGTGCCGATACTACACACCAGTTTTCCCTCACATTTCTAATCCTGACGCGCTTTTTCCTCCACATGTCGTTCCTACACATTTCAATCCAACACATTCTTTACTACACAATGCGATACCCCATAGGGGCAATGCAAGACTTTTCAGTTCCACACAACCGATCCAACAAAAACTTTTCCAACACCTTTCGTTCCTACACATTAACTCTGTCGATATCAATCGAAGAGAATATCGCGTGTCGGTAAGGTAGAACTCCGAGCAGGCAGTGGTTCTCACGGGAATCCGTATTGACGACCGCTATACGTATTGACGTCCGCCATACGGACTCGCCTGAAAACCACTGCCTGCTCAGAGTTCTACCTTACCGACACGCAATACTCTCTTCGATTGATATCGACAGAGTTAATGTTTAGGAGCGGAAGGTGTTGGACATTTTTTTGTTGGATCGGTTGTGTGGGACTGAAACGTCTTGTAATGCCCCTGTGGGGTATCGCATTGTGTAGTAAAGAATGTGTTGGATTGAAATGTGTAGGAACGACATGTAGAGGAAAAACCGCATGAAGATTAGAAATGTGAGGGAAAACTGGCGTGTAATATCGGCACTGTGGAGAAACGCATGTGGTGGATCTGGGCTGTGGTGACAAGAAATGTGCGGGATAGAAGGGCTGTCAAAAAATCTTGAGTGTAGTAGATGGTTTTATGCCGAACACACATCCAAAATTTGTTATACGCTGCGCATTTTTCAAAATAAGAAAAATAAAAATCAAAATAAATAAAAAATCTGAAAAAATTCGTATGCATTCAAACAAATTAACATATCATTGTCATTAAATAAAGTTAGGTTGACTGATTGTTTGTTCAAGAATTACGTTTTTCACCAACTTGTTAATAACATTTTGGGATTATTATTATGCGAAATCAATCTTTTTATCACGTTTTATATGCATTATTCTTTTCCGATTTTTATCCCATCGGGAAGTGATCGAAATTGTCTCTGAAACTCACTTTTGGTGGG
The DNA here is from genome assembly GCA_949699805.1 of Tromatobia lineatoria. Taxonomy (NCBI): domain Eukaryota; kingdom Metazoa; phylum Arthropoda; class Insecta; order Hymenoptera; family Ichneumonidae; genus Tromatobia; species Tromatobia lineatoria. Next base: position 13,401,896 of record OX453042.1, on the reverse strand, counting down.
ACTGTACGTATCATGCATCCGTAAGTACAATATACTATTTTTTCGAATGCCACACAATATTACGACACTGAATTTTTTTTCGCAATTTTGGTGTGAATATCTTATAAATTTTTAATGACTGCGAAAACTCAAAATTCGGAAAAATGTGCATGCGCGTTCAACACAATTAAAATATCTATAAATCGAGAACCATTCCAGTGTCAAACTGCTCAGGCTTGTAAAGTAATATCACCTCTCCATTGACGATAATTTTTTTCAATTTGATATAACGTATTGCGAATTAATTATTTTCAAATCGACGTCAGTTATTATTTTTGCAAGTTTTGATATATCGGTGTAAACGTTGTATTAAATTGCAGTCAAAGCTGGGAAAATGTTCGAATTTGATGGGAACTAAATTTTTTGTAAAATTTACATTCGTGCTACAACTTTCATTAACTTTGACCACTTGATCTAACATTTTCTACTAAAACAAACTAATATACAGTTTTGATCGGTATCAAAGTCTGTCAGGATCAGGACATCGATCAGGATGTCAAGCCCCAAATTAAAACATTGCTCGCTGTTTTCTTTAAGAAATTTAGCGAAGTGAACAAAGCTTTCTGATACTTGCTCGTAGAAGATCTTTGTGCATTCTCTTGCATTGGGCGAAGGGAACAATTTGCAAGTTTCGCGTTCTAAATTGTGTTCAACGAGTTTTCACAGCAATCATAAAAAATGATGCTGCTTTTTCGAAGGAATTTAGCTATTATGAAAAATTAAAAACACGGTAATTGATGGAGGAAAAAAACTTATATTCCGGAACTCATGAACCACAGAAAAAATTTATTATCTGAAGTCATAAATACTACTTTCTGTTGAGGTTGAAATTTTTTTTCACCAAATGAATGAGATTTGACGATGTTAAGAAATTTAAATATCGGAAGAGTAGGCAGTATGTAATTTTTTTTGTAAACATATCAACGTTATCGTACAATTTCAAGACACTGAGATTTTTTAAACTACTTTTCATTGATATTGTAATATTTTCGATCAAGCATAAGGATCACCTCAGCTAATCGAGTTTCTATACAATTATACCGAATTTTTATCAGTTTGCAGATCTAAGTATGTTAAATGTATATATACATATTTATTTCTCAAAAAAAATTATAAGGGGGCTTTTCGAATATTCGCATATTTCAGCATAATGAAGGATATGTAGTTACATAATTGCAAAATGAGAATGCTTCTTATGTATTTAATAAGGTTTCAAATAAAGATTTCTTAAATAAAGTGTATCATTGACTGATTTTTTGTCGTAAAACTTTTTTTAGGTGTCTGGATCCCCTTAAGGACGGTATAAGTAGGGTACAAAGATCGATTTTGAATCGCGTGAATAGCGATAAGTCAACCTCAATGCACCCTACCGTGTTCACATCATGGTTGGGGAGTGGGGATGCATGCTATGGGGTGGGTGCGGTACACGATTACCCGAGACATATGTTTGTAGGGCTTTGGTAATATATACATAGTTCCTTGGACGTATCTCTCCTACTCTTTCTCTCTTTCTCCCTCGTTGTACAACATATTAACGGCTTAGGACGCGGTAAGCCTTTTATATTACATTTTTCCCTCTATGGGGTCAGCTAATCCGACAACGATGAAGCAACGAGGGCACAGCATCTATACTGCACTGCAGTCAAGAAGAGCCTTATGTTTCACGAAGGGGCACACGCGGGTTTCTCGTCATAAAACCGAAATAGTCGTAGAAGGAATATCTTAAATGGCCGTTAGAATTTTCATTTTTTGTTCTTTGATAAAATATTATTGTTTTTTCTTCCTCATAGAGGGAGCTTTGTTTTCATGGAATTTTTTTTTTCCCGAGATTTGCGTGTCAGGACACTCAGAATGCCCCAAAACGTCGAGAAAAGTTGTTTAGAAAAAATGTCCGGATGTATGTGTGTGTATAAATGTGTGTACCAGGCCCGCAAAATTCAAACCACTGTATCTCGAAAACGGCTTTAACAATTGAGCTCAAATTTAGTACACAGGTAGAGAACCAACGCCTCTTCCTATATATGCATTTTTAAATAAATTTAATAAAAATTTCAGATTTTCCAAGACTTTGAATTTTTCTAAAAATGTCTGTATGTTCTCTAGCTTCCGCAATATTTTAGATAATGAGCTAAATAGTTCTTGACAAATAAAACAATGAAAAATAAAGGTCGTCATTGAATTTGAGTGATATCCATGAAGCGGTTTAGATTTTATGGAATTTTGAGTAAAAAAAAAAGTTTATGTTCTAATTCAATTTAATTTCGACTAAACCTGGTGAAATATTCTGAAAGGTAAAATTAATATCCAGCTGCAGTAGATATTAAATTTGGTGAAGATCGGTTAAGTGGTTCAGATTTTATAAGATATTGAATTTTTCAAAAAATCTCTATGTTCTCAGGCTGCCACAATTTTATAGCTAACGAGCTAAAATAGATATCGAGATATCACTAACGGTAAGAAAAATACTGATTTTAATTCAGACATGAAAAAAGGATGCAAAGTAGAACCTTGCACATTGCTTTCAAATTATAATTTGCTTTTTACAAAGCTTTCTCTATGAGGAAGCCAAAATCGATTGATAATGTTTCTTATAAAGGTACATTTTTAAAAAGCGAAATATAATGAGGAAACAATGTGCAAGGTTCTACTTTGCATCTTTTTTTTAAACACAGATTCAATATGAAACGAAGGGATTCTAGGAGGACATCAATTACATTAATTGAATATTCATCCCAACAAGAAAACAATATTCAAATAAAAGTTTGTTTGAATAAATGAACCAAACAGTCTCTCTATTGTGAAAATGTAAATCGGTAAATACCAAATAAGTGAGAAATATAAGAAGAGATGAAGATGAAAGAAGAAAAATTGTAACAGAATGAAAGCTCTAGTAACCTCTCGAGGAATCAATAAAGGATAATCCAACCTCTCTGATGCAGCAGAATGCAATTTGCGGACAAATGTATTATCATATTCTGAGTTCTATTCCTGATTGTGTATCGGATGAAATTATTCGCCAGTGTGTATAATATTTATTCAAAAGCAACAAATTAGAGGGATAACAAATCCTTATTCAAAAAATCATGAAAACAGTATTTCTTCAACTTACATGGAGATAAACATAAATTTTCCCAATGGAAAATAGAATTTGCAGGTAAATAAATAAGCCACCATACTGTAAATGATATAGCCAGCTACATATAATACAAATAATAATGGTCCACAAAAAACACAAAGGAAAAAAGAAGCAAAATGCCACATTATAAAAACCAATTATTTCAAATTGTCTCACCTTGTGAGAAAAGAGAATTTACGACATTAGTGGATTGAGATTAAATAAAAATTACCCCCCGTGAAGTCTAATTGACTCAGTTTCAACCGATAGAATTTTCCCAGGTTCTTCAGGGCATTCATCGTTACTATAACTATGTGTATCGATGCTACGTTGTTGACGAATAAATAATCCTCGAATCCCACAGTCAACGCGCACCTCTTTTGACGTCGCGCGTGGATGAGAAAAGAAAAGCATGGACAATGCGAAGCGTTTGACGCGGCAGGGTCCGCCAATTAAGTAGAATGACCGGCGTCAAGGCTCATGCATGTGGCCCGAGAACAGCTCCCAAAAATATAGACCTCATTTCCCTCGGTGTCTTACTATATCGATCAGGACATAATTTTGTCCGCCTGTGAATTGTGTTGAAAGCGGTGTACTATAAGTTTGCAGGGTGCGCCGTTCCGGGGTGGCCCCATTGTTTGCCCAGATACACACGCAACCCCCAGAGAGAAAGAGAGACGAAGGGAAAGTGAGAATCTCATCCCCCTTTTAATTCCTGACACGATGACTTACGCCCTCTTGGAAGTTAAACACCAAGTCACGAGTTTTCGGGAGTCTCCGAAGGCAACTTTAGATACCATAACGATGTTCCCCACAGATATTATTGGTATTAAATATTTGCATGGTGACCATAATTACAAGAGAAAGTAAATATTTTTTTTGTTTATATGGCCTAACATCATAAAATTATATCATACGCAGTTATGAAAATGATTGAAGCATTTTTTCGGAATTAGAGATTTTTTTTTGTGGATACGGTCATACGCAGATCATGCGAAAAAAAAAATACAACCACCCAAAAATATTAGGGTGTCGATACATCTCCAGGAATTTTTTTAGAAAGTTTTTTTGATGTTTCAACTATGAAACGACTCATCTGACACGGACGTTTTGACAAATTGGCAGACTCAAAAAAATGGTAATAGTACAATTAACTGTAAAATGATAACTATTGAAAAAATGGTCGTATGAACTGGGATAAATAATTGACACTGTAGTTATTAATATGATAATTTTTCTCAGTGTTTTCTGATGGACGTGAAAATGGCAATGTTTATTTTCGGAAAGGTCACCAAAACTTTGAAAACCGTGAAAACTGACTGACCATTCAGTATAAAGAAAATGATTCGAAATGTGATTAATAACAGTGTTCAACATGGCATAGAAAAATCCTGTTAACCTCTGCGGCCGGTTGACAAATAATATATGCTTAGAATAATGCACCAGTCCGGAATTTTTCTACATTTCCATGAGACCTCCAAGTTCTAATTTTTCGAAATTTCTCATGGTTCCCATAATACCTAATTTTTAAATTTCCCCATGGGGAAGTTGTCCAAAGCCGCCTTGAGTCTCGAAATCCAAATTCGTGTAAGTTTCTTATAGGACCCAGAGCACCTAATTTCCTAAGGTCTCCAAAGGCCCGAAAAACCCAGAGTACGCGAAAGTTGGCGTATGTCGTGAGTTAAAATAAGCACAGTACAAGGACCCGTCATCCCGAAGGCGTACAAAACTCTAGTCTCAAAAATAATGATCACATAGTTTAAAAAAATCGTTGCAGCAGGTACGTTTTTAAATTGTTGTACTCCTCCAGCTAATCGTCACAACTCCTTTCACCAGTAACCTAAACTATTTTCGATTAGTTCACACAAGATGATAAGCCCAGCGAATCTCATATTCGAGTCTAACATTCAAATCGTATTGCCATTAGCGCTTATAACCTCCGATGATTCATGATTAACGTTCCAGAATCAGATGTATGATGTTACACTGTAAAAAAAGACTGGAAGTTTTTATGCATAAAATCGTTAATTTGATTACATCACAATTGTGATATAAAATTTATGTAGATTTGTAAGTAACATTACAGCGGGTTATGAAAAGTGATGTACTTTTACATTAAATTTAATGTAAATTGTTGAAATTACTGTACCATACTTTAATTTTAAACCCGACTTGTATAGATTATATATTATACCCGTTTATGCATTATAACTTCCTGTACCGATACATGAAATTTCAAGTAGATTTTTTTACAGTGTAGTTATACTGAACTGCAAAATGTGTGTGCACCTGCATATTTTATTGAAGAGTATCCGCAAGACTATTCATCTAAAGAAAAGATTATCATTTCCAAAAAAACTACGATGATTATACGAGGTCGCAAATCGCCCAATTTCAGTTAACCCACTGGTATCAGTGATGATTTTCCATTTACATTACCTTAATTCATGCGAACTATTCTATTGTAACTGGAATTGAAATCTGATTATAATACCTATACAAACCAGACAGACAGACTGACGGACAAACAGAAATGAGTTAATGTGTTTTTTGGAATCTAGGACACTCAAAACATGTATTTCCATCAAAATCTTAGAGTCGAATTTTTTTGAATTGCAATACTTTCTCTTTTATATACTCTGTATGTGATGAGAAAGTAAAAATTAACTTTGTTATACAAATTTTAATATGGATGAAAACTGAATTCTTGCAATTTCATAAATAGCAGTGATTCCAAGATTTCTGCGAGTGTAGGAAAATATTTCACTCAGAATGATGACTCAGTTAAGTCATAATTCCATCCTTATGAGCTAATATTTATGTTCATAGGTATTAGTTTATTAAAATATACGTTGCAGCCCTAAATAATGAAACTTTGATAATGGACTCCGCATATAACGCTGCACAGTGTCTTGGTCTGTAATAATCATGTGTTTTGCGACTTGGCTCGCTCTTTGAAAAATCGCGAGAAAAAAAGGTGGGTACTTGGGTGATATACGGTCGAACGAAGGAAGTAGAGGCATAAGAGAAGAAGGAGAAGCGAACGAACGGGAAGCAGAACGGCGAACGCCGTCCGTAGAGCGGTGATAAATCTCTAGTTTGGACTCAAGTTTCGGCGTAAATCTCGCCACGTTTTAGCGCTAAGTCCGGCTACTCATCCTGCGGGATCAAGAGGTGCAGACACTTCTTCCGCTGCCCTTAGTGACGTAGAGTTTAGTCGTAGTGCTGATGGTGGAGCCCTTGCGATTCGCTCGCAAGGTTGATGGTAGTAGTGTCGCCGGTTTTTCCCAACACGAAATGTACACTACCTATTCACAAGTCTTGCGATTCTACAAGTAACGTCAAGCTTCCAAATCCACTTGGCTAGAGTTTTAAATCAGGTGTAGTGTTACATACCGATAGGAATGTCAAGAAAAAGACCAGCGTCGTGTGGAATACATGAAACCCTGTTGAGGCACAAATATATACAACTAGTAGAGTGGGCAATGCATTTAATGGTCACGTCAAATCTCCCTCTAAAAAAAGCATTAATACAGTATTAAAAATATGATGGAAAGTAAAAAGTCTTAAGGTAGTTATGTCGGTACGCCGGAGTCATAAGCGTTAGCGTCTTTATTCTATTGAAAAATAATCATATGCGTAACTTTGAAGGCCTCAATAATATTGTAAAAAATAATCAAATTGAAACGACTATTTGAAATTAGTTTCTATGTTTAGTGTGGATTTGATTTCATTTTACGATCGATTAGGTTAGGAAACGTCATTTAGGTATCGTGCGCTTTGAACTTGGTTCAATTGAATGATTTATTACTCCCGTGACGTCACTTTTTTTATAGCCTATTAATTCCTGAATGTTTTTTGAATCCGTAGTACTTGTTTATTTTTCTCTGTCTTTGATCCAAGTACGTTAATTATCGGTTTAAAGATCAATTTTGCTATTCCTTTTATAAGTACCGTGTAAAAAAATCGATTTCCAAGTTCTAATTATGCATTGAAACAGTCCGTAAGAATTTTCAAGATTTTTTACGAATAAAAATGAATAGCTCAATAATGACATTCAATAAATGTTTGCATTTGCCTTCGCGACATAACTACCTTAAGTATAACCGATTAGAATGAACACTAGGGTGTACTAAAGCTGTTGACTGGGTTTTTCACAATAATGACAGATTTCTAATATTTATACAAGTTATAGATTAGAAGTTTTGAATCGCGACGTATGAGATCGCAAACAATTGCAACTTCGTATATACCATTTCCAGGCCACTGCTAGAATGATATTTCATTACGAACCCCCATTAATCAGACTTGTCCGCCAATCTCGAAAAAATCAACGGAACAATCAGTGTTAGCTTTGGTAAAAATGATATAAAATCTACTTGTTCACTTCAAGCAATTACCACTGTATAGTGATGCCGTGAGGGACGAGAACAACGAGACGAGACGAGAAAATTAAGTCGAGGGATAAGACGAGACGAGAGAACGATATTTGTCTCATCGTGCGACTCGAGCCAAGACAAGAGAGTCAAGGCAAGAATATCGAGGATCTCGATTTGACGACAGAATAAGCCGCAAAATTTTATTGCAAGCTGAAAAATTTTCTCAATGATTATAGTTCGTTGAATAAATAGAGACAAATAGGGTTGCACATAATGAACTTTTTTGTCAAAAACATTCATTTCTTACAGCCTCTTTGCACTTATTTCAGCCTTCCGTACACATATACTAACAATTGCCAGCAATTAATTGTACGTCGCATATTGCGCTAAATATTATCACGCAATATAAACATCACACTGTTTCTTCGACTAGCAACGACGAGGCTTAGGCGCAATTAATAAATGCGATGCCGTCTCAGTACAAACTACCGATAGCTGAGAAAACATTGGGAAAAAAATGTACTTTTCTTTCGTTCATAACAGTACGAAGAGTAACAAACAAATAGACGATCGATAAAACGAGTGCGGTTGACAAAAGTAAATCTCAATAGATTCAAATTGATTGTGCAGTTTGATTGTACATGAAGCCGCGCAGTAAACGCAACGAAGGTTATTGTTATTAAAATCTCCAATTTGGAAGAATGATAAAATGATTGTGTTACAGAGAATAGCGGTGCACAATGGTTTTGCGGAAAATAAAGCTGTGCCGCGGAGTACCGGAAGCCGCAAGGGGACACGTTGGTTCGACCAGCCGAGTAATATTTACTAAATTTGACTTTCGAGACGAGAGAAAAAACTTTTCTCGCGATTCAAGAATATTTCGAGACGAGAGAAAAATTCTCTCTCGACTTTGAAGTCGAGACGATACAAATATTTGTTTCATATTTGTCGAGACAAGACGAGAGAAAAGCCAATTCTCGTCTTGTCTCGTCTCGCGGCATCACTACCACTGTATAATAAACAGTTTGTATACTTTAATACGTTTGTCGAATTTCATCATAGTTTAATCGATAAGTTATTCAGTTCGATTCAGTTTCATTCAATCGGATTTGTTGCCCACCTTAATAGATATACACAGTGCCCCAGATCATGATGATCTTTTGGTGTTCATTGACTGAGTTCGCCCTCGTTTTAACTCTTCATTTATTCGGGCGTTCAGCCGCGTGTAGGACACCTTTTAATTATAATAAACGCAGAACGGTATAAAAGACCGATTTTCACAAAATCAAGTGCAGCTCGAGACAGAAAAAAAATTTTACGTGGTAGGAATAAAAAATTACGATGACTGCAGGATAGTTACAAGTTCCGGGAGGCGACTCCTTCGATCGTTCTCTCTCCAAGGGCGCGGGATTCTCTTCCTTTTACTTTGCTGGCAACTGCGCCTTTCTCGTCGTCACCAGAGTCCGGGGAAATTGAAAAACTTCCCGACAGAATTGTCCCATCCACCACTACAACTCCCGGCAAACTTAACTCGCTGGCACACCGTCCTTCCATTTCTCTCTTCCTTCTTGCGGAGCTTTAGCCAGCATACATTCTAAAAACTAATTAAACTTTGGACCTATGGACACACGAGAGTCGGGGCGAGTGTGGGCAACCTGGTCTCGAAGAGTTTTGCGAAGAAAACAATTCAGGAAGTATAAACCCTGTAAAAGAGTCCTCCTAGCGACGTGAAGCAGGACGCGATTCTCCAAACTCTATTTCCGCTGGACAAGAAGAGGATGGAGAGGAGGATCTTCGTTGATTCGTTATTTTCTATTTGAAGAACAACTTTTTTCGCATGTTCATTTTAACTTCCTCTTTCACTTTTTTAAAATGTTTCCACTTCGGTAACATGCCATATTTCTCAAACAAAGCAGCTTCACATACTTCTGAACTTCACCAGATTAACATAGTTTTCACTTCTACGTTTACTAGTTTCATATATTTTTGGAATTGCTAACATTTATTATTTTTTGGCTAACATTTAAGTTCTGCGGAACTAAATTATACCCATTCAACGAAAATTCTACATCACATCGAAACGAAAATTCTACATCACCTGATTCAACACAACGGCAGTTGCCCAACAGCACACTATTCTGCAAACCGGTTATAACCTAAAATTATAATGACAATATTCCACACTGGCACAACAGACACAAACCAAATTTACAGCGGTGACAGTCTACACAAGCAAGATTATACACAGGCACAACTGTCACGAGATAAATTCACAGGGGCAATACTCTACACGGTCTTCATTCTACAATCTCAACAGCATCGAAAGAAAAGATTTCATCGACTCTGAAGAAATGGCTGGATTGATTTTTTTTTCATTGTTTCCAACGGAACATTTCTTTCTTTTTAATGAAGCGTTGCATTTTGATTTCATAGAAAACACTTTATCGTCTTTAATTAAACATTTACTCGATGAGCATATAATGAAGAAATCGTTTCCTTGATTGAAAGAAATTTCAATCATTCAAACGGTTTCCTTGATTCAATGAAACAATATATTGGGTGGTACCCAGTCCGCTGATAGTTAGCAAGATCGCGTCGGTCGAAGCATTAAAAGCGAAAGCCAACAAAAATGCGCAGCCAGACGACGGCGTTTGTTTAATTAAGTCATGTAAGTGATTCCTATAACCTTTTTATACCTAGTACAGAATAACATTTTTGTTTAAGTAACTTTTGACATGAGTATGTTTTGCTTCAGTGTCTCGATGACGATTTCTTTGAAATCAATCTTAAAAAACCCTTACCTGGTTTAAAAAAAATGTTTTCATCGTTTAATCTCACTACTTTTTATCGAGTTCAAGAGCATTTAAAGAAATAAGAGTTTTCAAAATCAAATGTTTCCCTCATCGGCGAAAATCTAACCTAATTTACCACAGTCTCGAATCGACACCATTGAAAACTGATATCCAATCATAGTGCGCAAATGATCAGAGATACTTATATGGCGTACATTGATTGAACGTGATATTATATAGTTATTGTGACAAACCACTTCTGAACCGCCGTTTCTGAGTGTCTAGAAACCGGTTTGCGTTAACACCAACGACGTGCACTGCTAGAATATGTAGAATTGAGTTGTGATGAAAAAAACGTATGTACCGGTAATCTATGTCGGAAAGTGGTTGTGTTCGATGAAATCTATATAGTGAAAGGATGTAGTGGATCGGAATGTTAAATAAGATAACAGGTGTTCGAGTTATACAGAAAAGTAAGCGTAGTCTACAGAGAAAATAGAGAATTAAATGATTGCGATGGATATATAGTATATCATGCTATGCAGGACTGGAAATGTGTTGGAACCAACACATGTCCTTCTACACATCACAGTATGTGATGTGTAGAATTGATATGTTGTGAAAATCGAGTGCAGACATTCAACATGTGTAGAAAACTAATTGCTTTGTATGGGATTCTTGAAGTATCGTTTATGCACTCTAGAAATTAAGCTTGATTTTTCCCCTTGTTTACATTGTAATGACTTTTTGCACACTTACAACCGTGTTCCATTAACGTTTCGTTACCATGAATAAGCAACACGCTTGAAAGAGTGTAAAAAGTCGTCACAATGTAAGAGATAGGAAACAACACACTTGGTGACACGCCCGGTTTTTAGATATTGTGTGCAATGGAGACATGAAGGCAAGATGACGTGTCCTCAAAACGTGTGATAGATTTGAAAGAGCCTTCATACAGATATTTTCACACAATTTTCGTCGTTATGAAATCCCATCATGCTCTAGCGATTGACGACTTTTGTGAATGCTCATCGGAGCCGAATTGAGGACTTGCCTCCCTGCACTCATCGCAGAATAATGATAGAAGAGCGGTGTTGTTGACTGTGCTGAATATGCTGGTGCTCTTGCTCGACTCGTTATAGTATACCAAAGGCCAGGAATGTGAGATATGGTCGGAACTCGATACTCGTACAAATGAAGCACACGTTCTACGAGGCAGCAAGTAGCACCAACAACAGTAGAGAACGGGCAAGTGCACCAACAGCCACGGAGTTGAAGCTCGCTCGTCCGAGTTCGCTCGCTCTCCCATCGTGGCTAGTAGATATTATAGACCTGTAAACGAGGCTTGAGGGTAGTTCTGCCGCGTTAAATTGAAACGCTCGATGGTAGCGTCTAATGAAAGCATACGTCCGCTCTGCCGCTGTAGCACCGGCTAATTTCAACGCGAAACCTCTCAAAACATTTTCCGATCCGTCCGGAAAATTCAACTCAGTTACCTCGGCAGAATGTAATTATCCGTAAAACGTACGTCTCTACAACAAAGGTTAATTATTCGGAACGACGTTGAGGAACGGATGACACTGGTATGCGAGGTCCTATGTTTCTGGTTCGGTTTTGCAACTCCAAGATTTACAACGGGTACATGTCTCAATGGAAAATTAAACTGGATCATGGCGACAGGAATGTGTCGGAGAGCAGAATTATCTGAGTAGTACAACCAACGTAAGAATGTTGAGTCTGGGATGGAGTCTGGGAACCCAGGATACCAGGATTACGGAAAAAAGCTGCTACTGGCGTATTCGCAACACTCGACTTCCTTGTGATTTTTGTTACTAGCGTAAAGTTTTTATCATGAATTTACTGGAGTATAATTACAAACTGTACGACTAGAGTTTGAGGAAATTCGTACATTGTTTGCAATCTCCGTTTCTCGTCATGTATTACGATCACGTTTTCAAATTCGAATTCAGCCTATGAGGCGACTTCGCAAGATGGCGCGCGCGAATGCGTTCGCGCCTCCTCTTCGCGCCTTTCGTTTAGGTGGTGTTATTGGCAGCCTTGCGATAACTTGATAAGTGGAATTAATATTTTACTTATTCGTAGATCAAAAGGTTCGAATCTTAAGATTCGGAACTTCATATGCACTTAATAAAATCGAAAAAATTTAAATCTTGATAGCTTATTTTCCTGTTAATCAATTGAGGCCAATTTCAATAGCAATCTACTTGAGTCATCATTCGACACGTGTTCCAAATTTTAGCTGGATTGTTGAAAATTTGAGGTCGTTTTCGTGTTCACGGCCTTCACGAAATACACACCCATAGACACACGCCCACATTTGCAATGCATGCACCGGACATTTTTTCCATATACATTTTTTAACATAACATTCTGAACATATTTTCTATGAAACGCATTTGTTTTCACGAAAAGAAAGCACTTGCAGGAGAAAGCATAATATATCAGAGAAATTTGATAACTTTTCCTGTTTTTTTTTCTAAATTTTTGAGAAGTTTTTTGTAGAATAAAAATAACAGCGAAACCCGGCCCACTTTGGTTTTAGGCTCAAAAGTTTCGTTATTTCATGCAGAATTTTTGAGAATTTTATCAGATTTTTAAATTTATAAAAATCTGTTTTATCTATTTAAATAATATAAAAACAATCTGAAAAAATTTCCTAGTACTTTTTGGAGTTGGTCCAATCATATAAAAAATTCGACCCAGGTCGAATCGGTATGGAATGCCTCATATGGATATGTACAAGAATTCTACATACAAAGTCGAGCCTAATATTATGGGGATACTTTACACCCTTTGATGCATTGTACACTCTCTTTATTTGCTTTCACCAAATGGTATAGAAAATTTTTCCAAAACATCGGAATATTTTTTGTCTGCTGTTTGGATTTCAACACCATATTTGATGATGTATATAACTTAAAAATTCTTCCCGTGCAGTACGTTACAAAACGTGCGCGACACAGAACACTTTCATTTCAACCAATAAAATTCATTTCAAGCCAGTGAATATTGAGTATTATGAAATCCTCGGTATGTATACTGCACTCAACTGTATACAGAATATAGCAAAGAATGTTCCATCATAGCGAATATCTCGGGCAGCTCTATCGAGAACATGGACGTTTTCCTGCAGGAGGAAGTTGGGATTTTGTCGAGCAGAAGCAATTCGTTCCAATTGATCAATTCAATAGTGGCCAAGAAATCAGAGGAATCTATGAAAGATTCGATACCTTCTATTCTTCTCCCTATGCCCTTGATACTCGGTTTTCTTACTGTGACGACTTTATTGAATCGAACATAAGCGGTACAGAGATAAAAAAATATAGTTAATACATGAAGTCTGAACTACAAATTAATATATCAGAAGCTTCAAGATTAATACACTCGGGATTTTTGATAAATAGTATTTTTGATTTACATAGAAACACAAAATTAAGGGATCCCTTTATTCTGTATAGATTTAAAAGAGTTTTGCCAAGTACAATTTTGTACGACGAGTGTGATCTGCTAAATATAAATTGTTTTGCTATTATTTCGTATTTTAGAAACAACTCATCAGTTGCCAAGTGCAGATTTTTGTCAGAATAAAACCATACGAGATAAATTAACAGTTTAAAAAAAATTATTAAATTTCTAATTATCAACGAAAATGGTCGACTCACTCAATTATGATAATTATATTGAGAATTATTGTGAGCTTGATAAACTTTCATTATTATCTCATATTTGATGTCATTTGTCAACCCAAATAAGAAAACTTATTTCATCACTCTATTTATATTGATACATACAGCATATTGAAATAACTGGCAGCGAAATTTTCAAATAAATTAAATGTAACAATTTTGTTCAATTATCAGTCTAAGGAGCTATTCACGAGGGTTTCCATGATAAGTTTCTAAGCTTGCTTTGCAATTCGTCAAACCCGTTCGATAATATAGTTCTTGCAAAGTCAATGCATGAGCGAATTACTTGATTCCAGAAATTGTGGAAAAGGAATGCGAGATTTTCTTACTCTTCTCCAAGGTTTAAGCATTTTGTCACCGTTACCGTCGGAATAGCAGCAAGGGCGAGAGATACTAGTCGAGAACCCCTCGCCCCGCGCTTCACTTTGTCATGTGGCGTGTCCGTTGAGGGTTGAGAACACACGCAGAGCACACACACTCTTGTTTCTATGTGTTTGCACTTGCACCCCGTAAGCACAAATTGTCGCAAATTGAAGAAAATTGAATGAAGCTCACAGCTTATTACGAAGCCACTAAATCCTCGATTCTAACGACCTACCTCAACATTTGGCTCATTTTTTAAGACTGTTTGGTTTTTCTTCATCAGAAACGACTTGCATGCCAAAGCAATATATATTTATTCTCTTGAAACAAATTCGAAAAACAGACCAGTTTACTTAATCCACCTCCCTTAATTTTGTATCGACTCGTCATGCTATTTTGGGACTTTTTTGGCGTAGTAAAAGAGATTCTTTTTATAAAACTAATATTTACAAAAAACAGGCCGCAAAGTAGAACCTTACACATGGCTTTCTCATTACTTTCTGTCTTTCTCTAAGTTACTTTTATGAGGAAGTTTATTAAACGATTTTTGCTTCTTCGTAGAGGAAAATTTGTACAAAGAAAAATATGATAGTGAAACAATGTGCAAAGTTCTACTTTACAGCCTTGCCTATGTAGAAATTGGAACACGGAAACCGTAAAAAACATAGAGCCTTGTCAGGACTAGTAATATCATTGTCGGCTAAAATTGGGCGATCCAGATTAGTCCTCAGCCAGGAGGCTTCAATGGGCCCCATTTATATATTCTCGGGGGTGACACGACAGCGATTCCAAACAAGGGTCTTACTAAAAATCACACCGAGAGAAAATGATGGTAGTAGCAATTATAAAATAAGAACTCATTCATGATTAGTTCTTACAATCAGTTTTTTTATGGTTGTCATAACGATCAAATAGCTACCATAACTATTTTTATAATTACCGTATCGATGAAAATAGTTACATAAACTAAAAATTAATATTTTGTTTTTGTTTTTGTTTTTGTTCCATATATACGGGCCGTATCCCATTTTTAGCTTCGTTGCACCTACAAGTACCAGCCATCGCGCACGAGATTTTTACCAGAACTGAACGAAGATTGATGCGAGATGGTGGTACTCGTAGTTATGTGCGATGCGGCTGTGACCGACTTAAGATTGAGATAGAAAAACTTGCATTCGCATATAAGACGTAGGGAAACCACAAAAAACCTACGTCGAGTGTAGCCGGCTAGGTCAAATCCGCGCCAAGCTCCAATGTCTACAGCAAACAGCGTGGCGCGTCTTACACGTTGCGCGCCGCTGCTACCGAAAAACCTTTTGCCCAAAGCGGGCATCGAACCCAATATTTGTCACTTTATAGTTGTAGTATTACGATTACTCTGAGTACGTAAGCAGTTTCCTAATATTTGGACACCTCTCTATGTATTGAATTCTAGTACCAGTAAATCGGTCATCCATCTAGGTATTGACCGTTAAGTTGAGGTAAGCGGTCATCCACAGTGAGAGAAAAATCGGGTGCTATAAAAAATAATATAGTTGGACTGACGATAATCTATCTATGAACTATAACGTCCATATTTTGTGGTTATAGCAAATATAAGAAAATAGTTGGATCAACCACTAATATAATTCCCAGGAGGAACGTCTATATTTTATGGTTATAGCAAATACAATTATAGTAGCAATCATCAAGATGATGATAGTTTCAAAAACTATGGTAATAGTTTCAAATATACCGTTTTGTCGCATATACGATTTCAAAGTTAGTTTCCAATAACCTTACAAGTACCGTTTATTGAACCATATTATCATCGCTTCAACCATAAAACATTGCAAGCCTTCCTATATTCGTTTGACCATGTAAAATCGTTCAATAAACGATATGCTTTTCTCTCAGTGCATGTAAATATTGCCACCAGGCCTATAGCCCTAAACCAGTAACCGGCTACTGAAGTAGCCGGTCACCCAACTAAATTCCGATAGAGTCAACGAAGCGCCATCCATCGAAGTATCGCTCTTCTCTCCCTAAAACGATAATAAACACTCTACAACCATGCGCACTCAAGAATGGCGAGCAATAACAAGGCCCACGATACGCAGGTACACTGCATGTACATGTCGAGGCGCATCGAGTGTGAGAGTCGAGATAAGCACAAGCATCGACGAGGGTTATATCCCGAACAGTGAATCTATAGTCGAAGGGGTTGTAGCGGTGAGGGTGAACGATGAAGCGAGTACGCACTATGTCTGCCTTATATGCTTCCTGCCAACGTATAAAGGATTCTCTGTCAATCTAACCACTATTTTTCGACTGTCTCAGATTTGCCCCATAATTACTAACACTAAAAAGCACTCCATCCAAATTACTACAGATTTCTTAATCCAATGTTGCAAGAAACGCAGTTTTTTTGCTGATGACCATATTTTGGAAACTTGAAGGTACTGAAAAAAATATCTCCACATAAAAGTCTTGTGTTAGCTTTCGAATGGAACATTTAAAATAATTTCCGTGCCTTGGTGAAACTGGTTTATTACTAAAAAAAACGTGGGCGGTATTTTTTTTAATTTCTGCATGACTGTCGATATCGATAAAAAAAGAGTAGATCCAGAGTCCAGAGCAGGACGGTTCAAGTTTCTGAAGTAAAAAGAAATGAAATAATACTGCGATAACCTTGATTTCTTAAGTCTAGTGTTATTTTATTTAATCAATCTAGTGTTATTTCAGATATCAACACTCATGCAGGAATGCTCTATAATTTGTTCAGCCAAAAACCCGTTTATTAATGAAAAAATGATCCCTGCACTATTCGTTAATAAATAAGTGTTTCAGGAACATGTATATGATTTTAAATCTCCTATTTAACAGCTAACACAAAACGACAACTTTTTACGTGGTGACACTAATTGTCAGTAACTTCAAGCTTACGAGATACGTCCACTTAAGGAAAAAAGGCATTTTTCTTAAATATTGCATAGAAAGGTCTTCAAAATTTCAGAAGACTGCTTTTTCCCATTTGTTTGATATGACCAATCATGGGGTAGATCTGAGATGGTCGAGAAAAAGTGGTGGAATTGACAGAGAATGCTTTATAGATAGATGCAAACCTATCCACAACCTAACCGACACGGTAAGAGTGCGTTTTCGTGAGTTTGGAGAGCCGACGGAGAAAAAGTGGCGGAAATGACAGAGAATGCTTTACAGATAGATACAAACCTATCCACAACCTAACTAACGCGGTAAGTGTGCGTTTTCGTGAGTTTGGAGAACCGACAGAGAAAAAGTGGCAGAATTGACAGAGAATGCTTCATAGATAGATGCAAACCTATCCACAACCTAACCAACGCGGTAAGTGTGCGTTTTCGTGAGTTTGGAGAACCGACGAGTGCGCCGTTTTGCCCCCTCATGCGCACCCTCAGTGTTGTTACGCACTCTGGCCGATTAAGAGAGACGGAGAGAGAAATATAGCGAAGGATAGAGAGATAGAGAACTACAGGGAGCATACCGGATTCAGGTATGTAATATCAGAAATTCCTACCTATGTCGTCTGCCAGTTGCGCACCAGTCCCCGCTGCCGCCCTCGTGAAACGCAGAGAGAAAGCTCGGTTATGAGTAGCATCCTTCCTCCCTTAACCAGGAGCACGGCGTGCCTCTGGAATGCCCGCGGAACGCGATGTACAGCACAGAAGTACAGGTAGACAAGGGTCGACCATCCAACCGGCCGATTTTCCATCGATCCACCCCCGGCCACTGAACAGACGTATAGGTACACTGGCTTCGCTTCACACGCCTTTTGGTAAGCTCGAATTCGGCATAGGCTCTGGTAATGGTAATTCGTGAATGTTGGCATGGCATGGTTGAGAGGACTGGGGCGTACAACCGGGCAAATAATTATTAAATCATTTGCGAATGAGAGACAGAGTGAACTCGATATTACAACTAGCTGTGTAGCGGAGCAACGAGCTGAAATGGCACTGACGACTCATTACTTTGAAGTATAAATGACAAACTATCGCGTGGACTCTTTTTTGGAAATACACCGTTTGTAGGAATGCATTTCGAAAACTATGTTGTATTCTTTATTTGTTATGAATACCGTGATATACTAACAACAAAAATAGATCAAAAGTATGGTTCAAATTAAAAAATTATTTATTCGATTGAAAATTCCACGGACAAGAAATTACCGATCATGGGTAACGGTTGTCCATTACTGCGTTATTTTGATTTTCATAACTGTAATGACTAGATTTTTCATGTTGTATTGAATGTTTTGTTGAAAAATTGTTAATTTTTGTAAGCAAAATGGAGAAAAATTTCACAAATATGCATACGACGGGTTAAGAAATGCTCATAAAGATTTAAGTACTTTCACGCTTGGCGGGGATGTGCACGTCGAAGGAACAAAATGCCAACAACAACAAAAAATAGAAAAACAAAAACTACAAATTACAGCAACGATACGAAGGCATACATAATTATAACATAACATTGAAACTATTTTAAGAACCGCAAGCACACTGATATAATCATCATTTGGCGACCAAAACTCCGTCACATAAACCAAGAAAAAAGTCTACAAATGTCGCTGCAAAGTTGCCATTATGTAACACTCTGGTAATTATTACTATATGTGACGGTTAATAGCGTGGAGTATTTCCGTTTTGCAACATTCAAGAGAAAAACGTTGCATTATCCCACATTTCAAACCAAATGTGCGTTATCATTACGGGGTAACACCACTCTAAAATTGTGGAGAAATCGATTTTTTTCTGCTGTAACAATACTGTAGGTCCATAAAGACAGTATGCAGTTGTTCCTACAGTAAAATAGAAAAAATTCAAATGATTCTACTGCAGCGTCTGGGAGTACGCGTTAAGAAAATTTAAGTGATCGTGAAACTTTAAACGCGTTTTTTTCTTAAAACCACTTTTTTAAAACTGTGAGGGCGGATTACTTGAACGCCGTTACATGGATTGGCTTGAAATTTCAACAGCAGCTTCAGGACCAGATTTTCTGCATAAGTACGTGGTCGATATTTTATTTACCGTAAATTATTACCAATTAACTGCTTTTTTTCTTTTAGCAAGGTATTGATTTTTTTAAGTGCACCATTTCTCAAAAATTTAATTTAAAAATATACTTTTATAGCACATCGTATTTAGATTATAAGTTTATTTGATTTTTTCTTCCAGGGACTTTATGAGAACTCTACTTCCCGTCAAGATATTGCAAAACATACGATTTTCACGATGGCCTCATCCAACGCCATTTTGTATTAAAATAATAATAAAAAATATATTTTTTATCCTTTAACATATGTCAAATAAGCTCTCTAAAAATAAATCATATTCCTTGATTCATACTTCCAAAAAAAAACGTCAAAGTTAGGTCATTTTTTCCGCCGCTAAAGTGGTAATACCCCTCAATAGCTCAAGACATGGGTACTACAAAACATTCTAGCACCTGATAATACGCCTCGTGATGTGGACGTATAAACTTTAAAAGGTAAAGGTGGAATTACAGTAATTCAACCGATTTCCTACTGAAGCTGAAATGAAGAAAAAACCGCAAATAATTTTTCCTGTAATGGGAAAACGACGGAAAAGTATTCGCAAGACACTTGGGGCATGGGAGTCACGCAAGGGTAGCTTTGTTTTCGAATATATAGAGAGAAAAGCCAACAGTATAGAGAATTGTAGAGGATGAGGACAGCCATGCTGCTGCTTCATCTGCTGCGTTCGACAAACTGTCAATTTGTCGTCGGTCTCCACCAGTTCTCGGAGTGTGTGTCTGTCGGTGTCGCATTGGGTCGTTGCCGGCGGCTGTTTCGAGTCCGTTTAAAATCAATCACGGATAGAGAGGCATCCAGGCTCACTGGCAATGCACCATAAGATTACATGTCCCAGTTATCGGCCAGTCTACCAACAATGGACGAGGTGGGTTTTGATCGCAGCAAAATCGGCATTCGCAAGAGAATATCCGCCGCCGGGTAAATGAGTAGATCGCTTCGTGCGAATCCTCTGACGTCAGATAACATTTCAGGTGGAGGGGGGGGGGGGGGACCCTATTTAAAAGTCCGAAAATTTGATATTTATGAAAGATTTTTTTCCAAGAAAAACGAATTGGTCGGACATTTGTACAACCTTGAACACTCCTTTAGCTTCGAAATTTTTTTTCCAAATAATTTTTTCAATTTATGACGTTGGATGCACAGCTCGGTTATCTCGCTAGGTTACATCGTCAATTGCTAAATTGCTGGTATTCCAGCGGCAGCTGTAATGGACCTTAACAGATAAACCAAAACTCTTTCAAAGTTTACATCCATACGCTATCAATAAATCAAACGAAAATTCCGTTACATTCTGCAAAAGTGCCAATACACTTGTCTCAATCGACTTTAATACTTTTATTTAGCTTACCTCTAAAATGATAGTATACATCTGATAAAAGACGGTTGAATATTTTTTTGAAAAATGATCCTAACAGGTTGAAAAAACGCAGTTTTGTGAAAAACGCCTTGCGTTGGAAGGTTTAACAAGTGGTCCCTCGGTTAGAACGATTCCGACGCTCATCTACAATAACATCGAGGAAACTTGGATAATCGTTCTGGATAGTTCATATCATTTACATAAATGTTTACCCAAATAGACAAACGTGCCGCAAAAATCGGGTTTAATGGCACGGTGACGGCACGATGCTTTCCCGTCCCGGCACGGCGTGTCGGCACAAAGCAATGATGTGTGTCCGCATGAGATGGTTTTTGGTCGACACAGTGAGATAATGCGCTGTAAATACAGCTTGTCCACACAGTAGCGGCTTACAGCATGAGATGCTGTCACTATGTCGACACTATGTACTTACGAATTTCGGAATTGCACGATATGCTGTCATCGTGTTGACAACATGCGGTCGCGCATTTGCCAATACAAGGCTTACCATCATTATACCGTTACCGTACCTGTGCGCCGTGCATTTGAAAATTTGACATGCGCTCGGCGTGCCGTCCCCGTGCCGACTGCACGCCTGTATGCGCCGCAATTGAGACTTTGAAGATGATGCGAGGTGCCAGCATGGTGCCATTACCATATACTTTGATATTGTTTGGCGCCTTACCCGTGAAGAAAATTATTGGGGATGCCCTAAGATAAACTAGGGTCTTTTCAGGCTTTAATGTGGACACCCTAAAACGGTTTTCCATATCACTCCCAAGTAGGGCTCTAATAAGGTTTTTCTAGGTTTCCATGGCGAAGGATTTGATAGGGTAATCACTTAAGGGCCCAGTCAGGCTAAAACATGGCATCAAGTAAACAACTCAGTAATGATTTTTCCAGATAAGGTTCTCATAGGGAAATTAATCAGGGCCTTGGCAAAACTCTGATAAGATTTCTTCAGGGGTTAGTTCATCGGCGAAGCCTGCACTTAGAGAAATAAGTAATTGGAAGAACCATCTCCAGCATATGCTGTACCACGAATTATTAGCCGCAATTAACTCAAAAACGTGAACCGATGTATTCGCGATTGGATATCGAAAAATAGTCCATAAGACCAACGAGTTGGGTCCTATTACCAATCGCTGTGCTATTTTTACCAACAGAATTAAGAGAAAAAGACAGCTTGCGGACTTTTCTTTTTTCATCGATGGAATAGAAAAACTAACACTAAGAAGCATCACCTTCGCATGATAGCTTCTTCATTTGCAGTCGAATCAAAAATATCGTCACAGCTTTATAAACAATGACTTCAATATACTTGCGAGAAACGCTTTAGCCATTGGACCTCTAGCGTCATTATGCATTATGCAAAACACTGGCCTAATGCCGCTAGATGGCACATGGCTGAAGCATTTCGCGCAAGCGTATTGAAGCCAATCTGAACAATAAAAAATACTCCACAAATACGGTAACACTAAAATATGAAAACAAGGTCCATGAAAATATGGATAGGATTTTAAATAAACTGAAGAGAGGGTTTATAATAATCCAGAACCGAACCATCGTAAATCGCGTACAATATTCAAAGGCCGCACATTGCCGAAGCACCTTCCTACATTGAATCCATAATATCCAACGCCTCTAGAGCGTTGTGTAGAGAATAATACACTTTAATAATGGTGGAAACAATTTCATTCTTCGTTTCTTCATTCACAAAAGTGAGCCAACAAAACAAATGTAACTGAATTTTCATAGTCACGTACTCAAATATTCTCCTGGCCTTAAAATGAAAAGCTGTCACTTAAAAGATGCCAATAACGAATTCTTTTCAACGACTACGTATTATTCCAACGACTGGAAATTATTATTTTAGAGTCTGTCTGCGAGAAGTTCAACTTTTTCGTTTACCATTAGTAGCTCGAAAACCATTAATAAAAAATGAACATTTTTGCCAAGCTCTTCTCTCGCACATATTTCCACCTCATACGCTAAAAACTTTCGGCCCCCCTTCCCACACAATTGTACTTCAATCAGCAATATGAAGACCCTCATTCGAAGCTCGGAAAAAATAAAAAACGAAAACAAAAAAAACCAAAAGAAAACAACGCAATTTCTATCTCCGCTTCTCACGAGTCACCGGCTACGAAACTCGCATAAAAAAGGTAGCTATTGAATTAAAAGAACGTAGCGAGAGTAAAGCGAAAGAGGAGGGTGGTTTCTGCTGGGTGCAGGTCTGTTTAAGAGGAGGAACGAGGGGAGGCAACCCCCTCTGCCCGGGGTACGTAGAGAAGAGATAGAGGGTAGGAAAAGCATCAGCCAACAGAAACCGACAGATAAGGAAAGCGAAGAATAGCAGGTAGAGAAGGGAAAAAGAGGGAAGCAAAAGAAGAAGAAAGGAATAAAAAACGAAAATAAAAAATTAAAAGGAAGGGTAAGAGCGCAGGCAGAGGTAGGGTAGTTACGGGCAATCTTTCCTTTGGACTCACGAGCGCGTCCGGGTGGCTGTCCTGCCACCCCCTCGGCAAGGGTTCAACGCAGAAGGTACGGCAGAGCGTTGGCGCCTCGCGGCTCGCACACCGAGTTTGTTTCCACGCTGAGCTCGTCGTCCATAAAAATAAAATTTCAATAAATCTCCGTGGCGTCGGGGAAACTCGGTGGGGCTAGCGGAGGGCGGGCTGCGCTCCCATTGGTCAATCGCATCCAAGTGGATACGCCTACCGCAACACACAGTGATATCGGAGGAAGCAAGTAAGCAGTAACTGTGGCAGTGCGATCGCACGCTGCCGAGGCCAGCGACGGAACGTTTTGGTCCGGACAACAGGCTGGGATAAGAGTTGGAGCTCTCGACCACGAGAGCCGGAATACACTGCTGTTACTACTACTAGTAGTACTTACTACTACTACTGCAACTACTGGCGGTGTTTCTACTACTACTACTTGCCATGAGGAACCTCGTACGCGTTTACCTTCCTTTTCTACTGCTTGCGGGTATACGTGGGAGTCGAGAAAAACCGGTTATAGTACAGTACTACTCGCACTCTCTTGCCAAGTCACTCCGTACATTCTTTTATATTTTTCATCTTTTTACTTTCTTGTCACATACCAAGTATGTAAAAAGAGAAAGTAGTGGATTTAAAAAATATATATATACTCATTTTTTTATGGAAATACATGCTTTGAGTAGCCTGGTGAATGAAAAAGAGGTGCAAAGTAGAACTTCACAAGTTGTTTCTTTATAATTTTCGGTTTTTACCTCTATGAGGAAGTATGTTAATCGATTTTACCTTTGGCTTCCTCAAACAATTTTCAAAGTTCTACTTGACAACTTTTTCGTTTATTAAAGTTGAAATTGTAAAAAATCTTAACCACATAACAAATAATGACAAATCTGTGTACCCGTCATTGCTCAACAATACTGATTTCAAATATAAAATTCGAGTACGGCGTCCCATTTTGGGCTAGAGTTAATACAATGAGGTAATTCTTTCTAAAGTTGAAATTCTGAAAAATTTGAACCACAATGCAGATATTGGCAAAACTATGTACTCATTATCGCTAAATAGTACCAATTTCATGCATGAAATTTGAGTCCGTTGTCTCATATTTTGCCAAAGTTAGGGCACGAAGAAATTTTTTTTTAATTTCAAAACCTATAACATCTAAATTGCTTTTCCAATTGCGATTAAATTTAATACCAAACAACATTAACAGTGGCAGCACTTTTGAAAAATTAATAAGAAAATATCGGCAAATTCACCGAAGCTTGGGCGCGCAGATCCTCTTTTGAAAAAAATTGAAAAGCCATACAACATAAATTTCTGCGCACATTTAAAAAAAAAGTTAGAACAATCTATGATGAAATGCTGCCTTACTTGTGTGTCAAATTTTAGGTTTCAATGAAACCAAATTTGTGAGTTCAATTTCGAAGCCCTGCACGCAGAGATTTTTTCTAAACCACGTTTCTTGATGTCTTGGACCATTTTGAGTGTGTTGACACAAAAATCTCAAGAACAAACAAATTAATTGAAATACAGCTTTTTCTACAAGAAGCAAAAGGCATTCATTAATTTATGTCTGTCTCTCCGTGCCGCCCGGAAACACAATAACTTTTCCAAAAAGCTATAGATCGCAGTAAAATTTTGTATATATCTTCAATTTTCAAAATGTAGTATTGCCTAGATTAACCAACTCTTATATTGGCCTGAAAAGTTAATTATTTGCGTCATCCGACTCGTTAGTTACCAACCAATCGATTTGTTCTGCCTAACTAACAAATTTTACGCTTCAGCTATCCGATTCAATTCCGCAACCAACTTGTTTATTGGCCCAAGCAATTTTATCGATTACAGCGTATCCAACCAATGAAGAAGTCGCGTATTGTACGTACGACTGCAGTGACTTTTTTTTCAACTTCTCGCGAAGATAATGATTGTGTTGAATGTCTGCTATTATGGAGCTTATTGGAGTTTTGCATCAGAACGTTTGATATGAGGAGCTTCTAGAGATGACGTTTATGATTATTGTTAGATTTAAAAATATGCAGATTGTATGTTTATGACTCCATTATTAATATCTGCAGCTATATGCCATAAACATATTTAGATATATCTGTATACCAATATTGTGTGTATTGTAATCGGCAGTTTCTAGTAAACTCCCAGAGAAATCGGTCTGATGAGTTTATTTGAATCAATCAATAAAATAGGCTCTATTTGATATGAATAAAGTTGTATTTATTTCAAATGCACCCTATATTTGATTCAAATAACCTTATCAGACCGATTTCTCTGGAATAATTAATAATGAAGTGATGATGGCTGCAGTTCGACCACTTTCCGCTTTTGGACCGTCTTCAGATATATATATATATATATATTTTAAACACATTTATCCAGAAATTGAGACATGAGCTGGGTCGAGCAAAGAGAGTTCATTGAAGTCAGTCGTCCCTGAATTAGGACACATTGAATTAATACATTTTTATTACCATTTGGAGGGTTAAGCCTCACAGAGGCCGTTACATATTTATAATTTGTTATTTATCAAGCAAAAATCTATTCTCAATTCGAACGACTCAAATCTCACAACTATCACAATGCTATCCAATTAAAATAATCGGTTACGCCAATTAACCGGCACGTTCAATTATAATGTCAGCTGGGTATAGCTGCTACCAGTACTTTACCGACTAAATAATTAGCGCCATGCTAGCTGTGTCGATTAGTTGTGAGAAGCGTTTCGTCAGTTATCACAACTGCATTTCTTTTTTAATATATTGTGGAGGTCAAAATAACGAATGACTAAACTAGAAAATTTCGAAGTCATCAGTGTATGAATCTAGAATGGCCATTATTATGAAATTTGCAATTTTAGCATTTGATATTTGATCATTCACTATTTCGATTGCATCGTAATAGGAAATGGCTAAAATAACAAATTTCCCAGTGATGACCATTCTATATTCAGACACTCATTATTTTTTAATTCGCGATTTTAATAATTCGCTATTTTGACCCTCGCCCATAACCATAAAATTGATTTCCATAATCACTTAATTGGCTAGCGCATGGTTATCCCAAACAAATATTTTTTTTTGTGATTGCATACTAAATTTTATTTTCAACTTTCGAAAAACTTACGTACACACAGAAAAAGAATAGTCACCGGCTGTCAAATAAACATTTAGTTACAACAACGAAATGTTTAGATTCTTCAACATAGTTTCTCCGTTCAGCAGACTAACAGATGCTTAAGGAGAGTCAAATTTTTGTTGAGCGTAAGAGTAGTGAGAAAGCAATATGCGAAATTCCATTTTGCATCCTTGATTTAAATGAGTCAGAAAAACTAAATCTTAGCGAAATTTTAATCATCGAAGATAGTATCGGAATACTTAAATTCCTATATAATCCGCTTGTATCGACCTCCACGAAGTTATGTACTTCACATTATTGAATATACCTGCACTTATCAAGAACTATTTAGCAAAATATCGCAAAGTTTACAAAATTTGGAACATTCACGCCATTTTGATAAAAATTGAAAAAACTATAAAATCTAAATTTCTACACAAATTCCGTTAAAAATTGGAAGAATCGAAGACAAGCTATCACTTCATTTCTGTACCAAATATCACCTTAATCGGTTGAGCGGTATTTTAGTTATAAGTGATTGAAATTTCAAAGCCCTGCACTCACATACCCACGCACATGTTTTCTAAACCACTTTATTCGATGTTTGGACATTCCGAGTATTCTGACATGAAAATCTGAACAAAATAATCATGAAATCAAAGCTGCCTCTACAATGAAGCAAAATGTTGCAACATAGAACCTTGTCCATTATTTCCTCATGCTATAATATATATATACCTTTAGTAGCCATTTTTATTATCATATTCATTAAATTACATTTTCCTCATAGAAGCTCATTGATTTTTCAACCAAATTCCTATAAATACACTGAACGATCTACTATCAGTATTATTATTTCAATATAGTAGTATTATTTCATTCAATGAATCTGATAACCACAACCGGATGTAAAGTGGCCAAAAACGCCTAGCATATCACCCACGTATTCTCAATGCTTTTCTTCAATGTCCAAGCCAAAAATGAGTGTATGCACTTTATCGTGGAAGAGATTCTATGGATAAATGGCCAAAGGTATGAAAAGACACTAATATTAGCAACAAGCTTTTACTTTGCAATTTTTTCCTACGTCCGAAATTCTAGGGACCCAAGCTACGATGCTACGCTCCTGGCCGAGAGTCGAAGCCGAAGGATAGGAGCGATTTAATATCACGCCCACAAGCGAACTGGAAGGAGGAAGGGGTTTGGTGTATCGCACTCCCTCGTTCCAAAGCGAGCTGAACGCTGTAAGCTTCCGCTGCCGCTGCCGCCACTGCTGCTGCTGCTGCTGCCGCTGGTGTCTACGAAAGCGCGCAACCCCCGCACGCGGTTGTGCAAGTGCGATGGAGTAAAGCCTCGCTCTCGCTACTCATGGGCGCCGGGACGGCACAAACGGAGATAGTGATATAGAGGTGGAGAATCCTCGTCCTCTGGTGGCGGGAGGTGGGGAGTTAGGATATGGCAGCCGGGCAGTTCTCTGTTTGCCTTCCGAAGGTGCGGGCCGTCCGTTCGGTGTCACGGCTAACATCGAGTATCGTGTTTTTATCCCTATAATAAACTCGATTTTACATGAACACTTATGTTAATAAATTAATGAGAGAAAGAAGAATCATTGAGAAAGTAAAAAAGGGAGAAAGATTACATCCCTTCGCGAAATAATATAGATAAGGAAAAAACAAAACAATACTTGTTGTTCGACTTGAGATAAAAGTGAGTTAAGATTGAACGCAGATTGGCGCGGGGTGTGCAGGAGTATTGCTCCTGGGAAGGGATGCTCAACAATATATCCGCTGGCGGTTCCCTACACGGCATTTCCGGTAAGCGCTGTCATTATCAATGTCATTTATATTGATTAGTGAAATTGGCTAAGTTCTAAGGACTTGTGGACACAACTGGGGATTAAGAGCCGACGGAACTTGCAGCGTGGGTTACGCTTTTGTGATCGTTGACATGGTCGTGATAAGAATAATAATAAATAGCGATTTGTCTTTCAAAACATTTTCCAAACTTGTGTCGTGTATGATTTAAGGACCCAATAAGTGATTCCTACTCTCATTTCACAGATAACGTTATAAACTAGATGTCAATGAATGATGAAAATGTACATCATTATTTCTTAATGTTGAAAGTGGATTAGAGGGTTTAGAATAAATTGCTGGAAATTGAGTGGTTTTCTTAATTGAGTACCCACGCGCAGATTGAGGGTTGGAAATTGTTTACTTGAATTAAGGGGAAAACGTAGTTCACTGTCAATTACAATGTGCAACATTATATATTAATGTTGAAAGTGGATTAGAAGGTTTAAGAAGGAGTTCTTGACAATCACATGATTCTCCTAATTAAGTAATCACGCGCAAATTAAGGGCTATTGTTTTCATGTAAGATCATTGGTGAATCGTGTTCTGTTGCAGAATCATCAAATCACCTCGACGGTCATAAAATTGATTTCGATTTATTTTAATACACATGTGCTGGTCTTGTTGAGCCTCTAATTTTTATTTTATTTAAATCCCGAGGACTTTATTATGTCGCGGATTTTCGACGATTAAAAACGCTGCCCAGTGAGAATTTTCATATATTTATATCTTACACTTAATATCTACGAATATCCAATTTGTTACTTGGCTTACAATAATGACAAATTGGATTTCTTGTCGGACAAGTTTTTTCCAGCGTAGTAACTAAACAATAGAGTAGTAAAAACGAAATACTTTTTTCATTGACTATGGTATTTTTCACTCATTTACCATAATTATTTTTATGATACAAAAGTATATTTAATTATCTAACAAAAACGTACTTATGTTCTGAAAACTTTGTAATTTTGAAAAAGTAACACTCCGATACTGCAATATTATATTTGAACTTCGTTCAAGTTTCAGTTTGTAAGAAAGTGTATACATTGATCGTTTCTCATTGTCCTATTTCAGCTTGTTGGACATCACGAATTTGTGTGTTTTTTAAAAATATTATTCTTACGCCAAAGAAACATGCTTTGAAAGTGTAAAAAGTCACATTGAGGATGATGAAGAATTATACATTTCACAAAGCCCTTGGAATTATAGTGAACATCAGTGGATGGCGAAACTCGTGTATATATAACCGGGCAGCAACAGCACAAAGCTAAATGATGATTGATCAATTATTAAAATGCATTTGTCATAGCTGACACGTTGCCGGCAAAATAAAGGGAGGGGGAGGAGGAAGGGAGAAGGGGTCGGGGATACAATTCGATATTGTCATGTGCCGACATTCGCATATTTTTGGTCTTGAATGAAACGAAAGTATAGGAAAATGCAACTTTTCCTGTCATCGTATAATGTTGGTTTGGATATAAATAAATATAACGCTATTTAGATACGAGGTGGCAAAGTCATTTTCGAAGAATAACCGATTCACATAAGAAACCTTTATGATTAAGACTATATCAGGTACAGCGGATTTGCCGTTTTTGTTTATGATTGTATATAAAAAGAATCATTCTCAATTACGCTGAATATATGTCGGAATGAATGTTGTTGGAACTTCTATTTGTTGGAAATACATCTCGTTATGGAATTTCGGTGTTCTATTCGAAATTCGTTCAAATATATTCGGCTTTAAAATAAATTTTTTTGTTCTGTAAATAATGAAAAACTTATTATTTTTTCATTAAATGTAAATTTTGTTAATAAAAATGAACGAACTAATTTCTATATGAAGGGAATTAGAAATTTCAAGTAAATCGAAGTTTCGAAAATTTTTTATTTTCCTGACTTAGAAACTTAGTTTATACAACTTTGCGTTGATATAGTCAGATATATTCCAAATCACCAGCAGATATCTTATTATTTGGGCAACGAATGAAAAAATAGAGGATGTTAGATAATCATTGTTGGTTACAATCGTGATGAGGATTAAAAACAACGATAATTTCAGGATTAAGTGAGTCAACGTGTTGAAATTGAATGTATGAGCACGTGCCGACGACCGATTTGATTGTTAAGACAAACTCAACATGAATAACGATTTCATTTCAACATGTTAGCGACGGATTTTTATCGTATGAAGCATTTGAATTGTCAAATGTCGCCGTTGAGCAACAAACCACATTTAAATAATGATGCTGAAAAGTCTATGCCACTTTAATACAGGTAGAAATATTTCAACTGATTTGGATTTGACAGGAACCATAAAATGATATTTTATGTTGAGAGGTTAACAGATTTTATCTTATCAAATATTTAAATTATCAAATATTACGGCTTAACGATAAACCACATTGAAAAAATGATGCTGAAAGGTCTAAGCAGTTCAAACAAAAGGAGTAATATTGGAACTAAGTTAGATATTACGGGAATTCTGAATTAATATTCCATTTTGAGAAGTAATCAACGGTTTTTATCGTGGCCAGCATTTCAATAGTCAAATATCACCATTTAACGAAAAACGTATTGAAAAAATGGCACTGAAAAGTAAGTAGTTGGAACAAAGGTCGGAAAATGTAGTAGCTTGCAAAAAAAAATCATCTCTCCCTTGGGGCAATAGTAAGATCAAAGCAAACCCGCCGAATTTCGGTGGCACACGGCGATGCTCGTAAACCCCTCTGAACCCACTTTTTATTATTTTCTTTTCATCTGTCTCACCTCTTCTCTCACCCTCACCAATAAAATCGAAATAAAGCCATCACGGTCTAAACAACCGGTAAAAATAAAAATATCAACCTGGTACAGTCGTAAAATTCATTCATGCCGTACCACTTATTTTTCTACTCCATTGACCAAAGTCCGGGTGGCGGACGATGGTACCACAAATACATATAACGCAGCGTACAACGTCTCACTTTCGTTGAACTTTTTTAAAGTTACGAATTCCTTAGGTGACACACTTTTGTTTATTTACTTCAAAAAGCTGCAGACGTTCGAACAAAAAAAATATACATATAAAATCAAACTAGGATTATCATCATAATTTTATAATAATAAGCTGCAGAGCTTATAAAAAGATATTTCAACTTTGTGGAATAATTAATTCGAAAAAACCTCTGTAGAATTTCACAAAAAGTTGCGAGAAAAAGATTGCAAGGTCAGACCTTGCACATTAGTTTTCCTTATTTTTTACCTTTCTCAATGCTAACTCTAAGAGGAACCACGTATTTTTAATCCGCTTCTTGCACTTTCAGAAAAGTACAAATTCACTGAGCAATGTGCAAGGCCCGACTTAACATCCTTATTATTTTTGTACATTTTTATTGATTCAATATTCTTTAAAACTCTAACGCCACCCATTCACCAACTACATTTTTTGTCGATGGTATGCCTACTAACTTTTAGAATTTTTTAATTTTAATCAATCATATGAAAATGTGAAAATCTTTTTAGAAAATCTGCAGATAAAATGTTTAATCGTAGCAGAGTTAATGAATATAGAATTTTTTCAAGAAGAAAATTATATTTAAAAAAAGTAAATGACTAACGCGATTGCTTTCGATAAAACCACAATTTTTCTTGTCCAAATTATCGAAAGATTATGATAAGCACAAAAAAATCTGAGCTTGTGATTACTATATTGACCACAACTGAACCATTCGAAAGAGCGCTATATGTAGAAGCAGAAAAAGCAGTAGCCAGGAACGTCGCTAACGAATCTAATTTTTTACGCAACGCTACGTCACTAGACAAGGCGTCGAAAGTCGATGTTCTATATAGTGAATCACATGTAGGAGATTTACCGTAGCAAGTACCGAGTCAAGTCCAATAAAAATGTTCTTGATATCGCAGTGGCTAATATTATGCGCTAACTAACGACACATGGGTGCAATACATTTCAAATCCTTAATACGAAGCTGGAAATCGTATCACCAACTTTATCGTTCATTTCACTTGTTTTCATATACTCGTAGTTGTTAATGATATCTAGTAAGCAAATTCAGTCTTGGTCAAAGAAATTGTTGTTAACTAAAAAGGTATTTACATGGTTAACGACTATTTAAATTACCTCACTTAAATTGAGTTGCCACTTTTTTTAAATGCTGCTTAAGTTTAAGTTAACTAAAATTAGTCCCAACTAACCCGGTTTAGTTTTAGTCAACGAGAGGTAGTTTAAATTAACTACGTTTGTTTTTTACCAACTACACTTAATCCGAACCATCTGGACTTTACTTAATTCAACGAAATTTTGTTTACACTAAATTAATTTAGCTTAAGACATTGACATTTAATTAAGAACTCACTAATTTTGCCAAACTTACTGAATTTTGTTTGAGCTATGTACAGTTCATTCAAATTAAACTATATTAAGTTCATGTCAACAGAATATGACGGCTGAACGGTAACCTGACCAAAAATGCCAACCTTATTCAATTAATTAAATTAATTTCAATTACTATAATCACCTTCATTTAGGCAGTTCTAGCTACAAATCGGTTTCATCAGTATTTGGATTTCCTATAGTTTCATCGGTTTAGTTAGAAATAAGGGAATGAGCACCCTTTAAACGTTGCGGGTTTAGTTTAATCCAACTGCATTTTGCTTAAATGAACTGTATTTTCTTTAAGCCACCTACAATTAGC
Organism: Tromatobia lineatoria; assembly: GCA_949699805.1. NCBI lineage: Eukaryota > Metazoa > Arthropoda > Insecta > Hymenoptera > Ichneumonidae > Tromatobia > Tromatobia lineatoria. Next base: position 13,368,893 of record OX453042.1, on the reverse strand, counting down.
TTCAAGATAATTGAATTCAGTTTAAACAGAGTGAATATAGTATAGGCTCAATCTCAACATCACGGAAAATTATCAACTATAATTCGTTATTCAATTAATTTCAATTAATAAAGGAATCGACATTTAGTTAGCTCCTACTAATTCTAACTAATTTTTCCCATTAGGATGTAGTTTACCTATAATTTTATGGGTTAGTTAAAAATGGAACGGCAATCACTCTCGAAATGTTGCGGGCTTGGTTTAAGCCAAATACACTTAGTTCGGACTAAATTAATTCTTTTAACCCACTTAACATTTTATTTAACATTAAGTAAATCCAGTTTTTATTAACTATATTTTCTTTAAGTCACCTACAACCAGTTTGAAACTAACTGAATTGGGTTCAAACTACATTTTGCTAAAGCAACCGACAATTAGGTTTAAATTAACTAAATTTAGTTCCAGTGAAGTGAATATATTATAGGCCTGAGCTAAGCATCACGTATAATTATCAATTATATTCCGTTATTCAATTGATTTTGATCATCAAAACAATCTACATTTCGTTGGTGCTAACTAATTCTAATCAATTTTTTTTCATCAGCAAGTAGTTTTCCTATAATTTTATGGGTCAATTGAAAATTAAAATATAAGCACTCCGTGATCGGTACGGTCCGTCGGTTAGTTCGCGGATCCGAGTGACTGTCACGCCCCGTCGCTAGTTGTCTTTCGTCATTATCCTAAGTTAGATAATGAATTGGCGCTCAAAACACTTCATAAAATGTTGTCAGCTCCCTTAAATCTTAATTTTCACATTAGTGTATTGATAATGAGCAGTATTATTGAATTAGCAGTCTCCGCTACTTCCATAAAATAATTAATAGTTTATTTCTGCGCCGTAAGCATCTACTAAAATTGAATTTAAATATGGTGCTTCACGATACAATTACGGACGTATTGACCACTAAATCTGTTACATAGAAAAAAATATTTTTTGGCCAATTTTCAAATTTATAACAATTCAATTTAATTTAAATTAAGGTAAGGGAGTTAACTTTAAATCGTTTGTAATTGGTGGATATCACACTTGCCCGCTGATATTATTTTGAAAATATTCGTGCTATTTATCCCTCTGACAAAAATGATTGAAAATTTTCACTGTGTTACAAAAGTACCGGACAGCCTACAATATCTTTGTTGTTTATAAGAAAACCGGTACAACGAGGAAAATATTCCATTCACACGAAAATTTATTTTTATTTTCACCAATGTATCAAAGTTAATAACAATAACCATTTCGCCACTATTGTGTTTACAGTAGACTCTATGTGCCAGTCCGTATTTATATGAAGTTATTTTATAAGAATTACAAAAATAATAATGGTCATGCTAATAATAATTAATTTGAATATATTATTTCATTAACGAAAAGAAATATTTCATAAACCGAAATGTCGAAGAGGTTTCTCAGAATCAATGAAACTTATTCTCTCTGTTTAGGAAAATTCTCCAATTGGCAGTTGTACATAAAAATTATGCTTCCGATATAAATTTATCTATATTCTCTGTTGAAAATTAGTAGGTTTTCAACATACTTCAGATTTCGTTTAACAGAAACTATTTAAATCCATGTAATTGATGCTGTTCAACATTATCTTCAATAAGAGTCATTGAAGATTGAAAAAAAAAGATACAAATTCAGTGTCATCACCAGTAAATCAAACAGAACAATAAGTGTACTCAATGTGTTGAAAAATAAATAGAACGTCGCAGCAGATTTTTTTTTTTTTTCACCATTTATCGCACAATTTCATTAGAATAGTACATTTAAACAGTAGGAAAAAAATACTTTGCTGAAGCAAGCCTGAGTTTGTGATACAGGATAAAGGAAATACTACATACACACGAGCTACGAAAAAATTTTTACCCGAGTGTTAAACGAATCTTCTCAGTAAGACTTCTAGAAACTACAGTTTTTGCGAGCGATAGCTTGCCTGCAATGTTTTGTAAGCATGACCTGCAATGTTTTGTAGGAATTACCTGCAATGTATTGTAGGCATCACCTTCAAGTTTTTGTAAGCTTCGCAGGTTAATGTTTCGAAGATAATTTAACTATAAATATACTTTATAAAAAGTAATTAGTCACTGTACGATCTTCACTTAACCAACAAATCAATAAACTTTCGATAAGTGACCTAGCGAATAAGTTAGTATCAATAACTATAACGTGAGAGCTGTTTATTTACGGCAATGCATCTTTTTAAAATAATTAAAGGAAAGATAAAAATAGTTGCATTATGAAAAAAAAAATTTTAAATAGATAAATAATTATTAAGATAAATTATCATAATATAATTTTCGTAAATTATAACAATAACAATAATACTAATATTGATAACAGGTGTCACATTGTAGATGCCAGAACCACTGATATTTTATAGAAAGATTTTGGATTACAATTCCCTATTTTAAGGTGTGAATTAGATTAATAAGATAATAACTGGAGTCCGAAAGTCAAGAGAACTAGATAACGTACACGAATACGTACTTAGCCGTTGGGTTTGGTGCTGGTATTTGCTGGACTCTATCTTTGAGTTCTTCTTCGTCTTTGAGTTCGTCTTCGTCTTTGAGTTCGTCTTCGTCTTTGAGTTCATCTCCGTCTATGAGTTCGTCTTTGTCTTTGTGTTCGGCTTCGTCTATGAATTCGTCTTCGTCTTAGAGTTCGTCTTCGTCGTCGCGCGACCGCTCGTCGCTCATGCTCGATGTATTTGCTCGCCTAGAAGCGCGGAGGCCGGTGACGATTCTCGCACCTCCCTGCTAAGTGACCCGTGCGCCCGACCCTCTCACTCGTCTCACTCGTCCGAGCTCCTCGACCGGCTTCTGCTCCTATACAAATTTAAACTACCTCTATATAGTAACAGTGTACCTATAATGTGAGCGTGCAGAAGGTAACGGGGTGGGCCACCGGTGCGGTAGAAACAAAAAAACATTGGTGACGCGCTGTTGGAGCAGTGGTAGTAACAGGGCTAGTTCAGAATAAATTAGGCCGGAAAAAAAATATATGCCCAATTCCACCGAAATTAATCCATAATTTTTTTTCTTCTGATAATTTAAAAAACGCAGGTTTTATTATTGTAAAAACGACCCCATATTTCAATACGATAGAATAGAAAGCTGGTGAAATATTATAATTGTTTAATTATTAATTTGAGCGGCTCTACACCGGAAGAAAAGATTTTATTGACGCCAGAGAAATGGGTGGGTTAATTTAGTTTTCATTGATTTCAATGAAATAGCGCACTCAAATTTCAAAGAGAACATTTCATTGCGTGTAAAGAAATATTTACTTAGTGAGCATATGATAAAGAATCAATTTTATTGCTGCAAGGAAAAGTTTTAATTAATCCATAGAAACGATCTCCTTGATTCATTGAAAAAAATATACTTGATGGCAGCAAGTGGTAGGAATTTTCTCGTCTAATGTTAGACACCCATAGCGCTGTCACTGTCGCACCTAACCTCACATTTTTGTTTTCCGGTTCTCCTGAACAAGCGACTTAGAATTTTAAGGAGCCCGTACTTAAGCCCGTTTTTGCTGTACGTGAGCACGTTTTCTCTAAGTCTGAGCTTCATCGATGAGGTAGTTCAGGAAAAAATGGATCTCAAAATTCTGAGCTGTGGTGAACGAAGTGCTGCCTCATTAGTGAAATCAATTTAAAAACGGAGACGTTTTCTTCGATTAAATGTCAGTACTTTTTGCTGGGTTTGAGATCATTCAATGAAAAAATATTCAATGGAAAAAATTGGAACTGCAGTATTTTTTTCCATTAGCGAAGATTGCCGTGAATCAATGAAAACGTTTCTTTCGGTGTATCGGGTTTCATCGTACGTACATTTCCGAAAAATGTAAATATGTGAAATTTTATTGACTACAACAAAAAATGGATAAATATGAATCGTACATTTCAATTCAAATTAACTAAAATTTTCCGAAAACAGATCTTTTTTTATCAAAGGTACTGCTACTTATTAACTTAATGAATTTTTTTAAGCGAATACCCCCCTGCCATATCCAGTAACATTATTTCTCAGGTGATCACGACGAAAATTTTTTTAATCGCTCAACTTTTTATCTCAAACAAGAATATAAAGTTAATTTTTTTTTTCAAAATTCAAAAATCAAAATTGAATTTTTTTTTTCAGTGTATCGCAAATCCCAAACGTAATCTTCTGTTTAAAATGTTATTTGTAATGTGCATTGCAATTCTAGGAAAGAAAAGTCAAAATCTGCGATTGTGGTCCCTTTTTTTTAAATTCTGATTTAATTTTTTTTCACTTCCCGACCCCTATATTGATTGCAAAGGCGTCATATTTTTTCCGTCACTCATTTCATACTCAAAATATCATCAGATTCTCATTCTCCATAAATAATGGATTTGTTTTTCATGAATAATTCGAACACTTCGAGTTTTCAAAAAAATTAAAAGATTCTATTCTTCATGGAGAATTAGCATATGATAATATTTTAAGTATGAAATGAGTGACGAAAAAAAAATGCCACGACTTTGCAACAAATATAGCCATCAGGAAGTGAAAGAAATTTTAAAAAAAAGGAACCACAATCGCAGATTTTGACTTTTCTCTTTGAGAAGATTACGTTTGAGATTGGTGGAACATTGAAAAAAAAAATTAATTTTGATTTTTGAATTTCGAAAAAAAAAAATTTGTCTTCATATTTTTATTTGAGATGAAAGATTGAGCGATGAAAAAAAAATTCGTCGTGATGACCTTAGAAATAATGTTACTGGATTTGGCCAGAGAGTGTCCCCTTAAATTCTGTATATAAATAACGAATTTTTAAGATTTTTTTTAGTTTGGAATTCGGAGTTGCTGGCCACTTTTAAGGCCAAGTAATTTTCATTTCTTCTGTTCTTTGTAAAAACCTTGCTATATTAGAACTGAATAGGTCCTTGAATTATGTATATGAATAACGAATGTTAAGAACTATTTGTTCAATGGGATTACAAATCGTTGAGAGGCTACGACTATTTTCGACGGTAAAACTATTGAAAATCCACTATGTCATTATGATCGAATTGTAATAGTTTAACTCAAATATAGGGACGTTTTTACAACAAAGGAAAAATAATTAAGATAAAAAAGATTTATCCTTAAAAATTGCCAGTATCTCTGAAATCCATTCCAAAAAGAATCTTAAAAATTGGATATTCATATGCAAAAATGTAAGCTAAAATGGCCCATATAAATCTGTATTAATTTTTTTTGTAGTTCATAAAGTTCCATACATTTTAATTTTTCAGAATTTTTTCGTAGGATGAAACAATCCCACAATAAAGCCGTTCGAATGGAAAATTGAAAAATTCTAATATCTTATCAGTTATTTATTTTATTGTATTCAAAATGCGTGAAGTTTTTACAATAACGAAGCCCCATTTTTTAAAAAGTTTTGAATTAACTAGAAATATAGGTGGCTGAATTTCAGTGGAATTGCTCGAATACAAAAAAAAACACTAATCAATCATCTTTTTAACAAATTGATAAAAATTGGCACACGGGTTACAGAGAAATTTTTTCTTAAAATCTGAAAATCATATTACACATTCAAATTTAATGTAAATTTGATTTTGGCATCATTACAAAATAAAAAGTAAATTGAAGTTCTTGTATTTTTATTTTATTTTAATGTTGACCGCAAAGGCTTACGGAAACGTTTCTCAATTACACATAAAATTTCGGTCGACTCCTAGTTTATGAAAAAAGTACGAAAATAATACGTTTAGCTATAAATCGACCAAACTTTGTCTGCAAAATTAATAATAAAAATGTACTGTTAACGTTCGTGGGCAAAACGTTTTTGTTAGAAGCACGAAAATGGGAAAATTAGTTTTTTCCACATCGTCTGAGGCGTTTGAACTTGTGCTACCGACGTGTGCTCCTATAGAAATTTTAATTACCTCTACAAATTGCGTACAAACGATGTGAGCGGGCATAAGGCAAGGGGATGGGCTACCGGTGCGATACAAGCAAAAAATAGTGGTGACGCGCTGTTGGACAGGTACTGATAGGACTGGATCAGAATAAATTAGTGATGAGAAAGCATACAAAGATTAATTTTCTAATAAATATAAGTAAATCATCGGCTTGAGAATTTAATAAAAATTGTCATAATAAAAATGAAAAATTCAAATAATCTCTGAATCGAGACATTAGGAACCTCAATTTTTTGAACATTTTTATGTAAATTGAACCTTGGCAAGATTGGACCATACAAAACAAATTGAAGTTATTCTATTTCAAAACAATTGCATGGATGGTGAAGGGAATTTCGATTTGAGCTCAAAGTATAAAACGCATAATGTGAAACAAAGTCTGTCTTCACTGGCAGAAGAAATTAGCTGATAAAACAAATTCCGTGACTGATACATTCCGTGACCGATGAGTAAATAATACTCCTTACATTATCGATCACTACTGTGTCAATATAACATATTTTATAGAATTTGCCATGACAACGTGAATGAATTATAGATATTTTAGGGATATGCTTGCGGCAAATATATGTTTGACGTTGTGGCGGTCATACAACCTTAAGTCATCTAAGTTTTTTTTTTATTGTTCAGAAAATTTTACTACCACTTGAGACTACCTCGTACATTGTTGAAAACTTTTATCCCGTGTTAATAATGATGTCTTTATAAGTTTACTATGACGAATAGAATAAAAACAAACGCAATCATATATCATTGTGGGTCCATCAAGATGAGAATATATTTTTGCAAAAAAATAAGTTGAAAAACATGACATTTGAATACAACAAAATAATTCGCCAAGGGACAGTTGCCTACACTGAGAAAAAAATTGTGTTGAATCAACAAAATTTTGATTCTTCAACACAATCGCACGGGTATAAACGGTGAAATAAATATTATGAGGCAGGAACAAAATATTTTTTTTTTTTTTTTTTTTGCAAAATGAAGTACAAATTTTCATAATAATAATCAGATATTTTTATAATTTGATACATATATTTATTTGAATAGAGTAACCTTCTATTGCTTCAATTACCTTGTTTTTCAAAGAAATTAAGATAATGTTTTCCAAATAAATATTCTTTGGAAAATAAAAAAATTGTTTTGAAATCGAATGATGATTTCCTGACTTAATTGAATCGGGTCTGAAACAAAAGTCGTCCAATGTTGAGGAAAACCAACATACGTTTGAATTACGTGGATACAATGATCATTACCAAACAATACGGCTTACATATATTGTGAAATTGAGAATAAAAATAAATATATTTAGCAAATATATAGCAAATCGTATAAAATTTATTTTCGTGCCCACTTCCTATTCAATAGAAGAATTTTAGTTGATAGAATTCAATATATGTTTGTTTCAAAATACACAGCGTTTTGAAAAAATTAAATTTTCTGTGGACACATAAGGTTTTACCAACAACGTTTTTGGGTCCTTTAACATAGAATTCCTTTCATCCAAACCAATATACACATTGATGTGCGGAATGGTTTGATTCGATTGCATCAGATATATTACACGATTCAATATAATCACAAACTAAATTTATATCTGTTATTACAACTAAAAACGATAATTAACCCGGGTCTGAGAGTTAACATTGTACATTTTGTTGGTTCAACTCAAATGTATTTAATTAGAACAAGGTTTTGATGACTTGACAAAATCTTCAATTAACAAGACGCTTTCAGTTAGATCAACTGGATTTTTTCCCCCAGTATACATACAGTAGACAGAAAATCGAAACGATAAATTTTTCTTTGTAAGACCGCAAGTTATAAAACTGGAAATTAGTTGAATACATTCGTTCTTAAGACTCGGTTATTTCTAGAGTAATAGTTGATATGATATTGTATCCACAAATGTTTAATGTCATATTTCGAATCAGGCTATCCACGCATGCTCATTTTCGAGGACACTGCATCTACTAAGTCCAAAAATCTAAGGGAGTACTTAAAAATGTTCGTTATGTGCATTTGGTCAACGGGCACATCTATGGTTAATTGAATTACTAGTATTTATGTATATCCACAACATATTGAATTGACCCCACTAGAAACGAAATTATACATTTTTTCCACTATAAACATAAGTATTCCCCACAAAATTGCAGGGATTTCTTGTCGATTTTGATTCAGAAATAAAAATTTGTCTAATTTTACAAAAAGTATGGCACGAAAATAAATATCAGTAGAAAAACACATGCATATAATGTATTGTTTAACAAAAATTGGTAGACTCAACGAATCTTCATTTCTCACTTCTCATTATACAAAAAAAAATTGAAGTCACCGAATAAATTTTGAACCCCTCGTAACTTTTTCAATAGTATAAAAGATGCGTCACATAGAAAAATAATTGGATTACCGAAATAAAATTTCTAGTTACGATGACCGAAACTATATTTTTGTAATATTATTTTTATCGCGTAATATTCGTAATAATGAAAGGACTACTTTAAATATCATCGCGGGCAAGAATGAGATGGATAAAAAGGACAGAGTGAGGTAGAAAAAAAAATGGGAGAATAGTATAAAGTGAGGAAACGAAGAATAGAGGGAAAGAGAAATTGAAGTAGTGTCCTTTGACGTTCGCAGGAGCGAAGGACCTTCATGCGCAGGAGCTAAAGCGCCACGAGAAATTGGACGCTGTGCTGGGGGCGAATTTAGGTGGAGGTCTGTCCGCCGGTGGAGGGCTCACGCTTCATCAGGAATTAATCATGACAATGCCCGGCGCAGGTAGGTCCTCACTCCAATCATCTGACACCTTCTTTCGGGCTGCGTCAAATTCATATTATTATCACTGGCGAACGCGAATAAAAGTCATATCCCAAAATGCAAGGTTTTCAAAAAAAATCCAACGCACGAGGACATTGAAAAAAGGGTCGTTAAAAAAATGTCGTCACTTTTTGGTGATTTTTATCCCAAAAATCGATTCTTGAAGGTTGGTAACATTTAGACAGGAATCGTATTGATGCTCCAGCCTCGTTGGCTCCACTCATCCGACACTTTCTTTCGAGCTACGTCAAATTCATACTATTATTGCTGTCGATCACCAATAAAAGTCATATTCTGCAAATTAACGTTGAAAAAAAATTCTACCAGGTGAGGAGATTGGGTAAAAAGGATCGTTGGAAAATGTTGTCAATTTTCGGTTCTTTTTATCTCGAAGATCTATTCTAGAAGGTTTGTATTATTTAGATAAGAATCGTATTTATGCTCGTAGCTTGTTGACTCCACTCATCTTACACTTTCATTCGAGCTACGTCGAATTCACATTATTAGTGCTGTCGATTGCGAATGAAAGTCATATTTAAAATTGCAAGGTTTTAATGAAAAGTTTAACGGTCGAGGCCATCGGAGGAAAATGATTTGTAAATGAGAAAGTGATCTTTATAGCAAAAATAGATTCTGGAAGGTTAGTGACATTAAGAAAGGAATCATATTAATGTTCTTGATTCATTGGTTCCAGTCATATGACACTTTCTTTTGAGCTACGGCAACTTCATATTATTAGTGCTGACGAAAACGGCATATTTTTAAATCGTGAGGTTTCCGAAAAAAATCCAACAAATAAAAAAATTTGATGAAACGGGTCGTTCATCAAATTTCGTAAATTTGTGAAGATTTTAATTCCAAACATCGATTCTTGTAGGTTAGTGACATTGAGACAAGAATCGTATCAAGGGGATCGAGCCACATTGAAAAAGTCATAATTTAAAAACTTTTGTGAATAATACCTTTTTTTTTAAATCCTTACATTCAAATCTCATTAAGTACATACTAAGACTTATAATTCTACAATTTTGTATAGACATAGAGTGCACGAAAATGGTGTAAGTTAGAAAGCAACATTCTTAACTTGTCGTAGCTTTCAGATCAAAGTGGCAACGAAAGTTTAGTGTTCGATATCTGATTGTAGTATGAATGTAGGAATTTATATTTGAGGCCTTTATAACGAAGATATGATTCAAAATGTGTAAATGAATCTCTGTTCATTACAAACTTACTGAATAATTGATTACAGTGAATCCAATTGTCACTGCATCAAGAATTGCTACACTCATACTAGAGGACATTCTTCGACAGATTAAATGAGATTAATTGAACACGGAAATTTGTTCACCGGTTTGGTCTGAAAGGTAGGACAAGTTGAAAAATGTACCCATAACCTTACATAATTTAGATGCACCATATGGCTTCACAAAATTGCAGAATTATAATACTTGATATGTACTCAGTGAGGTTTAAGCTCGAGATTTTTTAAAAGAATGGTATCGTGTAAATAATTTTTTTCTCTTATGACTTTTTTAGATGACTCAGTCCCCTTAATGCTCTTGGATCGTTACCCATTAATGAGCGAAAATGGAGAGTCTGGAGAAAAGGGTGAGGAAAGGATAGGTAGAATTGCTAAGGCGCGTCGAGAAAAAAACGTCACACATTGACAATTCCATTAATTGTATGATGTGAGAAAAAAAATCGTTACCCATTGATTATTCCACTAATTGTCGGATGTGATTTTCAGCCGGATAAATTATATTATCAAAAGTGAAAGGGAAAATTTTATCGACGTAGTTCATGAGAAAAATCATCCCTCCACTGGTTATCTTACCTTAACAGCAGGGAAATTTTTAAGAGTCGAACGATTACTGTGTTTAGATGTCTATCCATTTAGAAGATTTTAATATAAGATAAGCACATATATTAATATTTGTATGAACAAAAATTTTCACAATTACTCACAGATACTTTTATGAATTTTAGAGAAAGTTTTTGGTTATGGCATTATTTTTCAGTGAAAGAAAACATTAAAAATTGGTTACGTTCGATTTTTTATTAGTGTCGATCGCGGATACAAGTCATTTTCCGAAATTTCAGAATTTTTTGGAAATCCAGCGGACGAAAAGACTGGCAAAAGCGGTCGTGAAAGAATTTTGACTACTTATATTGTTTTTTTAATGAAACATCGATCCCTGAAGATAGGGAACATTTAGATAAGTATCGTATTGTCATTCGGTACGCATTAACGAGTAAAAATGAAAAGCCTGAACAGAAGAAAACAGAAACAATTGATAAATTTGCTGAGGTGCGTTAGAATTAAAAATTATAAAAAGCTGTCACACATCGACAATCCATTCATTGTTTCATTTGTGATTATTTGGAGATGGATAAATTATGTTATAAAAGTTAGTACGTTTCATTGAATCAATAATCATTCTAAGAAGTTGGTAAAAACTGGCATACAGATTACTGAATATTTTATCTTAATATCTGTAAAATTTGAAACCGTTAAAAGATCTGTAGCCAATTTATTAATATTTGGATTTGTAGGAAAATTCGTATGTACAATAAAATTCACCAAGATTGGACAATTATAATAAATGTGAGTTATTATACTTTTATCAAAAAAAAATTGTCCACAAATGCTTATAAAAAATGTTTATCGATTAAAATTTGAAATGAACCATAATTTCTATGCAGAACAGGAAACAATACGAATATTCTGCGAACTTTGTGGTCCAAAACTTTATGTCAGAAGTACTTTTAAAATTGGATTTATACTGACATAGAATATGTAAACTGTACGAGAAGAATGAAAAAATGATATGTAATAATTTTTATTTCCCACATGAAAAATAAAAATTTGATTCATCAAATGTTAATTACATTATTTGTTATTCGGTTAGAATAAAACTTAGCCGATAACTTGCCTAGAAATGCTGCTAAGAAGAAATTAGTAGCAATGGTGTTAGAAAAGTTAGCCAACTATATTATCGGACATTTTTTAAATCTATTACTCTACTGAATTAAATACATTGTTGCAAATGTAGGTAATATGAATATACTAAAATAGGAGGGTTTGACGGATGGTCCGGTCTATTAAATGTCCAATACAAGTGTAAATCAATATTCAATTCATATATGAAATTTCACATACTAGAGCATCCATGTTTGCTCCATAAAGATATAAATTTTCTTAATGATTATTTTGCAGTATATGTGAATGAATATAAAAAAAACTTTTACATTGATGTTCCTAGGTTTCCAAGTGTTTAGCACCATCTGCTGTAGTTTTACATTTCACTTGTGCATTATAATTAATATCCTAGTTTTACCATTCAGCTTTCTATAATCTGTAATGGAAAATGTCAACAAGTTATTTCAACAGTCAAGTTTTCATTCAAGCTAACCAAAAACTCGATTATATTAACCAATGACTTAGTAATGTTAGTCAATAACTTAGTTATCTTAATCAATAATTTGGTAAGGTCTATCAATATTTTGTTCGTAGTAATCGATAGTTCGATTAAATTGATCAATATCAGGGGTATATATGACCGTAATTTCGTTATGTTGAAATAGTACTTTGCGTACTAGGGTGTGAAAGCGGACTTTCGGCGAAGGTTGGAAAGTGGCTGCACGAGAGAAGACGAGTGCGACTACTGTACACCGAGAGAAAACATTTCATTGATTCACGGCAATCTGCGCCAATGAGAAGAAATACTCGAGTTTCAATACTATCTTTTCATTGAATGACTTAAACTCAATGAAAAAAAGTGATATTAATTCAAAGAAACATTTCATTAAACCAAGAAATCGTCTCTGTTCTTTTCCCCTACTTCGCCCACCACAGCTCAAAATGTTAAAACCTATTTTTTCCCAAACTACTCGGCAAATAAAGATTACATTTTAAGAGAAAGTGTAGAAGTACGGCAGGAATTGGCTAAATTACTGGCTGCTTGAAACTCGAAGCCTCCCGTTCGGGAGAACCAAAAAACAAAAAAGTGAGGTTAGGTGCAAGAGAGTTAACAGCCCTATAGGCGGTTAACATCGGACGACGAAATTCCCAGCACTTGCTGCCATCAAATATATGTTTTCATTAAATCTATGAAAACTTTTCTTCAAAACAATGAAATTGTTTCTTTATTTTATGCCTATTAAGTAAATGTTTCTTGGCAGGCAATGAAATGTTCTCTTTAAAATTTAAGGGCACTATCTCATTGAAATCAAATAGATATTTCATTGGAATCAATGAAAAAAGAATCAAACCAGCCATTTCTTTGCCGTCTATGAAATCTTTCCTCTCAGTGTACAACCACCGTCGAAATCCGATTTCACGTATAAGGATCTCATACTACTTTTTGTAACAAATGCACGAAAACTGCCAGGTTATGTTGCTGGTCGAGCGCGACAATGAAGGAAAAAGCAGACTGAAGTGCGCATGCGCACACAGTATTGTCGATGCGGTTTTAAAACAATGTGCGCATGCGCACAGTATTTGCGATGCGGTTTCGACTATTTGTGATACGGTTTCGAGTATTTACGATACGGTTTCAGTATTTTCGATACACTTCCAGTTTTTCTGGTACGCTTTCTTATAAAGGGCCACTTTATATCGCGGCCGGTTCACACATAAACTGGTACTTTTCGTGCATGCGTTACAAAAAATAATTTTTTTTTTTAAATAAAGAAAAATTTTATTGAGAACAGTATCAAAATTTTTAGGTGGCGCTGGGGCAATCGGCCAAAATGATGACAAGCCTGCTAAGCAGAAACGTCATCGGACGAGATTTACCCCCGCACAGCTGAACGAGCTTGAAAGGTGTTTCAGCAAAACACACTATCCCGACATCTTCCTGAGGGAAGAAATAGCGATGAGAATCGGACTCACGGAAAGCAGAGTACAAGTGAGTGCCGACGGATTGTTTTCATGATTGTCCAGTGTATTAATTAATGATCTCATCCCGTATTAATGTAACTAGTCCTCAACGCTTGCCTTATAGCTATCTCAAATTCATAAAATGTTTTATGGAGAAGAGCTTAAAAAGTAAATGGGCGAATAAACATACGTATTCCTAGCGTAGTATTGTGAATTCATGCGAAAACGTTTGTTGAATTGATAGCGCAACGCTCTTCTCTCTCTCACTCTACATGTATGATCTATGCCTTACCCTTGAAATCTAATTATTTAACTGATCTAAAAGTTTATTCGTTGATTAATAATGAAGCCGTTTAGTATCTTGCGTGCACTGTTAGAAAAGTTTGGCATCCGTTATACATAAACTCGCAAATAAAATCTGATATACGAGTGTAACATAGAATTAATGTACTTTTGTAGTAAAATCAGAGTAAAGTGTTGAGATTGAAGAACTTTTACACTGAATTTGAAGTGAATTATTGTAATTGCCATACCATACATTAATTTTAGATCGTACTTATGTATCAAATTTGTTATACCACTTCATGCATGAAAACTTCCAGTACTTGCGCATTTAATTTTACGTCGATTTTTTTACAGTGTAGTAGCTTGAATTGTTAATAAAAAACTTTTTTTAAATTGAGATCAAGACTTATCAGACAACTATGAGACTGATATGTTAAAAAATCCATGCATTTTTCTCGAAATTTTCATCACATACCCTGAGACAAAAATCGTTAAAATCAACAAAACGTGCGTTTGCGGGCGGCGAAAAGCATATTTTGTCGATTGGACAAAATATTTGGCAATGCTAATCGAAAAATCTATGATTAGTATCACCAGCCGCTTCGATCAATTGAATACTTCTTTCGATCAAACGAATATTCATATCGCCGCCAGTAAGCGCACGTTTTCTTCATTAAAACAATTTTATTTTTCTCAGTGCAATTATTCATCTTCGATAAATGGCCTTTTCACTGTTTAAGGTTTAAGCGATTTCCTTTATTCTCTGGCCGTTCACTCTACCTTGAAACGAGAATAAAAATTAATAATAGGTGACAATTAATAGAAGGTGACACTGTAACTGTTCTTCGTTGCATATACATTTCACTAATACTATCAAGACTGTCCTGTCTTAGAATCAATTGTCAAGGGCTACGACGGGACTCAGTTGACTCTTGCCTGGATTAAAGTCAAACTCGGAGTTGCTAAGCCTTCACGGGGGTAGTTGGTGACGGTATTATGGTCGGAGCGCAACCCGACCATAATACCGTCCCCCGGGAGACTTCGAATTTTGGTAGGACTTCTCGTCGCGTTGTACGTGCCGCGTGCTTCGAACTTGGTACAACACGTCGACCACAGGACTCCGAGAGCCGAACATCGGTCTTTCCTCGAAACCGCGACTCCCCAATGTTTGCTTCTGTTTACTCACTCTATACAGGTATACTTGTGCCTTTAGCCAATGAACTATGAATGAGTCAACAGCAGATTGACTGAGCTATGCCTCATTACGTCCATAGTAAAAAAAAAATTTCTCCACAAATACTTATATGCAAAGTACCATATGCTGAAACGGTGTATTGAATTTCATAAACATTTATATTGAATTTTTTACAAACGGTATTGAAAAAAATGATGCAATGTGGAACTTCGCACATTGTACCTCCATTAATAATTATCTATGAAAAAGTTTTTTTTTCCTTATTCATAGAGATAACGTAACAAAATTTTGTAGTAAAGCTAAACGTTCTTTTCCTGTGTCGGGAATTTTAGTCAATTTGTTTAAATTCACTAATGAATTTATTTATAAATTTATTACCGAAATTAGAGCAAAGCGAACATTTTTCGGAATATTCGAAATCCCGTACAATCCAAACCGCTTTACGGTTCATCATCAAATTTGGTATGTAGTTAAAATGCTTCTTCATGTGTAGAAAAATTCAGTCTATTTGTTGGAACTCTACTTGAATCAGAACGAGACGAATTTTTTATGAATAATTTCAAAATCTCATAAAAAGCAAACTACTTCACCGCTATGATCCACATTCAATTTTGCAGGTTGCGTCACTTTTTGAAACTTCAATACGAAGTATTAGCCCGATAGCCGAAAAATTGAGGCAGCTTGAAAACATACAGTGATTTTGAAAAAATGCAATATCTATTTTATAAAATCTGAACCACTTTACCTACAGTTACCGAATTCGATATCTACTACAACTGGATATGACTGTTACCTTGCAAAAGATTTGAGCAGGCTTGGTCAGATTTAACTTTAATCAAAACCGATGCAAACATTTTTTTCAAAAATTCAAAATTCTATAACACTGTAAAAAATTTTTGATTGAAAATTAATATACCGGTATATGAAGCTTCGATGCATATACCGTATATTAATTTTCAGATACATTCGTCATTGACAAATACAATACTGGTATAGTGAAGATGAGCAATCGGTTTTGAATATTATGAACCACTTGGCTTTTGATTTTCCAAACTGGCCCGTAAAATCGCAAGCGCGTGCATAGTAAGTAATGGACTATTGGACCTGGAATTTACTGTACCTGTGCTGGATAGTATAACCTTTGCGAAGTAAAATTGAAGTATTGCTTTATATTTATGTTTTCATTGGAATCTTCCTGAGTATGTCTTATTCAGGCTTATACGTTGCGCCTCACTTCATTCCTTCATGGATGCTCTTGAGAGTGTTGTCCACAGCCGCTCATCCTGAAATGCAGCAATATAATGCATTTGCACGAGGGCACAAGATAACTTCGGTAATCCTGGCCGATACAGGTTGGCTCTATTTTTACTGAGTAGCCGATGAGCTCCTCATGAACAACAGTACGAAAACCCCGCGTCAGTACATGGACGGCTGGTGCCTTATGATAGCCCGTACTTATACACGGAACGGCGAACAATCACTTGCGAAAAACGTTTCGAGTCGTTCGCCATCTAGCGGAGTTGAGCCGAGTTCTCCGTGGCAGAAGAGAGGAGGTCCGCTTTTTAATTTTCTAAAGCTGCCAGTGAATTTACCACTCGGCGTATATTATTTCCTAATTAATATACAGGATTTGGAAATTTCATGTACTTGGGAAAATTACGTTTATTAATATTTTTCAGAAGCATTGGTACATTTTCTGTCAAATGAAGGTCAGAAAATTTCAATAACTGGAAGCCTATATTTACTATGCATTCAATTTCAGCTTGGTTATGAAGTGTCCTAAACTGTATATTAAGTTTCGATCACGGGTCTATTAACAGTTCAATCGATGCACAAGTACTGGAATTTTCAATTACCGGTATCGTAGAATTCCTATACGATTATCAAATTTATAATAGAAATGTATTAAAATGGAACTCATATACCTGATTTCAAAATCTCATATCCCTTTGTATATTAAATTCATTTGCATTCTTCACAGTAAAAGCCAAAATCACTTTATAGGTTTCGCCCAAATTCAATACCAACGGGTATTTTTGATTGTTTTATTTATCGAGAACTATTTAGCTTATTAGCTTGAAAATTGCGAAAGTTAGAGAACATATCGACATTTTTCCAAAAATTTAAAATCTCACACACATACATAAAAAAAAATCCAAACCACTTTTCTCGAAATTTTAGACCATTTTGAGTGTATTGACATAAAAAACTACAATTTTTTTAAAAATTAAAACAAAGCTTCTTCTATGAGGTAGCAAAATGTAGCGTATGATAATATTACGGCACAATTTTTTTTTTTTTGGTTTTTCCATCGGTGCGAGAATTTTTTTGATGAATATGTTGAAAATTCATAGACTTTTATTATTTAATTCTCTTGAATTTTGCAAACATCTATGTTGAATCTTCATATGAATGGTATTGAAAAAAAAATGTAGCGTTTGATAATGTTACGGCCCAATTTCTTTGGAAACTATACTACACCGAGAGAAAAGATTTCATTGACCCGAAAGAAATGGGTGGGTTGGTTTCGTGTTCATTAATTTCGACAGAACATTTTTTTCAATTTCAATGTAATAGTGCTCTTAAATTTCAACGAGAACATTTCATTGACTGTAAAGAGACATTTACTTAGTGAGCATATAATAAAGAAACAGTTTTATTGCTGTAAAGAAAAGTTTTAATCAATTAATAGAAACGATCTTATTCGTTCATTGAAAAGATATACTTAATGGCAGCAAGTGGCGAGAATTTTATCGTCTAATATGTTAATCATTTACAGTGCTGACTCTGTCACGCCTAACCTCACTTTTTTGTTTCCCGGTTCTCCTGAACAAATGGCTTCAAGTTTCAAGAAGCCCGTACTTGAGTGCTTTTTTGCCGTACTTAAGCACGTTATCGTCACATTTGAGCATTTTCTGTCGAGTAGTTTAGGAATAAATAGGTCCCGAAATCCTGAACTGTGGTGCCGGAAGTGCCGCTGCCTCTTTAGTGAAAGCAAAAAAAGTACAGAGATGATTTCTTTCCCACTACTTTTTATCGAGATTAAGATCATTCAATGAAAAGATAGTATTGAAACTCAATTATTTCTTTCCATTGACAAAGATCGTCGTGGATCAATGAAATCTTTTTTCTCGGTGTATTATAACCAATGTGAAATTAAACAAAATAATTCGTAAGATAAAAGTCAATGAGCTAGTGCGGGATTTTTTCGTTGTTTAAAAATGTACATTTGATTTTGAATCGGGCACCTAAATTCCAAAGCTTCATAATAATTTTCATGTATCAATTTAGTCATTATTAATTTAGTAAACATGTGTACCATTAGATGACAATATCAGTAAATTTCCTAGACGCAGGTGCAATTTACTACGCAATTAAATAAATGTTTATCTCCTATAGTGAGTTCTGTAAATTGCGCTCACTTTTAGGTCAATAAAACGCAAACATAAAAAAATGAATAATATACCCATGTGGAGAAAATTTTGGATGCTTCACTCGGTATTTTTCCAATATCAGTAACGGAAATTTTGATAACTTTGATCTCTCAGTTAATGCGATAATTTGAATTTAAATTTCAAATGGGGCACGGAAATTAGCAAGTTTATTTTGTACAATTATTTAATAATCACGTGTTGTCATTTTTAATAAAAAAATTATTGATTCGCATTAAGTTTGCTATGCAAACATATTAATTGCGACTTCCTATGTAAAGTCTTACATTTATATACGTTTTATATACATTACTACACGTTTGTGTTAAAGAAATGCAAACATGTTTCGAAGTTTAAAATGATATTGCTAGAGTTACAAAAATCCATCTAAGTTTGCTATCTCGAATAGATAATATGCTATCAAATTATGCGAAGATACTTCTCCTCAGAAGTTACAGTTACTAGAATATAATTATTGTTAATAAATCAAGAAACTTGCTTTAATCGTAATAAAACATCGAATATTAATGACAAAAAACTCGCATTCAAAATTAAAGACGCTAACATATCAAATTCACTAGCTTGTCGGTATCAGACTGAAAAATTAGAATTAGAATAGCCCCGAAATCTTGTGAAAAAATAATGGTTACCTACCCTTAATTTTTCAAAGCCTGTGTAGCAAAAAAATGTCTGCACTTCGGAGTTCAATTCACGAATTAGGGAGACACTGAATTCGGAAAACGATCTCATTCGAAAGCCGAATAAAAAAAGGCGGATGAGACACGAGTCGCTGTGAGTGCCTAGCAACGCATGAAACCGAAAAAGTGTTCGACGATTAATTTTTCATAGCAGCATCACGAAAACCGTAGCAAAATCGGGTCGATCAGCTTTCCCGCAGAACTTTCATCATTCATAAATTATCACGGAGGTATAAATCAGTTGCCGGACGGTTATAACTGGGCCCAGAGTAACGGACATTTCCTGTCGTGATTACCAGTGGTTCATCAATGAAAGCTTGGACATAACCGTCATAGTAGTTGTCATTATTCTTTAGATTGCATTAGTGATTCAGCACAACTATTCGTAAACCTTTTGTTCGTTATGAATTAATTTTGATTATTATAAATTTATTTCAAATACATAATGATTAAGAGTCTTTGATTCGATCTATTTTGTATCGGAGTAAAAACCGCTTGCTCGATTGAAACAAAAAGGAGAAAAAAAACAATAAAACATTTTTTAAGATCCGTATCTTTCGATATTTGATTACGCAGTTTCTTACATTCTGCCATTGTTGGCTTCTTAAGTTTCATTTTCCTTGCAATAAAACCTCGGTGGTCATACATTTTTCCTTCGACAGTAATTTTTTTATCGGATTTTCTGTAAATTATGGTTTTAAATAATACAACCACAGAAGTCGACAAAAAACCCTATTTAACAAATTTTCCCAAACTGTTGAAATGATTTTTAAAAAAATATTCAATCGATTTTCATAAAATTCGGCATACATCTTTCTGATACCATCAGCTTATCCGTAAACAGATAAAATGTCTGTGATTTGGAAAAGAACTTACACTTTTTCGTAATATGGAAGGGACGTTCAATGTTTTAATTCAAATACATCATGAAAAAAAATGCCTTTGTTGGATAAACTAAGGCAATTGCCTATATTTTCATCAACTAAGTTATTGATTACACCAACTAAATTATTTTTTGACCAACTAAGTTATCGGTTAGACCAACTAAATTAAATAGGTTGGTCGACCAATAACTTAGTTGGTCAACGAACAACTTGGCTAGCCTAAGCAATAACTTAGATAACTCATGTGTGACCAACCAACTTGGTTGTTTCAATCAAGTTTTTTTTTTCTGTGCGATTGACGTCGTAAAATTGCCATCTTACGACTTCCTCATATATTTTTATTCACCGATAGCATATGAATATTTAAAAAATGGGTTATCCGTCTTTGTCCAATACACGGAGAAAAAGGTCTAGTGGTAGGAACCACGGAATTGATACGTAGCAACCAACGGGCATGGCAGAATATGGCATTAGTAAGTTATTGTGTGTCAGAACCAACCGATTGGTCACCGACCGCCCGATTGGTTACGTCAACCAACCGACTGGTAATGTCAACCGACCGATTGATAATGCCAACCAACCAGTTGGTAATGTTGGTAAAAATATACTATCGGATAGTATATTGGATGCTTTGTATAGGGATCACTCTCTGGAGTGCAACAGTTAGTATAATTATAGTAATGGTTAATACCTGATTTTACCAAGTACATTCCGTATAATAACCCTTACAATACACATAATACACGGTACTATCCAAATACTACCCGATGGTATATATTATTTAGCATATCGGATATTAAAAATCTTCGTATCTATTTCTTTTGGTGATGATTGCCCACAATTTCGCAACTTACGATGTGAACTTGCGAGAAGACAAAACCGTACTTCCGCAATTTTGATTTTCGAACAACGCTAGGGTAAAGCCACCATTGAATAAACAGTTAAGCAAAACGATTCGTTTGTCATGAGTTTCTATTAGATGTAATATTTCGGAGCTGTCGTTGAAAATTTAAATAGACGAATGGCGAATTATCTGATGCAATAGTAAAAAATATTGTGTTTTTATCGCAAAGTAAATAAAAATAAAGAGACTGCATCTCAATAAATCAAAAACAGAAAATAATAGGTCAACCTTCCCTGGAAGTTTAGTCGAAAATGGGTTTCTGCGACAAAAAAATTGCAGTAGATAGCTAAAAAATAGCCAAATGAAAAATCGAATGTTCAGTCAAGTTGTCGGAATTTCCATAAACTCTCAAAAAGCTGTTGTTTATTACTGGTGACTGTTCAATGATAGGTGTATGTATCTATTTAAAAATAGTTCAAATATGAAATAATAAGTGTACAAAGTCATGATGATATTAGACAATCTGCATTGTTAAAAAAAAATCCAAGAAAACTACATTCCGACATTGTGAAGGATGTTTTTCCTTCATTATCCGATACTCCAAACAAACGAACCAACTCAGGGTTAGTTCGGGCCGTGACGGAGAACCCATTCCATTTTCCTAAATTCTATAAACCCAGAAGTTTCATTTCCAGGCCGAGTTTTTTTCTTCGAGACGTGTGCAAGAAATTGAGACGTCGGGGTTCACCCGTCGCGAAAAAATCGTGGCTAATAGAAATTCATGAAATTTTTATTCGCAACTCTCAAGCGTCAGTCAAGCGAAACGCTTTCCGCATATCAAGCAGGCTTCTGGAAAATTCTTGGTGCTGGCTATAGAGGCGAGTAAAGTTGGAGTCGGTGCTGATGCCCAGAAGCACACACAAGTCTAAAAAACACACACGCTCGAGATGTTCCAGATTTTCATGGCGCAGGTAATGAACCCCGCAAATATGTACAGATGGCAGTTGCGTTCGCGAGCCCGGAGGACGTTTCCATTCTTTGGCATTCCATTTATCGAGTCAAGCGACCGGGGCGCCTCTACGTTCCGAGGAATCTTCCTCCCGTCATTTTATTTCAATTGAAAATGCGCTGCTATGCATTGTGCATATATACATACAGTCTACATACGTCTGTACAGTTACTCAACATTTGCGAATGAGAATACAGATCCCATGCTGAAATTGCCGCAATGTACAATTCTGCCATGTAATATCAAATACTTTGTGGTATGGACATTCTGAAAGTGTATATAGCAGCTGAATACCGCAACGAAAGCTTTGTGCTATTTGCACGAAAATTGTAATATATCACTGATTTGCTTGAGCTTCACATTTCAAGCATAAATGAACCAGCGATATATTGGAAATTTAAATTTATGACTTCAATAATCTAATAAGCGTATCCTTTGAGGATGGACACTTTCGAAGTAACAATTTTGTCAAGCTTGGAAAACGAGTGTAAACATTATTCGGGCGGTTTGTCCTGATTAAATATCCCGCACATTTAATCAAGTTCTGATTGGAGACATATTGGGCTTTTCCTAATTGGCTTATAGATCCAGCTTACACAAAAAGTAGGCTGGATCTATTGCAAAAAGTATTGATAGAAACCGATATTATTGGAAAAAAACTGTCCAGACTTAAATAAGATTCTATCAGGATCGATGACGTATTTGTTTATTTCTATCGCTTTCTGTCGCTACTTTTCAACTTTTCCGGCCTCAAAGGTCCTGAACATATTCCGATGGTAATAAAATTCTGATCGAAATTTTTAATTTTCAATCGGTTCACGCATCGGCATCGACTTCGACACCGAAAAAATTGTTATTGTTCAGATCTGTCCGGAGCCGACATTAAATCGGGTCCGAATCGGGGACATGTTAAGCTTTTCCTAAGCCGTTTGAGAGTGGAACTTCAAGTGTTACTTGTTTGAATCGTCATTTTCAGAGAATACTCGTTCATATACTAATCTAGTGTTTCATTTTGCATATTTCGTATTGCGTACCTTAATATCGGAGACATTTTTCCATCAAAGGTAAGAACGCGCTTCGCCGTTCGGAATGTAAAAGCTTTCGAAAATTCTTGTCGAGGATCGCGAGGCAAAGAGGTCGAGAGTGATACAGACGAAGGGATCGGAAAGCGACTCGCGCAGAGGAGACAAAGAGGATGTAAAATGCACGCAAAGTTAGAGGGTGGATTCGTGGAATAGATAGCATGAGACAGAGGTAGGAAAAGGGAATGAGCGAGATAACGCGTTGGAGGCGGGGTAGGTTGGGTGTCTAATTGAAAGAGGTCTTCCGTCGGCGAGGGGGTAGATATCAGAGCGAACGAAGCGTTTCCAAGGGAACGTGTGGCGAGTACTATCCGGGAACAACGGCCCGGAGGGTTGGAGGCACCAATGGGGCTGCGAGTAAGGGCGCCGGCGCTCAACGACTCCGCGCGCTATCGAGCGTCGGCTATCAAAGATTTCTTGACTTGCCATGGCGGTTCACGCTTGAATTTTTCTTTTTTATTCCGCTCAACACAAATCCAAAGGGATTTAGAATGATTTTTTGTCGCCAAATATACGTACGAACACAGAGTTATATTGATAGAACTACTCCCGTGGAATTTTATGTGTATGAAACGTTTGTTAAGAAATATAAAAACAGAAATCTAAAATGATTTTTCATCCTCAATGTACTTACAGGTCGACGTTATATTAAAGGAATTGCTTCCATAGAATGTTGTGCGTATGGAATGTATTCTAAGAAATATCAAAGATTTCTTTATTTTCCATGACGTTTCCCGCTTGAATTTTTATTTTTTATTCCGCCATAAGTGCACGAATCCAAAGAGATCTAGAATAATTTTTTTATCCCTAATTATATCTACGGATGCAAAGTTATATTCATAGAATTGCTTCCATAGAACGTTGTGCGTATGAAATGTATTATAAGGAATATCAAAGATTTCTTGATTTTCCGTAGCGTTTTCCGCTCGGATTTTTCTTTTTTATTCCGCCCTAAGTACACAGATCGAAAGAGATCTATAATGATTTTTCATGCCTAATTATATCTACAGATACAAATTTATATTAATGGGATTACTTCCATAGAATGTTATGTTATCTAAATTACCAAATCCATAGAGATCTCAAACGGTTTTTTATCCGCAAGTTGATGTCTGCGTGCAAAGCCATATTGACAGAATGATCCCCATGAAATTTCATATCCATGAGGCATATACGAAAAAAATGTCTAAGATTTGTTTATGTGCCATGGCGATTTTCAGTTCAATTTTTTTTTTTTTCTGAACAAACACTGATCAAATTACGAAAATGCAAAAAATACGTGAATAAAACATTATGTCAAAAGAGATATTTTGCATATATCAGGACTCAGGGGATAAAATATACGTTGCATATTTTCCCCACATATGTTTTATATATAATTTTTTTCGATATAGTTAAGAATCTTATATAATTTTATCATCACATCCTTAGAAACATACCGTAAACTTGAGTAAATTTCGTAAAAGTTGTCGGGCAAGTTGCGACTTCAAGAACTAAACAGCTTTGCGCAGAATTACTGTTTAGACTTTCACCATGAGTGCAATAGAAATGTATGGCCAGTCCAAAATAAAATTTAAAAAAATCCTAAACACCTCAAAGTGACAAGTAAGATCAACCAAATCTCATTCATAACATCATCATATGTAGTAATCTGCATAATAACCTCGTATATGAAATTAAGTAGTAAGCAAATTATTATCCGAAAAGATTTTTTTCGTTAGTTCGTTCAATGCTTTCATGCTAAATAAGCCTTAATAAAACATCCAAAACTCTTACTAAGTATTTCCAAAAGACTAATGGAATTCGGAGAACTTAAAAGAATACTGGCAAAAAATCATTACCAAATTTATTTGCTTTGCCATTCTTTGTTGTTTTCCAAGCTGTAAGTTACTTTTTATAATGGAGTCTCCGAATTTATAGAAATAATGCAGGAATAAGCATGTAAATAAAAAATAGCAATTAAAATGAATTTAAAGCAAGTACAGTAAAAAATGGGATAGCTCCCTATACTACTTAGACCAATCTGTCTCCATAATTTTCCGACTGACAATTATCGGTCATATTATCTCTCTATCGAGCTTATTTCCCTTGCCATCTCTGCTCATTATTTAATGAACTTCATTTGCTATTCTAGAACTTGAGGGTAACCTGTCTAGACCGAGACAGGTATAAATTGAGTTGAAAGCCAGAAGAATGCACAAGTTGTTACAGGGGAAGAAAAAATGCCTGATGTGGGTGATTCTAGCTGAGATCGACGGAATTTCAAATTATTTATGCTAACTTTATTTTTATATCCAGTTATTCTTAAGCCATCAACGAATGACCACCTTCACATTGAGTAAAATTTCATGAAACGTTTCCCACGTTTCAGAATCAACATTGTAGAAAACTAAATTTGAAAAATTAACTAACTCATTACATTGTAACCTGTAAATGCATTTTGCAGTTATTAGATAAATATATGACAGGCATTCTTATTGGAATGCAGCTGTTTTCAAATTTTCTACAATGTTTTTTGTCGAAATTAAAATAGTTTCCGTGGTCTTACCTGAACATAAATTTGGGCCTAATGAAAGCTTCGTCGTGGCCCAGTCAGGACCTGATTAGTGTCTGAATTGACGCTTGAAATTTCTACTCGAGTTTAATTTCAGCGCATCCATTAGAAATCCCGGTGCTTCTCTGTTTTCCCTTTTATTTATACCGATTAATTTTTTAAAAGCAAGGTACTAAAATATTCCCAGCTTTCAATGACAATTTACGCGTTCTATTGATGATTTTTCGTCGTTCGTCTGGCTCGCGTTGGATTGAACACGCTGCGTCAGTTGGGGGAGTGGTATGAGAGGGTGGCTTTGTTGCATGCCCGAAATCAATTAAGCGCAGCAGCGTCAGTGTTATATACATACTATACCCGGTAGACTATTTTAAAATGTACGCAGTGACCGCTCACGGCCGATGACAATGGCAAAATAAATGTACAAGTATCGGTCAGACTATTCGCGAGGTGTCGAGGTTTGGTGGTGGTGGTGCAACTTGCTGAGGCCTCGGCGTTGCCGAATTAAAACCGTCGATGGTGTCCGAACCGATGTGACACCGAGCGTCCCGATTTTTTCCACCGAATTTTCCACGGTGGCCCCGTTCATCCGCCCACGTTTGACAGTTTCCCTAACGAGCCGTCCATTTGGCAATAAAAATAAATATAGTGGAAAATACTGGCACCTCTGCGCGATGCTGTATTCGTCGGGACGAGAAGGTGTCACAGTTTACCAACTTTTTTAGTATCTCAAGCGAACAAGTATTTCAAGCTACATCTCCTGTAGCGTTGCATGCATTAACATGGACGGTGAACATGGATGGATAGCAAATGGCAATATTATCGACGTTCGAAAAATCCAAGTACCTGCAAATGGATTTTTTTTTTTTTGGATTGTCGATACCGATACGTTTGTTTTTCTGCTTTTAATTAGCTACTGGTATACGGAGAGATAAGTATAGTACATATGAAGAAATCGTGTGGGCGACAGGGCAACTATTAAGCCACGGCGCTGTTTTTACAATTTCTAGTGAATTTATTAACAGTTTTGAGAGGTTAATCATGTAGTAGAATTCGTTCTTAATATGGAAGTACATTTACAGCCGTTATGTGCATCAGGAATCAACTGATATATGCAAATGGTCAATTTTGTCATGGTTTCTCTGGTTTTTTTGTTTCGAAAGAATAAGAAATATTCATAGTTCAATTATGCCGAGCAATATCTTATTCTGATTAATGAAAAATACTTTATCGATTGAAAAAAAACCCTCAGCTAAGAGGATATAAGACCCCCAGAAATATACAAAAGTTTTTGCCCGGGTTTTATGTCCGCCCACCAGATTTTGTATAGTACTAGTCTTTCCAAAAATAAAGCCATTTGTATGCCTAATGTCAGGTTAGGATAGGACAATCGAACGGTTGCATTATTTGAAATGGTATCGAAAATTAGGACGGTCAATCGAGTGAGAATCTTCCAATAATCGAAATTAACAATTGCTCGTCATAATGAGATGATTATTACAAAATTGAAATCTTTCAATTGCGGTTAAGTAATACTTCTTTAAATGGAGAGTTATTTAATTTGCGTAAAAGTAATTTAATTTCATTGATTTTAAATTAATTCAATATATTCACCTTACAGTGAATATGCACTTCGCAGTGTTTATGCACTGTGAAATTACAGAATACGCCATAATGGTGGCGATATCAATATATTTCGATATATTCGAACAAGGTGTTTGTAAAAACGCGTCAACTATTTAATCACACTAAAATATAGTCCAAAATTTGCCCAAATACATCCAAAATTTGTTTGTTAAATTAGATTAAGTAAATTTATGCCTTTTTCGAGACCATGCCCGACATACAAACCGTTTCGATTGAAGGATCACCATTGAACGCACAACGTCTATCTTTCTGCTCAGTGGATAGCCTAGAGTAAAAACAGAATGTAAGACAACATTTTTTCATGTGGAAAACATTTTTGCTAAAAAAAATACAAGTTCACTACGAGTTACTTAAGGGGCTTATTAGTTCATCGATAGGGTTGACGATAGCGATCTCAATGTAGCGTAAATATAGAACCAGGAAACGAATATTTGGGCTTGTAAGTGGAGTAACGTCAAGTGTGATTATCGCAATATCAGGTCGTATCATAGAATCATTTTTATCACAGTACTTAAAAAGGTGCTGCAATCGAGTGATGTGAGAACTCGAAAAGTTCATAATTAGCATACTTCGAAAACAG
Organism: Tromatobia lineatoria; assembly: GCA_949699805.1. NCBI lineage: Eukaryota > Metazoa > Arthropoda > Insecta > Hymenoptera > Ichneumonidae > Tromatobia > Tromatobia lineatoria. The sequence continues at coordinate 13,340,992 of OX453042.1, read as the reverse complement.
CCCCTGAATAATTCCTGATTACCATCGTAAGTTTCGATCATATCGATCAATTGACGAACCCATTTTTTTAAAGAACAACCTTAATCTGCCAGATTTAAGGTTATACCGGATATAAGCCAAGCAATGATAATCAACGAAAATCCAGGCTCACATTATTTACGTGACAGTATCCAGGTTATTATTTATTATGAATTTAATAAATTCTCAACTACTGTACGGGCTTAAAAAATCACTTAAATCTAACGCTGCCATCAACTGTTAATGTCAAAATCTTTCAATCCTTAATGTTGCTTAACGTCGCTATATCAACAGGAACCCGTAAACACGAATTACTACACAATTTCCTCGGAAAAATTACTGTTGTTCAAGAGTCTCGAAGCTGGAGATAAAAAGAGGAAAGGAAAGACAAGAATTTAAAAGAGATGCAATTGATGCAACGACAATTGGAGATTGGCATTCAAGCTGCATTTACAAAGGCTATCTCGCCTCTGAAAAGTTAAATCGATTCCAATTGTCCGCATTACCATGGCAGTCTATGTGTTTCTCCGATGCACAGTTCAGCTTTTGTTTCTGCAGGAGAGCTTCGTGGCGAGGACCATCCAACTCGGGTAGGTTCAACTATACCTATCGTCGAAAGGTCGTATTCCATAAAATTGCGGACGAGCGGTTTGGATTGCGAGTGGTTCGGGTGCGAATCGCTGGAGTAATCGAAAGGACCCTTCAAGCCTAGAAACGAGCAGTTACCTCGAGCAGTTAACTTAAATGCCTGTTAGCAGACATTAACTGCTTTTCCCGCGCGCACCCGAACGGATCCCGCGCTTATATATCCGCCATTCTCCACATTCACCAACCATCCGGAGTTCCTCCAGAATCAGTGAGACCACCACGTTTATCCCACGCTGATCACGATTGCAGTTTTAATCAGAGCACTTAATTATGATCAAAATTAAATCGGGATTCCGAGATCGAATGTACCTACATGCAACTGGACGGCGTCCGATCAAGTTTAGTTTTTAGTGCGTTTCCAGCTCCAAGCACGTCGATTCGAAGAATGCGGAAAACATGAAAGCCATACTTGACATTAGCACCAGTTAAAGTGAATGTTTTTCAGGCAACAGCGTATATTCCATTACAAAGTAATTTGCACACTCATCTGACTTTAATTGATAAGGTCATGTGTGCATTTATTGTTCAATGATAATATTACTTGTGTGCCTGTAACAATTAGACCGTACATTTAAGGCTTCACTTCCATCAAAATTTCGAAAATTCCGAAACTTTATTAAGTTTTCATAAATAGCTTGATGCATGCGGCTTCAGTTTCGAAGAAGTATGCGAAAAAGTGATTGAAATAGGCTAGGCTTCTGGTTCCGCGATACGGGAAGACATGTTTCGATCACAAAAGTGAGTCCTTATATGTAATTATATATTTTGATGCGAGATACCACTATATCGCTTAATTGAGATCAATCATGTTGGTGATTTTCATTAACCTCTTTTTTCGCGAACTTGTAAACCTAAATTTTCAATTTCCTTTTGCACATACCCATGTATGAATCCTGGTATATTGCCGGGGGCCGGGGACCAGCAAAGTCCAGTATTGAAACGGTTTTGGCTGCTTAGTGTTGTTAGCAGCCGCACTACGGTTAAATGACTGGTCCCATACCGCGTCAGTTTCAACAGCCAATACTTCCAAAATGAGACATACGATACTCAGCTAAGAGTTGTCAAGATACTGGGGGCATCACAAACTGGATCTATGTGATCATTCCGGAGTTGCACTAGAACTGAGTCAGAACTAATCACCAGTATAGACACATCGGCAATTGTACTGCGCCGGTTGACATAGCCGTTTGAAAATACTCGTCCGTCTATCGAGCTATTTAAAAAAAAAACAGATTTCAACATTTTTAATGTAGAGTTAGAACACTTCATCTTGAAACATAAGCCTTCTGCACATTCCAGAAGACGAAAAGAGAGAGAGCATTTTTAATATCTGAATGATGACTCCAACGGATAACCTCCAGTATTTCGGGTCAACCTAAATCTGTTTTCATGATAAAGAAGACAGAGGAGATGGATACGCAATGGGACGTAGCACGACAGGCGCCAAAGGTCTCGGATCATTTATCCCGAAGTAAGAATAAAATCGGTGCTGTTAGTCGGTGAATCCCTGGTCGAGGGATCGACGCGAGACGAAGCTAGATAGGGGATGCCTAGAAAAAGGCTGGAGAATGGGGAAAAGTCAGCACATATGTGTTGGGAGACGTGGCTCGTGGTGGCGGGTACGCAGCATTGCTTTCAAAGTGTCCCGAGGGAACGACGGACGGACGGATGGTGGTGCCGGTGCCATTCTCTCGTGGCGTCCTTCGGGACGAACAAGTGCGAGTCTGTGCTCGGTGTTAGACTCCACTGTGTATATCTTCAACGCACGTGCTCAGGGCGAACGTGCTGGCATTGTGGAACATCCGTTATTGCACTTTGCCTGAAAAATAGCTTTCAGAAGCTATACCCTACAAGAAGGCACAGGGGGTTAGGAGTGTCTATTAAAGAGATTTTTAAAAAAAGGCCATATTTTTTTATCAGTTTACTCATCGAGATTCAACTAATTGTACCAAAATGGGAAGTTCACGCAAAGCAAATAACTTATAACTTGATTACTTGTACATGGACCTAAGGGGTGTCCATTGGAGACATTCAAAAGAGTAACATATTTTTTTATCATTTGGGTCATTTCGCAAAAAAAATTGATTGTAAAAAAGCTACCCGCGCAGAAAAGAATGATCCCGGATGGACTCCGGAGTCTAGGCGGAAGTCCCGGGACTCGTATTTTCTGCGCGGATATGTACTGCTGCCTCTTGGAGGTTGGCATTTTATAAATGTTGAGAATTAAATGACGCGATGGCGTAGAAATGCAGAATATATAAACCCTTCCGTATGTATTTTTATTTTTTATGAACACATTCACGTTTTTGTACAACCTCAAGATGTTGAAATTAAATACATACTTAAACTGAATAATCACCGATTAAATTACAAATAGGCCATCTTATTAATTTCAATACCTGATGCGGTCCATTTTCGTTCAACTTTATGAAAAATAATGCCAATTGTTACTTATCTTTAAATGTTTTAAAGTCCGCTCAATTTTTTTTACTTAGCATAGTACTTAGTATTAAAATATGATTTTCAATTAAATTTATATTTTGTGTATGAAACGGGCACTACATAAGACAATGACGAATGTAGCATTTTTTGTAAGTACGTGAACACATATCTTACAAATTTATTGATATAAGTTCGTGAATAAAGATTAGTTCTTGATTTTTTTAAATAATTTTGAGGATATCATAATTATTCTATAATAAAAGAGAGTCAAAAACTGATTAAACAATCAAGAAAGCAATTATGGAGTTTCAGCTTTTTTTTCTGATATTGAAATTGAATTTTTTAGGCCCTCAACTTAACTTTATATAAAAAACGGTTTTAGATAGTCTCTCACGGAAAAGTAGCACGTCTGGACTCCGAATATTTTGTCCCACTATGTCTATCCTCTGCAACACATAAACACGTTATACTCTCAACAAATTATGGTAGTAAATATAAACCGCGTAGTGAGTATGTGCCATTCTGGTTAACAAAGCTCGTTTCCGTTTTATTCGGTAGTACCTGTAAAATAGCAGAGTGTGCAACAAACCATCGAAGGTAGAAGCAATGAATTACCAAACCCAGCCAGTCTATAGCCATACAACATACGACACGTGTTATGTATATTTCCGACGATCGGCGATCGAGTATTTTATGAGGGGGCATGAAAATATCTCTCCACCCTGCACAATTTATCCTTCTGCACATAGCGTAACTACAACGTTGAGTTTTTTGTCCCCTCATAAATTGTGCACGTATTTCTATATCCCTGACATGATTTTCTGAGACTACCGGAAAGGAATCAATTTATTAAACGGGTATTTATATCCTTTTTGCGAATAGATATCAAATCGAGGCACGTAATAACGTGACCAGAGAAATGTATTATATGAAACCAGAAACATTTGTGTTAAAATTGAGCTGATTTTTGCAGATAATAAGACTATTTTGACACATTCTGATGTTACAGTTTGAAACTATCAACATTTTTTGTATATGTAAGGCATTGATAAATATTTTTTCGTAGAACTAGGTGACACTACAATTTCCAAATTATAATTGGTCGGAAATGAGTTAATGCTTTTTTTTAGAATCCAGGAATTCAAAACACCTATTTCCGTAAAAATCTATCGATCCTTTGTTTTCATTTCAATAATTCTCTTTTTAAATGCTTGGTATGTAATTCAAATTTTGCATGTAACATTCACAGAAAATCTGCGAAATGGGCCAAACATACTTATGAAGATGTTTCCATGTAATATTTCAGTAACAACACCCAAAAAAGGCTTGGTTAAATACGCGCCTGTCGATTTACTGGTTAGACCAATCAAATTTTTGGTTATACCATCCAAGTTATTGGTTATATTACAATGATCTTAGTGGCGCTGACGAATAACTTGATTGGTTTAGGGTGAAGGTCAAAATAGCAAATGACCAAAATAGCGGATGGCTAAAATAGCAAAAAATGAAAAGAAAGAACGTCTGAATCGAGAATGGCGATCGTTATAAAATTAGCTATTTGCGCCATTCGCTATTTTGACCCCCATTTTATTAAAACGCCATCAGAATAGCGAGTTTCATAATGATGACCATTCCAAAGTCAGGAATTCATTGTTGTGGAGTTCGCAATTTTAGACACTTCCGATTTTGACAAATATTTCATTTTCCTACAAACCGATCTTTCCGACAAAACGAAGTAAGATGCCCCCACAATAATATCTTCAGTGTGTCAAAAAGCGTACCTCCTCAAATCTTGGTGAAACATATTGTACACTGTTAAAAATCTACGGTGTCAAACTTTGCCGGTGTCGACTTTTTCTCGGTGTTACCCATCATAGTGTAAATAGAAACACTATCTACGATGTAAAATAAACACGAGCGGTTTCGTTAAATTTATTTCCGTGTTAATTTTCTTTTTCAACACCGATTCAGTTTAACATTCGCTATTGAAGAATCGGTACTGATCGGTGTGACTGACGCGTGCGTGGTGCGGAGCCGATACAAAGAACATCCGCGCGTCATCATATTTGAACACCATTCGTTCAACACCGCTCATTATCACCGCGATTGGTGTGGACCTATATAGACACCGACTTGGTGTTTTTTTTAACCCGGATTCTCAACAGTATAACACCAGTATCTTCATCAGTTCTTCCAGAACACCGATCACACTACACACATTACATCGTGTGCTCCTTGTTTCTCGCGAAATAATGAAAAATAATTGTAGAAAGATGGTGAAAAAGGACGGAAGCGCCGATAGTGTTATAGAATAGACGACAACGAGGTGAGAATGAAGGGGACGGAGGGGGCGAGGGGGTGAGGGGCGTGTAGCTTTAGCACGCCTTGGCTATGCAGCGGTCTATGCATTTTAAGGGAGGGTGATTTTTAATGCGGTATAAATATGCATGGGCCATGATATTAGCTCTTAGGTGTCCTCGTCCTCCACCCCGAAAAATATAACGCGTATTATGCGCTCAGTAGTGATACACCAACGTGCCCTATGACTTTGTAGTATACGTGCACACGATATATAGCATTCAAGATGGGCTTGGGGTGTCAGGATATGTCGGGGGTACATGCGTAGCTGTAAGGGACCGCGGGGTGCGTTGGACTCTGGCATGCCTCGATCCTCCATGTGCGGTACAGGGGCAGAGGAGGGAGGGTATCCGTCGCAGGCAATGGGGTTCTCAATGGATAAGCTGTGTCGCCGCAGTGACCCAAGGGAACATCATCCGACGCCCATTTGGTTATGATGTCGCACCTACTCCCCTACATCGAATCTCGTGTCTATCACTGCTGCTCATACCAAAGTACCCCCGGATTTTTGGACGCCCTTCGTTTTCATATAATTCTTTCCTTACCACACAAACAAATCGCAGTCATACTGCGTGATATAAACGTAAAGGGATTTGGATTATTTCCTAGATCGCTTTGGTGCTCGCAACATGTGTTATATTATGTTTATCATCGAGAGTGAAAATAGCAGTGGAAATTTGCATCGTATTTTTATATCTAATTACATCGCTTATTGTTTAATTTGCCTTGTCAGGCTCAAATGGAGGTCAATGGAATCTTGGGAACGGGATCCTCTCTTAAGGAGAGGTGAAACACCTCCTCCAAACCCTCCCGCCGACCACCTCGTACCCAGTCGGTGACTGTCTGAAAGTAAGATCTGAAATTGTCCAGATCTTACATCATGCAGAATTATGGGATAAATAATGGAAGACTTTTCTTTGATCCAGAAACATTTGGCACCGGTAAAAATACAATACTTGTAAATGTTCACAGTTTTGGTTATCGATTGAGTATATTTCACCTCGACTTAAAAAAGACATCGCATATCGAACTTCGAAGTATTCAAAACTGAAAAACGTTTCCAAACATTCTGATCGGGTGTTGACGTCTTTCATGTGAAACCAACTTCAGACTTACGGACATGGTCCCTACAATCAATAATGGTGCGCGGTTTGAACGGCTGTATTTTTTTGCAGTTGTGAAAATAATTCTGCATCGAAAACTGTACACCGTCACTCCGTACACGAAGACAACTCTACGTAAAAAGTATGCACTGAATGACTGTACACGCAAGCAACTCTACACTAAATGAAGCTGCACCGAAAACTGTACAGCGTACACACACGTTGACACAATAACGGATATTCAAACAAGATTTGCACCGAAATACTACACAAGCGCGACACTTTACACCAAGTAACTGGACACCGCGCAATTGTGAACACTCGACCCCAGAAGTTGATTCTGTGTCTGTATATGACCTATCTTCAGGTTCTATAAATGTGTATGATCTATCTTGAGGATCAGTGTGTGCATATGACGCAGAAACGAAATAATTTAATGAAGGGCATCATTCAGATTTTAATCAGCATTTTTAGTACTATGAACTTGTCAGTCATTTTTCAGAACATCGAGTCTAACAGGCTATTGCTGTTTTTTCATCTCCTGTTATTATCAAAGAGGAAGTAAAGTACTTAGAGTGCTATCTACTTACTCACAATGCGATGCAGGCCACGTGACATATGGTTGAAAAATATTGTTGAAACAAAAATACTATACTTTTACCATATAGGATAGTACCCAGGAGGAACGGTTATATTTTGTAATTATGACAAAGACAAAAAACTATAGCTGCAAACATAATTATATCCCAACTAATCAAAAACATAGTATCCAGTATAATCGACATAATCGTTCCTCCTGGGAGTTATATTGGGATAGTACAACGTACTATTCTACTATAATTTTCTCTCAGTGTGTTCGTCGCTGACGCGTTTTCTGCTGGCAAAACCTTGTCTACGGATATCTTAAACACTTGTTGCAGTGATTTCATTGATCGTCCTTTGAAAAGCATATTTTTTACTATTTTTAACTGCAATATATGTATTGAGCTCCATGCATCAGCCAGCGAAAATGGCAGTTGCGTAGAAGGCGGAAATTTCATTATAATTGAGGCTATAACAACAGTGGCAACAACGGTGTAAAGTATGGGTACAACAATTGATTTTTTAGAAAAAAAAGCGCGTCATGCAATTGGACCTATGATAATACATTCAGTTATGAGTTATATAATTTATTTTAGACCGAAAAAATAGATTTTTGAGAATTGTCAAAAAAAATTATACAAAAAAATCTGCCACTCTTGATTGTTGAGTATAATATGCAGGCACGAAAACAAATTGGCAGGTCAGGATATAAGAAATTGTAGGAGAAGATAAATTTTTTCAAATCAAGAACGATAAATTTTTTACAATTTTATTAATTCCACTATTTTTCTTCGTGAAGGGCAGTTGAATTGATCCCAATCAGGTCCTATGATGATAATAGTTTTAAATAATATTCTCAGAGATATGATTAAGTATTTTACGAATAACTAAAAAAACATGCCGTGCAATTGTCCGTAAGAGGTACAGAAAAAAAGTCATTAATTTAAAAAAGAGATTTTCTATAAAAAAAAGAGTAACAAGTTATTTAACAGATTGCTACGGTACATACAAATTGAACCTTAATCTCGTGTGATTTTTATATTACAATTAACTTACGGTACATACCTATTGTTGTTTTCATTAAAAATTAGCACCATTTTACCCTGAAGAAAGTAAAACTTGTACGCCGTTCTCAGCGACCTACCTTCGTCCGCTTGTTCGGACCACGTCTCCGAACAAATATTCACTTATTACTACGTCAAATTCATTATCTCATTTATTTCATTGTTGATTTCGGCTTGCTACTTAAGCGAAATCGAGAAAAACCGATACACATAATTGCGCGCGAGTCGAGCAGACTTCTCAAGCACCGCGGGCATTCACCTATATGCTCCGCGACATTTAGTTCCTTGACCGGCCGAGAGATGGCTACGGCGCCACAGTGCTTCTCGCAGGTACCGAGCCTCACGGCCAGGTATATAACTCCAAAGCGCAAAATCCGAGAGAGTTTGAAACTAATAGGATTTTATCGATTATTTTTCCTAATGAAAAAAATCTAAAAACGAATACTGAAAATGTGATGATATTTAAAAAGTATGATATGTAGAAACTAAATTAGTTAAAATCCATAGAAAGGTAGATATAAAATAAACACTAGAATTATAAAAGGTGAAAATTTAATAAATAAAAAGACTCTTTGAACTGAACTGAACCCAAGAGAGTTTTCTGCCGTAATTCACTTGCCGTCCTCATGCAGAACAAACATTCAACCATTTCTCGGTGGCTAAAGCTCTGCCGTCTCTCGGTGGAACTTTCTAGCGACATTCTTCGCCATTCATTTAAACTCCACATTTTACTCCGTGCTTTAGATAATAGTTTTTATCACAAAGCTTTGTACTTGTTATTTTTCAATTTGGGAGTACATCCGGGACCTGTACAGGACCTCAATGGGTATTCGGGAAATAGTCATGAATTCTTGTACTGGCCCCACACATAACGTCCGACGTAGGCCCAGGAGATCGAAGCGTAACCGGCAAATACAGGCTGTAGTTTGATTTCTAAGATCGTCCTCGTAGTGCAGGGAAAATTATACAGGCCCAATATGTAGCCCTGAGTACATTTCTGCACGGGAAGGCATCTAAGTGATTTTTTTTAGATTCTTCATACAATTATTTCCAAAAGCTAACTTCCCCCCCCCCCCCCCCAAATCAAGAAGAGTCAAGTGATCGCATCGACAACGTAGAGTCGTGCTAAAATAGTAAAATACTAAATATTACTATTTTGTCAAAGCAAAGAATCGAGATATTTTTTGTTTCTTATAATGCAGAGTTAGTGTCCGTAGCTGCTTTTATCGTACTACCTTAATTCATTTCGTTGATTTTATAATTTTCTTGTTTGATTTTATGCTTTACAATGATTGACGTAAAAGATAATACATGTTTTATTATCACTACCTTGAGTTTTAGGCTAAACTAATTCGGATTTTGTCTTCTTCTCTCATCCTATTTGAATAAATCCCATTAGACACAAAGTACTCTAATTCGATACACTTGCGAGTTTTTACACAAACTGTCGTTATAGAGAAAATTTTGTATCCGTACGATAATATTACAATTTTTTTTTCAAATAATCTGGAACAAATGCACAAGATATAAATTAGTGTAAAAAGTGTAAAGAGGAGGGAAAGGGTTAAAGTACACCTGCGCAAGGGCGTTCTATTTTTAAGTAGATTCTATGGGATGCGAGGTATAGCGCAAGCTGCCAGCGCAGCAGCTACTCGTGCGGGTAAATCCAGTTCCACGAGCAGTTTTAGCTAATTTGACGACGGTGCTGCTACGTTGTGCGGGACGATTCGCGGCTCTCCGGTGCAGCGAAGCGGCAGTAAGCCCAGCAACGATATTGCCACCGTGAAATAATAATAAAGTATAAATGGATCAAGTTTACGATCTCTGCTCGGTGCTCTATCCGGTGGAACACGAAAGTGCTGCCGCGTCGCAGGCTCGCGAGAGAACAGCGCCCTTCCGAGCCTCCACGACTATATAGCCCATACCTGCCTGTATATCGTATGGCTCGTACGCGCATTTTATAGTCGCTTTTCACGATCCACCTCGTTTCCGAGCTCAGGTTAGCCGCACTCGCATACCCTAGACTCCGAGTTTTTGCTATGGGGATAAAAGGATGAAAAGAAACAGTAAAAAAAAACGTGTGAGTCGAATTTCTCGCACTACGTGTACTTCCTGTCACTGATGCTAAATCTTCGAACCGCAAACTGATACCCGGGAGCCTTGAGGTTCGTTGCAATGCCTACGGGAGATTCAACCATTCTACTACATTCGGTAGATGTGGCGATGGTCGCGCGGTGGAAAATTGAAAACTCTTAGCGTCATGCGTAATGAATAGAGTTGCAAGGTCGTAAGATGACGTAACATTTGACTGTCACATAACCGTCAATGAACGTCAATATAAAAGGACCGTTTAATTTTTGACCGTTTTTTTTTTCAAATTGACGCAAGTAATTGGTCTTATCATATGTGAAATAGTTAACTTTTAAAGGTACGATGACTTTTGAATAATATATAAGACGACAAATGTAAACATTCAGATACCTTTTTAGTGTTTTAAAAAAATGCTTTTTAGGTTATATAACAACATTTCGTACGACATAACGCGTGGCACGTCTTTCTTTAAAATTTTACGGTGGTAATCTTGTTGGTGATACGTGATACATCATACGCTTTATACAACGTGATAAAAAATTGTTAGTTATTGTTAACACTCAGTTTATTGAATAGTCATGTCAAGTTATTTTAATTCAATATAAACAATGTATGATCGATCTCGTGACCAAAAAATAAAATATAGTCAGTTACTTTTAATCACCTAAGAATATGGAACGAATTTTTTGTTATTTAAAAAAATGGGTAAAAAATTTGTGTACAAAGTCCGTCGAATTGCTTATTGATTTCCTTAAAGTTATTTGACTGAACGCCATAAGGACTGCAATCGTATTGCAATTATATAAATTTATTACGTGATCCAATAAATGTATGAAAAAATAAATATTTTTATAAAAATTAAATTAATTGCAAATTCAAAAAGTATACTGTTTAGAACGTTGCACATTTACGCCCGGTTATTTTCGATTTACCGAACATTTCGGATGAACTTGAATAAAATAAATAGTCCGTAACAAAAAAAATTAAATACAAGTCAAACCCAATTTGTAATTGGTCGTAATTTTGCTGCTAATAATAAAATCGTAAAATTATTATGTGATGATGCGAAATTGATGGAAAATTGTTTAGTAATTTTTAACTGCTCTACACGCTGTGAGGTCTGTACGCAACGCTATCAGAAATTTAACTGACAGCTTATTCGAAGTTGGAACCGAAGTCAGGCTTTTGAGCGAATCGATTATCAGTGTTAACGATGGTGCTAATGGGGTCTCGGACTCTGCACCACGAATACTTTCCTCAACCAATGGGGGAAGGAGGATAGATATAACGGGCAACGTGACATGTACATAGTACAGTAGAGCATCAGTAGGTGGTCCGGGTAATGCGTCGGGGCACCCTCCGACGGGCCGATGCTCATCCCGGGCTGCCATCATCAATCTCACAGCTCCCGATGAACTGCACTAGCTTCTAGCCACCCTCGTAACTTTTATACAATATTTATTCTCATTAAATCTGACTCTCACTGCCCCATAGACCTGAAACTTGCCCCTGATTTTCTCGAAAATCGATTATTAACCGGGAATTTTATATTAAGTTTATTCGTCTCTCTTCCTCCAATTTAATAAGTTAAATGTAAACAAATTCGTTGTTTTTCGATAAATTTTTTTCGAGACAAAATTGATCCTTGATTTTTTTTTTACAAAATCATTTCACTATTTTTTATTCGAAAAAAATAGTTTTGTCGATTACAAATTCACTGCCAGAATCAAAAGTTTTTTAATTGTGGTTGCTTACGAAACACGAATGTAGTTTCATGTTTTTTTGAGCTCTGAATGTTTGCAACCTCACAAGATGGATGTTATTTGCTTCCATTATTCCATCAAATTTCAGAGTGGCCTTCGATGTAAAGTTTGAAATAAGTACTTTTTAGAACATGTTTTGCCGTAAAAATATCTTTGACTCAATCTTGACCAAAAAGCGTTAGAACCCTATGGAAAAAAAAATTAATCTTGATAAAAATTTTGTCAAAACGCATTACGGCCCTTCGATAACAAAATATTAAATTAAAGAAAATGTTCTCGCCAAGCGAACTACCAAAGATGTTTCCATGAAATATTTTCCCAAGTATACGCAGATATATACACTACTTTTTCTTCGCAAGCATGCACAATTTAAAAAAAACTAATTTGAACAATACTGTTGCTAGTCATTTGCGTTTATGAATGACCAGCAACTGTGTTTTAGTAACAAGACTACGAATGCTGATAAAACTCGCCCTATTTATGAGTGTATTGACAGTTAAACTCCACACTAATAAAAGAAATAAAAAATGACCCCTGCATAAATACCCTCTATAAATATCCGCGCGGAATATTGGTTAAGCTCTCGTTGCTAATTACTCGGACGAAAAATCTGTTAAATATTTCACAAAATCGATTATCCGCCCCGGTATTTTATCACCTCCATTATCCAACCGTATTTCCCTCATCTTCTTCATCGTCTCTCTTTGCAAATAGACAAGTCGAAGAAGGACGACATCGCCAACGATCCTTCAATGAAGATGTGAAAATCTACTCCTATATATCTCGTCCCGGTGGTGTAGCCAGTGGCGTTGCGGGTGCGGGGGGGTCTCGCAGCGAGATCCCGCCGCTTGCCTTGATGGCAAGCTCAATTTATATCAGCGCCTGCTGAACCCCCTTTACGAGCTCTCTCACACTCCCCGTTCGCCTGGAATCACCAAGAGCCTCAACTCACTTCCCTTCCTTGACTTTGTCTTCTCCCGGTTCTCTGTTCGAATCACCCTTCGCCCACCTTGGGCCACAAAGGTTCGTGGGTACTTTTTCTCTCCTTTCCATCCACCTTATTTTGGTCTTGGCGTTTCTATCCGCCAGCCAGCCCATTTCTCCTGTCCCTTCTACCGTTTCCAGAGTCTTTTCCGTGGGAGATACTTTCTTGCCTATATGTAGACTCACACCTTGTCTTCTAACGCGTGGCGAAACCTCGAAGCTAAGCCTTCTACGATTTCGGAAAAACGAGCCCAGATACTTCCCTCTACGACGTCGTTTACCCCGCCGAACATCGAGGCCTACACACACGCATGCCTGGAAATGTTGGCCCCAATGAATTCTCCCTCAGCTTTACTACACTCGGAAATATCAAGGGAGAATTTGACTTGACGATCGCTTTCGGGCAAGAGACAGGAGGTGCGCATCAATCGCTCTGCAATTCCTTGACTTTGTCTTCTCCCGGTTCTCTGTTCGAATCACCCTCTGCCCATCGTGGACCACGAGGGTTCAAGGGTACTATTTTCTCCTTTCCATTCGCCTTACTTCTGTCTTTGGGTTTATATCCTCTGGATTTTACTTCAGCTAGCCAATTTCTCCGGTCCTTTATTCGTGGTCTTTTTTGTGGGAGATCCTTTCTGGCCTATATTTAATCTCGCACGTCATCTTTCAACGCGTGGCAAAATTTTGAAGCTAAATCTTCCACGATTTCGGAAAAATGAGCCCAGATACTTTTCTCTACGACGTCGTTCAACCTTCCGAATATTGAGGCCTACTCACACGCACGCTTGGAAACGACATTGGCCTCAGTGAATTTTTCCTTAACTTCACTATACTCGGAAATATTAAAGGAGGATTGGACTCTATGATTGATTTCGAGCAAGAGACAAAAGGTGCGCAATCGCTTTACGATACCTTGACTTTGACTTTTTCCAGTTCTCTGCACTGAGAAAAAAATTCGTTAAAATCAACAAAAGGTGCGTTTGCCGGCAGCGAAAAGCATATTTTGTCGATTGGACAAAATATTCGGCAAAGTTGATCGAAACATCTATTAATAGTATCACCAGCCGCTTCGATCAATTGAATATGTCTTTCGATCAAACAAATGTTTATTTCACCGCCCGGAAGCGCACGTTTTGTTGGTTCTAACAATTTTTCTTTTCAGTATGTTAAAATCACCCTTCGCCCACCTTGGGCCACAAGGGGGCAAAAAGGGTATTTGGAAGAACAGGATACTTTTTCTCCTTTCCATCGGCCTTATTTCTGCGTACGCGTTTCTATCCTCCAGCTTTTACTCCAGACAGCCTATTTCTCCTGTCCCTTCTACCTTATCCAAACTCTGTTCCGTGTGAGACACTTTCTGGCTTGTACGTAGACCCACACGTTATCAGCGAATGCGCGGCAAAACCTCGAAAGCTAAGCCCTCCACGATTTCGAAAAAACGAGCCCAGGTACATTTCTCTACGACGCCGTTCAACCCTCCGAACCTTGATGCCTACACACACGCACGCCTGAAAACAGCTTCAATACACTCGGAAATATCAAAAAAGAATTTAACTTGACGATCGCTTTCAAACAAAAGACAAAAGGTGTGCATCAATCGCTTTGCGGTGATGGGTATCTTGCGACCCCGCAGAGATTCCCGCGGCTCCCAGGTGGTTCGACTGAAACGGTGCAGCTGCTTCGATAAAGAGCAATGGAACAGAGCACGCGTGGCTATCGATAATAGATCAACTTTTAAAAAGCCAATAACCCTAATTGCCAGGGGCCAGACTCGGAACCGTATATTTTCACCGAACGAAAGGTGGTATTTATATGAGAATGGACTAGGAGGTATACACTAGAAGGGGGGTTGTCCTTAGTCATCCAAAGTTGTACATCCTACTTCAAGGTGTTATGTGATGTCTGAATGCAACATTGTTCAGGTAGGCTTACAGGCGTCCGTTTAGTATAAGCTTTAATAATGTATTTTCCAATATTTTGTGTTTAAGATGTGTTTGTGTTTGTGAATGAGATGAAATGACATTTTTTTAACACTGATTTAACTGATAAAGAGCGCAATGGCTATCGTAAAAAATCCTTGACCGGCTTAGAGAATATTTTACTGATATGGATAATTATATTCGTGCCATACGAGTGAAAATTAGGTGGAAATCGAGATTACGAGAATTCTAGGGCTGCTTTACGTTAGGGAGGGCAAAAAATCACCCTTCCATGATCTCCTATCCTCGTGAATTCGTTCAAAAGGCGGTGAGCACAAAAAGGCTAAACACCAGAAGCAGTGAATTATCCATGGGCTTTTAGCCTTAGCTGTAGCGTGAAATCGGCAAGACCGCACCCAGAACAGTCTCGAAAAGGGAGATGCGCAATGTGCACTATGTACACGCGCGAGCGACTGAAACGGGAAGGGCGCTGCGCCCGGTGAACGAGTGCAAGAGCATGAGGGTGTGAAATCACTAAAGGGAAATGGTAGATGGAAGCGATTGTGAATATAATTCGCTGGTCCTAGACCAAATATGTATATAAATACATTAGGGCGTGTCGAAAAACACACAAAGTTTTCTTACAAAAACAAACATTATTCTTAGAATTCTTCGTTTAAGCTTCATAAAGTGTGTGTCTCAACCTCAATATACATCCTTTGACATAAAATCTGCTGGCAAAATTCTTTGATGAATTAGTGTGTAGATATTGCTGAAACTAGATGTTGAATAAGCTTCTTTTAAGAATAATTTTCTGACGCCTATCTTTCGCAAAGTAAAAAAAAACATAACGAAAAAAGTGACACCGGTCAAAAATAAATCGGACTTCGATTAATCATTAATATGTAAATTTTCAATGAACATGGTATAGTTTAAAGAAACTTGACATACAAAAATTTTAAAATTCATTCGAAATTTATTAGATAAAATGATATCAATAATTAATCTAGTCAATTAGCCTACTACGACGTCCCCCTTGATTATACTGTTTTATGCCATGGTTTACAATCGAAACCAACGAATTTCTCTAATTTACAGGTCATATACTTTCTGCTTATCTAAGAAATTCTAATGATGATTTTTCCTTAAGTTAGTTTAATTCTAATTTGAAATTAACTCTGTACTATGTTTCGTCCTAAAGCACTCAATAAATTTTCTAAATTTCTTAATATACTAACATACAACGACAAATTCTGGACATTGTACTGCGTCCTGCTTGCCCACTTAAGTCCGACTTAAATCCTAAGGTATTTACAAAATCTCTATTGTGAGAGCAAATGAGGCCACGAGAGCGTGTTTATATACCTACTGTACTCCATAGTGAAAATCCCCTCTGTCCAATTAGACTCGTATAATCCAGGAACGTTACTTAGGGTATTTCAGTCCTCTCACTCTCGCTGGGAATGCGTGCTCTCTAGGTGCGTGTGCTAATACCAAATTACTAATTTATGACTCTAATATACTATAGCAAACATGTGTACGTGCATCCGAAATAGAGATGTACTCGCCATAGTCGACAATTGTGCCCTATACGCTGTATGCATGGGTTTCTGTGTATCGGTCCGAAAAGGGACGACGTGCATAGTATCGTCGACGAGCCATGTACGTAATGCACATGTATACGACTATGCATATGCTGCCAGTGCTGCAGGTACTGCATTTGCTATATATGTATGGCTTATTGTCGCGTAGGCGACTATAGGATACCGGGGCTTATTGACACAAACTAATCGTTACAACTCAACTATTCACTGACTCTTCGTAATTGTACTTGCATTGCAATACACTATTAGAAGTTTTTGTAGTGATAAATAATATAAAGTATCGGAAATATTTTTTTTTTCTTGGCATACACGTATACTAAGTTTAATATACAAAATTGAGTAAAATAAAAAAAACATGTCGTAAAATTAATATACTAAGAACCTCACTAATGTTTCTATGATAATATAATTATTGGAATTTTAGAGCATATTTGTATAATAAATGAAATTCAATATACTGTATCCGCAGAAGAACTTGCAATACATATATTGATTTTCAAAATATTTCTACCAGTTTTTGAAAGTTTTCCCGTGATCAGCGAAAAAAGTATATTCTGCTGCACGGGAAAGAAATGTGTGATTTTATACGAGGGTGAAGTTTGTTAACTGAGAAAACGAGGGTCCAAATCACCCGAGTTGAATGTTTCGCTCGCTCTCTTACAGCATACACGGGGAAAAAATAGTTAGGAGAACCATATCTAGGATATGTTGTACAGCAAATTAGATGCAGCAACTAACTAGATCTGAGAACTGATGTATTCGCGAGTAGTTATGGATAAATACGTACGTAGGACCAACGAGTTGGTTCCTGTAACCGATCGCAGGGTTATTGTTACTAACGGGATCTAGATGGCGCAACCAACCAGCGGTTCACATGACAAACGGTTAGTTTCGACAGCCATTGACTAGTTTCTATACCCAACGAGTAGCTGTCAAAACCCACTGAATTGTTGACGCTATATCAACTCCTCCAAATGGTTGTCGGAACCCATTTATTAGTTTTTCCAACTACTTTTTTTTCTCAGTGTATGATTGTTATTTTCCGAATTCTCAAAAAAAAAATGCATTCCGTGCTTGCAACAAGGACGGGAACGCGCAGAATTTCTCATTTGTAGCCAATGACAAGCGCGCATGTGCAGTATGGTTTTATTACTACTATCATTTTGCCCGCTACAGCACTTTTCCGCACGCTGCAGGACTTTCCTACCGCTACGTTACTTTTTGCAACACGGGAAAATAAAATTCTCGGCACCGAAAACCATATACGTTTTTTTCTTATTTTTCGATGCAAAATTATCGAAATATCTCCGGATTTTTTTTTTAATAAATTTTTTTTTTTTCATGGCGATGTGTTTTAAATATTGAGAAATCACATTCCCGAAACTCCGGCACGATCATTTATGAGTTTGTGCCTGCGTATGCCGATTCTCCGAAATTCCAAGTCAAAAATAGTTTTTACCGGTAAAAGATAATTGATATTGAAGTCGATTGATATCCACAAAGGCGTACGATGGAATATCTGAATTTTCAATCAAATTAACGTTTGCGCCCTAATTCATATGAACTCTGATCAGCTGCGTTCAAATTGTCTACAAAAACAAACGAATGCTCAATGTTGATATTCACTTTTATCGGAAAAAAAATTCGCATTGGAACTCACAAAACAAAATTCAACCAAATCCATGAAGCCTCACTAGAAAGCAGTTTATTAACGATTTTGACCTCTTCATAGAAAAAAAAATTGTAATCCTAGTGAATCTCTGACGTTTACAAATTTTATACGCAGCTTATTCTGGTTAACAATGGAAAAAAAAATTTCTAAGATTAAATAAAAAAATTGTTATTTAATTGGACAGTTGAACAAATTTTATTTTTCTTACCCGTAATTAGGAGTTGAAATCCCTCATTTGAAATCAGTAAAATAAAAGGTAAATAATCAAAGTCCGTGAAATCTGAACTGATCCGTCAAGCCCCGAGTACCAAATAAATGTGACTCCATGTGTATGCATATACATTACGGAGCCGTTTCGGGTGCTTTCGATGCTTCTGTTTAGGTTGCGAGTGTCGGTGTGTGTAGCTTCACTGGTGTATACCCAACTCGTGCTGTGGTGTACATCGGTGGGAGCTCCGAGACGGGCTTTGCATGCGATATCAATAAATCAAGTCCCCGGGAACCACGGGCAGCTTAGGGGGGCCACTACGTGGCCAGAATCAACAGCTCATAACGTCGGCTAATAGCTACCCGCGGCGGTAACGGCTACGATGGAGGCGTATAGGTCCTGGCTTGTACTGCTATAGGGGTCGAAGATATTGTAGTAACGCCGAGGGACACCTTATCGTTTCACGTGATACCTTATGTAACTGGGCAAGCAGCAAGGCAAGCACACGCGACTCCTTTATAGCTGCAATATTCTGCGTTCTTCAGAAATGCGTTCAAGACTACATATGTAAGATATATATCGATATAAAGATTCTCACAGGCTCTACACCAAGATAAGCCCCATCGTATTTGAAAAATCTCTTTAAAGTCGCGGCCTATAGAAGATTTTTTGTCGTCAATGTAATAATGTGTTTGAGTTAATGTTATTTTTTTTTTCAATGATACGAAATTCAATGAAAAGTACATGACATTAATTTACTTGAAATTTGTCCCTAAAAAAGACGTGGAACATCGAAAGTCGAAATATCGAAAACTGAAGCCAATTTTCAAATATTGTAATTAGCCGTCGGTGGCTTTGACGTGGTGTTGACTTCAGACTGTTATGATCGCTACACAGTCAAATATGACGCGCGTTTTGAATGAGTGTATTCTTCGCGATTGTGGATTAGACTTCATTTTTCTTCCCACAAAAAAAAGTAGACGTAATTTTTCTTACCACAAACAAAAGTAGGCTTCATTTTTCTTTCCACAAAAAATGTCACATCGAAAGTCGATTATATAAAAACACTGCCGCAAAAATGGAGTGGTATAAACCTGCAGATATCATATTCAGCCACAAGAAAAGTCAAGTTGCAGCTAATTTCTCTCAACCAATGGAGCATTTTTCATTTATTTCAAACGTTTGCGCCAACCACTGGTGGTTCAGCTATCGTCACTTCTATTTTTTACTCGATCAAGGAGGCTATTTTGTAATGAAAAAAAAAAAAAAAAATTTTAATCCACGGAATGTTTTTTGTGAAAATCAAATAGAACGTTCCATTGAAATCAATGAAAAAAATGCTATCCACCCACTTTTTCAGGATGCGTGAAATCTTTTTTCTCGGTATAGAAAAACAAAGTGGAGCTCTACTCACTCGTTCTGTATTTATTTATTTTTTACTTTTCACGAATCTATCAGTACGAGAAAAAGTACGTTTATCGGTTTTGACTTGTGGAAGCTTTGTAAAAAATGAAAACTAACGAGACAGCAATGTGCGAAATATATTCCACTTTATATATATGGCTCAATCGACCCCATGGATAGAGTCCAGTATGTCAAAATGATGTGCATTAATATTTTATTAGTGTCATTTTTTAAATTCCATATTTTTTCCGCTTCTCAAACGAACTTTATAGTATTCTTCATCCGATAGACGCATAAATCTTCGAAGAAGTAAAAAAAAAGAGCCTTGACGTAATTTTTAAAAACCTAGCTCATAGGTTCTCATAAAGAATATCAATATTTTAATCGTATTATCGTTTAAATTCCATATTTTTTCTGATTCTCGAGCCAACCTTATAATATTCAACTTCAGATCGACGCATAGATTGGCAGAATAAGTAGATGAATGAGAGTTAAACAATGTCATTTGAAAAACGAGGCTCATGAGTTCTCACTCTTGCCAACGCTATTTTGATTTTACAGTTCAATTTTGAAAGAATTTCGTTTTTTTTATTTTATTTTTTCTTCACTATTACTCAGGGCGTATTCGAGGGCCATGTGGTCCTTTCAAAAGATAAGGTTTTTCACAAAAAAGATTTGGTTTTTTGAATAATTGAAAGAACTTCTTTTTACTTTTTCAGGTATGGTTCCAGAACCGCCGTGCAAAGTGGAAGAAGCGCAAGAAGACAACGAACGTGTTTAGAACGCCAGGTGCGCTGCTACCGTCCCATGGACTTCCACCATTCGGTGCGATGAGCTCAGAATTGTGCGGAGCAGCGGGAATGTTTCACGCGCCGACGGACCGATGGGGCATGGGCCCTGGTCTCTCGCAGCTCGGACAAGGAGGCATGGGCATGGCTGGCTTTGGCCAAAGCTTGGGACAGTTGGGACAGCAAAGTTCCGGAAGCCTGGGATCGAGTCTTGGGCTCGGTAACTCTGGCCTACCGATAAGCAGTCCGTCGCAAACAGTTTACCAAGCTACCTACGGTCTGAACTCCCTTGGTAAGTCATTTTTCTTGAGCGAGATTGGGGGGCATTATCAGAGATATTCAGTAGTAGTACAAAGACATTTATGGTCATTAACAAATCGAAATGGCAATAACAGTTATTAGTTGCGTTGATTATTACAAAGTGCATTATTTTCTTATGCAGATTATAACATTTGTATTACTCAAGGCATTAATTTCAGAATGCAAAAAGTGAACTGAAAAACTAATTATTAATAGTAAATTGCAAGGTGTTTGAAGTTTGGATTCAAACCAGTGTAAATTCGATAAAAGAATTTACAACCATTTTATTTGTTGATTTTTTATATTAATCATGCTGTATTTCACAGTAAATTGAATAAAAATTTATTCAAATTCCTAACACTTTCATTGCTTTCATTTTCCCTTAGAAAGCCCATAATTAAAAAATGCAAATCTATTAACTTCTCTTTACCCGCCAAAATGTTGATTTGCTAATAGTGAATTTAAGAAAAAAATTCATTTTGTTCCATTGCATTTAAATTCTAATTCAATATAGCTTGTTGGGATGTTTTACATAACTGTCTACATATGTTGTAAATTCGTTGTAAATTTCGACCGTGTTGTAAATTTCGTAAAATGTTTAACAGTGTATTTTTAGGCAAAAGGAGACGAAACGTGAGATCGAACAATGTCTTTTTGCCGTCGGCAAAACATATAATAGTTGTACGAGCGAAGACCAAAAAAATTCACAGATTGTAACATGTAGACGAAGTGTTGCTGCTACGCTTAAGGCGCTGGAGAAAGAAAAAAATGGTGGGGGTGAAACGGTGTTGCGAGTCAGCACGTAAAGAATTTGAGACAGAAACATAAAGTCCAGCGGACTCGGGTGTTTGCGTACCGAAGAACGTCCAAGGCACTCGCACCTAGGTGCGAGATCTTTCTCGCTGGTTGCCTGTTTACCATAACACATATATACACGCGTCTCTCACACTTTTTCTCCGTCTCTTTCTTCTTAATGCAACCTGTCTTGCTGTTCTTTGCGGGACTTCTCTCTTTTCGTTCGCCAGACCCGCTCAGGACTACTTATATTCGATAGTAAAATTTCATTATCCAAGGTGTACAGAAATTCGCAATTACCAAGTATCTTAACGCTCTTTAGTACTCTCCTAATAAAACGATAAATTATTTTACATTTGAAGAAATTGAAAATCCATTATTTCAGTCGTTTAAAAATGGCTTAAGTTGTAAAAATAGTAGACAATAGCTTTATCAGTAGAAAGTTTAATGTGCAAATGTGCCTTTGAACATGAGTAAAATAGGTTTATTGACAAACAGAATATCTGGAATGACGAATAGATATTGGAATTTCATTCTATAATTTCACTTGCAGAAATATACGATTAATGTTTGAATAATTTTCCCGATTTGAAACAGTTTAAATAGTAAAATTTCACTATCCAATGTATACAGGAATTTTCAATTACTGACGATCTTAATCCGCCTCAGGACACTCCTAGTAATACAGTAAATAATTTCACATAAAAGAAATTAATTTTTCCAGTGAAAATTGCCCAAGCGGAAAAAATGATGAACAATGTTTTAATAGTAGAGGGCTTATAATAAAATGACAAATAGAAATTCAAATGTCATTTGATAAATTAATTTTAATAAAATTTTCATTTATATTTGCATAATTTTTGCTCTTCTAAAACAGTTTCAATAGTAAAATCGATTGACCAATATTCGATATTTTAGCATGAAGAAATAAACAAAATTTCCAACAGATGAATTGAATTCTTCTTAATGTAAAATAAAAAGGTTCCACCAAATCTCTTTTACCGGTATACAACATCTGAAAAACGCGATGGAAATTCTTTATACCAATTTTAGAAATAGTACATTTTGCTTTTCTAAACAATTTTTAAATTATTTATCTGACTTTGCATTTAATAATTATTGATTTTGAGGCGTTCTCTAGACGAAAAATACTGGAGTGTATATGCATTTTTTAAGAGGCGCAAACCTTGCGGCAATGCTCTTCTCACTTCGCAAGTCGTCGAAGCAACAGAACCACAGAAGCTGACGCCCCTTGTCTCACGTTTCGAAGTTCTTGGCATCGCTCCGATGTGGGTGAACTCTTTAAATTATTCGGGACTCGCGAAAAGTCGCGACATCGACGGCCGCTCGACTCGAGTCACGTTACACTTCTTTTTATTTTCTCGCACGTATAGATTTATCACCCACAGAGCGAGTCAATAAGAAAAGACGAGAGCAATAAGAGAGCATACAGTTTGCTCAGACGGACTCTTGCAACAATAATAAAACCAAATTTCGGAAGTACCATGAAGTCGTTTAACCGATTTTCAAGAGGAACAACTTTTCAAGATTTCTCAATTCATGCTAAGCGTCAATTTACAACAATTGCGAAATTGTGCACAGCAAACACTGAATTGAAATTATTTAACTTATAACAAATCGTTTTTATCTAAAAAACCTTTCATTAGTTTCACAGAAAATGTTTGATACATTTTGGTCTTTCAAAAAAAAAAAAAAAAAAAAAAAGAAATTTATGAAAGTAGAAATGTTAAACTAAAATTTGGCTAACTTTCTTTAAATATAAATAAATGGTTCCTTAGACGTTTCTGAAAAAAAAAATTCAAAAATACAAACATTTTAATATAGTTCTTACTTTACAACAGACAAGAGTGAAAAACTTGTTTGCGTATAAACTATGGACAGCTGTACCAGACTAACTACAATACGTAACCAGTCCTGGAGTGCAAATTACCGCGCATTATCGCCGGTCGTCCGCCTGAGCTCAGCGTTGACTCGAGCTACTTAAAAATGTTGCTGCAGTAGTCGAGTCGCTCGGTCGTAATAATTACAGTCAGATATAATGATGTCTTTACCTTACAGCTAAAGATCTCAAATTCACCGTAACGACCTTTACATCCATTACTAAATTTGTAAGTCTTAATACTTCCGTTAGTATGGTTGAATGTAATCAACAAAGTGGGCTGGATCAGAACTGGGTTCACGAAAAGCGATGGGAAATACTATCCTCAACAAAGTATTCACCAGATTTTTTTTGATACTTGATTTTTCTATATAAACCAAATTACAAGTTCTATATTTATAAAAATGCATTTGGAACTGAAATTTGCAGCAAGTGAAAATGTTACTAAATGTTAAGGTTAAGAATAATTCTTATGAAAGATGATAAAATAGTCTTTTCTAATACTTATTCAATGTATTTCGTATAGATGAGTCCTTGCTATGAAAAAAAAATGTATCTGTGATTTGCATTAGATGTTTATTCCCAGCTTGATTTCTAATAAAAAGCGGGTCAATATTGAAAAAGTCAACTTTAATTACAAACATTATATTACACAAAAATATAATGGCTATTTCCTTCAACTCGTTAAGTAGTTTAATAAAAAAAAAAGTGAAACAATTGTTGAACATGATATTAATCATGTTGGTCGTCACTGCAGCGAAGTAAATAAGAGTTTCACAAAGTATTCCACTTTTCATGTTTTTGCAAAAACCCATTAAAATTCGCTACCAGAAACCCAACATATTAATCGTAATGCCATGATGAAGAAATCAAACCTTCATGTAAAAAACCGATTTGCAGCTCTTAAAAAGTTGCGTTTTTAATTCAATCAGGGTCCACCTGATTAATATAATGTTTAGTTTAATTATTTTCGTCAATTTCATCTCTAAGTGGACGTAAATATTTTATATTACTCAATTCATTTTTCAATGAATCTACAATAGCTCAATTAAAAATCTAAAAAAATCCCAGATACTTATTTCAACGATAACAATCAGATGAAAAATATATTAAGCAAATCGAAGCGGTTAGGGTTTCAACCTATGTGATTTGCCTTCGAATGCCCTTTATATCTTTCCTACGGGTCATGCCAATCTATGACATTCTAGTCTGCCGCTTCTCAGACGCTCCTGAAGCGTCTCGACGTAGGGGGTCTGCGTAACACGCGATCATGGGATAACTACTCCTGTAAACAGCTTTTAGAACGGGTCCTTAAATATATACATATATATATACGCGTTTACCTATCTATTTCTTTAGTGTACGTCGATCTCGCTTGTTCTATCTGTTCCCTCTCGTTTGGCCTGAACGTTCGGTTTTCAATGCGATGATTAGCACTTGTCAGGAAGCCGCAACAAGCAGGTACGACCCGGGTCGTTTGTTGGTTAGACTGCGAAGCTTACTAGCCATCGGTGGGTACCTACATAATACCATCGTCGGCTACGTGCTTCCAGCAACTGACCGGCTTGCGGCTAGCACACCACACGCCGCACTGCACGACCTCTAGCATGAAGCGTCAATTAACACACTCCAAAGATGCTGGTCGATTTAAAGTTGACCGACGCTCAAAATCCTCGTGTCCATTCAGAACAACAGTTTGCTTTTTTAAAAGCTGATACAACTAAGAGAATTAACTTCACTAGAGGAATTCTTTTTTCCAACTGTGCATCATTAATTTCTTAACATCAATTTGATTATGTTCAAACTATAGCGAGAAAAGACGTTTGTTTTTTTTTGCAGCAATTGTGTGCAGACTGTGAAAAATATTCTAAAAATGAATATGCATTCGCTGGAAGTTTTTTTTTGTACATAAAAAAGCGCTTGGTGTCGTGAAGCTACCGTGTTTCTTGATATGATATAGACTTTTTTTATGCATAGGGTAGAAGTACCATATGAGGCCATCAAATTGATCTTTTTGATAGACCCATATTAAATAATGAGATGTATTGAGCATTGCGTGTTGAATGCAAAGTTTGCTTTGATTCGTGTAAAATATTTTTATTCAGTAAGTTGAATGAATTGAAGTAACGATGGATTGATACATACATTTTTGTGTGGCCACTAATGGTACAGTGGCCAAAAATAATACGACTACCTTACTAGAGATGATTGTTTTAGTGTGTTTAGTATACGGTTTTGCGATCTAACAATAGATTGAATCACATATATATTCAATTCGATATGCCGTTGTATAGATAGATATTCCCAACGGAATTATATTAATTTTCATGATCGAAGTTTGTACAGTATCAGGGAATTCTATAAATTTTTTACAATCACTAATTAATCGAAATTTCGATCAAATTACCCTCAAATGTTCTTAATAAAAATCGCGGTACATATCTGATGGCCTAAACAATAAATTAACGTTTGGACTTCTTCTTTATTTTTTCTTGCGATTTTTTATTGAAAAAAAAAAGGACAGGAACAAAGGATAGTACACGGCATGATGTGTACGCAGCTCCATATATAAAACGTCAATTAAAACACTCGAAAGCTGCTTGTCGATTGAAAATTGCCCGATACTCAAAATGCCAAACATTCATTCAGAACTTGAGAAGATCTTTTCTTTATGCTGAAATAGTCCTAACTCATACTGAGAACAGAGTTGTAAACACCCATCATCTTATTTGGTAAACATTTGTCATATAAATGAATTAATACTTAGTTTCTGCATCAATTATGTGCAGACCTTTATCATTAAGGTTTTCCTGTGGACACCCACTGAGTCGGTGTGAGAACGGCAAATATCAATTGTTTTCTGTGCAAAATGGATTGGCGCGAGAGAGCGAAATAATCCAACAATGCATAAATAGGAGCCAGACGCACGTAAACACAGACGCTTACTCTTGTGATATATAAAAAAAGTCGGCAATCGACTTGCGATTTAAGCACCAGTTTGAGGCGAATTCTCTTTTGGATCCATTTTTTTCCACTTTTTTTCTCATTTTATCATGCACTCTGTTCAAGCATTGGTAAGGTAGCCATGTTGATATGCTGGAGTCATAAGCCTTAGCATCTACATGACATTAAGAAATAATTATTTGTGTCACTTTCACTGGTTCAATAATTATATAAATAATAATCGACAATCCTTTAAAATTGTCTTAATCAGATTATTTGTAAATAGTTTATATTTTTAGTGCGAATATGACCACATTTTTACGATAATTAGGTTAGGAAACGTCATTTGCTTCGGGATCGTGCACTTTGATCTCCGTTCAATTGGATTTCAGTCCGGTGACTTCACCTTTTTCTATAATACCGAAATAATTTGCGAATTTGTAGTACTTTTTATTTGTTTTTCGATCTAAGTACGTTAATTCTATGTTTAAAGATCAATTTTGCTAGCTCTCCCGTAAGCGCCACGTAAAAAGATCGATTCTCAGGTTTTCATATTTCATTAAAATAGTTGGTCTTTTACGTGTACAAAAAGCCTTCAAAATTTCGTACATGTAAAATTGAATAGCTAAATTACAACATGTCAAAAGTTGATGCATAAGAGTTTGGATTGGCTTCGCAACATAACCACCTTAAGCGATTGAAACCCATGGTGTATATTGCGCAACTTTAACATTGGTGTTTTCCGCAATACGGTAGGCGATCAGACTCATATTCTATCAAGAATTTTAACTGTGGTATTTGAAGTGCATCGTCCACAGGAACACTTCAATAGATTTATTGTTTATTAGATGCCAGAACTTACTTCTTCGTTATTACTAACGATATTTCGTGAAAATTGAGTATATATTTATTCTGTTTCTCCTTATTAAAAAATTCAACCACCTCTTATTTATGAACACAGCAAGTTATTGTTATGAAATAATAATAAGAACAACGTGAATGGTATTATACAATTTTATGTATTGAAGTAATGGGCTTACGAGTCTGACGGGTTCGGTTCTTTTCTGGTAGCTTTCGAATTCCTACAAATATGAAGAATTATTATTGTTATTCATGAATGGTGGAATTTTTTTTTTATTACTATTCTTCAATGAACATTTTTATTTTATTTACTCGTGGCGAAGAATGGTCATCATCATCATCATCGTTCTTTGGCTATATTCCATACGGTCGGAAGCGCAGAGTCTTCCACATTGCTTTCATCCTCGGCAAACACCGACTCCTCGATGGTGCCTCGTAAACACCGGCTGTATAAGAAATAATAGAACCCAATGGTATACCCGGGAGCCCACCTAGGTAGACGAAAGACGGAAACGACTTTACGACGGCCGGTAGCTCAGTAGTATTCGGCTCAACGTGAAAGCACTTTGTGTTGTATTACGGAAAAACGCAATCTTCGCCTTTCACAACCTGTCTATGCCCTTTGGCAAAGCACCCTTTCGATGCAAATTAATTTAAGGTGAGAACACTATTTACAAGGCCGGAAAACGCGCCGTTTTTTTTATTTAAAAAAACGGCGTGTCTGCGATAGTAACAACTTTGTACACTTATTAATTTACATTCTGACTACTTAAGAGAATTTTGAGGAATTAAAGAAAAAGCATCACCGCTTCGTTTTTTTCGCAGCGTCACATGATAGGCCTGGCGCCCACGTACCTTCTGTATGCACTGAAAGGTAGAGTGTCTTGTAAGGAAGAAAATGAGCTTTCATTAATTGAAATGGGTATATAATTAAGGATTATACTTTGAAGTCAATGAACGAAAATGTAACCCATTGAAATGAAATGTTTATCAGTTAATCTTTATGCAAATCCTTCACAAATCATCTTTTTAGGAGTCAAGTATACATGATCCAATACAAATTATAATCCATTATGGTTACTTAAAGCATTAAAATTTTATAAAATCGATTACGAAAATTGAGCACTAATCTGGCTTTGCGTCATATCGAACCTCCTTAGAGTAGGCAGTCAGATCTAAAAAAATGAATTTGGAAATTTAATATTATCAAAATTGTAGTGCATATAAAAATGATCAGCAAACTATATTGTTGTTACTCGATGAACGTATTTTTTACTGTCGTCTGCCTTGCATATGCCTTTCGACATCAACTTAAGCTAAGATCATAGGTTTTCCACTCTGAGGATAATTCTGAACAAACTACTAGACAGATTGGGCTAGTTGACATCTCATTTTATACACCGGCTACCTTTGCCTAAGTTGATTTCGAAAGCCATATGCAAATCAGACGACAGTAAAAAGTCCTTTCATAGCGTACCAACAATACAGCTTGCTGTTCATTTTGATATTCAATACGATTTCGATGATATTTAACTTCTTAACTTTAAGCGGAATATCATTTTTAGAATTTTTTTTGTTATCACTTTGTTTAGGCGACTGAGATTCCTTAATTCTTTGAATGAATAAAACTATTCCTCCTGGCACAGAAGTGACAATGAAACGTCATTCAATTTTCCAATTTCCCAATCTTTCTGTTGCAGGCGGTGTTCACGTGTCGGCGTCACGCGGTTCACCACCGGGTGCCTCGTCAGTTGGGGGCGGCGGGGGTGGTGGCCAGGCGAGCGGACTCGGGGGTGGCGGACTAAACTGCGGCCAGGGCTCACCGGGTGCGGCGACCGGGAGTGGAGCCACCGGAGGCGCCGGTGGAGTTTCCTGCGTCGGCGGTGCCGACGGTAGTGGCGGAGCCGGCGGCGAGGCTACCGATTGGAGAGGCGTCCACAGTATCGCTGCCTTGAGGCGTCGAGCTTCTGACGCGTCGCAGCAATACAGTCCACAACCACCTCCTCCACCGGGACCTCCACAGTACGCTCATGATCTCGAGTACAGTTCGGTCTACTGAACGTCGCGACCCTCGTGATATATTGTTAGAATATACATAGAGCGAATACGCGCGTCAAGCGATCGAACCTCGTGATAAAAAAAGGATTTTCATTAATTTTATCTGGAAAAAAAAGAAAGAAATACAGGAGCATTAAAAAAAACGTTCGAGATTATTATGAAAAAATTGTTAATTTGTTTTTGTAGATTTTTTTATTAGAGTAAAGGGATTCGTCGGTCATTGAATTGCATCTTGACGGAAATTCATTTAATGGTTTTCTAAAATTCTTCGTACGCAAGACGAAGAAGGACAAAGGGACGTCACATTCTCTTCGGTATAAAATGTGCACTTTGTGGCCCACTACAGAAATGATGGAAAAAAAAGTTTTGTTTCTGCTCATTTTTCTTAAGGTTGAAAAACAATAAATTGATCTCTTGGAAAGATGGAAAATTACGAAAGTCGTCGATGTCTTCGCCCAGCAATAATTTGTTTTCGAAATTTTATCGTTCACTTTTTAGTCGTTATCTGACCTTGTATGGCATTGTGCTGAAGATTCACACTCGAAGCTCGTCTGACGCTTTGTCAAAAAAGTGTTATACTCGGAGATAATTTGGTGTGCCTAGAAGAGTAACAACCATTTGTTAAAAATATTTGGAAAAATAATACACTGTACAGGTAATTTTTTTTTTAAGACACCACGTATTTGATTCAACTTAATATATTCAACTTTACAACAAGTATGTTGTAAATTTTAAGTACTTATATGATAAATACGACTTTTATAACGTGTTTAGTACACATTAATTTTACAACATACTTGTACGTTAAATTTATTGTAGCAAACATTTTAGCGAAAAAAATTCCAGTGCAATCTATTGATTTTCTTGATAAAATTTTCGACCGTGTAATAATTGTTATACCGAACGACTAGGTTTACATTTGCATCAAGTTTTTCCTTGTTAATCTTCAAACGGTTTTTCGAAACGTACTATTTTCATCGTCAACACATAATGCAATTGCAGAATCCTTTTTTTTCGTCGAGTTTTTTACGCCGGTTCCTTCCGGCATTCGACTCATCGTTGATGAAACCAGTGCCGCCGAATAAAGAATTTCAACCGGCGTACGAAAAAAATAAATAAAAGGATGAAATAATCGAGCGTGGGATCCACGCGGTTACAAGTATACGATCACAAATTATCGTCTTAGTGCAACCTATTAAGTGGTATATTGTAAATATAAATATGGTCGAAATCGGACGCATAACGTCGCTATGAATAGAGTATACATATATATATCGTTTAAAATGCTCGAAATATTAGTGTAAAACTTGAGCTAAGATCGTTGTAATGGTAACAAAAATAAGTCAATTTTGGTTCGTCTTCTACCGTTTTTCAGCAGATTTTTATAAGTCAATTTATAATTTAATTTTTTTTTTCACTAGTAATTCATGATTGTAAATTGGAAAATCGAGAGCTGAACTGGTTGATTGTCAATATGAAGTTGTCTCTCAAGGGCTCTCAGTTTATAAAAACGATTTGATTATCGTTTCGGGTTTCACATGCAAATTTCGATTTGTAACGA
The DNA here is from genome assembly GCA_949699805.1 of Tromatobia lineatoria. Lineage (NCBI taxonomy): Eukaryota > Metazoa > Arthropoda > Insecta > Hymenoptera > Ichneumonidae > Tromatobia > Tromatobia lineatoria. Next base: position 13,309,926 of record OX453042.1, on the reverse strand, counting down.
ATTTTGACGAATGAAAATCATGAATTCGTTAATAACATATAATCAGCGCTCTGGAAATGCCCTCGTCCGTTAGAATATCGTGAACAACAAGCCGCTGTAGCACTACCTAATTATACGTATATATGGGTCATTCCGGGTCAACTCGGCCATATTCTGATCTCACGTCATTGAATTATTTGTACCTACACTATGGGAGGCCGCGGACAGATAACATTTTTGATGCATTCATATTGTTCATGGATTATTTCATGCATTCATAATGCATGACAGTACCAAGCGATAGATTCTGCGATTTTTTTCACTTGTTTTCTTGTGAACTTATACGGGTTTAAGAAATATTCGTGATCGGGAAAAATGCTTGTAATTATTGTTTACCTTTTGACAAAAAATACACATTTTTTAGATGCTCACCATCACATGTTACCTTATATATTTTTTTTATTTCATATTACTAATATACTACGTACAAATTTGAATTCTTAATTACCAACATAAGGCTATCGTAAATGAAAAAATCAATATACATTAGGGTGTGCCAAAAAAGCGATATTTTTTTTCTCTGCTCTCGGCCCAAAATATAGTAGAATACGTCTTAGTAAAGATCCTGTCAGAAGCGGAGCTCATAATCTCAATTCTTAAAGGTCTATCATCGCGTTTGAAGTTTTCCCATTTAAGGTAGTCCTCCTGTAAGGTCTAACGCCGTATAAGTTCGAGGGAGAATTAAACAAAATTACGAACAGTTCTCGATGAGATATAAATCTAAAAAAAATCGAGCGTATAGAAAATGCTGAAAAGGTTATTTTGGCATAATAATAATTAAAAAATGTTATTGGCAAATTACTTAAATAAATAATAGTTTAACAAATTACCCGGCAACCTAACTTTTCTTTGTTACGTAAAACATTTGTTTATTTTTCTAAATACGTATGTATTTTTTCAGATTTTTTCTGATGTTCCAATTTAACACTTGGAACAAACGGCCATTTTCAAACATCAGATAAAATTCCAAAAAAATCCACACGTATTCAGAAAAATAAACAAATCATTTTCATAATAAAATAAAGTTAGGTTGCCGGGCAATTGGTTGCACAATTATTTATTTCAGTAACTTGCTAATAACATTTTTCAATTATTATTATGCCAAATTAATCTCTTTAGCATCTTTCATATAGTTGATTTTTTTTCAGATTTTTATTTCTTCGAGAACAGCTCGTAATTCTGTCTCGATTTTGCTCGAACTTATGCGATGTCAGACAATACAGGAGGACTCCCTTAAATAACACAGGAAAGTGATTTTTTTCCATTCTTTTGCCCTGCAACCTAAGAAGAAATTATTCGTTCATAAAATCAATGATTGCATCTTATGAATCATTAAATTTCAAACAAAAAATCTTATTGAGTCGAATTTCAATCTTCAACATTTGATATTTTACAGAGCCTTGAAATTTTTTATGTTGACAATTTTTTGGCTAAACTATTGAAGTTAGGACAAAAAGTTAATGGAAAATGTTGTCGTCCGTCTGAGTCACTAGGAAAAAGTTGCTGGCGAGTTTTTCGTATCGTTGATATTTACAAAGTTATATCCGATAAAAAATTTATATTCTTAAAAAACCATCAAAATAAGATTGAATGAATCTATAACTTATAACCGTTAATATTAATATTTTATGAATGTTTTTCTTTGAAATAGGCGCATGCTTCTCTACATAATTTCTCAAAAACGGTACGAGCGTAGTTCTTTTAAATATCATCTTTTAATGTGACGTTTTCAAAATATTAGTATAAAATATCACAAAAACTTCGATGGTTCAATATGAATACTTAAAATGTTGTCTTGGTGCTCAGTATAACTTATACTTCAAGTGCAGAATAATTCAGAGACGTACAGTCAGAAATAGGCTGGTCTATTCCGAAATACCTCCTATATATATTTATGTACGGTATACATGAAATTTAAAAAACGCGTTCAGTTGTTATAATTTTATTAAGAATCCATAAGGTTTTGTAAATAAACGGTATACGTTTAGAGATGAAGGTATGATAACGATAAAGTTAAGTATATCGATGCATAAGACGACGAAAAGAAGAAATGAAAAATGAAACCCGAACGAATAAACATACTATAGTTATTATTAAAAGAAACAAAAAATAAAGAATAAAACGCGAGTATACTTGGACATTGTGATATTAAATGGGGACGACGCTGTTTTTTTTTGCCGGTCGACGTCCTGTTAATGATATTGCAGAAGCATGTGTGGAATTAAATAATAATGAAATAAGAGTTGCTAATCTTGGACTATTTTTTCAATTCATCCTTTCATTGTTCTTGCAATTATTTTTTAATACCAAATTTTTATGTACCACATTTTGCTATTAAAAACATATATTGCAATGATAACGATACGATTGATTAATGAAATAATAAATAACTTGCAACTCTGGATGAGATGAGTGGATGCGAAAATAGGATATCGCGATGATGCGATATATTGTCTTAGCGATGAGAAGATTGATTATTCTAGTTACGAATTTACCCAGTAGTTTGTAAACGTAAATCTAATGGATCATCGTACACACATTGAATTATAAATTTTAGGCAATTTTGTCGGTGTATCAACTACGAACGTATACGATTTTTAATGTACAAATGGGACGATTGGGTATTTGAGGCGAAAAAACATTTTATGTCCTTTTTACTACCCCCTTTTATCCTAACGAGTTATCGCTTGTAGCACGACATAAATTTTATCATTCCTCTGAATCCCGATGCAATCGATTATTATTACCGTTATTATTATTATTAAGGAAAAAATTGGAAGTTGTATCACGGCGACTTCGTGCTCGAACGAATAATCGATTTTTTAAATCACAGTTCCTGTACGAAAATTGATAAAAATTGGCAGGAATTTTACCCACAGCCTCCGTGAATAATATACAGTGTAACGCGAAATATTATCGTGACTTAACAATCGAATTTTCTTTGTAAGAAACATACATCCGATTTTTTTTTATTGAGTATGTTGTCTCATAAATGGTATGGAAAATATAATAGTAAAAATGAAAAGCTCGTTTGCACGAGTCTGCGATCACTATCGACGTCTAATGGACTTATAAGGAGAATCGATAAGTAAACGAATTTTGATTTTCATCGTTGTATAGTTGTGTATAGAATTCAGCTAAGTGTGTAAAATAAACCATTATCAAAACGTTGGCCTCAATTTCTCTTTCCGAATTATACTCTAAAGTAAACAACTCAAGAGAAGAAAATCATTTATTTATTATTTATAACAATGTTTTCAGATTTTTGTATCTTACTACTTTTTGGAAGTACGGCGACCTGTTGTTTTTACGCAATATTTTACTTCCAGTTTTATGTTATATAATACTAAACCATAATACAAATGAAGACGAAACAATTCATCATAGCACAATTTCAACTACCTACGTTATTTGTTGATTGATCTCATAAATAATTAAAATTTCACAATTGAAACATATATATTCGACCACATTACTGGAAAATTAGATGAATTCTTTATTAAAACGAAAAATATAAAAATCACACCTCATTGATTTACTTAAAAATGCTAGAAACTAAAAGTAATGGGTCATAAGGAAAAAGTGGTCCAATACTTTAGTCATTAAGCTTGTAATTACATCTTCCTTAAGTTTATACTCAACAGGCTAGACGGTTCTAATAGTATATTACGATACAAATGTCGTAAAACTTTTTTCGACTCGTGTTGCAATTACACGAGTGAAATAAAGTTTGTCTAACGAGTTTTGTACCAAATTGTACTCCATAACGTCTGGAAATTGAGTTCTTATGCACGCGAAGCGTCGAATGGCCTTTATTGCATCAAGTGAAGTGAAAGAATTCTTATTATCGAGTTATTTACAGAATAAAGAAAATAACAAAATAAGTTCGAAAGCAATTCGTCAGAAATGAGAAGAAAAATGGTTAAAATGAGGAAATGAGCGTTTGTGGGCGGTAAAAAGCATGTTTTTTCAATCAGACGAAACATGGGGCAATGCTAATCAGAATATTCATTAATTTTGTATCCTCCGCTTCGATCAATTAAATATTTCTTTCGATTGAACGGATATCCTTTTTGCCGCTCGAAAGCGCACGTTTTGTGGATTGTAACGATGTATTTTCTCACTGTAATAATGGAAAATCTACCGTCAACATGAAAATTGATATTTCATGATTACCGGGTAAATGAACATGAGAATTGATGTATGACTGTACAACATACGAGTCTTTCTAACGATTACTTATGCTTCTTTATAACGTTTGACAGGACTGCACTAAATGCCCTCATAATCGCCGTTTAACTTCAATGTGAGCGTTTAGCATTATATGAAGCTACATAGAGGGGTAATCATCGAGTCACTTATCGATATTTCGCATTAGTTATCTTCGCGAGAGCCGAGCTACTCCGGGCTAGCTCATTCATGTTTCTTCTCATTCTCGTATTTTATCTCTTTCGACCAACATGCTAACTGCATGCTGGATATAGACACTTCTTCATCTTCTTCTATGACTTAGATCCTTTTCAATTTGAAGTAATCGGTAACTGTTTTACCGACAGCGGATTTCAAATGACTACTTACTTCCAGAAACGATAATCCGATTTTTTCAAAGAATTATGAAAGCCGTTAGTACAATATTAGCAAATACAATGTTATCGCGTCTATCAATGACACACCGATATCGTATTTGGCCAGAAACGAAATCCAATCACGACGATCGATAGCAACAGATGAGTAGAAGGATACCTACTTCAGCGCAGTTCTGTGGTCCATAATAAACGAGCAACTGGTGAAGCAGCGATTTCCGATTAAGCTATATTCATTTTCAATTTTCTACCTTATCGACAGTCAATAACTTCGTTTTGTTAATAAAACTTAAAGTCATGTGCTATAACGACAGGAGCCCAGATCGGTAGAAAGGAAACTACTACAGAACAATTCTGTAATCGATAATAGTCCAGCAAGTGGCTACGGAGGGTTTCGTATTGGGCTATGTTTATCGTTCATTTTCTACCTAATCGACAATCAATAACTCGTCTATCAATCCTTTGAAATTGTGCTATATGACAGGAGCCCAGATGGATAGAAAGATATCCACTGCAGGGGAGTTCTGTACTAAATAATAGTTTAACCCATCGTTTAGTAGGAATTTTCTATTGACTATATTTACACTGTAAATGTTCTGCTTCATCAATAATCAGCATCATCTTTTGCTTAATACTTGAGATACCGACCGAACTGCTGCGAGTGCAGAAGGGCTAATCCCAAAGTCAGCAAAAACTAAACTCTGCAAAACTGTTGTACCGACCGATTTCGACTGACGTACCGATCCGATTAAAACACCACAAGATGGAATTAGCGGCAGAAAACCAATCCTCAATGCGGCACTGACTGAAATTGTCGGCAGAGCAGTTGTGCTCAACTTATTTATTTGAGTGGAAATAATAAAAATAATAATGGGCGATAAAAGTATATACGGTTTCGACGCACGAGTAAAAATTCGGTTTAATACATCGAGAGTTGTTAACATTATTTTATCTTTGGCTTCTAGCGTTTTTAAAGCTTTTTTCTCTGCGCAGGCTGACCTGAGCTAGAGAACCGAGTGTAACCCGATATTTTTGTTCCAGAAATCCCCATTGTTGTCCGCTCCGATTCGGAAGGGGAGGTTGATGGAGTCGAGGAAATTCTCTGCGCCAACTATTTATGCGTTCGCATCATCGACTACGTTTTCCCTCGTTGTGGACATAACTCCCTATACACTGAGTGCATAAAGACAATAATTTAGGACGACAAGATGCCCCGTTGTTCAAAATGTGAAAAATTGCTATGTTTTCTCGAATTGGTGGTGCCTAATATAAAAAAACAACACGAGTAACATAAAAAGGTAATATTGCAGAATATACTGCGATAAATAAAATAAACTTTAACATGTGTGTTAATTTATGAATGTTCTTTTTTCGTTCCACCAATATCTCAAGCGGGATGTCATTTTTATTATTATTCATTATTATTGCTATTATATAATAAACTAAAAGTTCCATTATTATAAATAATGAATAAAATTACACAAAATGTACTGGCTGACTACTCTTCATTTCTTAATTATCACCGATAACTATATATGGGTATATCTCATGAAATGTTAAGTCTCGTGTAATTTTTTTTTTAAGACCCGACCTTGCATTGCTGGCATGGAGCAAAGCAGGGTCAGGTCTTGAAAAAAAAAGTGAATGAAAAAAAGTAAATATGTGATCCCGCACCCCCTAGATCTTCTAGTTGTCAGGCTGTTACTCTAATCGCACGACCACCGTGCACTTCTGAACTGTATGAAACAATACCTAAACATGCTTATCTGCAATTCTTAGAATCTTAAAAAAGATATATATATATATATCTGACATATCTTTAGCAGCAACAAGTGCGTTTTCGCAAAAATAAATTTCCTAAGCTACGTATAAATGCTCAAATAAAAGATAAGCGGAAAAACATAGGAAAAACGTGGTTGCACATAAGATTACTTGTACATTTTTAAATTTGTTTTTTAAATCTACCACAACGCGTTCCCCGAATCAATGCAATCAAGATGATAACATGCAATAGAACCTACGGTGCATCAAACTAATCAGTGACAAATTTGGGAACAGACTATCAGGTGCCCGAATACGTTTTTAGGTTTATCCAACTATAGCTACTTCCACGAAACGCGAGTGTTTGGGTAAAAAATAATAAAAACAGACTTTGTAGAATAACACAGTATTGTTTCAGTGATTTACTCCATAGCAGGAATATGAAAACATAATAACACATGTCAACGTTTCAAAAACGCTTACACGTGTACCTAGAATCACGCGAAGGTTTATTTTTTTATTTTCCGAAGAGAATTATATATTCCGCACTAAAATCGATAAAGAATTATGGATTATTCGAGGAAAAACCTTTACAAAATCGAATATTCTCATCAATTGACATTGATTTATCAATGTTTTTACAAATATATCAGATTAATATTTATTTGCATTAACGATATAACTTTCAACAGATATCAACCATGATTATTTATCACAGGTTTTATGGAAACGCTAAAAAAAAAGTTAACGCTGATTTGACTAATGCAACGGCTTTACAATCTCTTTGAAACCAAAAATCTTGACTTTAGTCACTAATTCCGTGTAAAAATGCCGGTAACGCATATATTTTCTAATCTGCACGCCCTGTATTTTTGCATTTTTACCATTTATTAAATTTGGCGGACGATTGGTAATTTAGCGATTGTCCGATATCCTAGGATTCGTCAATGCCGTAAGATACGTGTTATCGCCACCGCTATCGCCAGAAGATGGTGAATCGCGTATGTAATGCAGCTTTTGCGGCCATCAGTCTATGTCAAAGTTTTATTATTTTAGTTTTCGAAGTATCCAGTCATTGAATGACATGGCTGGGGGTTCAGATTTCCGAGTTCAGGTTTTCGGAGTCTGTGGAACCGGGTTTTGTTGACTCTTGATTTTGGGGGCTCTTAGAATTAAGGTAACAGACTTCTGGAGAATCCGAACAATTTTCGGAGGTGGGTGTAGTATTCGAGGTGGGTGGTGTCAGAATTGCTGGTGCTACGACTACTGGCGCCACCTGCACTGCAGCAGGAAATGCGGAAGTTGGCGGTTTTGGAGTAGAAAATGTGAAAGGAATCCGTAGTCGGACACTGAAGAGATCGCCTCGTGCTCGGTGTGCCGGCGGCAATAATTGGCGCAGTCCGGACCAGCAGTGTAACATCTCTGGGTTCTTTTTTTTTTGTTTTTTTTTCTTGTTACTTGTTCTGTTTCGTCTTGAACCCTGTGGATAAATGTAAGTACCTTAATATTTCATATTTCTAGTCATTACCAGCTCATTCTTGTTTTTTGTGCTCTCATTTTTCCACTAGTTTAGACAAGTCTATATATCTATCTATCTATCTACTTCTAACTATTTATTTAAATATATATTTGGTTTCTCTTTTTGTTTATTTAACTATTTATTAGTAACGTACCTTCATATTTATTTTTATCTTTGGTAGTGTTTTTTCCCCTGAATTGAGTATGGGGGTCGAGACGTCTGACTCCGATGATGAGCATCCGGGCTTTTCTGTATTTAAAATTCGCCGTAATGGGGCAGGTAGAGGCAGGGGACTTAGATCCAGATCTAGATCCCCTGTAAATTTTTGCAACAGAAATTCAGAGGATCATAAAAGAATTCAGCAAAGAACTGCATTAGCTCTGGCTGACAAATTGGGTGATTGCTCTACTGTGTCAAAAAACTCCGATCAAGCGACTGTTGATTCGGTTCTTCCAACTAAGGAGATTAACGACGTAAATATTGACGTTCCCAACCTTGAGTCGGTTACTGAGTCTATCCCTGTGGGCTCTGCCGCTTTCATGAAGGACAACACATCTGCAAATAACAATAAGCAGCCTTATACGTATATTATGCCCAAAGACCGTATTATTTCCGATCGTGAAGCTCGTGTTATTGAGGAATTAAAAGCTAATTGATACAATGCTACCCACCTGGGTCCTTATACGGTTCATATTTAAAGCAATAGTGCTGGTAGAGAAGTGGGTAAAATCTCTCCTCTGATGACCGGCATGAACCTCTGCAAAAAGTTCAAAAACATTCAAAATATTCAAAAGATCGGTCTTAACAAGATTTCGGTGGATTTTAGTGCGGCTGCTTCTGCCAATAAATTTTTTGATAGCAAATATGCCGAATCCAAGGAGTGGATGGCTTTTATCCCCTCCTTTAAAATCATGCGTAAGTCCATTATCCGTGGGGTCGATGTCGAACTTTCCATCGACGACATCCGTGCGGGTTTAGAGTCTTCTGTTCCAATTGGACGGATTGAACGTATTACTTCGCGCAACAAAAAGTATGGTGCAGAGAGTAAAACCAGATCGGTCATTCTGTACTGTAGCAGCCAACAGATTCCGCAATCGGTAAAAATCTTTAAAATGCCTTTTCTTGTCGAACCATTTGTGGATAAGGTTAAACGTTGTTTCCAGTGCCTGCGTTTTAACCATTTTAGAAACCAGTGTAAAGGTCATCTTTCGTGCAACAAGTGTGGTGGTCGGCATAGTGTCAATGATTGTCAATCACCAGAATTCCGCTGCATTGACTGCAGTGGTAATCATGACTGTTCTTCCTAAGAATGCCCTGAATTTATTTTCCAAGAGGGAATCAAAAAGATCATGGCTTTTCAAATTCTTGATTTTAAATCCGCAAAATCCATCATTATGCGTAACCCCCACGTGTTAGAAAATATGCAGGTTCTCAATCAGGTTCCTGACATCTCGCTTGGCAGTTTTGCGGACGCAGTCTCTAACCGGGGTACCAATCCTAGAGAGAAGCTCTATGCTGAACTCTTGAGTTTACCATCCGTGCGCGCCGCTAACAATAGAAAAAGGAAAAGAGTGATCTGACCAAAATCCGGTGCGGTGGATGACATAGGAGGTCCCCCGGATCTTCCGCCGCCTTCGGTTTTGTCTGAACAAGTAGCCGTCAATCCTGTTCCTCCAGTTTTTGGGGCTCGTAATCCTCCTCCCTTGGAGGGTGATGGCAGCACGGGCAATGAACTCGAAAAAAATATCGATGAGATTATTAATGATATTAACGATATCCCAGATCCATCTGAATCATTGGCAGTTGATGCTAGAGTTTGGAGCTCTGTTATCAACACTGTAACGGATCGCATTTATTCAGCTGCTTTGCAAGTCGAGGGTTTTGATACGGAAACCCTTCAAAATGTTCTTGGTGCCACAACGAATGACCTTCTTAAGGACACGGATGATATTGAGAATAATAGTACGTCTTAAGTCTGCCTTTTCATACTCTTTACTTGGTTGCTTTTTATCTCTTGTCTCTTATCACGTAGTCTACCCTCTCTATAATTTCTTGGGCACCATTATCTCTATCTATAGCCCTTAATGTTAATTTTAAGATTATGCAATGGAATGCTCGCAGCATCCTGAACAAGAGACAAGATATTCCCAAGTTACTGAAAGAGGCTGATGTAGTTTGTCTGAATGAAACTTGGCTGAAAAATCATAATTTTCTGTTTGTTAACGGCTTTAGAGTCTTACGTAAAGATAGAGCTCATAATCGTCTGGTGGGTGGTGTCGCCATTCTGGTGAAGAATACCCTCCCATTTAAAGTTTTGGATACCGATGTGATCTCGGCTTTGGGCATCGAATGTATAGGTGCTGCTATCAAAATGCCTAGTAACCTTTATGTAAATATTTCCTCGCTCTACAGAGATCCTCGGGCTCGGATTAGTGCTGTGCAGTGGTTTCAAGTTTTTGGCTTCCTTGAAGGTTTTGAAAATGCGGTTGTTTGTGGGGATTTTAATGCTCACCACGATAGCTGGTCTGGATTAAGGAATTTGCATGGTTCGAATTTGTATAACCTCCTTCTGGAATCCAATCTAATAATGCAAAATGACATGACCGCAACAATGGTTGGTCGTCCAGGTTCGGTATCTTCGTCGCCTGACATATCGTTGTGTAGTAGAAGCCTTGCATTAGACTGCTCTTGGACTGTTGGAGAAGACAGTTTTGGCAGTGATCACCTCCCAATATTAATTGTGGTCGGGTCAACCTTTTCAATCTCTGATAATATCCAATCTAAATTGTCAGTTAAGAACATTGACTGGGATTTATTTTGCACACTACTAATCAGTACAGTCCTGGAAATTGAATCTCACCCTGAACTTGAACCAGATGAGAGCTATTCTAGGTTCGTCTTAGGCGTCGTCAGTGCATGCACTCGAGCTGGTGGCTCTTTATTCAGGAACATCTCGTCCCGTAAATTTCCTTCTCGTCCTTGGTGGAATGACGCCTGTTCGATTGCAGTATCTAACAGGATTGCTGCTCTCATTGGATTCAAACAAGATAAGTCGGTACGTAACTTCGCTGAATTGCAGCGTGTTACAGCTACGGCTCGCAAAATCCTAAAAAAAAACTAAGAAACAGTCCTATGAGGTTTTCTGCAATTCTATCAATAGCTCCATGCCAATTAAAACTGCCTGGAATATTGTTAAGGATTTCAAAGCAAGGAGTGGGGCAGGTTTTCAAGACTCCTGTTTGGACCCAGACGATCCGGCCATTACTACTGCAATTGGAAATCTATGCCCTCCATATGCGATCCCCCCTTTGGATCCTATCCCGACTAAACATATCCCTTTCATGGATTCCCCGTTTACCCTTTCGGAACTATTGCATATTATATCTCGTGTGAAACTCCGCCCTTCCCCGGGCCCAGACGCCATTAGTAATCAGATTATCTCTTATTTCCCTTCCTCTGTCATCTCTTTTCTATTGCGCCTATCCAATAAATTTTATAGCCTTAATGTTATTCCATCAGAATGGAAGGTGTTTAATGTTTGCCTTATCCCTAAACCAGGTAATAAGGGTCTCCGACCTATCTCTTTAGCGAACAACTTATTCAAGATATTTAAAGGCCTGATTAAAAACAGACTCGAGTGGTGGATAGAGAACGACCGATACATTCCGAGTTGTCAATTTGGCTTCAGAAAAAACTGCTCGTGCACTGTCAATTTGTCTATTCTTTCAACAGATATTCATCTTGCGTTTGCCAAGAAACAATTCTGTGGTGTCATCTGTCTGGATATTAAAGGAGCATATGATGCTGTGATTCCTCAGTTATTGGTGGCTAGTCTGAGTTCTCAGGGTATGTCTTCTCGCGTGTGTAATGTTCTATACAATATCATTTCTACTCGACGCCTAGACTTTAGATCCCAAGGACGTTTAATTGATTCTAGATATACTAATATAGGTTTGCCCCAAGGCTCTGTGCTAAGTCCTATTCTCTTCAATATCTATGTCAGTAGGATACAGAACTGCCTCCCTGCAGATGTTAAGTTCCTGCAGTATGCAGACGATTGTGTAGTCTATTTCGCATCTATGTTACAGTCTATTAGGCTCAACGACTTAGATATTCCTTTCTCTCCTGTCAGTACTTTGTTAGGGGTAAAACTTGATTATAAACTTTCATGTAGCGCACATATCAAATACATTGCTCAACGGGCTAGACAAGCTCTGAACATTCTTAAGGCCCTTGCCTCGAAGTCTTGAGATGCTGCGCCTTCTCGTCTCTACGCTTTTTATAAAGGTTATATTAGGGCTATCATGGATTGGGGTTCGTGGTTGTACGGCAATGCGAATCACTTTCTTCCCCTAAAACTCGGGCGGATTCAGTATGAATCTATTAGAGTTTGCCTTGGGTTGCTGAAAACAACGCCTAGGAGTTTGATTTTAGCAGAAGCCGGCTTACATCCTTTAAAGTACAGAAGAACTTATCTTATAAAAAGATTTCTTATTCGTAGTACAGAAGAACTTATCTTATAAAAAGATTTCTTATTCGTGTCTTTTCCCAGGAAAGTCACCGTCTTTTAAGCAAATTAAACCTACTCAACTCTTATATTTTGAGGGGAAATCTCAATAGTCCCAGATATATAACTGACCTCTTAACTTGCTACAGAAGCTTAAAGCCAAACATGGTGGAGATATCTAAAGGGGTCGTTCCAGAATGTTATCAATTTCCCTTGTTCTCTCAATTAAGAACGATATGTCCTGACCTATCGTCCGGAATAGAGATCCGCAACTCTGAGTCCCCCGAAACCCTCCTCCAGAATAAGATATTGACCAATTGGCCAGGGCGTAACTTAATCTATACAGATGGATCTAAAACGGATAACAGGTGTGGAGCGGCTTTCCTTCGCTTGTGGAATGATTTGGCGTTCTATTTCTCCTTTTCCATTAACCCTGCTTTATCGGCTTTTTCGGTAGAGGCCGTTGCTATTTGGCGAGCTATACTGCACTGTAGGCGCAATAATATTTTGTGTATTACCCTGTTTTCGGACTGTTACTCGGTTCTGGCTGATATATCTAGAGCTGACCTATCTTCTTCCCGCAACTACTTAATCCTAGAAATCAGACTCCAAATTGACCTATTAATTCGACAGGGGGGAACAATTGATTTGGTTTGGATACCAGCGCACCGCGGTATTAGAGGTAACTCTTTTGTGGATCTGTTGGCTGCAGGTCATCAAAGGTTTGTGCTTAACCCGATTGAGCTCAGCCTGAAAATTCCTGCCTCCGATCTGGTCTCTCTTCACTGTCCTATTGACCAGTCCGTGGTTTTGGATTATCTTAAAAACATGCAAATTTCGACTAGTGCCTTTAATTACTTCAATTCTTTGGACCATTGGTCGGATAGGACCTGGTGGCGCAATTCTGGGGAAAGCAGAAAGATTATATGTTCTGTGGCATGTATAAGGATCTCCCATTGTAAGGTTAAAACTTATCTCTACCGATTTAACATGGAGGAGTCGGAGATGTTCGGATGCGGTCGAGCTCTTCAGGATATAGACCATATTTTTTGGAATTGTCATCTCTCCTCTAGGGCTCGTGGTCCCCTGCTTGGGGAGTTGCAGAGGCTCGGGGCTTTTCCCCCATACTCGGTTCAGGCACTGATCAGGTCCGGCCCAGCCTACCTGACTGCGGTCTCACTTTTTTTAAAGACGCTAGAATCTATTCCATAACCTATTTAAATGACTTGTCTAATCTTTCTCATTGTTTCGTATGTCCCTAATTAATTAGCTGTTTGTTTGTGGTTTTTTTTCCCTTTGCACTTGTTGCATATGTCCTATAACAGGGTCCCCCTGGTTTCCGTTTTCTTGTGCCGCTGGCTCCGCTGCTCACACCTATTGGAGGATCTACTCAACAATATTTCCCCAACTCGACGGCTTTTGAGCATGCACGGCTCTAGCCTCGAGGAAGCAGCTGTGAGTCCGGTCGGCCTGACATCTAGTTTCGCCTGGAATGCATCTGGTCCTTAGCTGAAGAGAGTGGCACAGGTCTTCACGGACGAGCCAATCACAGGCGGAAAAAAAAAGAAAATGTGAAAGTCAACGGTCCTGGAGTAGGAGATATTGGATCTGGGAGTGTTAGAATTGAAAATAGGGATGTTGACTTTAACTGCAGAAAAGGCAATATTTAATTACTGGAAAACCTAGAGAAATAGTAATTACCATGGATTTACTAGATATAACCAGAGATTAATAACGACTTACGAACAGGAACGTTAATCGTCCGTAAAGGATATTTATTCATTAAATAATTACTTAATTTATTTATTGTAGGACTTAAAGTTAAATCCTGCTTGCGGTATTGGGTGACAGGTGGGAATATTAATTTATACATGGTTAATGCTTCTGTACAACTCTTTTCTTTATTCGCACTGAAAGCCTCTAAATACACTCCAGACGACTTCGCCTCGATCCTGTCGCTTTGCCGGTTGGCAAGACACAAGGGCGATGCCGCGCACCACCATGAACTCCCGGCAAGACCCACGCGCTAGCAGCGCCGCTTGCGACATACGTGGTAGTATTATGTATCGACAAAGCTTCGATCTAAGTTATTGACAAAATTCTTCACACTCCCTCCCTTTGTCGAATACATTAAAGACGATTTAAGTTATAAATAATACATGATAATAATGAGAGCAAGTAATAAGCGATCATAACCAGGTTTGAAATTTTTGGTCTGTGCTCTCGCTCAAACTCGCGTAGTGACTATTGACATGTAGACATACAAACACAAATTAAACATTACACAGAACATATTTACATATTGTAGTGTAATTTCTTAAAAAAAATCCCAAAACACCACAAAGCTAAAGTCCCCAAAGAGTTCTTCCCTTTATTTTATATGGGCGCCAGGCGCTTTCGCGCCGGGAAAAACTCTGTGACCTATTCGGGACCAAGCTGCTTTTGCCGGACTAGCTGCAGCCGTCAAGATTGTAGAGTGGCGGGATTCAAGGCCAGGTTATCGTGTAGAAATCAAAGAAAATAAATTACAAACTCTAAATTACGGGAATCACAAAATAGCTATTTATTCGTAGTTAACAACAGTGAAACGATTTTAAATTTCCCGTAAATATTTCAATTTATTATTCGAATAGCCAAAGATTCGATCGGCTGACACACACGCATACACATCCATCACTCATACGAGAGGAAGTTCGGGAATAAATTAAACCGAGCAATAACAACTGAATTTTCCTTAAAATATCCCATAAATAGATCGCGCACCTCCACACCTCTCGCTCCCAGGCAACGCGGTCTAATCTTCTCTCTCTCTCTCTCACTCTCACCCGTCCGCGGCACACGGGAATGTTTTCACACTTCGAACGGATTTGTTGAGATTCCCGACATCAGACGCGACAACTAACTCTCCTACGGGAAAAATAACCAGCTACTCGATTCACCGGTATCGAAGTATTTCACGTACTCTCTCACACTGCGACGCTTTTAACATTCCCGCGCACAACACAATTTCCCTAAAAACAATAATGGCGAATTTTCCCGGAATCACTCCCGACGACCCCTTTGACCCTACGTTAATCCCCGTTTTAGTATTTTCCCTACTGACTCGATCGTGTCGACAACGGCCCGCCGTAAAGCCACACGGGACTCTCAAAACCCAAATATCCAAACAATAGAGCTCGCGGACTCAACCACGCGCGGGATACCGTCGCCGGACACGTTATAACAATTTTTAAAATATGTAACAAATATGGAGTGCCCAGTAACAAGGCTTACCTCGGCCCCGACGTCAATACCGAGAATAATCCTTTTCTTCCGTCTCCAAATAGACAATGTCGGGAGCTTTCGCAGTACCGTAGTAGACGGGACTTGTGTTCCTCCCAGTACCACGGATCCAGGAAAAATGCCTCGAGCCGTGTCGCTCACGGGAATACGAAGCGTTTCATCCCTACCCTAATTGTTTCGCTGGCGATCGGTCAGGCGGCCAACCCTGATTTTTCGCAAACTATACAATTATTCTAAATAGTTGGTGTTTGTAGCGCGCGAAGTCCAAATCAGGACTTCGTAACACAGTGCATGAGACGATGAGATAGGCCGGTGTTGTTCTACGATAATGCAGATGGAGAGTGGCATTTCTTTATGCCATTTGGGATGTTTGCTACCCTCGTTGATGTAATTCCCGAAGATATAGAGGAAGTAAGCGCCGTTTTGCAGTTCGATCGTTGTCCAGAACGCCTGAGATATCCTCTGTGTGGTGGCGGAAAATACCGACGTACCCTCGGGCGAGCCCTCATCTCTCGGTCATACGTAAATAAAAATAAATAAAATACATGGGAATTAGAAATAATATTATGAATGTCGAGAGGCCCTACGGATCTGTCGGGAGTCGTCGTACTGCGAGGAACTACACTCGTCATTTTTCGAGCTTATTTATGATTATAAATTTTATCTCGTTACAATATATATACACATGTACGTTTATACATTTAGTTATTTTCTCTCAATGTTTACCTGCATTTTATTTTAGATACTCTCGGTTCGTCTGAATTTATTTAGTTTTTATTTTTCTTTGACTTTAGCGGATGTATATAAAGGGACAAAAATATATAGATTCCAAATGTTTGATTTTCCTATACAGGAAGATCGATAACAACGGAATCTTCGGCATCGTTCGACTCAGACCCGAGTTACGATTTGCCAAACTTCCATCAAAATAAATATTAAAGGCTGGCATCATCGACGGATCATAACATCTATTCAATTTATTTAGTTATCTCTTTAGATAAGATTTATCTCTAGAATCTCTCTAGAAGATTCATCTAGATATCATATTGATAATTTTATCTCTTAAGTACTCATGTCTACTCTGAGGTAAGGACTTTGTCATTATGTCAGCCAAGTTTTCATCAGTGGGTACCCAGCAGACTCCAATCTTCTTTTCCTCTACACACTGTCTTACAAAGTCTCCGTGAGTGACTGCCATGTTTTTACTGTTTTCAATTTTCTCTCTGAAGGCCATCTCCTCTTTAATTTCTTCTACACTCTGATCAAAAGTTTTGAGCTTATGGCTCTCATCTTTCTCTGTACAATCCCTAGCTGATTTATTGTCGCACCACAATATGATTGGATAGAAGGTACGTCCAATTATGTACCTAATGGATTTATCCAGTGATATCAGCTTTTGGGACGCGTCACTCATTGCTAAGTACTCTGCTTGGCAAGTGGAAGTTGTAACAATAGATTGTTTATGACTTCTCCAAGTTATAACATCTCCAAATAACTTGATTAAATTTCCTCCTGTGGATTTTGAGTCCTCACAATCTCTGAAGCTTGCATCTGAAAGAGCTTCTCTGAGTTGGATAGGAACTTAATTCCTTAATCTGTTGTACCTCTCAGGTACCTGAATACCCTTTTTACCTCTACCCAGTCATCTTCGGTCGGGTCAATCTGTTTTCTGGCTAGATAGTTCACTGCGTAGGCTATATCCGGTCGAGTCGCATTCGCCAGATACATTAAACTACCTATAGCTTCTCTGAATGGTACTCTCTTAACTTCATTTGATTCCTATAGTCTTTCTAGATTGCATTTGAGCCTTTTATACCTACTAGCGACACCGGACGCGCTGCTGCGCGTCACTATTTTTTTGAAAGGCGCTGCAGCGCTTCTTTACGAAATTCTTCTTTCAGATTCAGGCGGAGATAGCTGATTACTGAAAAGCTTACGATGTTTTCGACCAGCGTTGTGGAATTTTTAATGTAAAAATAATACATCATTCAATTTTTTTTTAAATGGATAATGAAAATCGTATTCAGTATCCATGACTTTTTAAATGAGTAAAGGACCAGAGGTCCAGCACCCATTACTTTTTAAATGTTCAATAGAACGTAGATCCCGCCCCCGTTTTTCTCTAATTTTTAATGGATCAGCGATACATCTCCCATTACTTTGATAATATTCAATGGAACAGAGATCCAGTAACTTTTGAAATATGTATACAATGTTACTCAAATCGTCTCCGCCTAACTCTGTCTAACTCTTTCTAACCCAGTCTAACCGTGCCTAACTCCGTGTAACCCTGTTTAACCATGCCTAACTCTGTCTAAATCAGTCTAACCCAGTTGAATCCTGTCTAACTCTGTCTAAATCAGTCTAACCCAGTTGAATCCTGTCTAACTCTGTCTAATTCAGCCTAACTCTGTCTAATAGGCTTAGACAGGGTTGTACAGAGTTAGGGAGAGTTTGACAGAGTTAGATAGAGACGATTTTAATAACATTATATACATATTAAGACAAAGCTTCCTCCATGAGGGAGCAAAAGTAATGGGTGCTAGATTCCTGCTCCATTACCTATTAAAAAAAGTAGTAGGAGCGGCAACACTACTCCATTGACAAAATAATGGGTGCTGGATATCTGTTCTATTGGACATTAAGAGTGATGGAGATAAGAGTGATGGAGCTCTGCTCCATTACTCATTTCAAAAGTAATGTGTATTGGATCCGAATTCTATTATCCATTTTTGAAAAATGGGTTAAAAAAACGGTGATGCATTTAAAAAATAACGCATTGTCGCCAACTCTCCTTTCGACTGCCGCGTGATCGCGAATGGCAAACTGCCAATTTTCCGGTTTGAAAACAGATGAAATTGGCTTGAGTCGTTCGGCTTTCGCGCAAAACGAGGGCCAATCACAGCATGAATAAAAAGGCTTCACATGAACATAGCCGACCGTCACCAACTTTTTAAAAGGGGATGATCTACCTGACGTGTTACCATAGGCGTGCTCTGTGGTTTTGACTCATGCATATTTAATCTCTTTAAAACTCTCTCTGTATATTCAGTATGGTGTACAATTATACTTTCCTCCTTTCTATCTCTCTGTATCGTCATGCCTCGGAAATTTTTGGGTTCACCCAAATCTTTCATCTGAAATACACTACCGAGGTGTGCTTTTATTTGTTTTAGTTTCTCCGGATCATTGCGAGCCATCAACATATCGTCTACTGATAACATAGCACGATCGCTAGTTTTCCATTCAACCTCGTCGTGAATAGACAAGGATCATGAAGATCGTTTTCTAGCCCAAGCTTTCGCGCCTCTTCTGAAATTTTTTATTCCACATTTTAGAACTTACTCTTAGACCATACAGAGACTTCTTTAGTTTACACACTTTCTGAATTTTGATGTTCTCTGGAATCTCTAAACCTTCTGGAGTTTCCATGAGAACTTCTTCTTCAAGTTCTCCATTCAGGAACGCTGTTTTTCACGTCCATTTGACATGCTTCTAAGTCCTCTTTATTGATTATAGAAAGCACTGCTCGAATCAAGGACAATCTCGACACCGGAGCATACGTTTCTTTGAGACCATAAACATTTTTGTCCTTGAACCCTCTTGAGACCAGTCGTGCCTTATATCTAATTGACCTATTATTCTCAAGTTTCTTTTAAATACCCATTTGGAGTCAATAATATTAGGCCTCCTACCTCGAATCTTCTTTAGGTCGGTCTACTAGTTCGCAGACCATATTTTGTTTCATAGAGTCTAACTCTTCTCTAACAGCTATCTTCCATAGCTCTTTGTCTTCTGAATTCATTGCTTCTTTGAAAGTAGTTGGGTCTTTTTGAATTGAAGCTAATAATATATGCTCCAATTCGTCCTTGTTTACCTCGTTACTCTCTGAAACCTTAGTGTAACGAGCAAAGCTCATATCTTCCACTTTCTTAGCTTTAATTCTCGTGACTCGGCCAATCAGTTTTATTCATTGATAGCTCTGAGTTTTTCCTTTTGTTTTTCTTCTCTGAATTGTCATTCTTTTCCTCTGAGTTTGTTTTCTTTGGCCTACCTCTCTTTTTAGGCTTAATCGTGTTCACTTCTGAATTGTTTACTTCCATTGTCTCATCACCTACAGTAAACTCAGTCGTCTTCTCATAATTAGTTACTTCATCTCCTTCTTCATGCTGATTTTTCGAATATCCATCTTTGTACACTAATCTTTCTATGCATCTGACGTGTCTTGATTCTATAAAGTTCCTTGTACTAGGATGCCATAGAATGTATTCTGTCGGTGTGTGCCCAACTAGAACAGCTTTGATTGACACGTTACTGAACTTCGTTTCAACAGAAGGTAATTTCGCATAAGCAATAAGGCCAAACCTTCTGATTTGCTCAAAATGACACTTTACTCTTGGTGCAAATTTGACTAACGGTACTTCATACTCAATCGACTTGTGTGGAGTTCTGTTATCCCTTTGAAGCATACATTTTTCCTGACATAAGATCTACTTCAAATTTGGGGTCCGGGGGTTTTTTGGGTCGCTGATTACGAATCCAAGCTCAAAATCCGGAAATTCAATATGGCGGATCCAATATGGCGGACCCAAATGCACAAAGCAGCTTGATGAAGCTGGAACTCGGTATGCAGGGGTTTTTCGGGTCGCTGATTACGAATCCGAGCTCAAAATCCAGAATTTCAAAATGGCGGATCCAATATGGCGGATCAACATGCTCAAAGTAGCTTGATGAAGATGAAACTCGGTATTCGGGGGGTTTATTGCGTCGCTGAATACGAATCTGAGCTCAAAATTCAAAAATTCAAAATGGCGGATCCATTATGGCGGACCAAAACGAACAAAGTAGCTTGATGACGATGAAACTCGGTATGCAGGGGTTTTTTGGGTCGCTGACTACGAATCTGAGCTCAAAATCCGGACGTTCAATATGGCGGATCCAATATGGCGGACCCAAATGCACAAAGCAGCTTGATGAAGCTCGAACTCGGTATGCAGGGGTTTTTGGGGTCGCTGATTACGAATCCGAGCTCAAAATCCAGAAATTCAAAATGGCGGATCCAATATGGCGGATCAACATGCTCAAAGTAGCTTGATGAAGATGAAACTCGGTATTCGGGGGGTTTATTGCGTCGCTGAATAAGAATCTGAGCTCAAAATTCAAAAATTCAAAATGGCGGATCCATTATGGCGGACCAAAATGAACAAAGTAGCTTGATGAAGATGAAACTCGCTATGCAGGGGTTTTTTGGGTCGCTGACTACGAATCTGAGCTCAAAATCCGAAAATTCAATATGGCGGATCCAATATGGCAGACCCAAATGCACAAAGCAGCTTGATGAAGCTGGAAGTCGGTATGCAGGGGTTTTTTGGGTCGCTGACTACGAATCTGAGCTCAAAATCCAGAAATTCAAAATGGCGGATCCAATATGGCGGACCAAAATGCTCAAAGTAGCTTGATGAAGATGAAACTCAGTATTCGGGGGTTTATTGCATTGCTGAATACGAATCTGAGCTCAAAATCCGGAAATTCAAAATGGCGGATCCAATATGGCGGACCAAAATGCACAAAGTAGCTTGATGAAGATGAAACTCGGTATGCAGGGGCTTTTTGAGTCGTTGAAAACGAATCTCAGTTTAAAATTAAACAATAAAAATGGCAGTTCCAATATAGGATAATGGCTTGGTCACTGATACTAATCTGAGCTTATAATTTGAAAATAAGGAATGCCAAATTCAATTCGGTGGACTGAAACATAAAATTGTCTTGATGTAGAGGAAACTCGGTGCTTCAGGGTTATTGAAGTCGCTAATTTTGAAGCCAGTCAAAATATATAAATTAAAAACGTTCTAGTATGGCGTCCCAACGTGCAAGAAGTTACTTGACTTGAACAAAAGTCATTACTTCGAGCGATTAGACGTCACACATTACAAAACTGAATTCGAGATACAGGCATTAGAAGTATTGAACCAAAATAAAGGTAGTATTATGATTTGAATGTAACTCAGTACTCTGGATTTTTTGTGATAGCTGATTAGGTTGCATGCAGTCCAGCCGAATAACCGTTTGCATCGCGTAGTGGCTATCGTATTATCAGATACTTACGGCTACGTAGTTTATTCTGTTTTCATGCTTGCGCAGTGTAAAACGCCAACGGGTCAAAAAATTGCACAGATGAAAATTGTATTGTTGTAATAGTACATTGTTGATGATCCAGTGACCATAATTTTACTGCTGTCAGTGCTTCTTTTGAAATGGAAGACGAATGCACAGATATACCGAGCGACGATGACTCAATAGACGGGTTGTGCGATTCCGACTCAGAGGAAACCGATGTTAACGATTATCGGTCAGAATTGTCGAAGGATCGGGGATTACGGCAAGAAGATGAAAGTGACATTGATTTACAAAAGTGGGGGAAAGATCGTAGGTCTGATGATGAAGAAGACAATAGACCTTTGAGTGAGCGTTTATCTAATTTAGACGGCATTTGGGAACCTAAATCAAGAAAAAGAGACGATGTATCTTTCACTAAACATTCTGGTCCGAATATTCCAGATAATGTTAAATCTCCACTGGATATTTTTTTATGTTTATTCCCACAAGAATTCATAGAGTCACTTGTATTTCAAACAAATCTCTATAGCACTCAGTCGGGTAAGCCGTTTCAGGCTGTCACTACAAAAGAACTGATGATATTCTTGGGTATCAACATTTTGATGGGAGTAAAGAGACTTCCATCTTACCGCGACTATTGGTCTAGGAACGAGCAGCTACACGACCCGTATATTTCTAGTTTGATGACGGTCAATCGATTTGGGTTCTTACTTTCCCATTTACATGTTAACGATAATTCGCAAGAACCGAAACGAGGGGAACCAAACTACGACAAGCTCTACAAGATAAGACCGATGATTGAAATAATTTCCGGCACGTTCAAGACCTGTTTTATACCCAACGAATATCAGTCAATAGACGAAAGTATGATAAGGTTCAAGGGAAGAAGTTCACTGAAGCAATATATGCCGAACAAACCAATCAAACGAGGGTACAAAGTTTGGGTACGTGCGGACCAAACCGGATTTGTGTGCGAATTCCAAGTGTACACAGGGAAAACAGAAAACAAGACCGAAAAGCTTTTGGGAGCCAGGGTGGTGGAAGATTTAACAAATGAAATAATTGGAAACAACCACCGTGTCTATTTCGATAATTTCTTTACCAGTACAGATTTAATGATATATCTAAAAAAGGCCGGTATACTGGCTTGTGGAACTATAAGGAATAATCGCGTTGGTTTACCCAAACACCAAAAACCTGATAAAGAATTGCATAAAGGCGAATTTGAGTATCGAACTTCACACACGGGACTCAGTTGGGTAAAGTGGAAGGACAACAGAACGGTTTCATTAATATCCAACTTCCACGATCCATCTATCGCAACTTCTATAAATCGACGAAACAAAAATGGCTCATTGGAACTCGTAACGTGTCCACAAATGGTACAGGATTACAATAAGCATATGGGTTACGTTGACAAGGCAGACATGTTGAAGTCCTGTTACGAAATAAATCGAAAAGCAAAGAAATGGTGGCTCAGAATATTTTGGCACCTTGTCGATGTCACCGTGACGAACGCATTCATAATTTATGCTGAGTGCGGTAATAAGGCAAATTTAAGTCTGAAAAAATTCAGACTCGCTCTAGTTGAAGGATTGATTGGAGAAGCTCTTCCTTCGAAAAAAGGCAGGAAACGTTCCACTAATTCAATCAGTAGCCGTACTAAGCCACAAGTAGCCCTGGAGAAACGTCGTTCTGCGGCAGCCCACATGCCCCAAATTATTGAAAACAAGAAACAAAGACGTTGTGCTCATTGCTCTGACAAATTGCACAGAAGTGTCACATCCTGGATGTGTAACACTTGCCAAGTGCCTCTGTGCCTAAGCGTAAATCGCAATCGTTTTGCGGCATACCACACCTAAAACGATTTTGATCTTTAGGTACAAAATAATATGAAAAAGTAAAAAAAAATATACAAAACGAAAAAGTAAAAAAATAAATAAATAAAAGTAAAAAAAAAATAATAAATAAAAAAAAAGTAAAAAAAAAATTTTAAAAAGTAAAAAAAAATAAAAATAGAAAGTAAAAAAAAAATATATAAAAAAATATGGAGCTAGAAACTCGCTACGTCCTCGCCGTTAGCTCCGGGTAATGCTAAAAGCGTAGTTTTTTTAGAAACTCAGTGTAGCAGAATCAACATATTGAGCATCTCCGATGTTCTAGTAATTCCAGTAAAATCTCCGGTTTTCGTTTGTCATATTGCATCCGCCATTTTTTATTTCTGGATTTTTAGTTCAGATTCGTAATCAGCGACCCAAAAGACCCCCACATACTGAGTTTCATCTTTATCAAGCTACTTTGAGCATTTTGGTCCGCCATATTGGATCCGCCATTTTAAATTTTTGGATTTTGAGCTTGAATTCGTAATCAGCGACCGAAAAAACATCTCTGAACTCATTTTTTCTTCATTGTTTACCTGGCGGATTAGCTATAATTACATTTATTATCTAAAAAACGTGTTTTTTTGTACTATAGTAATTATTAACATCCACTAAGTGAAACATAAACCCTTAATAGTCATATTGTAGTAGCAATTGGTCTTCTAACATCCTAAATATACATTTTCATTCGTCGTTATGCGCTAAAAAAAATTTTTATTGAAGAAAAACAGAGTTGAAGTAGGTGACATACCAGTATGTCACTATGCTTCAAAGGGTTATAAGTGTGAACAGTTGTATCAGCAGCTAACTCCCACATACTTTGTGGTAATCCTGAATCACACATATGTGCTCTTATCGTTCTTTGAATAGACTTATTAAATCTCTCTGCTGTACCGTTAAGTTCAGGAGTATGGACTACTATTTGACTCTTTTCTCTTTTCATTATTCCTGCAAATTCTCCACCCGTAAACTCAGTACCCCTATCTCATCTAACATAGCAAACTTTCGCGTCTCTACCTAGTAGGTTTCGAGCAGTACTCAGAAACTTCTCAAACGCTTGACCAGATTCATCTTTAGATCTCAGACAGTATACTTGTGCATATCTAGAATAATCGTCTACGAACACAATCATGTACCTCTTTTGACCAAGCCATGAACTCAGTTTGATTGGTCCCATTACGTCCGTATGAATTATTTGGAATGGCCTTTCAGCTCTGTTTTGTTTGAACGGAAGTTTTTCCATTTTTGTCAGTATGCATACTTCACATTCTCTAATCGAATCGTCGAACGTCACATGTTCTAGTCTCTTATCTTTCTTTTGTAACATCTTTAAGTAATTTAAAGAAGCGTGTCCTAGCTTCCGGTGCCATAGCATAGCTTCACTCTGGATGTTCGTCGGAAGAAACTTTTCTGATGGATTTTCATTCAGTATATCTTGAAGACTCTCTACACTCTTTAAATCGTCTACTTTAACTGTTTTGTAATATAACAAGTTATCGTTACACTCTGAATTTAATTTATCAGACTCTGATTTCTCTTGAGTCAATTTCTCTGAGTCTGATTTCTCTAAAATCAATTTTTCTGAATCTGATTTCTCCGGAATTACTTTCTCTGAAATTAACTTCTCTGGAATCAACTTCTCTGAATTTAACTTCTCTGGAATCAACTTCTCTGAATTTAACTTCTCTGACATCGATTTCTCGGTATTTTTCGAGACGATGCGGACTTCCAATTTCTCCCTCCCAATCGCAGACCCATCATCCACCACAATTTTTTCACTAGACCGTGAATTAACTCCCTCCGAGGTGGACATTACTTTGTCCTTATCGGTTTGCGATTGCTCGGAGAACTCATTGTCAACTGCTAAGCATGCAGTGCAACTGTAGTTTTCATATTCAGTCGTCGTGTTATCGTCGGTGCGTTTAGGTTTTATCACTTCAAACCTAACTACCTAATTTGGTTTTTCATACACCCCTTCGAATATGGTCTTATTGTTTTCCTTGTTGTAGACTGTGAATATTTTGTCGTCTAAATATATGCACAACCCTGTATCTACTAATTTACGCAATGACAGCAGGTTCTCTGAAATATCTTTTGCCGCAATGACATTTGTTAATTTTATGTGATGCCCGTCTGTTTTATCATCTTTAATCACAAGATTACCTCTACCGTCTATAACAATATCAGCAATCTCATTTCTGTTGGCGTTTTTGATAACGCCCTTCTCCGATTTTTATAAGTTACTCAAGATAAAACTCTTATTTACAATATGACTCGTAACTCCTGAGTCAGCTATGAATTCTATAACTTTTTCACTTTTTAAATTTTTGTCATAAGTCGACTTACCTTCTGACTCATCATACTCGGAACACGGACTTGCGGTGTGCGCAGAACTCAAGTGACCGACAAGGTTGATCACGGTCGGTAACTCACTATCGGTAACTCACGGTCGGTAAATCACACTCAGTAACGACGGTCGGTAAATCGCTCTCAGTAACTACGGTCGGTAACTCGTGATCGGTAACACTCTGCGATTTTCTCGACTGCTCGTGGTTATCATAAGTAAATAAACACTTTGACATTTTCGGTGTGTTTACTCAAGTGACTCTACTCAGTGTTTGTTGACATTTTTCGGATTTATTCATATTCTTCGGGTTTTTCAAGTGTCATCGGTTATTTACTCAGTGCCTTTTGACATTTTTCGGCTTTTATGACATTTTTCGGGTTTCTCAAGTGTCATCGGTTATTTACTCAGTGCCTTTTGACATTTTTCGGCTCTTTTTGACATTTTTCGGGTTTCTCAAGTGTCATCGGTCACTCACTTAGTGCTTTTGACATTTTTCGGATTTATTCATATTTTTCGGGTTCCTCAAGTGACTCATCGGTTATTCACTCAGTGCTTTTGTCATTTTTCGGTTTTTTTTACATTTTTCGGGTTTCTCAAGTGTCATCGGTCACTCACTTAGTGCTTTTGACATGTTTCGGATTGATTCATATTTTTCGGGTTCCTCAAGTGACTAATCGGTCATTAACTCAGTGCTTTTGACATTTTTCGGATTTATTCATATCTTTCGGGTTCCTCAAGTGACTCATCGGTTATTCACTCAGTGTGTTTGACATTTCTCGGTTTCTTGACTTTTTTCGGGCTCCTCAAGTGACACTTCTGCTATTACTCAGTGCTCTCTGACTTCCTTCGGTTTTACTGACATTTTCCGGTTTTCATCAAGTGACATCTCGGACTTTTTAGAGTTATTGACTACCTCGGGTTTTTTTTACATTTTTGACTCAGCCCTTTACGGGGTGCTATTGACGCTTTCGGTTTTAATTACATTTGATCGGTTTTCCTCAAGTGACACTCCGGCGCTATTGACTCTTTCGGTTCATTCACAGTTTTTCGGGTTCCCTCAAGTGACTTTTCGGTCTTTCTCACGCGTATCCAGTGACTTTTGACTCAGTTAAGTGCCTTTGGAGGTCATTTGACGACATGTCGGACGACGAAAAATCGACCTCGCTGAAGGTGAAGGCAACAGGTAGTAAGCGGAGGAGCCCCTCCCCCCTGGCTTTACCTAAGGATGAGGCTCATGAAGCTCCTAAGCCGACAGTGGACCCTCAACCAAGCAGTGTGGGTCTCTTTCGGATTTCTACTCAGATGGAGCGACTCGCGGCGTTGAAGCAGTGGATCTCGCAAGCTACGGATTGGACTCCTGAAACCTGCACTCGGGAAGCAGTTGAGGCTCGTCTTCAAACTCTCGAGAATCATTGGGAAGGTTTCTCCCGCATGCACGATCTTGTCGGGGAGTCTTGCTCACCGGAACTACTCAACCACCCATATATGGTGGACGAGGT
Source organism: Tromatobia lineatoria (assembly GCA_949699805.1). Classification (NCBI taxonomy): domain Eukaryota; kingdom Metazoa; phylum Arthropoda; class Insecta; order Hymenoptera; family Ichneumonidae; genus Tromatobia; species Tromatobia lineatoria. The sequence goes on along the minus strand of OX453042.1, from coordinate 13,282,392 downwards.
TTTCTCACAAGCATATCGGTGCTATCTCGAAAGTCAAACTCACCTCACGGAATTACTCACTCAAATGCCGCCTAATCCGGTTCCGGCGGTGACGGCAGAATCAGGCTCAAGACGCATGCTTCCGGAAATCAATCTACCAACATTCTCCGGCGACTACTCAGAGTGGTCACCGTTCCGCGATCTCTTCACCTCGCTGGTTATTCGGAATAACTCTATCTCGGACGTGGAACGAATGCGTTATCTGTGTACCAGCCTCTCAGGTAACGCACGCCAACTCGTCTCGAACCTCCCAATCGTGGACAACTCTTTCCAAACGGCATGGGATATACTCAACACGAGGTTCGAGAACAAACGTCAACTCATCTCCTCACAGTTAGACGTACTCACCAGGACGACCCCTATAGTGTCTCGCTCGGCGGAGAGCCTTAACAATTTACTCAGCTCAACATCGGAAGCACTCAACGCTCTCACGTCCCTCGGCTCACCGGTGGAGCACTGGGATCAACTCATAGTCCATTTAATCACTCGGCGGCTTGACTCATCTCTTCGGGAGGCTTGGGAAGTGCACTTGGGCGTGCGCACGGAATTCCCAACCTTCGAGCGTCTCAGGACGTTTTTCACAGCGAGAGCACGCGCCTTCGAGAATATCGAAAGGTCGGCTTCATCCAAGCCATCACAATCAACTCAACCTGACAAATCATCATCCCGGACAACCTCTCATCAAACGGCATCTCACTCACTGCCGGTTGCATCATCAAACCCCGGTTATCCCTGCTTGGCGTGCAAGGCTACTCACTACATTGTGATGTGTTCTCGTTTCCGGCAGATGACTTTTCAAACTCGACGGGAGCATGTCATCAAGAATCAGCTCTGCTTCAATTGCCTTGGCAATCATTCGGTTCACTCATGCACTCAAAACGCTGCAGAGAGTGTGGTAACAAACACCACACTATGATTCATTCGGAAGGCGGTCCAGTCGCCCCACGATCATCGGGCTACAATTCATCGGCTCTAACTCCACCTGCAGCACCACGCTCAACTCAGCCTCTTAATGGAAGCAACTCGGCCTCCTCAGCTCAATGACTCATTTCGGCACGGGCTCAACCGGCTTTCTCACTCTACTCACGACCAGCTGTTCTGCTCGCAACTGGTCAAGCTTGGTTATTAACTCATTCCGGCATCTCTCATCGGGTACGCCTGCTCATTGATCCCGGCTCGTAACTCACATTCATTTCTGAGCGATTGGTGAATCAACTCGGACTCACTCGACATCACGCAGCAATACCAATCGTCGGAATCGGCGGAACTCCTTCTGGCCAGACTCGTGGAGTCGTCTCATGCCAGTTGCGGTCAATTTACTCATCGGAGACCATTTTCACTCATGCGTACGTACTCTCAAAGCTGTTGACTACACTACCTTCTTTTACGGATGCAGATCAGGACTGGTCATTCCTCGAGAAGCTGCAGCTTGCGGACCCGGACTTTACCACTCCACGATCGGTCGACCTCATCCTCGGTGCAGACTCATACGGACTGCTAATCAAACCCGGTGTTGTCAAGGGAGCCTTACAACCTCTCATTGCTCAGCATACGATTTTTGGTTGGATAGTGCTGGGACCAGTCTCTGGCTCTCCCACGTTCGCAAGTTACTCGCAGAGTGCCACGGCTCAACTCGGAACAGATGAGCTCCACGCATTGCTTTCCAAGTTCTGGATACAGGAGGAGGTTCCCACTTCTTCTACGGCTCATCTCACCCCTGAGGAGGCAGCATGTGAAGCTCATTTCGTGGCTACTCACTCACGTACATCGGAAGGGCGGTACGTGGTACGACTACCGCTCAAGTCATCGGTTACGGAACTCGGCGACTCATACTCAACGGCCCAACGGTATCTTCAGCGTCTTCAACGTCGGCTCTCTGTCAATCATTCATACAACGGCCTCTACTCGCAGTTTCTTCAAGAGTATGAAGAAATGACTGACATGACACGGGTTTCGGACTCATCGGTTCAACGCTCACCAGCCTATTACCTCCCGCATCATGGCGTCCTGAAGCAGGAAGGGGATGTGGCTAAACTGAGAGTCGTCTTCAACGGTTCAAGCTTCACATCATCGGGAAAGTCACTCAACGACATTTTGCACACGGGTGCAAAGATTCAGAGAGATATATCGGATGTTCTTCTCTGGGTTCGGCGGCATCGGTACATTTTCGCAACGGACATATGCAAAATGTTTCGTCAGATCCTGGTTCATCTGGACGATCAGGATCTTCAGCGAATACTCTGGGTAGATGAGCAACTCAACACGGTTCCATATCGACTTACTACTGTCACTTACGGTACACGGTCAGCCCCATTTTTGGCAGTACGGGTGCTCCTTCCGCTGGTGGAAGATGAAGGGCATAATTATCCTGCGGCGGTTCAAGCTCTACTCCACGGACGGTACGTAGATGATATCTTCGGCGGATCGGATCAACTGACGGATCTTATCAACCAGGCTCATCAACTCATCGGAATTTGCACGGCGGGCGGCTTCCCGCTTGCAAAGTGGCAATCAAATCATCAAGACTTCTTCAAACTCACGTCACAATGCAGCAGTTCATCGGAATCTCACTCATTTGACAGTTTGAGTACCAAGATCTTGGGTTTATCTTGGTACCCTCACACGGATTGTTTTCATTTCTCACCCGGGGCATCATCACCCGGATCCATAGTCACCAAGCGGATCATACTCTCGGAAATCGCTCAGATTTTCGATCCTCTCGGATTCCTCTCTCCGGTCATAATCAGAGCCAAGACGCTACTGCAAGAGCTGTGTCTAGAGCAGCTTGGCTGGGATTCGCAGCTCTCATCACATATCACTCATCGGTGGTTACAATTTCGAGAGGAACTCAAGGAAATCGCTTCAAAGTTCCACGCTGGCTCGGACTCACCAGTAATTCAACAGTGGAACTCCATGGCTTTTCGGACGCCTCACAACTCGCCATGGCGGCAGCTGTATACATCAAAGTGACCTCGGCAGAACTCGGTACACGAGTAACACTACTTTGTGCCAAGACGGAGGTGGCGCCACTCAAGAAACTCACAATACCACGGTTGGAGCTCACGGCTGCGCTACTACTCACCAAACTCGTAAAGTATACCCAAGATACTCTCGGTATGGCTCACATAAAACCACGTCTGTGGACGGACTCTTCGGTAACGCTCTCCTGGATCAAAAGCCATCCAGCACGGTGGAAGGATTTTGCTCGGAATCGGGTCTCATCAATCCAGGAGATACTCCCAGGCGGTCAATGGCATTTCATCCCAGGAACGGAAAACCCCGCTGATTGCGCGTCACGGGGACTCACTATCTCACAGCTAGCTACACATCATTTATGGTGGGAAGGGCCACCATGGGTCGGAAAATCAGCGGATCATTGGCCAACTCAACTCATCGGTTGCGGAATCAAGTGCGCTCTTGAGGAGCGACCAGGTCTAGTTCATCTCGGCTCAACGAAACCTCATTCGCAGTCCTCCTGGGATCTGCTCTCACGGTACTCCACGCTTACTCGGTTGTTGAGAATCACGGCTCTCTGTTTCAAGTTCGTTACAGCACTCAAACGGATACCACAGTCACAAACGACCAACCTTATCACACCCGGAGACTTGGAAAACTCACGGCTATATTGGGTAAAAGCCACACAGGCGGAATACTTCGCCTCGGAACTCTCGGTCATCTCATCTGGTCAGCATTTACATCGCAGTCATCCACTCACGAAGCTCACCGCCTTCATAGATCAACGTGGTATCCGTTGGGTTGGCGGGCGGCTTAAACACTCAAACATGGATCCTGAGTGCAAGCACCCTGCCTTCCTGCCACGTGACTCAACATTCACGCGCCTACTCATTGCTGATGCTCATCGGCGGACACTGCACGGCGGAACTCAGCTGACCTTGGCCCAACTCAGAAGCGAATATTGGATCATCGGTGGTCGGGCTCCAATACGCTCTCACATGCTCCGCTGCGTAAGGTGTGCTCGTCAACGCGGGGTTCGAGCACAACAACTCATGGGACAATTACCTCACTCACGGGTCACGCCCTCTCGTCCATTTCTCCACTTAGGGGTCGATTATGCCGGACCTGTTACACTTCGCACTTGGCGGATGGGGCGAAGAGTCATAAAGGATGGCTCTGTATCTTTGTGTGTTTCACAACATCAGCGGTTCATATCGAAGTGGTGACGGATTACTCAACGGACGGATTCATCGCAGCATATCGGCGGTTTACTTCTTGATGGGGTATCTGCAGCAAGCTATACAGCGACTGTGATACAAATTTTCTCGGAGCAGATACCACACTCAAAAAAATCTTTACGGCAGGGACTCAAGAATTCCACCAACTTACTCATCTCCTGACTAACGACAACACATCATGGGTCTTCAATCCTCCCGCTGCGCCACACATGGGTGGAAAGTGGGAGGCGGCAGTCAAGTCAGTGAAATATCATCTTCGGAGAGTAATCGGGGAGACTGCTTTGACATTCGAGGAATTTACGACTCTTCTGAATCAGATCGAAGCAGTTCTTAACTCACGACCCTTGGAGCCACTCTCAGATGACCCGGACGATCTCATTGTACTCACTCCGGGGCACTTCCTCATCGGCGAACCACTCACCTCAGTTCCAGAACCTTCACTCACACTCATCAAAGAGTCTCGTTTATCGCGGTGGCAACTCATACAGCAGAAGATGCAGCTCTTCTGGTCTCGCTGGTCATCTGAGTATTTACAACTGCAACAATCAATCTTAAAGTGGCACCATCCCTCAAATAACATTCGCATCGGCTCATTGGTTCTACTCACTGACGAGAGGTTTCCACCATCAAAATGGCCTCTCGCCAGGGTAACGGCTCTTCATCCCGGACAAGACGGACTCACTAGAGTCGTAACTCTCAGGACAGCATCAACCACACTCACTCGGCCTATCTCCAAACTCGCTGTTCTACCAGTCTACTCACCAGACTCATCATCGGATAACTAATCGACGGAATCGTCGATTGGCGGGCGGAATGTTTGAGAATTAGCTCATGTGGCTCTCGGGCGGCGAGAACACAGAGTCGAGCGTTCTCTCTCTCTCTCTCTCACTCTCACACGGTTGCCGAGCTCGGTTAGTTTCGGCGAGACTCACGTGTGCTGGCGCGGCAGCACCTCTCGGACAGCGGAACCAGCCTCTCGCGACTCGGGTCAATAGGCCAATCGATCACCGAGATTTCTGACGCCACATTACTTAGCCATTTATGAGAGCCCTTTCCTATTCTCCCTTTCTTTATGCATATTAACATCCGGGAAGAAAGGCTCTCGTCACTCTCTCATCAACGGTCAACGGTTCAAGTGCGAAGAATTTCTCAGGGTTCGGCATATCGCGGATAACTCTTCGGGCTTATAATCACTTAATCGATAATTAATCAATATCTAGATCTTTGCTCATCGGTCAAATCAGTTGTGCGGTACACTCAGCGTTCGGACAATATTCAGTTTTCGGTACTTTTCTCACGGGAAAGACTCACGCGGTTTGTGCTGAATCACGCGGCTCGTGCTCAGCCATCTTGGCAACGGCGGCACTCAACTCTTTGTTTCCTCACCGGCTAATTCATTCATGTACCTTTGCGCACAGTAACTCATTAAAGACTCAAAAATACGGAAAAATAACCAGTCTACGATTTTTATCCATCAAAACCTTCCCGAGCGACCAAAACCAGATACTACTCAAAACAACAATTATGTAGTGAAATTTGAGAATGCTAAATTTTACTTCATAATTAATTACAGTTATTTGTAAATGGGTATAGAAATAAGGCGTATGGCGAAAGGAAGGTTACCTTGGGCAGGAACGCGAGGATGATCGGCAAGAGGGAGGACATGTTCAGGAGCCGGATTGCGAGGGTCATCCGCGTTTTCGGACCAAACGTCGTAATCGCGTAGGAAAACGTATTCCTCGGGATTAGTGAAGTCCAGATCACGCCGAAACTTTCCGAAAAAGCAGGTCGCGCTTATCAGAAATCCTCGCGGCGATAATTTCTTGTCGTCCAACTTCTCCTATGCTCGCTCGAGCGCCCTCTTGTCGAGAAGCGCTCCCATTTTCTGGATTCGTCTAATCGCTAGTCCTTTCTCCAAAGACAAAAGCCCACTGTGCGACGCCGCCATAATATCGACCAAGTGCTCTACATTAGTACGTGGAAGATTTTACGTAAATTAGCTTGCCATGAAGCAAATATTGATAAATGTTTTACCGTTCTCGTAGTACGTAAGTCGGAATCCTAAAGAAGGAGTGGGCAACGCCTCGCCTCAATTAAAATTGAACCAGTAATACTTTCTCCTAGTAACCCACTCGTCCGCATCCAAATTTGCGGGTGTGTTGCCATTTTATCGAGAAGCGTATTGTGGTACGATTCTATTGCGTTATTCGTGCGCCTCAGTCCCCCGTAAACACAAAATACTTCAGGTGTCACTCGCTCTAGCCACTGCCTTGAGAAGTACTCGAAATACTCGCCGAAGAGAGGCTCGACGTCTAGGGGGACTCTACGCCTGATAAAATCGAACGATTCACGAATCGTCTCGGCCGGCATTAGTGCCAGTGCCATTAACCAGCTCGCCACCACCATTCCCCCTTATCGCACGAATTATCCCGTCGCTTTGTACCCTTCTGTACATCCATTTTCTTTTTTGCAACGTTTTTATTCGAATTTTGGCTATAGAATTCAGAAGCTATGTCTCTAAAAACATAGATATTTAACGGAGTTATTAACGATCGAAGATAATTGCAAACTTCGATCGTTTCGCCCCTCACGATTTGCTCCCTTGTTGTCGCGTTTCCGGGCGACCGGATTAAGCGGTCGGGAATTTCCAAAGGGCAGTCTTTTCAGAACATGCTACTATACAAATTGAACCCAAAGTCAACAAAAAACATGAACAGTGATAAAATAACAGGATAAAACGGGAAACATCGAAAAATGTATGACGTTTGTTGTGAAAACTATAATAAAAAATTGATTTCTGTACACAGATTTAGGTTTAATCTATGGAGGAAGTCAATAGCTTTATTTTTTACAAAAATCAAGACGACATCTTCATCCGTTCTTGAGAAATCGTGGCAATACCAATGGAAAATGCTGTTTCGAGAAAAACGCGTTGAAAGGAAACGCAACCTGTACATCTTCCATGGCACGCGTTCGGTACTCCTAGCAGCTCTCTTGAGCTTAATTTTTGGAAATTTTTAGTTTGCCCTGCACCAAAATGTGCAAAAAGATTTGTTTTATAAGAATATGAAAGAAAAATAAATGAACAATTTGAAAAATGTTGAAATAGAAGTACTCACAGTGGTCGAACTTCGTTGTACAGATCTTTGGGACGACCCATTGTCTGCTCCGTTTTGTCTATTAATGCTGTCCGGTTATCGCGCTTTATCACAGCACTTTCGTCGTTCACGTGATTGTGATCCTTGGTTAATTCAAATTCACCCCGAGCGCTCCGTATACCGCGACCTTTACAGCCGCGCTTTAAATCGCACGCCAGCTATCTAAATTTGAGTGCAGCGAATGCAAAATTTGACACTACACGACATAGCGAAGAGGGCCAGTAATAAAATCGGTATCAAAATTAGCCGCATTTTACTGCAAAATTTACTTACGTGGAGCCATCCGACATCGACTTTTCGCGATAATAATTATCACCACCGTAAATGTTCGGGTTAATGCCACAGTATCGTCCTCGCCGTACACCACGTCGTCCTTGAACATCCCAATCAGCCATCGCTCGACACGTCGTTTGACTCAGCCGCCCTTCTCGTGTCAACTAGCACGGAAATAATGAACTTCGCCGAAGATGCCGCCGCTCCCTTCGCCGACGTCTATTGTTTTTGCTAATATATATATTTCTTAATATAAATATGATAATAATGTCTGCTAAAAGCCGATATTTTGTCAATCTCATAATCATTCGAGCCTGTAACCATTCGAGTTAGGAACCGTTCTAGATTCCGACGACTCGTGATTATTACCGGTCGAGATTGTGACGGTTCGAGATAATAACCAGTCGAGTTTATGACCATTCGAGAATTTGACCGTTCCAGTTTATGACGATTTGAGAATTTGGCCATTCGAGATTATGACCATTCGAGAATTTGACCGTTCGAGCTTATGAAGATTCGAGAATTTGACCATTCAAGAATGTGACCGGTCGCGTTTATGACGATTCAAGAATTTGACCATTCGCGTTTATGACTATTCGAGAATTTGACCGTTCAGCTCTTAGCAATTCGAGATTATTACCGGTCAGCTTTTGACAATTCGAGGGTATCACCAGAGATGAGTAGGGAGATTGCCAGTGGAGCGATATTCTTGAGGCAACTTTTTTTCCGTCTTTGCAGCGCCGCCACACTGGAGAGTTGCCGAACTAGACCCATCTTTTTGATTGGTGGAATATATATAGATATACTCGACGTGGAAAAAATTGTGCGCTTCCGACCCATCTTTCTGATTGGTCGAGTATATATAGATATACTTTCGATGGGAGAGGTTCGTGCGTTTCTGTAGCTTGCAACCGCGCTTGATCCTTTGCGCTCGTCGCAACGTTGCTGGGACCATGCATTTGAATTTCAGCTCATCGCACGGACTTCGGTATACAGTCTTCGAGCCTTGGTTGAACATATCTTAACCGTATTAATAAAGAATTAAAAATATTCAAGCAAGCTCGGCAGACGTACGCCAGTTCACTCACGCACCAAACGAATTTCTTCCCGTTAATTTTTTTTTTCAGCGTTGATACGTAATTTAATGAATATATCTTCGCAGCAACGAATTTGTTGCTGCGAGGATATATATATTTTTTTTCTACGTTCAAGAATTTTGGATAAGCATGTTTGGGTAACGTAATCTGACTTTCAGTAGTGTACGGTGGTCGTGCGCATAGAGAATCAGTCTGGTAGCCGGAAGGTTCGGAGTTCGAATCACCGATTAATTTCTTTTTTTTACAATTTTTTTTTTTTTTTTTTTCAAGAAGGTTCGTCAGTAAAATTGAGAATGCCCAGAAAAATCTAAAATAATTACCGCGTTTTTAATAATACATAACAAACTCACATAAATTTTTTGGGATTTTTCGTCTACATCGTTTACACAAAATGAATTTTTTTATGCATACATTTTAACATGGGCTTTTATGGCATATTTAAGAATAAAAAAAAATTGAAAAAACTGCGAGACGCAAAACTGACTTCACTCTCCACTTGAAAAAATCAAATGATCGAGACGAACCGGAGTGCTCGCACTTGTTTACAGTTTGCCTCCATACAATGTTGCGTTAATGGATTTCCAAGAAACGTATACATTGTATTGTGTCTGACATGTAATTTTGATTCTTCATATGAATTTGATGGCTAATAAACATTAAAATTTTTCAGACCTGACCTTGCATTGCTCGCACCCCCATGTGAGCAATGCAAGGTCGGGACGTAAAAAAAAAAAAAAAAAAAAATTGTAAAAAAAGAAATTAATCAGTGATCGAACTGCGAACCTTCCGGCTACCAGGCTGATCCTCTATGCGCACGACCACCGTGCACTTCTGAGAGTCAGATTACGTTACCCAAAAATGCTTATCCAAAATTCTTGAACGTGGAAAGAAAAAATATATATCCTCGCAGCAATAAATTCGTTGCTGCGAAGATATATTCATTAAATTACGTATCAACGCTGAAAAAAAAAAAACTAACGGGAAGAAATTCGTTCGGTGCGTGAGTGAACTGGCGTACGACTGCCGAGCTTGCTTGAATATTTTTAATTCTTTATTGATACGGTTAAGATATGTTCAAGCAAGGCTCGAAGACTGTATACCGAAGTCCGTGCGATGAGCTGAAATTCGAATGCATAGTCCCAGCAACGTTGCGACGGGCGCAAAGGATCAAGCGCGGTTGCAAGCTACGGAAACGCACGAACCTCTCCCATCGAGAGTATATCTATATATACTCGACCAATCAGAAAGATGGGTCGGCAGCGCACAATTTTTTCCACGTCGAGTGTATCTATATATATTCGACCAATCAAAAAGATGGGTCTAGTTCGGCAACTCTCCAGTGTGGCGGCGCTGCAAAGACGGAAAAAAAGTTGCCTCAAGAATATCGCTCCACTGGCAATCTCCCTACTCATCTCTGGTATCACCATTCGACCTAGTGACAATTTGAGATTATGCCGTTCGAGCTTGTGGCCGGGCGGGCTTATGACAGCGCCCCTTCGGGTTTTGCAGACTTTGGCATTAGCTCGTGCAGAAGTGACAATTAGCGGTCCCGGTAAGGCAAGAGGAAACACCCGAATTGTGTAGCACATTACGTTTGTAAGGGATTGAGATTTTCACAACATTCATTCTCATCAGGTTAATAAGAGAATCACAATTACAATGGTACAAATAGTAACATTTTAATGAAAATATACAATATGGACACTTGTATATCCACGTAGACAGGAATGTTTATTAAAAGTATTAGGCTATAGTAAATATGAATAAACCGATAGTAAAATACGCCGTTGTGCGACGATCGTTTGACTAGAATCGCTCCGACATAACGATATCTTGACTTTCCATGGAAAAAAATGTATAGAAATGGCAATACTGATCGTTTTCTTAAATAGTATATGTAGCATAATCGATATGTAATTGTACACAAATTTCACGGAACACTTTGGTCGCAATAAGCGATTTCAATCGGAGACATTAGAATGACGGATAGAAAGAGGCAGATAACGGATAAAATAATTCCGTATTATGTGTGTCCACACTGACTAGCTACGCAGAATTAAAAATTCATCATTTATATGAATGCATTTACTTCTTTTGTGACAAATTTACCTGTCATGGTCGCGAAATGCGATTAAATTACCTGATAGACCGGTAATTAAATTTCAATTAATTGAGATCGTTAAGTGAGCCATTCTCACAAGTTATTTATGTTTTTATCAGAATAAAATGTGTCGCACACAATTCTGCATTGACCGTGTCAGATATATAAAAAAAATAAGCGATCTGAGGAATGCTCCGAATGAAGTCATCAATATAATTTTTTTAATGAGCGATTTTTCTGTAATTTTCAGGGAATTGAGTTGATAGAAAAATTAATGCAGATCAAGTTTGTTGAATGAGAAAAATGAATCGCGACGTATATCGTAATACATCCGCGGAGTCTCAATGCAAATTTACGACAGTTTACAGAAACTTCAAATTATACCCGAAAAAAAAATTGAGGATTTTCTAAATTTTTATATTTTATTATATTATTATCGGAACTTTATAGTAAAAAGTACGAAATTAAATATGTATTTTTGAATATTTTTGGCAAAAAAACAGTGGTGTTCAACATTCTTTTTCCAAATTACAATTTTTCCTATGGTCAACATTCCTTTTCTGAAATTTTTCCTATGTGTAATTTTATTTTCACTTCTTACGTTCACTGACTACGTTATTGAATGGACTTTGAAATAAACCTTAATTTTTGTTTTTCAGTAAGTATGAAAGTCTACGAAATTCCCGCATATGTATTTGTAGCTCCAGCACTGAAATCCCACGGATATATACATATACATTATATCGCATTTTTATAGGCTAACTAATATGGATTTTTCTAGAATTAGGGAAAACGTTAATAGAAGTTCAAAAAAGGACCGCCCAGTTTCAAAATTCACAAAATCCATATCACCATGCACAGCATCCTGAGACGTGAAGAAATTACTGCCGTCCATTAACGAATTCTGCTCAATTGACTCAATGTGAAACGTATATAAGTGCGAGAAAGATTTAAATAATCGTTCAATCGCGAACTTATCTGACAGATCGAGACTTGAAGAAAAATTCAGCGTACATTTTTGTTACCGACCAAGTAACACACATTACCTGAAGGTTATGCGATACATCAGTTAATGTTTACCAATTTATTTCCATGAGTAGTGGTTTAATATTTTATAAATTACTTAACGACATAATGAAGTTATGTGATTGATGAATATCATCTCAGTTAATCGCTTTTTGAGGCAAAACCGAATAAAAGTTCATCTACTCAAGGCTAACAAAGTCGAATCTGTAGGGTTTACAACAAAAACAAAAACAAAAAAGTATTTTTACTCTGGGCCGGTTTTTTTTTCAAATATGCAATTGAGAATAAACACACAGAAGAAATGGCAGCGATAACCAAGGTGAAAAAATTGTCATCCTGAAATAAGACCAATATTATTGTATCAATAGATATTTTTATGAAATAGTGTATTTGAAATGTAAATATGAATTTCAAACATACAAGAGATCATATTTTCCAGAAAATGATAGGTAATGACGACTAAGTTACAGGAATTACAATTTATCCACCAGATTCCACGGTCACTTTGTGGTTTTCCAATAGATCAACGGTACAATAGTAATTGCACTGTCGCCTCAGTCAAAACCATATCAGCTTAAAATGATGTGCTCGGTCGGTAAAAAAACCTGTAAAGCGTATTTCTCGGCCCCGATTTTCAGATAAAAGCCGAGAAGGGTTGACTGCGTCTCAGAATTCTTTCATCAGAAAACTAGGGACCGCTGTGATTCCTATGTACATCCATTTTCATTGTTAAGGAGGTTCAGTATCAACCACGAAAGTTAGCTGATGAATTTGCTAAAAAACGTGCACATAGTTGCAGAAAAATTCAATCAACTGATTGATCAACTGTTCAGATACAGTGAGACCCAAAATGTGATTGTGAAGCCTATAATGTAGATTCTTTAATAAGTTTGATGGGTCCATTAGGTTTTTTTTAGATTTCAAGTTTTGTTTTTAATCGAAATATCGAACCCCCTTAAACAGTGAAGTACATCTTTCTTCACAGATATTTTATTATTGGAATGAATAAAGTGTTGGCTTTTAATATACAAGCCAATCAGATAACCAGGGTGTCCTCAACGTGCTCGTCTTCTGAACTCTCTGGTTCTGTGTTAAGTTTGCTGAAATCACGAGTGTTCGGCCTTTTCTCAAGGATCTTGAAACTCTTACCCTGTCGTGATTCAAGAAGACTCGAGAGTTTGAAGTTTTCGCGTTTTTCGGCCTCCCAGTACGCTCGTCTCCTCACAGATAGCAAACATCCTGTTCGAGAAATTCGAATTGTCGAATATTTTTTTTTTTTTTTTTCAATTAAGCGGAAATAAGGTAAGCAAGCAGAAAAAAAAGTTCAAACAACCAAACTGACATTGTATCATGCCCATTTAATTTTATATCATCGGTGAAGGGACGGCAAATAATAAATAATTGCAATAAAATATAATAATCACAACCGCACAACGCTCAACTCAAACGATGAGATTCAACGTAATTAGCACCACAATTGCACGCTTATCCAAAAGTCTAATACAATAACATGATTGTCTTACAGAGTATATAAAAGCCATCAACTCAAAGTGCGATGTAAGCTCGAAGTCATGCGATTATACTTGATGAATGATATCGAAAAATAAAAGCCTGACTTGCGCAGACAGGCAATTGCAACGTTCCACACGAATCACAGTATGGTAAAAATTTACTTTAAATAATATTGCACAACACGTTACAAAATAATAGTGGAAAATAATCAATACTATCTCTGTACTACTATCGTAACGGCCTTTTCCCTCAACGAATTTAAACTTGGCGAGTCGATTATGCAGCTGACAATCACTGGCGTTAAAAACTTGTTGAGGATTTTTTTCCTCGTATTTTATTTCCATTTTTATCTGAATTTAAAAAAACCAAACATCTAAATTTGTTCTTTCCTTTTCCTTTCATCGCTGCTGCCAAAAATCATTATATCGTTATTTTTTTCATGGGTATTTTATCGAAGTGTAGAAAAATTATCTATACTTCTTACATCTGCATTGAGTAACGAACAAAATTTCGATAATCATTACATTTGTAGCAAGTAACTAAAAAAAATTACGATACTCGTTACATTTGTATCGAGATTCGAAATCGAGAAATACATTTCGATTCTCGATTCAAATGTACCGATTAACTGAAATTTTCCATTGCTCGTTACAACCTAATGAAGTATCGATAGTTACTTCGCTATTCTGTAACGACGTAATAAGAAAAATGTAGTTTTTCGATACTTCTCTATCGAGTAACTTTTTGGAGAACTAGACAACTAGACACTAAACAAGTGCATGGTAACTGACATACCGTGTAGGAAACCCAGCAACATATCGAAAAAGACAACAAAAGACACGAATTAAATTGCAATACCAAAAAGTAAGTCGCGAGAGTATTCTATGAACTGTACATTACTTGCGGGTAGTTAAGTAGGTAATTTTCACGCAAGTTGCATTCGTTTCTAACCCTTTCTTGTAAAACTAAAGTAAGGCATCGGCAACTTTGACCTCAAGTATCAATTGACTACCAGTGAAGTTACGTTTCATTAGTGTTAATATATGTCTATTGTTCAAACCTCTAATCAAATTAATCGGTTATTTTACTTGTAGTATTTTACTTTTTCAAATATTGTCTTAAATCTATGTTTTTCAATACTGTCTCGTGTTTCGTAGCGCCAGGAGCAATAGGTAAATATGATTTATAACTAAATCTTACGATCTGCAGAATAAAATAAAACACACGAAGCATGCACTACTCGAATAATTTCTCGCATTCAACGTCACGCTTGCGTCCTTTACCTCTCTTTTGACATCTGGCCACAACCGCAGCCACTGCCAAACATAAGCCAATGAAGAGCATCGCGCTGATCAGTATAGATAAAACTAAAGGACCGCTGGAAATATTCCCTGATGTAGAAGCGTCACTTGAACCATCGTCAGTAAGTGGTACACTTTCGTGATGACGCAATGTCACGGTTCCATTCGCTCCTATAGATGGGTTGCTTTTTTCTGAAACTTTCATTGTGACGTCTGCACAATCACACCATAAAATCATCACAAATAAGTCATTAGTCAGAGTTTCATTAGATCTATCATCTAAAAAGTTGCCCAGTCGAGCTTTTTGCGTTGCTTCCTTATTTTTACATTTTCTCGAAGCTATTATAGCGAAAAAAAATGCTGACCCCATTCACTTTCCTCGTAAAAAAAGTATTGTGAAAAAATGTAGCCTTCCGCACAGAGAAAGCTTTGTAAGGAAATTTTTAGAAGGCTCGGGCTTCAATCGATTATTCACCAAATTCCGTACTGAAAGACGGTAGTAAATACGTGTGTACATTTATAGTTCGCTTTGTTGGATGGGTCAAAGGCAGAAGCGGGTTTTAAATTTAGAAAACCTGAAATGCTACAATTGTAATGCTACCTACTGATCTTCACCAAATGTAAGATCCAGCATTGTTGACGATTAACATTATTCAGCCATGCAGGAAAATTGTACATTATCATTGATCGTCTATGCGGAAAATCCGGATGTCAATAAAATCTGAACCGCTTTATAGATCAACGAAAATGACTAGACTTTGGTTGAACATTGCTTCGGCAAAAAAAAATCTGTACAAAATTTGAGCAGATTGGTTGACATTAATATGATTCATAACGGCGTCTATTTTTACTGTTATGCATTTAGTCTTTTTAAATTACCGATCCACTTTTCTATGTCACGAAGGTTCTCGAAAATGGCATAAACTAACTAAGCCGAATTTGGCTTTGGATGAATGTTAACTGGTTGCAGGCTATATTTCAATGCGGTAAACTGTTAAGTCGGTGATATATGTGGCATTTACCAAGAGCCGATTTGTATAAATCGAAATATCGCAAGATCGCCGTCATCATTGCGTATTTTTCAGCGCACTTCACAACGCTCATGGTGAAGTATTACAAATATTTGAAAACGATAAAAGTAGTCGAATGTTATGAAAATTAGAAAACGCCCGTTAAAAAACAAGTGTGATTGATAAATCAATAGGTAAACAAAAAATTGTTAGAAAATAGTCATACATATATTATAATCACGGAATTGATACGTAAAGGGTGTGGTAATCTCCCGATTATGATATGCGTACGATTATTTTAAAATTTCATTGTTTGGCTCATTACTTTATCTAAAATCGCATTTTTACGTCATTTTGAGCATCCGTAAATGAAAATTTCGAAACAAGGAGCATTTGCGAATCCCATCGTGATTATCAACTTTATAGTATATAGGGTAGCAAAAAAAATGAAAGCTATTTAATACCTTGCATAAAACGGTAGACTTTGTGGGCGTCCAATTCGACGACGTAAATTTCAGATCCGTCTTCCGAAACGGCGATGTCGTGAGGCGCCAGCATATCATTTCTGCCAGGCGTGAACTGCGATGCGATTTCACCGGTATTTACGTCAATGGCGAAGCCCCTTACGTGAAACTTACGAGAAGTGTAAAAGTCTGGACCATTCACGAGATAAAGCTTTTCGCGTGCGTAATCGATACTGTAGACTTTGGTGCCGATCGCAGGATGTTTGTATTCTCGA
Source organism: Tromatobia lineatoria (assembly GCA_949699805.1). Taxonomy (NCBI): domain Eukaryota; kingdom Metazoa; phylum Arthropoda; class Insecta; order Hymenoptera; family Ichneumonidae; genus Tromatobia; species Tromatobia lineatoria. The sequence continues at coordinate 13,265,943 of OX453042.1, read as the reverse complement.
TGAAAAGTTCCGTTTTGAGCGCTGTAACACATTATTCGACCGTCCTCGCGATCGGCTACGTAAATTAAATTCTGCTCTTCAGCGAGCGCCAGAGCGTGAGGAACGAATAGAGCGTAGGTCGGCGGCGACTTGTTCAAGTTATCTGGAAATAAATAATCAGAAAATTATTCACAATATTCACGTGCACCTTCCTGATAGAACGTTGTAGTGAAATTGTGTTGAAGTCCTGTATAAAAATTGTTTTATTATTTACCGCATTAATTTTGCATTATAATAATGTATAATCCAATTGATCCGCAAATTTAAGATATTAATCTGTAAATTGTACGAAATCTGGTTTTTTGTTTTATGGAATTATTCCAATATCCATTGTACAAGTTTTATTTTATTTACGGAACTCTGGTATTCGAAAAATGGTAAAGATTTTCTTGTTTATAATACTTTTGATGCTTTTTAAACTTGATGAAAATTTTTACAAATACACATGAAAAAAACACGCCATTTGAAAAAACAATTGAAGGCTATAAAAATAAATACAAAACATCGTTGTTTCTAAAAATTTCTAAAAATTTCTTGGATTACTTATCAATCTTTTGGTAGAAAAAAAAACATTCAAGACGCATATTGAAATTCATACAAATAATAATCACGCACCTGCCGCTGTCCAAGCTCGACCCCAGTTCAAAATTCTAACGCCATCTTTGTTGAATTTTATCACCCTCGAGTTGCAATAACCATCGCTAACAAAAAAGTCGCCATTTTTAGCGACGGCGACTGCCGTTGGTTTGCAAAATCTTCGATTGTCATCTCCAGGCTGAAATGCTTCGCCTAGGACCATGGAAGGCTTGAGAATGCTTCGATTGAAGCGACTTTGGTGATCGCGGAAATCAAAAGGCGCAATATCTTGCTCGTCCTTTTTCAATATATCCCAATTTTTTTCTATGTCTTTGCCATCGAATTTAAACACTTGATGCAGTGCTACATCAGTCAGCCAATAGTTTCCTTTGGTGTCTATTGTCAACCCATGTGGCAAGTAGAACATATTTTTTCCCCATTGCAAAATCTTTTTGCCGTATTTGTCATACACAAATATTGTGTTTTGCTTGATCGGTCCTTTTTCACAGTCGAATTTTTCGTGGTAATCAAAAGTTCCCAAACCCCAAATTCTTTCGCCTCTGCTGAAGACCACAACATTTTCTTTTTGATCCAAATCTACTGCTGATAATTGACCGATGTTCATTTCTTCAGTCCAGTGAGCAGTGTCCCAAGCAATCTCTGAATTAATGATGATGAACATTACAATTAAGTCGTTTCCAGAATTGCGCTTACAATTGAGGGTTTTTGTGTGAAATCAAATAAACAAAATATAATCTTTAAAAGACCAGAAAACGAATTGGATCTTTAGGTGAGGACTTATTTTTTTGGTACAAAATTATAAATAAGAAATCACTTTTGTTAGAGATTTTTCAAAACACTTGTTTGCTCAATGATCATTGAGTACAGTTAACCAAATAAAATCTCCTATCCTGAATCAGCGTTGTAAACCTCTGTTGATTGCTTTAGTAAGCATTTATCATAGAATTGATTCAGTGATTATTATTTTGGAAGAATTGTCTGCAGCTTTTATGAAAAAAAGCTTACATCTTTAAGTAATTAATGAAAGGATACAAATCCCATAAAAATTCTGACTATTATTTTGAAAAAATGGGGACATATATTGTCTGTTATAACTTGATGCATTGAAAAATCAATAGAGAACCATTCACAGTACTGTTTTCTTATGTTTGAATGCAAAATTGCAATCAATCTAAATTTTCTCTGCAGTTATGCAAATTTTCTGACATTGTTTTATAATCATTGCAATATATTGCTGTGAAATCATAATAATAAAAATAATTTTTCCATAAATGTTTATTTCTAAGAGTAGTTGGGGCTTAGAATCCTGCTCAGAATGAACAATTGGTTAAATCAATTACATTATTCGAGCGAAAAAATGTATCTGTATGTATATGATGTGAATAAAAATTTATATGTATCTGTTCATTTGAATCTTACAATAGATTGTAAAAATAACATTGTAAGGTTAAGAAGTATTTAAGGAATTTTCAAAGGGTGAACATATTCTATCACAGAAAATAAAACACCATATAATACTAATTTAGCTTCTAATTCTGAAAACTGCTTAAGACTTCATTATGCTGTATTTCTTAATAATTAGACTTAAAAGACTCTCTGAAATAATTCCACTAACTTGGATCCACAGCATCCGAAATATCAAATGGACTATCCGTTGCTGGATTGTTAAACCGGGGAGGCTGAACATTTCTGTGTGGTATTCTGTTCCACTCGCTTTCCGGTCCATGCTGCCTGTCATCATTGTCCGAATATTCTGAATATTCACCGTATCCAAATTTAGTATCTGGTAAACGATTTCTTCTGTGCTGAAATTGTAAAAAAAAATTTTTATTTACATACAATTAACAACACAATAATGTACCTAAGATCTGAAGTACTCTTGTAATACACACAATTCTGCACATATTCAATGTAATATTGAAGTCATGATTATTAAAACATGTATTATTATTAATATTCAAACCAGCCTAACATTTAAAAAAACAACCAATGCACAAAATTACATGAAACCGTTGATAGAGAAAATGTTGACTTATCAGTAATAAATAAAAACTGTTAGAAATGTATATCACATTGTGGTTTAAATAAAGAAAAAAGGTTAAAATCTCAGATGGTCATTAATGTATACTTAAATTAGCAGGGTTCTGAAGTTGTATCTAAAAATTTGTGCTGCTCATGCCTCAAATGAATTCTCTGTACTCGTGACGATTTTACTGTGTTGGGTTTACCACAATAATTCTGTTTATTCATATATTTTATATATCTTAATAAGAAAACAGATAAGTCATATGAACCAAAATAATTGTCAATTATGCTTAAGATAAATGTTTATGGTTCAAGCATAAAACTTTGAGATGGAATTACCATAAAAGAATTTGTATAGATTTGAAAAAAAAATAAAAATAAAGCTTTAATTATAACTTGACCACCGAGTTAATAGAGAAGAAGCTCAATTCATGTTAAATGGTTATATTTTATGCATAATGAAAATTCATTAGAGAATTTTCCATCTGCCCATTCTGTTCATAAAAATTAGAAAGTTAAAACAGAAAAAGAACACTGACAAGTTCAATATTCTCAAATAATTGTCCATTGTATCAAGATGAATATTTCCAGTTTGAGATTAAAACTTTAAGATAGTTACAATGGAGAATTTTCCAGTTCGAAAAAAAAGTCTAAACAAATTATAAGTTTACCAATTGTTACAAAAAATGGTAAACTGACAGATAATCTATAAATTAGAAGCTTATATTTTAGACATAACTAAAAATTATTTAGGAATTTTTGAACCATCAATTATCTTATTAACGTGCTGTTTAAATCACTGTTTACAAGCAAAACCAAAAAAATAAATGTCCCAAAGTAGGCAAATAATACCAGTGGCTACTCAAGTGTAACATTCATAAATAAGTACCACCGATTCTCACTTCATCCCCTGTTCTTAATTCTAATAAATCTGAACAATTTATTGTTTTAATAAACATTACAGATACTCTTATTCAAGCTTTTTTTCCTTTAAATTTATCCAGCTGTTAAACGACGGCATATTGATCGTAAATCCGTTGGCCGTTCGGTTTCATAAATTATTATACTCACTTGAAGGTTCATAAAATCCTGTAGATCGGCGTTTATCGTATGAACGAATACAATAAATATGACAATTGAGCGGGTGGTGTCAATTCTAACGAGCGTCATTTTTCCTAACAATAATCATCCAGATTTTGCCAACCCTGTCACTCGTTTTCTCGTTTCAGTTATTATTTTGTTATGATTATTATAATTATTATTATCGATGTATATTATGTTGCCGAATTAATCTTGACTTAGTTTGCGCCGATCTTTAAATGCCTCGATAGTTGATCGGCAGACACACATGTTTGTTTGCTGCACGTATGCAGATTACTGTGTACGAAACATATGTGCTTGAGGTAATAGAACGAACAACTGAACACGCTACTGTAACAGCTGAGACGCTTGAGTATAGCAAGAGCTATGCATACACAGCTTTACGTTTGGCAAGGTAGCAAACGTAGTCGCTCTAGCGACTTATCTGATTGGTTTAGATTTCACTGTTAGGCATCAGTGGCCAATCAGTTTTGCCAATTCTGTAGCCTCAATATGACTATGAAGTCATATGATAAATGCTCTTCAGTGCGAATACTAGCTGGTCATTTCTAAATAGCTAATAACTATCGGAGGTTAAATTACTTGCGTATTAGTTGATTACGAGATAGTCAATGTCTGCGCGAGAGAGATCGAAGCTAATAATACTAGATTTCATCCATGTACATAAAGTCATCAAGGGAATTATTGGAGCGTGCGAATTCGACGGGTGGAGTGGTAACGATGCATGATCTGGATTGACGTAACCGACAGTCGATAAGACAGATCTCTGTTCTTCTTTTCTAATCTATTTTCAATAACGACGATAATTGAAGAATTTATTTTCAAGACAATATCTGTGTAAATCTGTAACAAAACCTGTGAACGGTTGATCCTTCGGATAAAAAATGAGAACGTTGCCCCCGGCCAAGAATTCTGCAGGGCGACGTTCTTGTCTTTAATACAAAAGAACAATGATAGCAGAGATATTCCGGATTCCAAAAAACAGAAATGGTATTTTTTTTAGATGCGTACATTTTAGCGTCCAAACGGAATAAAATTGTACTTCATTTGTTTCTTCTGTAGTGGAATACAATTACCTTTCAAGGCTAAAGTCTCAGCAACCTTCATAAGAGAGAATTACAGTTGTTATCACCGACCATGGCATTTTGCATCACCTACAATTTATAATACGCGATATATAATTTGATACTTATCAATGAGTATTATCTTATTTCAGAATCTTTCTGATTGTATGATTTAAAGAAAATTCAGAAACACTAATTTTTAGCCATTAATCTGAACCTTTCTACAGTACCCCTTATAATCATCCGCAGATCGAACTGCAGTTTTCTGTAACAGTCGCATCCGGTAAGTGAACAGCCCAGCTCACATACCGTACAGCGGTATAGCTGCAGTGTACATTGGCTTCAATTGAGGTAAATATGTTAAGTCGGCCACCCAGACTTCTTATGTCGATAAAATATGCAAATAAGATATTTAAATACTCTTCTAATTCACCTCAGACGTCACAATTTTTCAGATTTCTTAGACGTATATTTTAGCCATTGAGGAATATTGAAATATACATATATTATATCAGCATACATATATTATTCTTAGTTTTTAGCGTACGAAATGAAATCGGCTGACAATTATGATTATGAGTTATGATTTTTTGGTGCAACTGTCAAGTGTTTTTTTTATATGTATGATCGTTCGGTTGTATTTCGCATATTGACATGACTGAAAGTTACAATTCTTATTCTATTGAACAACAGTTTTTTGAATGAGTATTTTAACTTCATTATTTACGCCTCCAAATATTTCAATTTTCGATAAAGAGTGAAATTGGAATATTGTAATTTATTGTGCGATATTTTTTTGTTTTCGTGAAGATAAGTTTTCAGATTTGCATCTCAGGATTCTCAAAGACTCTAAAGCGTCGAGAAAAGTGATTTGGACGAAATGTCTGTATGTGTAAGTGTATATGTTCGGATTCTTCTTAGCATGATAACGTCCGCAATTTTTAAGATATCGATCTGAAAATTGGTAAAACAGTAAAGTGTGGGTAGCCAAAAGCTAAGTTCAAATTTGCCTGAATCCGGTAAGTGGTTGAAAACTTATAACATTTTTAATTTTTTTCTAACATCACTTATCTAACTTTCCCATTTTTCAAAATATAAGGCTCAAATGTGGTCCACAACTAGAGTAATAATTGTTTTAAAATTTCATGAAACTCGATTGAAACGTTACAATTATATGGGATATCGAATTTTTTTAAATAAGAAATATTAGTATTCCCGCTCTAGTATTATATATTGTAATCCGTCAAATTCTTGGCGACATAATTCTCCGCCACGAGTAACTCTTAATTCAGATAGTTATATGTATTCTATTGAGAATATGAATGGATTAAAAACTGGATAGTCAAATTTGATCATGTAACAAATCTTAGAAGCTTATATCAATACCAACTAGTTCTACAAATACCGACCGAACCAATTTTGTTTTACGCATAAACCACCAATACTTTATTATTATTCTGAAGTCTCTGTCTTTGTCATAATTGCCTATATAACCATCATAACTTATAATAACTTCATAATAACCCTCATTCGGGAGTTGCTACAATTTCTACAACGTTTTACGTTTATGATGGAAACTCCAGCTTTACGACACATGCTAAAAATTATTGACGTAGGACCGATGCTCGAAAACCCATATTATGTTGTAGTAATTCTCTACCTCGGAAACATTGGAGCAATAACCATTGGAACCATTCATTATGTGCAGCATTTACATTAACTGAGTCTTCAAAAATGTAGTATTATATACGTGCAAACGAAAAGTAGTACCAAATATCTCGACGGTCGCAAGTGGCGCTTCGGATTGATTGTACATTCATATCTATACATGCTCAGCTTTTGCGGTTGTAGAAGTGTTGCACATAGTGAATGCAATATTACCTTATTATAACTGCTCTAATGGCCGTTTGACAACGGGGACGTTAACTATTTGATGATTTAATCAGCCATTTATGCAATTTGTCTGGATACTGCTGCTCCAATTTCAACGAATTCTGTTCCTGTGACCTACACAGTCCAACGATTTATTGTAAAAACATTGTCATGATTTATAACAGATATATGTGCACTAAACTAATTGTGATCTAGCAGACAGCAACAATAATATAATAATACGAGACACTCTGTGCCTTTTTTATGCAGGTCCATTATTAAAAAAAAAAAAAAACATTAAAGAGCGAAACAGAAAAGAACGCAATGTGCAAGGTTCTGCTTTGCATCCTTATTCCGAATTGTGGAAAAAAAAATCTGAATTTCAGTGGAATTTGATGCGTCAAGGAATCACAAACAAAATGTCGAATCCCTATAGAATCCGAACCTTTCTACCGGGTTTCATTAAATTGGAAAATTTGTAGTCGCTACGTTAGATTTTGCAAATTTGATTTAATAACGTATACTTTATAAAAACTTCAAAGCGCCACAAAATTGAAATCGCTTCAATGATTTTGCGGAAATTCAATATGGAATTTTGCATTCCTCTGTTCAATTTTCATACGTAGTTTTAGCCCGATAGCTTAACTTTTGTTTATGCTAGTGGGATAAGAGGAAATTTTCAAAGTTATTCAAATGTGATCAAAACGAAATGTGTTAAGTAATTTTTTAGAAAATTGGCACAAAGTAAAGATCCGCTAATACTCTACATGGCATTGAAATGAGAGTTGATTCGGTCAACGAGATCAAGAGTTGAGGTAATATGAATTTTACGCCCTTTATACACATACATACATATTTATGGGTTATTCCATGCCAAGTGGGCCATCTCAATTTTTCGATTGCTCAAATGCATTAAAATTCAGCAAAAAATTGAGTTCCAAGTTTCCAAAACACCAACACCAACGTTCTTTAGATTTTTCGATACCTCCTCTTCATTTTTTGCTGTATATTTTTTATTTTTTACTTATTCGATTCTTTCGTGTCCCCTTACAAGTAAAAATTTGACATTGCACAAAAAATTTGTCCAGACAAAAATTTTACATCTCCAAATGTATTTTGCAGAACACTTTTCTCGGACGAAACAAAGTTAGGAATCTTTTATTTTCTTGCCTCGAGTCGGATAATTTGTTTAGCACTCTGAATTTAGAGATTTTTTAAATTTTGTAATTTCAAATATTCTTTTCATACAATTGACTATACAACCCCATAATATAAACGTAACCTACTATATCCTATTCAATTTATTTGAATTAAATATCATCGAAATCATATTCGCGACGACGGATTACGTTATGACTAACTCATAATCGCTATTTTGGTTGAGAAAGAATAAATACTCATTGAGAAATCTAACTAAACCTCGTACCATAATCTTCATGCCATTTGAAAAAAAAATTTCAAACGATTTTTTAAACAGTTTTTTAAAATGCTCTTTTTCTCCTGACTGCTAAATTTTAAAATGCCAACGAATCTGAAAATTTCACAGTGCGAGATTCCTAAATAATCAAACGCCTATAAATATCGTCAATAAATCACCCATGGTGCATATTACATATCCAAAATCGCCTATTACTCTGTATGGGTTTCACCCGCATTCCTGCGCAATGTTTATATGCATCTGTGGCGTCCGTATATAGGTTGAGCCGTATTGTGACTGCGCTAACATTTTATACTCAAACATATAGTATATGATGCACTCTTCTGAACCAGCGCGCTTTAAAAGTACAGTCACCGTTGCGTTTTTCCGCTACTGCATGTATTGCATAAGCTACATAACTTTTTTTTTCTTCAAAATTCATTCACATTTCGAAAGAGACAGACCATTGAACTGCAGCAACAAAGCTCTGAAAATACAAAACGATCACTTTTTTCAAGAGATGTGATATAATTCGGACATTAACCGGAGGTAATAAAAAGCATGCATATTTGTTATCCTTATATGTGTTCATAACATTTGGATGTTCATCGTGTATTGTGTCATTCTACATATGTTATGAATCTATATTCATCAAAGTTATAATTCCCTGTGTGCTTGAAACGGAAATTTATCATTGAAAAAAAAAGTATTCCATCGTTTAAGTCCGTTTAGGGTATTTTTTTAAAATAAACTAGCGGATTCTTCGATGTGGAAATCTATATATTTTTTATGACGCACTAAATTTATCAAAATTGTAATGCTTTTTTAATGTCTATTTTCACTAAAATAATAACTTATAATTACTCACAATATGTGCAAACTTTTAAGTGTATCCTAAATAATTAGAAACGGTTGAACAATTGATTGTGGCATATAGCGTTTCGTTTTGGATGTTATGGGGTTTTTAAATTATTTCTTTATGCCTATATTGTATTAACTTTTATTACGGCTGAGATAGCATGCCAAACTTTTGTAATATGGGAACAAAATTATATAGTGATATTAGATACATAATTTTGGGAAGGCTCCTTCCTTATAGGAGTTACAATTCTTCGTTGATATCTTCTTACTGAAAATTTGAGAGAATTTAGTTTTTTAATTTGTTTGATTTTGATTTGTCAAAAGGTATGAGAAAGTGATGTGCAAGTATTTTCTTCGCATCCTTGTTTCATTATCAAAATGTAGAAAAAAATAAATAAAATAAAAAATTAAAACGAGTCAAATAACTCATCTCCAAATTCTACGGCATCGCCCACTGATATATATTTGGTAATATTCGTGCAAATGAATAATATACGTACGGCACTATAATCGTTGAGGGATGACAAATGATGGGAAGGGATTTATCGTGATACCCTGGAGTCATTTGTACGAGGCCCTCGTTTGTCGTAGCTCTAAGCGAGAGAACCATGGGACGATGCACGCGCTGCATCGGCGTCATGGGATTAGAATTTGTCGCCGGGTGAACGACGACGTCAAGCTTTATACTCTCCGGCATCGAAAACATTTTTAGGGCCATTGGTTGTCGCGCGCTAGCTCGTGCCCTGTGCGAGCGAACCGGCACTTAAGATACCGAGTAAATGCTCGGTAGGAACAACATTTTATCAAAAAACGAGGCGACTTTTAAGGTGCCAGTGAATCTCAAAGGAAAGCCGAAAAAAACCCTCTCCCGAATTCATTGGGTTCACACAGTCACACTGTTAAAAATATTTAAGCTAAAATTGCTAAGAATGTGCAGACAGCGTTTTTACAGAAACGGGTGTAGAAAATGTATTACTCGAGAATAACGTAAAATTCATATACAATTCTGCTAATTTCGTTTCAAAAATCGTATCAGTTGATGAACAGTATTTGATACGCAGTCTCCTTAATGCGTTTATAAATTCAAGTTTTTAATATAGGTTAACTTTAATATTACCACATGTTCATTGAATTTTCATTTTCTTTCGTATATTAAATTAAATTTCCTACCCAAACTTAGTAAAAATTCAAAACCTTAAATTCCTATACAATAAATGAACCTCTGAAATATTTGTTACAGTGTATAGGAAAAATCATTTTGTTGTCCATTTCAGGTTGATAACCACTGACCACTTACAAGCAGATCGTTCAAGCACTTTTTTTTTCTATTCCAAACACAGAAGCCCCATGGGGGTCCTCGTAATATACTCGAAATGATTCCTCAGTATTTCACCGACAAAAAATATCTCGAATTGTATACCTGTTAACCCTCCAAGTAGTTTTCCTTTTTTCCTTCTAAATTTATTTATGATACTATATGAAATCCGTCTTCAATGTCGTAACGAAAAAGCCATGATCATATCAGTCGGTGCTGAAAGTATATCATATTTGGCAGGTAAAGTGTACAAAAAAGATCGTTTGAGGTAGTGATGTTTCATAAGCTAAATTGCATTACATTTAGCGAATATCAGGCTAACCGTTTCCAGCGAACCGCATCAATATCATTCCTGGTCCGGATACTGATGGCATTCATGTCTGATAAAGCATACTAATACTGTACTGGACCGATGGTTTCTCTCAGAATCAATCCGTTTCTCTGCCGGTATTGGCATGTAACATCGGCCCAGCATCCGATGCCGATGCTATGGCATTACTGGATAAGAATCGTGAACCAGTACTGCATTTTCTGCAGACCAGTACTGGCCTAATACTCACGCCAACCCTAAACGAGTACTGACCTGCGGCTTTCGCCCAACCTTGAATCAATGCTGGCGAGTAACACACGCCAACTTTGGATCAGTACTGGCAAGCGATACACGCCAACCCTGAACGAGTACTGGTCCGCGCCCTAGGTACAAATCAGTACTAGCTGGGCGAAAATGCGTACTAGCATTTATAGATACTCGTAAGGATATGTATATGAGAAGTAAATAAATATCTTTTGAACATATGAATATTTTTGAAACAAACATATGGAGCTCTGTTAATGAAAACCCGACTTTTTGTGCTTCTTGAAACCGCAAAGTTACGAAGCACATCATTGTCTATGCGTCACATCTAAAAATTAGGAATCGATTTGAGATTAAATTTAATGCGCATTATTTTGTCTTCTCGTATGTTAGCTCGTACATTTGTACAAGCTTACGTAGGGTAAGACAATATAATGTTCATGTAATTAAACTCAATAATGTAACTTAAACGAGCTCCAGATGGACTTGCCCTGATAAAAGACTTCCTGCAAGCACTATATTCGGTTTTATTGGCGGCCAATGAATTTCGGAAGATCTTCTCCTTTTTATATACGTTTCTGCTCTGATCAGAGTCCTTTTCAGTAATTTTATTATATATTTGATAAATTATTATTTCATCGTTATTTAGCTAGCCGGATTTCCTGGCTATCATAATAAAAATGTTGTGGTGATTATCAAATTAAAAACGAACAAAAATACATCGTTCAGAAAATGGACCTAACCTAAAAATCATGACACCACATGGCCAATAAGTCCGGCAACCGATAACATTTTTGAAATCTATATTTTGAGTGCTCCACACGTAAACTCGCCTTTACTACATATCCATAACGCATCATAATGCTCCATTTTATGCAAACTACCCAAACTCATCCGCCCGTTCTCCAACGTAATGCACTTTCGCCATAGGGCGCCGGATTTACACTGGTCTATAATTTATTTCAAGAAATCGTATCGGTGACTCTTATCCGTCGCTGCTCGTTTCTTTGAGCTCTCTTCCTCACGACGGATTCAAGCGCGCCGATATTCTCATAACTCCTCAGGACATTACTAAAACATAAAAAATTCGGATCTTTACTTCGAGTGCAGAGGTAAACTGGAGGAGAGGTATCTTCGGAATCGTCACAAATATCAATTTATGGTAGCATAAAAATTTTCTGATCGTCATTTTCGAGAAAATCACGTCACAATGTAAACCCGGACTACACCTGTATACATGTGACCTCCGAAAGTACCAGTGTCTTACGTATCCATCTGGATCTGGAGCTTCATCGTGTCGGTGTTTTTTTATATTCGTCGAAAATCGACGGGACCGGGAATCGAACCTGCGGTCTACCGATACTTTGGACTAGAGTCCCGTCCACTAACCACTGGACCACCGCACCGGTTTTCAACATTTAATTTACTGGTACGTTTTAATAATGTTACGAAGCCCAGTTGCATATAATTTATTCTGTGCTCCAACAAATGTTGGAAAATATCATTTTTATACAAATCTTACCGTACATAAATCTGAGCGATCCTCACCAGATGATCACACAATGCGCCGTTAAACTGGAATCACGTGCTCCACTCTATGGAACTCAGACCGTTTCGCATTGATAGTGATTGGCGTGAGCGCCAATGGTAAGCCAGAGCATTGACATATTTTTATACTTTGAATACAATTTAATTACACCAGTCATCGTTAACAGGTGCCTCGGCGAAATCATCCAGTCGAAGCAAGGATAGGGAAGAAGCTGCTTGTCGGAATTACAATTGGGTCCTTGGTGTGCTTGCCAATAATGATCCCACTAGTGCATGTGGCGGTGCATTCACCAGCCCACGACATATTATCACCGCTGGCCATTGCGTTTACGGTTCTCCAAACATATTCCGCGGCCGCACTGGTAGTGTTAACGCCAACAGCGACGATGTCATTGTGGGCCGCGTATCCCGATACATTCTTCACCCTGATTACGAACCTCGGATTACAAATGTGCAGATTGGTGAGAATGACATTGCCATTTTGATGGTAAGTTGCCCCATATAGAGTTTTCCTAGTTAACATTGCAGAATATAATGTCAAACATGAGGATGTATTGTATGCTTTTTCAAAATGATCTTGACGAAGTAGTCAAATGTGCTTTCGTGTCAAACTGTAATTTTGAAACGAAAAAGAGTGTATTTTTGAAAAGTTACATATTTTGCAGACCGTAACATGAAGATTTTAACAGATATTCAGCGTCCTAGAATGATAAACATTAATAAACATTAAGTATTTGATTTGACTAGCGCGAAAAGAAGCAGCTACAACATACGGCAACATCGCGCTCAACATTTGACTTGGAAAGACTCGTATGTGGCATAAGAAAGTGCAGTTAAACCCATGTTTATAAACATATATTTTAATTTTTTCGCATGAAAACGTCCGAAATATTGGAATGTCTGTTTTTGGAACGTCTGTTTTAAGTTTCGGGCACCTAACTATGAAACTTAACTGGGAAAATTCACGTAACAAGTCGAAAGTTTACGATTTTTCATCTTAAAAAGTATACGGTTGATCTGACTTAAATTTTACATGATGGTTGGGTTGATGTAGATCCATAACATATTGAAGACGTAGATTTGTATCTTGGAAAGCCTCTGATGATCGACCGATTTATCTCTTGATGAACATAGGAGTATAATTTCATAGCTGTCCAAGCAAGTGACAGAACAATATGCTTTCTTTGCTGGTGGGCGTCGTGACCCTTAATCCGATGATTAAGCCGACGACGTCTAGATGTCTAGCTAGGCACGGAAAACCTGCAAGACTCCAATTGATTTGTACGGCTATTAACTAAATGGACATCTTCTCGGCCTCATGAATAATTTACCGTTTGCTCCGATTACAAAACAGTTGCCGGCTCTTATTTCAGAAATGCTGAAATGGCGGTCTATTTATATCTGCAGATCGAGAGTAGTAGCTTTTTTCACTTCACTCGTGTTTGGGAGTGAAGTCGTCGGCGTTGTATTAGGTACTTCCGATAAGGTTGGAGTTACAGATTATTTCGACAAAATATTACGAGCCAACCTGTAGAGAAAAATGTTAAGGATGTTCCTAAGATGGAATAGGGTCCTGTAGGGTTTAAGTGAGAACAACGTAAAAGGAATTTCTATAGCACTCTCAACTAGGGACCTTATGATATAGATTGAGGTTTCCAGGCTGTAATTCGATGGGGCCGTATTAGGACAATTAATAAAGGGTGTAGTCAGATTTAATCATGGTAACAAGAAAAACATATCAATAATAATTAAGCTAGATAAGGGTCTCATAAAGCGATTGTAGGTTTCCTAGGCGATGTTTGATAAGGGCTTGTTAGGTTTATCACCTAAGAGCCCAATCAGGCTTACTCGTGGTACCAATCGAATAAATAAATAATATAATTTTGCTGAATAAGGCTCTCATAAGGCAATTCTGGGGTTTTCACGATGAAGTTTGATCAGGGTTTGGTATGTTAATCACTTGAGTGCTCTAGTCAGCCTCAATCATAATACCAAGTTAACAAATCATTGATACTTCTGCCAGACGACCACGTATTTGAATACAAGCGAAAGGATTCACTCAAACAATAAAACAAACCATTTTGCGAGATACAATCATAGATGACAAAAATGTATCCAATTCAATATAACTAATTTCTGTAGAAAAATATATAAATATCCTTATAATGAAGTACTGGCGATGACACATTCATTTTATTTAATATTTCATATTAGTCACCCAAATAGACAAAAAGAATCGTACTCTCATATGATTCGAATGGCTGAGTGAACTAATGCGCACCGCAACAACACGAATTATGCAGAGGGTTGCAGGTTCGATTCCCGTCAATATAAAAAAAAATTGAGTTTGTATATTTTTTCAGCGATTAATATGTACCACCTTGTAGAGAAAAATTTAATATCCCTAGCGGATCTGAAAACCCGCAAAATAACCGAAAAGTGACCGGTCGTTATGGAACAAAAAATAACTTTAAAAAAAAACGCAAAAGCAACTAATTGACCGTCGGGTAACCATAAAGTGACCGAAAATGAACTCAATAGTCTGTTCCGGGTTACTATTCGGTTATCCAAAGAACTTCCAAATAACCGAAAAACAAATTTTGATAAACTGTCGGTTATTTCTGCGTTGGTTTAAGATTTGATTTTGATTAAAACATTCGTCCTTTCATAGTTGAAATGGGGTTCTTTTCTGTACCAAAGCAACGGTCGGCTTGTCATTTACATGATGGTTGTGTTACGCTAAAACAACTGGAAATGAACCTCATAATGACGGTTACTTGTAAATGACCGTAAAGTAACCATAAAATGACGGTTGCTCGAATCCGCTAGGGACGTCATTAAAAATGGAGGAGTACTTCAATAATTAATGGCAAATGCATATTTTTCAATTACATTTGTGATGTTATTTTACTTTATTTCATTTTATTTCATTTTATTTTATTCAATGTCCTTACTTTAGATTTTATGATAGAAAGGTAGATTTTATTGATATTTTGGCAAAGTCATTTATTTTACATCTATTATCAAAAATTTATCTTTACAAATGAAATGGCTTCCACGATGAAAAATTCTCGCACATAAATTGTAGTGCCGTGACATTAGTTCTGACAGAAAAATGTCTCGGGACGTTTTTGTTCCTTTTTTAATTCCCCGATGGCGGATATATTCGAAAAAAAAAATTTGTGTGAAATTAAGACGATCTGTGCAAATTGAAAACTTTGTCACGCTACATCTTTTCCGTTTTGACTCGGAGAGAAAAGTTTGTAGGAGACATCTTCTTTCTTTTCTCATTTTGAAGTGGTGGTTATTAGTACTTTTGAAGTGACGGTTGTTTGTGAGTAGTTATTTAGACTTTTGTCTTTATCCACGTTTCCTGACTAGAATATTGATTAAGAGCAAAAATGCCGTAGGACTTTTTTGTAGTACCCATGATTATGTAGTGGCGGGTTCCACCGGATTTTTTTTTAAGGGCAAGGAATTTTTTTTTTGCCATTTAAAAACTTTGAACCACGATATCTTGGCTTGATCGCCTCCTAGAAAAAAACATATCTGCCTTTTCTGTTCCTTTTATGATTATCTAGTGGCGCGTTCCGCCGGATTTTTTTTTAAGAGGAAAGAAATATTTTTTTTTTCGCCATTTAAAAAATTTGTACCGCGATATTTTGGCTAGATCACCTCCTAGAAAAAAAAACATATCTGCCTTTTCTGTATCTTTTTCGAATATCTAGTGGCGGGTTCCGCCGGATTTTTTTTAAGAGCAAAGAAATTTTTCCGTGGTTTTATAACATTGCAAAAGTAAAATGACATCACAGATGCGACAATGGTCTCAAAGTATTTTTTTTTACCACATCGTTTCGGATTTGTCACTGTTTGTTGAGGTTCCCTTATTATTCAGTTTCAAATGTCAGATTGCCAATCAGAATGATTTATTCTTAGCACTCTTATAACTGTCCCATTGTTGAATACGCATTTAACGCGAAATCACCTCTGGCACCCTAGAGGCCTTATTTTTTACCTAAGTTGAGTGACAGGTAATTTGCGCCAGCCAATCATGCTTCAGTGCCAGTTATCGATACAAAATGTAACGAAATGCTGGAAACGCAATTAATTGCCCAAGTAAAAGTAAAAATATAGAAAAGCGTGCAACTGTCAATTATTTGCAGCTGTTAGTAGTGTAAGCGATGGTCGGCTGAATGTAATGACGGCGCCATATTAGTTAGGTCACGCTGTTGATCCCGGATAATATGGGAAACTAGGTATACGAGCTTATTAGTTACGAAAAATAAAAATTACAGACAATTAAATGAAAATGCCATAAACTTTCAAACGTACTTTCCGGTTAGTTTTCTTTTATGACTCAAAAAACATGTTATCATTGAATGTTGTTGAATCTACCGTTGGGAGAAACGCTTTTGCAGACTGTCTATAGAATCAATGTCGTATTGATCAAAGATGTCAGCTGTTCGTTACTTTTGAATTGACACTTTTTAAGATTTATCCTATAATTTGTTTAATATCAAACGCTCAATGAGGAAGACCTATTCGGTTAGATATAACTTAATGGTTTAACTTTATATAACATACTTAAAATTGAGTTGAACAACGTTTAAGCCACGTTTACTAAACGTACGCTTGATAATAAATAAAAATAATAATATGCATATTATAGAATGAATGAAAAAAGCATGTATTGGAAAGTAACGAACAGCTGACATCTCTGTTATTGATTGAACAAGGTTTAAGGCTAATTGTCATATACTCGAAATGGTGTTGGATGCTGCAAACTTTTAATAGTGCTCCGAGAGGAACAGTTCCGTTGAACCGTGAAAAGCTTCGCCAATGAAAAGTTGTATGTTTAAATACTAGATTTTCTTTGAACAATCGATGATAATCACCAAATTACTGCGCGGAGTAATTCTCGATGTAATTGATAACATAACGTAAAACTTGCAGATTTGTTCGACACACACCGAACAATATCTGACGAAATTACGTCCCGAAGCGATCAGCAATAACTCTGCAAGCCGCAGAATAAACTTTGATTTAATAAATCAGTGTGAATTGGAAATGAAATAGACGTAATTTATAAATTGGCAAAGGAGTTAAAAAAGATTCACTTAGCGTAAAAGAGGGGACAATTTTAGTGGCCGTGGTGAGGCCCAAAGATGCTGACTCCAAAAATGCATGCGTGGTCAGTGACATTAAATTATAGAACATGTGAAAAAGTCACGTATTCTGGATTCGGATAATAGCAGTGGTCGCGAGCGGATAGGACTCGGTAAAAACCTGAGACCATCGTTCGATGTGATCGGAATATTCACATTCAATAACCGAGTCCACTCTAAGAAATATAATAAAACAATTTTACAATAGAGAAATGAAATAGTTGGAAGTGTCAAAATATGGAACAGGGCGGAAAAGTGGCTGGTACGTAACACTGCAAATAAATAATTTGATTTGATATGACGTGTCTAATAGTACATTACTCTGTGTGTAATAGAAGTGTGCGTGAAGTAGCCACTTCACGCACACTATGGTATAAATTATATTACGGCATGATAGGTGAATGCCGATTACACGTACGAACACTTTCCCCTGCCAATAATTTACTTCACGCATACTTTCGATGAGTCGACTAATCCGATGAAAAGTGGATCAGTGTTCCCAACGTCTAAGTCCCGTAAACACAGTAACAGAAGCGTAAACATCGAGACGATGGAGGCAAATTAGGATAACTTCAAAATAAACTACAGACTCGCCCTTGACTCGTGTCACGGTGGTACTCGTCGCTCGTACGGCCACGTTTACGCCCTTGTATCACAATGTACTATAATAGACGTAATTGTTATATTGCAAAAACCTACTTATCGGTTGTGGACTCGGTAAAGTGTATTTCAGGATCTCCATCCGGCTTCGCCTCAGCCAGAAACCCGCCGGATATAAGTAGAATAGAAACGAAACGAGGACGTCGTCGTGGAAGGATGCGAACATTGCACCATGTCGTTTCGTCTTTTGGAACGGATGCAAGACTACGCGCCAGCCAAAAATCTTTGAGGCGGGCAGATTGCCGAAAGTTACGTCTCGAATCGATGACCTGTTCTCTTCAACTGTGTAAAACAGCCTGCAGGAAATGCAGTGCATTGAAAAACGAATGAAATGCCTCGTATGTCCTATTATAATAATTCATATAGAATGGCTTGATAAAATTATAGTTAAATGGTATTTTGGAAGTTTATATCCTCATTTATTGAATGTTGACGTCACTAGAGTTCAGAAGCATTTTACAGTGCAACTTGAGCTGTACTTTTTCTATGAAAATAAGTAGTTTTTCTTGGTCAGAATCAAAGGGTTTAGAGTTTTATTTTCAACAAGAACGCGGTTAATAGACGTCAAATGTGGTAAATATGGGCTGCTAAAAAATGTTGACCCGCATCTTCTCCTTCTAGGGATGAAGCTCTCTATGGTAGCGAAAATGGTGATTGTCCATTAGACTTGCTTTTTCGTTGAAGTTTAGTTATATAGACCATCATTTGAGACGACTAATACAGACCAATTTATAATTGAAGGATGATGGTTCGGTATGCTCTGCGGTCTAAGTACACAAGGAAAAAAGCTGCAAAGTTGAACTTTCCAGCTTGCTTCCTCATTATTTTTAGTTATTTTTTTACAAAGCTACCTCTATGAGGAAGTATGTTTCTATTTTAGCTTCCTCATAAAAAAGCTTTGTGAGAAAAAACTTTAAAAAACGGGGAAGCAATTTGCAAAGTCCGACTTTGCAGCTTTTGTTAATAAAAGTTAAAACTCTGAAAATTTTGAATCACATAACAAATCATGACGAAACTGTGTACCTATGATTGCAGAATACTACTGTTTTTATGTATAAAATTGGAGTGCGGTATCTTATGTTTTGCTAAAGTCGATGCAATAATATAATTTCTTCTGAAAGTAAAAATTCTGAGAAATTTGAATCACTTTGCAAATGATGACGAAACTATGTACTAATTATCGCTAAATGTTACTAATTTTATCTATGAAATTTGAATTCATTGTCATGCGTATTGCTAAAGTTAGGGCAAAAACGTGAATTTCTAAAAAATGTCAAAAATCTGTAAAACCCGTGCCGCTTTTCTGATTTCGGTAAAATTCAATACCAAATAACATTAACAGTACCTGCACATATAAAGAATTATTTAGTGATTTTCGCCATTTTTACGAAAACTAGAGTGCGTACATCCGTTTTTTAAAAAAATTTTAAGCCCTAAAACGAAAATTTCTGCATACATTTTGAAAGAAATGGCATCAGTCAAAGACGAACTTTACTTGTATATCGAATTTTAACTTAATTGATTGAACGATTCTTGCGAAACCACTTTTCTTGATGTTTTGGAGCATTCTGAGTTTCCTGACATGAAAATCTCGAAAAAAAATTTCATGTACATAAAGTAAAGAGGAAGCCATTTTTTTATCCCTCTATGCGATAGCAAAAATCGATAAATTCTGAATATCTTGGAAAAAAAATGTTGAAGATTTTTTTTTCTAGGAGAAATTATTCTTACATAAATATTCGTTTGGAATATTTTGAAAAAATTTCTTTTAAAGAATTAGATTGTTCTAGAATCTTTTCATCAGATAAAAAATATTTTTTTATCATTGGTTAATTTTTGTTGCATTGTTTTTATTACTGAGCCAAATGTACTACATCAGGCTTTGAAGGGTTAATAGTAACAGATGTAATATCATTGCTATAACAAAATAGTAATGTAAAAATAGTCCACAATGACACACGTCGGGTGGCTCATAATTTTTCAATATTTTAGCTACCATAAATTAACAATTCCAGTTAGTAGCCTCAGGTTTCAGCTACTTTATAGGTGAATGTGCTCACTGCGTTCTGTGGGTCTTGAATATCCAAAGGAACGGGTGTTCAATGTAGATTTTCTTCGGATTCAATAATTAAATGAATGCGCGTTATATTTAAAGTACAGAGAAATTCATACTACGTTGTTGAATTTTATCATAACTATGATTCAACATCTACATTATCTCACTCATATAATAATAAGCGAATGTATGGTATTATATTTTCGATTCCACACGTTGTAAATCAAAATTAAGCTACTTGAAAAATCATAAATTACTATAGGAAAAATACAAAACACCATTCCATAATTTCTGTGCTTCTGAGTCATTGCCTGTACAATTCATATACCGAATTACAGATTTTCAAAACGTAGGTTTGCGAAAAACAAATACACAATTTTATTTTTTAATTGTGACATAACTTGAGCTAAACTGCTCTGATTAAAAAAATGTTCATTACAAATCAATTGTACGGTCTTAATTCTTCGATTGACTTATGATAACTTTCATCCGGTTGAATCTTGCGCGTACAAAAATCATAAAGAGATGTATTAAGGTATAGAATAAAAAATGGGCATATATTTTTTGCCCATTGCATAACTTGAGAAAAAAAAATCTATGCGTGATTGGCACCCGTGTACTTTCATGTACACCCTGTAAACAATACTTTCGCAAAATTTTAACCCTATCGATAATATTCATTATTTTTGACTGCTTGCTTTCGTATGGGATGACCCTATGTTTAAATCAGCATTAAAAATGAAACCGAATAACCAAAATTGACCCGATATCATAAAATTTGCCTTCGATTAAAACATAAACGGCTCCGCAGCTTTAAAAAAAAAGTCACATTGAAAAGATGAACGTAACAAGTAACAAAACGTACAGTACAAAATAACGAGTATCTTGAGTCTCGTTTATTACGATATAGCACATCAATAGCCATAGTCTTTGGTGACGTAAATATTGCGGAAAATTTAAACGAGGGTGAAATAGTATTGCATGTCCACTGCATTCGATGTGAGCAAAATAAACGGAGACAAAAGCAACAAAGCGATTGAATACATGTAGATATAGGTGAAATGGTTGTACCACCGATATTAATTAAAAACTCGATCGCCAGGACACGCGTTCGAACGGACCAAGGGAACATAGCTGTACCTGCGATAGTTATAGTCCTACAGAAAAATGGAGAGGGGGGGAGGATAAAGAGAACAAAAACGAGTTTCATCAAATTGCGCATCAGGAGATAGGCGAGAGGTCGAAGCGTGTCGAGGGAGATATACGAACACAGCGAATAGGACCTGGTACACCACGCAGCATCGAGAAATAGCGCTTGGCAACGATATAATAGACGGGAAAGTAGAAGTTATAACTACGTTTACTATATATATCCATATACCTCTAACCGTTTCCACCAGTTTCCAGTTTTCACTGTTGTATGTCGGGAAACTCTCCCGACGAGGCGACTCGCGACATCAATTAGCGAATTTTTAATTGTCATGCCTGGTGGTGCATGGCGAATATCCACTCACTGCGAATTTCTGCCGGTTTTCCTGCTTGAGAGGCGAAAGGAAATTACTGGAATGAGTTATAAGGCGAAACGACCAATTTATAACTATATCCGTTGATTCTCTGAAATATCGACTTTCTTTCATTAGATGTCGCGAAAATTGTTATTATTTCCAATGATTTTTACATATTATTGCTGCTTGGATTATTTTATTATATAAAAACTGCAGCATGAATGATAAGTATATTTTTTTGTTATGTTATTGTTCATCTAAAAACGCTTTTAACCTTTTTTAGTTCATAATAAACTGAGTAAAAAAAAATGAGAGAAACCAAAAAATGAGTTCCTACAATCACTCATAAGAGTTGATATAGTGTCAACTACTCAATGGGTCACGTGACAACTAGTCCTGATTGGCTAAAATAACTACGCGTCGGAGATACGAATCGTTGGTTGTTATATGAACTCTCTAGTTAGAATAGTATTAAAATGAAAGTATGAAGAGCATTTCGTTTTGGACGATATCTAACTCCAACTCATGTTCGGATATTAAGTATGAGGCATTCCACGGGTTTTCACACAGCCACAAGCTCGACCGGCTGCTATTAAAAAAAAATGTGTACCATTGATCAGAGCGAGAGGAATCTGTGAATTTCTTTCAAATTTGATTCCAAGATTTTTTCGATTAATTTTCGAAAAATTAAAATAAAAATGAAAATAATAGGAAAAAAATCTAATGCCAAGTGGAAAAATCATATTGATACAAATAACCAGAGCAATATTTCCGTGATTCAACACAGCTTACGATAAAAATATGTCATTTAAGAAATATAAATTTATATTTTTTTTTTACTCTTTAAACCTGAATTTTTTTTTCAATTTTCAGCTTCACCAATTGCGTTACAAAAAATTTCGAAAATACTACTACATTGGATACCCTACATTTTGAGTGTAAGTCTATGGATAAATTATTCTTTCCGTCGTTTTTTCAAATTTACATTTCGATGATATATTTTTTATTTATATAATTCGGCTTTTCGGTACTTTACTCTAGTTCGGGCGTTATAACATTATATTTCGACAGTGGACAACGAAATCTGATGTTAAAAAAATAGAGCCTGAGGCCTCTGAAATTCTTCTAATGTCTATATTTGATTTTAATTTAATTAACCGATATAGAAAATAGTATATTCATGAAATTTATACGTATTAGGATGGCCCGGCGATATTTTTGAATTTCTGGTCCCACCCAAAAAAAAAGATGTTTTCGGTGAAAAAGCAATTGTCGCGGAAAATGGAGCTTGTAAAAAATTATTTAGAGGCCGCTCAAAAATTCTGAAAACTGTGAAAACGATTTTTTTTCTTTAATTTTCGTAATCTTTCACTCCTTATATTATCCTGTTATCTGATTCCTCATTCGTGGTTGAAATTTTAAAGAAAAAAATGTTATCAAGCAGTCGCTCAACGACAAATAACACTTCAAAATAGATTAATTTTGTTTTTCTTATTATTTTTTTCTCAGCTCTTAGCCCTGATCTTATCTCATTATCTAACGATTAGTTCAAAGTAAAAATATGAAAAAGTTAAAGCTGATCCAAGATACTGAATGTGCCGATGCGGATATCTTCAGAGTCATGAAAGAAAAAGATGCACTTCGTGAATAACTGCTTAGCGTTAATATTTTTATAACATTTCTACTAAGCGTTGGATAGCAAGAGGAAATTAGGGGTGAGGGCTGAGAAAAGGATAATATTAAAAACGAAAATGTATTTATTTCAAAACGTTTTTGGTACTTAAGCGATCTTTTGATCACATTTTTTTTCTTCATTATTTCAACCATGAATAAAGACTGAGACTACAGCATGATATGAGGGTCAAGAGATTACGAAAAATGGAGAAAAACAAATTGTTTTAAAAATTTTCAAAGTTCTCAAGCGACCTCTAAATAATGTTTTGCAATCGCCACTTTTCGCGCGAATCTTTTCACTGCGAGCGTTTCTCCTATTCGGTGAGACTAAAAATTTAAAAATATCGAATCTGAGCAATAACGGTGCTCAAAATGAATGCCGAATATGAATTGTAACTTAATGAAGTGTCATGAATAATATATTCAATTTTAACGTCACATGCATCAAAGTAAATATCAGGACATTTGATGAAAATTGCAACCGAAAATAAAGTTATTAATATGAATGATACTATTAATTATTACTAAGGAAAGGTATTTTGATAATTTCTATTAAATATGAAAGTTTAATAATTTTGAAATTGAAATCTATTTTCAGTAATATAGCATACGTGTATTTGTGCAATATGTAAACCTATTCAAATTATAAATATGATCTGAAATATTCAAGAAATTAATCAAATTAAATGAGAGAATCCACAGGAATTGCATACGAAAAGATAGTTTCTGATACAAAATTGGCCAGATTTAAAAGGTTATCAGGGAAGTGCGACAGTTTTCCAATCAGCTCTTTTCGGACCTGTATCACGCTTGACCTAGAATGTGCAGCAACTGAATTCCAAAGATTCCACGAGCGGCACGGACGGGACAAAGTTACGCGAGAAGTGCTGTAAGCAGCTGAGTGTGTATACGTCTGTGTAAGGTACTTGAGGGCTGAGAAAAACGGATCGATGGGAGCTCGTCTGCGACAGAGTGGCGACAGTCGACAGAAGATGCATTTTGATACGAGATCCTCATCGCGACATGATCTTCCTCTAAATACTTTTTGTTCTGTAGATTAGATTTTTCAAGAATAAAAGGTAAAGTTGCAGGTTTTACGAAAGACTACACTGTTAAAAACATGTAGGTAAAATTACTACAAAGTGTAAGAAGCTCGTTTACTGAAAAGGGTATAGAAAATTTACTACACGTGTATACCGTTAAATTAAGGTACTATTCTTCTAAATTCATTACGAAAGTCGTATTAATTATCTACAGTTTGTTTAATTCGTTACAGAAGGCGTATCAATTAATGCAAAGTATACTAGAAACGCTATGCCAGTCTTATTATTAATATCTATTAACTTCAATTTCGCAAAACCCTAAGTCTACTGTTAAATAAATTAAAGCTAACATTACTACACTTGTGCAGGAAGTTCATTTATAGAAACGACTATACAAAATTTACTACACGAGTGTAATGTACAATTAATGGACAATTCCATTCAACTCGTTCCAAAGGTCGTCTTAATTTGTACACAATCTCCTAAATTTCGTTAATAAAGTGATGTTTTTTATATAAGTTAACTTTAATTTTACCAGACGTACATATAATTTTTATTTTCTTTGGTACATTGAATTGAACTTGACACACGTGAAGATCTCAGTTTTTACCGCTAGTCTATAAAAGCAATTAAAAATGTTATCAATTGTTATCATCAAGGATCAAATGATTTTCCATTTATTGATTATGAATCCTTTAAGCCTCATTGGTATCGTCAAAGGATTTATCATTTTATAATTTCTTATCCGACCTTTTTTATCTCCACGCACGTATTTCACATTTATCTTTTTCGGCAGAACACTTGGAGATCCCCTGAACGTTGAGTAGTAGTGCTGGGGGATAACTTCAAGTGCTGGGCTTTTCAGCACCCTTGTTTACAACTCCTTACGAGATACCAGTCTCAGCCCTCAGGAATATGAACCGAGGGACGCATTTATAGCATAGGGGAGACCGGGGCTAGTTGACATAGGGGAAATTTGGAACGCTACCGTTAAAATTGGGACGTTCTATGTTTCTCTCAGGCATTCATAGGCTTGACACAGTGTTTAAAACCACAACCTATGTGAACAAACAGAATATTTCGATAACATCTAAAATAGACACACTCCGAAAACAATCAAAGCGTTGTTAACTAATCTTTTATAATCGTATTTGAAATATTTGTAAGCAACAATCAATTAATGGAATCTCTTTAAACGTTTCGAACTTGAAAGGTTGCACTCAGAGAAATCGTGATAGTACTATAAAGTAACAATGATTCATTTTCAGTTCATACAACCATTTCCATAGTTAGAGTAAACATGAAAATATGTATCGCAACTATTTGGCAGTTGTGGTAATAATGAAAAATTTGATTCTATGAACTAAAAACGAATAGGTGTCACTTTGTGGTTACTAATGCCAAAATTTTCTCTCAGTGTGTACTATTACGTATGAATATAGAATCGAAGACTAGCTTCATTAGAGCAATTCAAAATATGAAAAGATGGCCTGTATTGTGCAATTTTTGTATTTCCGTCATTCTATAAGAGTGTTGTAGAGAAATTTTAAATTCTACATTCATAGAGCCCACGAATGTGAGCAGCTCTAGAATAAATCGACGCGATGAGTCTAATGACTCATCAATATTAAACATACGAATTAGAGCTAACGACCCCTGAAAATCGTGACTAGGATTACTCTTAATCGGACCGTCATATGAAAAGTATCTAAGTTTAATATCATTTATCACGTGCATAGAAATAGTGATCCATTCGACGGCTCATCCCAAGTCCAGGCCTGGAAAATCTCTTTTGATGGAACAAAACATCTGATATAATTAGATGAGTACTTTTTGAAATAAATTGACACTGCACGTTTGATAATGATATTTTATTATAATTAATATTGTAAGATAAGAGGACGAAATTAGCGCAATTTAAGTTGATTAAGCAAGTCCTAAAGATTTGTGCCACGATTGAGGACATAAATATAATTTTGTGTGTATGTGTGTATTAAAAGTTTATGTTATATTGACTCATGGGAACTAGACATAAAAATATCACGTGTGATTCATCATCATAATAATAATAAATATGATTGTCATTCACATTCCTACCACTGGTCTGATTTTCTTATATATATTACTCCTTATATATCTCAGGCATTGTGTATCAATAGTCGCCAATATTAATATTAATTTTAACTCTACAAGAGTTTAAGAAGTGGAGAAAATATAAGAATCAGCAAGCAAAAAATTTTAGTTCATACATACATATACATATATACAATAGTGGTATAGTGACATATTTTTTTCTGATTCGCCTTTTAATTCCGTGAAACAATTCAATCGGACGAAAACCGCAAATATATCAAGAGTGATGCCGTCGAAACTGCTATTAAATTTCAGCTCGATTGATTGAACGGTCCTTTTATTATTGACATTTTTATTTTTGCAATTGTCTAGACATTATTTTTTTTATTAAATTCATACTGTCAATAATAATTTCCGTTATATTTATTGCGACATATCGTGGCCACGAACATAGGGATGTTAACAATGGTTGCAAAGTTACAATACCATTATTGGCTTCACAAACGTCGTAGTTCGATCGACCTACGATGTTCCCGGTGTGATAATTTAGAAAAGTTTCGTAAAAATTCGTAAAATCTGAAGCACTTTTTTATTTTTGTCGTTTAAATCCAAAACGAAACAACGTTAAATGTACCTGTAATAATGAAAAACTTTTTAGAAAAATTCGAGAAGACTTCAAACTTAAGATGCTGCATACTTTTTTTTTTACTTGCGTGCCGAACTCAAGCTCAACCAGTTGAACAGTTTTCGAGTTATAGGTCATGGAAATTTCGAAGCTCTGCATACATAAACACACATGTATATGAACATTTATGTCTAAGCCACATTTCTCGATGTCTGTAATTACAATTTCGAAATGATTCATTATTCCGAGAAATTTTTTCGACAAATTCAACGCCCTAAAATACACGCAAAATGTACTTGAAGCGCCAGGTCCATCTATTATTGCCCGATGAGCCACTATCAGAAAAGACTGAAAGTTTTTAGGTATAAACTCGTCAATTAAATTTAATGTACAATTGTGATATAAAATTAAGATCCTTTTGCAATTAAGTAGAAGCAAATTTCAAAACTGAACATACTTTGACAGTTAAATTGAAGAACATCATCAACATTACTAGGCCAAAAATAAATTTGACATCGCACTTTTATAGTAAATTTAGTATACCAGTTTACGCATGAATTTTAAATAGATTTTAACGGTAGAAACGATTCGTGGGGAGTGTGGGAATCTTGTCAATAGCCGCAGAAGAGAACATTCTGCGCGTTCTAATATCAAAATATCTGAGATAAAAATTCTCAAGAGTTATTCAAATTGGAAATGGCACAATACTCCCCCTGCCTTTTAAATATAATGATGTAGGGATTAATTAATGAGAAAGGGAATTACCATGCCAGGTTGCAATGTCTATTAGTTGCCCGGTGTGGTCCTGGCGGGGCCCCGATAAGGTACAGGTAGGGAAGCCTAACACGAATCTGACAATGCGAGCCTGCGGCTAACCCCGTCAGGCTCGAAATCTTGACGACTATAATATTGGGTATTATAAATAATAAAGGTAAATTGTCTTGCGTAATGATTGCTACAATGTTCTGGTCATCAGTATTCCATTTTATATTATATATCTACAAGAATGTATGCACATACACAAAAAAAAATGTTGGAATAACGATTAAGATCAACTAAGGGCTCGTCTATCCAAATGTAGACCGCCAGGATAAACTAGGCAGTCACCCAATCAAGTACTGATAGAGTCTGCGTAACGGTCACTTAGGGTGGACATACCATTTGTGACCACTGTACCATTAGTGGCCACACAAAAAATGTATAGATCAATTCATTATTACTTTTATTTATAAAAATTACTAAATGAGTTTATTCTACAATAGTCAAAGAAAACTTAACATTGCCTTATTGCTTAATAAATTATGTTCAAAGCCGTTTACACCCTTTGTGGCCAGCACTGTCATTTACATGCAATAAGTATGGTTACAAATGGATCAAATTGATGGCCGCATACGGTACTAAGATGGCAATAAACGGTACACGGAAAGAAGTAATTGGTTGCCGTACCCAATCGCGTAGTTATATACGCTCCAAGCAACAAAATTGGTTAGTAGAGCCAACTATTGGGTGTCACAACTAACCAACTGGATGTCGCAACCAACCGATGATTCGTCACAACGAACCTCTTTGACGTCATAAACAACCTATTGAGTATGATACCCAACAGTTGGTTCTCGCAACCAATTTTGTTGCTTGGAGCGTATTTAACCACGCGCTTCGGGATGGCAACCAATTATTTCTCTCCGTGTACTTCTACCCTATCTAAGTAGTCAGCCCGGTGATCATCCATCCTAAATCTGTCGAACTAATTCGCGGAGAGAATGGAACAAGCACCTGCATCGAATATATTAATACATGGTAATAATGATACAATGAATCCTGCCTGATATACTCGATTGACGTGAAAAATTACTGAATAACTTTTTATTTTCAGCACGTCAGACGCAATCATATAAATCTATAAAGTGCTGACTATATTACATTCATTTTTCGTATATTTTATTTCATAATAGTCATTCAAATTATATAATCATACGGTCCGAATGGCTGAGTGTGCTACTGCGCAGTGCAGCAGTACCGCCTGGAGGGTTCCAGGTTCGATTCACGTCAATGGCGAAAAATAAATATTCTATCAGCGATTGATATATACAATCATTAATAAGAGAGACGCAACATGTAAGTAAGCGTACAGGATTACTCGTTTGAATAAAGACAAATTAATATTTTTTGCTTAATTTTTTCATTATACCAATAGGCTCATAATAGGGCAACCTTTATGGGCCCTATCAGGGTGGAATAAGGGAGCGACAAAGGGTTGCCAGAATTATATCAGGCCCGCGTCAGGCTGGACAACAGAGCCCTATCGGGCTACCTCTTCAGTACCTTATAAGGCTACTATCACTAATCAGGATCTGATATGATAAATGCGGCAGCGCCTTATAACGACTTGACGTCAGCTCGACGACAAATTCTGCTCGGGGTCGAGTCCAAATTTATACAGCACTTTTCTATATTATTTTATAGCTTTCTACAGAACCGATTTTTAATGAATTTGAATTTGTCCAAAGCATACATCTTGTACATTACGATATGCATTGTCGACGTTTTAATAGATGTTTTGATAGTGAAAAAAAATTCAAAATCCGTTTTGTGAAAACTTAAATAATAATGTTATGATAGTATATTATGATATTTTTGGAATCGATTGGACGAGTGGTTACAGAGGAAGCTTGGTCACCCTTTTGATTGTTGCGTGCGGCAGGCTACACTTTAGCACTCTATAGACATCGCTATTTTTATGATACTCATTTGGGTTTTCATTTATTAATTGTATTTCAACCCCGTTGTATTGTAAGGGGAGAGAGAGAGAGAGTTTAAAAATAAATAAATAAATCGATTTTCTTTTCCTGTAAAAACATTCATTGTCATGTAATCTATGTCCCGGTAAAGTTATTAGCCTGTATTCGCAAAAATGGCCAAGTCCTACGGTACCACTCGTATTTCATTTTCCCAAAAGGTGTAATAAAATGATTAAAATATTATATTTGAATAAAAATATTATTAAATTTATTCATTGTTTTTATGTGCGGATATTATGGCAGATTTTTTCATTATACAGAATTATTAAAAGCGTTGAAAAAAAATCGAATAATTATTTCTCTCTCATCGGCAGTTCTGTTTATTTCAGAATAATGTTTCAGTTTGCAAAGTATTATACATGGAGCCGACAAAATGATCGATTTCTGCACTATGCCCGCTCTGTTATAATTTGTCCTATATAATAAACAATGAATTACGTATTGGTAAATACATTTTTATGTGTTTACAATTTTTCAGAAGGAGAATTGTCCGCCATTATTATAGGGCACAGAGTTGCCGACGTTCATGGAGAATGTATATGCCGGTGCAGTCGTTAATAGTCCGCAATTCCCTATATGCCAACCGACAGTTTATGGTGGACGCGCACGGAGAGAAAAACTTTTATTGCCTCAACGTGCCCCATGCTACTGCAAAAAATTATGCTTTTTAAAATAGTGACACCATAAGTTTTCGTTGTCGTGGCAAACATAGTTCGCTAACGTTTATTTGCTATGCAAGCAAATCAATATAAGTAATATTAGCAAATCATTTGTTACAAAGAATGCTTTGTTCGCTAGCATAGCACAACCTTTGCAATCCGGACTTTACTGTATTTCGCATAAGTTAAAGCAAGACAATTGATAAATATATTTATTTAACACGTGTATATAGAGTGCGTGTTCATGTGCCTTGAAAATATGTGTAAAATAGAGAATTATAGCAAGACATAAAATAATGTATGTAGCGAATGCGCACGTAAGCCCGAGCGTATTTTACACACTGATAGTATTTTACACACATTTTCATTCATTCGGTTTTATTCTACACACGCTATCTATAAGTCCGTTGTCAGCGCCTGACAACGGACGCGTCGTGCAGTAGTCGTATCAACGTGAATCTGCCGAGTGCGCGTCAAATACGACGACATGAAAAAATCGAAATAACCTCAAAATGTCGGATCACGAGAATACGCTAGTGAAAGATTTATTGCCAAGTAAGTCGGCAGTGATATATAAACAGTGCCACGAACAATTCATCGAATCGCAGAAAAAATATCACACAATGTGGATTTTAGGTTAAAATTGAGGTTAAAATAATGAATTATTTTCCTTATGGTAAAACGCAAGAGCCTCGCCCCTCGACCCCACTGGGGCTTCAGCCCTCAACCCCATTGTGGTGTCTTATCGTTTTTTGTTTCATTTGCACATTTTAGATACACTTGATACAAAAAAATAGTATGCAATTCTTCTGAGATACAGCGAGCATTATACGCTGCGAGGTGAAGTTGTCGCACATGAGCCCTACTCGCCTTTGGCTCGTTCTGCTGTGATACTCGTGCGGCTCATGCAACAACTTCACGCCGCAGCGTATAATGTTTGCGTTACCTCACTCGTGTCGCAATATGCTATTGTAGAATTGAAAATAAAAACAAAAAATTTTTTTTTTCGATCTCGAGGATTATTTATTGAGACATTTTCAGTAGTAGCAGATGGGGAGAAATGGTTTCTGTCGAAGAAATTTTTTTTCTGCCTATACCGAGGTTCGAACCTACGACCGGCCTACCTAACATTTTCACAACGCTACACTGAGAGAAAAGCATATCGTTTATTTAACGATTTCATATGGTAAAACGAATATAGGAAGGCTTGCAATATTTTATAGTTGAAGCGATGATAATATGGTTCAATAAACGATATTTGCGAGGTTATTAGAAACAAACGTTGAAATCGTATATGTGCAACAAAACGGCATATTTGCACCTATTAGAATAGTTTTTAAAACCATTATCATTTTAATAATTGCTACTATAATTATATTTGCTATAACCATAAAATATAGACGTTTCTCCTCGGAATTATATTAGTGGTTGATCCAACTATTTTCTTATATTTGCTATAACCATAAAATATAGACGTTTCTCCTGGGAATTATAGTTTATAGTTAGATTATCGTCAATCCAACTGTATTATTTTCAGAATTACCAGATTTTTCTCTCAGTGTACCGCTGATGACACTGGTGCGGAGTACTTGCTGCTTTGGAATATCCAACTAGCACAATAGCAAATAAACCAGAGGATAGCGAGTGATAGAGAAAGACGGGAGTCCGAAAGTATAACTTTTACATCATTTCTGGAGTGACAACTCCTAAGCGGATCGTGCGTTAGAAATGGAGAGAGAAAGAAAGGGAGTGAAGGAGAAAAAGAGGGCGTACTATTGTGGTTCCGAACGCGCCGTTTGTTTACGTCGCCTAAACGCTTTTTTTCTGCCGAACAAATTCTTGCCAAAAAATGTAACCCAAAAATATTACGAGACGAGAATTCTGACAAGTATTAGAAGAAAATTTGCCGACCTTTGGAGGAATTTTCTTGGTTAAGAATAGGCGCCCTATATCTTTCTTGGAAATAGTTTTTTGTACATCAGCAATCTATTCAAAATCTTACGGTTTTCGTCGCCATAGCATACATGTTTTCGCTACCGGTACACAGGTTTTGCTTCAATAGCACTTTGTATTGCTACACCGATTAAAAGAATTGGCAATACCAACCGAATCTGCAGTTACGGGTGGCGGAACAAATATTTGGTTGATTGAAAGAAATCTTTGGTCGATTGAAACGAATATTTCTTTCGCTACGTTTTCAAAAGAAATATTTGGTTGGTTGGAAGGAATATTTTTTCCAATTAACCAAATATTTGTATCACCATCCGTAACCGCAGATTCGGTTAGTATTAGCAATTCTATTTATCGGTGTACAGCAGTAGGTATAAAAGTAGCAAATGAAGTCTTGCAACAACGACCCACGAAATTCTCTTCGTTTACCGTGTAATTATATACTGCCGCAAAAAGTATCTTGTGCGACGCTTGAGTTGCATAACTTTGAAGTGACGTTTTTATTTTTCGTTCATATTTTGTTAGTGAAAATGCATGCGCTTAGTTACGTTGGCCGTCTACGCTTTCTTTCAATTAATGGTGTTTGAAACAGCAGAAACAATCATCAAAAATGATCTGATATGCATTATTAATTATGTAGTAGTAATTCAATATTTGTGCAACATATTTATGGGTGTGTTAACACTAGGGAAATTGTCAGTGATATCGTTAAGAAAAGTAATCATCCCAGTGTTGACCTCAGGTTTGAAAACGAATTATGCATCCATTTATTCATTTATTTTGAAAAAATGTATTGCTTAAATGATTACTGATATTTTGTACTCCGACGGGCGAATAATATTTTTATTTGGTTCATTAAAGGTACTGAGGGGCGATAAAGCTGAGAGCAGCGTAATTCATTTTTTTTTTTTAGTGATAAGCTTTCGATGCCATTTCCGGAAACTTGCTTCCAAACCATAATTATTACTAAAGAAAATTCGGTTACACCCAAAAATATCTTTTGCCAAAATATCCGTAACGAAAATATTCCAGGAAATGATCCTAACGAAAAATATTCGCTAGTGAAAATGTCCTGCTGAAAAAATATCCTGTGCTGAAAATATCCATCGACAAAAATGTCCTGACGCAAAAATATCCGCGGGTAAAAATGTCCTGATTCTAAAATGTCACTCGATATAAAATATAAAGACATAAATAGATATAGTATATAATATTTTAAAATAATAGAATTAAAATAATCACACAAATAAACATTATGGGGCCGAGGCGCAGACGCGTGGAGGGGTTGAAGGGGATGCGGGGGCCGAAGCCCTCGCTAGGGGGTTGGAGGATGGGGGGCGAATCCGCTCCCGATACAAAATTATAAATAACTAGAAACGAATTATCGAAATTATAATATTGACTGTATTAATTGTAAATAAAATGACACAAAAATGTAACCGATGATGAACCTATTGGAATCGTGGATCTGTTAGAATTATGTCAAATGATTTGTTGAAATTCCTCGATTTAATTATTTCGGAGCCGAGTTTAACCGAAGTCGTTCTGAATCAGCTTATTGCTGGTCGATGAGCCGGCAATAAGCGAAGAAAGTGCAGAGATTGCGATAGTCGCATTCGACGTGTTGTTGAGAGTTAGAAGAGTCGTTCTGTGCTCGATTATCTGAGCAGAATCGCCCACAGCATGCAATTGTAATGCATTACTCGTGCTAGACATTAATTAATTAGTCATTAGCTGCAATGCATTAGTGTATTTTTGTTTTTTAGTTGGGATGTATATTGTTAGATTTGTATATTATCGTGTATTTTTTGCGAATATCATTTTTCCTGGTAGAACTGTAATAATTATTGAATGTAACTTAGTTTTAATTGCGTTGTTATCTGTAAATGTTATTGTTATTGGAATAACTCCAATATTTTGCGAGCATGAATTAAAAAGCACATATTCTGCGAATGTTTTCAGTCTTTTCTTGTACACTTCATCGGGGATATATTTTGTCGAGGATATTTTTAAAGGTGGATATTATTGGAACAGCATATTTTTGGTAGGATATTTTTGTCCAGGACATAGTTATAAGGATCAAATTGGGTGCAGCACAAAATTGATGCCTTTTTCTGGATCAGTGATTAACTTTACGTTCCGAATAAAAAAAGAAATAGTTTGCTCCGCTTAGCCGGTGAATTTTTTTATGAAGGAGAAAATGGGACATCAATTAGCTCAATCTGCCTGGCAATTTGGTCTGAATCACGGGCAGCGTGGAAAACCTTGGATCCTTGCTTAAGTTGATATTGAAACGCATATGCAAGTTAGACAACAGTAAAAAGTCCTTTCATGGAGTAAAAACAATACAGTTTGCCAGTCATTTTTATAGGAAATACAATTTGGATATCGTATTTACCAACGTAATTTTTTTGGACCTGACTCCCTCCCCTTAAGGTAGTCCCTGCGCATTAACCTTTCTGAACTTTAAGATAACATTTTTTTTTTATATAATAGTTAAATCCCTTCGAAATGCGATTGTAAAGTTTCGAGCTGGGTTATCGACTAAATTACCGAGAAAATAAACATTTGAAATAGAATTTTTATGCCCAGGTTCTTATGGGAAACCAACCGATTCCGTGCTTCGGAACGAAAATTAACATGTATAAACTGAACTTTTATACAATATCAAATGTGCTATAGATCCTTTAGAGTGTCACGATTCCGTATAAAATATGAAAAAGGAACGTTATCGAAGTATTTGGGTGTAATTCCAACGTCAAACACATCATCGCCACTCAGAAGTTACGGATAATCGGATGTAGCGGACGATGATAGAACATAACCTCTAGTGTCAACCGGCGCCGTTTTAACTTTGATTTTTCGTGGCGGCCCGATTTTTCGTGGCGGTCGTAGTCGTGGCGCAAACAAGAGATTTTTTATATACGTTTTTTATGTTTTGTGTCACTAATTTACCTTTAACACGACCAAATTTAGCTCTGACCGCGTGGGGATGCAATACCACTACGCGTTCAAGCGAAACTCTGATGAGATATTTTAGTTAATACAATTTGTCTTTTAAGTTTACGAAGCATCTACAAATACGTTTTTATTCTCACTGTGATTAATTGACTGTGTAGATATATAAAAATGTTGCCATTTACAGAATTTTCGGAACAGTGCGTCAATTGACTAGTACACTGAGAGAAAAGAATATCGTTTATTTAACAATTTCACACGGTAAAAGGAATATAGGACGGCTTACAATGTTTTATGGTTGAAGCGATGATAATATGGTTCAATAAACGATACTTGTAAGGTTATTGGAAACAAACGTTGAAATCGTATGTGCAACAAAACGGCATAATTGAAACTATTAGGATAGCCTTTGGAACTATTATCATTTTAATAATTGCTACTATAATTATATTTGCTATAACCATAAAATATAGACGTTCCTCCTGGGAATTATATTAGTGGTTGATCCAACTATTTTCTTGTATTTGCTATAACCATAAAATATAGACGTTCCTCCAGGGAATTATAGTTTATAGTTAGATTATCGTCAGTCCGACTATATTATTTTTTAAATGACCATATTTTTCTCTCAGTGTATAGGTCGCAAGGACTACCTTAAAGCTAGGGAATTTATTATGCCATTCTTAAGTTGGATACCCCCTCCACCTCCGCTTTGCAATTTGAGGAAGCAAAAAATGTCAAACATAAGTGCCCCATCGAGCCCCAGTCTCCTCTACAGCGGCAGGTTCCTTCAACGGTGGCGGGATGAGAACGAGGACGAAGAGAGGGGTTCCTTCGAGAGTGTGGATATCGGGTCGCAGAGAGGCCACGACGAACCGCTAGCGGGGTCTGCGAATGTAGCTCACATTCCGCCTCGCCTTCCGTTACGTCATTCAGCAACGAGAGAAGCACTAAAATTCCTTCGATGCTCCACGTTCGCCAAAGTACGTCGCAAGCTCAAGTCTTGGAATACCGTTGGGGACCTTCTGGCGTCGACGTGAACTGACGATTCATATCTGAAAATCGTTCGTATCAACTCGTGAATGGGTCTCCCATGCGTGGGCCCCAAGCTTCGTCTAAATTCTGTAGAAGATTGTAATAGTAAACTAGTACTTATTCCTCTGCTCGATTCTGACACCGTTTGAAAAATATAAATTTCATATTTCATTCATTGATCTCTCTTGGGAAATTCGTGATGCAAAGAATTATAGAAATTGAACTGGAAGTTAGGTCGAGTCGACCTCCAGATGAAAAAATTTGGCATCGGTAATTATGAAGTGACAGCGATTTATTTGAAGTACATGCGATTATTGCTTCCACAGAGGGAAAGGTTCGATTTATTTGAGTTTTGTATTTTGTCCCATGTCAATACGTATTGACTGCAAATCGGATGAAACGCTTTCATCGGGGCAATTTTCATCGAAATTCGGTATGTCCTTTATATGTTGACAAAGTTATTATGTTTACATACAGAACGATAAAAACACGCTCAAACGTACGAATTTCTATCTACTGATCTATAAATTACCCCACCCACCGGCCAAGGTTAATTTATATTGCACTTTGATATAATCGTCAAATCACTTTGAAAGTTGACATTTTTTTCAAGACTTACTTCTTTCAATCTGTCTTTTCATAGATAAATCTTTGTTAAAAAAATTAAAACAAAAACAGAAATTTTTCACAAAATTTGTTTACAGATTATTTCTTTCATCACTTATTATCCATTGTATTTTGTTTGTGGTATTCTTAAAATCATCAATTTTTCTAATGTATTTTTTCACATCGAACTCATTTCAATAAAATCTTTATACAATTTCTCACTAATATATTAAACCATCGTAAGAAAAGCATAGAATGATTTCTGCAATGAATGAACATGAATAAGCAGAACGTAATGAATATTTGGAATTTTTTTCGGACCTGAGATGAGTACCAGTCACTGTATCGTAGCAGTTCTACTACGACGCGATTTTTCAGAGTGCAAAAAAAAAAAGAAGTAAGACAAGAAATCGAAAATGTTCAAACTGGATTAATTTACTACGTTTTCCGACCGAATGCAATTTAATCAATCGACTCAATTTAATCTTGTTCTTATTCACCGTGCAAAGTTTCCTCGCGTCACTGATCAACCAAGAGACTGTGACGAGAATTGGATCGAGGAAGCCGAGAGAGAGAGAGACAGAAGCATGGGAAATAGAAAGAGAGAGAGCGAGAAAGTGCCACGAGCGTGAGAACTCTCCGGAACGAATGTATAGGTACGTACGTATAGCAGACTTTGTGCCCGCTCGAACCAGAGAGGACCAAGTACCTAGCCTAACACTCCATCGAGTGCGAGGGAATTGCGAGCGTAGGTACGCCCCATCAAACTTTTTACTAGCAGTCTCGTACAAGTCGGAAACTCGAATTCCATCGAGAACGATTGTGTGTACCAGCTAGCAGCTAGATTTCGTTCGACGAACGATTAAGGCTTGGTCGATGAGCGGATGAGCTCTAAGGGATACGCTGCACGTCCCACGTCTCGGCGGGGATTCCCACACTCGTTTCAACTCTCTATGTGGGTAAGAGGTTCAATTGCTGAATCGATCTTTTCAAAAACTATTGGTTACATAGTGATCTGTGGAACTAGAGGCAATCGTAAACTGATATTTTTTATTTGGTATTGTGACAATGAGTAGAAAACGTGATTAAATATATTAAATATCAAACGTTTAATTGATACAGATAAATTTTTTTTTTAACTAACGGAAATTCAGAATGTACTTGAAACAATGATATGAATCAATTTTCAAGAAGAATGAATAAAAATATTAATTTATTCATAGCGTATTTTATTAGCTTGCTGAAATTTCTTACTTGAATACATCAACGATTCGTAGGTATGACCGTGATAAACATGGGATGTCAAAAAGTCCTTGTTTGTTTATAATAAATAAGAGAATTTTATGTTTCTGGCGCTCGGTTCAGTGGAAGATCGAATAACACTTATAATTGGCCGAGCACGAGCCATATAGGTTAGTTGCTGAAAAAGGGATAAAACCAAGGATTGAACACAGGGTGGTATTTAGGTGTTATTAAATGAAAATAACTGTTCGAAAATATGATAGGTCCAATTTTAGCAAAGTCTGTGAAGTAGAAACTTGTACACTGCTTGCTCATTGTTTTCATTTTTCTACAAAGTAACATCTGCAACGAAATTTGTTGAACTATTTCGCTTACTCACAGAGATAGAGCTTCAATTTTCAAAACCAACACACACCTTTTTCTTAACCACTTTTCGCGAGGATTCGGACTATAAGAACATAGCTTCCTCTAGGATCCTTATTGAACTTATCGTTCAAAAAAGGAAAATTTATTACGAACGAAATGTAAATGGGAACCCGGGACGGGATTGGTAATTCTCGAATCCTCTTGCTCGGCAAGCTGCCCGGGACCAACTAAATGGAGGTTCTGTAGACTCTAGCTTAGTATCCGCGAAGAAACCAGCAGCGCACCAATAGCTTGAGAGTAGCGGCTCGGTGACTCAGCCGCTTTTCTGTGATTGGCACGTTGCTCGGTAGATCCGAGATTTTGGAGGTTAAAAGAATATAATATGAAAAGAGTCTTATAAAATACGGATAATTATACAATGACATATATAACGGGTGGGAATTCGCAAGAAGTCTTGACGGTGAAGGTCAAAACCGGTAAGTTGGCGAGAAAATATAAATGCACGCGTATAACAAAAAGATGAACAATTAACATACAAAACAAATCAAGATGATGGGAAGTTTGATATTTCGAAACTTTGAATAGTTTTATAGTATATGACGAAAAATCAAATATTAACTTCACGCCAGTTATTAGTGGCGTGAAGATTTTATCGTGAATGTACTCAAATATAATGACGAACTGTACAAATAGAAATTTGAGGGATTTCATACATCATTTGCAATGTACGTTTCTCGCTGTAATTTATTACGATCGCGTTTTTGAATACGAATTCAAGCTATGACCCGCCGAAGCCACACACCGACCGCTAAACATGGATTATATTACAAATTACTAAATTAGGACACAATCCACACTCCACAAAATTTTCCATGATGGATGGTTTCAGAAATCTTGTCAGTCACCAAAAAAACACAAAATTTTTTGCTATATACAAAATCACTCGTTGTTCATAGGTTATTTGCAAGTAAATCCATCTGTATTTATCAGACCGAAGCAGAATAACTTCTATATGCTTCTAGAACTATGCGATCCAAGAGTACACGAAAACATTTTATTTCATTTTTTTTTTCATTTTTTAGGTAAGGTATCAGAAGGAGTGGAGATTTTTCATTTTATTTCAATACCAAAACCAGAATTTGAATGCTTAAGACACACATCAATTTTCATTGCGGACAATAGTTTTAAAAAAAAGTCATTGCACTTCCGCGCATGCAGACGCCACGCAGCAGACATACAGGAGTAAGTAAATGTGCTTTTTGAAATCTGAGGATACTCGAAACATGTATTTCCATAAAAATCTAGGCGGCAATTATTTTGGATTGCAATACTTTCTCTTTCCAGATACTTAGTATGTGATGAGAAATTAAAAATATCAACAGAAGCTCAACTGCTTCTTGTTGTGAACACTATTTTTGTATGTAGTATTTACAAAAAACAATTAATTTATGTAATTGTGTCGGTCGATACTATAAGATTTTCAATGGAAGTATTTGGACATATAATATAAAAATATACTTGTTGAACATGGTTTTAAAAGAAAAAGCCTCAATAATAAAATAATGTCGAAACCTTCACGTTGAAGCGTGACTCGTAGACACGGTAAATCATAACGATTACGATCCTTGGAAGACAGTTTTGCTAGATCGTGATCACGAAACGAGCCGTCGTGACTACGATAGACGAGTGTCACAGAAAATACAAATGGTCGAGTGTCAATTACGATCACGACTCTTGGCGTTGAATCGATAGGAGGAAAAAAGTATGCGGACTTACAACAATATTTATGGACTTTTAAGATGGTATGTAAGGTTGCTTGACCTGCTTGCAAAATGGTAATCCCGAAGAACGTAAAAGAGTTCATAGCAGCTTTATGAACATGAATAAATACAGTAAAGCGACTGACAGCAGTGGACGCGTGGTCGGTGTGTGGCTTCGGCGGTCTCCATAACTGAAGCAGCATTGTTTACGGCCATGACTTGAATGGGTGACTGCTTAGCCATGCACTGGTTTGCGTGTCAACTGATGAGCGGGAGGCAGTTTTTCTGATTTTCTTAAGTATTCTCATACAATAGAAACTCAGTAAAAAATAAAGGCGCCTGTATCAGCCATTATCTTCATAAGAGAGTAATGTTAATCGACGTTGGCTTCCTCATAAAGGAAGCTTCTTAATAAGAGACGAATAAATGAAGAAGCAATGTGTAAGGTTCTGCTTTGCATCCTTGTTTTCAATGAATAGATGAATTTAGCTAAGTTCTATTTTGGTGACATACTAAATTTGGACTTGATACCGCAAGTCTTCCAAAAATCAATGCGAGTTAGTCCATAAAATCAAATTTATTTACTTCTCGTCAATAAATCATTTTTCTATACTAACCAAATATGACTTTGTTTGCATATTAAGTTAGATAATCTATAGTTTTATAAAATCAAGTTGTTAACCTTTCGTTACTAGATGATGTGTATC
This sequence comes from Tromatobia lineatoria, assembly GCA_949699805.1. NCBI lineage: Eukaryota > Metazoa > Arthropoda > Insecta > Hymenoptera > Ichneumonidae > Tromatobia > Tromatobia lineatoria. The sequence continues at coordinate 13,224,648 of OX453042.1, read as the reverse complement.
TGTCATAGCTGCATATTTTGTTCACAGTGAATTTCTGATTGACATGTTACGCATATGGCTCAAAAATGACTCGAATCCAACTAGCGTTCGTTATTAACTCTGTCCCTGCACAAAATACACCTCACAAGGTGACACGTCACAATAAAGAACCTAAGGTTTTCGAATCGCCAGGTTAAGTTTTTGATAAAGCCTTTCCAAGGCTGTATTACGTCATCAGATGGTAATACGCGTAACAATAGGTCCGTAGCCCAACGGTGTCTTTATGGACGCAGCAATCTTCCTTCGAGTATCAGATTCAAGATCGATATGAGAAGCGAGCAGAACACAGTGCGTATGAGAATACTTATCAAAATGTTGGTCAAAGGTCTCGCTTCCGTGGACTTCCGTTACGGCGAACAGATGATCTCATCAGAGAGCAAGTGACGAACCTTGAAGGATACGACGCGAAGCAGGCGAAGAATCAGAGCTTTCTGTAATCGATAAGATGTCTTCGGGCTTTACACGAAGGAGAAGGATCACGATTTATGAGTGAACACAGATTTTAATTCACTTTGTTTTATCGGATACAAATAACAGACTTGCTATATTACACTTTTGTACACTGTCGTAGCGTTATTATAAATTAGAGTCTATTATTCCGCTATTGATGTTTTATGATTAGCACAGTAACTAATTATGGCAAAGCAGGCTTCTGCACTCGATCACATCAAAGCGACTTCTGACGATCATTGTCAGCTTAGCGACGCATCCCACTGCAAGGTGCAGGGGGTCTTATCGCGAGTCGATGAGGCGGTCGAAGACGACACCAGCCGCGATGCAACACATCGTATGCATATCCTATGAAACTGATATACCCTTATAAATGTGACCGTGGTAGTAGAACGCAATACTACGGGCAAATAATTTTATGATTATACGAAAGCAAAGTTCTTTTGTTTAAACGGTAGGCTTAACAGACATCTGACCGTGATACCGATCATTTTGATCAATTATTTGAGAGGCAGTGATACACCGCCAGTACTTTCGTCGTCCAATGCTAATTAGCCTATAGGTTATATATAGGACTATAGGTCTTTCTCGGATATAGCTCTGTCTCTCTCGCACTATTTTTTTTTAAATACTTTAAAAAATGGCTATATCGAATGAGGAGCCAGAAGCTTAGCCCAATTCTACGATACTTCCGCGTATCGCCTCAAAATTCAGACCCTATCTATAGTACTGTGCGGGAGAAAACAGCTTTTGAAATTTCTGCGGATAGGGGTGGGGGGGGGGGGGGGGGGGGATATCACTGCCTGTTAAGAATCGATAAAATAAAAAATTTTAAATCTAATGCCACTTAATTATATATTCATCATGGCTGAATATTATTCTGTTCATATATTCAATTTTAGCTCGTTATGTCAAAAGTTGATGACATAATGTCAATTTTTCAAAAAATTTAAAATTCCATAAAATCGGAACCCTTCTAGCGATTCGGCTAAAATTCAATAACAAGCAACGTCAAGTCCACATGTTCTTATAAAAAATGATTTAGCATAATAAACCTATTTTTACAAAAGTTACAGCGACTACTCGCTTTTTTCAAAAAATAAAAAAGCGAAATCTAAATTTTTGCATCCATTCAGTAAACGATTGCAGTAATTGAAGAGGGGCTGTTACTTCGGTTTCGTACCAAATTTGAGCTAGCTACCTAAATTGGTTCTCAAGGTATTTGCATTTGAATTTCAGAAGTTGTGCACACACATATACAAACACGGACATTCTTTCTAGATCACTTTTTTGGACGTTTCAGAGTATTCTGAGTGTACTGCCATTTAAATCTCGATTTTTTTTCATGAACCCAAAGCTTCATTTATGAAGCATTCTCTGTCAATTCAGTCACTTTTTTCCGACCATCTTAGGTCTGTTCCATAATTGGATATTTCGAAGTACTAATAAAAAGCACACTATGTGAATTTTTTTAGATGTATTAGAACATTTTTTCAGAAAATGCCGTTTTTCATTTAAAAGCTATTATTTCGGAAACTTGAAGTTACTGAAAAAAATGTCTTTACATGAAAGTTGTCGTTTTTTGTTAGCTTTCGAGCGAAATATATGAAATGATTTTTACGATCCAACGAGTATGGTTTTTTACCGAAAAACGGAGGAATTATTTTTTTATTCGAAAACGGATATTTTTTCCGGGCTGAAAAAATGACAGAGTATGCTTTTATAATTGCTGATATCTCGAAAAAATCACCAGAGTGGCACCGTCAGATTTTCCTGCATGAAAAATAATTTGTGAGAATAGCTCATACAATATTTGGATATAGTTCCACATGAATCATTTTTTATTTATACAGGAACCTCGACCCGTAATACTCAAATGATTTCTTTGCGATATCGACAATCACGCGAGAATACTCTGTAATTTTTTTTAGTAAAAAAACCTGACCGTTTTTTAACTTTTTACTTTTCACACAAATTATTTTATTTATGCCAGAAAATCTGGCGGTGCCACTCTGATGATTTTTTTTAGATATCAGCACTTATGCAAGAATACTCTGTAATTTTTTCAGCCCAAAAAAAATATCAGTCTTCGAATTTAAAAAATAATTCGTCCGTTTTTCGGTAAAAAATGATACTCACTGGATCGTTCAAATAATCCCATATATTTCGCTCGAAAGCCAACAAAAAACTACAATCTTTATGTAACGACATTTTTTTATAGTGACTTTAAGTTTTCGGAATATTTGCACTCAAATAAAAAACGGTGTTTTGTGAAATAATTTTGAAAAAATCTGAACAAATTCACATAGTATGCTTTTTGTACGTGCTTCGAAATAGCCAATTATGGAGAAGATCAGAAGGAGTTGAAAAAAAAGTGGCTGAATTGACAAAGAATGCTTCTTCTGAGGGAGCAAAATGGCAACAATGTGCAAGTTTCGACTTTTAAGAAAAAATGTCTTTATTACAAAATCCAGAAGTTTTGATCGAATCAGACTTTTAGAACAAAACGTAAATGGATAATTCTCACAGTTTTGTTAAACCCACAGCATCGTCTGACATAATATCTTCGATTCAAAAGGTCGGCAGTAAAAAATGGTCAGTCGCAGCTCTGGTAAAATTAAGCATCGGTACGATTATTCATCGAGTCGCCGCAGGGTTTGTCTAATTTTTTAACGAATGTTCAAACTTTAACGTCGGTTATTCTCTTCATTTTCTAGCCTAGCGTCGGTGAAAGGAGAGGCTCCACGCTACTCAAGAAAAAGTTAGTTCCGCGAGGGAGAGAAAAGAGTTTTCGCTCGCTACACGAAGCTTGGGCTTTAGTGAGGTGTGCGCTGCTTCTATATAACACGAGGAGCTACACGAGAAGTAAAGCTTGGGTACACGAGGTTATTCTTTCAGCGACTGCAGAAGCAGCAGCGCTGAGGAAGACGCGGGAAGTAGCCGGATGTCCTTGTTCAATTTCCGAGCAAGGAAGTGCCCCCTCGTCGGTAACTTGTTGAGAGGGGGGGAAGACAGTTAGTGGGAAGAAGAGAGCCACTGAATAAAGTGCCAAGCGCTGCCTCGGTACACTGGTAGCAACTTTGCAAACGCAAGGAAAAGTCTCATAATTTACCCTCTCGATCGATCGTCGACTACGGCGCAAAGCCGAGTAAGAAAGTAGAAAGAGGATGGATGGAGCGAAGAGATCAACCATCAATTAAAGCTGAACTCAATGCTCCGTCGCATTCTCGAGCAAACTGGCTACTGTTTTTCGACCCTGATTTGTCTCATAATTCAACACAATTTGCGTACCACTTGAAACTCTGTATTATTTTTTTTTTTTTTAGGTAATTAAGCTCTATCATATAAAAAGGGTTTTTTTTTTATTGAATATATTTTGAAAAACGCCTCCCATAGAAAAAAAATTGGAAAGAAAAAACTTTATTTGGATCTCTTTATAAAAAAAACAAACAATATTACGATCAGAAATATCAAATCAGTGCTGAAATTATGATTATTGTATTATGTAGGAGGAGGGTTGTCGAGAGTTGAAAGTCAGCGAATAAAATTTCTAAGTATAAAAAAAGCATTAAAAAATGTCGTTGAATAATGAACTAATGAACACTTAACTCTAACCATTTATTACTTTATTATTAATTACTAATTGGTTAAGGCAGATTTTTAATAATTTCTTAAAAATGACATTATTTTTATTGGGCTTTGGCTGAAGAATTATTAACGATTGTTATCAAGCTTCGTCGATACAGCCTGTGATATTTTTGATGAAAGTTTCGGCAAACTATAACTCGGAATCTGAGTCAACCGTTGCGGAAAATGCCGAAATTATCGATTTTCCGATACGGAAAAAAGACACAGAGTTACAAGGGACAAAAATACAAAGATTTTAAATGCTTTATATTTTTCCGTATAGGAGCATCAATAACAACGGAATCTTCAGCATCGGTGGACTCAGAGCCCGAGTTACGATTTGCCAAAACGTCCATCAAAAATATCACAGGTTGTATCGTCGAAGCTTAATATCAATCCTTTAAAATAAGCTTCATAACTATAAGCATTCATTTTATTTTATTTTATTATAAGTGTTAAGCAACTTTAATTCAACCTTAAAGTTATTCAAACAAAAATGTAAAACAGAGAAGTTATTTTTCAAATTTTATATAAAACTCCATGAAAAGGAAAAATTGGAAAATTATTTTCCGGGCATTTACAAATTACGTTTTGAAAAAACGTGACAATTATATTAACCCTTCGTGGTCACCTGGGGTCGAAATAACCCTGCGCGCGACTTAAAGCTATAATTACTATAAGTATTCGGCGGCCTGTGCGGCTGATCTATCGTCTAATAGTGCTTTGTTCGCTTCTCTGTGAATACAGATACTTGGCGTCGCGACGCTACCGCGTCTCTTGATAACAGTTGTCTCGTGGTAGTGTAATATTTCCATTATGGTAAATTCAATTTATTTCGAAATGAATTCACGAATATCTTGAACACAGTAACGAACTCAACGGAGATAGTTCCAGACATGAATAAGGCGATCAATGCGATGAAAAGGAGGAAAAGGAAGGTAAATAAATCTTTACCAAATTTTGTGAACATAATTTCCAATTGGAAAATGGTTATGTGTTTTTTAGTGGGTTTCTTGCATTTTATAACACTGTTTGAATAATGTAAAACGAATTACCATACCCATTCAATTATTAGCCATAATTATACATACGATATTCACTCAATTTATCATACCCGCACAAACATTCAAACATATGTTACATTCATAGAACTTTCGTCCATATTATTACAGCACTATTTATATATTAGATTTCCTTTCAAAATTCTTTTAGGATTCAATTATCATTGCATCCAAATATGGGAGCGTTGTCAGTGTCATGTAATTTATCATACCTTACATAATCGTCTAATAAGTCATTATTTTACAGCAATACATAGACGTATGCGTATAGCCAGTCTCAATCCTCACATAGATTATTGTTTGAAAACGAAACGGTCATCCTACTCAATGGTTCATCAATTCATACGATTTTTAGTATGCAGAAATACAGATTTTGACCATCGGTTCATAATACGCCTTTTTCCTATAAAAGTTTTCGTAAAATTTATCTTATTTCATAAATGGTATGAAGATGGAAATGCTATTGGAAATTTTGCTGATGTGCTCAACAAACATTACAGCTAAATAAGTTTGACGAAGGAATATCACATTGCACACAAGAGCCATATCCTTGTATCTATAAAAGAAGAAAATATAACAAGCGATTTTGGAGTAGTACGTGTGCTTGATAGGATTGTCGAAAGAGGAGAGAGAGTTTCTCCAGCTACTTTTGTGAGACAATGATCGAGTGGGGGCTTACGCTAATTCGGGAATTTCCGTAAATGCACGAACTCCCAAAAAATCTCGGTCCTGCGCTCTAGATCTATTGGCGGGAAAGCTCGTGAAATGTAGAAGAGTTATTACAGTAGCCGAAACGAAAAAGCAGCCAGTGAACAGGGATCATTCTGATCTCTCGTGTATGAAAATATACAATTTTTTTTATTCAAATGCATATGTTTAATTATTCCGATATTTCTAACAATGACCAGATGTGCCATTCATACACCACCACCAGAGCTACCCTGAGATGGCGGATGAGATTCTTTTTGAGCATACTGGACAAGCGATTGTTAACGCTCGTATTTTGTTCAACTGCTTGAAACTTTTTTTTTTTATTAAAGAATTGCCCATTTTTTATGATTATCGTTCTTTATTTCACTACTAAATTGACTCTCTTCAAATGTCAGAATAAATACTTTTTTTGAAACGTCCACTATAGAGCTATTTATTCCTTAAACTATTATATTCCAAGATTACTACCCTAAAACTTTGTGAAAAAGAAAAAGAAAATTGCAAGAGTCATGATTTTTGAAAAAAGTAGGAAACGACTTTTTTACGCATCGACTACTTACTTTTCTCCGCTGATTTTTTCCGCCATTTTAGGATGCGGTAAACATATAAAACTGACAATGTCACATTCTAGAACGATCAAACTAATAACATGAATTTTCATGAGTCATTCGGAAAGATACGGTCAACGCGGCAATTGTTTAAGCATGGCTGGGGTGACTCAAAAACACCTTGTATTAATATTTATTAAGCTTCAATAGTCGCCCGGAGTGGTACCATATTTTCCAAAGTACACACTACACACTGATATACACTTTCCCAAGTGCATGTAATTTATAAAAGAAGTGCTACGAAAAATACTCAAGCTCACCCTGATAACGTTGTTATTTTTCTTTCCCAGGGCCCGAAAGTCACCACTTGTTGCAGCGACACTACAAAGAAAAAAATGTACGCATGCTGGTGTAAGCCACATAATAGGGTACGTAGAAATACTTACTAGGCGTGCCACAAACGCGTACGCATAGCGAGTCGGAAGCCCCGAGGCTTCCGAGGCATTCGAGTGGATGACTAAATCAGAATGAACTCCAAGGAGTCTGCGACCTTCGAGTATAGACAAGCCCGTATACCTGTCGGCATTCTCATGCAACTTCTCCAACTCTCTCTCTCCCTCTCACTTTCCTGACAGCCATGAGCTCGTTAATTAGCGAATTCAAGTGGAGCTACTGACTAAGTGGCTGAACGTCAAACCACGGCGTCACACTACGAACATCAACAGTGGACGCTTTCACAGCGACGAATAATATACCCAAGTCTGAGAGTTGACGCGCCGGACCTTCCTTCTCTTCGCCCAGAACCTAGTGGTAATTATTAGCTACTCAACTGACTAATTCAACTGCGTAGCATTGAGAAGCTACCGGTGGAAATGGGCATCAAAGGTCAATGACCTCTTGCTACTAATATACTCGCCGGCAGACGTAGACTCTCCTAATAACGTCTGTTTCCTTATGATTGTAATACCAATGATTATTCCTTATATTGTATCGTTGTATAAGAAATTGCAATCTAAATTATTATTCAGAGATCATAGGGATTTAATTGACATTACCTGTCCTTTGGGTTGAATTAGTATTCCTACAATATGTTTTTGGTACACAGAAAAAATTGTTCAAATCTTGTACCTCAAAGCAAAAACGTAAACAATTAATTTTAATATATAAACTGGTAGTTGATTAGTTTTTTTCTTTAGGACTCTTTGCGATTATAAATATTATATGCGGAAGACACATTAGATGTGTATTTGTCAATGATCTCGACAAACATGTTGACAAGAATGTGACCAAACTTTTTATAAAAGGTAAGGTTTTTCTTTTCTCATCGTGCCCTCCAAAAAGTTAATTCAGTATAAGTCGGTGTATCTTCTGCCAAATATATTCCAGGAATTCCCGCGAGGTAACATTGTATTTCCTTGAGTAACCCAGTTATGTCTTGAGAAACGTCTGGCCGGTGTATTTTGGTCATATTGTATTATAAATTTTAGACGATTAGTCTGCAGGCGTCTAATTTATTGTTCGAATTATTATAATTGATCGTAATTGAAATGAACTCTAACAACTACTCACAGGCTCAGGCTGACAGATGAAAGATTTCTTAATAATTTAAAAATCAAAATTATTTAAAAGTAAAATGGATTATTTATCTAAAAATGGTTTTCGGCATCTTCATTAAGCTATGCAATTTTTGGATGTAAAAACATTCGCAATTTTTGCTGAAGGTAAACGAATATCGCATTCTTCAGGAGGCCTAATTGCACAATTCTGAAATGAGAAATGGTGAAGTTACCTTTTTTAGATATGCTAAAGGTTCACAACGCAAGATTTCTGTGTGAAAATAGAAAAGTTCAAAATGGAAGTGAAGACCAGACGTCAATATCCTGAAAAGAAAATGCCCAGGTGGAATTTTTAAGTAGAAAACTGATTTCAAGACCTAAATCAGAAACCCCGATAGATCACGGTTTTAAAAGTCTATTGTACAAAAGATCATTAAAAAAAAAATAGTCGAATAGCGATAGTTCGAAACTACAAGAATACTCATAACTCTGGCCGATACACGAAAAATTAATTTTCCTTCCCCGTTTGAAAATGTATGTGTGCATTTTCATAGTACGTCGTCTGATTTCTGAAAGTGTAACTTTTTTTAGACCTGATAAGCTGTTTACGAAGTGAGATTTCTGTGTGAAAATAGACAACTTCAAAACGACAGTAAAGACCGGATGTCGATATTCTAAAAATAAAATTCGAGGTGGAATTTCTAAATGTGGATCTTAATACTGAAATCTAAAACCCTCGATAAATCACGGTTATAAAAGTCCACTGTACATCGAATTATTCCAAAAGTAAATAATCGAACCGCGCTAGTTCGAAGCTGCAGGAATCCTCATAACCTTGAGCCATACATGAAGAATAAAATTTCCTTCCGAGAGACTACGATTCAAATGTATCGTACTTATGTAACCCCATAAATGACCAAAACAACAACAAAAACATAACAAATTTTCGAACTGTTACAAACGGAAATCCATTTTGCTTATTAATTAAACCATTTTTGCTAGTACCAAGGTTTGAAAATATATATAAACTTATTTTTAAACGTAACCGTACGTAAAATTATTCAAGTAGTGAATATTCAAATAGCGTGAGTTCGAAACTCCAGGAGTACTCATAACTCTGAGGGATACACGAAGAATTGAATTCCGTTTCGAGCGACCGCGTTTAAATAGGGTGCATTTAAATAGTACATCGTCTAGCCTGTAAAGCTAGGAAGCCAATGAAGCATTAATTCACCCTATCCCTTAAATCACCAAAACTACAAGAACGAAAAAAAAAAAAAAACAAATTTACGATTTTTCATATCCTTACGAACGGAAATCCCGGGAAGTCTCGATGAAATGCGTACGGATTAACGTCGTGAGTCGGGAAGAAAGTCACGATTCACGAGCTCGCGTGTGGTTCCGGGGATTAGAAGAAGCGAAGCTATAGAGCACGCGAGCGCGGCAAGGAAAGCCAGTGGTGCTTTCTCCGTCTTGCAAGTTCAAGGAGATGAGACGATGAGACCCCGATGCTCGTTTCTATAAGTCGTCGGCGGTGCGGAGAAGGACGTCAGTAGTGGAAGCAACGAGGGCCCACTTTGGCCGACGTAATACGAGGGGAACGGTGATAAATCTCGAGTGAAATTTCTCGGTTATTCGCGCGCGAGCGCGGAAGCTCGAGAGTCGTCGTCGCCCCGTCTTCTGTTCCTCGTGGTGCTTCCCCCACTTGGCCGCCTCGTCCTACTCGGTCACTCCCCTCGCGTCGCATCGTCGTACGCGCCTTCCGTTTACATGCCTCTGCTATTTCTCAGGGATAAAGTTATTGCAACGTCGCGAGTGGCCCCTTCCGACGTCGGTGATAAAATAGCGACGCCGCTATTTCGGTGTCCTCGTCTATGTCCCTCGGCGTCTCTTCTCTTTTCTCGCGATATATCTCGTTTTCTGTGCTTATACCCTCATTTCTCGCTTCTTGCTTTTACTCTTATACCGCCCGGCGTCTTTCCCCCCGTTTTTTTTATCGCTCTCTGCTGTGTAACCTGGCAGATTGCTCGGCGAGCATTACGCACAATGGACATTGTCTGCATAGATAGGCAAAGGCGCGAGCTAAAGCTGGACGAGTGGTACGCCTGCCGACGCGAAATCACCAGTCGCAAGCTCTCTTGGCTTGTTTTGGACATATAAAATGGCGCGCACATTCCACCGACGAAAAAGTACATACAGCTTGTCGGGGAATAGAGAATGCCACGGGTTATAACGCTCACAGTTATGCCGCGTGTGCGGGAAGCAGCTGTTCTACGATTGCCTGAAAATCAAGGACTGCAACTTGGATACTGTACGTATTTCTGTACATTTCTGGGCTTTATATGTAGGTACGTGCGCACAAGTCCCTATCTCCCAGGACTATTTGTTTGTTCGCTGCGGAGGAAGTTTGTCTATGTCTCGGCAGCGCTTCTCGGTCGCACGGGATAGTCGACCACCGGGGAAACAGAGGTTAAGGTTGTACAATCACGAACTTAATTATTATATGCGTTACTGAATTCGTTAGATGCTGGAAAATGATCCTTGCATAGTTTGTACGAACTATGTAAGCGTATCTTCAGTCATGGAAGTGCGTAAATAAATGTATTGAAGTTACCCTTACTTCAGGATATCCGATGAAATTCAACGATTTTATATCCATCTTTATAAATATATGATACAAATTTGTAAAGAACCCAATCTATGCGGCACTAAGATCGCAATATTCCCCAAATAGTTGATTTGAAATAAAAAATGACCTTGAATGAACAGGTTTAAAAACATTACGTGTTCGATTCTGTGTCCGGCGTTTTTTAAATGCGTGTATCATCTCAGGGCCGTTTTTGGGCGTTCTAATGTTAGCCCCAACGACAGAATATCTGCGACTAAATATCCAGCACGAAATATCCTAATAAAAAATATCTAATCGACGAAATATTCTGAACGACGAAAAAGCCGCTTCCAAAATATCCTCTACCATAAAATCTCCATTATAGAATTTCAAAACGGATAATGAAGGAATGAATCCATGGCAGAATATTTTCCGTATGATAACACTGTCGAACGTATTGTATGCACCGCAAAATAATAACAATAAATTCATTCACAACGTGTAATACCCGCCATGAATAAGAAATAATTTATACCATTCCTAGTTACTTAGCAACGGAAACCAACATTTTTTGCGGAGTACGTAATATTAAATTATTGAATAAATTTCAATTTGAACATATTTAGCAACAACACTGCGATGCAAGTCCACAACGCCTTGAATTGTTCTCCCGGGAAAAACGGTTCATATATAATCATATATAATTGTATATAATTTCATGTATAGTTGTATATAATTATATATAATTGTATATAACGTAATATATCATTGTATATGGAAACATATATGAGCATATATGAGTTTATATGTACATATACAGTGGTATACATGATCATATATAATACCAAAACCGCCAGCTTGCGATGTCATATATGAACAGATATGATCATATATAGTTATATACAACTATATATCGCCAATTTTTAGCGCATATATGATTGTATGTGGATCCATATACAAATGTATATGAGCGTATATAACTTTTCATGTATATATACATTGGCATATATGACCCTATATATGACCATATATAACACCAAAACTGCCTGTTTACAACATATACAATCATATATGACTGCGCACAGAGAACTGACAGCTCATGTATGATCGTGCAAGTATGATTATATGGTATTTCATAATCTATTGTTACATAATATTCACGAATTATTTCGATGTTCACGTCTTATTTATATACGGATGTAAAATTTGTTATACGGTTATATAAGTAAGCATTTAATATCCGTTTTGTAAATGCGTGAATCATCCGGTTTTGTTTGAAGCGCTCAAGTTATAGGTATTTTTGCGTATGCGGTTTTTTTCTTTATAATCACATGCTCATTCGCAACGATTAATGAAGATATTTGGCTTTCCTGGGCGGACGTTTCATTAAAACCTTCCACTTGATGAATTGAAACGGTCTCGCATATTAATAAGAATGATCAAGATTACTATACTAAATAATATCAACATATAATTATGGGCACGATTATATATGTACAATTACATTGTAACAATTGTATATGATCATATATAATCATGACTGACCTTATATGCTTCAGAAGATTATATCTATTTAGGCATCGTCTTATATAATCACATATAACTATATATGATTGTATATGCTCAGATACAATTATACACAATTATATATGTACAATTACATTGTAACAATTGTATATGATCATATATAATCATGACTGACCTTATATGCTTCAGAAGATTATATCTATTTAGGCATCGTCTTATATAATCACATATAACTATATATGATTGTATATGCTCAGATACAATTATACACAATTATATTTTCTCATATAGGATCATGTATACCCAGATACAATTATATATGATCATGCATAGTCATATATGATCATGCATGATCATATAGAGACAAAATTCATATACAATCATATATGAGCAGTTTATATATGAATATATATGATTATATATGAATCCTTTTTTCCGGGCTCTTGCTTTCATAATGTACTAAATACACGTAGCCATTATGCACCGACAGCGACTTCCCTTGAAGGCTAAACACAAAATTTAAAGGCCTTTTTCATTACATACGGTTACACTGGAAAGACAGAGGAGGAAGTAGAAAGACGCGTTAGCCCAGAGAGTCCACGCAGCACTAATAACTTCGAATCATGTCATTAACCAAGATACAATGTAATCCCGACAAAATCATAACCCCGTCACATATATCATAATACATGCATATACGTAAATGCGCAACAATGTCACGTACTTAGTATACGATTATTCACCCTTATAAATCTCGTCAATTCATCAACATGATAATTTTGGCCGGATGAAGACATTTTCAGGTGATGATATTTTGTCTCTACGATATCCTGACGCAAGATATTATGGCCAAGACATAAAAACGATTCGCCCGTTTTTGGACTTGTAGTTAGAACAATTGCCGGCCCGAACACAAATAAGTAACAACGTTTTCAAGTACTCTTAAGGGGGAGAGAAATGTAGGTGTCGGGGAATGGACTTCTAAGATTGTTATAGAATAAAATTTCTTATTGACACATCATCCATGCCACATCTTTTCTAATTTTTTTTCTTACTTTGTATATCTGTCAACAAAAAAGTTAAGTGAACTGTTTTCCATTTATTTTTTATTTTTTCTAAATATATGCAATTCGGATCATAGCTGATTACTTTCTTGGTTAAAAAAAATGTGAACGCTGTTGTTTACATGCGTTGTCATAGTTGTAATGCAGTATATACATAAAAATTCGCGAATTATTTTGCAACACTCGATAGACCAGGATTTACAACATAGAATAAACACCGCCGCATCTTCGACATTCACGCGCAAGTCTCACGATTGTTATGATTTCATACACGTAGCTAGAGCGTGAAATATCGCCGGAACACACTATTTCACATTTACAAAATCATCCAAATGCCTGCATTATGTTTTTTTTTTGTTAGAATTTCGGTCTAAAATTTGGTGAGTATGTAGTCCACATCGTATAGAATCTAAATAACAAAAAAAAATTTGACCAATGATTGATTTTAATTTTTTTGATGACTTGGTCCCCTTAAGGCAGAAAAGTTTCTCACTAGTAACTTTTTAGAACATTTTAAATATGGCAGCCAACATCGATAAACATAAGGTAAATGTTCCTATTCTCGACAACTAAAATGCCGGCCCGAACGGGATATTTGTAATATAATAAACGTTATTTAAGTAATAATATTCACCGGCCGAGTATTCTGTATTTCATTTTTATTAAAAATAGCTTCGGTTCTATCAGTTCATTAGGATATTTCGGCAGATAAAAGAAAATAAAGAGACTTGTCAGTGTTTCCATTTGTCGTCCAGTTGTGGCGGATTCAGACCAGACGTGTCCCCATTACCGACCGCCTCTTGAATTGCACGTTAGAAGGTTAAAACTTATCGGTAACATAAACATTAACCATTAATCGTTAGAGAACAAATGCAATTTCCATTTTGAATTATAATTTTTTAAGAAATCGATCTTTTTAAAAATGATCTTGCAATAATATAAGTTGGTGAATCGAAGCCTGTACACGTCCTGTGCAAAGAAACTGCATATATAGTTATATATAACTATGATATAGTTTTTACGTATGTATGTGACCGAATAAATGATGAAACATTCAGTTATGGCCTTATCTTAACAATGAAGTCATGAATTTAGTTATTAATGATATGAAAGAGCCTCTATTAGTGAACAGTGAGCTGAATTTTACTCGGTCAGTAATCAGAATAAGCAATTTTTTGGCTGTATCTAACTTCCAAATATCAAATTGAAAGCATGAGAATCGTACATTTTTGAGACTTTTTTCGCTATCGGTACATTTAACTATTACAATCGTAAAATTGCCACGGTTGCCACCCTCTTGGTTGAACCTCTTTGCATAAAATGCCGATTGTTTCTCGACAATCACAAGCGCATTTATCGGGTCGCCCCTCCTCGTTATGTATACAACATTGCGCAGTGGTAACTGCACTGTAACTTCGGAGTATAAAACGTGTGTATATGTCACGAGTCTTCTTCTCGAATCGAGGATGTTACCATCTCTTTCTCTTTCCCTAGAACTTTTATCGTGCTTCTGTCTCTGTCTTACCACGATGCCCGATCCATTACTTATAGGCACATCGTATAATCAAACGCTCTCGCGTTACGTTCACGAGGGAGACGTCGTTATCCTATACCAGAGCCTCGCGCGATACAACTCCAATGGATTCGCAAGGGCTTCGCACACCCTTTACCAAACCGGCTATTCATGTCTCTTGACACGTACTTTTGACGACAGCGCTAGACACGCACAGAGGAGACAACGACCCTCCTCGTCTAACTTTACACGATGGTTTCTGCACCGCATGCAAAAATTAAAGCAGCGCTGAACTTTTAAATAAAAATGTCAAGCATTATAACTTTGTACACTCTAGACTTCTTTTCTTTTAATAGCCTGCGGCTAGAATTCTATGGTGAAACTAGTTTTACCTATAATTATACTAGACACTCGATGTCACTTTTGAACTCTACTCCATGTGTTACGTCCAAGCGTATTTAAATAACTAGAAATTCTGATAATAATTAAATAAATTCATCATGAATCTTCAAGAATTATTATTATTTTTTTAATTAATGAAAATAGTAATAATAATAACGAGAATCAATCAATAATTTTATATTTTTATACATTCAGTAGTGCTTTTCACTATTGGATGGGGACTTCTTCTTAAATCAGGAGTCCCATGGTCCTTTTATTATAAATAAATTCTGGCGCAGAAGTTTAGCCTGAAATCTAGATAACTGCTTTCACTGCCGTTATATCAGTGCAGTGTCGACGGTCTCACGACGATTAGCAGGGCGTCGCACACCTAAAAGATGCGCGATGTCCTGCATCTTTACATTTTTGTATTATTGCGCTGTGGTTTCGGCACTAGTTTTTAGGAGACTTTTTAATCAATCTTGCACAGTAGTCGCCAAATACGCATATTTATATATCTCACCAATCCTGTCTTTAAAAAGGCATTGTACATCGAAAGTCGAAATATCGAAAACTGAAACCGCACCTTTCTAGCATTCTGATTGGTCATCGCTAGCTTTAGCATAAAGCTAACTTCAGACCGTTATAATTACTGCAGGATCACAAGTAGCGCACTTTTTGAATTGTTGTATTTTCGCATTTGTGGAATAAAATACATTTTCCGTCCGAAAAATGTTTTCTTTCTTTTACGTGTCCTCGTAAAAAAATACATGGCATATCGAAAATCGATTATATCGAAATACTAAAGCAGAAATAGCGTCATGTAAAGTCACGAATGGTATAAACATGCAAATATCTCGTTCAACCATAAGAAGAAACAAATAGAAGAAAAAGGGTGCAAGCGAAGCGACCACGTTATTGCTAGTTATTTTTATAAACCCAAACAAAGTGGAAAAAAAAACTTTTCGGCCTTTATCATTTACTATGTGGTAAAAGTGTCAACCATTTACGAACTGTTTTGTTCCTGTACAAATAAAAATTGTCAATCCGTTTTATTTAGAAAGCTATATCGAAATGTTTCTAGCACTTCTGCAGAATCTTTGTTAATAAGAAGATTTAATCTTTCTTATGTGTTTTGTGATTTATTTCACTAAATAAATGTATTACGTTTGGAAACCCGTGTATTGGGAACTTTGTATATTTCTAACTCATATAACCATCATCAGTCATCTAAACTCCAATTCTTTCACCGGTGCTTTTTGGGGAAAAAATATCAAAATTTTGCTGTGTTTATAATTTCGATTAAAACTTCGGAAAGCCATGACGTAACGCTATGTATATATTTTTTTCATACTTGGTAAAAATACTCGTAACTGGAGCATATATCTACACAGATTATTTTTCGTAGGCAAAATTAGCTGCATCAGTAATGAACGGAAATTGTGGTTGTTGGATGCCGTCATTTCACTTCCTCGTACAGGGAGTTTTTTTTAAGAATAATTTTAAGGGGCTTCAGTCACCTAAAAAAAGGCATAAAGAAAAAAAATTCTGTAGATGACCTTTTGGTTGAAAAAATGTATGACTGCTTTCATGTGTTTCAAAATGTTTTCAAAATGTTTTTTTCTCACACCATTTTGGTGCACTGTACGTCTTTACAAAATTGCAGAATTATAATGCTTGGTACTTAATACCTACGTATACTCAATGGTATTTGAATGCAAACATTCTTCAAAGAAGGGTATCACTTAAAGAATTTTTTTAAATATGATTTATTTTAGATGACAGGTTCCTTGAATGTCAAGGACCGAATATTAGAAAAAAAATGGGTGCTCCGTGTGCATGATAGAGAGGCCTAAATTCGGAGTGCATTAACTAGTGAAATGCCATATGCTATACTGACTCATCTTTACTAAGTATTTTTTTTCGATATACGATTCACAAAAATTGTTTGCGGCCGTCAGTTTGTATATGAGATTTTTTATTTATTTAATAATGTCCGTTAACGCTTAAACCCCAAAAAATCTTTAGCCATTGGACTGAAAATCCTCATGACGATTGTACGAACTACCGTGACCTTCGACATTAAATCCCCACAAATTCGGTAGAATTTCGGATTTTGAGCAGCTTCGAAATTTTCTAAAAATTGACGTTATTGCAAGAACATTCACAAAAGTTGATCTAGCCTGTAAGGTTTGTCAAATGAACGAGTTAATGCACTGAGAAAAAAAATCGTTAAAATCAACAAAACGTGTGTTTGCCGGCAGCGAAAAGCATGTTTTGTCGATTGGGCAAAATATTTGGCAATGTTGATCGAAACATCTATTAATAGTATCACCAGCTTTTTCGATCAATTGAATATTTCTTTCGATCAAACAAATATTTATTTCGCCGCCCGCAAGCGCAGGTTATGTTGATTCTAACAATTTTTTTTCTCAGTGTGTTTAGTGATGCTCGGTATCTATTATTTTAGTAAAAGTTGATAGAAGTGCTTGAATTTGAAATATCGCCAATATATAGTTTTTCATTTATTAAGTCGATAAAGAGATGTAGAATGAGACGTTGCGTATTGCTTTATCATTTTTATCGCTTTCCAACTAATTTTCCTCTAAGAGCAAGACAAAATCTACTAACATGTATCCTCAAGAAGGTAGTTTTGTAACAAGCGGAAAGTAATCAAAAATCAATGTGCAAGATCGTACTCTGGATCCTGTATAAAAAATAAGTATTGCATTCAACAGTTCATGAAAGAGAATGACTCATTGTCAGATCAATCTCAATGTATCTTTCTCCGTAAAATTTTATCATTCCTTGGTAAACATGTCGAATTTCGCGGTGCATTTTTTTATATGCTCTTAATATATTCTCGAATGCTCTACAAAATATACGACAAAATTGTAGATTATGCATTCAAAATTTGAAAAAAAATTATTTCGTTTTCATTTTTTTTTTGTAAAAATAGCTTGTAGATCTAATAGAAAAAAATATAGGTAATATCGCATTAAATAGTTTATGAAAAAATAGAACCCTTCTGCAGTCCATTTTCTTTTCCTGAACCTCAATCTTTTATGATATACACATATTTTCGATATTTTTTGCATTTAAAAAACTGTCAATTTGTTACGAAACAAATCCGAGAGTATAAAAAGAAGTGGCAGCGTTGGCGGAGAACGCTTCGTACATTATTTTTTTAACATCCTTGATAAAATAACCCCCTTAAAGTGCCTTTTGTATTGGAACACTGCACGATTTTTGTTTAGATTGGGAATCATTCCGCATGATTCAATCGCCAGAAGAGGGTGGAATATCAATGTAATTAGGTCTCGACCCAACCTGCAAAAATGTGAGTAAACGTACACCCTCTTTTCGTCACAGTTTTCTACAATTTTCCAGACGAGCGATTTTCAGGGTGGTGAAATGCGTAGGTGGGATTAGCCCTAAAATTAATTAAGCCCAAGGTCGCACGACCCCTCGACGCGCACACTTAGAAATCCGTCGTATGTTTTTACATGTGTAAGAGTGTATGCAGATATATATACCATGTCTGGCTCATACAAACACAATGGCTTAACGTTTTTAAGAGGCTGTTCTGGCAAGGGTTACTTCTGTATTGCTACATATATATCATACACCTCGAGCTCCACCCTTCGTCTGCTACTTCAACAATAATCTGGTGACCTTGACTCTCGATCTCTTACGAATCAGTGAATTCTAAATGGTCCACGAATATTTCACCCTTATCTTATTAATCTCAAGCATTTTTTCTTCTGCGTATATTTGTGCCCAACATGTTCTATCAGTGCCGCAATTTAAGAGTATTTTCTATGTGTTTGAAGAATTTTATTTGTCACACGAATTCAAGAGATTTAGATTGTTTAATAAACATTTGACTATAATGAGAGTACATTTCAAATTCTCTATTGTACGAGATGAAAGAAAAAATTTTTATGCATGATAATAATTCTAATATTTCAAGGCGCAATACAAATCACAAGATCACAATTAAAATTTTATGTAATTATCTCTAATTTTTCGTCATATGTCACTGAATGTTTTATCAATTTTAATGATGAAAGTTGGCAAACGGCATCACGGGTCTTGACATCGCTAGATTGAAGCGGATGAAACCGTAGCCTACTTTAAAAGTCGCCAAGGCGAATTTCTTTAGATATCGCCTGTGGCTGGTTAATCAATTAAAACAATTGATCGAGTCACGATCAATCAATTTCTAAGTCAAATTCTGGAAAAAAATTCCATCATGGGTTCCACAGAAAGAAATTTGAAATAGTAATATAATTTTGTCAATGAATAAAAAATATGTAACAAACTCACTAAGAAGTTTAAGCATGATATTCTAGTTCATTATTTGTTCGTTATTACACGTTATAATTGTCGGGCATCATGTTTCCGCACACTATTGACTGTTGATTTAGATTTTCCATTGAAATTGATTAATATTGAACCAAGCCGCCAATTGATAAGCCGCTGGAGGTTATTATGTTCATCAGTTATTCGCCAAATAATCAATCGAGCAATTAATATATCATTCAAAACTTCATAAAAATAATAATACGCAATACATATGAAGTGTTTCAGTCCAATTTGGCAAATTTTGAACCCCGATCTCTCTCAATGTATAATTTTTTTACGTTGTTGAACCTACGTAAGAAAATATCAAATTTTTTTGGATAAATTATTTTCCATGATCTTTTCAAGAAATAAATAATTTTATCTTATTCGGAAAACTAGGGAATTTTTCAAAAATCAGGTAACAGTTAACCAACATTTTATGGAACCTGACGCAGTTCCTGACGCGACTACTCAAGCATAGTCGGCTTCCCTCACTATTCTAGAAATAGCCAATAGCAAAATCGTAAATGTTGGGTTTACGAATTGCGACATTCGTTAGGTCCCGATTTACCCTATCGTTTTACATGGGCAGTGCCTTAAAGGGTCACAAACTGGGCCGTTTACCTTAATTAGAATTTTCTCATTTTCTTCAATATTTTAATCTGGGAATTGAAAAGAAAATAGAGTATCCGATAACCAACATTATTAGAAATTCCTAATTAATCTAATCGGTGCACTTTCACAAAACAAACCTTGTAGCAATAAAATCTGGTTAGTTGAGTAAGATATCTGAGACAGTGACAAAGAAAGTGCTTGGATTTATACAGAGAAATCGTCAGTCTATTGTTGTTTACAAAAAATTACATAGCTTAAAAATATAAATAACTATAAATAACATCGTCGGTAAATAAAGTCCATTGCTATCCAACATTGTGTATTATTCACCGTTATTACTGTCGGGAGTCTCGTCTCCCGCGCACCGCAGTGGTCGTCGCTCAACGGTGAATGGCAATTTCAATTTTTCATTTAAATTGATTAATATTGAAACGAGCTATTCCAGGGAAGGGGATTATGTTTATTACTTATTGCACGTGCAACAAACCGCCGTTGTGGCGACGAATCCGCACCTCTACGTAGCACAAAACCCAGTATATATCTACTTTATTATAGCAGCGAAGTATCAATGTGAACTGCAGCGACCACGTGCATGTCGTATGCACGCATGCGTGAACCGGCGCAAGCGGACGGACAGCACGAGGTCAGTCTCACCGGTAGCCGCAACATTTCTCGTGGTTTGCCCTCTCCGCGTTGCATTTTTTTTTGCTCCTCTCAACACGTCATATTTTTCTCCCCTATCGACGTCATCCCCTTCGCCACATTCTCTATACTTCATATATACATGTATATTCCTCTCAATATACTTTTACAAATATCGCTGTGGCTCTAAGGCCCGAGGAAAACGTCGAATATTTACAGATCGTTAGGCTGTGGGCTTGCGGAGCACCAGGCAGCGAAGTGGGGCGCATTGATCCGAGAAACGAAGAAAAATAGTCGTCGGCTGTGAGGGAGGTGGAAAAGAAGAAGCAAAAGAGAGCAGCGTATACTCTCGTCGACTTTTCTCTTCCGGGATCCTGACTAGGCCTCCAGCCCCTCTTTCTCTCTCTTTCCCTCGTTACTATATACTATAGGCCCTTGCACACCCCATCATTCTCACTACTCACTACTCACCACCACCAACCACTTTCCTCTAAATATCTCGCCGCGCGCTACGCTTCATCGGCAGTGGCACGTGCCTACTACTCATCTCAAGCTACAGAGGAAATTTAAGGGCTGGTAAATACCGGCTCATCACCATCTGCCAGGAGTTTCGCAATATCTGCAGCGGAAGATGTTTCTCTGGAGCTCTTATGAGACTTGGCACTTTTTTTACCACTGTGACTAGCAATTCGTACAGATCCCGAATAAATGGATACCATTATTTTGTATTTAATTCCGTAAATATATATCGTGTCGTTGACTCAATAGTTGTTTGTAAGTATTATCTGCAGCATTCTGAAGGCATATTCGAATTTTTTAATACTTAATCGTAAAGTCAACTATTTTTAAATATTATTTTATAGAAATAAAAAGTAAGGACATATACTGAATGAACCTCTATAAACTTTCTCATCGCTATCAGCCCGGACACCTTGCCAATATCTGCAAGCGACGATGGGGAAAGGACCAAAATTATGCATTTTTTTGTAGCCCGTGTGTTTATCTATCTATACTCTTTATCGATATTATATTATAGGCAGCGACCGTGTGTTGTCAACATTACTGTTTTACGGTATGCGTCCATTCTCGACAATTGTTGAATGATGGAATTTTGCGAAGTACATCTTGGGTCTGAGATAGCGATCGCCAGATTCGAAGCATGCGAAACCGAAGCCCAATTCAAATTTCACTAATGCGAATATTTTCATAAATACCGACTGCACAGTGGAAATGTGCTTCGAAAAATTCCATCATTAAACGGATGACTTTTTTATGAGCTGAAAGATTCGGGTACTCGATATAATCGATGCAATAACGGGTGGTCGAAATAATATTTTTATGTCACAAAATGGAATGTCTGCAGAATTGTACCAAACTGGGCAGATTTTTCTCCGCCGTTACCTACTTATTTACTAATAATATTTATTTATTTCTTATATATGTAGATGATTTATAAGTTTACATTTCATATTTCATAAATGACATATGAATGAGCTTTACTGCTGTTATGAGGAGTATCATATGCGGATTGATTCTGCAATCAATTAAATGTTTGTAAACATAGCAGACCGTGACATTGTAAGGGTTATAGTTCTCCCCAATTCCGGGAAGGACTTCCCTTCTCAGTCACGAGCGCGATCATACGCGTATAGTGTTGCATTCGACGTGTCGTCGTGCATAAGCGAACGTTAGTGACTTCATCGAAAAATAAAATCTAAGGAAACCGATGTCGACTCACATATTCTACCAGGTAGACTGAGGTTGTTTTGTAAGTACCTGAAAATAATTACGAAGCGCAGTGTACGTTTTTTTTATTAATCTGCTTATTCATTTTTCGCAATAATATGTATTGTGACGCGTATTTTTTCGAGGGTCCCAAAATGTGCGATTTTCGAAAAAAACCAAGCAATCTCTCGTGCGTACGGTGCTTCAGCAGTTACTCAGGTATTCCATAAGGCTCTTATTGAAGGAAAGCGAATATTCTATTAATTTCTAGACATTAAAAAAATATTTTTTCATGTCATTGCCGTGAACCAAAGAGACAATAGCAGAGCAACCAATAATTTTCACGAGTGAGGAGAATCTCTCTAGACGTGGAGTTCCCACAGCACTCTTCTGCCACATCACGAGAGGATGAAGTACAGGATATTCCACGCATCGAGCTCCTACTAACCTTCTTTCTCCAATGCTTTATTTTGCTTTTACAATTTATAATTGGTCCAAGTATTGTACTGAAGATTTACCGCGATATTTTAAAAGTCACGTGTGCATTTACCTGCAAGAATATTTTACAACCGCTTTACTATCTGCGAGAAAATGTGAGTATATTTCAATTCTTGTTGATTATCGAGAAATCAACGGTAGACGACCAAGAGCGTGACGCGCTCAGATTGGTCAACGTAAATCGGGAATCTGCGCTAAAGGCGAAGAAAATGAGCGAAGTGGGACAAAAAGATCGCGAGTATGCAAATTTTCGAACAAAATTTTGTCTTCTGTACGACGTCGAACAGTACGGGTGTGCGAGAGAGGAACTGTCGGTATCGGGGTGTGTGAAGGAGAAACGGGGTGGAAAAGAGGAGAAAAACGGCGACTTTGTATCGGTAAGCTCTCCTTTCATCGTAATCTTGAACTCGTTGAATAACATGTATCGAGCTATTTTTATAATTTTGTCGTTTTTCTTATAAGCAAACGCGTATTTGTGTCGGCGTGCGACAGTGTATACGATAGAAGATTTGCTCTATTTTATGATAAAATACAATTATCAGTTTCGGTTTTCGTGCGTTAATTATCGTGTGCTTAATTGTGTGTCCAGCTGCGGCTGTGGTACCTAGCTTATCGTGTCATCTACGAAAGTAGATGTCAATTATTATGTTTTAAATTGCCTGAGTACTGAACGGTACTAAACAACACAGTGTTAAGTGTTGTGTTGATACATGCTTTTTTTCCGGAGCAAATTTACAGACATTTATTTTTCTATGAAATAGTCAGCTTGACTACCCGCGTGAAAGCGGGATAACTTGCATCGCTCGTAAATTTTCAGCCGTTGTTGCCGGGGGCGACAGTTAGCGTTTTAATTTTTTTTTCTCTGGATTTCCTCCTGAAAATTATTTTCGACTCTTGCGATTTTGTTTACAGAGTTGCGGAGCTGTGCGTTGGCCTATGTACCGTGTTGACAGATTTGTAAAATTTTTATTGCGTAAAAAGATTGAGGGTGTTATAGTTTTGTTGCACGATGCCGCGGGGCTGTGCGTTAGCCACGGTACCGCATTTTAACCGTACTTTGACTTTTTAATCACTTGCGAATACGTTTTGGCGTTTACTTTGAGATGGGGATTGGGGAAAGTAGGGAAATTCATGCTCATTGGATCTTTAGATACCGTTGCGGTTATCGCACGATAGAAAATCTCGGCGATAGACTTAGTATAGCCGTCGTGGATTTTAGTACGAAGTCATATTGCCCTTGGAAAAACGTTTTTTTCCTGTTGTGTTTTTTGGTTACGTTCGGTACTCCGCAGCCCACCTGACAATAAACCGAACTATTTTTCGAATCCAACTTTCCACTTCCGATAAATTTATTTATTTTGTTTTGTTAAATTATTATACAACTTACTGAGGAAATTACGGACCGCCCAGCTGACAATAAACCGAACTAATTTTATTGGAACCAACTTTTGACTTTCGATAAATTTATTTATTTTGTTTTGTTGTTTTTTTGTTCAATTAGTATACAACTTAGTGAGAAAATTACGGACCGCCCACTCTACCGTAAGATCACTGACTTGTAGTCTAGCCTCGCAGCTACCCCACTTTTTTCTAGAAGATTCAAATCCTCCTGCTTTCATTGTTGCTGTGGCTGGCGCCCTGCATAGGGTATAGGGAATTTTATGAATGCGAGTAGGATAGTGTTTAGAAAAATCTGTATTTCCTGTGATGCACACAGTATATACAGGGCGAATTTCGACGACTTATAATTTATTTTTAATTCCGACGGAGATTAAGAATATTAATGTAAACAAATAATGAAACATCGCCCTCTTGATTCCTATTGCAAGTTAGTTTTTGATTTCAATTTTGTTGTTCAATTATCTCTTGCAGCGTGTGTACATGTGTATAGGGAATGCGTACTCGGAGCTAATTATAATAAATTGTAGTTTTTTAAAATGTCGATGGACACTTTGAATATCGGTGTGAAAAAACGAACGTTCATTTTCAGAAAAGGTAATTACTTTTTTTATATCAATATAAAAAACACAGATAAAATATGTTTCTCAAGTTATCAAAAAATCACAATTTTATTAAATGATTTATCCGTACAAACGAAGCAAAGAACAGCAGTGAACATTATTTTGACACTGCTCGAGAACTGTCAAAATACAATAACACGACCGAAACTGCTCGTTAGTCAGCACCTAGGCAACCCGACAACCAATCAGAGAACGAATAAACCGACAACAATACTTATATCGAAAATGCGAGGTATTTTACCCACTGATTTTTTGAAGAGGGATACTGAAATTTTGATTCGTCCATTTCTGGAATTGAAGTTATTTCGATATTACGTTTTTTGAAAACCTGAAACATTTCTACAAAGAAAAACACGTTTTTCCTTTTTCTGTTGTCGTAAAGAGCATTTTGTTTAAACACCCGTAAATATCAATTGCAACTTTCGCAAGATCCTAAGTTACAAAATAAATCAAAAACACGTTTGAAACTATGAATAAAATTACACACAATATGCTCACATTTCATGGAATGACGATGCAATCGTCACTAGATCCACGAATATTTATCTTTCTTCCAAGAATCATTCATATTCAAAGCAAATAGCGACTTCTTGTTTTTTTATTTCCACGGAAATTCAGAATTTGATCGTAGAAACAAATAGAGAATTGTTTTTAAGGGAAGCTTATTATTGCTTTTACCAATAATTATTATAAGTTTTCGCTTTTACTCCAAAAAGTCTGCATTTTCATTTTACATGGATTATACCCTTCGATGTGCCTATACGTACGTAGAGGCAATGCTCACTCCCACGCAGAACCCCCAACCCCTGCGCTGTGAAGAAGCGTGTTGGGCCGGTGCTGTGGCGTCTGCGGCATCGCCGGCGCATTACGACAGCCGAGAACGTCAGGCGGTCTGTTCTCTAGCAAAAAGCCTGGCACTCGTGCGGCGCACTCCGGCCCGTCAACATCGGCGCGCTGAATATAAAGCTGCGGATCGCGTCTTTACCGCCGACCACGAGGTCTCGTACAATCGTGGCTGGGAATTAAAACAAAAAAAAAATACTAGTAACAAAAACTACAACGGAATAATTCAAGAAGAAAAGACAATTGAATTTTGAAGTAAAATAAAAAAATGTATTCTTCACCCTCAAATGTCGCTTTACTGTACAAAATGGAATATTTCAGAGCTTGCAATTAGAATATAATCGGCAGTGATATTTCGTGACGTTAGAAACGAAAACTCCATTGAGCGAGCAAAATTGCGAGTACAAACAAAAATATTGTCCCGATCGATTTTCGTGTATTTTTATCCAAGTTTTTCAACGTGATTCTTGTATGTATTCGAAAATAATATAATAAGGTGAATTTCACGCTTCTTTGCTTATCACCCCGAGATTAAATTGATGAATTAACGTAGAGGTGATGCGTTATCGAGTGCGGTAACTTCGTTTGGTTAGTTTCCCATTCGATTCGATCGACTCGACTGCGAACTTTGTCTTATATTGTGACTGAAGAGCGATTTTTACCTTTGGGCTTTGCGGGTCGGGAACACACGTGGAAAGTGCATCGGGCTCACCGTGAATAACTTCGTGTACGTGTTCGTCGCAGAAACTCGATTCCTCCGCCGCCTGTTCGCGCGTCTGTCATCGAGCGGTCACGTTTCCAGTTCTGTACCAGTTTCGCGAATTATCACAGCATTTGACTCCCGTTGACTGTGGCAAAGTGGTTTTTGCATTTAATCCTATTAAAATTGGTCCACAGAACAGAAAAAAAGATAAAGGTGAGAACACAAAAAATAAAACGAGTGGGATTCTAGTGATTCAAATTTTCCACATGTGACATGCTTGAAGGATCTTCGTGACGAATATAAGTAGTTGAGTGCCGATATTTTTATCCTGTTTTCAAGTGTGTGATTAGTGATTACTGCAGTGCTTTGTTTTTTTCTTCCACGATATTACGAATCAATTTTGGTGTTACTTCAGCATCGAAGATAATATATTCTTCGTTGGATTTCATGCTCAGGACTATGGCCACGTGCCACTTGCTCAGCTTTGTAAGTACTTACTATTATTATGTTTAATCAAAAAATTAGGCTGTAATAATCGATATAATTGATTAGTTTTTTTTTCAATGAAATTCTTGCCTAATTTTTGCAATAAAAGTTCGGATGTGTTACTTGCTCAGCTTTGTAAGTTGTATTGTGTGGTTCGATAAGAATATTGGTCTGCGACTATTGATATAGTTGGTAAGTTTATTTGTCTCGTGTTTATGGAAAAAATATTTTCTGGAAATTTTGATTAATGTTTGCGAACTTTAGACGTGCCCCTCGTTCAGCTTTATAAATACTGTTGAGTGATTTGATAAAGTAATGAAACTGTAATTATCGATACGATGGATTAGGTTTTTTCTCACGTTTACGGGGAAAACTTTTTTGTAAAAATGTTGGGAATTCTTTACGGTCAAACTGCGAATATGCTACAGTTTCAGCTTCGCAAGTACTATTGGGTACGAAAATTCACTGTAATTATAGATATAATTAATCACCTTTTTTTTCTCGTGTTCATACGAAAAATATTTTTTGAAATCATTAGTAAATATTTGCTATGGAATGATATTTTTTGAAATCATTAGTAAATATTTGCTATGGAATGATATTATCGATTTAATTGATCAGGTTCTTTTTTTGCGAGATTACACCAAAAATATTTTTTTTAAATCTGTTTTAATTTTTGCGATAGAATGGAACTTATGTCACATTGTACCCCATTTTCCTTATTAATACATTGATTTCAGTTGCATCCTGTGTTTATTGTAATAACGAAGGAGCAGCACAAATTGAAGCATATGTTATTGGTCTTTGTTTTTTTTCACGTTCTTAACTTTTTAGTAAGTAACTTATGACATGAACTTTGAACTAGTCTGTAAAAAATTTTGATCCCTGAATGACCGATTTAGGTCGACATCGTGAATATCAATTGTTTGGTTATCCTTCAGCGATAGAAACGCTTAAGTAACAGAATGGTCATGTTAAAGAGCCCTGAAATATACATTCTTATCATGTCTATCACTCCCCAGCTTCTGTAGATTGCTTGAGGGAAGTAGGTATTCTTCAGTTTTTAACTTCCCGCAAGACTCAAGGAAAGCCGATGAACCAAATTACTCAGCAAACTCGTATTCTCAACCGTGAACAAACTTTCCGAAACCGGGTTGAAGAATTTTTTATCCGCTCTTAGTGGGAGGAGCAGGATTAATTAACTCGGTCATCCTCTGATTTTTTTCAAGCTCTAAACTCAAAGTTATCAAAGCCGGTTTTTTATTTACTGCAACAAAATTAATCTTTGCTTAAGTAAATATTTATAGAGCCCCACTCAATTTACCTTCAATGATGCAAAATTATAGTGGCGTTAACTAGATAAAAACTTTTAACTCCTATCGCCGCTCATTCAGTTAACAAAGTTTTTTATTTGGTGCTAAAAACTTCGCACATTACATACACGGATTTTACATAAAATCTGGAGATGATACGTAGTCCTTGGCGCGTAATCTTTAATTGCGAAATTCTTTTCTCTTTGCATATGTTTTTTGGCTTGTATTTCTGCATACATTTGATGAATGGCAATTTCTGAGTGCTCGTGCATTGCAAGCTCACCTTCATTATTTTCAGAAAATAAATCGTTTCTTTAAATGTAATGTAAAAGAATTCGTTCTAATTATCTCTAAATTTTTTTGCAGTCATTTAACGCGCGTCGCTAACGTAGTAAACCAGAATTTTTAGAACCAGAGCGTAAAATACATATAGTAGGAAATAATTAGCGGCTGGGACTACCCTCTAGCCTAATTAAACTTTAGAGGATTGTGGTTTAAGAACTACCAAAAACAACCATTTTTCTGTGGGCTTATTCGTAACTCTACATAATCTGATATTCTCACAATGACATACTTAAGATTTTTTAAGAAGTAAAAAAATTGTATGATTCTATAGAAGTTACTTGCAAACTACATCTATAATCTTATTAACCCCTTACATCTGAGTATATAACACATTTGCTGCATTAAAGCAATAGCTAGTTTTAACCACTTTTTTTTATGCTGTAAAAATCGGAAAAACATTTTCAAGTTTCATCAGGGATGCATCCAATATTTTTATTTTATAGGAAGATAAAATTCACTTAGACGTCCATTTCTTCCTCTTTGTATTTTTTTTTGGAGTTTGATAATGAAAAAATATCAACTTTGATAATAACGAACCTAACATTTTTGAGTTCAACTCAAATTGTTCAAATACTTCAGATAATTGAGGAATCAAAAATAAATATCCGAAGCATTCCGTGAATTAATTTTTGAAAAAAATAATAACTGTAGGTATTGGCAATAAATTAGCAATCATCAAGCACAAACGAATCGAAATAGCCAGGAAACCTTTATAGAAATTTTAGTAAGATGAATATTCGCCCTTCTCGTTTACGCAGATTATGTATTTCTGCCAATGGATATATTTCATTTCGATACCAAAGCGGACAAATTTCTTTGAACAACTGTTTTTCGCATGAGTATCGAACAAAATTTTTTTTACAAGGTGCGAAAAGTGGGTTCTGTGCACGCGAAGCGTGCGAACAAGCCGCTTATCTCGTTCGGCGTGAAACAAATTAAATTATTCAGAGTTTATATCTACCCTCAATATGAATAGGATATAGTAAAACGACCTCTATAATTATCAACGGTTTGTCTGAGTGTGTAAATTAAATTCTTCGTATACAATGAAAGAGGCATTTGGAATAATATTTATAACTCATTCACTAATTAATTTTTCATTTATCGAACAATTTCTTTGTTAACCCCCGTAAAGCGTGCGTCTATTTGCAGTTGCAATTTCTGTAAGAAAGTCAAAATCGTTGGACATCATTTTCCATAGAAATAAATTTGTAAAGAACGAAAAATAATAAGGTAATATTGCGCAGGTTCGTACTTGGCATCCTTTTCAACAGTAGCAATTTGACTAATACCCATGACCACCAATCAATGTCTGATTGTCAAAACAATTTCTTTGTTCTTCTCGACGAAGCGTATTTCTATATGTAGTTGCATCACTGTACACTCGGTTGCAGCGAAGCGAGAGGTGCTGTTTAGAAGGGCGTGTGAAGGAGAGGCGCGTGTTTGGCTTTTCAGTGGGAATGAATCGAGCGCGCGCCGTGCATCACGCCCTTCTCTCGTCAACCATTCGTCTACAGTAGAGAAAAATAGCTACAGTTTCTCACTCCTCATTCACGAAATGTTACGGCTCGTACCTATTTGCCAAATGTGTGGTTACAAAATCGTTAAAAGGCTTTGTTACGCTTTTCGATACAGCTTTTGATTACACTATAATCAAAAGCTTATCCCTCCCTTCGTTCGGTTCCCTTTGCGCATTACGCTCTGATAGGGATAGCGGAAAGTGGAATTTTCAACCAACATCTGGTTGAAATACTGATACACGTGGTTACGAGCGTCAGCGTTTCATTAAATACTGGAGGGTGATTTAATTGCGATCGAGCACGTGAGATAAATCAACAGGAGTATGTCCTTGTCGGTGGCAGGGGATTTGGCACATGCACAATTCTTGCTATTTTCACTGTATATGGTTACCACGCCTATAAAAATCGGCGGAAAGCAAAAAAGTGCTATGTAAAAAAAGTATTGATATTTAATGTACACGTATTGGAAGATTTTTTATTTTCGCGAATGGTATGCTCGAATATATACAATCATGATGTAAAATATTGGTATAGTAAAAACACTAAAGCGACTTTAATTTCTATACTTTAATTTGATTTTACTGTAGACTTTGATATCATACTAGTATATTCAATTTAATTTGCCGAATCTATGTGTAAAATGGTGGCAGGTCATTTGGCACGTGCACAATTTTCGCTATTTTTATGGTACATGGTTACTACGCCCATAAAAATCGGTGGATGGAGGGAAGTAATATGTAAAAAAAAATGTATTGACTACTGGGTGCACAGGTATTCGAAGACTTTTTTTTTACGAATGGTATGATGTAAAAATTTTGCAGAGTAAAAACGCTAAAAAGACATTAGTTTCTATATTGTACTTCGTGATTGCTGTTAAATACAACGATTATACTGAGTACACTTGTACATTCAATTTAATTTGCACATCTATGTGTAAAATGTTTCAGGATACATTGAGAGAAAAGCACATCGTTGATTCAACGATTTCATATGATAAAACGGATATAGGAAGGATTGCAATGTTTTATGATCGAAGCAATGATATTATGGTTCAATACACGATACTTGCAGAGTTATTGGGAATAAACGCTGAAATCGTATTTGCAACAAAACGACATATTTGAAACTATTACGATTTTGATGATTGCTACTATAATTATATTTGGTACAACCATAAAATATAGACGTCCCTTTTGGCAATTATACTTTATAGTTAGATCATTGTCGGTCTAACAATATTCTATTTAAATTTACCAGATTTTTCTCTGATTGTATGTGTCATGCGGTAATTGTTAAGTAATTCTGTCCATTTTGTAAACATCTGCACGTGAATGCATGTTAAATATCTTGAGACTCCAAATTATAGCTGACGTATATGTAAATATATGCGGTATAATTATCATTCATGTATTATGATTTTTATTGTGTACAAAGCAGTAAAAGTTGAATACGAGAAATACATTTTGAGTATTCGTCAAAATATTAAATTTCAAATACATTTTATACTCTAGGCTGCTAATCTTTCAAGCATGTTTTGCATTTTTTTTGACTATTTTTACGCAACCAATGCGTTAGTACACCTCGATTATCACTATAAGTTGCATGATCGATAATATAACCATCTGATTATCATTGAGCTAGGTGAGGAAGAATGTATTTCTAATACATCACATAGCAGGTGACGTTGCCTCGAGATTTTGTCGGTGACGCTGTTTACCTCTGGCCAGCTACGGTAGTCCAGCATAATCAAGATTAGCGCTTGATCTAAACATTCGAAAGCAATTCCGCGCTAGTATACCTACCAGTTATGCTGTCAAAGTTTCAGCCAAAGTTGGTACCTGCTGTTACTCTGGCTGAAACTCTGGCCCACACAATTAACGTCCCTCAGCTCCACCATGTTGTCCGACCCCCACAAGCTTCCGTTATTTAGAGTGAATTATTGTCTCTACCTCCGCATAGGAGAAGGGGAATCGCCTGGAGGGAGTGAACAGGTCGTTGGCGTCGGTGCTGGTGCGTCGCGATATTGTAATTTCGGTGGAACATCTGCATCGTACAAATAGACAGAATGTAACACCAATGAATTAAACGCTTTTTATCGGCTTAGTACAGTCAATGAACACTTTCTCATTCAGTAGAAACATAAATTCCAATTTATTTGCTTATAATTATTTTGCAAATTCGTTTTCGGGCAATATATAGTGGAGACATCAGTTGCTAGTCAGCTCACAGGGCATGTTAACCCAAACACCCTTGACAATCTACGGTTGCACCTAACATCTTGATTCTCAGGGAACTCATTCATATTGATAATATACCACGTTTTGTGAATTTGTTGAGTGATCAACCGAAAATTGTACGAGTTGTGCAAGACACTAATTCTTAGTACAAAAAGTAAAATTTTAACATAATAATAAATTATTTTCATAGTGGTTAATATGAGGTCTAGGCACTGTAAATAAATCCATTTGAAAGTATACACTTTAGCCTACTATTGTGGGTACTCAACTTTTGATCCCCGCCCCCCAAATATCCTGAACTAATAATATCCCCGGGCTAAAATATCTTTAACCAAAAACGTCCATTAACATAAATTTTACCTTCATTAAATTTGATGACAAATTCAAATTGGATACAAGCAACGATGGACTTTTCTGACTTGTAACAAAGTAAAGAGGCATGCTTAACGAACATTTCAAGGCATACTAATGAAACCGTCACGGTAAACGTTACGGAAATCCATGAAAGTCATAAAAGTAAATATACAAACACATACATCCTAGAGATTCAAGATGCAAATAGGACGTGTGAACAGCGTCCGTTTTGAATACACCGGAGCAGCAACAGCTTCGATATACAGATGCATGTCGTCGTCCAGGATTATTACGAATCGCCAATAGGTTATATATATAATGTATTCATTGAGGTGTTTTATATTTTGTTTCTATTAAGTGGTGCCTCACTTAAAGGAACCTAAAGAACCCAAAGTCGATTTGTTCAGTCCCACACGGAGAAAACGGTTTTGCTATGCTCGCGAATCGTTTGTTAAAATAGTGATGACATTGCGTTCTCTGCTAACCTAGTAAACAATTTTGTGGTACTAGCAAAAAAATTTGTTATTCTAGCGAAAAAATATGTTAATCGAACCAAAAAAATGGTTAACCTAGCACGTAACGCGATGTTATCACTATTTTAACAAAAGTTTGCTGGCATAGCAAAACCGTTTTCTCCGAGCAGTTTCGAGGTACACCCGTGAGGGTTTTGACCTAGCTCCGACCTAACTTCCCTTCCTATCACTCCCTACCCGCACTTCGCTAAGCTAACCTAACTTCCAATGCGTCCGTAGCCGACTTAGCTACACTGTACCGCATTTGCCGAGGGCACGTGGAAACTGCGGTAAACCCGTACCGGTACAGACGGCCGGATATTCTTCTGACTTCCCGGTGTATACACGAAATCTCCCGTTCGCTGGTTGATGAGCCAGCCGGTGCACGGCTAAGCGGTCACCCATCCAAGTTATGGCCGGAAACAATGCTGCTTAACTCGGGGGATCGCCAGAGCCGTATACCGACCGCACAACCACCAGTGTTAGTTTTTAAAGAAGCCAAAGTATATATTTTCGTATTGGAGGGGCTGCCTCCCCCTGAACCCCCACTGGTGCTTCGCCCCTAGACCCCCAAAGAGAATTAAAGCTCGATCAAGCGCGCAAGCTTCGCGTAGAGGGTTCCGGTTAGCCACAGGATATTTTCTCGTGGAACTTTTTAGCGCAGGGATATTTTGGTAACGGGATATTTTTTTGGGGGATATTTGTGGGCTCTTATGTCTTATACTTGTCTAAAGTGAATGTAAGTTCCATTAATCCAGTAATTATTGTGCTGTACCCACAGAAATCTTTCTCCGACATTCTTGTAATCGGCTTATTTCAAAACGACATAAAGATATCGCGTTCTAAGAATCGATTTTAAACTTTCCGTCGTGACGTCGTTTATGTCGAAGTCTTTTATGCTAATATAATTTATATATAAGTGTACAGATAACTTCCGTTTGTAGCAGCACGAGAAAAATGCAATTATTCGTGCAGATTGAATACGATTGAAGACTCAACTTGTGACTGCGTTGCATTCTCTAGACACACTTTAGCTCGCGCTCGAGGCTACCAGCCAAGACAGCTGGTGATTCGCTCCATTTTCGTTCGCTTCTTCGGCACGCCTAACGCTTGACGGCCTTATATTCGTTCGTCAATTCCCTCACAGCGTATTTCTTCGTTCCCGTCGCATTATATGTCACGAGAGCTTGGCTACCGGGGGAAACGAGGCGCTAGAAGACGTATTAGATGGAAAAGCGTTAAGAATACGAGAGAGAAAGAACGAGAAGCGAAAATCGCGTCTACAATTCAGCTCACGCCTTTGCTCGAGCTCGATAAGTCTTCGCAACGGTTCACGAAGCGTGTCTCGAGTCGTCGTTTGCGCGCCCTGTGACGAAGGGCGATGTTGGGGTGGGGGCTGGGGTTAGGGTTTGAGGCTTGGGGTTGGGAGCGGGGGCTTTTATTCTCCCCTCCCCCATGGATAACGGCGCGACATCGTGCTAAAGAACAAAGTTATGGGGCTAGAGGTTGGGCTTGGGTAGATGGGGTGGAGGGTGGCAAGAGTGTGTGTGTGTGTGTTTGTGTGGGAAGCGAAGGAGGGGGGGGGGGGGGGGGGGCAAGGGTAACAGCCCTCGTCCGCCAGTTGCCCTGGGATCGAGACGTTGGCGGCAATACTTCAAATACACCGCAAACTTTCGAGCGATCGACGGCACACTGGACGATTCTAACAGGCCAAGATTACTTGCGGCTGTCGGTTTCTCGCCGCGGCGTTTTTCTTTGGAGTGAGAATATCCAGCCTTGTGCTTGCCTTTCAGAGGGGCGGTTTGCCACCCTCGCGAAAGTTCGCACACAAGCGCCGAAAGAAATAAGAAAAGTACGCGAGAAAACAAATAATTCTCGTTGCCGACATTGTCGCAGTTTGGAACGTGTCTTGGGGAGAGTGAAAAGAGGCGGTATCAATAGTAGAGTATAATATGAATATTTAAGTACACGTGCGAGAAGTAGCTACGGAAGAATTGAAGTTGGGGAGAAGTTTCCTTTTTTTAAAGTCACTGAAGTTGCTCAATGATTGAATTTCTATGGGTCCATCTCATGAGATAAACAAAAAAAATCACCACTTGAAATCAACTGCAGTTAACTTTCAATGTTGATTTTTGCGGTATTTAAATTTTTATGGCAATATACTTGTAAGTCGCTGAAACAAATTTAGAATCTTAATTTGTCATTGCCTCTCCGTATTTTAGAAAAAAAACCTGCAAGACTTTCTTTATAGAGCATGAATTGACCTACATACATTTATTTCCATTTTTTTATTGAAATTTTGATGGCTGTATCCTTAAAAATACCTAGAATGTCGACAAAAATGGTCTGGAAAAATCTCGTATTACTAAAGAATGCATAGGACTATCAAGCTGCAGCTTGGCGCAAGTAAAGCCATTACTAATATTTTATCGTAGTAAATTTAATTTACGTACGCTTCGTCTTTTACTCGTTATCACAGTTTCATATATTTTTTCATCCTGACAGCAATAATCGTTATTTTTAATACACTCATGTACCGAATTATCGCACCACCACATAAAATCCCGTGGTACGATACTGAGCGAAAATTATGGTTATAGTAACTATAGAATGACAATTATTTATTTTGAGTTCGTTGAACCAATGTTTTTATAATTTGGCACTAAATAGTTACCATAATTATTTTCATACACAGAGAGAAAAATCTGGTAATTTTGAAAATAATATAGTTGGACAGACGATAATCTAACTATAAACTATAATTCCCAGGAGTAACGTCTATATTTTATGGTTATAGCAAATATAAGAGAATACTTGGATCAATCACTAATATAATTCCCAGGAGGAACGTCTATATTTTATGGTTATAGCAAATATAATTATAGTAGCAATTATTAAAATGATAATAGTTTCGGAAACTATTCTAAGAGTTTCAAATATGCCGTTTTGTTGCATATACGATTTCAACGTTTGTTTCCACTAACCTTGCAAATATCGTTTATTAAACCATATTATCATCGCTCCAACCATAAAACATTGCAAGCATTCCGATATTAGTTTTACCATATGAAATCATTAAATAAACGATATGCTTTTCTCTCAGTGTAGTTACCGTCACTATAAAAATAGTTGAATGGACTAGAAATTGATAGTTCTCACTCTATAGTTAATCGTACTATTACGATTTCTCCGCTTATTTTTCTTCCATCTGTCACAGCCAAGCATGTGAACTGCCAAATCTTGTGTCCTGAATGTTGGCTTTTCCAGCCACACTTTCCTCACAAAAAGTCGGCAGGTTTTTTTTTCATTCCTGTTGAAGGACCTCGAAAATAGGTTTAAAATAGTTGAAGAGTCGGTCTATAAGGACCCAGACAGTTTATTACCGGTCAATTTTGCGGAAGGGAAAGCTGTGGAGGCGTCGGAACACAGGCCATGGGCGAGGCGCACCGCCCTTGGATTATAGTTTATCATGCATAACACACAGCTTTGCACCGTATAGTCACTGTCAGGGTGGGCTCCATCTTCGACCTGTTGAGAAATGTCCGGGGATTCTGGCAAGCATGTCCAACTCTCAGGGGGTCTGTCACACAATAGCGCGAAAGCAAGGCATCAGCCACTCTTTTCCACCGCACCTACGTT
Organism: Tromatobia lineatoria; assembly: GCA_949699805.1. Classification (NCBI taxonomy): domain Eukaryota; kingdom Metazoa; phylum Arthropoda; class Insecta; order Hymenoptera; family Ichneumonidae; genus Tromatobia; species Tromatobia lineatoria. The sequence goes on along the minus strand of OX453042.1, from coordinate 13,187,763 downwards.
CAGGTATTAACAACCGGGACACACCGTAAACGATGTTCCTCTGCATAGCTTGCAAGGTGCTAAAGGCGCATTCTCGTGTTCGAAGAAGTGGTCTCTGAGGATGGTTTGAGAAAATGAAAGAAAGAGCAAGGCTTTGTATGGACGACCGGGTTTAGTTGGATCAGCAGCATATCGTCGAATACTTTTTATTTCCAAATTTTGAGAAAATTCAGTTAATAATTAATTTAAGAAACTGTATAATTTCTAAACTTCAAATTAGCTTAGTTTTGATTACTGTCGTCGAATGCGGTCTGTATAAAATGTGTTTGTGGAACACAGTCATTGCACTATTGCGGAAGTTGCTCGAGGGGTTTACTCCCCGATGGTAAGACATGACGTTACATTTTCGCTAATTACAAAAGTTGCGTCATTTGAATTCTGGGTTCACGCTTTGATAGTCAATAATGAAAATGACGACCTGATAGATAAGTTAACAGAAAGTGTTTTTTTTTTGGTCAATAAAATAAAGTTTATCGATAAGAAAATTAGAAATGTATTTGTGATCAAAATATTAATTTTTCAAAGTTCCTTTGTAAAGCTAATTTCGAGAACCTAAAATGTTTGTTTTTATTTTTTTATATTCGGAGAGAATTGATGTTTACGCAAACTCAATTTCGTTTTTTTTAAAAATGATTCCTCATCAACATTTGAATGGTTATAAAAAAACAAGGAAGATGATTGTGGTAAAAAAATCCGATTCTTTCCGTTGCTTTTTTATACTTCATGTAATTAGCGCATGAGGCATTGTAGTTCATTCTCACGAAACGACTCGCAAGTGTCTGTACGTGACCATTGTTCGGTTTATCACGTTCGACGAAACTCACCGCGACATCGGCTTGTGACCCGATCGGGAATTCTCCAATGGCACATTCTCGCAGGATTTGTGTTGAAGTTTTGAGGAGAATGCTTCGAGCTGTTTTCTCACCTGGCTAATCAATTCTGGCACTTGAGGCACGTTCACACGGATCTGTCTGTCCCTTTTTTTGTAGACACTTTAATTTGGCCTCGGCGCGATCCGATCTCGACTGGTCTCTTATTATCACGTATCGAATTGTCGATTTCGTTAACTATGACACCATAATTAATTTTTTAGTATATGTCGAATATTGAACATTCTTTTTTATATTCCAGAGAAATGCAATTATATCATAGTAATAACTACTATGCAATATCTCACGAAAAAATATTATATTGCCAAACAAAAACCTACGTCATTTGGTTCTCATAATTATGCTGACATCATTCCGAAAACGATTCTTTAATTAATGTTGATGTTCTTTTTTTGTGATTATGAATAAGGTCGTCAACACCTAATCAAATCTCTTACGTCTGTTTACAATGAAAGATACCACACTTCTTTTTTGTTACTGAATACCTCTGATATCGTAAAATATGTTCATAGACTCCTGTACATAAAAGTGTATTTTTGAGTGAAAGTGTGTTTGTTTAAAGTTTCGTTTAACATTTGAGACAAGGAACGCTTTTGTCCCTAGTGTTAAAATGTACTATTTGCTTCCTCCACCCAGAAGAGTGCGCTTTTCTTCCCAGTGTTAACATACACTATTTTCTTCCTCTGCCCAGAAAAGTGCGATTTTCTACCTCGTGTCCAATGCACTATTTCGGTCCCCTGCCCATAAAAGTTTGGTGTTTTTCCCTAATGTTCACATGTACTTTTTTTTGCTTATGGAAATGAAGGTTTCAACCGTACCAAGGTCCTGTTTGAATTAGTTAAGACTTTAATCTTTTAAGCTGCCACGAATTACTTAGTAAGCCAAAGAAAGTCATTGCAATTAAACACAGTTGACATGATAAAACACTTAGTTGGTGAAACTTGTTTGGGTCTCCTAAGTTTTTCCCCGTCGAGTTTGTAACCAAGTTATTTATTGCGTACTAATCAAACCATCTTCCGTATCTCGTTTTTATGGAATCACGGTAAAAGAGGTTCCCGACATTTCGGAAATTGAGCGATCGCTGCAATGGATATATGGCCAATAAGACATGAACGCTGATGTGTGAACTGGAGAAATCTACCCGAGATTATCCATGGAAGCATAACATTTTAGCAAGCAATTTAGCAGGTAAATTACCCTTCCTGTGTGGCATGCGATGATAGTCAATTTCCTGGTAGGAGATTGAGTTGGTTATCTGGTGATGGCAGTGGGCGATGAGAGAACTTGTAATAGAAGCTCGGACGCGGTTAATTCATTCAAACGTTCAGATTCCAATGGTCAACGTTGGAAACATCTTTTCATAGAAGGTTAGAGTAATCCTAGTCTTGTCATCAGTGCGAAGAATTTTCAAAGGTTCAAATAGTCGCAATTTGAGGGTTCGAGGACGCAAATGCGACCTGCGTTCGTTTCCTTTCGGCCAAGTTTGACTTTCTTCACTTGGTTGCTCACTAAGCCATAGCCTGTGAGCTTTTCTACCCGTAGTCCGAGGGATGAACCTTCGTGAGCCACGCCAATTTCTATATGTACACAGATTATTTGAGTCGACGAAAACGGAAATGGTTGGTTGTCGTTCGGATTTATGAAAAAGCCGGTAAGACAGTTTATCCTAACACGGATATGGTAAAGGCTTTGTGGAAGTTCTTCACGGTATTTACATAGCACACAGGACCTTAAAGTTCGTGACTTAAAGGATGAAGAGAAGGTTCAGTGATATGTCAACTGTATGATGTGTTTGATGGTCATCAAGCGATTCTGGAGAGACCGCATAAATTGTTGAAGGCACATAGAAAAAAGTACATCGATATTGTGGTGCAACTGTTGTAATTTCGTTCACAACTGTTCACAAAAACTGTTTGTCAATTTTATAGTAAAAACAGCTAAATGGAAGAGGAGTTATCCGTCAATATTTTGCTAGGCCAGCAAATATACCGACAGCTGGTTAGCTTTTTTTTTTCTGAAATCGCAAATTTTACCATAGAAAAATAATTGTTTCAAATGTTTTTATAGTGATTTTCGAAAACGTATTTTTCCGGCGTCTTATACCTCTTCTACCGGCTAATCAATTTTGTTAAACACGACATTTATTCTACTCCTGGTCCTATGCCTCGAACTAATCACAGCACGTATTAAACCTATTATTTTGCTGTCCGAGAAATATCTTGATCCACGACTTGTTAAAACTAGGTAACGTTAGAAATTTGTCGATCCTTAATTCGATATCAAATACGATTAAAACAATTATTGTTTATTATGGCCAGTGGTAGGTGTCAAAATGTTAGAAAGAAGATCTCAGTAATGTTATAAGTGTTAATGACTGTAATCAGTGCTCGTTCGGTAAAAAGTTGCCAATTACTATACCATTCACCTCGGCCATTACTTTTTTCACCTAACAAACGAGGACGTATGATGACACAAGGAGGACATATCGTTTCGACTCCTCGCTAGTCCCTGTCTCGGATATGCCAGTCTCTGAAATTCCTCTTCTCGGTTTCTCACTCACAAGAAATAAGCTGTTGAGCTGATGAGCGTATAGAAATGTTTCGAGAGCATTTTGAGAAGATAGATGGAGATATACGTAAAAGCCAAGAGTGAGAACCATACCGAGAGGTCCTAAAAGGATTACACTCAACGTCGAGGATAGAGACCAGGCCCCGAGGCATTAACGATGAAGAAGCAAGTTGCAGTTATCTGTATAATGGGAAACGTCCGCTCAATGGTCTTCCGAGGACTTTCTTGCTGCCAATTACCCGGTTGTACCGTCTCCAAGAATATTTTTGTGATGTCCGGGGAAAAGGAATATAAGTCACTTGAAATTATAGGGTATACTACAAGGCTCTTGAGGTTAAGAAAAAAAAGAATATACGTCACTTGAAATTGTAAGGTATTGTAAAAGAATTTAGAGAGGTAAAGATGAAATTCCGCATGTCCTCCTGGTTTTCAATTTAATGTAAGGAATGATATGCATAATGATGTGCATAACGAAAAATCGTGAATAGGTAGGTATGCACTAACTTAAGGATATTCACTAGTTCATAATATGGGGTGAATTTTTTTGACAATACGTTTTCTTAGTGTCAACAACGTCGTATTTACATGATTTTTATTTCTGAAAGCTGAATCAACTTCATCCACTATTATCGAGTTGCATCAGCCACCTATTTTGCTTCGAGATTTAACAGTAGTGACAAAACATTAATCGAACGCATTTATCGAATAAAGACAACAAAAATCAATAATCATTAAAGGATGATTGGAAAAAAATTGATGAACACATTTTGAATAACATGACTTCAGTTCGTAAATTCTACTTGATAACCCAGGGGCTGTTTTGAATATAAGAAACTGTCAGTTTTGACTTTCCTGGATGTTAAGTACCGAAGAATTCACTTGTGATAGTGTGGAATTGTTATAATGACATTCTGCATCAATAAAACATTGTGAAATCTCTTTAGACTAGTCGGGAGATAAAATTAAACTCAGTCGCTTCACTGTACGACGTAACAAGATCACTTTGACGTGACTGCTGAATCGTTTAAAGCCAGTCTGGGTTAAATCGAATACAGATTCAAACTGCGCTAGATTTCCTCACTTGATCGCTCCAAAATTAATCCAGATAAAGGTAAATTACCCTGATGCTACAGAACCCTTTGATACACGAGTAGTTGTCGATCTTTTTTTTTCGAACACATCCATTTCACGTCAACTAAGTTGTACACAGTATCGACTTAATGCACGGAGAAAACGGTTTTGCGATGCCAGCAAATTTTTTGTTAAAATAGTGATAAAATTGCGTTATCTGCTAGGTTAACCATTTTTTTTGCTCGATTAACATATTTTTTGCTAGCAAAAAAATTTGTTTTTCTAGCAAAAAAAAATGTTTTTCTAGCAAAAAAATTTGTTTCGCTAGAAAAACAAATTTTTTTTTCTAGTACCACAAAATTATTTGCTCGGTTAGCAGATAACGCAATGTTTTCACTATTTTAACAAACGATTTGCTGGCATAGCAAAACCGTTTTCTCCGTGTGGTGCGAAATTTGTCACATTTTTTGTTGTAGTGCTGTGGCCAAATTATAACCAAGTAGTGGAGTTATCGGTTATTGGTGGCCACAAAAAAAGAAACTATATAGTTTTTTTTTTACTTTTTCGACCCTGATCTGGGTCCTCTTCAGTGTTTATTCAAAATTTAGAATTCATGTCATTATGTTTTCGGTAAAGTGAATGTTATTGACACTTTATGAGTGGTCACTAGACTCTCTGGTCCGAATGTATATAATTTCAAGGTTAGGCTAATGCTGTGACCGCTCGATGGTTTGTCGCTAAAAAACCTTCACTTTTAAATCTTTTCAACTGCTTATGTTGAACACGTGAGATTAGTTCGTGTTCAAAAGCCATGTTTATAGTGTTAGTTATAAAATTCACTAAGTAATTTCACTACTATGAAATTTGTCACAGTTAATCTCTGCCTGATGAATGTAAGCCAATAATAGAATTGGACAGAAAAAAACCGCTCATAGCAAAAACCGACGAAAGTTTGTACATCTAAATCTGGACACGAAAATTCTCCATACATCACAAATTCAACGAGTCAAATTTCTACACGACAGAAGATCGACACTGCATAATTTTGTACATGACAAAATTCTGCACCGTTGTATTTGGACACCAGATGATACAAGCAATCTAATGTTGATGCTATCACTGTGATTGCTGGCGCTCCCACGAACTGAAGCGATGTTTCCGCGAATTACATGCAATGTAAGCCATGCTTACACAAATTAACAGTAACAATAAATCGATTAGGTGAGGTTGCGATAATGATAACTATCGGTTGCTTACTACAATTGATACCAATGCAGTGATTACCAATGAAACTCGGTTCGTGGAACCAATGCTAGACAATAGTGATGAGTTAAGTAGAATTGTTGTACAGTAGGAATTATCGATTACTTGTCTCAGTTAGCATAATCGATTGATAATCGCTTCAACTGTTTTGTGCATCGCCGGATTGCTTTTTTCCCCTGATGGATGTATTAATAATCATTATAAGGTTTAACTATTGAAAAATTACATCCAACTGCCTTTTCTCATAAAGGCAACTTACTTATTGATGTACAAATAAAATATAACATTATTTCTTTTTTTAAACCTCAAAACCTCTTCGTGCGATACTGACAGTCATGCATGAATACTCTGTACTTTTCCCAGCCAAAAAAGTATTCGTTTTTTAATTAAAAAATAAATCCTCTGATTTTCGATAAAAAATCGGTGTTGCCAGAACGTGGAAATTATGATCAATGTTCCATTCAAACTTCAACTCGAAATTAAAATTTTTATGGAGACATTTTCTTCAGTAACTGCAAGTTTCCGAGATATTGTTCCTTGGAGAATTTGGGGTTTTTTTTCGATATTAGATTCAGGAATCTAGAAAAACGTATTAAAGCGCTAGTGGTACTTTGATATGATCAATTATCGGGCAAATCTGAGATAGTAAAAAAAAAGTCGTTGGATTGACAACGCGAATTTTCCATGTACGGTTAATCCACCTAATTCACTCCTAATTCACGCTCCTAATTTTATATTGATGAATATTAAAGCATCTAGAGACCGAATTATGACCCTTTTGTAACCATGGTGCCATTATTCTGTAGGGGTTAAATATTTGAAGAACTATTCTGCCAATAATGGTGATCGCTTCTCACAGAACAGTGAAGGTATGCCATCTAGTCAAGAAAGTCAGTGGATTACCAAGCGTGAACTGCGCCAGCGAGTTGATAGTAGATATAACGTAGCTCTGGTGGATATAATGGGTCTGCGACGTCCAGTGCCCCTTTCATCATCCGGCTATACGGTAATGGACCGATAGGTAGCTGGACTGAAGGTTCAATGCAGCTCTGAGAGCAATGGACGTGTGTGCGCTGGGTGCAGCTACTACTGTCCACTCTATTTTCGCCGCTTTCTCACTCCGGACTTCACTCTACTCGCATCTCTTTCTTGTTTCCTGTATTTCGTTCCTTTTCCCACTCTTATGATTCTCTCTTGTTCTCTTCATCCGCCTTGTCGTCGTTTCTCTAAAACCCGCAAAGTCTCTACCGCTCTGAACCGCAGCCAACGTTCCGTCGAACTTTCGGAGTAATCGCTCTCCACTTTACTCTCTGAGGCATTAGCAGATCGATATCCGGACAGCTGCGAGGAATAGACAGATAAATATCTAAGATCAGGCTAGTCTTCCAAGATTTATATCATATCTGTGGATTTATTCACGGAAAAAAACGATATTATGCACTTTCAAGTGTAACTCATAGAAACGTCCAAATGGAAGAGCATTCCATTCCTACTAATTATCTATACATTTACTGATTGATTTGGGGAATTATTTTTGTAATTGGAAACATAAAATTCTTTAAAATTAATTCATTCAACTTGCTTTTTTTTTGTATGTTGCAAACGTTCTCACTTAGTTGAAAAAGATCTTTTTAATAAAATTAGAAGACAAACAGAAGAAACAGTAAATTCATCGAATTCGCAAAAAAAAATCGAATGTACGAATTTTTGTAATATTGATAATATGGTAGAAGAAGAATGAAGTTTTTTCTTCTAAAAATGACTAAAACTATTTTTTGAATGGGAATACTGAATTATTTAAAAAGATATGCTTGTATTTTTTTTATGACCAGCACAGGATGACAAACTTCTTTTTAAGTTAACAAAAAAATGTCTAGATGCACGTTGTAAAAACAGGATTATGAAAAGTTCAAACTTTAAAAATTTATTTTTACTGAATCCTCTTAATGATATCTATTGCAGTCGGCAACGACAGAAATATTGCATCTACTTTAGTATGCAATGTTTCAATACGTAATGTCAGTAACTGCAGATACGTAGAAAATCGTATTTTTGTCTATTTCGCAGGCACAGTTTGTCCAGTCACTGAGTCATGTTCATCCATTCGGACGTTGACCTTATACCACGATGTTTGACCCATCGCTTTTGATATTATATTCTGGTCCGATATTGTACATTCCTATTCTACGTTTCATCGCGATGAGATATGCATTTATATTGCAGTTAGATAATCATATACTCTGCATTAAACATGCACGATATTTCCTTTCCAGGTCAAGATTGATTTATTTTCGAGGCTCCGCTTATTTTTCGTTTTCGATATGTCAAAAGAAGTCACGACAATTCACTAGATTTTATATTTATGCAAATCGTTATTCTGGAAACTATTTTGGTGATGAGATTTCATTATTTATGCATGCTATTATTTTCGCAGTTGCAATATTATTTCTATTGTTACCCTCGTTGCTCAGAAGTAAAATGATCAACTGCGAAGATCGGATATTTGCTATATTAGCAGAATAACTATTCTTGAATCAATAATTTTAGATGGCAATTCTCTGGATTCTCAAAATATTGACAAACAGAAGAACTTAATTTTATTTATATGATATAAATTTATCATAACTTGGGAATATATATTTCTTGTTTTGTTGAAACGTTATATTCATCAATGGTTTAATGAAATTTTGTATTCACAGAATTACATTTTTTATAGAAGTTACATAGAATTCTGTATTCCTGTATAAATGTGGAAAGAAATAGCCAAGACGTCTGATGCCTCATAGTTGGCCTATCGATGATGTTATACTCCTTATCTGTTGACACGGTCGTCGCAGCGGTTCTCTTACCTCCCCCACGACTTCGATAGCAAGATAGGGGAGATTGGGCAAAATGAACAGGGGGACAAAACGGCCAACGTCTTACCTTTTTTGGAAAAGAACGTTTTAAAGTTCTCTTAAAGTAACAAAAGAAGAGTTCGGGAAAGAGCGGATGTGACGGGACGAAATCGGGCAATCAGGCTAAACGACGCCTAGTGTAAAAATAATGATTTTCTTTGAATTGGTTGTTTCTGATATTGGGACACTTTTCATATCAACAATAATACAGGAAATCGAAAAGATAAACAGAAATTGAAAAAAAATATATATATATTACGATACAAACAATGAATTTTTGAGTGCTTTCTCTCGATCAATCAGTGGCGCTATCACGGTGCATTTTGAATCGCAGTTTTTTTCGGCCCGTTTAATCTGTGCTTGATTAAAAAGATTTCTAAGAAAAAAATGGTTTTATTACAAATTTTTTAAATAAAATAATTTGGCTATAATTTTCCCGAAAAAATTCGTTTAATCGCAAAATATTCTGAAAAAAGTTATTCGCTCAAGAAATTTGTCAACAAATTCTAAACTAATGTTTCAAAGAATCCTGTTTCAATTTGAATTATCCATTTCCTTTTTCAAGTACAGTATGACTTATAGAAGGAACGTAAAAAGTTAAGACGCCGACTTTTTCGACCCAATTCAGATTTTAAGTCGGATCGCCCATTTTGTCCCCATTTTCCCTTAGTATATACAGTACAGTGTATACTTTGCTCATCCTTTCGGACCCTTCACACTCATCCGCGCGACGGTTACTGGCGTTTCTTTTTGACGTTACAACATTCTCACAGCGTTGGTGTTATTCTCTGTGTGCGACAACCATAAAACCATCTGATATATCGGCTATCATAGATACTCCATCATATAAGCGATTGTGGGATTTGGGATTTATAAGTTTCGGCGTTCTGGCGGGAAATGACGAATCTTGAGGGGGTTCGACCTTTAAAATATCTGAAAGTAAATTTCAGCTTCTTTTTATTTAATCGTTTCAGTTTCAAACTTTTGGTGCACTGAAACTTTTCGTAAAATCCGATTAAATTACGTGAAAACGACATAGACTCGCTGAATGGACGTCATAACCGATCTAATTAAATATATCTGCGTACCCATATTGGATGGGATGGCATAAATTATTTGTTCGTAATCCCATCAGTTGTATTATAATTAATATTAATCGGAATTCACCGAAGCGTGTATTTAATTATCACGAATTATTATATGACTGAAATGGAAAGTGCATTGTTCTATTAAAAAATGTTGTAGATGGATATTTCAATACATGTGTCAACTGGGATAATAATATGAGACATTTGATACCAATTCAGTCACCCCGTTTTAAAGTTCTCGAAAAATGATATAATTTTCGTTTTTTGTTACATTTTGTTTGGTTTGGTGGTATCTCGATAACTACAAGGCGGATCGTAACTTTACAGACATGAAAATCTTCGTTTTTTACATACTCTTTATATACATGTTTTCCAATTTTTTTACATTCCATTAAATTTGATTATTATTGTTTCATATTCTGGTCTAAATTTTCTAAGTAAGGGCCTTTTTCGATTGCCCTATAGCAATCGAAGTATATTTTTAAAAACTTTAATGATCGATAATAAAGAAGTATGTAGAAGAGCGAAGTGGCAAACGCAATAATGGACGCGATATAATTTGATAGTAGGTTTGTGATATTGTTAAATTGCACTTCTTTAGTGTTAAACGTTAGAAACAAATAAGATTTTATAGAATCAATTTGATCTTATTTTTTACCCATTAGTAGCAAAATTTTGATTTGTTGTACGCTCTGGTAAAATCAAGGTAAAATCTCATCAGCATCACTCATGGGTGCTTTTTTGTAGAATAGAATGGTAATACTGAAGGTTATAGTGAATTTTCCGAAATCTCATAAAATGAATATATTTGTAAGTTTGTAAGTATGTCTACCCGTAAGGATCTTCTTGTAGAGATAAAAGTTTGTTCGCCCGCGGGCTCTCCAGAATCCGCAAAGTTTCCGCAGTAAGATAAAAGAACAAGTAAGATGAAAAGGAATACACTACTGACAAAATACCGACTGCGAATCATGTGAATACTTTTCTGGTTTTTTTTTACCGACTGGACCGTCGTTGTTTGTACGACTAATATTTTTCTTCACAAATGTAATAAAAATACGAAAATACTTTACTGTTATCCTACATACATTGGCCGAAAGTGACTTTTTTAAAATTCTGTGATGCGGTAAAAATTGTTGTTCTTCAAGATGAAAGTTTCTTCAAAACACAACCCTAAGAATATTTTGATTTAAATTAAGCCAAATATATTTTTTGGAACTCCCGAAATCTTGAACGTTCAATAATTCAGAGAGACAGAGAGACAGACATTTTATCGACCTCTTTACAGTATGTGTATATACACTTTGATTTTATAAGGTTTTGCACGTCGTGTGTTTGTACGGGCCAATTGGCCATTGACCGAAGTTCTTAAGTCCGGATATTTCAGTTTTATTATACATTAGTAACAAATTGCATAAAAAACAAACTGTTAGTAAACTAGTTAAGACTAGTTTAGCAAAGCAGCTCTGACATCGAAAGTTCCTCCTGCACTGTGAAGAATATCTACTTGAAATTGGATGTACATGTACTAGAAGTTTTAACGCATATACTGGTATACTAAATTTTCCGTAAGAGTGCGATTTCACATTTACTTTTGGTGCAGTAATTGTTATAATTTGTTTTAATTTACTGTAAACGTACGTCAATTTTTTCAATTTCCTTCAATTTCTCTGCTAAATTGTTTTAATTTGATATTACAATTATACATTCAATTTAATTGACGAGCATATGCATAAAAACTTGCAGTATCTTCTGACAGTGTAGCGCGTGGCGCCCATAAGGATAATAAAGGGAAGAGCCCTTGCGATCTTAGCTTGCGGTGTTTTGACGTTTTGGAAAATTCACGCTTCAATACATATTCGCAGTACAACACAACACGTTCTAATCATGATTCAAAAAGTGAGTGTTCAACTTCACACAGAATATAGAAATGTAATATATCTCAAAATTTATATTCAGTAAGAATATTGTTATTCGTATTGCGACAATTTACTTTTATGGTTATGATGTTTTCACTATAAAACTCCGTATAATTTGCATATATTATCATTTTCGTGAGGGTTGGAGCTTAAGAGTTGCGCCTGGTTATAAATTTCTCGCTGGATCACTGTGACTGCGCTGTTATTATTGTTTCTCGTGGAATTGAACGAAGAATGGTGTAGAGCCACTAAACGGAATGGGATAATAGTTTAAAAAAATGGAAGGCAAGAAATTGCCGTGCGGGCGATGGTGAACAAGAAAAAAAAGGTAAATGTCGTGGATTTATGACGATATTGGGACATCGAAATAAAGTGTAAATCTCTATATAATCGTGTGTCAATTGACATACATTCTTATAGTTCAATAGTTTTTCCCATACTATTGGAGATATGTAGTCGATAATCTATTGTATGTGTCCATGAGTGAGAGAATCATTGGAAAATGCCAAAATATTTTTCGATTGCCATATGGGCGGGGAGATTATTCGCATATTGTACTCAATCATCTATCTGAAAAAAGTGAATTATACGATGGGGTTGTTTTCTATAGAATAGTATTAGGGCTATGTGGGAGCCGATCGTAGCGTTGAATCAATATGAACTCTTCATTATTGAGATTTGTTAATATTAAGCCTTCAGTGTAACCTGCAATTATTTTCAAATCAATTATAATGCTATGTCATCAAGATTGTTGTAATGAATAAATGCACCAGAAAAAGGATGGCAATTAGAACCTAGTAAACCTAATAAAAGTTCTGCAAGAAATCACATGGTATAAGATTTTAAGACCCCGGAAGTCCTGAAATTTTTTTCTAGATAGACACTTTCAAAAACACTCATACAGACATTCACATAGCTCTCACACATTCTCATAGACAGCCCACACAGTCGACCCACAGGCACACACACAGGCGCTCACGCAGACACTAACACGGGCACTCACATAGGCAGTTACATAGACACTCACATAACACTCACAAAGACACTTACGCAGGCACTCACAGACTCACATAGACACATAAACACTTACATATGCACTCGCATAAATACTTACATAGACACTTACACAGGCACTCACACAGTCACCCACACAGTCACTCACACAGTCACTCATACAGACACTCATCCAGACCCTCACACAGTGACTCACACAGTTACTCACATAGTCACTCATACAGACCATTACGAAAAAACCCTATTTGTTATTTCACCTTAACCGCTGAGAGGGAGGAATACATTTTTTTTAAACAACGCTGCTTTTATGTTCTCGGGCTAAAAGAAGAGTAGTTGGACCAACTCAGTTTTAATGAGTTGACCAAAAATAAGTTGCTACAACGATTTACTCGGTGCCTACAACAATCTCGAATAGATGGCGTGACAACAAAAAGTGAGTTGGTGCAACTCTCTGGTGAGTTTGCCCAACAAATCGGTAAGATCGCACAATCATTTTGAACCAACGCAACGAGCGCTCGCAGCAAATATTTTTTCTTTTAATCGAAGAGTGTGATAATCAAAGTGTGGTGAACAACTATTTTCGTAAAGTTTTGCTTCTTTATTAGACATTGACATTTTTTGGCAATGAATGCTGTCGATGGAAATCTTTTGCAAAGAAATGCTGTCGATAGACATAATTCCACAGTCATATTAGAATGCCCTCCGTGACAGATGGAATAAGATATCGAGCGCAATAACCTCAAACCGTCGTAATTCCATCAACAGGCATCTCAGACTGAATGAATTATACCAACTGTAATCCCAATCTGTATTAATTGATCAAGTAAAACGTCAAACCGCATTAATTTCATCGTCCATATGTCAATTAATCGCATTTTTTAAATAAATACGCTCAATTTCTACCGATAGTCGGGTCGAATGTGTTCTGTTTGGCGATTGTTGTGTCAACTCAACGATGGGTTGCACTCAACCTTAATAGATATTCACTGCAACCCAGCCTGTGCAACTAACTAAAAGTAGTTGTCTCAACTCACAAAATTTGAGGTTGTACGGACTTACGAAAAGTGAGTCCGCCTAACAACTTCTTGCGTGTGCCGAACTACATTTTCTTCTCCGTGTAATTTTAGCTTTCTCTTTGAGGGAAATAACTTGAATTTGATGAAAAACCCGATATAAAAACATGGCAATATTTATTTTATTTATTTGGCCTACTCAACATCCGAACGAATATAACACAAATAATAGTGAAAAAATTTTCTGAGTATAAAAGACGAGTTATGCCAATACTTAGTATCTACCATGGGAATGCAACGAATCAGTCGCCCCGAAGCGTCGTCGACCCGGAAAATCGTTTTTAATTAAATCGCGCAACGCAATACACTCAACCATAACCATCCTGGTCCACGGGGATATTCCACCAGATTACGCCGAGCGGCATCAACGGGACCTCAACGAATCTCACTCATCGCTACTTTCCGTCTCGATTCTTCCGCGATTGAACTTTTAACCCGGGTATTTTTTTTTCAGTATTTGTGAGCGACCACTTCGATGGTAATTCCAAAGTTCTCCGCCTCTCGTGATTCGGTATACGGAATGAAAGGGTTCCAAGCACGAGCAGCGATTAATTGCACGTTCATACTACTTGAGTACCGGAGACTCTCCGAGAATTTATACACGCTCTGGGGGCTCTGAAAAAGGTGTAAAAAAATTTAATAAAAACAATGGAAATACTGTGCTAGTCCTGCGAAAAATCTTCGCTTATTATTAAACCCTTGATTGTTTATTTTCACGAGTCGCAGAGGGTTGATGAGTTTTATCTGTGAATATGAGGACAAGAGAAACGCCAGGAAAGAATGGAGGCACAGCTACAGAGGACTATGGCCTCTCTGACGGTCCCCCGGAGTCGCGTAAATTACACGAATCGTTTCACGACGCGTGGGCGACAAAGAACTGTACTCTCGAGCAGCTTTCGAGCAAAAAAATATTATCTTTATAGTTTATTGTGTGCTAATAACTCGAGCGTCGAGCTGGCTTTATTTTCTTTCGCGAAAATGTCAGCGTCCATTCTTTACACTATGCAGTCAAAGACGAATGGTTTACAGTGTTTACATATTTCTATCCGGGTAATAAACATGTGGATGAAATGTAAAATATCCGCTGTATTATTGTTTGACATATTTCTAATATAGTTCTGATCTGATTTAAGGGGACCAAGTCACCTAAAAAATTAAACATAAATCAATTTATTATTATTTTTTATTTGTATTCTATATTACGTGGAATACATCCTTACCGAATTTTAGACCGAAATTTGAAAAATACAAATATTACAGGCATTGGAATGAATCTGTAGATTCCAAATAACGTGTTCTGGCGATATTTCATGTTCTAACTACGTGTATGAAACACAACAATTGTGTGACTTGCGCCACCGCGTTACAATGAAAATTTGCCGTGTGAGGTCGATTATTACCGATCTAACGCACATCGATGCACTTCTGATTTTCGCCGCTGGCGTATGCATCGAAATTATCGTGTGTATGGCAGAAACGCAGTGGTGTTTACTTTATGTTGTGAACACCGGTGTACTATGTGTTCCAAAATAATTTGCTGATTTTCGGGCACATACTGCATTATAAGTATAACAACGTATGTGAATAACAACGTTCTCTTTTTTTAAAACATTTTTTTGTTTATAGTAAGGGAAAAGTTTTTGGAAGTAAAATAAAGTGCGGAGATATGACCGGTATTATGAATAACCTCTTAGCAAAACGTCAGAAGAACATTTAGGTATATTCCGTTGAAGTGGTAATTTATTCAATTTTTTTAAACCAATTAATTCATTAACTATAATCCAAATTGCATCTATTTTTGAAGAATGGAAAAAAATAGTTCAAATAACTTTTTTTAAGAGACATTCAAAGTAAGAAAAAAATATTAGAAAAGATTATGGCATGGAAGATATGTCAAGAAGACATTTTATTCTGTAGCAATCCTTGAAGTCCACTCTCTTACACTTACATTTCTCTTCGGAGGTCGTAAACTTCAAATCGACCCAAAAGGCAGAAAATGAGTTTTTATGGATCATTTTGTTCCTGAAAGAAGGCATTTCGGATTGAATATAGGATTTTGGGCTGCAGTGAAAATAGAATTGATCACGGCTCTATCTGTGGTAAGTTTCCTAAAAATCAAAATTTTTTCACATAACAAAATTGACAACTTTATTTTACAGCATCAGACAGAAAATTCTATATTCAATCCGGAATGCCTTCTCTTACCAACAAAAGGATTCATCAAAACCCATGTTCCGCCATTCGGTTTGATCTGAAGTTTACGACAAATGAAAAAATACACTTTTTCCCATAATCTTATGGTGGACCATATCACTGCACAAAACTGCACAATTATAGTGCTTGATGTATATTATAAGTGGTTAAAATTAATTTTGTTTGGGAACACTATGGGTATTTTTAAATTAATATTTTATATTGACATTTTACAGCCGATTTCGTCCCCTTAAGTTAATAAGAGAAATATAATTTAATTTATGGGATTTAGGCATACATTTTTTGATGGTTTTGTGGTATTTTTTTCCGCGATTTACATCCCAACGCATACACAGGGGTCTTAGACATTTTTTGAGATACTTAACAAATTTGACAAAAACATCCGTCAGCGCTCTAACTCGTAAAACTTTTCAGGTTTTATAGATTTCAAATTTTCAAAAAATTTACGTTACTGCACAAACTTTTGCAAAACTTGGTCTTGCAAGCAAGAATTTACGATGTAATAAGTGAAACAATGTTTACTGATGCTATCTATCTATCAAATGCAGTAAAACTTGTTTTTCGACAACTACAATTCTCCTAAATTTCCGTTTTTTAATTTTCTTTATTTTATGAAAATTATTCTTTAAAAAGATGAAATTTTTATTGAGATTTTGAGCATTTATATGCACACGAATTTTATTCCTTTATTTCTTTTTTCTTTTATTCAAAATCCACCAGAACGTTACAAATTTTATCGTAATATAGAACTTGTAAAAAATACTTATGTAAATTAGCCATCGATCTTTGACGACCGTCAAGCTCTTAAATCACTTTAATCAAACGGTAGACTCGGGAAAGTGCGAGACAGCGTGGCAAGCATTCCTCCGCATTGTTTTGTCGTGGATCTTACTTATAAATACACACAACACGCGAGGACTATGAATCTCACACGCGTGCAGAAGTGTGTGATGTGTATAAATAGAACTATCCTCGCACCTGCGTGAAAATGCGAACACGCTGACTTCCTTTAGTTCCCCTTTCTATCCATTTGCGAAGCCACCAAGAAAGCTCATAAAACCCGACGCGTGCCTTGCGCACTGTACCGCCTGTCCGCCCGAGACCACGACCACACGAAACTTATTGGCGGAGTTATTCCCGTCGTCTAGTACGATCACCAGTGGCGGGCATAAACCACACACACTGAATGTGCCGACGTTTCCCTCGGATTCTTCTATCGATATTACGATGGCTACGACCTACCGGAAGCAAACACGAGCATACTGAAGCGTTAGAAAAAATGGGCAAGCAATGCAACAAAAATGTTCAAGCCTTGAATCGTTTACACTGATAGAAATGAGGCATTCTGCAGTATTTTACTTAACCAAATTTTCGAATTTTTGCACTCCCTCCGGAAATGGGTGAGTTTTCAAGTTGATGAGAAAAAAGATTTCATTGACGACAAGAAAGAAATGGTTTGATTTTGTATTCATTGATTTCAATGAGATATTTCTTTAATTTCAATGAAATAGTGCACCTAAATCTCGAACAGAACATTTTATTTCATTTTATTTCATTATAAAGAAACATTTATTTAGTGAGCATATAATGACGAAAGAGTTTCATTGCTTTGAAGAAAAGTTTTCATTGATTATAAGAAACGGTCTGCTTGATTCATTGAAAAGTTATAGTTCATGGCAGTAAGTGTTGGGAATTTCATCGCCTAATATTGAACGCCTATAGGGTTGTTTCTCACGCACCTAACCTCACATTCCTGTTTTCTGGTTTCGCCGAACGAACGGATTCGAGTTTCGAGGAGCCTGTATTTATTTCTTAAGCTTATTTCTGTCGTACTTGAGCACGTGCTCTCCAAATTTGGGATTTATCTGCCGAGAAATTTAGGAAAAAAAAGTCTCAAAATGTTGAGCTTTTGTGGAGGAAGTATCGCTTCAGTGAAATCGATGAAAAGAACAGAGATGATTGCTTTGATTTTATGTCATTACTTTTCATTGAGTTCGAGATCATTCAAGGGAAAGATAGTAATGAAACTCAACTATTTATTTTTATTGGCGAAAATTGCCGTTAATCAATGAAATATTTTCTCTCTGTGCAAGGTTCCGTTTGGAGAAAAAACAGAAAATGTTATTTTTATTTTTTTCGGCGATATTTCTGTAAGGATTCATGGTAGAAACTTTTAAAAAATCAGTATTTGTGTTTTTTTTATTCTCTTGCCGAAAAAATGACATACTATTATTCTGGACGTTATATACATTTGTGCATAAGCACAACGAAATCCAGTCGATACTTTAATTTTTTTTTGTTCATTTGAGAAAAAAAAATTCAGTTAAATGAACCGATGATCGATCTAATTCTCCTCAATATATCATCGAGGATTCAATAAAACTATCCTATGAAAAATCCGTGAAACCTTTTCTGTCGATACTGGTATGAAAATGTAAAAATAAAAAACTAATTCTATAAAATCGTAGTTCATTCCGCTGTGAGAAAACAATTCATAATTAATTGAAATCATGTAGCAAATTTGATTCATTCTTCACAATATTTTATCGGCACGTTGAAATCATATATTAGATTCGACTCAAATTCAATAATGTATTTATCATTCGTTCTTCTAGAGGTTCATTAATCATGCCATTTGCAGTTCATAGAAAATTTTTGTATAGATCGCGTACGTATGAACTTCAAACACCAATCCTTCATCTTATTATAGCAGATCGCACGGAAAGCAAAAAAGTGATTGCACTAACCAATTGCGATTGTTGAATAAGCTTCAAGCGACAAAATTGGTTGTGAGCACTTAGGCGTCACGACTAACCTTAAGCGTGACAACGGACCGATTGAAAATGACAAACAACGTATTGGGTATGACACCCAATACGTTGGGTGGTTGGTTGGTTCCCACAACCAATTTTGCCGCTTAGAGCGTATTTAACTATGATGATCGATTCGGGCAACCACTTCATTCTTTTCGTGTAAACTTAAACTCGTTTGAATTGGTTCCACAATTGTGCTATAGAATGTATTCTTATATGAAAGCTTGAGTGAATTATTGCATGGACTTAATCATACATTAATGTTACGTCACACATGATATAAAATTTAGCCCTTAACTTTATTATAGATAAAAAATACCCGTACTTTCATATCAAATTAAGTAAATCTATTATCAAACTCAAGTTTAGTTCGAAACTGTATTTATTTTCCTTAAGATTTCATCAGGGTTTTCAAAGTTTATAATAAATTAATCACACGTGTGATAATATTGTATTTCAATTGATGAATGTACTTATTTTATCACCTTCAGTCCTTTAATAATCGTGTGATTTGTAATTTGTGGGAAAAAGGATCTACTTTATCCCGTCGTGCCTTGCACGACCAGCAATATATCTCGAATATTTCTTCGAGTGTATCGGCATTAACCTCGGGTACCACAGTTTCACTCGTTTATGTTTCTGTAGGAGCGTAAAAAAAAATCGAACGACGTAACACCAGGAAGTTGTAAAAACGCTAGATGTTGTACCGTATGCATAGCATCTATGGCATATATAGTAATACGTAAGAACATAACCCTAGCGAAAGGTTCGAGTTATAGGGATGTAAACCCTTTCTTCTCCCTCGGCCTCGCTTCCGCACGTTCTCGCTTCGCAAAAGCTAGAAATGCTTTGCCACTGGAAAGCGCCACTGCTGTCGCATCCCTTCGTGCTATCAGAGCAATTTCTTCTACAATTCGGAAAATATTTTCGCGCTGGAAGAGTTCTCGGAATGTTTGTCCCTTGGAGAATTTTCTCCAGCGAATCTTGAGCCCTTTTACAGTCATAGCTCCCAATGAAATTTTTTCTTCTTCAGATCCCACTATAGATCCAATACCGAGTCTCTTCGGAATGTTCTTTTTGACTGAATTTAACAACAACGGAAATTTTTTTGACTTCAAATAAATTCCAAAAACCCCTATTTCTTACACGTGAGAAATAAAGTAGTACACCCAAACATATCGTGGTAAGTCTGGGAACTATGAATGACAACTGTAGTCGTGTATTTTTTTTCCATATATTCTTTTACGAATACCGAAACGTTGTTTTTTTTCGGTTTTTTATCTTCCGATAAGTCGATTCCGAAATATGGAGCCACAATATTTCGAGAAGCGAGAATATAAACAAATTTCTATCAACCAAACTTTTTGCAAAAAGAGGTAAAAGATCCCTCCTCCATCCCACGGATACTCTATCCATCGGAAAATTCCCTTCAACCCACGGAAATCCCTGATCTATCCCTCAGGAAACCTTCCGCTATCCCTCAGGAATTCCTACTTTATCTCACGGGAATCCCTCCAATATCTCTCGGAAACCCCTTTACTATGCCCGGAACCTCTCCTCTATTTCACGGGGTCCCATATTCCATCAACAGTGGATCTCTCTTATCCCACAAGAAGCCCTGATCTCTCCCTCCGGAAACCCTTTACGCTCCTTTAGGAATCTCCTTCTCTATCCAACAGGAATCTCTGCTGTGTTCCACAGAAACTGCTTCGCCGTCCCTCGGAAATTTTCCCTCTAGCCCACGGGGCCCGTCCTCCCTCCCACCACCAACCGAGTCGTCGGGAACGTTTTCTAATCGAACCGAAGACTTCCTCAGGCTAAGCACTCTGCGAGAATAGCAACTCGGTGGGAATACGCACTCCGTAAGGTTTCCGGTTCCCCAATCCGTGAGGTTACGCGCTCCGTGAGCTCATCCACTCCATGGCCTTAGGTACTCCGTGACCTTTACTACACCATGATCTTTGTTACACTGTGACCTTAGCCAATCCATGACCTTCGCTACTCCGTAGTCATAGCCACTCTGGGACCTTATCCACTCCGTGATTTCAGAAAATTCCACGGCCAACTCAAAACCACATCGAGAGAAAATATTTCATTGATTCACGGCAATCTGCGCCAATCATAGGAAGTACCCGAGTTTCAATACTATCTTTTCATCGAATGACTCAAACTCAATGAAAAGAAGTGATATTAATTCAAAGAAACATTTCTTTAAACTAAGAAATCGTCTCTGTTATTTTCCCCCACTTCCCCCACAACAGCTCAAAATGTTAAAACCTATTTTTTCCTAATGTACTCGGCAGATAAAGGTTACATTTTGAAGGAACGTGTAGAAGTTCGGCAGGAATTGTCTAAACTACTGGCTCCTTGAAACTTGAAGTCTTTCGTTCGGTAAAACCGAAAAACAAAAAAGTGAGGTTAGGTGCAAGAGAGACAGCCCTATAGGCGGTTAACATTGGACGATGAAATTCCCAGCACTTGCTGCCATCAAGTATATGTTTTCATTAAATCAATGAAAACTTTTCTTTGAAACCATTAAATTGTTTCTTTATTTTATGCCCGTTAAGTTTATGTTTCTTTACAGGCAATGGAATGTTCTCTTTAAAATTTAAGTGCACTATCTCATTGAAATCAAATAGATATTTCGTTGAAATCAACGAAAAAAGAATCAAACCACCCATTTCTTTGCCCTCAATGAAATCTTTTCTCTCAGTGCACTCTCTGAAAATTCCATGGCCAACTTCATACAACTGGCTTAAGTTCGATATCACTCACTCGAAATTCCATGCCTACTTTGACCATTCAATAAAAATTCCATGTCAAATTTCGATTTTTTAAAGATATTTCGATATTTTATTGAAATTAAAAAAATTTCGCAATATTTTGAAATTTTAAGGAATAAAATTCATTCCCGACGCTTACTTATATTTCTTCTGTTCAGTTCGATCTTGTTCTGACGCAACCGTTCACTTCGCATACGTGCATTTCCTTCAAATTGTTGAAGTCATTGTCGTTACCGCGATATTTGACCAGAAGAAATTCGACGAACCTTGTAACAATAATTTGATAATTTCCATAATATGATATTAACGAAAATTTCATAAGGATTTAACAATTTCCATCGAGAAAAATTAAATAATTATTATATTAAATAACGTGGTCGTCGTGAACCCCCCCCCCCCCCCCCCCTCTTTTTTTTTTAGTAAAACATATTTTCTCAGCTTTTCTTTTATACTTCATTAAACATGCGTCAGAAGCGAAATTCATCCTTAACGTTTACTAATTTTTCTTCAGTTCCGTTCGAACTTGTTCCGACCCAATCGTTCACCCCGCATACATGCACTTCACTTGACAAGTCCGCTATAGGAAGATAGAGAAGAAAACGCAGGAATAGCTAGAAGAGAAGGGTTAGGGACCAGACAGAGAATAAATGTTGGGGTGGGGTGGAGGTGACCTCGTTTTTGGAAACTTGGCGAAAGCTCGAGCATGAATTTCCTCGGGGTGCGCTCAGCGTTCCCTCGATATAGCATGTAGTATATATGCTAGGATATATCCTGTTCGAGACATAACGGAAGGCTCCACCGGAGCGTTTCGAACTTACTACATATACTACCTACTTTCTTCGATAACTGCACTGGCCCGAAGTCTCTTTCTGTTTGCGTTCATTTCTTACCTCGAAGTCCCGACGAGGAGCGAACGGAAAAAAATCCTGAAAGGTAGAGAGAAGATTTTTTATTTGTCCTCGCAATTTTTCAGACTTATAAATGAAAATACCAGTAATGAGCTTACACATTAAAGACCTTATCGTACCATGCACAGATAATAATGACCTAAATAAGTTGGCAAATAATATTAAATGTGAAAATATCCATCATAATTAAAAGTTAGTTAGTAGATATTCAATTAAATATAAAAATCTAATAACCACTACTAATAATTATCCCCATTTATAATATTAAAAATATTAATGAGAAGCTTATACGTTTGAATATTGGACTTTGTATCATAACAAAATCGCAATGGTTATCTAATCGACCTTGCAATTCTAATTACCACTTAAACTTTTTATCAATATTATTCAATATTACAAAAATCAATAATACGAGCTCATGCATTATAGATCTCGTCGTACCATGAGCAGATAACAACCGCACATCGAATTTCATCTGTCAACTTGTGCATAAAACCTTTCGTCGCATGAAAATCCACTTTTGGTTAGTTTACTCAATTTCCACTACGGTAATAACATTTTTTGACAACTTTTTTACCAGGAGATTTTGGTTAGTATGAACACAGAATGAAATATTACAATTACTAAATTTGAGGAATAAGTCTATAGAAAGATGTTGAATGTCAAAAATTGGAATTTTGCAAATTTGTAAAGATATACAGTTAACCAACGTGGGATGTGTTAAAAAGTGAATTTTTAAACTTATCGCAACTTCCGGACCAAACTGGTTAACAAAATGCAGTGTTGATTATCTTATTGTATCTGGCAAAGGTTGCATTTTAGTATGAATGTAAGAATTTTCATTTCAGTCTTTCACAATAAATCTATGATTCTAAATGTGGAATTATGTTTTTTTAAAATTATAAACTCGATAGGTAATTGGTTATAATAAATCCTATTTTCACTGCATGCAAAATTACCATTTCTTAAATTGTATATTTTTCTCAAATTTTGCTTCAAACATACATTAATTTTCCATCTTAATCGTACGTTGATTTACATTTATTGTTTCGTGCATAACTGTCGATGTTCTTTAACATCAAAATCTACTCTCAGTCACCTAACCCAATTTTCAATACTAACCTTTCGAAAGGTATTGCAATATCAAACTAAAACAAAATAGTTGTCATTTTACGGTTACTAATACGATTACTAATACTTTTTAGTGAACATGTTTACTGAGAAAAAGTTATCGTATTAGTAACTGTAAAGTGACAACTATTAACTATTAGCTTGTACAACCAATTTTTTAAAAGTTGCCACAACTATAGAATAGTTCAAATAACCATTTTCATAGTTACGGTAACTATGGCAATAGTTGCATGGACTAAAAAATTATAGTTGCCATGTCATTGTTGATAGTTTACATGTACGTCGAGGAAACGGTTTTTCTGCCCCAACACATCTTTCGCCGAAATAGTGATAGCTATTATGTGCTAGTCTAGAAAAATATTTCGTTGGTTTAACAAAACAGTTGGTCTGGCACAAAAATTTGTTAGACTAGCTAATCTCATAATGTTTTCACTATTTCAGCACAATATTTGCTGGTGTAGCAAAACCGTTCTCTCCGGTGCACTATTACGGTTTCTCTGTTATTGAGGGCTCCTCGCTAAATATGAACGAGAAGTAAAATATTAAACATTGGAATTCTAAAAAAAGATGTATGAAGTTGGTTATAAAAAAATATTGAATATCGCGAAAAGGGTTAGAAGTGAAATATCTCATACCGGCGATTGCAGTTTCTCACTTTTTTCACATTTGTAGAGACTGTTGGAGATCCATACATCCCTGCACATTATGAAGTCGATTGCATGAAATGTCCATGTTTGCATCGCAATATTGCTCGTTATATCTCGATACAAATTCAATTCCATTCATTGATTGGCGTCGTCATAGAGACTCTCAGTAGAGTGAACGCGAAATGCGTTTCCTCTCACAGCTTCAGGACTGAATCTGTGAGATACTTTGACGTGACGGCCCCCCGCCCCCTTCATATCGGTCTGTCTCTCATCCTCGTCGCTATAACTACCCTTAAGCGCCATCTCTTGGCAGGACGTTTCGTAACGAGGTTAAAAGAGGGTCTTTGAAACGTTGAAGTCACGATTTCCATAATCACCCAGTCGATGAAAGGATAAAGGTGGATAGAGAAAGCGGATGTCGAGGAGTAACGATTAATTGTCTCATGGAAAAGCTCAAACGCACTGTCTAAACCCTACTGAAGCTTTTTCTTGTCGATTTAAGCGCCTTCTTACGTTACGATCGTGTTCGTCAAGCCACTATAAATCCTTACACATTTCTCTCATGTAGATCCTTCACCGCATGTCGGTATTTTTAATTGGGATGGGTATCAGTTATATATTTGATGCAACAAACCGAGTAGTATTTTTATTCGGAAAGATATCATTTATCAAAAAAGTATTTTTTAGAGCTGAGAAGGATTGTTTTTAACAACGATTTTGACTTTTTTTTTCAAAAAATAATATCTTCATACGTTATTTGGATTTTATATCTGTTTATATTTCAATGTTATTGAAATATTTTTATTTCGTATTTGCCACCTTTTCATAGCTCTTGTATTCGTTAGTTACTTCGCTATTAACTACAGATTAAGATGGAGGCCATTTTGACGGTGGTATTATATATATGGGGAGAAAGAATAATCAAAACAGGATGGCAGTTGGAATGCTTTTAAACTTCCTTCACTGCTTCTATTTATGTCGACTCTTGATATGTTTTTATTCAGGAGGAAATATTATATAGTTCCATCGAATGCTGTAATTTCGTTCTTCTTTATCACAAAGCCAGAAATATTTCCAACTCAAACATTCTGCACGGTATTTCATGCAAAACGACTGTACATCAAATAGTCATTATTTACTCTTCTATATGCAGAAAAGGTTGTCGTAATTATGGTTATAAATTGGAACCGTTCTGTGTAATTCAGCCGCACCAGCATTGATACCAAAACCAATGCTACAGATGCAAAATGTGTCGATAAATAGAACTATTCAAGTAATAATTTTTTACGTGGATCGGAAAACCGAAACTTGATTGCTTAAGGGTCGAGGGGACGGGTCAGTAAAAAATGGTGTTTTTTCTTATAAGGGTTGCTCTCGTCCTCATTAAAGTAAAAATTCGAACTAATTCTCTCTTCGCAGGTTTAACCCGGAAGATTTATTTGTAACTTGAATAACCGGCTAATTGGTTGTATCGAAATCAGATTTATGGGATTCAAGTCTAATTTTTATGTACTCAAATTAAGGAACTCGTTGATCGAAGTGATTTACTTTTATATTGAAATAAAAATCGTTTGCTCAAAGAATAAATTTAATT
Organism: Tromatobia lineatoria; assembly: GCA_949699805.1. Taxonomy (NCBI): domain Eukaryota; kingdom Metazoa; phylum Arthropoda; class Insecta; order Hymenoptera; family Ichneumonidae; genus Tromatobia; species Tromatobia lineatoria. The sequence goes on along the minus strand of OX453042.1, from coordinate 13,161,854 downwards.
GGATTCCATGGGTTGACCATAGCAAAAAAATACAGCCAACTGGAAATGATTACCGCAATCAAATGATAAATTCGAAAAAATAAACTCGTTTCCAAAACGTGAGCCAAATTTTTTTTACAAAATTTTTTCGACAAAAATACATAACATTGACAAACATGAAACTTTTCCGCGATTCGATAAAAAAAAACAATCATGAACTTTCATACGACCGAACAATTTTTTTTTGGTTATTGAAAGTGTTTGAACTTTTGTAATTCTCCTCAGAGACACATTACGTTGGACAACGGACGTGTAAATGTCGTGAGCCATAATAATTTTCCAATTATTCGTATAAGAACATTCAATGTATCTCTGTTTAGAGTTGTAATTCATATTTATCAAAATTCTGAACGAGTTAAAAAAATAAATAGAAAATAATGATCCCAAAATTTTACCTTATCAAACAATACATGAGTACAATAATATTAAGAACTGGTAAGTAACACGTTCAAGTTTCTGATACTCCTCTCATCACCAGAATAGATACTTACAAAATAAAGTCATTTACCATATTGGCCACTCTAGTTTTTTTACGCTTTTTTCCTATATCACATCTTCATTCGCGCGTGTGAAATTCCGTGAGAATCTTACAGCTTTTCCTTCGTCGATAACGATTATCGAAGAGCTTCATTCCTTTTCTACGAGCGTCCTGGTCGTCACAGACTTCTCTGGTTTTCTGTCCTTGGCAGACTTGGATATAGGAGATTGATAAACGAGAGAGGAAAAAAAGCGAACGTCTCGCCCTCGCCAGACGAGGGCTACTAACAGTTGTGTAAGCGCCGCCTTGAGAGACAAAGAAGAAGATGAAGAAAATTGTGAGAAGGGCTTCAATGTAGTGGCGGCAAAACACGAAGAGGGTTGACTAAGGTTGTTGCTACATATATATACGGATTTATTATCGTTGTATACAAGGACTACACCGATAGAAAAGATTTTATTAATTCATGGCAGTTTTCTTCAACGAAAAGAAATATCTGAGTTTTAATACTATCTCCTCTTTGAATGATCTCAAACTCAATAAAGTGTATTGACATTAAATCTAAGAAAATGTCGCTGTTCTTTTTATTGATTTCACTAAAAAGGCATTTGCACTTCCCCCACCACAGTTCAGAATTTTGAGACCTCTTTTTCTAAGCCACTCAGCAGATAAAGCTGAGCAGAGAAACCCCGATTTGTTCGGGGGTCAAAATAGCGAATGACCAAGATAGCCAATGCCTGAATTAGCGAATTTAAAAATAACGAACGTCTGAATGTAGAATGGCCATAATTATGGAATTCGCTTTCTCAACCATTCGATATTTTTAACATTCGCTATTTTAATTGCACTTTACTAAGATGGAGGTTAAAATAGTGATTCGTCAAAATAGCGAATGTCTGAAATAGCAAATTCCATAAAGATGACGATTCTAGATTCCGACGTTGCTAATTTCAAAATTCGCTATTCCAACCATTCACTATTTTCGTCATTCGCTATTTTTACCCCCACCCTCAAGTTGGTAAAGAACGTGTTCGAGTACGTCAGAAATAGGTTAAAGAACGGGCGCACGGAACCGTTTGTTCGGGAGAACCGGAAAACAAAGACGTGAGTCTAGGTGAGAAAGAGAGAGAGAGAGACAGCCCTATATGCGTTCAATATTAGACGATGAAATTCCCAGCACTTGCTACCATCAAGTATATCTTCTCAATGAATCAAAGTGATCGTTTCTTCGAATCAATGAAAACTTTTCTTTAAAGCAATGAAAGTGTTCCTCTATTATTTGCTCGCTAAGGCAATGTTTTTTTACGGGCAACGAAATGTTATCTTTGAAATTGAAGTGAACTGTTTTATTGAGATCAAAGAAATATTTCGTTGAAATCAATGGAAACAAAATCAACCCAGTTATTTCTTTGACATAAATGAAAATTTTTCTCTCGTTGTAACCGTACTAACAGTGCAAAATATCAGTAGGATAAAGCCCAGCAGAAAAGATGAGCGACTGAGGAATTTATCTATTGAAGCAAACAATACGGAAAAAATAATGTGGCTTTCATCAGATTAGAGAAATATTTTCCGCTTTCAAAGAAATTCACTACATTCGTCCTCTACCGTGTAATTTAAATTTCCATAAATTCCCAATACGATTCTTGGTGTAGTTACTGTTTTGAAATTTATTTCTCAAAAACTATGCTAAACTCAATTTGAATAATTTCATTGTTTAAAATTTTTATTTTTATAGCACTAGAGTTATGAAAATAAATTATTTTTGCAATTAAAAAAACGAAGTTACGAAACGTGGAAGTAGCTTAGATCGTATTAAAGAGTAAGGAGCATTTTATGATTATGTCCACTTTAGAGAAAAAAAAACTGTCCTTTTATCTGATAAAAGAAGCAATACTTTCTGATTAAAAAAATACAATACATTGTCCTTTCATTAGGTAATTCTAATTCATATGATTTCCCAGTAAAATTGTTATTATAGTTATTATACTTAAATTCATTTCCCATAAAACATACTAGAATAATGTACTCATAAATTGAATAACGTCATATTGAAGTTTCGATATTCATGGCAGTTGAAAACTACAAAGCGATGTTATTCTTGCGATATTTAAAAAATTCCGCCGTTCAGCCTTATACATTCCGTCTACATTTCTACCTTTTTCGAAGCTACTTATACGAGAAAGTACGCTGAATCAAAGTTTGCTTTCTCTTAAAGGAAGTTTTAAGAAAGATACAAATTCAGGAAGCAATGTGCACTTAACGTACATTGCAAACTTTATCTTTGAATAAGTTGTAATTAATTTAAGTACAACAGTTAAATTTAACACTTGAGATATTTTTATACCAAATGCGGTACTATATATCATTGCAGGTTAATAGGTACATACCTTAACTTTCAGCTTTTTTTGTTAGATGCTCTGATAGCAACAGTGTTAGAAAGTCGTTTTATTGAAATTGATATAAGATTTGAAGTGTTTTATGGATCTTTACTAAATATAATATCTGGTATTGCTGAATATTAGTTCGTCCTTGTAGACAATTTTAACCAAGTTTGGTGAAGTTGATTCGATTTAGAGGGATAACGCTAATTTTTCAAAGTTTTTATTTACATGTGTAATATGGACCGCTCTATAGATTTATCTGAGATCCAAAACGGACCGTTTTTTATTTGTTAAGAACCATTTCGCTCATCAGCTAAGCAAATGCTGGAGAGCAAAAATTAAAAGTCTCATAGAAATTTTTAAAAAATTCGAAGTCTTAGAGAGACAAGACCAAATTTCAACTTGATTGTTAAAACTCTTCTTGATTTACAGAGGTTTGATTTCTGCAAGCCTGCCACACATCCATCCCGATATTTTTTTTCTACGTCACTTTATTGGATGTTTTAGATAATTTTTAGTGACTTTACATGAAGGTCTACGATATTTTTTCTTTTATCACTTGAAAGACGTTTCGAGGAAGCAAAAAAAAATCATAATTTTCACAAGCAGATAAAAATTTCGAGTTATTGTGTCACATATATAAAAGAAGAAACAATTACACAAGTCCATTACGCTAGTAATTCCATTGCTATGTCGAGGATTTTACGAATTAATATTATCATTTTATCATTTTCATCGCATAATTTTTTAAATGCCACCTGAATTGTTAATAGCAGATACACGATATTATTCTATGAGAGTCATGCAGAGAGAGCTGCAGTTGATTGTTCACTGAAATGCGCATGCTTGCTGTTTTATCATCATGTAAAATGTAAATTCCTCTGTTGAATCTTTTTTATATCACAGAGAATATTTCGAACAATTCTTCATCAGAAAATCAGTTCTAACGGTTAGCAACTTTTATTGGTGGTGGAATTTGAAATTGAAAAATTTATAATGATCGACAGTTTATAGTATTATAAACGTATTATTTATCAGTTAAATGGAGCTCACTTGTTAAAATGATCATTTTCTTCTGTTTTTATAGAACTGACAAAACAATTATCGTAAAATAAAAATGTAAAAAAATGACCATTATTAAACCATGAAAATTTTAGGTTGGATAAAAACTATAAATTTCTAACTTTCGTTTACGAATCGTCAATGAATTTACTTACTATTTCAGTTTTCTAATTAAGAAATGAAACAAGAAAATTGGTGACATATTTTGAATTGTCCTTTCTTGACTTATAAATAACAGTATTTAAAATGTTAAATGAACGAAAAATTCCTATATCTGTAAACAAGAACTTGTTATTCATGTACAAAATCTGAAATACACTTTTTCTATGAATCCGAAAACATTTTCCTACGCATAAAACCTTATAAATTAGATGTGAATTCCATATGATATTTTTACAATAAAATTGGTTACTAGTGTTCATTATCATTTCATTTTCCCGTATACATAATTAACAATAGGGGCTTTTTTTGCATTGTGATTCCGAAAACCTTATATCTCCGAATACAGTAAACGCTTCAGTTTTTCGTATTTAATTCCGAGGTTAGAGTCCCAAAATCGGATTTCCACTGCCATATTTCTGCTTTACGCTAAACCGGAAGATACATCTAGATAAATGCGGCGAAACGTGCCAGAACGCGTTACTCCTTCTCTACCGTTGCTGCCTACCCTTGAACGACCCTGCGACTCGAAACCAGTTCGCCGCGTCCACGGAACCGTATTGCAGTAAAGCTATTGACCAACGATCTCCGCCACCGGGTCATCCGTCGCAGGACAACACTTTGCTAGCGTTTCCTCTCACTTGGCCCCCGAGCGCTCGAGATTTATCCGGCACATTGACGATTACACCTTTCGCCACTTCGCTCAGGAAGCAGATATCCTCGGGGTGTGCAGCGCGCGCTGATGCGATGAAAACGATGGAGCGACACCTCCGGGCAAATTAGGAAAGCGAAAATGAGATTTTTTTTTCTGTCGTGTACAGAATGCTCAGAATAAGAGAAAAAAAAGAATATTGAGGCGTGGCACATCTTCAAACATATTCTCGTTGCTACGGAAGTTATAAAAAATTCGAAAGAAAAAGATTGATAGGAGAAATAATGTCGAAAAGAATGTATAAGCCTGTGAGTTCACCAAGAGAAAAAGTTTCGCTGAATAACGGAAACCTTCGTCAATAAAGTGATATACTTGAGCTTAGGTACAATCTGTTCTTTGAATGATTTCAAACTCAATTCAAAGTAGTGATGTCGAATCAAAAAAACATGTCTTTAACCCAATGAACTGTATTTCATTAATTTCAAAGAAATCGTCTTTGCGACGATAAAGCAAAACATAACCTACAAAATAATTTTTCGCTAAAGGAATAGAAGCACGGCAGACATTCCTTGAAAAATACGTTATTCCGTGCTAAATGTAAGTACTAAATGTAAAAAGGTTGTAGTAATGTTTTTACAACACTTATTTTAAAAAACACTGAAACTTGCCGTGCATTTTTGTCGGTTTCTCGCTTGTAAATGACGCGACTGACGGGATCTTGCTTATCATCGGCGGACTGGGTACAACCAAATATATGGTTTCTTTGAACTAAGGGAACAATTTTTGAATTTCATGCTCATTTAGTAAATTTTCCTTTACAGGCTATGAAATGTTTCATATGAAATTCAGATGCGACATTTCATTGGAATCGAAGAAATTTTTCGTTGGCATCTGATTTTTCTTGAAATCTGTTTTTTTGTTTATGCTATGAATAATGAAATTTTTCATTTGTTTCTTAAGTATATGTCACCATTTTAGAAATGAAATATATAAATGTTTCATCGGCAATAAAAATTCTACAAACAGTTGTATACAACCATCTAACCAAAAAAAATATATATATATAAATAGCAAGAATAGGCCAGTATTTGCATGTCTCGACCGTTAACCATCACACGCATTTTGTATTGTTCTCCAGTATTCTACCGATAACCATTGGAACTTATGTTCAATAAATGTACCAATGCTACAAAAAATGGCCCATAACGTTTCCCAATACGCCGATTTTCTGGCATCTTCCAATGGATCGTACGGAAAACCTTTTTTGTCTTCAGTAGAAAAATGTTACAATATGATAAGTTCAGATATTTTTAAAAAGCGTGAGCATCGGTAAATACTGGAATGAAATGGAAATTAATGGGACGAAGTAGGCATTTCTTGGGTCATGTATGTATTATTTACATTAGAATTTTTCATAAATTTCATATTTCAATGAAGTATTTTCAAACGATATATTTTTTATAAATGCCGGGAAAATCGACTTTTAAGAACTTTTGCTCAAATTGTAGTCAGGTTCTACTGAGGCTCTTAAACTCACTACCTCGTGAAGAATTGAGTAGAGACGCTTTTAGAAAAACGCTCAAATTTGTATACGGCTAGTAGTAGAATTTGTCTTTGTTATTACTATTATTATTGTTGCTGTTGTTATTATTATTATTCCATGCAGTGGTTAAACCGCCCGCAGCCGACGCGTATCTTCATGGCCAGGGAGGCGAAGGAGTTTTTTTATCCTCGTTTTTTCTCTTCGTGCTCCCGCACAAAATACACAGACTACAAGAGCACTCACGCTTATGTACCTATGTAGTTTGCTGCTTGCTCTAGGCATTTCTACAGCTTTAACAGCCTCATGGCTAATTTATATAACAACTGTACTTCCCTTGTACACTTTCCTCTTATAAATTTATAAACAATGATTTATTAAGGAAACAAAAAAAAAAGTTGGACGTTAATTCGAAATAAAACCTTTCTGAGCTCTCTGATCGCCCTTAAAGCCACAGGTGACTTAAAAGATGATCTAGTTCAGCGACAGATAGTTATCTGGGGCTTTTGTCTTGGAATTGAAAGATTTCTTTTATGCACAATGAAAGTGAATTGAATTTAAAAAAACCTTCGTATAAAACTTATTACAAAAATATCCACTGAAACTTCTCATTGATTCATTTTTTATTCTGAAATTTATCTTCATCGTAAGAGATACCAAATTGTTATTTATAAAGGAATTCAAGTTCATGATATTTCTTTTCTAAATTCGACGCTTTCACTATTCTTTCACTATAAATTTTACAGTTAATACATTTTTATTGTTTTTGAATTCACCTACAAATTTTTGAACGTACATATTTATATTAATTTTGCTATATTCACACAATTCTGCTTTCTCAGAGAGAAAGCTTTGTTTTCATGAAAAAAAATCGGGATTCCAATGTCAGGACACTCACAATATTCTAAAGTAAAAAAACGTGACTTTAAAAAAATGTCCGTATGTATGTATGTGTGTATGTATACAACTTCTAAAATTTAGCACACAACTGAAGTAGCAGCTCCTCTTCAATTGTTGCAATCCTTGACTGGATTAATGCTAAAATTTGGATTTCGCAACTTTTCATTAAAAAAAAAGCGCGTAGTCGCTCTAACGTCTATTATACTAATTAATTTTTTAATGAGTATATCTACTTCGTGTTTCTTTTATTGTATCCGGGTCGAATCGGTAACGTGGTTCCGATTTCGTAGAATGTTCAAGTTTCGGAAAAGTTTATGTTATGTCATCAACTTTTTTAAAATCTTATATGACATATCGAGCTCAATTTGGTATGTGAACAGAATAATATTCAGCTATGATAAATATATTATTTATCAAGAAATAGTTGATGGTATCACATCAACTGCAGCCAAATGTCACGTATCAAACCCAAATTTAGTATGCAAACAAAATAATATTATGTCATAGAAATATAATTTAGTAACGGAACTTAAATAATATTTATCTTATGGAAATTCAAAGTATTAAGAAAAATGTAATTTATGGCATTGACTTTTACAAGACTTAAGATATCGAGCCCACATTTAGTATATGAACAAAAAAACTCAGTCATGTTTATTTATTTATTCAAAAAGAGGATGCCAAGTAGAACCTTGCAGATGGCTTCTTCATTATTTCTTCCTTTGTACAAAGCTCCCTCTATGAGGAAGCCAACATCGATTATCATACTTCCTCATAGAGGCAGCCTTGTAAAACACGACGAATAATGAGCAAGCAATGTGCAATGTTTTTTTTGTTACTTTTGAAATTTACCCACAAAATAAGTACCATGAAATGACAAAACTCAAAAACTTTTTGACATACGAAAACTGGTATATTAGCTTTATTACAACACGATTTTCTTAGCGTATATAATATTTTCCTCACTGAAACGTTTACGTCGATGGATTATGCGGATACATATAAATAAGTTCAGTTAAGTTAAGATGAATAAAGTTCTTTTTACCTAACAATTATCTTTTCATAACCAGACTATAAAATGCAAGAGTTTCCTTACGAAAATAACATACACTTCATTTTATCCTTTGGTTTTTCAATGAAGAAATAAAATGCTTGAATCGTAATAAATCCTAGATATATTTTACCTTATATTATTCCATGAAAAGATGTACTTTCCATTCGTGACAAATTGAAGCACAGAAATATTTGAATTTTCGTTCGGACAGTTTATTCGGCTATCTAATTACTCAACAATTAATAACGATGCAATCTAATGAAATGTGAAAAAAATGACCATTTCGTATTCCGTGATTATTTTATATCGTAAACTACATCAAGTGGCAGTGTAAGTAGAACGACTCAACGATAACGTCGGACGATAGAGTTTACAGTCGAGTGGATCAAACCGCAAAAAAGTTTGCGCGTTTTCTACAGTTAAGTCGTGCGGTAGAAAAAGGGTTTAGCGCGGTCGGGGTTGTCGGGGGATTCAAGAGGGATTTTACCTCGGACCTGACGAAGCCAATGCGAGACTCCTGAATATTCAATTCAACGAACGGCAAGAGAGCGAATCGGGCACGACAACCAACGATGCCGAGGTATATACCGAAGGAATAAGAGGACAAGGGGAGGGGGTGAGATGGGAAGGGGCTGGGGAGTTGCACGGGCGCAGAGTTCCGACGAGGTGCTGATGAAACATTTCGCGAACCTCTGGAACGCAAACATCGAAGTTGATTTTATCAGTTCACGAAACAGCCGTACCGGGATGTAGCTAGTGAATGCTCGTCTGCATATGCATGTTTGCATCCGGTTGTGATGTGCCTGCACCTCTTCGACACCGGAAAGCTTTTCCACGTTTACAGGAATGGACGTCAGCAACGAATGTAGCTTGCAGCTTCACTCTTTGACCACATTATATTCAGTCGGTGTCCCTGATTGGCGCAGCCTTATTTTAGCATTAACTTCTGGCTCTGGATTTGGTAAAGCTCAGCAAGGCGAAAAAAAGAATTCGTTCCGATAGATTGCTGTATTTTCTTCATTTTCTTAGTGTAAAAAGCACGTGGAAAATTATTCACTGTTAAAAATCCACGGTGTAAAATTCGGCAGGTGTGAACTTTTCGATGGTGTTATCTATTTCGGTGTTAATATTGACAAATGAAGGAAAGGTTCTCGGCTATGGACGACCAGAAAAAAACCAAAGATCTTCTTAGTTGGACTGATTCGTTTCGCCCCTGATCGGGGTCCTTTTCAATCAAATTTATTTAAAATATAAAAGCTTGAAATATTAAATTTGATGCCGAAACGTATCAGCCAAATTAAGAAGATCTTTGGTTTTTTTCTGGTCGCCCATAGCCGAGAACCTTTCCTTCATTTATCATTTTCGGCCGCAGCCGCAACTAACTCTGTTAATATTGACACTTTTCGCGGTGTGAAATTCACACGAACAATTTCGTTGAATTTATTTTGGTGTCAACTTCATTTATCAACACTGGAATTATAATTTTTGTTCATTCTACCACTTACAGTGTTGGGTAAACACTCGCTTAAGCCATACGCACACTGCTTGGTATCAATAACTTTTGCATCATAGAATATCCGTTTAAACGTTTTCTGTATATAATTCTTCAGTGAAACATAATTTTCTCTATGAGGCAGCGGAAAAAGTTCGTTTGTATAAGGCTTGAATTTCTGGATATATTTACGGTTCTACCCAAAAATCTGAAATTGAAATTATTGATAAATCGGTTTTTTTTTGCTGGTACAAGATATAACGTCATTTTATTCTGAATCTGACAGGCAACCCAATTGCTCGCTCTCATGCGTAACGTGTAGAATTAAAAATCTGAATTTCCTGGATGAAACATGTGATCAACGCCGTGCTGCAAGCCAGTATGTATTGGATTTCTGCAATCTGATTTACATTAAATCTTATTATAGGTTTAACTTCGAGGATATTGCGACCGAATTGATAATATCAACGTCAAAATTTGTTTATCAGTTAATTGATATTTTGAAGCCAAGCGGAAGTTCGCTAAAATAAACTTTTTCTTTTAGCAGAAGGTAATTGAAATTCCGCGAAATCTGGAAAAAAGCCAGTTTTCCAATATTCATCTCCAATAATCTCAATTATATTCCCAAACATGTAATTAAAAATATTCATGAAAATAAACATGCTGCAGCGGAGATCAGTTCAAATGAATCGGAATTCGATTCCCGTGTGAAAATAAACCTTTAATAATTTTCGTCGGTATTTACAGAATTTAGTTCGGATTTAACTCGATGGTCCGTCAGCTAATAATGCAAACACCGTCATTATTAGCTGATGCGGTCATTCTTAAATTTAATGAGTTTATATTTCCACATGATACATCGTAATGCTATAATTAACAGGTTTTATATAATTCACTAAATTCACTATGAGTGTTGGTTTGAATTGTATTTCTTTCACTTTCGTACGTATGTATGTTTTTGTATATTTGATTCCCTTAGAGTTACGGTCGCCTCAAACCTCACACCTCCTTCCTTTTTTTACCGTGGTCTCGAACTTGCTCACGCAATGACAGAGCGAGTCTAGGCGTTAGCAGACTGTAAACAACGAGCGCAAAGGTTGAGGTCATTTGTTCTGTATCTGATGTTTTGTCGATGTTTGTCAGTTTTCCGCCAGTCACGCTATTCAGCACGGGAAATCGTATCTGCAAACCTTAATCATATTAACCCCATATCAGTTAGGGTTTAGGAAAAGTAGACTGGATTTCTTGGTAATTACCTTTCCGGTTTCTTTGGTTGATTATGTTTTTTGGACCGTATTCCTGGGGCCGATTTTTAATCCGCATATTTTCGAACGTAATTTTCCTATGTCCCATTGTTCTCGGAGGCTAATTTTCTATGTGCCAATTATGACAATCAAAACTTCTGCATCTGCAAAAATAAACTTTGTCATAGTGTAGCGCCGCCACATTAGCTCAGAGAGGAAAATGTCTAGGGACTTTTTTGTTCCGTTTTTAATTCCCCAATGGCGGATTAAGAAAAAAATTGTGTGAAATTAAGACGACCTCCGCTAACTGAAAACTTTGTCACGCTATATCTGTTTGACTTCAACTCGGAGAGAAAAACGTGTAGGAGATCTTCTTTCTTATCTCATTTCGAAGTGGCGGTTATTAAGTAATAACAATAATATTCATGCTGGGGGTAGTTATTTGTACGTTTGTCTTTGTCCGCGTTTCCTGACTAGAATATTGATCAAAGGCAAAAATGATTCAGGACTTTTTTGTAGTACTGTTGATCCTTTAGTGGCGGGTTCTCGCCGATTTCGTTTTAAACGCGATGAAATATCTTTTCATGACTTTGTCAATGTGTAGTGGCGCCACATTAGTTCAGAAAAAACTGTCCAGGGACTTTTTTGTTCCTTTTTGAATCCCCGAGTGTGAAATTGAGACGAATTCTGCAAATTGAAAACTTTGTCACGCTATATCTTGGCCAGATCAACTCCTAGAAAGAAAAACTTGTGCCTTTTGTGTTCCTTTTTCGATTATCTAGTGGCAGGTTACCCCGGGTTTTTTTTTAAACTAATCAACCCCAACGATTGCCGTCCGTTGTATTCTTTACGATGTAATATATTCATAAGAGGACCGAAAGACGTATGGATAAAAAATGTTTATGACAATTCTAAAATAGTATTTTGTACTAACAGCTACTCTAAGGCTGACTGAGTATCGCAGAAATTATAACGGAATTTCGGCGTGTCATGACTGTGAAATGAGCTAAATAGAAGTGTTAACGTTTATATGCCAACGCTGGCAATTGTATATGCTAAACTGACGCAACCTGGCAAATTCAAATACATCTTTATCCCAGTTTCCGTATTTTGTCGTTTCTCAATCCATCCTGCATTTGACCGACGTCCGTCAAATTAAATGGAAACTAAACCCATTCGATTTTGCACTAATGCAGCCGAGATATCGAGGCGACGGTGTAGCTGCACGAGGGAATGCGATAAGCCTCGCGAGATAACACACAGAATCTGTCATGGAATTGGTTGAACGGTTTCCATTAGGTACGAAGGATACGAACGAGGTCAAAGCTACATTCACCGAACTGACGTAGCGAATTGGGGTTGCGTGCTATCTATGTACTTGATCGCCTTGATCGCTTCCGCTACCGAAACATGACGATTTCCCTCCATCGGCTTCCGCATTTGTTTATTTTCCGACTTTCTTGAGCTTTTTAAACGGAAATTTTTCGGTGAACTTGTTTCAGTTATATTTGTTGAGTTCTAAAACAAAATGTACATGTGGCTTATCTAATCAGATCAGGCAAAAGACCGTGATCTCCGAACCGGGCCATATCAAGTCAAAATCTAGCAGGCCTCGCTGCCCTGGATTCAATGATCTTGGATCTCTGGTGCGCATTCGACTGAAATAAAAGAATCTGATTAAAATAAAGAATCTGATAGAAATCAAACAATCCGACAGGAATCAAACAATCTGAAAGAAATCAAACAATCTGACAGAAATCAAACAATCTGACAGAAATCAAACAATCTGACAGAAATTAAACAATCTGACAGAAATCAAACAATCTGACAGAAATTTAACAATCTGACAGAAATCAAACAATCTGACAGGAATCAAACAATCTGACAGAAATCAAACAATCCGATTGCAATAAAACAATCTGGCTGAAATCAAACAGTCCGCCTGAAAACGATAAAGCCGGATTTGGCACAGGCAATGGTAATGGTTGTGACACAGACTGACTGACGATTGTCGAGCGCGATCAAGTATGTATCATTGATACTTGAAAGAATCATACTAAGTTGATTGTGAACGAACTTTTGACTCCAAGCAGCCTAATCGCTGTTGCCGCTTGGAGCGAATTATCAGCATTGCAATAAAAAATAAAAAAAAGCTGTTTGTTTGGACAGCGTTCAGAGTAGATGAAACACTTCAACGATAATCCTTTGAGCTCTTTGACTGGTCACGGGGGAGTCTGGGTTACTGATATCGAAATACATGACCCGTTTAGCTGAACGCCGTTATAAATTTACGGCCGGTGCGAGGCAGAACTCAACGCAGGTGTATCGAGTGGACTACGCGGTGTTGAACCATCGGGCCACTGGGGCTCTGAAAACGAGGATAAAAAGGGTCGACAGGGACGAAGATACGGAATTTACTCTCCGGGGTTTGTTGGGGTCGATACCAGACAGAATTTGTAATTACTTATCGGGGTTTCAGATTTTACGTGTTAAAGTTAATCTATGATGAAAATACTTTCATAATGCATAGTTTCTGGAATATTTCGCAGATGAAGAAAAACTTGCATAAGAAATCGGTGCTTCGAAAATGAAGGGAGTTTGATCCTTGTACCTGATCCACTACTATTGGGATCAAAGAGCTGCTAATTTATACCGCACATCATAAAATGTAAACAAAAACAACGTTTTTTGTTTTATTTCGCCTTTATCTAGTTCTGTGGTCCTTTTTCCGCTGCATTACCTACGACCATCGATTCTCAGTTCACATTTATGTTGATGGCACATTGAATAATCCTCGTTACGACCTGGTATCGAAATCCGATGCTATACAGAACGGTGAAACTAAAATTTCGTGAATTCGGGAAAACGTAAAGAAATGTTATTCCGTTTCGCTTATGAACACTTTGTTCTTATTGTTGGAGTAAGTTACCTCTATGAATAAGTATATTCATTAATTTTAGTTTTCTCATTAAAAAAACAAAAAAAAACTCTCTATAGGGTGAAAAAGAATAAGGAGAGAGTGTGCAAGTTTTTGATTTTTCGTCTTGGTTTATTTGCAATTAAAGAAACCGATGATTAGTAAAATTACCGTAGCTAAGAAATATTCTAATAAAAAATAAATTTTTTATAAGATCCATTTTTTTCAACCGATCTTCACAAACTAATGTTTCCAGAATCTTTGCATGTTATTTCGATTACGTAGAAAGCTTAATTCGTCATCTCGAGTTTTACGACAGTTTAAACAACAACGTTCATTTTTTTAAATTCTAATTTCCATAAGGTCCGAAACACTTTGCCACGTTGAAGAAGTACTTAGCAAGATAGCTGAAATTTCAGTAGAGTAGTGAGACTGCGATCTACTTTTTTTTATTAATTCGAAAGGAAAACTACTGTCAAAGAAAAAATATTGCTTCAGTTGTGTGTCAAATTTAAGCAAAGTTGCTGATATTCTTCTTGGGTTATATGTGATTGAATTCCGAAGCCAGTAAGAAATATCGTAATTTCTCTCTGAATTTTAGACCATTCTGACACGAAAGTTTCGAAAAAAAAGATACCCATAAAAGCGAAGCTTTCTGTATGAGGGAGGAAAAATAATAACGAACGAAATCCCGCCAGCTAGTTCTATTTCAACATTTCCGTGCGTCCAAATATTTAAGGGAAAGTATGAAAGTACTTCCTCGAATATCTTACCGTGAAAAATGAAGCTTAAACTCCTTGTTACTCAAATACTACCTTAATGCACCCAGAGAAAAGATTGATCCGTTTTCGTTACAACATTACATTAGAATTCTGTTGATTTGAATGAAAAATAGTTCTGTTTGGGGGTAAAAATTTTTTATTTGATTCCAGCTAATCCAGGATCCTTACTAATTACCACTGAATAATTTTAGTTGTAATAAGTCCAGCCAATTTATTTAGATACCAAATCAACGTTATTTGAACAAAATATTCGAGTCAAATTTTGCTTTGAATCAAATATTTATAATCCTCGAATCAAAAATACCGTTAGAGTAAACTCATTTTTATAAAAATATGTACCTATTTAAGAAAAAATACTTATAGGCCCCCGGAGAAAGGAGATTATTTTCTTTTTGCAACTGAATTTTATTTAAATTTAATAATTCATTCATTAAATTTGAATGAAGTAAAATTAATCTTTCGTCTGGATGAATATAGAGAAAAACACACGATAACCTTACTAAAATATAGCGAAGTTATTGTAGGTTTCAAGGTTACATTGTCCAGGAAATAATGAGAAAGTATTGAAAAAACGCGTTGGCACTCGAGAGAAAGAAATGCAGAGATTGCACGAACGAGTGGCAGAGTACTAAAGGAAAATGCTAGTACGCGCCTTCGATAAAAGCAAAACAACGACGACTGTATGTACTCGGCTCTGTCTTCATTGTCTTGCGTCTGGAAAAACACGGATATCGACGTAACCCCTTTCAATTCAGTGCTACACCCGGTTGTGTCCTCACGGGTGAAATGCACTCGTTTGTAGCAGAGTTTATAACACTTCGCTGAGCTGTAAATCAATTACATAGCTCGCAATGCATCGAACTCGCGATGCTGAAGCGCAGAATTTGGAAAAATTGATCTGGACCTCATATGATCATCAATGATTTTTCCACACGTAAAAAGCGAAATTTAATCATACCATCAAGCTGGAACATGGAGACATTTTAACGAAAGTGTTGATAGATGAAAATGTTACGACAATAAAGTCAACGTAACTGTTTGTTATCATTTCCTAAAGTAGAAAGAGTTGATAACAATACTACAATAAGTAACAGGACCGAAAAGTCCGCAGGAGCGAAATTTCGAACCGACAATTTTGAACTGTGTATTATTATATAAATAATAACTAGTATAATTTTCAAAAATAATTTATTGAAAGAAATTTGGGATTAAAATAAAATACGATTTAATTCACTCACTTTTATCGATATCAGTGAAGTAATTTAATTGTTAAATAATAGTCATGATAAAATTAAACAACGTTTGACGAGGTTCCCTATTTACAAATATTTCACATCACGTATTGGGCACATTCAACTACAAAATATAAATGGCAAGAAATAAAATTAATATCCCCTAATGGAAAAGCATTACACCAAATAATAATTTTTATCAATATTTTCCATACACCCATAAATTTCTATGAAAATGTTTTTGAGGAGCAATTACCGTTAATGGGTCGCATCGAAAAACACAGCAAACGGTTTTGAGAATAAATAGAACGGGCGGAGTAAAGGGTTGATTATTTATCAAAGCGGACACGAAATTCCACAGTTCTGTACACACGACATACAACGCGTATATGCTTCCATTCATCCTATGCGCGCTAAAAAAAGTACCTTCGGGCTCTCATGCAGTGGACTGTATTGTGTACACTACTGCGGCATACGTGAGTCGTACAGGCGCGGCAGGATTTCATTGGAAAATAGTCCGCAGTCAGGGTACAAGCGGAATCTTTGGAAAAGTCGTTTAGCGAGCGAGTATTTGCGTTTGCTGGTTCGGGAGCCGTAATACTAGTCCATGTGTGAGTCATTCTGTATGTATATAAATCTGTACATAGATATAAAGGTCCTGGCGTTGGAAATCTCGCCCAGTAGTAACGTACCAATGGGTTTGAGAGCTCGCATTGCAACGGCTACTGCTGCTGCTGCTGCTGCTATGTTAGAGTACAAGGTCGTAGGTAGGGACGAACGCAATGTAAAATGCAATTCAGCTTGGCCCGGATACCGACCACCGTTGTTTGCGTTCTGATTGAAGCATTGTACGGAGGTAAATTGACATCGGAACTATGACGAGGGAGCCTTTTGTGTCGACGAAGCACGTTCCTCGGTCAGTCAGAATTGGTCCGGTTGGCTAGACGAAAGCTTCTCAACTTTAGGATCGAAAGCTTCACCCTGTGGGCAGGGCAGGCCTCCGACTTCAGGTTACGAGTGGCAAGAGTATCCTTATATACATTTTTTTTCTCTATTTTACTGCAAACGAAAGTATTAGCTGCGATGGCTTCCACGTTGTATTGGAAACGATAAAGAGAATTGACTAAACGCGCGGGAAATCGAAGGATTTACAGTCGAGGTGGTAAATCCGATGCGTTTCATCAGGTCCAGGATTGGGAGAGAATTTTATGACAGTCACTCTCGGGAATGAGGATTCTCTTGACGTTTGTTTTTGTAATCTTGGCACGTTTCTTGATTTGTGTGATCGGTAAGCTAGAGGAGAATTGCGAGAAGTGGAGGAAGATTAACGAATTGCACCGGGAAATACGATCTACTTGATCGAACTTATAGGTTATTCAAATAGGACTTATGAATTATCCATCCACAGCGTCGAGTGATTTTCCTTAAATCTTCTCAAATATGTGTAATCACCATGAGAAGTCCGTGATGGACTTCGGCATTGGGTCCGGGACTTCCGCATGGATTCCGGGGTCCATCCGGGATCATTCTTTTATGCGCGGGTGACTTCCCGGTGTACGGACGAAAGTAATTAAATAAAGTATATATACCGAGGCCTCAGAAAAACTGACCTCCCATTGGTCAAATTGACCTCCCACTGACCAAACTCATCACTGGTTGATGAGCCGGCCGGTGAGCGGCTAAGCGGTTCCCCATCCAAGTTATGGCCGCAAACAATGCTGGTCAACTCGGGAGTCGCCAGACAGGTACACTGACCGCGCATCCACCAATGCCGGTTATTATATATCAATATTTTCATGCTTATACCCAGAGTGCTCCGGACGTCCCT
This sequence comes from Tromatobia lineatoria, assembly GCA_949699805.1. Lineage (NCBI taxonomy): Eukaryota > Metazoa > Arthropoda > Insecta > Hymenoptera > Ichneumonidae > Tromatobia > Tromatobia lineatoria. Next base: position 13,144,091 of record OX453042.1, on the reverse strand, counting down.
CCTATTTTTTTTTTTTTTACGAATCTTATTCAAAACGAAAATAAAAAAAATGACATCCGTGAAAATCCTTTAACTGTAGGCTGCTTGAACATTCCTGTATATATCAAAACATCGAGAAATTTCCCCAGTTTTTTCTCAGAGTGATGTTTTCCAATTCCTTTATCTTGATTTAACAAATCGCTCCAAAAGAATTCGACGAAGTTCCGATATACATAGAAATGTTCAAAGAATTTCCTGCAGTTAATGGATTTTTACGCAACTAACTTTTTGCAATTTTCGGTATTAAATATCGTAAAAAAATAGAGACAAGGTACGGAACACTTTGAGTCCAAGCTTCAAAATACAAATATATAGATTCTTGTCAGATTTTTTTATGCTCTAGTAAATGTTAGTTGCAAATATTCCTAAGTACATAAATAGTAGTAGTACACGGAGAAAATTTCTGGTGATCACAATTCAAAAAGTTTGACGATGGTTCTCATGCAGCATAGTAAATTCGGTTTATTCGACCAGTCTGGCGATAACTGCCCTGCAGTTCATTAACGCGAAAAAATCCTGCGGAACCCGCTACTAGATAATCGAAAAAGGAACAGAAAAGGCAGATATGTTTTTTTTCTCTAGGAGGTGATCTAGCCAAGATATCGCGGTCCAAAATTTTTAAATGGCAAAAAAAATATTTCCTTGCCTTTAGAAAAAATCCGGCGGAACCCGCCACTAGATAATCATGAGTACTACAAAAAAGTCCTACGGCATTTTTGCTCTTGATCAATATTCTAGTCAGGAAACGTGGACAAAGACAAAAATCCAAATAACTACTCACAAATAACCGTCACTTCAAAAGTACGAAAAATCGCCACTTCCAAATGAGAAAAGAAAGAAGATGTCTCCTACAAACTTTTCTCTCCGAGCCAAAACGGAAAAGATGCAGCGTGACAAAGTTTTCAATTTGCACAGATCGTCTTAATTTCACACAATTTTTTTTTTTTTCGAAAATATCCGCCATCGGGGAATTAAAAAAGGAACAAAAATGTCCCGAGACACTTTCCTCTCAGAACTAATGTCACGGCGCTACAACGTGACAAAGTTGTTTTTGAAGATGCAGAAATTTCGATGGTCATATTGGTCATCGACCACGCATTGAGCGCAAAGCTTTGAGTTTTTATATAAATATTTTTCAAGAAATTGAATAACAATTGTGGTTGTCTCTTAAAGATGGAACAATAACCTAAAAAAAGAGGGATGAAATTCGAAACATAGAAAGTTAGACTCAAGTTGGTATGGAATGCTCCATAGGGTTATAGGTGTATGTATATAAGCATCACCTGCAGTTAGCACAAGCCATCTAACGAGAGTCCTGGCGTCTGACCAACGCGGAAATTATCACTTGAAAAATCGCCTGACCGGGTGTCCAAAACACATACAATACAATAAACCGTTGTTACATGTACGTAAAGCTCCCGTGTACATGGAGCATTATCTTTGACGCTATGAGAGAGGTATCACCGGTGCGAAAGTCCTATCCTCACGTACGATGAACGTATATAAACGCAGAAAGTATGAGAGCCAAGGGATTTCTTGGGAAAGCTGTAGAGCGAAAGGTAGGTCAGAATAGCGAGTCAGAGAAACGCGAGACGGTCGGCGCGAGACTTGCCGAGGCCAGCCTTGATTCTTTTCGTCCTTCCGATTCTCCAAGAACGTTATATGTATACGGTAACTCCGGACTGCTCCCATGGGACAGGCTACTATCATAACAACGTTTTCTCGGATGCACGTGGAATACCATAGCACACTAACGCCCCTTTACGACGAGATACCGGTTTCTATAGCACAGCAAGGAACTCCCATTTCACTGGAAATACGAGAAGAACTACGGGAAACGCGGGCACGTGTCTACGATTTTCGACATTTCCGTTCGTTCATCCGTTTATCAATGTATGATCTCTTCATCGGATATATCTTACTGACTATGTTCGAATGCATCTGCTTCCCGAGCGCAACGGCATCACATTGATGATGGATTACATTTTATGTAATTGTGGCAGGTTCGAGATAATACGTAGGTTTCTACCACAGAATAGGAAATGCGATAATACTGGAGAGTTCAAACTATAATATTGTATTACCCTCGAACGTTGTATTATATATTCCATGGAGAGAAAATGTAAAGTTCATTTACAATTTTCTATTCCAAAAGAAGAGCATCCAACAAGACTACACACACGGAGTTCGAACGATGCTGTAACATTAGTCACGAAATATAACAAGCAGAGGCTAATGAATGCCCAGGAGCTAACGCTGTTCATGAATACACTGAGAGATAAATCTCATTATGGTAACGGTAAATACCAAAAACGAACATTTTTCACCTTCAATATAACATTTCCTACTCTAAAGATAACGAATCTAACAAAACTACACAGGCGTATTTCGAACAATGTTGTAACATTGTCGGTGAAATATAACAAACAAACAGTAAAGGCTGATGAATACCCAGAAGCTAGCTCTGTTCATAAGTAACACTGAGAGATGAATTCCATTTCGGTAACAGCACTGTAAAAAATTTTTGATTGAAAATTAATAAACCGGTATATAAAGCATCGATGCATATACTGTACATTAATTTTCAGATACATTTGTTATTGACAAATACAGTACTGGTATTGTGAAAATAAGCAATCGGTTTTGAATATTATGAACCACTCTGCTTTTGATCTTCCAAGCTCTAACGTAAAATCGCAAGCGCGTGCATAGGAAGTAATGGACTATTGTACTTGGAATTGACTGTAACTGCGCTGGATAGTATAACCTTTGTGAAGTAAAATTGAAGTATTGCTTTGTATTTATTTTTTTATTGGATTTTTTCTGAGTATATCGTATCCAGGCTTTTACGTTGCCCCTCTGTTCTTTCCTTCATAGAGGCTCTTGAGAGTGTTGTCCGCAGCCACTTATGCTAAAATGTAGCTGTATTGCATTTGCATGAGAGCACGGGGTAACTTCGGTAATCCTAGTCGATACGGGTATAGCTTTATTTGTACTGAGTTACTGAAGAGCCCCTCATGGACAACAGTATGAAAACCGCACGTCAGTACATGAACGGCTGGTGACTTACGATAGCCCGTACTCATACGCGGAACGGTGAATAATCACTAGCGAGAAACGTTTCGGGTCGTTCGCCATCTAGCGGAGTTGAGCCTCGTTCCCCGTTGCGGAAGAGAGGGGGTCCACTTTTTAATTTCCTATACCTGCCGGTAAATTTACCACTCAGCGTATATTATTTCCTAATTAAGGATGTCTGATACGTACAGTCCTGCCAAAAGTTAGTTTCAGAGACAATTCCGATCAATTCCCAATGGGATAAAAATCGGCACAAAATAATCCATATCAAACGTACCAAAAAGATTTATTTCGCATAATAATAATCCTAAAATATTATCAACAAATCGGCGAAAAAAACAATTGTTAAAAAAATAAACAGTGAACCTAACTTTTTTTTATGAAAATGATATATTAATTTTTTTTAATGCGTCGAACTTATTCAGATTTTTTTCTTTATTTTGATTTCAATTTTTTTTTATTTTGGCAAATGCGCAGAATATAACAAATTTTGGATATGCGTTTTGCAAAAAAATCTGAAAAAATTCATACACATTCAAATTAACATATCATTTTTATTTTAAGAATAGAGAAAGAACAATTGTTTTTTTCAGAAATTTGTTAATAACATTTTGGAATTATTACTATGCAAAATTTATTTTTTCAGCACGTTTAATATCGATTATTTTTTTCCGATTTTTCTGGGAAGTAATCGAAATTTTCTCCGGAACGCACGATTGACGGGACTGTACGTATACATACATTCTTAATCTACAGGATTTGAAAATTTCATATATTTAGAGAAATTACTTTTATTAATATTTTTCAGAAGCACTGGTGCATTTTCTATCAAGTGAAGGTTAAAAATTTCCAAGAACTAGAATCCTATATTTACTATGCAAATGTGCATCAAATTTAAGCTTGGTTATGAAGTATCCTAAACTGTATATCAAGCTTCGTTCACGGGACTATTAACAGTTCAATCGATGCCCACGTACTGTAAATTTCAAATACCGGTATCGTAGAATCCATACACGATTATCAAATTTACAATAATAGTATATTAAAATGGAATTCATATATCTGTTTCGTAAATCTCATATCCCGTTGTATATTAAATTCACTTGCATTTTATACAGTGTGTAGAAACCACAAAGGAACATTCTTCACCTTAATCAAACTGTATCACGATTATAGTCAATAATTTGTTCAATTGATTATCCAAATTACTTTCTCAGACTTCGAGATGTACGCAAGCCTGCATCATTCAAGTTAACCTAGCCTACAATGAAATAATACAATGCAACTACAGGGAGAACATAGTTTTGTTCTCGCGTGTTGAACGATTCGTTCCAGTCTGACTTCTACAACTGGCGGTTTCTGCAACAGCTTGCGAAAATGCACTTTTCTGGACAGGCGTTTGAAGAATTGAATCAGAAATAAAGACGACCGAACGATATTTATGTACGACCTCAGGAAAGTTTTGGTACAGTTCCGAAACTACGACGCATCGTAATTCCCGCGAGAATTTTGAGACATTTCCGATACCATGAATACTAAACTGCTGAAGTTCGAAGGTTTCATTTACTGCAGCTTGATACTGAATAGTTTTCACCTATGCGATGAATATGATACACCATCAACACTAGAAAGGAAGCATAGATAACGGTAGAGATCCTATTAATCCGTCTGGAATATCTGAATGGTATTTTCATTTGTTCCGCCACGCCATAATGTGGTGTTGAAACGTTTCACCCCGGAGAGAACGATGCACGACTTTAAATATGTTAATACGTTTCTTTCAACATGAAGGCATAATACGCGGTATGTGATAGACACAAGACAGTGTATTTTAAATGCCTCGTCAATCCCGATGCATTTTTTTCCACACCTCGGTAACTCCCCCACGAGTCTCACGTTTCAACAATAGGATATTCACGTGTGTATCGTGACGAAACGTTAACAATGATGACGATATATCTCGAAGTATAATTGAATTCCCATTGTGAACTGTGGCTCGTCGCGGTCGATTTTTCCTCCCGTCGGTGAAGAGCAAAAATGAGGGGAAGCGATGCCTGCCTATATTTAAACCATTATGTGAAGCTGACGGCTTAAGTGAGATTCCGTCGTATGAACTGGTCAACTTCACCGTAACGGATCTTGACATTCCGTAGGGGAAAGAGTACGGAAGAAGGACGGGATGAAGCGAAGAAGGTCCATGAGGGGAAAGACGACGTGAGCTCTCCACGCGCAGCGAGCCCCGTGGATATTCAAGATGTAGGTGCGATAACGAACTAATATCGGTTACCGCGCAATCTGCATAATAATACCAAGCGTTATTGGCCCCAGAATTTCTCTTCGGCTGTGCATACAGATTCGAAATTACTGAGATACTGCGATCTACCCCTTCACAATCGTGACAGCACGCTTCACTACCACTATTTGGATAGTCATGAATGAATCTCGTCCTATGCATCATAACAATTGTCTCTGGAAAATATATTCATTATTAGATGCAATACGATACCATATATTACCATTGATTCATCGGTTGCTGTTGCATTGTATTTATTTGGCGCTGTGTGGAGATATTTTTGGTTTTTGATCATACTGAATCAAATAACATACTGGACTGCATCTCGAGTAGATATATAAGGTGTATTTATAAAGTATCCTTCATCAGGCGTGCCTAATGTTAACCTAATGTGATCCGGATCGAACTTGATATCAGTAAGATATGTCTCTTATGAGTCGTGCTAGATGAACCTGATTTGGACCGGAACTGCTATGAGTAAGGCATGTTTGATCAAGCGACATTTTCGGCCTCATCCAGACCAAACCTGAAATGATTCGCCGGATGCGACGCGTTGCGTGTAAATCTGACGAATTTCAAGATCTTGACATGCTGTAGTTGATTGCGGTTTCCTCTTATAACACCAAATCATTGATAAGTATGCTTGAAAATTTGCCAAAAATTCAAGGAAAAATACATAATTCAATATTCATGATAGACTTTTATTCAGAAATAGAGTTGCGGCCCAACACTAAGAGTGGGTCAATTTGTATCAAATATTGATTAACATGGAATGAATTATATCTGGTTTGAATCATCAAGTGAAATAAATTGTACTTGATTATTTTTAATATTGGACAGAACCATTTTTCTCGCGGTATACCATTGATCATCGCAATCCTTGACCACACTACTCAATTCGTACGACTGTGAGCCATATTTCAAATGCCAAGAATGAAGTAGCAGTTGAAGAGTGAAAAAGCGTCGTCTTAGTCGAAATCCGACTAGTTTAGAATGGGGTTGTCGTAATGCCCGCAATGACGGCGCGACACGCGTTGCGCCGAACATTCCGACGGTGGTGTCAAAGTGCTTTGGAGAGCCTCTATGTTCTACCTGTGAAAACCCGTCGACCCCGGGAAATACGGACTCGCTTTATTAAAGGCATTTAATTTGCGTTGCGCTGGCTGTTAGCTAGGTGGCGACTAGCACTCTGGATGGCGTGTGTAATCAACGGCAGGGTAGCGGCTGGGCTCTGAGCTTTCGAAGTGATGTTGGGTAAGGTCGACGCTGTAGACTATGTTCTGGCATGAGAAAGGGTTCTCCGAGATGGTAGCTATAGCCGTCGTCTCTTTCCCTCTTGTTCTCGTTCGAGTTGGCTCTATGAAACATGTTGGCCTAGTTGAAACAGAGGTTACTGCATCGTTGCATTTCTACATCCACAAGTGCATTGAGTGCTGGCAAGAAACGAGAAAGCGAAACAAGAAAGGATATGCAAGCTAGGTAATGAACCTCTCGACTGCATACTTTATAACAATTATGGCCGCTGGGCATCGGACGCAGTGAGATAAATGGTCTTACTTCCGAATAACTAGAGCCTATTTCTGGACATACTTAAAATCCCACTTCAGACTATTTTCTACCCATTAGCAAACTTGGAATGAACACCCGACTTCAATTAGGCTCACCTGAAAACTCACCTAAGCTTTTTCCGAGATAATCCGAGCAAAATATGTACAACCTCAGTTTTTATACTCCCTTTACCAAGTATTGCATAGATATATTTCTTCGTACGAGTTTATTATTATAGTGGTGCACATGGGAATAAAATATATACATCTGGATATACATATATGAGATATTGAATTCAGGTAATAATTATTAGACCCAGCTGACAAGGAGGAATACCAGAATCTCTCATTGACAAGAAGTTTAGCCAGAAATAAACCTCACCAAGATTAAATACGGCAGGAAAACGAGAAAAATGCGGACAACTTTTGTGTATTTCTTTCCTCAGGCCAAAAAAAAAACGCCTCTGTCACAAGAACTATTACAAAATATACAATTGGGTCAGATTTCTTGTTACAAAACGATCCAGCATGACTTTGCAAAGTAAGAAACCGTCTGTAACAGGATTAGGTGCTGCTTGGTGTTAAAAAAAAAGCTAACAAGAAGTTATCCCAACGGCCCTAATTAACAACACGCGTAGCCAGGATTATACCTTACCAAGATTAAATACGGCAGCGAAACAAGAAAAGTGTGGGCAACTAACTTGTATCATGTTTTTCTTGAGTAAAAAAACTATTCTATCACAAAGACTGTTACAAAATATGAAATTTCGTCATTGTTCTTGTTACAAAACCTTCCAGCATGATACTGCAAAGTAAAAGACCGTCTGTCTGTAAGGAATAAAAAATCCTGTTCGGTGTTGCAAAACAGCTAACGAAACAGTCATATCGACTCGTCTATCATTGAAAACAAGTGGATCCAAGAATAAACTTTGCCAAGATTTAATCGAAGCCGCTCTTGGTCATCCCTTTCCAATTTATAACAAGAAGAGACAAGGAGACTGGTTTGGACCAGTGTGAGTGTATATTATAACAAGGGGTGTTAGGCCAGGTGGAGTAGATGACGCTCTTAATCTCCATCTCACTCTACTAGGCCATCATTAGGTAGAATGCTTATGTAGGGCAATCGATATCGCGTAGTGGTATATGTACATTGTTCGCGCGCGATAGGATAGAATCTCCTGGCCCACCTCCCGTCACCACACACAAACCTGTCTGCGAATCTCCACTTCCTTCTATGCATCTTCCATCGATAAACCATCTCTCATATACGTGTGCCTACGTATGGAGAAGCGTTGGCGTGCTTTTCATCGAGACTTTGCAAGCTGAGTCAAGCGTGGGTTTTCTATCCTTGTATGACCCTTCATCCACCGGTACAACCAGAACTCGAGAATACCCATCGCTTTCTAATTAAGCGTCGAGCTTACGAATGTGTCGAGCTTACGAGCGTGTCGATGCGAACTAGTTCGATTGCGTCCGTCAGGGTTCTTGTTTTGTTTTTCTTATGCACAATCTAGTAGTAGCCTTTAATTTCGCTGTGTGATCTGTTGTACAGCATCCTTTTAGCATTTGTCTCATTTTTTCTTTTTAATGAGGCACCTCTAGGCAAAAAATAGTGCAAAAGGGACGGAGGATAGCGATTGCGACGCGTGACACGCTTGCCACCCAAGCGAAACGAAGATTCCAATCACACGAGGCGCACACGCCTATTTCAGCCCGTGTTGCACACTATATTTGTTCTAACCAGTGCATGCATAGTGTAGCTTTGAATAGTAAGTTTGTGGGACGAACAGAGAAAAGTAAGGTTAGGAACTTTCGACCCTTGAAAGCAAAACGCCAGGGACGCAAGTACAGGAATCGTGAACTGCGCTTGCGTTAACTTATCGTTACAACGCTGCTATGAAACTAGCCACTTCCGGACCGCAAACCTGGAATAAAAAGCGATGCATTCACGTGTTACAAAAAATAGTATATCACGTTACGAGAGCGAAAAAAGTTTTTCCTGCAAATGTGCGTTTCCAGCATGAGCCGTAAGCGAGTGTTGTAATGACACAGCTGAGGAAGATGTTTTTCATCGAGTACCGTACGAAGTTTTACTTTACAAGGTGTGAATACGGCTTGTAATACGGACGTCATACGTCCATTATCACACCGAGTGAAGTTATAGTAGGTTACGATACGAGTACGATGAAACTTTCTGTGATGAGTTTTAAACCAGTTGAGAAAAAGTTTCTCGCATGAGTTTCGTACACAATTTTTTTTCTACAAGTGCGAGAAGTTTGTCGCACGCAAAGCGTGTGGGAAGTACTTCTCGCACGGAGTTGCATAAAAAATACTTTTTTTTATAACATTTTTTTTTAGCTTACGCTGTTTTCTATACATGTACTAAATATTGATTTCGAACACGCAAAGACGAAAAGTAAAGATTTTTTAAATGAAATTGCAGAATTCGATTATTCGTCTTTAAATCGATTTTTTAAAATAATTTTTACTAAATCTTAATACTATTGCTAAGTGTTGATCAAACATCAATATCCTTGTCCTACAGAACCCATCTCTACACAGACCCATATGTACACGAGCATGTGGACACAATTTTTTTGTACCTTGTCGGGATATCTCAATGTCATTGACTAAACTTTGTCGCATATTTATTTTGACAGCTCAATGCAACCTTGTCAGTCGGTAAACATATTCCCTGACTTACCATCACACAAATATTGACTGCGCCAAGATAGGGCTGTGTGCAGATGGGTCCGTGTCCAACTCGGGTAGTGTATAACTTTCTCGTGCACAACTTATGTCATGTCAAACATATGTTGTGTGGAACTTTACCGCTTCGTACCAGCGCTGTGTAGAAATTTGTTGTTGCAAACTGGTTTTGCGTCGAGATTCACTATTTCGATCTAGTGCCATGAACAGATTTGTAGTGTCCAAATTATGCTGTCCAAAGACTCGTGTAATCGATTACTGTCGTGATCAATTTGTCTGTTTTAAATAAAATTTCTGCAAGCGATCGTTGTGTTGAAGGTAATCAGTTTTCAAATTCACTTTGTCGAGTTCGTGTTGTGTACAATTTTGTTGTACTCACTTTAACGCGTGTAAAGCAAAATGATGTACACATACTTGTACAGAGATGTGTCTGTGCATAGATAGGGCTTGTAGAATCAGGACATTGTCGATCAAACTGAGTTGATCAATCTGCCGATGAGACGTTGGTGTCACGAGCGTTACAAATGTTTTGCCCTCGGGCAGCAATTTCAAATTTGGCGGAAATGTAATGGTGCCACCAGCGTGGGAATCGAGGAATGCATATTATAACGCTGTTGGGCTTGGTATGTAGGAAACGATTTACCGGTAGGACGGTCATTATTTATAATCGATACAGGAAGAATTTTCGCCGCTATGATGTTTCATCGGCGTGCTGTGGATAACAGCTATTTTTTACACAAAATATGACAAACTTCAAAAATTCACCGGTGACCGTAAACATCCTGCGATTATCTTTCGGTAGCATCGATAACATTTTATCCGATCCCGAAATGATAGATGCAGTGTCGACCTACATTGTGAGAACCATTTCACGAAGTGCCATTGGAAATAATTGGTGACAATCATCGTACTAAAAAATACACCAGTCAGTCAACGTCAGTTGATGTATACATATTTTTTTCAGAACAAGAAATAAGAAACTCATAACGATATTTCATATCCCACAATATACATTGATATTTTTTTTGTGTTTAGGTCAATAAAATACATTTTTTGTTGTTGTTTAGAATACATTTTTCGTAAAGAAGTAAAAACAGTTTGGCATAGAAAATCAAGTGTTAAAGAAAAAAAAAGGATTATTTTGATTGACTATAAGTCGAAGAAAAAAAAATGCCTAGAATAATCTTCCAAATTTGTTTCTTGACACATTTTCCTTAACCTGTCGTAGCTCTTGGAGCGAACGACTTAATGAATCTTGGTTTTTAACGTCACATTTTTTTAGAACATTCATGATACTGGTATGAGTATTGGAATTTGGGATCCTAGGTAAAGTTTATTTGTCAGAAACTGATGTTTGAATATTTTCAAGATATTACATTTTCATTTTCACCTTTCAGATCGTAGAATTACTTGAGGTGCCTGCAAAAGAAAATCCAACATTCATACCGAAATAGTAAATGCTTTGAAGAAAATGAGACGTCAAAAGGTAGAATCCTTCAACTTGTTCGGTCCAGAAGCTATGAAAAGTGAAAAAGCTTTAGAGTCATCTCACGCAGCTCCGAGGCAAGCTGTGGCTTTGAAAATATATAAAAAGATAGTGAACTCTATATGTATTGCATGAAGATGAAATACAATTTTGATCCAAGCATAAAAACATTCAAACAAAATCACATTTTTCAGGTAACTCAGGCTGCTTAATTCCACCTGCCACTACGTGTTATGGTGTTGAAATGTTTAATTTAATAATGTGGAATTTGATTATTAAGGCCAGGCCAATGTCGATTCTCGGTCCATTTTTATGTTGCCCTTCAACTCCGTTTCTACCAGATCTAGTAGAAGTCGTTGCGTTTTAATTAAGTGCCGAACTTACGACAACATCGATGTGAACTAGTTCGGTTTTTATTCGTTTTTCTTATGCACTGTCTGATAGTAGCCTTATATTTTTTTTGTGCGGCGAACCCTTTTCACCTTATTTGTTTTTTTCGAAATTTGTCCAATATTTGACACGGATTCATGTAATTCCTTCTGCTACTATGTCATAGGGTGTTAAAATGTTTTATTCAATAATGTGTAAATTCATTATTGAAGCCTAGTCAATCTCAGTGCTTATAGCATTTTTATGATGCCCTCCAATTCCGCTTCTACCAGATATAAAGGGTACCTATCGTTTTCTAATGAAGCGTCGAGTTTATGAAGTCTATCTGAGCGCGTCGATGCGAACCAGTTCAAGTAAGTCCGACAGGGTTTTTTATGCATATTATAGTAATAGCATATATAGTCTTTTGTAGAGTACATAAACTATGAGCTACTATATACTATTTGTTCAAGGCATTCCGAAAAGACATATTCGTTTTTGATCTGACTTTTTTTAAGTCCATCCAATTTAAACTTTCCTGATAACTAATTTTTTTTTATATTACCCTCTTTAATCGTCTTTTGCAATGATGTCAAGGATACGGGACGGAGCAATGAGGGCTTTTGTGAGGCTGTGCGTCTATCACAGGTATCCTCGACATCTTCGATTTATGGGTTGTTCGATAATACGCGTTGGACCTTAACACGATTAATGCTTTATATCAGGGCCATTTAAATATAGTACGGTCGCTGTTTTTTATTGAATATCCTCATAGTCACGGTTGTTTAATTAATTGGAAGTGCTATTCTGAGGATTTTGATCTACTTTCTCATAAACTTTATTTAAATTTTTCTTCATGAGATAATGTCCTCCTACTTCAAATCTTCATTGTCTTCATGTTCAAAATGCCTTGACTTATATTTTTATTCAAATTGAATATGCTTTCATTGCGATGGGTAATAATTATCCATATTGCAAGTTGAAAAGTTAAATGAACCCTAACTTGGTAATATTTAGGTGTTCACAAAACAAATTTCGCTGAATTGACTATTCATTTGATTGGCCAAGAAAGTTGAGTTTCTATTTTATGCAATATCTGTTGCTTTTTTTTCATAAGATATTCGTCATTCAGATTTTAATAAATATGGTTCTGTTTTTATTTGGCAACACAAGTTTCCCTTCTACTTCCAATTAAAAAAGAAACCGATTTGAATCGGAAATTGTGAAAGCCAATTCGCAGATTGTCAAAGGCATCAGTGCAATCTTGTCAATTTACACACAAACTTCATTAATTAACAAAATATCGTTCTTGTTGATCATATATATATATTCTGTTCCTCTGATTTTGCAACGATTTTTGGCTATTTTGGTCACGCAATAGAACTATTTCCATTTCCCAACCTATTTCCTCGAGCTATAATTTTAGTTTATTTTGGTCACTGAGATACCTTGCAGAACAGGAAGTATTCCACGAAATACCTTTCTGATTTTTTTTTTATATTGTCAACCTATTTTTCCTTTCTTCTGGTTGCATAAACTGTATACCACGTGGTGCAGTTCCGTTTTTCCTTTATTCTTTTGTCTCTTGGGTACCACAATGTCTCGTTTCCTCGCCAGACGATAGATTTTCGTGCTCGTAGCTCGAGCAAAACCTTAACACGCGCCCAAAGCACCAGGCAAAATGGTGGTGAGAATGAGAAAAGGGACGATAGGTTTCACGACGTAGAGACTTAGTGTAAGGTGGGTGATGAGCTTCCACAAAAGAAAAAAAAACCCTCGACAAGGCGTTTTTGTGGTCATTTAACATGAACTGGAATCTTGTACCTCGGCTGCTCGTTTTTTGCTTTGTCCCCTTCCCCTCTTTGCCAGGCAAAAAAACCGCGAGGATCATAGTCGGTGTAGCGAACCAATGCTGGCCTCGAGAATTATCACGATACTCAAAATTTCGAGAAATTCTCATAAAGCAGGAAATTCAACCAATGAACAATTTTTTTGTATAATTATACCAATAACAGTTTTACTTTTAAGTTAAATGTTCACGAATAATTTCAGGCATATGAAATATTATTTGCTCAATAGCAATTATACAATTATAAGCACAATTACTTCAAGTTATTTATAGTAATTGGAGAAGCGCGAGTATCTACATCTATTCTCATCATTTATTAACAATCTCGAATCTAAATATATTTAAAACATATTTTTACTTGTGCTGTAACAGGCTCCGTAAAACTTTTAAGATAATTAATCTTTGACAATCCTATTATTGCCCGTTTTTATAAATTCTTTATATCATCTTAATTTGAAATTTCGTTGAAATATATTTTTCTCGAATATTATCGTTGCACACATCTGTCCTGACATCAATTTTTTATATCATATAAAGTCTGTGTACAATGTACATCTCGCGCTCGACGATTCGTAGAAAGTTCGTTGATTTTTTTTATTCCTTAAAATATGCAATGGTTAAATATATACGCAATTGTTTAATATGCAATAGTTGACTAATTTAAACTATAACAGCCAAGCGCTTTTGCGCTGATAAAAAAAAATCCCTAAATTTTCAAATTTTTTAAATGTACAAATAGGGAAACAGCATAAAAAAAAATTATTCGTTTTTACAGGCCAATTTGGCTCACTCGGAATTAAAACGTAAAATGCGTTTTAAATACAATTTCACTATTTGTCAATGTTTTTGTTAGATATTGAAATCTTGGCAACATATTTGGATTTTCTAATAATTACAATTTTTATAAATTACGAGCCGCACTTATAATAACGCAAATACTACTTTTTAAAAATGTATAATTTTGCATTAACGTATAATTTTCCATTCTGGATGCTGCAACGTATTTGCTATTGATTTTATTGATTCTGGCGCAGTGCATCAGTATCCGAGTTCTGATTGTGCATAAAATAATAAGTAAAAAGTGACTACGCATTCAAATTTTTTTAATTCGGCTTTCCATCCAATTTTCATAAACTTGGAAATAACTGCACAATATGTGTTAGTTTTAAGCCGCTCTAATTTATGTCAATCAAAATTGTACCTTTGAAAGAAAAAATGCTTTGGAATTCTGAATTCTATGATCACCATTCACATCTTTTATTTGTATTTTTGTGCCACATACGTGTAAAAATGAGCTTACCACGTGACCAGACATGCGTGAAAAGTGAATCATAATTTTTTTGCACAACGTGAGATTATTGCATTACGTAATGATGACTTCGCAGGGCTCATGGCCAGCCCCAAAGCGCTCTCGAGTACGCAGCTCGCGCATTTGCGGTCTGTCTATTTCGTAAGAACTCGTCGAATCACTGAACGAGAATCTACGGTTTTTAGCTTCCGCTTTCCCGCTGGATACTGAGTTTGCACAGGTAAAAAGCATAAAATTTTACATGTTTACATTTAAAGCTGGTAATACGCAGCCACCCTTCATACCGCAGCTTAAAGCAGATTTCTTTTTATGCTTTCTTTTTAGGACGTACATTTTTTTCTTCATTCAATAATCACTCCGTACTATACAAAAGCTGATAAAATTCTAGAGTTTATATATGCGTAGAATAAGTATAGCCAGTCAGGCAGAAAAAAACACTTTTCGTTGACTGCATTTTTGTTTGACGAGTGCAGCAAATTGCTACTCGCAGTCCTGTAACCAATGAAAATTGAATTCACTGTGACCAATTGTTTAATAAGTTTTTAGTAGAGAAAGATTTATCTACACATTTCAAGTCATAGCCTTGCCATTATGGTCTGAATTAAAAATTGCTACATTGATACACTTTTCGACAGATGCCATAAGCTATCGAACACATTTGTTCACTGGTTTGGTTTAAAAACTGCGACCAACTAAAAATGTTTACTCTTCACTTAACACCATTTCAGTGTACTTTATGTCTTCACAAAATTGTAGAATTGTAATGGTTGATATTTTGTAAACAAGGTGTTAATGTAAGATTATTTAAAACAATGCTCTAATCTATAGACTTTTCTTCTTGTATAGAATTTTTTTTACTTGAATCTGTCCCCTTATAGAAAGTTATGTGTTCAAAATAATTTGATATAAATCCAAAGTGTTTTTTCGAGGAAGTATAACAAAATTGAAGTATTGAAGTATTGAAGTGCGTTTATTTAGCTTGGAGCTACTTCACGAGTTCGTCTCGTTACATCCTCACGTTCTTTCCATTTTCAATTTCTTACAGGTTACAACGATTCGCATTCTCCTTACGCATAAGCTCTCGTAACAAATGTTTCAATTTTTCCACGTTTTCAGCGCTTTTCATCACTGCTGGCAATTCATTAAACATTCTAAACCCTTCCTGTTCGATTGATCTCTTGGCGGTTGTGGTTCTCGTTCGTTTGATCGTTACATCGTTTTTTTGTCTCGTGTTATACCCGTGGGTTGCACTTACAGTTTTCGTGCGTTCGGTCAGATACCGCGGGGCCAGCCCGTTTTTCATCTTATAAACTAGGATACATACATTCAGTTTTACAATTTGTTCGACGCTTATAAAATCTAGTACATAGTGCATTTCTTTGATGGGTGTATACATGTTCGTCATGAGGATTGTTCGCATTGCACGGTTCTGCGTTCTTTGCAGAACTTTCATGGTTTCCTTGCTGCAGTTCAGCATTACTGAGCTGCAATACTCGTAGTGCGGTGCTATTATAGCTTTATACACGGTTACTCTACTATTAATGCTCAAGCACCTTTTAATCCGGTTTAGAAAGCCTACTTTTTTTCCCACTTTCTTGGCAACATACCAACCATGCTCTCCGAATGACAGATGTTCGTCAATCATCACGCCTAGGTACTTTGTTACCCTGACCTCAGCTACTTCCTGACCATCGATCTTTATTTTGCATTTATTTTTTATATTGAGCTTCCTTGGATCATGTACCGGCATGAAAAAAGTTTTCTTTATATTTATTTTCAACGAATTATTTTTCATCCATTCATCTAATTTCATTAGTCCGCTATTTAAAATATTTTGTATATACACTAGGTCATCACTGCATACATACAACATCATGTCATCTGCGAATAATTTACATGTACAACCACATTCCTTCAACTTACTTGCTACGTCGTTAATATAAATAATAAATAAGATAGGGCCTAATTTGGAGCCTTGAGGTACACCGCACTTTACATTTTCTTCTGTAGATATGACATTTGCATACTGCACTCTTTGTGTTCTACCCTGTAGATATGATCTAAACCACTGTAATGCTGTTCCTTTTATACCGTAATTCTCTAGTTTCTTAACCATTAGGCCTCTATCAATCGTTTCAAAAGCTCTCTTAAAGTCGATAAAAACTACCCCTATTATTTTACTTTCATCCAATCTTAGCCTCCACTCGATCAGCGTATCCTGCAATGTAGTTTCGCATGAGAATCCTTTTCTAAACCCGGATTGTTCGTCAATTAGAATGTTATTGATGTCCAGGTGCCCAATTAATTGTTCTTTTACCAGTTCTTCTAATATTGACTCATAAAGAGGAAGGGTGTTAATAGGTCTATATTCTTCTGCCTTTTTTGTCCCATTGACTTTGGGTATAGGTGTTATTATCGATACTTTCCAATTTTTTGGTACCTCCCCTTCTTGCATCGATCGATTCATTAACTCCAGCAAAATTTTTTTATTACATGCCCAAACCTTTTTGATAATTTCTGCCGTTATACCCCTTTTCGACCCTTTTTTATTGTCTAACTTATTTATAATTTTTCCCAATTCCTCCTCTGTTATAACATTAAATCTATTCAGTATCTCATTTGTTTCTGTCCCCGTGTATGAGTCCATCGTGTTATTATTTTCATCGCTAGGATTAATATCATATACTATTTGTTCTACACTATCTATAAAAAATCTATTAAACTTATTGGCTATTGTATTTGGTTCTGTTTGCATTTCCCCTTTGAATTCTATACCCTTTGAGACTGCATGACTTTTTTTATCACCAATCAATTGCTTTAAGGTTTTCCACATTTTTTTAGAATTATGCTTCTGTTTGTCAATATTAGCCTCGTAATATATTTTCTTATTTTCCCTTATTGCGTTTACTACATAATTTCTCTGCTTCCTATACATATCCCAATCTTCTTCAATCTTCGATTTCTTGGCCACTTCATAAGCTTTATCCCTCTTCTCACTCTCTTTTCTAATTTGTTCATCGATCCATGGCTTATCAGTCCATTCAACTGGCATCACACTTCGCGTTAGTGGTGCTAGTTCATCAAAAGTTTTCATTATTGCTTCTACTGTACAATCTGCTAACCTACTAATATCCTTAATCCTATTTTCATTTATCACTAATATTTTACTCGCTAATATGTCATTGAATCGTTCATCGCTAAAATCCCTATAGTCACGTTTATAAAATTCAGTCTTTGCTCTTTTATTTTTACTTTTCTTATTAATTTCTATTCTAACAATGCTGTGGTCAGTAATTTTCGGAGTTTCTAGTATATCCGTTATTACTGAAAAATTTGAAAACACTAAGTCTATGATTGTTTCGGAGTTTTTTGTTATTCTCGTAGGTTTTTCTACATATTGTTTAAGTCCCAGTGTTGCTAAGTTCTTCAATAATCTCCTAACATAGTGGTTTTCTTTGCTTACGTCAATATTAAAGTCACCTATCATACAAAGTTTTTTTATGTCAATGATCTCCTCACATTCTTTTATGATTAATTCTATAAACTGACCATCACTTGTACTAGGTGAGTGGTACACATTACCGATGACTATTTCATCACCTTGTAAAAGTATCAAATTTATCCACATATTGTCCTCGACACTTTTTCTACCAATTATCTTATAACTAATTCCATTCTTTATATAAGTCATTACACCACCGGTCCTTTTATTACTTGAATTCGTTCTCACTAAGTCATAATTTTTTATAATCAGTTCAAAATCTGCTATGTCTTCGGTAACATGTGTTTCCGTTAAACATAATATATGTGGCTTTGTTGTATTCATCATTATTTCTATCTCATCTTTGTGTTTTATAAACCCCTGTGCATTCATTAATAATACCAAATATTTCTCCTCTCCACTATTCAATTTGCCTTTCTTTAATTGCTAATTATTAGTATAGTTAATCTTCCGACTCGCTATTTCCACTAGCCTTCTGTACACTGGACACCTGTAATCAGACGCTTCATGATCGGTTTCAGTATCCGTTACATTGTACTTTTTTGCCATTCTGACACAGTTCACACATTTTTTTATGATTTCTTTGCAGTTTCTTTCTTCGTGTTCTCCAGCGCATTTTCTACAACTATCCTTACTTTTACAGTCTTTAGCCAAGTGATTATATCCGCAACATCTGTAACATCTTAGTACACTTACGTAGTCATACGCTTTACAATTTTTGAAACCTACTTTGAGTCTTCCGATATCCATCATTTCCCTATGTGTATTTACATCTACTTCTAGGATTAAAGTCTTCTCATTTTCTCTGGCCTTAATTCGTTTTACGATTCTCATCTTAAAATCTTCCCTTCTATCATTCAACCTGTTTTGACTACTTATCATTTTTATCAACTCTTCATCTCCTACACTATCAATTTCCTCTTCAAATAAAATATAATAGAACAAATTGAAAGCCAATGAGCAATTTTCGAACACAATTATACTTTTTTCTTCGAATTGAAATGTCCATTCAAATTGAATCGTGAATATTTCCATCATTCCCCATAAATTAGTGATTATTTCGATTTTTTCATTCCATCTCAGTCGGTCGTTATCAACGCCGCTATAATTCCAGCACTAATGTGACATCGGTGACCATCGCTCTCTGTTGCTGTGATTCTCGGTGCATAATATTGGTAGTCGTTGGTTACGGTGATATAAACGGAGTTATATTACGTCAACGCGGAGTATAGCTATACCACTTGGCTTTGCCGTGGCTAGTGTTTCCACATTAGCCTGGAACTCCGGCTCTGTATGTTCGGATAACTGTTCTGGTTCTGGCGCGAGTTGCGTGGGATATCTGCACGCCGTTCTTGGTTTCAGTCGATGTGTTGCACGCTGAATCAACAAGCGTACTATTGCCACCACTGGTATTACAGTGGCGTTGCACTGTGCGACATAGGAGGAATTGTAAGGGTGAATGGTAGGGGAGTGCCTCTCTCTGTTAAGCACACTAGAGATAGAATTAGATATACATAGGACACACAGGTTTGCTCGGGAATAATGCCAGACGAAGGGAAGAAGGCAAAGCGCATTGGGTTATGAGCATCTGAGCGAGAGGGAGCTACTTTGAACATACAAATAACGTACAGTATCCTACTTGATATGTTCACCGTTGTACTACATCGTTAATGCACAATGGACTCGGATACATATATTCTCAAGTTAGTATAACTCGAATTGTATGCAGATTGTTAATTGGAACAAGAGATAATGCACTTGTCACACTGCATGTTCATTTTCACCAAACTTTACAGTGGCAAACAAAATTTTCTCCTACGTTGAGCACAATCGAAACTGTTCACTTTGGCTGTCGCTAATTAGATACTGTAATTATTCTTAAGCAGGCGAAATTTTATTTGAGTTTCCGGCTGTTTCGCATCTTGTACTTCCAATCGGATGTTTTCCGATCCCTTGTAAAATACGAACATCTTAGCTCTTCAATGGTCAGATTGAGGCTTGCGTTTGAGGAAATATATATTTTTCGTTAATTTTGAATAAATCTGGTAATTACAAAAGGGCGAAATATCTTATCTTAACTTGTTCGGGCTACTGTGTGTGACTTTCATGAAATTGATGTTCAAAGTGCATATTTACTAAGTTGGTTGTTAAGGGCTTACACGCATTTTGGATGCTTATGTGAATTTTTCGTATGATTAAGAATTTCATAATTTTGTGATAAATAAAAATCTTATCAGAAGAAGAATACGTCGCTAAAGATGTTGAAGGCAATATTATTATATAATGGAAATAGCAAAAAGCTTAGGACACGTTATTTATTGCAATAGTTGAACAAAGTTTTTAATTTCCGATTGACAATAATTAGGGTTTTTTTCCTGAAAACACGTGTTACCTTAAAAAAATGTTGAACC
The DNA here is from genome assembly GCA_949699805.1 of Tromatobia lineatoria. NCBI lineage: Eukaryota > Metazoa > Arthropoda > Insecta > Hymenoptera > Ichneumonidae > Tromatobia > Tromatobia lineatoria. The sequence continues at coordinate 13,123,502 of OX453042.1, read as the reverse complement.
CTTTTTATAGTCTTATCTATTCATTTCGAGGATAATGAAAACCATTTAGATTCTTCAATATAGAAAGTTATAAGTTTTATGGCACGGTTTTTTAATGATAGTGAAATTGTTCAACTTATGAATTGTTGAAATTATAGCTCGTACCGTTCCACAGAAACAGCAATGGAAATTGCAGGAATGTTCATTTGTTATTGTAATGTATTAATATCTTTTCGAAACTGTAATAAACGAATAAATTTAAATTAATTATGATACCTGATTTATCATTAGAGAGAATCCAGTTGACAAAGGTACTTAGAGAAGATCTTGGGCAAGAGTAATTTATTGATTGGCAATAAAGATGCACCTTCTGTATTTTTCCTGAATCTTCAATGGCGCCTAAAAACGAAGATTTCTTTTCCTTTGACTCGAGCTCCGTTCTTGTTGAATAGCATAAGATGCCCGTGGTACTGGTTGCCTAGTTAGGTCTCTCGAGCCAACCAAGAGCGGGTCGTCAGGCACCACTTCCACGACTCCACGCTTCGCCACGGCAATTATCCTTCAGGCAGTTTTCCACTTAGCTAGCTCGCTGCATCTCTTTCCTCCCTTTTCATTCTAGTTATTCGCTCGGTATCCTCCTTTTCCTCTTTGCCTTCTCTCAACATTTCATTCGACAAAAACGCAAGGGTGCGAAAAAGTGGAAAAGAATAAAATCAAGAGAGACAGAAGGAAGTTAATTCGCGAGCAGTAACGAAGCGCCCTCGTAAGCTTTTTGTGTGTCGTCGACCTGTGTTTCGGTGTGGAGCATAATTGTGCCAATGGGTTTTTTTTTCCAGCTGAGGACTGCAGATCCGAAAAAGTCGTCTTTCAGCAGTTAGTTCAAGAGATTTGAATTCATGCTACAAAATTGAACGGGCGAAGCGATACTAAAATCCCTCTAGCGTGTATTAGCACCGAAAAACGGTTGAGCGAATCGCTGCTATGTGTAGATTGTATAGAGTGTACAATTTGGAGGTGTAATAAGTTTGCACAGGTAGGATTTCAAAAGTGGCAGGGGGAGACAAAATCTTCCATTGATATAAAGAAATGTCTTCAGAATCTTGGCGTATGAGTTTTTGTTTGTCACCGTTTAAATAATTTCTTCAAGCTTATATCATGTTATCTTTGAATGATCTGAAATTCAATTAAATGTAGCAGAGCTGGGCAAAGTTCTTGAAGTACCAAATACAGATTTGTGGAAAGTAGGTGAAGTACTAAGCATTTCCTTGAATAAGCCGCGCGATGATAAAAGTTCGTTAAGGATATTTAGGCAAAAGTTGCGGGACGGAAACGGAAGAAGGACGGAAGTGGGAAAACGCTAGCACCTAAACAAGGATAGAGACCTTTCTTTATTGAAATTAACTCGAAAACCACACCGTAAATCTACTCGCAATTTGGACACATTAAACTATGATCTCTACAGTGGTACATTTTTTCGGATCGAATAGATATTGGGAGAGTAAAACGCTCTGTACAGTTATTTTCAACCGGCTTTTTAACAGTTATCACCGGGGACTTATATAGCTTCGGGGTCGCATTACTAAAAAACTACATGGTCAAAACGTCTAAAAAAAATCACAAATGATTCAGACAAAATGCTGTTGTCTACGAGCTAGCAAACTTTTATCACGATCGAACGGATAAACGTTTTTTTACCAAATATCCTCAAATAGAAGTCTTTTTTTATCTACCAATGGGCAGTGCCATTCGAGTATCCGACATTTTGGTTTTTATATAAGATTGAAATAAAATAAAAACCCAGTTTTTTTTAATCGACCGCATACTAGAGACGGTGGAAAAAGTGATGGCCATCAGTTGAAACTCATGCAAATAATACAAAATTAAATATTTTGTGTTATATTATTTATTCACATTTTCGAATAATTACGGCAATGCTTAACGATATAAATCAGTCATCACTGTTTTTAGGGCGGACAACTTAAAATATATGTAATTTGTCTTCTCCGACAACATGCCTACTTAACAATAATACACAATTTACGTACTTATCAACAACACAATAAATCTATACAGCATTTTTTTTCTAAAACATAACAATTTAAGTATACCCAACCCCCAATAGGTACAAAACAGTATATCGTAGCGAAAACAATAATTTCACATTAAAACTAATCACGCCGCCGTATTCTACAAGCTCATTTCAAACACGAAGAATCATTCAATACTCTCACTTTAATATATGCCATAGAAATTGATATAAAAAATCTTCGAATAACAAACTTATTGCGTATCAAAATACAATAGGGCCTCCTATAAACAACTGCTCGTACTTGAGGTAATAGTTTGTGAAAAGCTCTTGAAGTATTCGCTACTTGCATGTTTGGACTTGAAGTACTGTCTTTGAATACCCCAGTACTTCACCGGGCAGCGGCAACATTACAAGTCGTGCTCATAGATTTTTTTTGTACACCTGTAACAGAAAGTTCGCACTTGTTCACCCTCCAAGAGGTCGGAAAGTGCGTATTTTTGTCCCGCGCAACTTACTTTCCTCTCCTCTGATTTATTTACCTTGAAAATAAATTCTAATGAAATTTTTATATCGAATTTTCCTTGGAAGATCAACTTTTAATATAATTTATTCCGAAGGAAAGAACGTCCTTCCCTTCCGCCCATTCACAAGGTGAGAAGGTATGAACCTTACGTGCAGGTGTTTAAAAAAATTATTGAAAAAAACATCGATACTCCCAGAATTTATTGTTGTCGATTTTTCGCGACTAACACGATCACTAATCGTAAGCGACCCAGGTGTCATCAAGTATAGCATTTTTTTCAATCAAGATAACTGTTTTTTCAAAACCAATGCAATGGTATCTGAAGCTGAAATGCGACACTTAATTGAAAGCAACAGTATATTTTATTGAAATCAATGAAATTTGGAATCAGTTACATCTTTTTCCTTGGTGCAAGTTTCGGCCCGTGTTGCGCAGTATTAGATGCTGAATACGAACTACTGTCCATCCAATTTTTGAAATGTTGCTAACCCCAAAGCTTTGTTAGTTTTTGTACTACAAGGAAACTTACCGGTTTCGATTTTTTTTCTTCTTAAGACCGAAAACTTAAAACTCTTTCTTACGAAGGCTAGTCTGTTTATTCCAAGCGCATCGGGCATCCATTCGTTAATCGAGGAAAAGAGCTTTCTGTCGGGAAGATACTTTTCCTGAACAGAGAAAATCTTCCGAAACCTTGTTGCAGTTTTCGGAGTCGACTTTCTGTCGTTGAAATGTTCTCAGTAACTTCGTCCTCGTTTCGCAGCGGTTTACCGTCGAACGAGCGGAGAAGTTGTCTCTTCTGCTTTTCAACACAGTGCACAGCCAGTTCCGGGTGCAAAAGAAAGTTCAAGTTTGTCGCGCTGGGCGTATCGTACACTCTCTGCAATCTACACGTAGCTAGCGTTTCCTTTACCGTTTTCCGGCGCTAATACGGGCTCGAGGGGTTTTGGAAGCCCTTCGTCTGTTGAATTCCGCATCATGAATTTAGATTCTTTGAAGTAGCTGCTAAATGACAACTTTCATGGGTCTGCAGTCCATCGCAGAGGAAATTCCATTGAAACAATAATGCTCCACACTAAAAAACCCTTATCAGGTCGACGACACACAAAAAGTTCGCTAAAGTATATCGGCTTAATATCAAATGAATCCCGATTTCAGACAGGACATATCCAATCATCACTGAATTATTAGGATTAAACTTAAATTGCCAAATAGATTTGATGCGGTTACCATGGTTTTCAATCGACCTGATGTTTACGTTGTGCAAATTTGAAGATAATGTGAAATTTCGATATAGAATTTGGCTGGAATCGAAATTGGATACCATTGATATAGAAATTAGAACCACCGGATTGATTAATCCAGTGGTTCCAATTTCGTGAGAGTTTGAATGTTCCCAAATTCTAGAAAAACATAGTTGAAAAGTAGACATTTTAAAAATGCCTACTAATTAATTTAAAGAGTTCACAAAGTGAAATGTAAGAAAGCCAAATGGAATCAACATACTTCATTAAAAAGCTTGCGAGGTGTTGCTTTTGGTCTTTTGTAACGTCGTATTTTATTTATCCAACGAGAAAAAAAAACAATCCCAGTTGCGGAGGCCGGAATCAATATTTTGCTTTGAGTGAGGCTGTAGGAAAGTAACTTTTAACATTCTGCCACACAAAGAGATACAGAGCAAGCTTAGTTCAGCACAGTAAAACGTCAGGTAGACTCTCGACACGATCTTTCCAAAAACGAGCAATTCTTCTGCTTCCTTTCATTCTGCACAGCGACTACAACTCCCGTTCTCTTTTATATGTTTCCTCCTACCGTTCGTATCATCTCTTGTCGTGAATACCCTGCACCTAAAGTTAATTGGATCCATTGGAAAAACTTTTCTCGGATCTCGTGCTTTGGTGCTTCGAAACGCGGAAAATCCATTGACGAGGTTGGAAGATACTTGGGTCATCGGATCTCCGACTTGGAAGCTTTTTGTTTATCTTTTTTTCTACAGTTCGATGCCCCGCTTGTATCCAGCGATGCGGCAATTACACTTTTCCTGTTGGCCTTCGTTTACGTCACCTCAGCGTTTTTTTCTTCGAACTAACATTAATTAAAATCGGTTGGAAACTTCCATGGTCTTGGTCGAAATTGACGTTCTACAACGTGATCAAGACAAGCGAGCGGCTAACGCTTGTGATTGTAAATCAAAGGACGAGTAACTTTGAACGCCAACAGAAGCTACAATTCGGCAGCTGTAAATCGTGAATGAATTCGCGTAAAGTTATAGTTATGCAACAGCCCATCCTCCAAAGAAATGAGTAGTTGGTAAATCTGAAAAATTGGTTATCACAACCACCCGGAATAGTTGATGTAGCGCCAACTACTCAGTTAGTTGAGGCGTCTACTTAGTTGGTTAAAGGAACTGAAATGTCGTTGTTGAAATATCCGTAGTAACAGGAACTAACAGAAATAGTAACCCGAGCTATACGCTCAATTAGTACATGCAATCTGTTTTAGTGCAGCTCTAGGTCAGAAATTAGATTTCATAACTAATCGTATTCGCTTCCACTACTATAAGACGAGGTTACAAAATGTTATGGTTACAATAAATGGCTCAATGAAAAATGCACTTCATCGCTATGAGTGATTTAAAGGGTCCGGGATATAAAAAATCTGTATTTGTTAATGGTCAGTAACTCTACCCAAAAAATTTAATAATACCCATACTTAACAAATAATTATCAAAATACGTAGTTAGTATTTGACGACTATAGCCCGCTGCGGACCGCTTTTCTTTTCACTTTACACTTAAATGTGTCCACACGTTCGTCATATAAAACAATGGCGTTGTTAGCCTTCGTCATTCGCGAACAAAAAAATATTACTTACCCGAACCAACCGATTAGTGTTGGGCGGAAAGTGATTGGTAATGAAAACCAACTTGTAGGGTGCCGGCAACATTCCAATCGTGCTTACAACTATTGCCGCCGGTAGTTGCGCCACCTCATGGCTATTGGTAAGGACAGAATTATGATTGGTTGTCGGAACCGAGTCGTCGGTCTCAATTACTATTTTTCACTTACCAATCACACATAGTTGAGGATACTTTTTCAATTTAGTTTCCGTAACTAATTTGCGGCACAGCATATGCTGAAAATCGTTATGACGACTACTTATTTTTTTCCGTGCAGGCGTACTTCAAACTGCCTTGAACATTTTTTTTGGTATTTGATCAAGTTTAACTAAAAACCTAATTTTTTTTAACCATCTTCATACCAGGGTCAAATCATACAAAATATAATTAATTATAATCTGATTCATTCATTATTTATTTAAATTTAAAAAAAGTTATCGCACTTTTTACCAATATGAATCCGTCATCAATGTTTTTAGGGGACACAACTTAAAATATATGTAAACAGTTGTTTCTCACAATATGACTACTCGACAATAATGTACAATGTACGTACTTATCGAAAATAATACAAATCAAGAGAATTATTTGGATACAAGTGAACTGAACGTCTCTAACCCCCCACCAGGCACAAAACAGGGTATAGGTAGTAACAGTGCATGGAGAGAAATCTCTGTTTTGTGACATCGTAAAACGATGGTAACAAAAATCATTTTGCTAGACCGTAAAAAAAATTATTCAGCCCAGCGAAAAGTTTTATCAGCATAGCAAAACTGATTTGTCAGTCTAAACGAAAGATTCGTGAAAACTAATTTATCAGCCGAACAAAAAATTAGTTAGCCTATCGTCACGATTTTCGTTGTCACAACATAGAAATTTCTCTCCAACACTAATTTTACGTTAAAACTCATCACGTTGCCATATTCTACAAGCTTCATTTTAAATACCAAATAACACTCAATATTCTTACTTTAATAAAAGCCATGATCGTTGGAAAAATCTCGAAACAAATATACTTACTTTTTTAGCGTTTCTCCTGTTTTCGCTAATCGGTTGAAGACTTCCATGGGCTCGGTAAAGTTGAAATTGTCATTCTACAACATGACCAAGACAAACGAGCGGCTAACGCTCGTGATTATAAATCTGAAGAAGGGCAACTTTGAACCTCAACAGGAGCTACACTTTGGCAGCTGTAAAACGCGAAGAAATTCGAGTAAAGTTATAATTATGCAACAGCCCACCCTCGTTCAGACACACTTCAAACCGCGTTAAACACTCTGCACTGCTGCCGTTGAAACCTCTGCTGTTAGGTAACTCCCCGGAACGAACGTGGAAAAAGAGTAGGATAAACTTTGCCTTCCCCTTTTACTCGACCGGGCAATAATTATTGGAATAAGAGACTCTGCTTCGCATGTTTAATTCAATGGTTAGAGGCTATGCAGGGAACATAAAATCTTACAACGGAACTTGGCACTGAGCAAATTCTTTCCAGAATCTTGATTCGAGTCTACCGATTCTTATTGGATTCCATTTCCATCGTCATCGCTCTAATAGCAAACGGACTAAAATCACACTCGAAAAGACAATATTATAATAATGATCGACTTTCTTGTTAGCATTGTATTTCATTGATTTCGAATAGTTCAAAATGGCTTCGTCCAAATAACTGCGCTTTAAAAGCGTAATTCTTATTTTGTCGACAGATCTTTATTCGAATCGTTGAAATTTTGCTCTTCATGATAAAATTATTTAATTGCTGATTTTGCTACTGTCAAAAATTGCACTAAACATGATTTTTGAGGCAGTGCGTAATATCCTCAGTACATTGATTAGTGATTCATTTGTAAGGTTTTGTTAAACCGTCCCTAATTCTCAAGTTGCTATAAAGATAAGATGTAATAAAAATAAATCTAACATAGTGCGTCATTTTGTCAGCGCATAAATTTCAATTTCATTCATAACGTTTCACGAAAAGTTTATATATCGTTCTTGCGAAAATAAGGGTTAGAATTGTGCGCCAGTTCACCTCAAGCACACAATGTAATACCGTGTTGCTTATCACGAAGCGACGATGAAGTGGGGATGACTCAGATGACCTCGAGGTGAATGTAGAAACAGCAGAAAATCCAACGGCCGCGTAATTATGATCGTTAATGGTCGTGGGTACTGTGGAAGTGAAAGGGAGTGAGAGGGTTGAAACCCAGAAGGCGCGTTATGTTTAACAACGGTCGAGGCGCGCAAACCGCTCGTAAAATTATGGCGAACGGAATTGTGCATGCAATTTCGTGACCAACCGTTCGTCACGTTGGTTAGACACTGCCCTTGGCAGTTTGTTTCCCGTTACGTTGCTTTGTTCTCGTCTATTTGAACACATAAAGCTTTTAAACCTCAGCAATGTTAGCAATTTTGTTACTACATTCATTGATAAGAAATATGGGATTAATTTACACTCGGAAGTCCCATTTAACTTACGAAGGTATCCGAGGCGAAGAGTCAGTCAAATAAGACTTTTTTTTATCATAAGAACAAACATCCCCTCCAACGAAGATCATCAAAATTCTATTCTATCAGGATGAGCCGGAAGGTTCGTTTTTTCGTAAATGGAGTAACTGATTGGATCAACCGATTGCTTCAAAATCGCATTCATGAGTTTTACGCTCTGCGCTTAAACCTGAGAACACTGCTTCAACGATTGGCCTTCAATAGGTGTCACTCTCTTCGCAGTTACTCTGCACACCATTTGAGCAAAGCGATTATTTTTTAAGGTCCTATTTCAAAAGATCTATGTCTCAGATCCCAGAATTATTACGAAATTTTATACTTTTGTCAATAACTCGCTTTAAGAAGCTTTCCCTGTTTTGCTCCGTTCAACTTAACCCCTTGAGTCATACATTTGTCATTTCCGAAATTATAAAACTCATTAATAACTGTCAGAAATTAGTTAAAAATAGGAGAATCACTGTGACTCAAAGGGTTAGGGTTAATGTCAGGATAACTTTTAAGACATCGACTTAGATCTTTATTTATTTATTTCGACTTCCACAACCATATCAATTTTAACAATGATGATTTTCTAGTTGTTGATTAAAAAGTCCCCGAAACTCAAAGGGTTAAGTTAGGGTTAATGTCAGGATAACTTTTAAGACATCGACCTAGATCATTATTTCGCGTAACTTTGCCCACCACCTATTTATTTCGACCTCCACAACGGTATCAATGTTAACAATAATGATTCTCTAGTTGTTGATTAAAAAGTCCCCGAAACATTTCATTCCGGAAGTTGAAAACTTTTCTGCCGCGAATGTCGTTGATATTTTCGTATTAAATCGAAGTTAAAAGAAATATATAGATAATCATCGTATCATGGCAACAACTGGAGGAGCTATCTTCTTTACTTACACCAAATTACACTCCTAACGATTTGAGAGCAATTGACGCGATAAGAGATTGCCGCTGGTCGCTTAAGAGCGCCGGGACTTCTCCTAAGTCTTGTCTCTCTACGGTTCTCCTCTTCGCTAACCTGTGAGCGGCATCCAACTAGGACAGAATTTGTCCCGAGGGACGCACTCTTGCTCGTGCGCCAGCAACTTTATCCAACGAGTCCTCTCGTGCTGCACCCACGATGTAACCACCTCCCTCCCTTCCTGTTCCACATGCCCTCATATACTCTTACTCCACCCCTTGAACGCTGCTCCCCAGGCAACTTCCCTTCATGAATTCTCTCTGAGCTGCCACTCACTCTTTTCCTCTATTGCCATATATTTCCTTCTCTTTCTTACCCTTTTATTTCTCTTGGCCTCTTTGTGGAATTCTATCAGTATTTCTGCTTCCCTTACGATCTCTCCGTTTCAACACCGAATCGGGAATGCTACGATGGAGAACATCGAAACATAAGGGCAACCCAAATATGACCGGAAACTAATAGTTACCGTGGTGTATTACCCTCAGCATTTAAAACTGTCTCCTACAACTTTTTGGAAAAGACATTATGTTTGATGATTGCCCGTACATTGAAATATGAAATAATTTCAAGGCTATAATTACGCACTTTTTCCCTTTATTGCCATGTATCTTCTTCGCCTACTGTCCTATTCATTCTTCTTGCCTTCTTTGTGGAATTCTATCAGTATTTCTATCCCTCTTACGCTTTCTTATGATGTAACAGTACACCACATCGGGAATGCTATGATGGAGAACATTGAAACATAAGGACAGACCAAATATGGTCGGCAACTAACAACCACTGATGTATGTTTCTGTCAGCATTGAAACTTGTTTCCTCAAACTTTTTCAAAAGACCTAATTTTTAATGCTTGTCCTCATATAGAAATATGGAATACATTTAAGTTTATAATCACTCACTCTTTTCCTCCGTTGCCATATATTTGCTCCTCCCTCTTTCCCTTTTATTTCTAGTGGTGTCTTTCTGGAATTCTAGCTGTATATCTGCCGCTCTCATGCTCGCTCCGTTCCAACAGTACATCGAAAATGCTAGAATGGAGACCATCGAAACATAAGAGCAGACCAAATATGTCCGGTAACTAATAGTTACTGATGTGCATTTCGCTCAGCATTGAAAATTGTATCCTACAACTTCATGAAACAACCTCATCTTCAATGCTGGACCTAACATTGCAATATGAAATAAATGTAACGCTATAATATCAGTGGTGAATATGAGCCGGTGATGGTGAAGGAGTGCGTAATGGCCCCCGAGAGGAATGAAAGGAAATTACAACATCGTATACTCACTTGCGTTGATATCAATTGAATAATTTGAATGTTAATTCGCAGTTATGATAAAATTCAACAACGTTACACTAATTTTGTGTCTTTTCTTAGTATTAAAAAAACACTACACGCAAACAATACGTTATTGCAAAAATTTTTTATAGATAATTTTATTTACAAGGCATTTTTTAGGCAATGAAGATGTCTAAGAATTTAAATATAGAATTTCACTGCTGCATAATTTTTCGACAAACAAGATTTTGTAACATTTAAAAAAAAATCAGGATTAACTCACTGACCCTCTTCAATTAATTAGGATGACGAAGATACTATTGTAAATAATAATTTGTCTTAAATGCATTTTTCTAAATGAAAACTGTGAAAAAATTTTTTAACCTCAACGACTCTGAACAAATGAACTTTTTGTTTTTTGTACTTGATGGAAAATGTAATGAAAAAGTCTTTAAAAAAGTCAAGAAGATCACTCAACGACTCTGAACAAATGAACTTTTTGTTTTTTGTACTTGATGGAAGATGTAATGAAAAAGTCTTTAAAAAAGTCAACAAGATTACCCACTAATTTTTATTTTGTATTCAACAATGGTTATAATGTTGCCCTTTCGAATTTATTAGTGGCCAAAACTGGACCAAAGTAGCCGTGACCGAATCTGTTAGAAATAAGCACGTTGAGCGTGATAGGTGTGAACTTTTGGCCCGTGTTGACCCATTTAGAATAAATAGAAGCACTTATTGCAAGTTAGAATTGCACACGCAAGCGTGTTCAAATTACTTGGCTGTCACCTCGAAAATTTGAAGACATTAGAGTTTGGTATGAATAGATTACTATCAATGAACTGTCAAGATTTAATTTGTATTGTTAGTACTAATAATGGCACAAACGTCATTGAATTATACCTTACCTAGTTTTAAGTTAAAATCTGTTGATCAGTCAGTTCTAAGACAACGACGTAAATCGGCACCGGATATCGAACACCCATTATTGACAACTGTCGTTGGTGCGGATTCATATCGACATTGAGGAGAACTGATTTACAATGGTTGTACCCCTGGTACAACGGTTATACGTGAATATTGCGTGCATTCGAAATTATGCAATCATCAGGCTCATGCGGAGCGACATTCGTATAAGCGAGTAACTCGGTGCACGAAATGCTCAGGCTGTCCAAAATTGGGAGATCGGTGTGTTCAGATTCGACGCTGTCGCGGCTATGACATGAGCTCAGTCAGCAATTTGGTTATGAGATTTCCTGATGCTGCATCAATGCAATTGGAGCATTCGATAGTAAATATTAATGTTTGATTGGTAAAAATGTTTCTCACATTGAGAGAATTATTTTCAGGATGAAAAAAAAAACTCTCAAATATTCTTTAAGGTGTCCTAAACAAGTACCTAATAGTCGTATTGATTTTATTCGATGCTTAGTAGAAAAAAAGTGTTTTCATTTGCAAAAAATTAGTATATTTGCTCATTTAAAAAAACCTTCAGAACAAAATCTCAATATTTTAAATTAAGGCATTGTTTTAATAAAATGAGTAGCAAAATAAGGTGCATTTCACTTTAATTTGTATGTATGAAAAAAATTTTTATACCAGCGCTGTTCTGTATGTAAAATTATTAAGTTGTTGTGTCATCGCTGTTCTTGATCAAAAGTGTCCATAGGCCGTCCGCCGTATCAGAGCCAATAACCGATGCATGGTCGACAATTGCAAGTCTTTGAGACTTGTAGCAATGTGCTCAGGTCCTCTTGGCACTTCCGTTCGACTACAGTGCTTGCAGTTTCTCTTCGCAAAGTCCGACGGAGCCACGGAATACTAAGCACCATTTGGCAACCCAAAGCATCGTGTTTCTCCTCCTTTACTTTTTTTCCCCTTCTTTATTATGCCCCTTTTCCTTTTCCCAATTCACAGACGACGGCCTCCCCACTACCGGAGTTGAGCGGAATGCCGATATTTTATTTGCGCGATGGGGGCAAAAGCTCGGCAGTTACCGCAGTGACTCCCTGCGCCTCTCAATATCTCTCTATCGATTTGTCCGGACTTATTATACGCGTTGCGGATAATTCTCGTTTCTCCCTCGAGCCAACGCCAATTCACTCTGCATACTCTGATTCACGTATACACTGCGGCTATAACAGGCAAGAATTTATTCAACAATTTTCGGCCAGTACCGGAATCCCCGTCACCTCTCACCTCAACCAGTGTGCAACCGACCGACATTGCGCGGTTCATCGATAAAATCGTTTATTACAAATACTTGAGGCTTAGATAGATTACCGACTACTCAGTATATATACTAGGGTGTGTCAAAATTTTATTTTATTTTCTTTCATTTTGCATCGTTTTAATCTATAGTTTGTACCTTTAAGCAACTCTTCTAAAAATTTTAGCGTGATAAAAATTTTTTAGAGGTAGCTAAAACGATTTATAGATTTCCCATTTGATTAAGACGTAGATGAATGCGACTCTCAATAAATTCATGTCTCTAAATTACAGATACGATATATTCACGTTCGCATATCTTTTTTTCGTTATCTTCAGATCATTGGGAAGAGAAAAAGTAGTTACAAATTTTCCGGTTAAATCGATAGTTTTCTAGTTATGAATTTTTGAAGCTCAGAATATCGCCGTCTCCGCCATGTAAGATCAGTTTCAATTGAAATTTCAAGTTTAAGGTAAATTCTAGAGCCATTGTCTGTCGTGAAGTTCAATTATAAGTGAAATTTAATTCAACTGTTTAACGGATGTTTCAAATTTGTTTGTAAATACGAAAAAATAATCAATTAGATCGAATATTTAAGAGAAAAATGAAAAAATTCATCGGCTTCGTTCAAAATGTTTGATAAACCTGTCAAATTTGACCGAAAATCGGGAAAAAATTCAGCAAAACATCAAAAAAATTAAGGAGAAAGAAAAAAATTATGAAGCTTCTGAAATTTTTTTAGACTGGGTCACAAATGTTAAAAATTGAGAAAAATCGAGAAAAAATGTAAAAAATAAAGAACAACCGAGGGGAAAGAAACAATAAATCATTAAAAAATTGAAAAAGAAGAAAATCATAAAGATTCCAAACAAAATGTCAGATTGGTTCGAAGATTTAGCGACATTTGAACATTTTTTCTCGATTTGACACGCTGAAATTTTGAGAAGAGTTGCTTAAAGGTACAAACTATAGATTAAAACGATGCAAAATGAAAAAGAATTTTTTTTTTTCGACACACTCTAATATATACTCAATATTGATTAATGCAGACACGTGAACGACGTGATGAGGATTTCGGCCATTGAAAACATGTTGTTTAACTCTTGAATCCAATTAGTCAACTTTTAATGATTTATCGCATTTTGTGTACGATCGTACAAAAAAATATTCGATAAACATAGAAGCTATATTTATCAGAGACACAAAAAAAATGGGTTTAAATCAATATTGTACATTGCCCTTGGTCATACACGCCGGAAGAAAATAATTAGCTGCTACAATTCATAGGTACGTTTTAATACAAACGAAACAAATAACATGGTTCAGAAAACCAACAAATTGGTTGACCCCATTTATTATGTGGGTGGTGCAGAAAATCATCTGGTGGTAATTCTAGTTAGATGGTAAACAGAATTGAACTTGCTTTAATCTAATAATCAGGTTATGATCCAATTAGTAGATTGATCGATTAACTAATTGGTAATTGATTTCTGTCAAGGAAATACATAGTTGAATCATTCATGGAGTAATTAGTACATCCAACTAATCAGTGGATCTTACTGAATTAATCGCAATCATTATATGATGAAATTATCGGGTATCTTAAGGGTCCGATGGAATATTGAAAAAAATAAAATAAAATAAGAGGAGAAGAATTGTAGAGTTTTGGATTGTGAAACGATCTAAAACTGCTGAATCTGCGGATAGCTAAATTACAGAATTGTGGAAAAAGGAGCTTTGGATGCCTGTGGTTATTTGCGAGTGCATATAAATCAGCAGAAATAGTAGATTTATGTCTGTCGTCACTGGGGAATTGCTAGTTAATAATACCTTATGAGAAATATAACAGATGCAAAAATTCATGACCGGATTCGAGTCAACAGTTATATTAAATAACCAACGCTTATTTTGTTACTGTGACGACTGATTTGAATGGCCATTTCAAGCAAAGCAGCGGTTAAAATATAATAAGCGACTGCATCCAATTTTCAGGACATTAAGAAATAAGAAATAGTTTTCCGCGTTTTGGTTCGATTTTCGGACCACCTTCAAATATCATTATTTATATGTATATGATCTGTATATGATTACCTCTATACCATCTCAAATCTGTCATTTATCTTCTGATAAATTTCTATTAATATTTATAAACACCGAGAATAATAGTTCCATCCATTTACAAAAGTCTCTTTGAAATCTCGCCCTAAGAAAAAATTTGTTGTCATCAATGAATTAATATGTTCAACTTACTATTATAATTTTTCTATGATCCAAAGTTCGATATAACGTAGTGGCATATTAAATAAAGAATTTTTTTCTTCTAAACGATCAATCGTTTTTCATTGATTCAATGGAAATGGTCTTCGAGGCACAGGAAAACGTGACCTATGAAATAATGTGTAGTTGAACGAAAGCACGGGAGCTATTATTTTAGAAAATGTTTTTCCATGCCGTACTAAATGTGAAAAGGATAAAAAAATCATTTTGTATTATTTGTTTCAACGAACGCTGATACGCAGCATTCCATTTTTGTCGTCTTTTCACAACTAACGCCATTCGGAATCTCTGTAAAGAGCTTTCGAAATGGAAATATTACGATGACTTCTTTTTTTTCGTTACATAATGCCCACCCATGCTGTATACTATAACTTGTAAATACAAAGCGTAACATAGCCCGCTTTGTAAAATACCCAACAACGTAGAATTTCATGTATCGCAAAGAGAACGACCGTAAAAACTATTGGAAAATCGTAAAAACTTCCTTTTCCATAAGAACTTTCGAAACAAGCTCCGTAAACCAGTGCATTATATGGATGTAGTAACGGTTCCCTCAGGCGGAAGGTGTCGGGAGTGTTTTGTTCCGAATTCCCATAAAAGCATCGAACACGGTCTAATCGATTTGAAATTTAAATCTTTACCATTCTGGCTGAGGAGTAAGAGTTCGATACGTCGATGATTGCATACTTTTTAGAGTTTTTTACTATCTATACACCGATGCAACTGTGTATGTGAGTGTTTCTAGATAAGGATGAACAACTAGTGGAACACGAGCCAGTCCTTGTTGCAGGAATTGTCGGGAATTAGCTCAACGAACTCAGGACTTAAAGTCTACTCGGTCTTGGTTCGAGCATAATTTTCCTTAATTTACGATTGTCGGAAGTCAGGAAAGTTTTGCCCACCTCTTCCTAACGTAGTAGTCTTATAGTAGTTGGTGTTGGGGTTCGGCAGTCTTTCGTTGTCTTTAGCTATCCCATTTCGTAGCACTTCCTCTTGATCTTTGTCTTCTCACACCGTTTCTATATTATCCTTTGGAATTTCTAGTATCGACGTGCGAGCCGACGGCTGCTTCCCGAGCCGGAGGAGTTCTTTATTAAAAGTCGGTCCACTTCGCCCGGACCCAGAGTGCCTCAAAGTTTTAACTCGATTTTTTCGATACCTATTTCGTTAGGAAGTTTGTAAGAGAGGGCGCTCCGCACCACCGACCGTCGACGCTTTCTCCCCACTCAAGATCCTGTTATGCCTTCGTTCGACACGGACCGCTTCTGGGCTATAAAACGCCGTAAGGTCGAACGTTCGGTAGAAGAAAAGAACGGACGAAGTTTGTTAGCAAAGTCGCACGCATTGCGCTCCCGATATGT
Source organism: Tromatobia lineatoria (assembly GCA_949699805.1). Lineage (NCBI taxonomy): Eukaryota > Metazoa > Arthropoda > Insecta > Hymenoptera > Ichneumonidae > Tromatobia > Tromatobia lineatoria. The sequence continues at coordinate 13,107,485 of OX453042.1, read as the reverse complement.
GTAAAGGTGGCATAAGGTGGTAGATGCATTGCTTGTGGCTACTGGTCTACCTAAAAAAGGTTCCTTTTTTGCTTCCTCATAGAGGAAGCTTTGTTTTCGTGAACATTTTTTTTTCGAGATTTTCATGTCAACATACTCAGAATCACCTAAAACGTCGAGAAAAGTGGTCTAGAAAATTTGTCTGTATGTATGTATGTATGTATGCGCGCGCGCGCGTGTGCGTGTGCGTGTGCGTGTGCGTGTGCGTGTGCGTGTGCGTGTGCGTGCGTGTGTTCCAGACACCGAAAATTCAATTGTCCATAACTCACGAACGGCACAATGGATCGAGCTCAAATACTGGGCCGCAATTAGAGTGTTGACTCCTCTATAATTGACGTCATTTTTCATTAAATGTATCAATGTATACAGATTTTCTAGAATTTTGAATGTTTAAAAAAAATTTCGTTGTCGCTCTAACTTTCGTTAAAGTTTGCCAATTTATATAAATGGTTCTTTATAAATAAAGGCATGTTGAATGATATTTGGTATTGAATTTCAGCGAAATCGGTAAAGCAGTTCGGATTTTATAGAAATTTTAACTTTACGAAACAATTTTTTTCTCTAAATCACGTCGAATGAAAAATGAAAAATACCATACAGCCCTGTTACGTACGAAACTTGGTGCCGATCGGTAAAGTCGTTCGGATTTTATGGCATTTTAATTTTTTTAATAAATGTACATTTTCGCTCACAACTTTCGCAAAAGTTAAGAAAGTAAGATAAAAATTTGTACTTAATCAAAATGCGATCTGAGGGTGCTTTAACGGTGTTTTATAGCTGCACACAATATGGATAATTAAAGAGAAAAAAAAGATGCAAAGTAGAACTCTTCACATTGCTTCCTCATATAAAATTTGAGGACAGCTGTAAGGAGGATATTTTTAAATTTCAATTTTTAAAAAATCTACCTCTATGAGAAAGCCAAAATAAATAATAAATGTCTTTCTCATAGAGGTAGATTTGTTGAAAATTAAAATTTAAAAATATCCTCCTTACGGCTGTCCTCAAATTTTACACGGTTTATGTAATCACTCATTTGCCTACAAAATAGTATATTACGATACGAGTGCGATGGAACTATTTCTGACGAGGGCGAGTTTCACCCTTCAGTTTCATAATCAAACGAGTTGAGAAAAAGTTTCTTGAACGGGTTTCGTATACAATTCTATTCCACTAGTGCGAGAAGTGGGATTTCTCGCACGTGAAGCGAAGCAGAGCTTATGAGAAGTAGGCACTTCTCGCACGTAGTGGCATCAAGATTTTTATTTCACTCAGTGCGGGAACCGCTCTTTCACGCGCGCTTCGCGTGCATAAGTCCCCGTTTTCACACCTTGTGGAGTATAGTATGCAACAAGAAGGTTCGAACGTTGGCAATTTCGACGAGTGTGAGGGTTCTGTAATCACACGAGGCGCAATCGCCAATTTTGGACTGTGTTGCACACTATATTTTTTGCAACAAGTGCATGAATAGTGGTGTTTCGAATGTTTTTTTCTTGGAGGACGAATATGAAGAGTGAAGTTATAAACTTTCGACCCTAGGGTTGAAAGTGAAACAGCAGGGGTGAAAGTAAAGAACTCGCGGATTGCGCTTGCGCAAGCTTATCATCACAACATTGTTATGGAACTAGCCACTTTTGAGCTGCAAAACTGCTATGAAAAGCACTGCTATAATGAACTTTTTACAAAAAATTTTTGTACGATACTCTTGCGATAAACTTTTTTTAACTCAAGTGATTGCAACATTCACCTTCGGTGCGTGCTGCGAGCTTACACTTGTCAGAAAAAGTTTTATTACACTAGTATTGTAAAGAACAATTTTGCACCATTGATGTCCACTAGACTTCCCGAGCTTTTTTTTTTAGACATTAAAGAATTTATTTTAGGTCGTTTGGGGGCCATTTTTTAGGTGCTAAAAGAAATTGTAGGCGGCTTTCTAGCGAAAAAAATGCGAGCAGGGGATGCGAAAAAAAATGGAAATATAGGTAATAAATTTTTATTTTAATAAGTACAAATACGATAAAATGAAAGACGAAATTTACATTCTTGCAAAAGTGTTTATTTTTACCTGAATATGACGAATGCAAGGTTCAAGCCTTGGAGCCCAGGATATCGTAATATCCCAAAATTCGAGACTCTCGGCTTAACTGATTTCATCAGTTTTATAAACAATAGTCAGCGCTATTCATGGTAGTATTCGTTAAAAAAAAATACGGATCATTGTTACCGAACCTTAGAAGTTATGACCTACAGAACTATAAACACCTTATGAGGTCAATGTATTACTGCTGGAAAAATGAAGCCGTACCAAAGTTTTATAATTTACGATCCTCTCCTCCTCATCGTTTTGATTACGATTCTTTGACTTAGCGAAAGTCCCTCCGCATTTGCCACGAAAATTAATTAAATTCAAGGGCTTATGATCCGGGACCCGGATTTCCGGCGCTATTGTCGCTTACACTTCTGAGTGTAAACCTTAGATTCAGGCCAACCTTGATTAACAGAGAGAAAAGGCTTTCGAGTGACAGCATTTGTTTTCTGCCAGAGCGAGACACTTTTTGCCACAGAAATAATTAGCAAATATACCGATACCTAATTTCTTTATTGCAATAGCAAATTTCATTTGCACCGTTACATTTGCTAATAGCATTATGCGAGAATAAGCCAGGATCAAATCTATTACCGTATTTAAATAATAATAAGCGTCAAACTTTAGTTAGGGCCACAGGTAAAAAAATAAATATGAATTCTGATTACCGTTTGAATTACATACAATAAAATACTAATTAAATATTTTTGTTTTCTGTTCTAGAAATGATACAACCCTGTTTCATTCTGGAATAAGCGCATGTTTAACGGTGGCAATGAGAAATCCGACCACTAAAATGCGCTCCCTGTTGATATCGGTATGTAAATTAATAATTTTTTTAATCTATATTTTATGACTCCATTTTGTATTTTTATCAGAAAAGTTTGAATAAATGTAACAACCAGTAAAACGTCACTCAAGAATGCGTCTAAAATTGTCCAATATCACTGAGTACCATAAATTATTATTATTATTTACAATATTGACAGATCCACTACAAATATTTCCCGGAATACGAGTTATAATTCAATGGTTATTGCATGATTTATGTCACATTAAGAAGTCACTCCTATTTCGAATTATTATATATGGTTTATTTTAATTTTGTGACTGATTACGTTTCGGATGTCAGCTTTTGAATTAATTGCACATACTATATTTTTCCAGCAATCTATAATTCTTAAATATACTTTATACTCATTTTTGTATGGAATATAAAAAAAAAGCAATTTCGATTTATGAGAATATAGATATTACATTATATTACATTATGTTTGTGAAATATTGTAATTGAGCATTAATTTGCTTTTTTCTGAAATATTAATTGGCTTCGAGTAGATTTGATAACACTATTTTCAAACGTTAACAAATAGAACAGTATCGCGAAATTTATTAACAAAACGGAACGTCCCAGGGAAAATTTAATTTAAATTTGTCGACCATTGCGCGTAAATGATTAAGGCCCTTTCCATTTAATCATCACTCATGCAGTAAGTACTGAAAAAGAGTTCGGGTTTCCAAGCTGAACCGCTTCCCGCAGTTAAGCACGTAATAAAGAGAAGAGCTTAAAAGCTTTGAGTATTTGGTATCCATTGTCCCAGACTATACGGGTACAATATTACACTATACCTATAGTGTAATTGCTGATACGTCATTCAACTAATTATCGGTCACGGACTAAGCGCCGTCTTGCCACCGACAATTTTCCGGTTAATGGAATCAGAGCGAAAGGATTCTCTCTGCGAGGAAATCTATTATCGAACCGAACGTGATGCGACAGGGAGAAAACCGCAGTGAGCTGCGGCAAGAGGACACAGCACGTCAATCAAACGCCAATCTCCGTCTAACTCGGCCGCTCTCAATATCCTTCCTATCCTTCTACTGCAGTTTGGAAAATTCATGTTGACACATTGAATTTTCGTCCTTGCAGTAGTATCCGTGAGAATAGTCGATACAGACCTTTTATTTTTAATGGCTGTTTAGACAAAAACGTTATGACATCAACACATTTTATGATACAAGCAGGAAACATTCAAAGACATTGTTTGCGGTTCTCAATTCAGCTCAGATTTTCTATGAAGACGAACTATATTCTGCAATATCATATCTGTAGTGATGCAAATATAGTAAAGATCGATAATGGAGTTGGGTTGACGGAGAAAAGAGTGTAGTTGAAGGAACCACGGAAATCATATGTGGCAACCAACAAGCATGGTAGAATATTATTATATTTGAATATGGCATTAGTATGTTATTCTGTGTCAGAACCCACCGATTGTCAACGCCAAACAACCAATTGGTCACCAACCGCACGATTGGTACATGGAGAGAAAAATATGGCAATAATCCCTCGACTCAACATAGCAATCGAGTTATATTCCGGTTTTCTGGCGATTTACGCTATACGCAGCTATCTTGATACCATGATCATGGCGCGTAAAGCGTGAATCGCCAGAAAACCGGAATATAACTTGATTGCTATGTTGAGTCGAGGGATTATTGTCATATTCTACTCATCAGCATTTGAAGATTGGTTTTTTCAACTTACTAATTGTCTCCGTATCCTTCTAGCTATTTTGATTCTTCAAGTTTGAAGAACTTTTTATTTTGAAGCATTTGACAAAATGAAGTTAAATTTTAGATCCATATCAAGAGCCGCGCTAGCATCTTGACTAGTGTGTAATACGTGCGAAGATATTTGACACTGTATTTGGTGAAAAACGATTTGGGCGGTAAAATTTTATGAGAATGTGGATTCTCAAATATATCATTTTTCAACAGTCTTTTATGCATACATAGCATCCTTATATTACAAATGATTTTTGGTGCCACTTATTAACCGGGAAACGGTTTCTTTAACTCAATGTGATCGTTTCTTTGGGTCAATAATGAAAACCATTCTCTGAATCAAAGAAACCGATATTTCGTATCAATGAAACAGTTTCTTTTGAAACAATAAAGTCGTTGCTTTGAAATCATGAAACGCATTTTCCTTAAACATTGAATGCGCTACGTATAAACAATTGTAACATTTTTTTTTAACAATCCAACCGTTACTTTGAAATAAAAATGCAACATTTTATTGAAATAAAAAGGCAATACTTCGACTAAAGTAAAAAATCTCATTGAAATCATTGAAAGAAATGCAATCCACCCCTTTTTTTGGAATCTATGAATTTTTTTGTTGGCGACTCGCATTTTGTACTTTCTGTGACATGAAAATTTTTAGAGATTCAATGAAGAACCTTGTTTTTTAGCAACCATACGGGTTAATTGGATGTTGTACATGGATGTTATACACTGTTCGATTTTATTTCTATTTTTTGTCGACACCCTGCCAACGGAGAGCTACCGCTATTTTTCAGCTTTCCTATTGTCCCGAGCCACTAATTTTCTCCATGCCCGTGTATTGCCGAATAAACGCGAAGCACCATGATCCGGTTACGTTTAATTCGCTTCCCTCTACCGGAAGAGTTAAACGTCACATTTCAATGCCGTGCCAGTATAAAGCTAAAATAAAAATTTTGTGCTACAATTCGCGATGCTTTCATCCTTTCCCGAAATGCAATCGGAACGTCAATCGACATTCAAATAGAAGGTTTCAGCTTCGTATCATCAAGAGTCGCGGTGGCGACTCGACGCAAAGTAAAAATAATATCTACTGTCAATATCACCTCATTCCACTTCAAATTATGCGTTATTATTATCTACCTAAATGGATTTTTTTTTTTTTACAATCCAATGAAATAATAATCCAAGTTATCCAAAACCTTTTTTCTGATAAGGTTCAACATACAAATTGAGTAAAATTAAGCTTGACAGCGTTTTTTTGGGTTCATATTCCATTATCACTACGCTATAACCAACAAACTAATTAATTAGCAAAACAATTAAGCCCAACTCACGTAGCCTCTTTCCAACAGATCCGAAGCAGTACAAAGTCGGGAGGCAAGTTTGTCTGGTGCTTGGCAAGCGCTTGTTTGGATGCTGGTAGCTCTCCGAGGAGATAAAAGAAAAATAAAAGAATGGGACGAAGCGAGCGGAGAGGGGCCTGTGAAAAGTGTCCTGGCATTCTCTTTTTTTGTTCTATCTTTTACTCTGGTACGTCGCGCTGATTCTGCGGCGTACAACGCGGCATTCGCCTCGCGGGAAGACGCGCGTGAGTATCGACCACCGTGAGTCGATGCGGACCACGCGACACTCGTCGGATGGACGAGTGAGGGTAGGAGGATTTCACCGTCGCACTCTGTGCCTCCATGCTATACACCAAGAGTGTAGCGGTGGAATAGTAGTTGAGAGGCAGCCGTCCCGGCGCCTAAAAGAGCGCCCCGAGACGTGGAATCCACGCCAGAGGGCGTTTTCCTCCCGTACTCTTGGACGAAGCACTAGGAGTCGGGGTTTTCCGACGCCAGCACGATACCACCCCGCCGGTTACATCATCCCCGTTAGAGCACCCGTGGGAGAACGAGATACAGCGTTTTTCCAGCTTCTCTCCCTAAAGTTAGTGTGTTTGTGTGTCTCGTCTTGTGTAGCGTTTGCCGCTGGACTCCCGCCAACGAAATCTTTTCCTTCGCACACTTTCTTCACCGCAGTTCAGTGGCACAACGTCGTATGACTAACTGGCTCGAAAGATTTTACTGTTCTGGACGCATACACCGAAAGAAATATATAAATGGATGCAATGCATTTCTAAACGAATCATGTATATGAAAATATTCTAATAGGAGCTGGATTTGAAACAAGATTTGACAATGTATATTTGAACCTGGTGAACTTTTGATTGCGTCAATAAAATTGATCTTTAAAATAGGTTATGTTTCAATTTACTCAAGTAAATGGAACTTTGGTCGTTGTTTTGAATTATTTTATTTAGTGTATTTAAGGGAATACTTTTTCGTTTCTGTTAAACGTTTAAGGGGACCAAGTCAGCTACAAAATGTCAATATAAAACATTAATTTGAAAATACCCATACTTTTCACAAACTAATTCAATTTCAACCAGTTACAGTATATATCAAACACTATAACTGTGCAAGTTTGTGAAGTGATATGGTGCACCATAAAATTATGGGAAAAAGTGTAACTTTTTTCACTTGTAAACTTCAGATCGAACCGAATCGCAGAAAATGGGTTTAGGTGAATCATTTTTTTAGTAAGAGAAAACATTCCGGATTGAATATAGGATTTGTTTGTCTAATGCTGTAAAATAAAGTTATCAATTTCGATAAGTAAAAAATGTTCATTTCCCAAAAACTGACCACATGTGATAACCTGTGACTAATTTAATTTTCACTGCAGCCCAAAATCCTATATCCAAACCAGAATATCTTCTCTTAGGAACAAAATGATCCATCAAAACTCATATTCTGCCATTCGTTTTGATCTGCAGTTTACGACAATCGGAGAGAAATCTAGGTGTAGGGCAATAGACTTTAAATACGAAATGAAAAAAAAAGATTTATTTTTTAATTCTTTATTTGGATTCTACTTCATGTGGGCTACATACTCACCTAAGTTTAGACCGAAATTCCGAAAAATACAAAAATTACACGTATTTGAATTATTTTGTAAATGCGATATAGCGTGGTCTGATGATATTTCACGTTCTAGCTACGTGTATGAAAACACAACAATTGTGTGATTTGCGCCACCGGGTAACAATAAAAAATAACAATATCAAATCGATGCAATTCTGATTTTCGCCGCCGGCGCATGCATCGAAATTACCGTGTGTATGCCGAAGACGCAACGGTGTTTACTCTATGTTGTAAATACCGGTTCACTAAGTGTTGCAAAATAATTTCCCAATTTTCGTGTACATACTGCATTACAAGTACGACAACGCATGTGAACAACAATGTTCCCTTTTTTTTCAACACTTTTTCGCATACAGTGCGATAAAAGTTTTTGCAAGTGAAATAAAGTAGTGAGAGATGACCGATATTATGAATAGTCTCCCAGTGGAACGTCAGAAGAACTCTCAGGTATATTCCATTAAAGTCTTAATTTATTCAATTTTTTCAAACCAAGGAATCAATTAACTATTATCCAAATTGCATGTATGAAAAAAAATCAAAGAAATGAAAGATAGTTGAAATACCATTTCTTGACAGACATACAAAGTAAGAAAAAATATTTCAAATAAGACTTCAAACACTAAATTTGTTCACCGGTTCAGTCTTGAAGCTGCGCCACGTTCAAAATTTTACTTTTTACCTCTCACACCATTTTGATGCATTGTATGTGGTTACAAAATTGCAGCACTTAATGCTCGGTATGTACTTAATGATGTTTAAATAGAAGATTTTTTTTTAAACAAGGTTATCATCTACAGAATTATTGTTCTTATTACTGCTTTTAGGTGACTTGGCTCCCTTAATGAGACGACATTAATTTTTATTTGCAGCGCAGTCAACGAGTCAACTAGATGAAAATTCGCTGAAAATCCGGAAGCTCTTACTGTCATAACATTCTAAATATATCGGTCGATTCAACGCCGCATACAGAACTCAGGGTGAACACAAGGCATATAATATTGTAGCTGGAGGCTTCAAGTACGTTAACAGTCTTGTTATAACAACGTAGTAGCACCAGCAACGAATAAGAGACAATTTGTAATCGTTTGTCAGGCAGTCCCCGTCATAAACAGGACTAACTGCTGTCTTATTCAAATGAACTGTGGGTCTCTTCTGCAGACTATGGCGTATTATTATGATGTACATGTACACGTGTACATGAGGCGAGTATCGCGCGCAACGACTTGAATTGGCCCGCAACAAGGCCGGCCTAGTGGGTATCTTTGGTGCTTTATTTGCTTCCATCCTTCGTGCGGCTCGCGGTGGGCGATGGGACGTTTGAGACAGCCTTTTGAAATATCGAGCTGCCGCAGCGTAGTGGCACGTTAAGTCTTGGCTTCTCCGAGAAGCCTTCCTTATTCATCTCCTTTTTCTTCTCCTTCATGTTCTTCTTCTTGCTCTCTTCCTTATCCTCCTTCTTTGCTGCCTCGGCCTTCATAGTCAGTTGCACTTCATGTAGCGCCCGTTTCCGCTTTGTCCGTCGATGAGAAATTCGAGAAATTCGACTAGACGTTGAAAATAATGCAACGAACGCCGTTGCGGTTTCTGCTGATGTAGCCTCCTGCATATTCGAAGGAAAGATGAAAATAATACAACGTTTCACTGTCCTATTCTTGAAGTTTTCACTGGAGCTCGTGATATTTCCTCTTCTCATCCATTATCAATTTTTTTCTTGTAAATCCGTTACTATTTTTCTTGTATAAACCGCTAAAATTAGAACGCAAATCAGAAAGACGCATAAATTCTTAGAATAAGTAAAACAATAAAAGTTTTAACGTTATTGGAGAAATCGTGGCTCATGGGTTCACTCCACGAAATGTCATTCGTTTACTGAGGGAAATTGAGTTGGCCCTGGTAACTATTCAGTGATATGTATATTTGATTAGTCCTAGGTGACTATTTGCATAGTTGCATCGATTTTAGTCATTGTTAACGTAACTACAAGACAGTTAAAGCAACTAAAAAAGTAGTCATCTGGACTAATGAGATATAATTATGTCTGAATAGTTACCAAGACCGTCTCGATTATCCTTGGTGTCGAAAAACGAGTTGTTTGCGGCCTACCAAAAACAAGTAAGTGTTTACTGATTCTAATTCTTACAATCCCATTTAACACAGAAACAATAAAAATTGTTTTTGTACATCAAAAGTGATTGCTTCAATCTCATATGAAATTGTAAAAATTAGAAGTAAAATTAAGTTCACAAGATTTGTTTTTGACAGCCGACGAGCGAATTGCTTGAAAATTAATAACTTTCTTCAAGTTTCCCGTTCGCCCGTACTCGCTCGTATAGTTCACGCCATGAATTTTGAATAGCCTGGATGGTATCCTCAAACTCTCTCCTGTGCTGACTATTTTCCGTGAACCCGTCATGAATAGTTTAGGTAACTATAATTCGAAGTGTTTGCAGCAATAAATGAATTCGTTGTCGCTAATAATTGAGTCAACCTCAACAGCATCAAAACGTACTTATCACAACCAATCCTTTTTTTTTGCGACAACGTTTTGTGCATGCACGGAAAAAACGACTTTGTTGCGGTAACGAAAAAAATGGTTGGACGCAACCAAGTGGCTTAGTGCTCTGAGAGACAGATGGTTATTTGGTTAAATCAACTATTTTCCGGTGGTTGACTCTGATCGTTGCTGGAACTAAATGGTTAGTTCGGCCAACTACTATTTTCGCTCCAACTATCTTACTTAGTTGGATCACGAATAAAATTTGTTGTGTGACCTATTTAAGATTTTTCCGTGTGTAAGTTTGGTTAACATTTTCAATTGGATTTTAAAAAAAATCCTTTTAAGCGTTACGAAACCGTTTCGAACTGCCCGAAAAGATACTTACCGGAAGGAGAATGAAGTTTTTCAAAGAGGACGGAAATCAAGTGCCAGCTTACAGACTGCAGGAACACACGAAGACGTTCCGATGCTCCGATGCCGTTGCGGGAGACGTTGAGCGTGTAAGCGTGACGTTAGGTTCGCAAGGTGGTCTGTCGCTGTCAGTTGCACACCTCCGTACAATCTCCTTGGGCTGCGTTTCTCGTCAACCCATCTTGCCTTATACTCTTGCAGCTCGTCCTCACTGCACGCGATACATCCGCAGCGACGTCTACAATTTCCGGCTCTTGGTGTCGGGGAAATCTCGAGCGAGACGCAGACAGACGTTCCGTCGGGATTGCTGTTCGCTATGTAGTACATACACAACTCTACGCATAACCCGGGTGATTTCGGGCTGGCTGGTTGACGCGCGTGATTATCGTAACAGCGGCGAATCGATACACGCGAGCCATTCGACGATGGCTTCCGGGACAGTTACGCCGACTCTGCAGAGTTCATGAATCTTCAAGTACGACACGTGCTGTAATACGGAAGGCGGAAAGCATGTGTGCGAAGGTATGTACGGTGGTATTATACCGGCTACTTCCACTTGAGAGACTGCAACGTCAAGTGGTTGGTATAGCAGCCAAAGGAAAAGCCTTTGGCTATCGATACTACCTGTAGATTCAATCCCATATTTATCGATTGTTTTATCAAGAAGGTACTTATTTTTATTTCGTCCTTTTTCCGGCCAACGATATGGCATCTTTTATCCCATGCAGCTCGGGTACAATACAGAGCATATTGGGTACAATATGAGACTCTGTATTGTAGGTAATGCTCGTCACTTAAAGCGTTTGAGGCTTATACATATTGGCTTCCAATGATAATCTGTAGATTTTTAAAGTCAGTGGTATTTTGTCTTGATTAATAAGAATTGAGGTCGCATATTGTAATGGAAATTGTTATCTGACAACTACATGCTTAATGCGTTGAAAAATAAATGGACAGCCGGAATGACGACTTTGTTGGTTATCCAATATGTCGCAAAAGCAAATGACGTATGTACATCTTTAGATAGAATCATAATTAACAGATGTTTCGTACTAAATAAAAGGATTTATAGATCACTTGATAATTTATATTGTCATCGGCAAAATGTCTATAGATATCGCTTATTTTTATCATGTTTTAGTAAATAATAGATCTGAGATGACCATATTTCATTAAGGAACTGCGAAGCGGAATGCGACCCCATCATCTTTTCTCCGTTTCTCAGTGGTAGTTTCCCAATTCAGAACTATCCTTCCCAGTTTCGGTAGCCTCTGCTTCATGACGCTGAATCGTTTTCTATAGTCAGTTCAGTACAATTTTTTGCTACTGTTGCGGTACACCAATTAAATTAACCTTGCAAACTAGCCGGCTTTTCTGGTGTTTATGAGTTGCCACTGAATCGTAAGTAGTTAAATAAAACAATAAAGATTTCTAAACCGTAATTGCTGTATGTATAGGCCTGTAGACATTATCTTCCAACTATAATCTGCAGCTTCATTAAATTTGGCGATCATTACTATGAAACGAGATATCACAAAATTGAAGGAAATTATTTTTTACAACACTATGAAAACAAATCACGTACCCACGTCTTCAACCCCGGAAAGCAGTGCGATGTTTCAGGATTTTTCATATTTCCAAAAATGTACTCATCATCCGAATTCGGATCACGCAGAAGCCGCCATGACATTATCGTGACCAACAGTCGTCTCATCTTAAAGAACAGGATTTCTTGGATCACCCGATGATTATTGTTATCATCATTGTAATTTCCATAGATGTCGCTTATTATCTTCAAGTTTTAGTGGATATACCGCAGTGCTGAGACGATCATATTTCATTAAGGAATTGAGCAGCGGGGTGCGATATCTCATAAGCCTTTCTCCGTTTCTCCAATGGTCGTTTCTCAATTCTGGACTATTCTTGCCGCTTTCTTCCTCCTCTGCACCATGAAGCTGATCCGTATACTATAGTAATTTCCGTACAATTTCTTGCCGCTGTTGCAGTACACCAATCAGCCTCACCGTGCGAACTTCACGGCCTTTCCGGTGCATAGTAAAACCATGATCTCTCTTCCTTCACCGGATGCTGAATGAGGGGATATAGCTTCATCCCTTTTCTCCCCACCCTCGTTTATCCCCGCAGCGAACCACCCGAAGAATAATAACGTTCGGGCACAGCCACCGTGGCGCCAGGAGCTGCGTCTTTACTATACGTATATACGTATTCATACAGCACAGGGGAAAAAGCGATAGATGGAGATGGAGATAGAACGAGATTGCGCAGATTGGTGGTAGGATATGGCGGAATCAGATACCCGAAAACTGTAGAAAAGGAAAAAGATTGTTGGAGAAAGGAGGATAGGGGAAGATTTTGGCACAGAAATAAAGGGGAAACCTAGGCTTTCCGGGAGAGATCAGAATGCGAGTTAAAATGGATACTTTAGTAGCAGTATCCTTGGAATTGACTTCAAATGGGTAAAAACTGGCATGTCGAAGGCTTCTCAACACTGGATAAGGAGGGTTAACTCAGGGTCTCAATTTCGACTTAGCGAACCGACGGAAAGACCAGACATGGATATAGTCACAACCATTGGTATATAGGAATAGATGCAGGGAGTAACGGGGCTTCAAACGGGAATTCGCCATTCGAGAAAAAGGGTAAGAAGACGTATGTCGACGGTAGGGCAACGGAGGTTAGCGTCTCTGCGACTTTGTGCAGTTTTTTTAATTCGAAGCTGAGAATTCAAGCCCAACGGCTAACGATTTGTGGCGGCTATGCCACGTGACTCCACAATAAGGATAAATAGTGGAGTTAAGATCCCTTGTCAAGCAGTTGTTGTAGCCATGATGTAGAAAATAATTAGACTTACATGCAATTAAATTTAAAGTTGGAAACACACATCATTATGGACATTCAAATACGAACGTTCCATGGACCTTTTTTAATCCTTCAGCAAGAATTTAAAGATTCATATTTTATCATTCATAAGGTGAATAAATGAATGGAGTTAGGTCGAAAGTGTGGTTTCGAATTTAAACATCAATTTCTGCGTAAGATAAAAATTTAAGTCGACGGCTGCACATGACCCAATTACTCAACGCGCAGTGTGTGCAGAGATAGAAATACGATTCCTTATGCGGGTTCCTCGCTGTAAAGTGTCAAGCGATCGGACGTGTACTTCAAATAACTGATGTTATTTTAATTCGACCGGAAGTTCAAACGTGGGTCTATAAATTCTTCCTTAATATCCAAAGGAACGTCTATTTGCAACTTTTCTGCAAGGCTTCGTGCATTTGAGATTCGCTCATATATTATTGCTTGTACTTACCGATTGCTCTTACCGGTTTACGTGTCAGCATATTAGAAAAAAACCTATATCATAAGCTATGGAACAAGTATAGTTAGGTAAAATTTACAGTTTCAAGTTCAAACTGGAACTTGTACTGGCGTTCGAACTTTACGTATTTTTTTTTAGTTAAGATTGACTTAAAATTCAAACATAAGGATTACGAATCCAAGCCTTAACTTGACAATAACGGACAGTTTAAACTCTACAGCAAGATTTATCGGATTCAGGTAAATACTAGTAAGTACAAAAGTCTCTGACAGTTTGTATGTCTGTCGTTTTAGTTACAAGCTCTTTAGAAGCTTGTTTGATTATTACCTCTGTAGTTACCGATCCCTCTCACTTAAAGGAGTGTAATGTGCATCTAAGGATACATCAGATCGTAGCTCCGGCATCGAGATTTCGCCAACGCCGGGCGATATTCCATATCGAAGTTCAAGCGACTGTAAGAGCCGTGGCGGCCTCGTCCTCCATCCGTCGACTAACCTTGGTAGCTATTGAAAGTTGAACAATGGACCAAACGCCACGGGGGGTTGGACGTTACGGAGATTCCTGAATCGGTGCGCCAGGAGGCACACGCTCGATGATCCTTCCACGTCGGGTCCTCCCAACCATGCCGATAGCGTGGCATTGCTTCGAATTGCTAGGCATTTCCGGTTGCTGGATCTTTCGCCTAAATATATAGCAGCTATTATGCCTTTGTATACTGTGTTGGCCCGATGTCATATGGTGCACTGTTATAACTATATGAAGCTTTTGTTACCCTGCGGGCATGCATCAAGACATGACGCCTGGTGCATGTGTTTATTGACACACTGCGTAGATTTGAACGAAAGTATTAGAGGAGACTCAAAACCAGTATTAGAAAAGTTAGGTTCTCTTTCATTCAATCCTAAAGTGTATAAATAAGAATTTTTTTTCAGATTGTTCATTTAACATATGTTGAAGTATAAGAAATCAATTTTTTATTATTATTTTTATACAAAATGGCGGTGACCATTTTGAAATTCGTGTTTTTTTGCAACACCTACATGGGAGGACGGTTTTCTCGTAGAGTATAAGAATTGGCACACAAACCAAACAAATTTATAATCTATATGAAATAAGTTATAGAAAAACGTTGGGATTTTTCATTCAATCAAAGTTTGTAGAAATTTTTTTTTTTGTAAAGAAAACAAAGTTTTCAGTAAAAAAAAAAAAAGCTACGTACTTTTACAGAGAATTTAAGCGCGAAGCAACCGTTATAATGTTATACCGAAACTCCGAACCAATCCATGTAACAGTGTTAAAGTAATCCATCCTGTAATGCCAGTTTAAAAAAAGTGGTTTCGAGAAAAGAGCTTTCAAAGTTTAACGATCGAGGTAAGCGCGCGCTCTAAGATGTGGAGCAAGATCAATTATTTAACGTTTCGATTTTTTTTAACCGTAGGACCATCTTCTTATTGTTTATATTGACTTCAAGTATTATTTACTCAGAAAAAATTATTAATTTTCCAAAACTCTAGAATAGTGTTGTTCACCCCTTAAATGGAAGTATTGTTGCCAGGGTCGAAGCCAAAAATCTGGACGGCTTTCATTGTTCAGGATGTTGACACTGTTAAAAATACGGTGTTAAAATTGATGACAATACGGTGTCTATAAAAATCTCCACCAATTGCAGGGATAACTTTTATTATGGGATAACAATAATTATGATAGGATTTTCGTTTATTGATATTACAGTATACTGTAGTTCAATATACATGTTACGACGGTCAAACGTAAGGTATTATTAACTTTCCAATTCCTCAACCAACATTTTTAGTTTATTATAGTCATATCGAAAACGGGTAATATGTATGGATACGTTTGGGAATATTTACACACACACGATCAGATTTCATTATCAATTCATTTATGGATACTCCAGAAAATTTGCACACGAAAAATAAAATTGAACTGAGATGTTCAACGCGAAGCGTCAATCCTCTAGATTTACGGTCAAGTGATTTCCTACGACATAGTAAGATGATTGACACCAAACCGTGTTCGCTCGTCCCGAGAGCGTGTTCAAGTGACACTGTAGATTGTAGAATAATGTCAGTGTTGATAGATGAACTTGACACGAGAATAAATCCAACGAAATCGTTTGTGTTGATTTTACACCGCAAAATATATTAATATTTACACGTTAATAAATAACACCATCAAAAAATCCATACCAGCCGAGTTATTCATTGTATTCTTAACAGTGTAGCTTGTCAATTATTAATCTATAATGAAAAGACCATATAACTGTAAATTGACCTAATAAAGTTGAGAAAAGTATGATTTTACTACGCTAATAGAAAATTTAAACATTAATTTGTTATCATTTAATTCTGTTTTCATTAAGAATAATTGTAGGATAATCTCTTCTGGATATTTACGGAGTACTCGCCATTGCAATATCGATTAAACCGGTTTTTATTCCCTTGTTAAGAAGCAACGTTAAGGGCGTCGAAAACGGGGTGACACGATTTACTATTAACGCTTACCGATCTTTTTGGAAACCCATAAAAAATGATATAGAACTGCGATCGGAAAAGATCCCCGTCGTTATTGCTGTATTACAATTAGCCATAAAACACTTCGTATCGAATAGCAACAAAATGCCTTCCAAGGTCCTTACAAGACTTTAATCGCTGCATGAAGTAGAAAGTCATGGCGTACTTTTCTCTTAAAGAGAGAATAAAAAACCCGTCTTCTTCGGCACTTTCATCATCAGATGAGATCGGCCATAAAAATTGCTCAGACCTCTCTGAGAAATATCGTTGTTCGTCGCACGAGAACACTCGAGGACAATAATAGACAGGAAACGGAGCGATCGATATGTCGAGACGAGTCGACTCTCTCGCTGCCTCTCTCGAGTTCAACGGACACTCGTAAACTCCTCTGGTTTGTATGGCAGATACTGTGTGCCCATACACAGTATATACGATATGGTATTGGTGTTGCAAGCCTTAGACAGTATGAGTCGTGACAGAATTTGCATCGATTCAAGATCGGGCTTGCACGAGTAGCCAATAGGTCGTTGGGTACCAGTCTCGAGGTTCATGCGCCGGTACTTTTGCTTCCAGCGTTCAGTATACAGCAAACTTTATAGAATGTCAAGTTATGGAACAGCAACGCCATTTCTATTATCTTTGATTGGCAGCCCAGCAGCAAAGTTTGCTTCGAATAAAGATTAACTCTTTTGCATTCTTTTTTTTTCCTTTTGTCTTATTTGACATAGAAAAAGTAATGGTTGTCTGCTATAAACGTCTTCAAACTTCAATTGTGCAAAACTTACCCGAAGTAGCAGCAGAAGTTATACATAATTTTGTCATCTTTTACGGGCAGCTGAGAAAAGTTTACTTTAAATATAGCAGGACTCTTGGGCAGGGATATTTTCTCTTCCATCTTATTTGCAAAAACAAAGTTTTCATGAATGACAATTTTTCTGACGGACAAGCATTATCAGAAAATAATCTGAACAACGTTTCAATACTTCACCTGTCCAGAAGTTTAGAAGCTGTCCGAAGTCAAGATAGAAACACTGACTTTCCTAAAGAGGCTAAGAATACCCGGGTATATTTTACGGTTGATTGAAACTTTGAATAAATGTTTTGATCTCTATGCAATTTGGGTGGGACTGTTGGAAGAAGCCGGGAAATGATTGAGTACAGAAAAATAACTCGTAGCAAATTGCAAATGGATAACGTTGATGTCACAATAAATATTTTTCCCCCGGGTAGAAATATCCACATAATTCTCGTCGTGTTAAAAATAACGTGGCGAACCTCAAGAGTCATCATTTTTTTAGGAGATTCTGGAAAGATTGTTTACGTCGTTTCTTTTTCTGAGACAGCGCTATAAGAAAGCAGTTGGAGATAGAGAATCACGAGAGTGCGCGGTTTCTTAGATGGGTTAAGTCACCCCCCGGGAGTGAGTGGTTGAGAAGCGTGTGAGGGAGTCACGGACATCGCAATGCTCGTATATTCTCGAGGTCGATGAAAAGAGTTTCGACCCTGGTCTGCAAACCGGGGTTGCCACCCCCGTGTCGTGGTTTCTCGTGCCTTCAGGGGTCAAATAGGGTCGGACATTATAGTTGTCACATTGCAGAAACGTCACAGCTTCTTCGGCAGCCGCACCGTAGAACTATCACCGTAAAGTGAAGCCGACTATTGGTCCGTCATTTTCCCATACTAGTTCACAAAAATTCGACATGTCAACTTTTATAACATCATTCCTATACAGAGTTGTCAGACACTATTTCTTCCTGCATGAAAAAACATAGGATGAAATATTTTCAAAATTATTATTGATAATAATTATTAATTGAATATTTCATAATCATGAATATTTTGGATGAGCGTGAACTGTTGAATAACAGAGAAGGAAATTCGTGTTTTGTAGGAAGTTGTTTACGTGTTTTCTTCAACTGAGGATCACCCTCTTCCATCGGCACGTCTTATGCTATGCCCTTTAATGACCTTGTAGAGGTCGTTGTATCCCCACCTTCCACATCTTCTCTCCAAACTTCTCCGTTCCGGGGTCGGACTATTCTCTATTATGAATGAATACATTGATCTATGAGTTTTCCGAATAGGTTTATCCTAAAACATAAGGCCCATCCGACTTTGTGTATTCTAAGTCCTCCTATCGGTCCATCGGGCCCTTATCTTTATTTGGTCCTAATTAGTCTAATTGAATTTCAAGGCTGTGACTGCAATTAAATGTAAGGTAGGTTAATTTTCATCGGCTATTGGCGACCAATAAATTAAAGAGAAATCTTCTTTTTTCCTCAATACGTTTCGACCCTCATCAGGGTCCTCTTCGGTTTATATATTTTTTTATTTTCTATAGTCAGACATTTGTTTATGCCAATTAAATAATAATGATTAGGGGGCCGGATTCTCGGCCATGTAGAGAGATTTTGAGGTTATCTATCTCTTCCGTCACTGGACAATGTTCTTGATAATTTGGTTATGACCTCAAAATTAAATTTTTTTTTAATTACATTTTTGTTATTAAGGCCCAACTTGGCCCGGGAACCTGGCCAGGATGGCCACGTTTCCATAACTAAATTATCAAGAACATTGTCCAGTGATATAAGAGATAACCTCAAAATCTCTCCACACGGCCGAGAATCTGGCCACCTAATCATTACAAGTTAATGGACAAAAAAAAATCTCTGACTATAGAAAATAAAAAAATATATAAACTAAAGAGGACCCTGATGAGGGCCGAAACATATTGAGAAAAAAAGAAGATTTCTCTTTGATTTATTGGACGCCAATAGCCGATGAAAATTAACCTACCTGATTAGTCTATCTCTAATAATTCCGAGCCCTTCTCTAAGCAGCTGAACTCTTATTGATTTGAGTGTCTCCATAAGTTCTAATTATTTTTAGTAACGCTATGAACCCTCACAACCTTATCGTTAAATCCCCCTTACAAGACACTAATTATTTTCCGTCACTTCCTCAGCCCCCAGTGTCTGATAATTCTAAGATCTTGCATGAGCTCCCCACAGGCCTTGATTAATCTAAGCCTCCCTATTAGCCCGGCTCAGAACCTGATTATTGTGGGATGACCTAAATTCCATTATGAATTTCACAGACAATCGTGAGATTCATTTCTGCAGTACGACTTTTATTGTTCAATGTATCGAGTATATGTCTCCATTGTTCTAACAAATTTTCCTTCACATATTAAGAACTGTTTTTGTAAAAGATGCATACAATTGTTGAAAAATAATAACTATTAATTAATTTTCCCGCCAATATGTATTTACAAAATGAAATAATGGTCGTTCACAACTGTCATACTATATATAACAGCGCTGCAAGCGCCATTTCGTGCGAGCACCGCGCAATTAGAGAACTTGCGTGCCGAATATATATGTCCATTAATAACACTCGGCTTTCGTGTTTTAGTCGCACAATTGATTCTAACAGACTGAAGTATTTCTTGAATTCGAACGTACAATTTAGATTCCCTGGCCCGTTATTATGAAACCGTTTCCGAATTGATTTCTAATTGAGAAAATTGAACTGCTAAGTGATATATGATGGGAATATTTGAACATGCGGAAGAGGTATTTAATGGAGAATACTTTTTTTTTAGCTAGCTTGGTCTAATTAATTTTTGGAGTTCTGATAATTGTAGTACGCTGTGGCAAAAAGACATGATGAGAAATGTCGTTTCTCTTCAACTCTATTTGGTTTCGCAGAAACCAGAGCATTTAGACCATCACGGTATGCGCCAGCTAGACCGACGCCGCGCTGGCGCCTCCGAATTTATTCCCCGCTCGATCGTTCGCGTCCGCTCTCACTTCTTCCTCCCTTAACCCCCGCCTTAAGCGTCTCGAGCTCGCCAGCCTTTTTATCCGTTCCTCTCTTAGCCAAGTATCACCTCCATCCCCCTTTTCTGTATCCTCGGGATTTCCGGACTTTCGTTCCTCTAAAAGAAAATGATACTTTATTCTTTTTTCAGTCTCAGAGTACTGAGGTTAGTAATTATGAGGCTTGTATTTCGCGTTATGATCTAAACAAAAATGGTTATTCTGAACGATAAGAAGATTTACATTTAAGGTTGGAAAATGTAAGAATTCAACGTTATTATATTTTTTCAAGTAATCTAACTAACATCCATAATGTAAGTTGTACTTTTCAGTGATTTAATTCGAAACTGTGTCTTTTTAGGATTTATTTTTTTACGTTTTCGCATATGAATAATTTAGATATATTGTTTTTTTTTTACAATGAATTCAGTGTAGAAACAATAAAACTGCAGTTTTTTTACTTTTCACGAACTCGTTTTGCCTGCAAATGTTCACAGACGCTTCTTGGTAACTTTGCAACGAATTTTCTGTCAATTTCTACTTTTTGAATTATTGTCTCAATTTTGTGATGCTTCGACGTGACAGCCTATAATATTTTTATTTTCTTAGATGAAAGTTTGGCAAATCGTAACTCGGGGTGTGAGTCGACCGATGCCGAAGATTTCGTTGTTATCGATTTTCCTATACGAAAGACTCGAACATTTGAAATCTCTGTATTTTTGTTCGTTCAAATTGCTTTATCAATTCGTAAATTGATGTTAGGTTTAAATCAACGCAAATGACATCGTTATCGTACTGTCTTTAGCGTTGCTTTTTAAGTCATTTTTTCAAATTGGCGATTTGCTGGTACAGATCGCTTCTCCGTGTTCGTCTATTAGCGAGGGATTCATGTTTGACGACAACCCTCAACCTTTTTATCATTTTTTTTTGGCCTAGCATCCCCTGTGTTCTCCTTTTTCGTTTCTGAGGATTCCCGGGTTTGCGTTCCATTAAACGATTCGTTCACTTTACCTTTTTTCCGAAACTTCAGAGTTCTGAGATTCTGTAATCACGAGATAAATAATAATGGGTCTTATATTTTTCGTAAGGGAAAGAAAAATGAATGTTTTTTTTCAACAATCGTCAAACGTTATGTTCAAGGGTGAATTTTGTAAGATCTCGTTATTATTATATTGTTCTTAACTATCTAACGAGAATACGCTAAGATATTATTAGGGGATAACAAGAGTTTTTAGCACATAAAAAGTCTTCGTAAACAGTTACAAAAATATCAATTGCAATTGCGACTACATAATAGTCCGAATCGAGCTCTCGCCCTCTGAGCTAAAAAAAATCGGAGGTACATCACAATGTTGGTTCTCTTAATAAAGCAATTAATTTATCGATGGAACCAATAGCAAAAGCATATTTAATGACGCGAAATACATCGGTATGGCATACAACAATATGTACAGCATACACATAATCCAGAATTATGTATTTTTGGGGTAAAATGACATTAAACAGAATTTCTACCAAATAACTACTTATCGTCGATATTATGGTTATCCGAACCTCCTCGATGCGAAATTTTCCAAGCGAGTTGATCACGATTATACAATATTAAATAATCCCCACATTAATAATGTATTTTCAATTTCTGAATTGAGTATTCCTCACTACATTTGTTACAAAGGAAATATACATTTTTTTACTGTTTACCACTTTGACTATCCTGAAACTGACTAAAGTATTAACGACTCAAGTAGATTTCAATGTGAAAATGTCCACCAAAATAAATCAACATATTTTTCCCGTTTTTAATCCATTGGAAGTTCAAATAACATTTTAATGAATTTTCGTTGCTCGTTTAATTTCCTAAAATCACTATAGGGTGAAGGAGCCAGTGGATGGACGGGCCCAATAAATGGACACTGTCCATAAAAGCACGTGCATCAAAAACGTCCATTCACTGGGTTTTTTCGTCTGCTTGACTGTCTATTCTCTGGTTGATTCACCCCATTTGACGCAACGATTTACATCTAAAACATTTTTACGTGGAAAAACATTTTTTTATTCCCTTGTAAGCAGGATATTTCCTTAGAAATAGAAAATGTACAAAAAATGAAACTTCCTGAATTTTAAAAAAGAACAAAGCCGTGCTTGATAATCATTAAAAAATTAAGCAGTTTCAAAGTACTATACACTACTATGTCCTGAAGTTGGATCCGATTAAAAACCACGAGCTCTGAGAATCTGCCGGGTTTTTAAAGAATGACCGATACGATAAATGTTCATCCAACAGAATAGAGAAGGTTTACAACTTTGTATAATAAAATCTTGGGCTACGAGGCGGTCGTTCGAAGCTCCGGTCTTGCAATAATTATAATGTGCTTACTGAGAAAATCGTGGAATAATGAAGTTGACCAGCAGAAAGTGCCTCCGTCCGGTGACGCAACCAATTTCAATTTTAATCACCAATGACGTTTATCGAGTGACAGCCTCTCTATCGACCATCGCGGCACGAACTTCCACTCTTCTTTTTTGATTTTCTTTTTTTCCTTCCATCCTCCCACCACATTTAATGAATCCAATAGACGTCCCCTTCGATGTGGTTACAGCGGAATCGTCGGGGTAAATCGCCAAGGGCTGCGCCCCAACGTAAACCGGGTGCTAAAAAGCTTTAGTCGAACCGGATAAAGGTTCAACGAGTTCTGGGTTGCGGGGATTCGATATCCAATCGACGAGAATCGACGTTTCGAGATTGTCGTTGAAGGTACGAGATGAAGCTCAAGCTAATCGACGAACACCAAGCAACGAGCTATATTGGCAAATCGTTGGTTATAATAATTAAAAAAAAACGAGGGGAAAAAAAGCTGAATAAGTCAAAGGGGCACGTCTAAAACAATTGTCACGTAAATTCATGCTCCGAAATCATAGACTTACGCATGACTGAGAAATTATAGAGTAGTTAAGTCTATTGATAAATCGGAGTGCTACTTTTCGAGTTATGATGCATTAATTTAATTAATTCCCTTTTTCATTCACGCAGGATTATTGATAAATATGAAAACTGATATAAAGATTTTGTAAATTCTGAGATTTTAACAAATATTTATTTATAAAGTTTGAACTAACAAAAAGAATACATACGTTTTTTTAATGTCAAATATGATTACTCATAACACCTGAACGCTGATCACATTTTGTTTTGAAACAGAAATTGCTACACATTTGTTCTTTAATCAACAAAACGTGACCTTTTGTAAACGATACGTTAAGTGAAAATCGATATCGTAAACTACATTGTAACTTTCCACTTTATTATATAGAATTTATTGTGAAAAATCTAGTCAAATCATTCGAATTTATTAAACAAATGTGAAGTACACGAAGTGGAAAAAATTACAAAATTTCTCGTAATTCTTAGCCAACGGAAAAATGCATGCCTCAAAGTTCCAATCAACTATGTGTAGGCAAAATGTCCAACACTTTCAACCTATAATTGCTTTTAGCTTGATAACGCGCGTGTGGCTAACTTTCGCATATTTAGGGTGCGAGGTTGAGGTACGTTTATCGTTTCAGCTCAGCTACTCGGGCTGTCGTTGTGGTCGTTTACGAGACAGCTTGGGGTGCAGCCTATTTATGAATTACACGACACCGAGAAGCTTCATGGGGCATATAGGCAGGCGATAGAATCAAATGTAGGTCACTGGTTGCAAGCTTCTTCGCGCAGCAATTATAACAATCAATGCCCAGCCAATATTGACACGTTCGTTTTGCTATTTCATGTAATTCCGAATTGTCATCAGATAGACGTCAATAGTGCATAAAGCTGAAAAGTCTTTTGTAATTACTGACTACGAATGTCAACACGTGTATTCAGTGATTTAATTTTATTAACTTTAAATACAATTTTTGTCTTTTGGTATCCTATTATATAGTATTTGGATTCCTTGAATGGATGCCATGTAAGAATCGCCAATGTGAACTCATCTATATTGATTTCAAATTCATAATGCAGCGAGGAAATATATTTCGTAGATTGTAAAAAAAATTCGATGCCCTGAATTTTTTAAAACGATTTTGCTGAAAAATTCGTTTGCTTTCTATAGAATTTCGTATTTGGTTTTTCCAGTGAACATTAGATTTTTTTACAGAACCGGTGTCATTGATATAAAGAAAGTGGCGTCATTGACTCATGATTCAAAGGAACCGCTATATTGATCCGAAAAAAAGGTTTCGTTGATTAAAAAATAGTTTCATTGTCTCGAAGAATCGGTCTTATTGATTCAATGAAACGGTTTCATCAATTCAAAAAAACAGTTTCATCGATTCTTAGGAACGGTTTCATCAATTCAAAGAAACAGTTTTATCGATTCTTAGGAACGGTCTCAATAATTGCAGGTAACGAAATCTTATTCAGATCAATTCAAATAAAAAACCATCAACGTTGCGAAACTTTTTTTCTTACAGCAAAGGAAAGTTTCATGGGCCGAAGTTTCAAAGAGATTTCTTTGAATCAATGAAACTTCTTCTATTCTTCGTGGGTTCGTGGAGATCCCATCGAAAAATTCGAATCAATCTTAAGTACCAAAAGATGTATTCCTTAAACTGTTAATCAACTACGTGTAGGCAAAATGTCCAGTATTTTCAATCCATAATTGCTTTCAACTTGATAACGCGCGTGTGGCTAACTTTTGCCTATTTAGGGCTGTGCAGGGTTGAGGCACGTTTATCGTTTCAGCTTCGGGTGCAGCGTACGTATGAATTACACGACACTGAGAAGTTTGATAGGACCTACTGGCAGGTGGCGGATTCATGTATAGGCACCTAGTTACTAGCTTTCTCTCTCAGCTATTAACGTTGCCTACCCATTACCGTCACGCTCTTTTCAATATTCACGTATGTTTCGGAACCGTCAACGGACTAACGCTATAGAAAGCGAATAAAGCTCGGGTTACCGGTACCACGATCCAGCGTGAACGTCGTTCCTTCGGCTCATAACTCTTGGATTCTATACAGCTATACATCTACCATCGACTTATCGATCTTAATAATTCATACTCTGTAATGCATAACTCGTAGCAGCTCGACAGCCATGCTGGTCGTTCACTTTTGAGCTGAGAGGCTAGAATTCAGCGGTAAGTTCGATCGTCTAAGAGGTCAACTAATAGCTGACCCCTCGCGTATACATTTCCCCGAGCGGAGAGTAATTAACGAACCAATTCATTCATAATTGACGGTGCCGAGAGGACCTGCAATTGAAGAAGTGGAAGTACCATTCATTGCTCTGCTAACTGTGTTTATGGGATAACTATCAAAAACTTTCTACAGTCAAGAATTTTAAAACATAAACCAGTGATTAATCGAAAAATGATCTCAGAATTACAATGCATTGAATGTGAGGACCCATACATTTAGATTATAAAACCATTCGCTCTTTGACTTTTCGGCTCTCCTTGAATCTAGGGAATTATCGATGTTTTACAAAAAGCATTATTCTTTTGATGACATATCAAACATGACTATAACTACAATGTGCATTAAATAAAATAATTGGGCGGATTCTAACGTTTACATTCTACTGTCGGAAAAGGCTGATTTAATAAATGGCGACCCACCTCTCAGCCAACTGGATAAAAACATCCTGAGGTTCAACCATATGACCTTGCACGCCTTACCATATCTAACTATAAACAACATATCCCATGCAGGGTGATTGGACGAATGAATGTTGACCTTAAAGTGGAAAATCAATGGTTGAGTAATCTGTATCACGTCCAATATTGGTCTATAATCGGCAGGCCAACCATTGGCATCAACAACTGGACGAGCGTTGGCCCATGGTTGGAAAACCAACCATTGGTGCGACAATTATAAGCTGGGCATTGGCTCATGATCGAGGAACCAACCATTGCCGTATTAACAGTCGTTTGCGCATTGACCTATAAATTGTCAAACCAACCACTAACGTATAAATAGTTGGGTAGGCTGAAAAAAAAAACCCCCAGAAAAAACCCTCTTGAAAAAAAACCGCGAATCAACGAGGATATCAGGATTGGGCCGTTAGAGAAGCTTTGTTTTCATGGAAATAGTACATTATGTGCTCCCTTCGAAAGGCATATCGTATTGTTCGTCGGTCTGTGGTAAAATTGACCATATTTCTTCATGACCGCAAAAGAGCAACGGCGCAACTTGCGTAATGATGCTTCAGTGTGAATTTCAACACTTCCCAAAATTCTGGGGAGGTATGGCAGGGTCCAGGTACGGATCCTACCGGACCGCCCCGGTAGGATCCAGTGGCACAGGCCTGGCGGGGAATTGGGGGGAGGGCCCCCCCACTGCACGAATATACTTGCATACACATTGCATACAGATAACATCTTAATATCTTCGTTGATCAGGGAGTTTGTTTCCAGGGGGTTTATTTTCAAGGGAATTTTAGACCTGTTGACTAACTATTCGTCTGTAATTGGGAAACCGATCATTGGTGGCATCATCTGCTGGCTAAGCATTGGTCTATAATTGCCAAATCGCAGAATGGCAGATCAACACTCGGCCGACCATTAGCCAATAATTGGGGCATCGTCCATCGATACACAGAAATAAGCCGATTATCGGCCGCTTCCATTCATTCGGCAAGACCTACATAAGATGAACTTAAGTGCTTCGCTCACATATCTGGGAATCACAATTGACAACGAAATGAGGCTAAGATGAATGTCCCGATGGCCAGACATTTCCCAGTGACTAGGCGGACCGTGTGTGAAAACTGAACGGAAATACGAATCTCTATGGATATCTAGTAACTGGATCCTCGCTGTTCAATGCCCAGTAATTGGAACGTTTACATTTAGGAGAAAATAAATAAATAAAAAATAAATAACGGGCTGAAGAATTCGAGGCAAGGGCTCATTGTCCATCCCAACCCGAAGAACGTATAGGTTTTAATATAGAAAGTTTGGCGAACACAATATTGTAAAAATGTTGACCAATAAATAGCTTGTACTACTGAAATAATTTTAATAAGTAGGTCAAACCCTAGAATTAATCCAACGAACAGGACATAGTCCGGCGTATCGGAGAATCTACTTTTTACTCATTGCTTTTGTAGAAATAAATTGTGATGTAAAACAGAATAAAAGTTATTCCTGCCATCCAGGAATAGGGACGTCAAAGTCGGCGAAACTCGGGGTAAAGGAGCAGGCAACGGTATTGCATGGCTCTCTCGGTGCAGCAAAAAGTCGTACAGAGTTTGTTTTTATACATGTGTGTGTGGGTGTGTGTGTTTGTGCAGCTCAATATGGCGCTCAACATAAATCATTGCGAGCTCTCCGCTGGCTTCCGAAACGGTGAAATGGTCCAGCGTGAATTCCGTCTCGCTTACGCCCTGCCGAGCTCGCCAGGCTGCCAAGTAAATAGCCGCCGGGTTTACCGGTCGTTTTATGAGACGCCTCACCACACGACGGGGTGGTTCAGCAATGAGCGTGTGCCCCCGTCGACCTTTGTGCCCCACACTCGCAACGAATCGTTTGCACAGCAGCGCGAAAATAATTCGCCGCTCGGCATCGTTTATATCGGTGTCGAGAATTTGCGTTTGATAAATATACATTCCGAGCTTCGCACACAATAAAGCTAAATGATGTGAGGCACACACTGACATACGTCCCAATCGAAATGCACCTCGAGGTGCGCATGAAAAATGTGACGAGCAAAAATTTGTCACAATATTTTATTTTTGTCGATATTCTTCATATACTTTAATGCATTCATTCGTGAACTGATTTGCCTTCCGGACTATGAATAGGGACAAATAACTGCTGAATAGTTAGCCAAATATTTGAAAAGACGATTTGTTGAAATAAATATTTTTTTTTCACTTATCGGTAACCCATTAGGAAAAAAAAATATTGAAAATGTCCAAAGTTGGTTTTGCTAACTGCACCGGAAGTAATCCTTACTATTTTTAATTTCGACATAGTTTGACGTCATGATATAATGGCTTATATTTTCGTGTTTTTTTTGCCGTTGCTTGGGATGTGAAGTATCGATATTCAGCGTATTGACTGTTTCGTTAGTCTCAGTAGAACAAAAGCGTTGCACTGCTTCACTTGTGCGCCAAAATTGAACGAGATCGGGCAACGTGTTTTACGCGATAAAGGCGTTAACATTTTTTGTTTTGAATGCATAATAATAGGACGTGTTGGTTGAAAATTTACTAGCGGAAAACAGTTTCCTCTATAAGGAGAAAAAACTCAAAACTGAACGAGACAATAATTCACTTGCAAATATTCCGGTCGCAGAGAGACCGCCAATAAATTCAGAGGAACTTATACTAACCTCAATGTTTGATCAAAAGCTGGTATACGTATAATATATACTGAGAGCTTTTCAAACAACTGCAAGAACGTTTTCCAGGACGTCAACTCCATATTATCTATCATAGATGAACAAAGAAGATGTAGCACTGCTTTGCTGAATTGCATATAAGTATATATATGTATATATTGTATATAGGATATATTGTAGCTCGAGCACTACCACCCTCAAAATCTAGTATTCATGAGACGTTCTACCGTTTGCCCCCTTTCGACCTGAGGCCCTTCAAGGACTTGGAAATTGGGCCTTGGTGAGCCCATACCCATGTTAAAATTGAAACTCATTACAAGCTGGGTAACGTCAAGTTTTCCTATCTACTCCACAAGGTCTAAGTTAGAAACTTGGCTCGATCCGAGGGCTATGTGTAATTTCTCGCTATCCAGCTGTCATATCAGGAACACTGTCTAGAACCTGGAAGAGATTTCTTTAATTCGCTTAGTAAAGCTACATAGGTATTAACCAGCATAAAAATAGCGTAACCCTACACCGTGGAAAAAATCAACTTGAAATTGAATCTACATGTACTGGAGTTTTTCATGCATAAGATTGAAAATTAAATTTACCACACAAACGATGCCAAATTTGTTTTGGATGTAGTAATTTTAATAATTTGACTGGTAAAGTACTGGAATTTCCTTAATTTGCTTCAATTTTATTGCAAAAGTACTCTAATTTCATATCACAATTGTATATCAAATTTGGTTGACAAATTCATGTATAAGAACTTCCATTCTTTTTTGACAGTGTTTGCAATAAAACTGTCTAGACGCTAGCTCAATTACTCTGAGGTCTCTGAAATCAGCTTACACCTAAATAGCCTAGGATTAAATAGATCAGAATTAATAAACAGTCGTTTATCGTATTGAGACGTAACTCTGGCTTCGATAAAAAAACAAATGAAAAATCGTAAAATTTGCTGGAAAAATACCGAGATCTTGGAAAATCGCATTCAATCGAATAATTGAAGCATTTATTCGA
Source organism: Tromatobia lineatoria (assembly GCA_949699805.1). Taxonomy (NCBI): domain Eukaryota; kingdom Metazoa; phylum Arthropoda; class Insecta; order Hymenoptera; family Ichneumonidae; genus Tromatobia; species Tromatobia lineatoria. The sequence continues at coordinate 13,077,881 of OX453042.1, read as the reverse complement.
ATGAAAGAAAAATGGTGTCTGCTATTTAGTGAACCGATATAAGATATAAAAATGCTCGAGAAATTAAATTGCAATCATGGGTAAAAAATAATTTAAAGACTATCGTAATAAAAATGGTCCCAAACGGTGCATTGTGCACAAACGGTACATTTACCCTAATTCGGGTCAGAGGCCATTCACAGTAGAGGGACTTCGAAAAACCAAACTAGAATCTGCTTGACATGAAATGCCTCATATATATTTCGATTCTCAACACGCCAGTGGCGTCAGTAAGATTATCTTATAACATAGAGATACAATGAATATTCCATATCACAATTGAGAAACGTATGTAAATATAGCGTGATAATGAATATCGATCTACGCTACGATCCGTTCTTGTCGACTCCATAACTACCACTTGCATACATATTTTAATACGTAGACGTATGGGTGCCGTATATCCGCCATATATTCTTCCCCAGGTTTTCGTATTTCTCATCGAACGGAAACTCGTCCGTTGAACGTCGAATATCGCTCTCGGTATAACCCGCTAAGGTTACGAAGTTCTGCGCTTAACCCCGATGCTTACACGCAAGCTATGCACACCACGCAATATATGGTTAAATTTGTATACATGCAGATAATTTATACACTCGGAAACTTCGTACAGTGGTGAAATTTGATAATCTACGGAGCTCGCGAATCTCCTTAACTTCAGTGTACATCTTCGCTCTCTAGAGAAGGGTTTTGAGTCTTCGTAAACTAGAGAGTGTCACATTTACTCTTGCCACGTATTCAACCTTGAATTGAATGGAACTGAAGTCAAAATTTACATTTCAACAAAGGCAAAAATATAGGAATAATCGGAGGATTCGGGAAGTAATTAAGATATATTCGGCTATGGTCGCGATTTTTCTCATGCAAGTTCGATAAGTATTATGACACAAAGTCATTGGGTTGAGCCTGGTCTAAAAAAAGCCTGGTCTGAATTTTTTTAAATAAGTCTTCAGGCTATACTTTGAAAAAAAGTCTTAGGCTTCTTCTTAGGTTTTGGAAGAAAAAAAAATGTCATGCTGAACCGCGATAAACATTTGATAAAAGGCTTTGGGTTGATCTTTTGATGAAAATCGTTTTATTGAAACTTTGATAAAAGTTTCCATTTATAGATTACACTTTTGATACAAGTTTTAAGGTTTCAAACATTTTGCAGTTCCGAAAGTTAGTAATTATTATACCATCGTGGTACAATTTTGAGAAAAATTCATACTTTAACCTTAACCCTTTTACTCACTGGCAAATATATGCTCGGGTCTTCAGGCGTATTTACCTACAATTATATATACAACTCTATACATAATTGTATCTTAGTATATATAATTGCATATGATAATGTATAACTATCTATATGTATATCTATATGGTCATATATGTCCTCAAGTTTTATGGAAATTTGACTAAAAACCCTAAAACGTACCTGCTTCCAAATAAATAAACTATAAGACAAGCATCGAGCAAGTGGGTTAATTTTACAGGTTTACGAAATAAAAAATTCTTATTTTCCGTTGAGAATAAAAACTTATATTCAAGTTACACAACTTTCCAAATCACTTTCTCGATTCATATTGATGATGTACATTTTCTTGTTGTCCATAAATAGAAATAAAGATCAGTCGTATTGTTAAAAATATTCATCCACGCTAGTATTATAATAGACCGTATATTGTTATTACTCTCACATTCCTTTTATCCGATGGTCAAATCAATCATGAATCAGACACATGAACAGTTTATTGATTGCACTCTAGTATTGGCATAAACGCCAATCCACATTCACATTTCTTAGTTTGAGATAGAATGCTTTCGTGCAAATGCGTGAAGCTTTTCGACAATGGCTGAGCAATATTCGTTTTCTCATTGTCAAATTTGGTTTCAAACATTTATTCGGGAATACATTTTCGAAGGCTCTACAGAAAAAAAAATCAATAATCAAAATTGTCCGCGTAAAACTCCTTATTTTAGTGGCCACACCTCGGCCACTAAATTTTTTTTCATAGTGTCAAAAAATGTGACTTGAAATTGTCTGACCAAATAACAATAATTCACTCACACACCCCACACACTCCCTCAAATAAACAATTTACAAGGGCCGTGAGGAACACGTATTGATTCTCAAAAACAATTTTTAACGTAACAGAAGTCGCGGCCAATGAAATTATTTAACAAGCTACTCTACCACGGAAAATGGACGTGATTTTAATCGCTCGCATAAATCCCTAAAAGAACGGTAATAACGGGACAAACCAAGAGAACCCATCCGGAATACTCACACATACTTAACACTATGGCTTTTTGCAGGATGCCGGCCTTGCAATTATTTAAATGACGGACAGTTGAATTTACAGAAAATAGCTCGAAGCCTCACGCGAAGACCACTCACTAGTTCCGGAGAAACAACCAATAAATCCTGCCTACAAAACCCAAGGACACATGAAATATTCCCAAGATTTTCAACAATTTATATTCTCCACGCGGAGACACGAACGCGGACGGCACGACCACACTCTATTTTACAACTTTAACACTCGCAATTAAGTAACGGAAAAATTAAAATTTGAAAGACCAGAAGATAATTAAAGAAAAGTTCAGAAAGCTCACCAGGACTAGAGAAGAGGCCGCAGAGTTATACTCCTCGGACAATTTTCCGGTTAACCGAAGTTCCACGAGTTTTTCTTGTAGGTACTCCGGGCGGTACAATATATTCAGCGACCCGTTCTCCGCGCTCGAACAAGTCAACGGGAAAGCCTCGAAAGATCGCGATCGACCTTGCAAACTTTGCTCCCCACTTAACGATTTCCGAAAATGCCCTAACCCATATAGGGAACGTCAACAGTAACAATAGGTCTAATGGTTAGCCCCGTAATAGCTACCAACCGTTGGCTGCCAGTACCAGTTATACTCCGAACTAGACTTGGATACCAGCATTTGTCTGTGTTCACTGGCCGAGTAGATGCTTCTAATATTGGTCGAGTAATGACTAGGAACCGTTGGCTGCAACTACTGGTTTTACTTCGAACCAATGCTGGTGCCCAACGTGGGCTAATGTTCACTGGCCGAGTAAAGACTATCACCGCAATGTGCCAATGTTGGGGACCATTAGTTGCAATACGTTTTTCACGCATGTCAGCCAGTTTTGAGCAGACATGGGCCATCACGCTGGTGCTAATAATAAACATATGTCTGAATATCGTGTATCGTCAGCATCACTGGCGACAACCAGCAAAAAAAAACATATTACCTTACCGAAATTTTGAACAAGATTAAGCACTCGAACTTTTTCGGATCGGCCATTTTTTTATCCTTCATTTTTGGTAATCAGTTGTCTTGAGAAACTTGAGTATTCAATTTTATGAAAATGAAGTCACTTTTTGTATGTTAGCCGCCATATCGGATTCGAAAAGTCTTTCTGTTTTGTGTTTCATACAAATTATATAACTTATTGCTATTTAAACCACCATATTGGATCCTCCATTTTAAATTTTTAAATGCAGACTTGAGTTCTTTAATCAGTGGCTTCAAAATCATCCGTATACCAAATTTTATCCAAATCCATGTGGTCTAGTGGATAGCGTGCTCGTTAGATAGTTAGATAGCTTAGGTAGATCAAATAGGTCTTAGATTCAAATCCCACTAGCATTACTTTCCAGAAAGCATTATTAAAATTATTGGAGGCGGTGGCCGTTATGAAATATATATTTTTTAAATTGATAAATAAATACTAAATTGATTACTCCGAATATTTTTCGCCGTTACTTGCACGATATTGGCCGTGTTTGTTACCAGTACTGGGCCCAAGCTATGATCCAGTAGTTATCCAGCCATCAGCCAGTGCTGGTTTCTGTTAACGTGCTAACGAGACTTGCCACCAACACATGCCCATTACTGGGCCAATTGCTCATTCCTACATAAGAATAAGGGCCTCGCGACATCACAAATTAGCATTACGATTATCTTCTCGCATCAAGGCTCGGTAATGACCATACTACCGACCATGCGCTAGCGTTTTTTTTTCGCGTAAACTTGATTGCTTTGTTGGTGATGCGTTGCCGCTTAAAGCTTTAATTGTTTTAAGAGTTTAAAATGTGACCTCATGCTGACCGGACTCTCCAGTATCAAAAAGTGAAGCAATACACAAAAAAATAAGAAACAGTAGTGTATTAATCAAGAGAAAACAGTTAATTACAAGTTAAAAACAATTAATCAAAACACACAGGCCTAACCTAAAAGGCCGAAGACTCTGTTCACCAAATATCATCGATGAAAAAACAGATAGAATACAAAACTTATTTTGCTATTGAGCAACATCTAGAGCCAAATATTTACAAAAAAAAAGAGGTCACAAACTCAACTCTGATAAATAATAAAATATTCCTAAAGAGGATCTGATCAGACCGCAAAGTAAATTTGAATCAAAACATCACAAGCCGTCATTCACCGAAGCTCTTCATCCATATCATACACAAACGGCTAAAGCAACATAAAACATTCGTCAATACTTTTCCTTGGGCTTGGGATCATTCAATAAAAAGATAGCATTGAAACTCAAGTATTTCTTTATATTCGCAAGGATTGCCGTGTATCAATGAAATTTTTTCTCTCAGTTATTCCTTGGTTTTGGGATAAACTGCTTTTCCGCAAAGGCGTGAAACTTTTCGACAATGGCTGTGCAACTGTCGTTTCCTCATTGTCGAATTTAGTTTCACACGTTTATTCGAGCATACATTTTCGAAGCTTCTGCAGGGCCATATACTGGCTGATGTAACGAACCCGAAATTTGTTCACTCGGAGACTTGTGGGCTATGTGAACTACCTATTCTACATCGACCGCACTACGATATCCCAGGGATCTGTAACAGTTGAGAGCCGTTAACGCGCAGAACTCGGCGCTTTCCGTCGTCTCCTAGCAAGCCAGCCAGTTGGACGCCAGCCACGCTTTCCATGGCGCTTTTGTCTCGCTGTCGCTATCCGATACTAGTACGCTTTATATCATTCCGCCCTCTGGCACTCCAACTTCAGTCTCTCTCACTGTCACTCTATTTCGCTCTGGTTTTCCACGGGCTTCTTCCAACGTGCTTTTTATCGTCCTTCTTTTTTAATATGCTTTCCGGTAATTATATTACGTTTTACGTTCGTATTAGAGAGAAATCCACGATATAACGGACATGGACAGACTGATAAATCGGAAAGTGCAGAAAATATGGTTTTTTTTCAACTTTGCCGATATGACCCCAATTTGTGTGCTTAATAGCGGAAGCGCAGAATCCATTTTTTTACCTCTGATTTGTGGTAAGCAAAAAAAAACCCCGGATGAAAAACTTACGAGAATAACCTTCTAAAGATAATTTTCCGGTTATTGATTTCTTTACAGGTCTCCGGGAGTTTTCTTTCTAAGGATTTTTATTCGAAGTTCTTTTTTCGGAATTCCTGCCACGTCCACATGAGAAAATATAGAGTACAAGAAGAAGTGGAGATTTTGGATTGGATTCCAATAGCAAAAGTTCATTTTATACATACGAAGTTTCTATACCCGTCACATTTTACTGAAATCCACAATCTATTGTTGAAGTTATAATTTATTATTATATATTAAATAGTTTAGGAATTAGTAAATGCTTTTTTCAGGTTCAAGAGAATTCAAAACATATATATACACCATGATTAGAGAATCCATTTTTCTTTAAGTTTTTATTACAATACTTCTTTATTACGTGCTATGCACGTAATAAGAGGGTGTACATAAACATTTTCGTCCTCTGAAAGAAACAATGGTTTGTAAAAATGATCAGATTTAAAGAGAAATAATTTTTTCACGGTCCATGAAATTCAGGGAAATGTTATGGTAAGCTTTTATGTAAGCACCCCCAGTTTTTAAAGACTCATGGGCCATGAACGTAAGATCTGCCTTAAATTAAGCTCAGCCATATAAGAATCGTCGAGTTATACGAAACGACATTTGGCACCGTGTATATACAGAATAAAGTCTAAGAGACCCGCGGCTACGATAATTTACTTCGAAAGAGACATTAATAATTCGCGTGAACATCGGCTCTTCCACCCTTCCCTTTCTCCCTCTGTCTACAATCCATTTCGACTTTCGACCTTACTCCATTCTCCAACACCGGAAAACTCTTTCCGGTCCATCCCCGGGTTCTCTTCAACACTACCGAACTCGCCCGGGACTTTCGGTCTCTGTTTCCTGCAGATAACAACTTCTCAAATTAACCTCCAATTGATAACAATAATGAAAAGTGAGTTAAGGGAACTACGGAAAATAAATGACAACCAATTCTTTTTTTTCCAGATAACTTTTCTCACTTTCAGTTCTTCATTGGTCAGACAAGTGAGAGATGATATTGCAAGATCCTATTGCAGAAAAAAAACTTTTTGTTGACAAAAAAATTCGAGGCTATAATGTTTAAAAATTCCTGTCTTATCGTTCCCTTAAGGAAAAGAGTCAAGGAAAACGGTATTTTTTTATTACGAGGACAAATCTCCCCCTCACCGAGGAAATAAGAAAAAAAATTTCCTCTCTTCAAATTGAACTTGTTGGAGTATTTTTTTTCTGTAGATGGACAAACCGATTGGACCGGTTGACTAAGTTACAACGTTATCCTTTGGATTCTTTCTGAAGGAAGGGAGTTCTATATACTTTATATTAAAAGTTCTGTTAATTTTAGGCACAAAAGGTGCTTTTGGAATACATGCACGGAGAAAACTGGTTCGTTGAGAAAACCAATCTCAAAGTGCTTGCAGCATTAGAAGTAGTTTTATTACCATTATTCAATCGGCTGATTAACATTCCCAATCGGTTGGTTCTGATACACAATAATTTACTGATACGATATTTTACTATGCCCGTTGGTTGCTGCGTATCAATTGTGTGGTGCCTATAGCTTAACCCTTTCATCCGTGCAGAGGAGCTAACTTCTAAAATATCACACTTTGTATTACTGCACCATCTAAAGTACACATTGGTTTAGAGAAAACTAAAGATCAACTAATAGAACTCTTCCGAAGGCAACTGGACCTCGGATAAAATATTTCGAATTCTTCGAAACTACGAATAATACAAATGAAAGGATTAAAAAATTCCTTCTAATCTGGAAGACACGTAACTACATGGTCGCCACTTAGTACTAAATTTCTACATACTTTATATCAATAGTATCATTAATTTTAGATCTGAAAGGTGGTTTTGGAATACCATTTGGTGGAAAGTAGTCCCCATAAAAGATTAATTTTTTTTTTACCGACTCGACCCCCTTAAATTGAGGTTCTTTTTGTATGCAGACTAAGCGTCAAAATTCTGAAGCCTCGCTCGAAAGCAATACATTCGTTTCCTTCTTAACATTCGCAAATGGACGCGCATTTCGACGCGGCGTATTATCAAAGCGAGTCAGACAATATTTTTCGTCGGAGCCGCGCAAAAAAAAAGTAAGAGTCACACGTGTGTTCGTCTAGGTAGAACTGGTTGCGAATTCTCGTACGGTTTTGCGGTTCGGGCCTCCCAGAACCAGACGTCTGCGTCGAGGGCCAACAAACGCCTGCATGCATTTGTCGTTATGTTCCTCTTGCTGTCACAGCACCCTCACTCTCGTCACAAAGCAACTCTTGCGTCTACTGTTTGGACCCCCGACAACGAAACACCGAGTCACTCTCACCCAGAAAGCCCATTTCGCTTTTGTATCACCAAACTTTTGCGAAATCACAGTCCTAGTTACTCACCGTTACCTGTTTATCGAAAAAAATTTATGTTCTTTGATTCGGCAGAATTTTTTTTGCTTCGAAACCTTGATAAACCCTTTCAAGTTTCAACAATTATAGTCATTGTATTTGTAGCCTAAAGAGAAAAAAAATCTTGTTTATATTCTATCGTGAATATTCATAATTATGTCAAATAATTGAATAAATTTTAAAAAAAGATATATTTTTTCTCAAAAATCTATTGTTTTATTGTATAACAAAAACATGAAATTTCAAACTCTTAAATACAATCAACTGCTACTCTGCACAAAATTTTGTTTGTTCAGAATTTCATAAAATAAGGTTTATCTTGATATTTAGAATATTATATGATAAACAATAACAACATGTATCCATATTATTCCTCATCACTTATTATTCTTGTAATTGGAGAAGGAAATCATTTTTGTTGTTCTTTATTTATTTGTCCAAGAAATAAAATTTTCTTGTGTAGAATAGCAATTCATCGTATCTTGCAGTCGTAGGAAGTAGGATCGATGCACAATAATAACATGCATCGGTAGTGGTCGCTCACCGGGCGGGCAAAAACTACGCAACGGGCCACCTGCATATTAGCCTTCCCTAATGAAAGAATCGGCAATAAATCAGTCTCGAGTGGATGGGCGTGCCGCACGCGTTTTACCTACCGGCGTGAGCCGGCACTTCCCTTTCGAATTCTACGAGAGATAAAGTGAGAGTATATGAAGCGTCCCTTCTCCCTCCTGAGTGCCACCAAAAGACCGAATAGTCGGGAGAGAACCGAGTGTCCGACCAACCTCGACGTTCTTTCCACTATTCTTTTTATATTCGTTTAAGCGTTCTTTATTTTCGCAAGGTACGTGCTTTGTCGGAATGCCTTTTGTTGTCCATTGTCGAACTGAAACTACGAACAAGATGAAAATTTGTGACCTTCAGGTTTCTTGCTTTATTATTATTTTTCTCAGTCCGAGTAACAATTTATTATTACCATTTCATTTATTTATTTTCGAAGTACAGTCACACAAATGCCAGATTCGGGCTAGTCCCACCCGGGTAGAAATTTGTCTAGGCTTTCTGCATCAGGATCAGGCCCGGATTGAAAAGGCCTATGGCTAGTCCTTCTATGGGAAGCCTGACTGGATTCTGATCAGGCAATGCCACGATCAGCCCTATTGTGGGAAGACTGAACAGGACGTGATCCGGCATAATCCGGGACTGCCATATTAGGTGTGAAATTAGATAACCGTGGAGTTGCGCTGATTAGGTGCTCTATGAGTGCTCTCAGTTCGTACTGTGGCCCGTGACTCAGAGTAGAATTCAGGCAGATATCATATTCCATAACTATTATACTTATAGATTGTTATAAAAAGTGATGTCGTTTGTTTCCAAACAATCATTTGAATCAAAATTGTTTTTCAGCAGCCTAATTGATAATATTCGCGGTGTTCGCTGCTGTGGATACACCGATGTCAAGACATAACCTTACTATCGCATTCTTGGTATACTAGTAGTGGGTCGAAAGATCAATTGTTTGAATTTTAATTTTTCAAATATAGTTTGTCGGACATCTTGATGTTATAAGTTTCAGGCTTGAATTCATAATCAGTGACCTCAAAGACTTCCGGGCACTTATATATACTTTATAATTTCTGGCAGAAAAAATAATTAAGATATAGTTTATTATCGTCAAACATTATACAATCCACTATATTAACCTTACGATTTAAAAATCCAAATTCATAATCGTCAAATTCCAAGTATCATATATGAAATAAAAATATCGCATTCAATATGGTGGAGCAAGATGCTTTTTGGCGAGAAATAAATTTTATCGAAATGAACAAACATTTTGCATCTTGGTTCGTCGTACTGCACTGAGAGGAAAGCATATCGTTGATTTAACGATGTTACATGATAAAACGAATATAGGTAGGCTTGCAATGTTTTATGGTTCAAGCGATGATAATATGGTTCAATAAACGATACTTGCAAGGTTAGTGAAAACAACATTTTAATCGTAGGATGCGACGAAACGGCATTTTGAATACTATTCGAATAGTTTTCGAATCTATTATTATTTTGATGATTGCTACCATAATTACATTTGCTATAACCATAAAATATAGACGGCCTTCGGGAGAGTTATATTAATGGTTCAACTATTTTCTTATATTTGGTAGAACCATAAAACATAGACGTTCTCCTGGGAACCATAGTGTATGATTTTTCTCTGAGTGTGAATTTGCCATTTTGTTTTTTACGATTTCAAAACAATTTCGTAATCAGTAGCCTCAAATAACCCCGAAGAATAAATTTTATCTAGATCATATCAGCTTTTGTTTTTGCGCCAGGTATACTGAATTCGATAGTTTGATTTTACAAATTATGAGTTAAGTCATGCAAGTTCCCAAGAAATGTCTTATAAGGTGAGTTTTGATCCGAACTTTTTGGCAGAATTACCTTGGAATATTGGTTCGATACATTTCCCTCTCGCATTACTTCTTGTTACCATTACCGTAAAATAGACTATTAGGGAATTACAGTATAAGATATCGACATAGTAGGTTTGGTCTAGAGGTTAGCATGCCTGGTTAGGTAATTAGGTATGTAGGTAGATCCGTACCTACGAATTGGATTCAAATCTCGCGAGCATCACTTGTAGAATAGTGTTGGAAAAAATCGTCTCCGAAGACCATGCCTTTTTTTGCGATTTTAATAGAATATTCTCAATAATATCACTACATATTGCCGTGAAATTAATAATTAATTATCATATTATTTATAATATGAGTATATAAGTATTTCGAAATTATTATAGGCATTCTCAGCACAGCTTGATCAAGCAACCTGCATTGGGCTATATGTGACACAGCGTTACATTTCGATTCAGGGCGGCATCAGGTTGCTATAAAAGCGCCTTACTAGGGCAGTCAGGCAGCCCGATAACGTCCTGGGTAGGGCTTGAAGATAATTTCTATCCGCTTAAGTGTCCCAATTTACTGGTCGGTTGATTCGACAAACAACTTAATTCCCGGTCTACGTAGTTGGTCAACCAAAAAATCAACTTGCTGCACCGAAATTTACTTAATTGCAACAAAACGAAATTGCAACACCAGCTGAATCAATTGATCTAACGTCGTTGCTTGATTGACACATTTAGTTGATTCGAGTAACCAACTAGTTGCGCAATCTACTCATTTGATTGATTCCATAGCTGATTAGTCGTGTCGACCCATTGAATACTGACCATATAATGTTCCAGTTAGTTCAAACAATTAGATCTTGCAAGCTGTACATTTTTTATGCCAATTTGAGTATGCAGTTGGTCATCGCAGTTCGTTTTTTCGGTTTGGGTATCTCACAAATGTAGAATTCATAGATACAAATGGTGTAGTTCATGTAGTCATGCTGACAAATTGTACTACTACACAATTTGTGCGTTATTTAGCCTATCAAAAGCCTTTTGTCGGATATCAGATTAGGAAACTGTACATGATTGTCATGTATCAGTAAAATATACATGAACAAATTTTGAGGCCCATATTTTGAACATTTATGACGTTCAGGCCACGCGTAACTAGTTTATGCTACATATTGGATTTTTTCGTTCGCATATCAATCTGGGCTATTTTCTTATGACTCCTTCAGCCTGCCATAGTTATTTTGTATATGAAAGACCTCCTGAGCAAGATAAGATGTTTATTATATTGATACTCGTTTCCGCTATACAGTGGAGAGCCCCTGAGGTGATTTTTCTTACTCCCACTTACAGTTTTCTTGTAGGTGGATAGTATCCTACGATGCTCGTTCTTATCTCGACAAGAATTCGCGAAACAAGGAGGCGCCTCGAGAGATAACTAGATAACCGTTGCCTCAACCGTCGCGGTAGGAGGGTCGCATCGAAACGTCCTCATTTCGCCGAAAACTCGACGGGATATTCGCCTCAACTATATATATATATATCGTTCCCCGTCAGTGAAACTTTACAGGGTCTAGTCTGTAGTACTCATTTGTTCTTGTGCTCTCATTCGCGCTGCTTCTACTTTTTCGACTCGATACCAGAACTGTGTAGCTCTTAGCGATCCATTCCCTGTCTATTTTCTTTTGTACTTACCCCCATTTTTTACACTTCAAAATAACACGACGTTTATTGGGCTGAAAAGTTATTTTTCATTTCCGATACTTCCGCATAAAAGACCATTATCAAAATAAAAATACTACAAGGAAGAAGCTGGCAAAGTGCTTCCTCATTATTCGACGATGTTTACGAAGCAACTTCTATGAGATAGGGTATGTTTAACAATTTTGGCTTCCTCATAGAGAGAACTCTGGAAACATCATATAATAATGCGGAAGCAATTTCCAAGCTTCTACTTTGCAGTCTTGTTTATCAATTTTGTAAATTGCGGGAGGTAGAGTGTTTTAATAGTGAACAAATCGTACATGCTTATACATCCACACGAATAAAAATCATTTCACCATATACCGACAGCGAATCTTTTTCGCTAGGGTAAGAAATATGCTTGCCAGTCTAGAAAACGGTTTGTAAGTCCGGAAAACATTTTCACTGACCTAGGTAAAAAATGTGTTAGTTTAACATAAAGCAAATAGCTATCGGTATAGTACCTGGCTCAGCAAAAAATATTCTCTCTTCGAAACAGACATTTTCATTAAAATAGGTTTGTCAACGTTGTAGACCACTATATGTAAGGATGTATGAAATGGTCTGTAGTTATTAAAACTTTTTTCCGTTTCGCTATGATAACGAAATGAAAGTTGGAATATCTAAAGCCCATTTTTTTATTCGTCCTGTAGCTGTTTTTATAATGAAATGGTAAAACTTTTTCAACTTGGTTCGTGCAAAAAAAAATAATGAGTTGCCACAACAAAATTATCGTTTGATATAACCAATTAACTATTGTAACTCCTATACAATTCAGATCAGTAGTGCAAGCAAGAAGCCAATATTAATTGGTGGATAAGCGAAAACCCATGAGTTTCGATAACCAAAAATATTGCATCTCGATCAGTTGATCCGACCATTCAAGTATCCTGCCAGAAATCAAGTACAGAATATACGGTTATACATCAAATGACTTGTTCTTATTGATCATGGACATTTTATTAATTATATGAAAAGCAGCGAAGCACCATTAATCATACTCCAAATAGCTCGAATATAGCTTTGTTAACATCGTTTTGTTAACACCGAGAAAAAATGGTTTACTGATTCACAAAAATCTCTTTGAAATCCTGACCTAAGTTACATTTCTTTATTGTCAAGAAATCAATATATTCAAATTATAAATATATTTTCCTTGTCTGATCTGAAGTTAAATGAAATTCAATGATATCAAATAATGACAATTTTCTTAAAAATCAACGAACTGTTTTTTTTTTCAATCAATTCCAACAGAATCGTCTTCAAGATACCGAAAAAAACACGTGACTGAACTAAAAACATATATCCAATCTTTCTTATCCATGGTTTCCAATATCGCATAATATACACGATAACGAAACAAATTTTTTTTTTTAATTTACTCGATATTTGATCGGATATAAAAACTGTTAAAAGTCCTTTTTAAAGTGGCCAAATACGCGGGCTCGATCCTAACAATAACGATTAATCTTTATTTTATTTTTATCTCAAGCCCACGAGTTCGTCGAGTAAGGAAGATCTACGAGCTTAATTGCTGTATCCCGGTCCAGCGTTTGTTTGGAATTGCGCCACCCGTCCGTGCTCGTCCTTTTCTCTCGTAACGTCGATTCATAATCCACCGGATTATCTTTAAGTCGAGGCGACGAAGACGACAAGCAGAACCTCGTGGAATCTCACTTTCTTAGTCCAATATTACTTCTCTCTTTTGCCGCGCAACGGAAACGTTACACGAATAGGCCGTTGGGCAGACGAATGGCCTTAGGGATAAATCAAGATTTCTATCCAAGCTAATCACGGTTAGTGGCGGCGCGCGTGTGCTCATGGTGTAGCCTCATTGCCCGGAGCAACGGCGCCGGAAGTACGAGCTAGATCCGCCTGTCCAAGCTTTTCCTTCTTCGTGCAAAGCTACGGTTCCATTCCTGTCTGTTTTGTCTCCTCCAGTCACGGACTTAGCACCGGATACCGATCTCAAAGAGTTCAACAACATCTTCGTCGCGCCCCTTTTCTCATTTCTGGTCCGCTAGACTCTCGGCGTGTATTCTACTAATGAACGAATACTGGAATTACCTTTTAGCATTTCCTTGGGAATGTTGATGTTATTACAACTGTAGATTAATGCTTTCTCAAAGAGAAAGCTTTGTCATGGGAAACATGGGTTGTTTTTGCGCATTTTTAATTACAGCAGATTATAAATGTGCTGAAATGACTAGGAAACGCATTTGGCAAAAAATGTCCGGTTGTGTATGTGTGTGGGCGCTCGCTCGTAATATAACAAATGTTATCATTTAAAAATATCTTGAGGCACAACGTTGAAATTTTGTAGCCAAGTTCGAAATTACAATTTATTTAATTACTGTTATTCTGGTAAAAAATTATTCAGCGATACAAATTCCATGGCAATTTGAATTTTTCGAAAAATCTTGAGAATTATTATAGTCTACGAATTTTTAGATATCAAGGTAAATATATGTTCGCGACTACGTTCATGAACTATTGCTATTAAATTTGGACCAAATCTACAAAGAGGATCCGGTTTTATGAGATTTTTCATTTTTTGGGATTATAAGTTCAAACCCTTTTTTTCTGAAGTCCGATGAATTCTAATGAATTTTTCTATGAAAACACAGGAACCATCTGGTTTTATCCGACATAGTATTCCGCGCCACCCGTGAAATAACTCGGATGTCGATAATTTTATCTCAAAATTAGGATTTCTTGCGATAACTTCAATTTCCGGGAGAATTGAAAATCCGATAAAAACCACTCTCTTGAAAAAGAAAGAAACCAAATTCGATTTAAAAAATCCTACACAACATATCTCTAACCATAAGAAACCTATTTTTCTCGATAGCCAACACTTTATGCTTTTTTTTTTTTGAGAAAAGGTGAACTGATTTTTTTTCCTTATGGTGAAGCAAAAACCATTTAGAGAGTAATTCAATATCCCAGCATCGCCGCACGAGACGAAGCCGTAGGTTCAAGGAGCCCCGACGAACCTCGAAGAAATCCTCTCTGTTGACAATGTGGAGGACAATGAGAACAAAAAAATCCATTATGATCCCACTTGCACTCTATAGACTTTCACTACAGCAAATACGTATAAGCGGCAGTCGAAAGAGTTGGCGGTCGCATGACATATACGGGACATTCCATACCAAACAGCATACCAACTGGACCCGGGTCTGATCCTCGATCTCTGCGATTTCATCCCTTATTTTTTATGTTACTGTTCCATCTCTAAGAGGCGATCATAATTTTTATTAGATTTTTGCTAAAACTATATATATGATGTTCATTTATAACGAACATATTGAGATACGTAATTAAAAAATTTAACTACATTCTCATAAATCATGTGGCGAATATTTTAATATTTTCAAGCTTAGACCCAAAGTGTCCCGGACCTCTTTCCTATTTTTTACGATTTTCTTTTACAAAAAACAAAAAATTGATAGAAATTAAATTCGTAAAATCATTTCACTGCAGGTTGTTATTTGAATATTTTATATATATTTCAGGACTTCGGAGAATTTTACTAACATTTTTTAAATTCATTATTTAACGTTCTATTTTCTTACATTTATATTAAAATATAAAAATACCAATGTGATTCCGAAAAATTGCTTCGAAAAATTTGGTATAATTTTCCGATGCCCTGATATTCATAGAAATGTTCAAGCCATAGCTGCAGTGATAGGATTTTAATGCATCTTACTTGTTCAATTTTCGTTTCGGAAAAAATCCGTAAAAAATAGAAGCGAGGTCTGGAAGACTTTGTATCTGTGCTTAAAAATATTATTATCCGATGCATGATTTATGTGAATTTTGCCAGATTTTTAAATCATGTCTCTCAATATGTTCGTTACAGGTAAATTATTCCACCAAATATCTGACGAAATTCAAATTATTGGTGCTCTTTTTTTTATATACATATTTGAAATTTTTGGCTTCTCATTCCCAAAGAGGATCTTCTTTAGTTTGCAGCTGAAAATTGAAACTTTTCAAAATTTCAACTTCTTACCGGATCTAATGAGGAAAATCCAAAGTACTATTCTTTGTTTGAAATTCAGCGAATTTTCTGAAAAAAAAAGTATGATCACATTTGACGACTTTTTCAAGGTCGAAAGGTTAAAAAAAATATGTAAAAGTCCTATCCGTTGCTTACCCTTATTTTTTCTAGTTTTTTTTTGTTTTTTTTTTTTGTTTTTTTTTTTGTTTTTTTTTTATCAAGTCCAGAAAATTTGCCTAATACTCAATTTAATTAATCTTAAGTGGCTCCGAAAGCCAATTTCTGAGAGCACAAAAATGGAAAGTCAGAATCATAAAATTGATTATTTTTTGAACTTTAAATCATTAAAATACTCACAAAATATGCAATCAAATAACTAAAAACCTCTTCTAGCGATTCAAAAAAAATTCATATCGTATAGACCTATACTTTATTCTTTTTATCATGAATTTTTTGTTTCTTTTTAAACTCCCGACTGCCCCTCTGGGGCAAAAAAGTCGAGAGTTATGCGTTTCACGGCGATCAGCTGATTAGAGCGATTTCTTTGTAGCCAATGTTCTCGAAAACAGTAAAAAATGACTTAACCAAATTTTTTACGTCGCTTTTATCAACAGCGCCCCATATCTTTTTCCATAAATTAAAGCGATAAGTTGATGATTCACTGAGATAATTGCGTTTTGCAAATAGTGCAAATAGCCTATTTGAATATATCGAAATGTCACAAGATAGCCGCCATTATCGTGAGTGTACTCACTTCACAGCGCATATGGCAGTGTTTGCATTACTTTAACAAGGATGAAATAAAAATAATTTTACAAAAATTATAAAACTCTCGACTGAAAAATAAGCTTGATTAATAAATAAATGCAGTGAATAAAAAATAATTAAATAATTAAATAACATATCATATCATATTTGGGAGCTTTCGACACCTAATGACGGAAGAATCTCCATTTTTTATTTACTGCATTGATTTCTCAATGAAGCTTATTACTCAGACAGGAATTTTTTGGTAAAAGTATTGTTTATTGTCACGGATTAAATTTTGGAGAGCACAATTCAAACATTATTTTTTTTAGGCAAATTTTCTCAACCTATCGGGAAAAAAATGTATCTTGAAAAAAACAAGTATGGTAAGCTCCGAAAAGGGCTTTTGCAATGATTTTTTTTTACTTTTTGAACTTGAAAATGTCGTCGACTGTGGAAATTAATTTTTTTTTCGGAAATTCGAAAAAATTTTGACGAGAATACGACTTTATATTTTTTTCCATTCTAATTTTTGGAAAGAGCACCAAATATTTGAACACCGATAAAAAGAACTGGTAATACCAACCGAATCTGCGGTTACGGGTGGTGAAACAAATATTTTGTTAATTCGAAGAAATATTCTTTCCAATCAAACAAATATTTCGTTTGAACGCGTAGCGAAAGAAATATTTGGTTTATGGAACGAATATTTCTTCGCATTAAACAAATATTTGTTCCGCCACCCGTAACCGCAGATTCGGTTGGTATTAACAATTCTTTTTATCGATGAAGACCAGGTGTTCATCCGATATTCGGTGAAATAGCCCACATCATCATATAATCATAAGTATATAAATTATTAACATAAAAATATAATAAAAATTGCGGTTGCTTTCCAGAGATAGAACAATAACAGATCAAACTGGAAATGAAATCCTCGAGGGCGAGGGTCACAGCCAGATCGAGTTGACGTGGAATGCCCCATATACAGCGGTTTAAGGGTTGAGATGCAACCGGAGCTCGCCAAACCACAAAGGGTTGTAAGATAACCGACGTGTACAGTGGCTCACGGTGGTATACATATTCCGGGCATCAATGACACGACATATCCATCTTAAAGGGGAAGTGACGTAAAAGCAGGTATAGACGGAGAAGGGAAAACAAAACCACGGGGAAACCACCCCTTTTCTCTTTCTCGCTTGTTCGGAACCTCCGGCTAGTTCGGTGCCTCTTTGTCGAGGAAACTGGAGAATCTCTCGGGTTTCAAACTCCAGACACGGACTTGTCACAATACGCCCGTATGACGGTCTGGTTATAGACAAATACATGTATACGTCACTGGCACACGTGCAACGGGTTGGATGCGCACAATATGCGATTGCGAAACTGAAAAGCATCGAGACAGAGAATCTCGTCTGAGATTTTGTGCGCGGTGAGGTGTAAAGTCGGGGGCTCACGCTGTATGGCTAAAAGCAGATATCTGACCAATTCTTGCCGCAAGGTAGGTCGAGATTCCCCGGAAGGAAATAGCGATCGGAGAGTGAAACGTTATTGTCATCCAATACGGAAGGTCTTTGACAAATTCCCAAAGGGACTGGTACACGGTGATTTATTATTCATTGAGGTTCACTTTTTTCCTCCAATTGGTCTTATGGGACATATCCGGTGGTATAACTGGAGTTCTGTGGTTTTTCGGTAAGCGAATTTTACATTAGAAGATAACTACATTTTCTTTCCAACAAAAAGATAGAACACTATAAAGTACAAGTTTGCAAAGGTAGCCGAAAAGGTTCGACATTTTTTTGTTGCGGTGTCCTTGATTTATTTTTGAATTGCGCTATTATAGTGCTGAAACTTTTTCAAGATAGTCTTCATTAATAATATTGACCCTACACATGGAAAATATATCTATCATTGATGGTGAATATATAGCGTTACGAAAATATTTGAAAATTTATGGAACATATATAAAATATAGAACGAAATTGTGAGTCTCAAATGGATCGCACGCTCCAGTCCCAAATTATTACAAGTTTTCGAATGCACGACTTGAGGACATAATTTAACAATAATTAATGAAAAAAACAACAAATGTTCATTACTTGACCGACATTGCTCCACGAACCGGATTGTCCACTCCGCACATAATAGTATATGATACGAGTGGAATGAAACTTTTTTTAACGAGTGTTACAATTAAACGAGTTTAGAAAAAGTTTTTCGCACGAGTTTCGTATACAATTTTATTTCACTAGTGCGAGAAGTGCGACTTCTCGCACGCGAAGCGAAGCGTGTGAGAAGTAGGCACTTCTCGCTCGGAGTTGCGTCAATATTTATAAACCACATGATTCATATGCTATAAACATTGACTAACAATGGTAATGAAAGCATGTGTAATCAGCATGTGCGACTCACAATGATACGTGAAGTATAAAGATTTCTCAAGAGGTCCAAATCTGGGCCGAATGTAAAACAAAAACAACCTATTTAAAAAAAGGTCGTTACTCTCCGAAGCCCATCACGCCACAGTGAAAAATATATTTCGTACATGCTTAGCGCGTAAAACTTCTACATGTCGAATATATTGTATATATATCCATTTCCATATAAGCATATTTATGATAGGCGATAAACACAATTTTTTCAGTGCTTTTTTCCTTGAGATGCTGCCAAACTTGTCTACAAAATTAATTCAAACAATTTAAAGGCGCTCTTGTGAACATACAGAATATCTGAGGTAATAGACTTTCCTGGAGATCGACTCTCTGATAATCAACCGGAAATCCTAGTTTACCTCGAATCCGGCCAAAAATTTCGTATAAATAACGAGCTCTATACGACGAACGATGTGATCTCGAACGTGGTCCCTCTTCGTTGCTCTCGAGGCTCGCGTTTTGATAGCTTTGCTTCCCCGCTGAGGCAGAAAGGCAAGGAAGCAACTATGCAACCCAGGAAATCGTACCAGAAGTG
The DNA here is from genome assembly GCA_949699805.1 of Tromatobia lineatoria. NCBI lineage: Eukaryota > Metazoa > Arthropoda > Insecta > Hymenoptera > Ichneumonidae > Tromatobia > Tromatobia lineatoria. The sequence continues at coordinate 13,058,232 of OX453042.1, read as the reverse complement.
TATATACACGGTAATACGTACAAGCGATAGCGGACTCATTTCACGAGAGAACGACGCCAGAACGTGTATAGTATCTTATACCGTTGGTGCACTATTCTACCTGACGCTGTAGCTAGGTATTAGATATACGTAGTATCGCAAGGCGCTATATGGTGCTTCGTGTGACCGTCTAGATTTACACGAAATCGATAAAAATATGGGACAACGATGAAAGACGCTTGGGGTCGAATTGTGGCTCGTTTTCTCTCCCGCAAATCGCCGTCGGACTTTCCTTTTCTAACCGTTTAGATGCTCTATTCCCAATCGCGAAATCGTTCATCTTTTTCTTACGATTTATTGGATTCGATTACACTACAGAGCATCGGACCCTTCATGCCATCAATTTACGGGCTTCGAATTTGTAGGAATAAGTATTCCCGTCACGAGGTTCGGTGGCGAACGAGAAAAGAGATAGGGATTGATAGATTGATAAGAAAAGGTCTTTTTTAACATGAAACAAAAGCGGATCTTGAATGGATTTTTATGATAGGAACACAGACATATTTACCAGTTAAAATTGTACCAAATGAAAACTATACCGGAATGGAAAAACCTCTAAACGAGTTAGATCCAGAAGTCTATCCAATTTCGACTCTGCCAGGTGGAAGAGTAGCTTACAACTCCACTGCGCTTATATTTCATTTGATTTCACATTTCTTTATAACTCTACCATGTAACCCTTCCATCTGATCGATGGATTGATTAAGCCAAAATTTATCGGGCAACAATACACGCGATTGTTATTTACTTTTCGACCCAGTAGCTGCTGTACTAGATTCGACATTAGGTTATAACAAGCCTACCCGATCGAAGAACAACCCAATATTCATTCATAACCCTACCCTGTTATGGTTCTACCTGATCGAAGGATTGCTTATAATCCTACAAGTTTCTACCTGAGATCCACCGGACGGCAATCTCACAAGATTGTAATTTACAATTCTACCCAGTATCTGCTCTACCAGATTCAACATTATTCTATAAAAACTCTACCTAATCGGAGTAAAACCCATAACTACAACGATGAGAACTCTTCGAAAACATCTCTACTATATCATAACTCTACCTGTTTTGGTTGACTTGTAATATATAGGAAATAAATATGCCAGTTAAAATTTTACAAATCACAATGATATCAAGAAATTCATCTTGAACATTATATGAACTACTTAACTGAAGTATAAATCCATTTGAGATGCTGTTTTCCAAAAATCGTATTACATCTTGACCTCTAAGTTCCAAAAACGCCACCGTCACGAATTTCCCAACACATGTAATCACTTCAAAAGAAAACATGTTAGTCGCAAATGTAATGTTCGCATTCTTGATATCTACGTGCGTTCTGTACCGAAGTGGATGAATCCTACGACTTATGGGTACCTCAGAGAATCCATCGATTGGCAAATCGTACATACGCTGAATTGGAAAAGCGTTCTCTAGGAAAACACAGTAGCCTTGTCGGTTGAATTCTCGTTTCCAGTAAATCGCATTTCTCCGATGCTTAAAGTGATGGCTGGAGGGTTGAAGACATCGTGAGGGTGCTGAGCGAGTTACGAATGGTGAAAACTCTCTCACTTCCATGAAGGTAACGGGCTAAGCATCCCGGAAGGTTTCCTCGCGTACCGCAACGGAAGAGGTGGAGGAAAATTCGAGTTATCACGAACAGTCCTCGGTACCTTCCCAGTGGAGCCGAAGGAAAGGAGAAATCTCATTATCGTTGGCACTGCTTCAAATGGAGAGCGAACAGTTGGGCCTGAACCGCGTGCGGCGGACCGCTGAGTGTTTCCTGGGACCAAACCGGATCTATCAGCTCCTCCGTGCAAAATTCTACTGTGTGCCAAGGCCACCAGCCAGTTGCTCTATTTCTGTGCCGATCCATTCCTTCTCCCCCCATTTCCGATGTCCTTCGATTAATTCGATAACGTCTATCTCCTTTTTCCATTGGTGTGAAGCAAGCGGTGCATTGCAGAACAGAAAAAAACAAGCAAATGGTTCTGATTGTTCACCACTTTTCTCACGGTCCAATTGAATTTCCTGAAACATTTAGCGCTAATCGGACGAAAGCCAAAAAATGTGAAGTTTCCTCGGGTCAATTGTTTCAGTAGATTTTGTTGGTAACCTGCTTTCCCATTAGACTGCATATTGTAAAACAATCGCACTCTGTAAATGTTTCCAGCATGAGCGAATAAAAAAGATAGAGAATCCTATTTCTGTAGATTTATCTCGCTATCAATTAAAGGTGTTGGGTTACTTCTCGTTGCATTTTGATCCTTAACCTTTCCCATTGAGCATCATTCAACGCGGCAACCTATATTCAAATCGATCGAAAGCGCTGAAAAAATAAACGGGTGTTCGTGACGTTACCAATCGCGGATTGACAGTTTTGTATGCACAGTTCATTACTTCAACCTGTGACATTTCTTCGGGCTTGGCAATCAGACGTTCGAATAATCAGAAGCCGATAATATTTTCATCGAATGGGGGGATGTTTGTATAATGATGCTGAGCAGCTATTTTTGCCGGTTAAATTCATTATCGAGATTATAGACATCTAATAAGATGATGCGAAAGAATTTTGGAGAAAAACTACATCATGTTACCCCTTAAATTGAATGATGGATTTGCCAGACTGTGGTACATCACTTTAAACTTGGTTAGCTATGATATTCCGTCTGGATGCGATACACTGAGAAAAAGCTTGGCTTATTAACATCTTGGTTAAAAATCCAACCAAGAAAACTCATTAGGTACCACCAAGTTATTGATTGAGCGTACCACATACTTGGCAGTGCTGCCAAATTCTTGATTATGTTAACCTATAACCGAGGGGTAAACTATTCTTAAAATCTGGTGTACATCGTCTCAAGTATCATAAAAATCTTAGAAACCCTCCAGAGTCTAGAAATTTAATGAATTCCGATGAAATGCCATGTACTCTATTGAAATCTCAAAAGCCCAAAGAAATCTGAGTATATTTTAAGAAACTTTTTGACATCTTGAGATTGCAAGAAATATTCAGTAATCTTTAAAATCTTATGCTATTCTGAGAAATCATATGGAATCGCATGTTAAACTTCAAGCAATGCAACAAACTTTTTAATGAGTAAAAATAAATAAATTTAGGAACAGTATTGTAAAGAAATTATTTGAATCTCCATAAATGCTTCGGGAGTACCGCGTTTCTGCAGATTACGACTGGGTCCATACCCAACTTGGCTCGTGCACAAAAAATCTTGACACAGTAACGATTCGACGCGAAAATCTCGATTCGGCTCAACTAGGCACAGAAAATCAGCTTTGTAGATAGGCTTTGATACAATTCTACACAGTCTCAATTCAACACGCCCCATATTGGATACTTATCATAAAACAGGGTAGTGCTGCTGACCTCTCGATCAATTAGGACAATAGTCTCAACGCAAAGACTGTAGTCGTTGTATGTCTGGACTGTAGTCTTTCCAGTAAAACTATTGCCTTAATTGATCGCGGCGTCAGCAGTACTAACCTGTTTTACCATAAGTATCGAATATGGCGCGTGTTGAATTGAGGCTGTGTAGAATTGTATCAAAGCCTATCTACAAAACTGATTCTCTGTGTCGAGTTGTGCTGGGTCAAGTTCTGCTTACCGAGTTGTGCTGTGTCGAGTTTTATGCGGCCAAGTTTTGGGCATGTCGAGTTATGGTGTGTTGGGTTGTAGCGAGTCAAGTGATGTGGTGTCGAGTTCTGTCGGGTCAAGTTTTTTTTGTGTCAAACTGTTACTGTGTCATGTTTTTCTTTGTACAGTTATACGTACCAAATTAAGTAATGTCTCAGTCGTAATCTGTAAAAATGCGTCACCGCTACATTATTCCAATTTCTAAAATCTTTCGGAATCTTCTGCAATCTCATGAAATTTCAAGAGATCTATTGAAATCCCTTGCGCTCTTCAGAAAATGCGCAAAATCCTATTAAATTTCTTGAAATCTTTATAATTCCACTGAAATCTGTGGAGATTGCCAAGAAATATTGAAATTTCAAGTTTGACGGCTCTACACTGCATATAAGGAGATCATTCGAATGCAATAAATATATAGGTGACATAAGCGCATCAGTGGTTATCACTCTTACCCGGTACCTGAATAATCAGGGCTCGATCCCGGTGATCACCATATATTTTCTCTCTTAGATACCTCACCAGTCCATTCGCAATGCCAATACTTACACTTTTCCAAACTCTTGACTTGGTCATTACATGGTGTCAGAAATTACGGGTCCAAAAATGTCCTCAATTCGCATTGTACCGATGGAGTACATACACAAACTCTCACAATCACAGACCTGGCAATGAAGACCTACACCATGGCATTTAACACGGCCGAGGGAATAGGTCCAACGTTGTATACATACTTCGCGTAGCATCTATGATAACTCCACTGCAATCGCGTAACAGGCAACCTAACTCTGCACTGTCAACGAGGACGTCGAGTTCAGGGAAGAACGGTGTCTGACGGCTCTACATTGCATATAAGGAGACGTTCCGAAGGAGAGAGAGATCTATAGGTGACATTAGCGCAGTGGCGCTCTTACCCAGGACCTGAATAATCCGGGTTCAATTCCCGGTGATCACCATATATTTTCCCTCTTCGATACTGCGTCAGTCCATCCGCAATTACAATATCTACACTTCCCCAAACTCGTGGTCATTACACGAAAATTCTTCAAATGCAGTGATATCGCTTGCAATCTTAAAATCCGGCATACGTTTGATTAATTAAGTGCTTGATCGTCCGCGGAAAACTTGGTCTTGCCTACCATATGTTTTTCTTTATACGTACATGCAAAATCCGAGTTTGCCTACCGTTTGCAGACAGCCGAAATAGCTGAATGCCGCAAAGCGTTTGGCCACTGTTTCAGGTTGCTATGGTAGGGGAAAATGGGGCAATGGCGCACAGTGGGTAATTCCCAACACCCCGATTACTCACTATGTATCGATAATATCTGATTACAATGTTTTGCGCCGATTAATGTACACGAAGTGTGACTAGATCGTATTTTTTTTATCATTAAATAATTATAAAAACATTCAAAAAGAGATCTAACATTTTTTGGCGATTCACGAACTAAAATTCACCTCAATGGATTTCTTCTTATGTATATTTGCTAATATTTTTCTTCAGATGTTCTCATCTATTCGTTATTATTTTTACTTTCATATCATTTAAAAAAAATTGTTCTCACCGAAATATTACCGGCTGAAGACAAAAATTACGTTGTGAAGGCGTTTCGGGGTAATAGCGAACAGCATTTGTTGGTAATCTCAGTAGCAGTTTAATTGCGAATACCGTTCGTTTATTGTGGAATTTTAAGGTTACGTATGTACCATTTATTATTTACCCAATACATAATGAAAATGTTCGAGCAAAAAAGTGATCCGTATGTTGCAAGTTTGGGAAAGACGAAACGTAAAAACTGTGATATCAATTAATGGGGTAGATGATAGAGCGACAACGAAGAGGTCCTATATTTACGTATATTTTGTTAAAGTGGTACTTCTATTTTAGTAAAACAATAAGCAATTACGCGTGTTTAAATTATAATTGTGTTAAGTATCCGATTAAGAAGAAAGTTCATTATTATTCTCCTAGTTTTCGTCTATTGCAGTGCCTAAAAACTTATTTTGTAGATCTCTGAAAGCATCGTTCAGGATTGCTCACATCTTGTTCGATATTACCCGACGGTGAGGGTAATGCCGTACACTGGCACATTTTTTACAGCTGCGGAAAAAGTTTATTTTTCGATATTATATCGAAAAATGTTGACACTGTGTCGAAGAAGACATGTCAAGCTGTGATTTTGTGCCTTAAAATATTCAAATAGTCGCTTTTTTGTGTGTTCAATTTCGATTCTTTCTTAGATGTTCGCCATTCCCCCGTTCTCCCCTAACTCCGAAGATTAACCGCTTTTTGCATTGTTGTAAACGGCGGATAAACCGGGATTTTGCATTGCACTCGTAACGAAAAATATGGTTCGATACAAGAGGTCAAACTCGCTTCTTGCGCACTGCTTGTGTAAAGGCGGAGCGAACCTTTCAGTTTCGCGCTGCCTTCAGACTCGCAGTGCGCAAACCGTTCGTTTGGCCTCTTGTATCGAAATATACTATTCCGTAATTTTTTTTTTTTTTTTTAAGTGTAAAGATTCCTAATCAGAGGCTCATGAAGCTAACCGACTAATCTCGAGAATACGATCCAGAATAGGTCTCGTGCCTCACACCGAGTTCCGAACAAATTTCAGGGAAACAAAGAGCTAACCTATGTGTGATGCCGACAGGATAATTATTCTAAAGTGACGAGGACCGCTGTTGCTGCAACCAACCGCAATTAAAATCATTTCCACTCCGATATCTCCGTTTCCGATAGAAGGTTTTCAATCACTCGATTACTATCCGTTTACTGCCGAGCAGAGCATTGTTTGCCGCAATACATGTTCAAATCAAGCTTGGTAGGTCCGAAAATCAATTTGGCCAACACATCAGTCATACCTTCTCTACCACGCGATGCGAAAAATCGTCATTGATGCACCAGTAGCTTTCCCAATCGTGTGATAGAGACACTGAGCAAGATGAGCGTTCATTGCTGTATTATGTGTATCCGATCGTGCAGGAAATACACGGACCAATTTTATTTTTCACACTTGTCGCCATTTGAAAGAATAAAAGTATCCGCCCGCGTAAAATCAATTAGGTCAAGTTGTGATCATAAATTGTCGTACTTTCAATAGTCGCATCGCATTCGACACGTTAAGACGAAAATTCTTTGACTTCGCGAATTGACATTTTTCAAAAAGTGCCATTTGAGATGCATTGAGATGGAACATCTCAGAAACTAGTAAAGTCATTTTGAGATCGTTCTAATATCACAAAACATACAAAAGGTGTCGGAAAGATTAATAATTATACTCAAATTCGTCAATAAAAGTGATATGAAATCGAACTCGAAATCGCTTCAAAATCTTCTAAGATATTTCGTCTTAACGCATTCAAAAGATTGCACTTTTTTATATGTGACGATTTGTGATCTCAGTTCGCAGATATCGACACGATCAAATAATGAGTGCGCGGATATTACACGCGCTTCTCCGATGCACGCAATTTGTATGTATAGTGAACCCGATGACGTCCGGTCGACATTTGACAAGTGGAATCTTGAGCTTGCAGTCAATGTGGTATTTCAAGTGACGCGTATACAGATACATTGGTAGATTCCGTCGAAATATTTGTGGACACTTGATCGGTCATCATATCCATTGGAGAATCCTGCTGGTAATCAAGATCGAACGTTACACTGAGGAAGTAGTTTATTTGTAGGTACTCGGATCTACTAACTGGTAACGCGCTATAATTTTGAATATACCGATATGATTACAATCTGTTATAGTTAATAAATTACTTATTTGGACCTTTGAATTGGTACAAGTCATGATTTTATTTACAGTTAATAAATGTATATCTGGAAACCTTTCGATTGGTTCGTATAATAATGATTTATAGGCAGTGAACAAATGTATGTTTGCATAAAAAATTCGATTATCAGTGTCCAATGATCATTCAGCTTACTCAATATAGCATTGGCTTTCAATTCGAAAATATTTATTAACAGTTACTATTGTAATGAATTTATTTCACCGGAATTGGAGTAAACAAACTATGTGTTTCATTCCGCTACAATAATAGAAACGACGCTTCCAATTAATGCTTCCGATTGTGCCGTACTACACCCATCTGCTGCGTATCTCCGCTCACACTGTCAACTTCACCTCTGATGGTCGAAAATTCTGAACGAACAGAATAGTTACGCCAAGCGAACAGTAATTGTTTCAAATATAGAATTGTTAACTATCAACAAATCTGCACAAGCGTCGAATAATCATTCAAATACTGACAAACCTGAAGTCGTTTCGACTATCTTCAATCTTGTTAGCTTAAACTGTTCTCTATTTATAACAAACAACGAACGACTTATATTTAAAAAATTGCGTGAAGAAATCGTCCTTTCGACGGAAATGACATCAGCGTTACAGTTTGTTATTAAAAAACAAAGTTTTATTTACTGTTGATGAATTTTATACTGGTTAATAAATATTTTGAGAAACAGTTTAATTAACCTTATTTTTCAAAATGTGTATTTAGTTCATCATACCCAGAAAAAAGATTGAGTAATATTAACTAAAATTGTCTATTCAACATTTGTTCATTTCAATCAACGAAAATTTGCTTTCCCGGGAAGAAATATGTATTTCATTCAATTTTGCAGTTAATTTATTTCGAACGTATTTATTTATTTAAAGCAGTTTCTACTATGCAGTGGACACTAAATAGATATTATATTCGTTCGTACTAAATACTTTCTTCATCCGGAAATAATATCTACTTAAAACGACTGGATACATGGATTCGATATTTTTCATTCAAAATCAATTGAAACTTTCTTTTAATCCAATACGTAATTATTTTCTTTAATCATTAGAAATTACTCCTCTGTAATTAATTTACTTATTTAAATCAACGTTTCGTAGATGATCTAGTAATGAAACACCAAAGTTAACTCTAATACGTATTTATGCTCATCCATAGAAAACATTTGGTTCAATCGACTTGTCATGTTTATATTAAAAATATATATTGTTCAATTCAACTTTTATGTAAGTGTCGAATTTTCATAATGAAAGACTATACAATGTGGAAGATTCTCGAAATACGCATTCCCGCTTCCTGTTCGTCAGTAACGGATTCATAATCGGTTTTATTTCTTATTTTTGAAAAATTTCCACTTAATCGATATCGACCTTAGGTAAAATAGATTCTAAAAAATACATACGACGTATTGGAAGCACATTTACAAACGTAACAACAAACACAAACAAACATTGAAAGGAACGAATGTACTCGATCCATTTGGAATGAATTTACAAATTTATCTATTTTCGAAACAGAAAGAATAAATTATTCGACGTAAATATATTTTTCTTCGACACGAAGAAGTGTATATTTCATTAAAACATATTTTTTTCTACGAAGTAATAAAGATATATTGCAATCAAATACATATTTCTTAGGTTCGAATATATTTATTAGTCGCCAGATGTATTTCTTACAAATAAAAAAAATTATTCGAGTTGAATACAAGTCTATTAGGTAAGCACTCAAATAAGAAAATTTATTTCCGTATATGCGTAGATTTTAGTCCAGTTAACTAGATATTTTTTCTAGGTGCAAAGTGTATTCTTTCACTGCATTTGAACATCTCAGAGTTTTGCTTATTTTGCTGGTCACAGTGTGAACTCTTACTCTATTCAGCTATTCATGTTCAGCGCCTCTTCATATTTCACCATTGAGACGATTTTTGCTCGTTCTCTCGCGATGCAAAACAGTCTTGCAGTCTCTCCTTTATTTAAACCTCTCCTGACTGATCCGTACGGATTTTACATCTCGTATAAAAAAGCGTTGCTGTGAATAATAGAATGGGTAATTGGATACATGTTCGTATCATCATGTAGCCAATCTCTAATCCGATCAAAGTCATGTCCATTATCACATTTTCACGTCATCATAATTCAATTGGGTTCATTAGAGATTATACGTAGAGAGTTGAACGGGAAAGACTAAAGTTGGAGGTCTTGCAGAAACTCATCAACTCGTTCGTGAATCGAATCATCGCGTGGCTCGAGACGAATCGAATGGGGTCAGAAAAGAAGGGTAAAAGAACGGAAATAAAACGGCCCAATAGCGGCAACTAGATCTGATCGAGGATTGGTAGAGCTAAGCACATGAAATACTCCGACCTAGAAGTCAATGCTTTCCTATCGTATCTTCGAATCAGAAACCAATTTGAAAGCAATACGCCGTTCATTGCATCTCTTCTTCGCCTTATCGGCGATCACGTTACTCGTCGATTGCAAACTGTTATAGATACCTTGGAAGCCCTCCTCGAATTCTGCCAATGACTAGCTTTCACGAAAAAGAGAAGAAAAAATAAACATAGCTATAACAAGCTTGAGTAACGTGCCGTCTCCGTTCCAGTAGGTCCATCGCTTACGAGTCCTATAAATACGAAGGTATATTTGTCAGGTACTATAAATCGATCGGTCTCCTTTTTTAAAGCTTATATCCGCGTTCGTTTCAGAAAAAACCAACGATCAATGAGAGTTTGACAAGAGTAACCTAAATATTTTACTTTCTATGCAATAATCAGTTTAGTCAACATTTTTGGGTACATTGATGTTTGGAAATTATAGTACATATCAGGAATTGTGACTTTTTATTTTGTTGTCCAGAGCTGCATTTTTGAGAAAAGTGTGGCCACGGTTGAAAAAGAGTTTGCTTCGGTTTCTTCGCAAACTGTAATATTACAAAATTGGTAAAAAATGTAAGAATTGGTTAAAAAAAAGTTCCGAAGTCCTACTTTTCACATTACTTGTTTACCTTCCGGCTTTTTTCAAAAAGTTGTAATTCATTCAACGTTTCATAAAATTCTAAAGCGTCGGTTTATTTTGCCTACTTCAATGCCAAACATTATTGCACGTTATTACCAATCCAAAGTTTCAGCCTTTTTTTTCCAGATGCATCAAATTGTAAAAGTACTTCGAAGTGTCGTAAAATAAAAATTGCTCTAAAATCGGATGTTCAATAAATCTTCACTAATTCGTACACATCGCATTGCTAAATATTAGTTCATCCCTCGAGAAAGTTTGTAAAAAATTTTTCGAAGTTGACTTAGTTTAGGAATTTCATCGGACAACAAAATTCGTCACCTCTTTTTATATTCGCTGCTTGACAATGGGCATTCAAAAAAATATGCGTCTATAAATGATTAAAGATTATGGTGATTGATTGAAACAGTGATTTTTCCTTTTTTTCGCCTATAATCCTACAATCATTTAAATTGCAGCAAGAGATGAAAAAGGTTTGTTTTTAGGTTTATTTTAGCAAATCCAATCATTTCAAATCTGGTAAAAAAACTAAATTTGTCACCATTCTACATGATCACTAAAATTCCGCCGCATTATTTGTTTCAAGCATGTGTAAACTCAAGTAGACATAAATCAGGTGGATAAATTTAAAAAAATATGAAGCACCCCAAGAAGAACGCCTCTTAGGCTCTGTTACTCCTCCACCGACACACAATCGTATGACGTAGCGGTGTTCATGGTTTATGAATCCAAACTCCCACGGGGTGGATCCGGGTGATGTTTAGGCATCTAATTGGACAGTAAAATTTGTTTCTTTTTTTTACTTTGTGCTTGGCAGCGGGCGTCGGCGGTGCGCACCCCTGCCAAGCAAAGCCGCACGCTCCGCAGGGTTACAAGGACTTTGTTAGAATTTACGGCTCGTCCTAGACGCCGCCACGGGACCACCGACGAGGGGTTGCGAGACCTTACATGATTTCCTTGCCCACTCCTTTTCGCCTCTCGTTCATTCTTTTTTTCATTTACTTTTTTTCCAACACCTTGCGATCCTCATCGCATCTCGAATAGATATTTATGGCTTCTAAGAACCCAAGGATTATTTTTTACTTACTCCAGAAAGTATAGGCCCTTTGTGCCCTGGACTAGCCCGTGGCAGACAGACAAATAGAAAATCCGTACGCAGTGAAGATCTCGAAAGATTTGGTCCATTATCGACAGAAGTTTGATCTAATCTCCAGGTTATATTAGCCAAGGGTTGGAACTAGTCACATCAATGCCGAATAGAAATGGAGCACGTTTGTGAAGATCGTTGAATCCAACTAGCTTTTAGGCTTTTAGGCAGTGTAGATATTTTTCTTTAAATATCTACGATTCACGATCCTGGAGATAGGCTTTGGGCTACTCACTTGTCGGATGTCAAAAATTGATTAGAGATATTAGGAAAAGTGTTTCGAATTAACGACCAGCTATGTTAAATAGATCAGTCATAGTTTCCTCAAAGAAAAAACGTCAACTTCTCTTCTCCTTTGAATAAAATTGGCCTTACCTGCTTTAGTGACAGCCTTCTTTCATATCTAATCATTGATGAATCAGACATAAAAGAAGAATCCCTTGGAATAAAAAAAAATATGGGAGACAGTATAATGTCATTTTACTTGTCGCATGTCAGAAATGAATTAAATATATATCAGAAAGAGTGTTTCAGGCTGAAGTTCCGCTGAGTTTAAAAAATCAGCTTTGTTCGGAATAAAACGTCGGCAAAATCCCGATTTTCTCAGTTTCCGAAGAGCAATATTTTCTTCTATTTGAAGAAAGCAGAATTTTCAACGCTTCCCAAGAGGATATTAGAACTGAATTTCTTAGAAAACAATGGTATGGTTCATTTTCCCTAGGAAAGCAAACGAATTATGGCATCGAAAAGTCAATGTTCTTAATTCCATTATTATAACCTGTTCAAAATCCTCTGTCATTAATCAAATATCAACAAGCTTTGTCATCTAAGTTGTAAGATGATAGATTATCTCTTATCGTTCTTGACGAATAAAACGAACGCACATCTTGACGTGATAAACCATAACCAACGACTTCTAGAATAATATTCATTCGCAATTTTCAGAATTTTCTTGCTCCTTGCCTCAGGCAGGAAAGTTCCCGTTTCTCGAAGGGCTCTCCTCTGCCCGATTATTCCTATCCTTCAAGAGGGTTCTCACGACAGTGAAGCCTGAGGGTAGCCAATGGTGGGGGTTGAAGAGTCTTGAATTTATCGGGAAGATACTTTAGCTCCGCGAGAAGCCATGACGCCCATAACTGTTGAGACCACATCGTTGCTTTACTTACCAAAAGCTAAGAACTCGTCCAGCGCGAAAGAGCCAGAACGAAAAACCCTCGCAAATTTTTTACTTCGCGCTTATCCTCTCCAAATGCCCCGGGGATCCAAGCATTTGTGGGGCGTTATATGTACTATAACACCAAAGTACGTATAGAACGAAAGTAACGTACAGTTGTTGGCCACTTCGCAACGGAATTCAGTTTCTTAAGCTAATCCGAATCGTCATAGTCCTGGAAACTATTGAGGAGGTTTGCTCATTAATTGTAGTCGAATTGAAGTTTTGATTTTTTGAAGAATTTTAATATGCAGTTTGTACACCTTGATTCTAAATTTTTAATGATATCCACCCAATAATGATGCATTGGGTATATGCAACGTACGGAAAAGCACCATTAATTCAATGAAATCCTTTGGTCTTCAACAGAATAACATATTTATATGAAATTCAATTGAATTTCGTGATATTGAGTTGATGAGAAATTTGTTCGAATTAATTAACCGTTTTCGATTGATTTTAAATACCGAGAAAAAGGTTTAGTAACATTATCGGTGCGGTCGTGTGAAATTTGTTTGAATCAACCAAGGTATATTTTAATCAACTGTACCGACGTTGCTTTAATAAGAAGGATACGTTATAGTTACAGCATATAGCACTCACTACCAGTACAATATTGGTTTAATATAACCTACAACTGAATTGATTTCCTCGATTCTTTTTTTCTTCGATTTAATCGTATGCACTGTTAGGGTCGAGAAGACAACAAGGTTCATTGAAACGCATATTTGGTTTTGTTTCAAAAAATTGATGTTTCAACCAATGGATAGACCCAAGCTGAATAGCGAATAAATAAAAAATAATCCTATTATGCAATGCATGTGACTGAATACTTTTTTCGATAACCACAAAAAGTTGCTAAAGGCTTGAATACCAATGCAACATGCGATTTTTTCATCACATTTGTTACTGGTATGTAGTTTTTATCGCGAATGCAAAACTGTTAAAAATGTCAGGAATACTCATATTGTGTGTAGCCCAACTCAGGACAACTTAGCATATTTTTATATACGCTGAAGCTCCCAAACATTTGCGAGGGACGCTCCGTTCATTTACCATCTAGTTGCATCATAGGCAACACTGATGAACGATGCTCCGCTAAATAGCGACCGAACCGATTCTCGCAAGTGACTTGAAGCTTCAGTTATAAGACTGCAAGGTTGCCCTGATTTCGACTATAGCTGAAGGGTCTGCCCTTCGATGAGGGTTCAAAGTAAACCGTCTAGTCCTAGTGTCCACCTTTCTGTTGGAACGCGCTGGGTGACCGCTTAGCCATTCACTGGATTTTGCGCTAACTGTTGAAAAAGAGGCAGTTTCCCTAGGTTTCGAAAGCATACCGAGGGATATCACAAAATTGAAAAAAATATATTTATCGTGTTGGAATTCTTTTTAAATTAGTACTAACAATGTTTTTGTTAATAAAACGATCATTCCATTGTTTCATATAAAATTTCTCGCTTCTCCACATAAACTGTAATGTAGTCGCTTCGAGCTTACGTACGCTAAGTTCAACCAAAGAATGTGCTTATAAAATCCATGTTGGTCACACTCAACTAAACATACAATCAAAATAATGAAATATTTCGTAGATAGCATTTTTTAATCGATTAGAACAAAGATATATTGAGTTGTAATAACGGAATCCAATATTTGAAATCGATGGCAATTTTTAGTCTACTCATCTAAATATTTCGTTCGCCCCCTGCAACCGCCAGGTTTGGTTAATTCAAACCAATTTTTTTTTCAGTATTACCGAACTTCTTTTTCGGTGAAGAGATCGTCTTCGAGATACTGAAAGATAAACGTGACCTCTAACAGAACATGTCACTCAAAAAATGGAAACACGGCAATGGTTATTTTAAAAATGATTTCTCATGTGCTAGATGTGAAATGGCTGAGGAAATCATTCGTTTAACAAACACTGATACCATGCTGTCTATTTTTAACCGCGTATCTTGTTTTTTTGAAGCATGAATACAATGTTTTTTTTAGAAAGACAGAAACGTGTCTATGAATTAATGAAACCGTTTTTCTGGATCAACAAAACCATTTCATTAAATCAATGGGACCGTTTCTTTGGATCGATAAAACTGTTCCTCAAATCAAAGGAACCGTCTCTTTGAATCACTGAAACTATATTGTCGACTCAATGGAACAATTTTTTGGAATTAAGTAAATGTTCTTTGCTTTGAAAGCAAATAAGTATTGAATTTGAGTCAGTGCAAGAAAACTAGCCCCCATTTGTTTAGAACCAATGCAATATTTTTTTCTCGCTGTATATCCTGATATAATGAAAAAAGAAAACGATGAGTTTTGCATAACGCATAACTCCGATTGTGAAGCACAACAATAAAACTTATTCACACCAGCGTCAGTTGCCAATGACTGTACTAAAGCTTCCCTTTATTCGAATATCTATAGTTTCATACATCCTCAAAGCCTCCAGGCTCTAGCAGTCCCCTTTCCCGGGTGCGTGCCATTTTTGTTCACTCGTTGGTGTACAGAATAAGCTAAAGTGCGTTTGGCAGCCATCTACGGATTCTACAAGGCTTTCAAAACGGAATGGTGGTGAATGAGAGATGCGTCGAATTCTCGTGGTTTTCGGGGTGCTTTAAGTGATGCCGGATTGTCAGCAGGACGTTCTTGGGGTAGAACATGGAATGCTTGTTTTTTTACCAACCTCATCGACCGTTTCGATTCGTCCTGCTTTGTCTGCTTTCGTCGGAATATACTGAAACGTAGTCGGCCAGCTCCGTTGTCCCCAACTTACTGGTCTCAACGAAAAATAACCTCAGGAATCTATCTATGTTTCCCGTTTTCTTACAATTCTTCTCTTCTATCTTTCTACATATCCCCTTTCATTATAATACCTCTGTTCGATCCCTTATTGCGAATCCGTTCGACAATATAATTTGAAAATTAATGTAATTCGCTGTATCAAATTTACAATTAAGTGAGTGAATGTCAGGAATAAAAAATTTGGAACGCATCATAGAATTCGCATTCGGTCTGATTTGACATGTCGAAGTTCCAAAAACATTCAAGCAGCAATTGTCTTTGGACATATCATGTACAGGGCTCCTACTTAGTTTTTTCTAGTTCACCCCAGTTCTGTTAGGGGCTATAGGCTCGTTACGTTCAAAAGGCCTACATGGGTTACCCTGCTAGGGCCTATAAGGCCCCTACTAAACCTTCACATGCGAGGTCTCCGCGCAGAAAACTGTCCCGGGGACCGGCCCTTACGGTTAAGGTCCATACGCTGTATAGACCCTGACCACTGGAACAGAAAATCACCTCTATGTAAAATGGCCCTCGTACGTGAAGGGCTAAAATAATGTAGTTATTGAATCGAAAAATATTAATTTCTACTCATTCAATCGAGTAATCGGGGTCGTTCAAGTGGATACAACGTCTCATAATAGGACATATTGATATTAAAAAAACATGTTTACATTTTTCTACAATGATGGGACTTGAACTTCTGATGCTCTAAATGGTGTTGTTGCCGGAGGTTTTAGCATGCTCGGCCATTCGGATCACATGATCATATAATTTTCTCGTCTTTAATTAAATTTGATTACTTTATATAATTCCAATTTCATATTTTAATATAATAACGGTCGCCAAGTTAAATTTCTACACTGGTAGACGCAGCGTAATAATGATGAATAGCGTTTACTAAAAAATAACCTATAAGTCAATCTCGGCGAAAAAAATCCTCTTCAGCATTCCCTCAAGCGTGTCATGAATTTTATAACATTTTTAAGTTTCTAGACACGAACGGTGCTGCATGGGTTGAATTCTCGTGTTCTTCGGGGTGCGTTAAGTGACATTGAATTGTCAGTAGGACGTTCTTAGGGTAGAACACGGAATGCTTGTTTTCTACCAACCTTGTGAACCGTTGCTATTCGCTCTGGTTCGTCTGCTTTTGCCTTAGTACGCTGAAATGTAGTCGGCCAGCTCACACAGTCTTCGTTGGTCTCAACGATAGCCTCAGGCATCTATCTACCTTTCCCCTTTTCTTACAGTTCTTCTCTCGCGTCCCTTGTTTTGTAAAGCCTTGTGTTTGTAGCCCACAAGCTCTTTGACGAGCGAGTCCGAAGTAGAAACTCAGTCCAGGTAGACAACGCCATAACACTCGCCGAGTCTCTGAAAGTCTGGAGCATTACTAAGGGAGAGGGTAGGCTTCTCTCTCACTCTTACTGACTCAGCTACGTCACAGCCGTGATCCTTATCTTCTTCTTCTCGAGTCCCCACGAGACTTGCACCATACTGAGGAGCTCAGAAGACCACGACGACGAGTTATACTCTCATAAAATAATCGACTGTAGTGAAGACTCCTTACTTCCGTCGTTTCGGGCTTTTCTACGACATGCCATCGTGCAGGAATACCGCCTTCGGCTCCCCAGGGTCCACGGGCGGTATATGGTCACAACAAGATTTTCAGATTTTTCTCCCCCAGGAAATTCATCGCTGGTTCATGCTCTGTGAACAAAAAAATGGAATGACCTTCTGCACCGCAGTAGTCAAGTATCGTCTACTCAAGTTTAATATTGTGGAGTACACCTTTTATATTGTGGCTTTGTGAAAGAAATACTGTTCTATTCAAGAGATAGATCGTTGGATTGATCTGGAATAAAAATGTCAAAGTATGTGGAGAGTATTTTTTTTCTATGCCGTTTATTGCTGGGATTCCTTTTACTAAATTTGAAATTTAAAAAACAAGGATGCAAAGCCGGTATTGAATTATCCAAGTTTGAATTTTATATGCCGTGTACACAGACAGATACATACACACATATATTTGTTCTAACGCACTTTTCTCAACGTTTTAGGCGATTCTAAATATCCTGATATGAAGTCTCGAAAAATAAAATTTCTCGAAATCAAGGTTTCTTTAATAAGGAACCAAGAGCATAGAAAATAATGAATTCATGATGAAAAGTAAAACAGTCACCGATGTTTATAATTAATATATTCTTTGGTCATAACTTAATAAAAATGAAAATCATGTATATGCTCCTGACAAGATTTCCAGATTTTTCTCCCGCAGGAAATTCATCGCTGGTTCATGTCCTGTGAACAAAAAATGGAATGGCTTTCTACACCGCGGTGGTCAAATATTGTCGGCTCAAGTTTAATATTGTGGAGTACACTTTCTATATTGGGTCTTTGTAAAATAAATACTGCACCATTCGAGAAATAGATTGTTAGATTGATCTGGAATAATTCAAGTCAAAATATGTGGGCTATATTTCATTTCTATAGAGTTTATTGCTAAGTTCCCTCTAATTGAATTTATAAAAGTAAAATAATATTATGAATAATAAATTTAGTGCAAAAAAAAAAACAAAAAAATGAATGAATAAATAAACTGTTATATGAAAAGTTCATTCATTTTAATAACTTATATTTTGTGAATTCCTGGAGATGTTATTTCATTATCCATGTAATAGAATAACCGTATAAAAGTTTTTTTTTTCAATAAAAATATTATTCGAGTTCAGGTAAAAAAAACTTATATATCAAATCAGCAATTAAATTGGCAACGAATACGTAAGAAATTCTATTCTGGTAGCATTTAGTGGTAGTGATTTGCTCGTGTATAAAACACACGAGCAAATCACTCCTACTTTACAACATGTACGGAGATTATCTTAGTTAGTCCTTGGAACAATTTTTGTTAAATATCAATGTGCCGATGTGACCTTACTTAACAGATGGTAACCTTAAGTTTTTTTTTTAATCGAATAAGATTTGTAAGAGTCTGCTTCCATCGTAGCTTTTTCGCAAAAATTCAATAAATAATTATTCAGTAATGATAAACTGTACCACAAGACGTGGCACACATTTCCGGAAATATAGATAATCGATGGAGAAAACAGTAATACATGAAAGACGTTCGCGAGGAGGTTAAACTATTCGGTTTCCTCGTATCTATTGTTCCCTATGCATTTATTTTTATCCTTTTTCCATTCCCTCTTTCACTACGACCCTCGTTTAGTTGCTCGTTTTACATATACAGGTTGGAAATCCGATATACGTACCAGATCGCAAAGCACGCGATACTTTTTTTCCTCGACCCTTGTTTTATGATTAACTTCATTGGATTCCTAGAACGATGACTCGTGCTTCGAGGGTGAAGCTTTAAGGGCTGACGAGACAGCCTCGATATTCTTCATGAGGCTAGTCGTAAAAGAAAAAAAAAAAACATGTATCCGTAAGTAAAAAAATTGTCGCTTCCGCCTCGATTTTGCATGACATATCCCGATTACTGTGACGGCCATGAAAAACAAACGCCTCGTGTCTTCGAAGTGGGCTTCGAAGATCAGTTTGAGATAAACGCTCGTGTTTGGGGAAAAGGTCGATGCTAAAGATAGCTGCTACAATTGGAAGAGGGTTTTCAGAGCCTGAAGCGGAGCGGCTTGCTCAACCGTCTGAGCGTTTAGTCAACTTGTCGTGAACTGACACTTTCCCCTCGAAGGACCTTCTGGGCGGTCGAAAAAACACCAACTGATTTTATCGTATATTTCCGGTGTATAATTTTATGCCACTTGAAGGTTTTTATTTGAGAAATCTTATTGTCTGAAGTTATTCTCAATCACTGCCTTTTTTTAATAACCGCAAATGAAAGCATCGAATTTCTAATTTTTGGCTGTTTGAGAATCTGATAAATGTGTGAATATTTAAAAACAAACCTTGCTTGTCGCTTACCCATGATTTTCTTAATTTTTCAAAATTTACCTCTGGGAGAAAGGTTGTTTGTCAATTTTGGCTTGCTCATAGAGAAGGATTGTATAAAGTTGGGAACAATCGGCAAGGTTCTACTTTGCATCCTTGTTTCAAAAAATTCCAAAAAACTGAAGTTACCGAAATTTTAGACGTCATGAGAAAAACCAAAAATCACAATTTCGTATATTATTCTTATGCCGATTGCCACTGTTTGAGAATCTGGTAAATGGAAAAACTTGCTTATTGCTTATCCCTTATTTTCTGAGTTTATTGTACATTTACCTAAATTTTGGCTTGCTCGTTGAAGAGGATTGTATGAAACTATAAATAATCGGAAACAAAATGCTTTTTTCTACCTTACATCCTTCTTTTTAATTAATATGTAAACTTGAAGTATAGCTGAATTTTTATTGTCAAGGGAAGGACGAAAAATTCACATTTCTGTATAATTCAAACCTTTTTACCGATCTCCACTAAATTTTGTATCCAGCATCACTCTATATTGCTATATTTACGTACAAGATGTTGGCTCGGTAGTTCATGTTCTGCGAAAGTTAGTGCAACAGTGTCAATTATATTAAAAATGTAAAGCTCTATAAAATGCGCACTCGTTTTACGATTTATTATCAGCATTTATGAAGAACTATTTAGCAAAATATTCTAACTCTCATAAAAGTTACAGAATTCCCGACATTTTCAGTGATAGAGAATAAATAAATAAGCGAGTAAGAATTCAGAAATAAATTGTTGCCAATCAAAACTGCGAAACTATTATTTCCACTAAATTAAGTAGCTGATTCATAACTGTCAAAAGCGTCGGCCAGTTTTTCACGCATAAGCCTGTTGATAAAATTAAATGTACAAATGCGATATAAATGGAATATAATTTCACAGTGAAATTAGAGTAAACCATAAAATTTAATGCACTTCTAAAGTAGAATTAAAGTATATTCTTGAAATTTCTGTACATTAACATTGCCCTTGTATATTAAATTTATTGTATCAGCTTATGCATAAAAACTTTCGGAGCTCGTACATCAGATATCCAGCAGAATCGTCATGCGAGAAGATGTATTATTATTTTTTAGTCGAGCGAGTAAATCAGTGAAATGGAAGTGGATTTTCATATCGTTATCAGTCCCGTAAATAATTCTAGGCGTTGAATAACGTGCTTCATTGGCTTTCATCGTGAATTAAAAGATCTCGATCTTTCTGCCGTGGAACGTGCGCTCAGTGTATATGTACATACGGATTTCTGAGCGAGCCAGACGGATTATCACGTGGCCAAATAGCTTTCGGGCTACCTGGCCACGCAGACGGGCACACCGAAAAAAGTTAAAAAAAAAATATACTGCTTCGTTTCGCTCAGCTGAAGTATTTTTAATTTTTTTCTCTTGCTCTCTTTCTCTCTCTTTACACTATACCCATACTTTTTATGCTGTACAGAACAGCACATAGAGCCAAGTCGGAAATTCTCCTCATCCGCAATTGTGTCTAGGGGCCAGAGCAGCTCACATAAATTTGTGCCTCTGCGCTCCGCCCCAATGTCGAAAATGCTAGGTTGCTTTTTGGACCCCGTCGAGCACTCACGGCTATATCACCGTTTGCTATGTGTTTCTTCGTAGCACTTGTGTATCCTCCTCTTTGCTATACCGCGTGTGGGATTTGATTTGCATAGACTGTCTGACTAGAAGCTCCGCACTGCTGTCTATCTTTTGTTCTTGTTATGTATGTACATGTCCCTGCTAAAAGGAGTATATTATACTTGTAGAAGGAGGATTTAACAAGCCCACCCAGACAATTTCTCTCCGGGAATAAGAATAATAATTTAAATCAATTAAATATTCAACATTTTGTAGGAGTTCGTGGTAGGTTGTCGATACTGATTGATGAAGACTTTTTCCATTGTCACTGCAGCCATAGAAACGAATTTATTTGAATTAAAGAAGTTTAATTTTAAAAAACTTATAA
Organism: Tromatobia lineatoria; assembly: GCA_949699805.1. NCBI lineage: Eukaryota > Metazoa > Arthropoda > Insecta > Hymenoptera > Ichneumonidae > Tromatobia > Tromatobia lineatoria. Next base: position 13,036,666 of record OX453042.1, on the reverse strand, counting down.
AAATTTGTATAAAAAATATATATATATATATAACTAACTTTTTATTGGGTAAAAATGTATAACAATTTGTATAAAACATGTATATTTATATATAAATGATTATCTATTCGGATAAAGTCATATTTACCGACACTTAACCATATTCGTTAAATTCATTCAATATTATGTCTATTAACTCAGAATATAATTCATTGTTTCCATGGGGATCAAAATTGAACTCTCGTGAATAAAGAACTTTGTGCCGACAATAAACGAGATAATTTTTTACCGTCAATGCTATTGTACCTTTATTCACCCGAAAGTAGCCATTTTGAGTTATTTTAAACAGATTTGGAGCATTCGTAATCAGGATTAAACATAGATGTTTATTTCTATTTACATTAAGATTTTTTTCTATTATAATAAATCGGATATATATATTAATTCATGTAAAAGTCCTCCGTCCTGGTGCAGGGAAACAATAAATATTCATTCGGCGAATATTCACAGATATTTCAAACCACCACGAACAATATTTATTTTTCTACCCACTATAATGTTGCCAGTTACATTGAGCTTCGAGAACCGTCAACATAACATCCAAATAAATATGTTCATTTTCCTCTGTTTGCCATCGTCGGTTCCGCTCTGTTTTTTTTTTTTTTTTTTTGGTCAATATTGTCACATTGGGTTATCTAAGTAATGTCTTGGTTGAAAGAGTATTTAATTAAAACACGAAAAATCAATTCAGCTGTTGACTCTACCATTTATATTTTATTAATATCTTGTAAAAAAGCATTTATCAGTCACGTCCCTCTGACTCTCATTCACTCCCAGCTAATTAACATCGATGCTCGAAGTAGTTGCTTGTGTAAACAATTATCGCAACCTTTTAAACCGTTATTACGATTTTTCCTCCCTTTGCTTTCCAATGATTTTTTTTTTCTGCATTTGTTTTCTCTGAAATATAACTATTTAACTGTCCATTTCCAATGGAAGCTTTTATTTCCTGTTTTATCGTAATTTCCCCTGATAATGTATTTTCCTTTTGCTTTTTTATTATATTGGATTGTCTAGGCAATGACTCTGTTAAAAAACCTTTGAATAAAAATATGAAATATCCATCGATCTGCGTTAACTTTATTATTTGCAATAACGAATTTTCTCCCCTCTTTACTTGGTAATGATTTATTTTGCTTTCGTTCGTTTTGCTTTTACTGCAATTTAACTCTTTTCACTGTGTATTTTTTACACATTTTCCGTTACATATGGATTGAGTTATAGAAAATTTTATTTCCTGTGCATTTTATCGTCATTTATCGCAATGTTTAATTTTCCGCTTACTTTTTTTTTTTTTACGTTGAATTATTCGACTAATAACTGACCTAAAAGATTATTTAATTACAACAAGAAACAATCGGTGCAAATGATGGCTCTACCGTTATATATAACCATTTTTCATATGTCAGTCTTCCCAATAAATTCTTATCATCTGAAGAAATTTGTTTTGTTTGCAACTGTTTTTACTGTCCATTTCTCACAGACTGGATAATAAATGGAAGCTTTTATTTCTCATTTATTTTGCCGGCATTTGCCCTAATTTTTTATTCTACTGTTTTCTTCTCCAAGAGCATTCTTGGATGAGAAATAAGTCCCCGTGTGTAAAGTCGATCGTGCGTGAACGTACGTCTTCGTCTTTCAAAGAATATTGTGGTAAGGCAAAAGGCCCCGCGGAATTGGCCGCTTTCCAAACGTTTCCGCGGTGGTGAAGAAGAGAAAAGAAGCTTGGACGAAGTCAGTCAGGCAGAACCCAATGAAGAAGAGAAGGATCAGCAGAAAGGGGAGAGCGGGAAAGCTTTCTGCGCGCTTGCCGGAGTTTCGAGAGCCTCCACGACCTCATAAATAAATTTGTGCCGGAGCGGCCGCTCCGAAAACCCTTTCCGCCGTCCTCACTTTACCCCTACCCACGACTTTGCCCTCTCCACTTAAAAGACATCGACGCCGAATCAATTTTGCTTCGATTCCTTTTCCTTTTAGGGTCTAAAGCCCATCTCGATGATTGAAATGAGAAGTGCTTTTCAGAAATTAGGCTAGGGATAAAAGCCCTTAACCTTTAGCGCCAATGTCGTAGATAAAATTTTCGTGTCGAAACATTCATCAGCTCTTGGCTGTAATTCTACTCAGCAAAAAAAAAGAATTTCTTGTATTTTCAACGATGAGTTTTTGTAAGCGTCTAATAAAATATGAAGTTTCATTGCTAAATATTTCGCTTTTTTTAGTAGAGAAATGCGTTTTGTCGCTATTATAAAAATAAACGAATGTTTTCCAGTTATTTTGTCAGTTATATAAACCTACCGAGTTATATTTTTTTTTTTGGTACCTAAATAAATTGACAATAAAGAATATCCAAATTGTATGTTTTTTAACTACGATTTTACAAAGTTTCAGCTTGATGGGTTGAACGGTTTTTGATTTCATATACGGAATTGAAGTTCCAAAGACTTGCACACATATTCACTGACTTACTTTCATACACATAGTTCTTCTTAACAACTTCCATTGATATTTTGATCCAAGCACGCGGACAATAGTGTGATGTGATTTTATTTGTTGATTGTTGTTTTTAAGCTTCTTTGGGGTTCCTCTCAGCGAATTTAAATCCTTATTTCAGTCGAAAATGTTGATGCTTTATTTTTTGGTATTTATTATTGCCAAACTGCAGTGCTAAAGCATAATAAAGCATACTCAAATCTGTCGCGAGGAAGAGGGCTCAACGAAACGATCGGCCTGACAGATAAGAATCGCCGATACCAATTCTTGCAATTAGATATACAGGGGTGCAAATCCTGCGCTCTATGGCGATAATGTATTGCACTGGAGAACGGGCGGAGTCTTTTTAGTTTTTGCAGAGGATTGAGCATTCCGGTGCAATGTGGTCGTTTAGTATAGATCCTTTTTCGCGAAATATACTGAGATACACCGGTAAAAAAATTTGGTTACAAAATTTGGTTCGAATCAAGCAAACCCGGCGGTTGTGGGTGACAAAGGAAATATTTAGTTAAGTTGACTGAAAATTGCCATCGATTTCAAAGATTGGATTTCATTATTGCAACTCAATATTTCTTTGATGCAATCAATTGGATAATGTTATCGACAAAATATTTCATCATTTAGCTCGTACGTTTGGCTGAGTATGCTCGACATGGGTTTCATAAGCACATTCTTTGGTTGAACTGACCATACGCGAACTTGAAGATACGACATTACAGTTTACCGGGAGAAAAAATAAATTTAGTATGAAACTATGAAAGGTTTTTTAAAAATAACAACATATTGTTGGTACTTTATTTTTATATTCAAACGTAAATATATTTCCGAATTCGTGATAACCCTCGGTATGCATTTGAATCTTAGGAAAACTGCCTCCTGGTTAATTGACAGTTAGCGCGTAAACCAATGAACGGCTTACCGGTCACGCAGTGGCGTCCATTAGGAAAGTACCAGAACCGGCCGGGTTATTATCAACCGTCAACGGAGGAGTTGACCCCTCGGCTATAGCCGAGCATAGCATTGCAATATAGCGATGCAGTCTTACATACGCTGAGGCTTCAAGTCACTTGCGAGAATCGCTTCGGCAGCTCGCCATCTAGCGGAGTATTGTGCATCAGTGTTGCGTGTGATGCAACTAGATGGCGAATTAACGGAGCGTTTCTCGCAAGTGTTCAAAAGCCTCAGCATATATAAAACGCTAAGTTGTCCTGGGTTCGACTACACACAATATAATTATTCCAGACATTTTTAACAGTGTTGAATTTGCGATAAGAACTACACGCTAGTGATAAATATGATATAAAAATCGCACGTTGCATTGGTATTCAAGCTTTTAGCAACTATTTGTAGATATAGAAAGAAGTATTCAGTCACATGCATTGTACAATAGGATCATTTCAAATTGATTTGCTATTCTACTTGGCTCTATCGATTGGTTGGCACAGCCATTTTTTAAAAGTAAAACCAAATGTGCGGTTAAATCAACCTTGTTGTCTTCTCAACCCTGACTGTAGATACGATTAAATCGAAGAAAAATGTTTTTGAATCAATTTAGTTATAGGTTATATCAGACCAACATTGTGGTCGTAGTGATTGCTTCATACTGTAGACTTAAACATACCAGTTTTATTAAAACGACGTCGGTATAGTTGATTCAAATATACCTCGTTTGATTCGATCAAGTTTCATGCGGCCACAGCGGCGAGGTTGATATTACTAAACCTTTCTTTCGGCGTACGAGGTAATTCAAGTTAGAGAGCAGTAGCTGTTTAATGGAGAATTTTGGGGAGCTTTAGATAATGATAATGCTGAGGTTTCCAGATTACTTAAAATAATCCGTCTCGCTCGGGACGCTATTGAGGTGCCTCGAGTTCTGAGTGCGCTTCCGTGTTGAGGGTTTTTCTGTCGATCTCGTTCGAATGTATTGTTTGTTTCCCGGACTCGGCGTATGTAGTGTACTGCGTATGCTACGAGTTTTCGTGACGAGTGATATTTATTTTAATCGAAGAAAAATCGTGTTCACGTTCATTGTGTAGTGCAGATGTTGCATTCACTGTTCTCGTAAATTCCCTGGGATTACGTTGTCGCTCCTGAAGCACGAATGAAGGATTTTGGTCCGGTAGATTTAATTAATTATTGAACCGATTATTCTGATTCAAGATTTTGTGCGTTGCTTTGCAACTCGCTGTTGCCGTGAATAATTTCGATGTTTCGTGCTGTCTCTCTGACATCAATATAATAATGCAATTTATTATATTTGCTCCCGGACATTTATTTAAGAATATTGAAATTTCGGTTTCGCTGTTGGAGATCTCGTTAAAAGGATGCTATTTACTGGGCCATACCTTGATTTTCTCTACGACAACCAGGAAACCTGAGAGGCCGTGAATTCTCGTAACCATTCGCTCCCGCGAGTGCATCCAGTTGCGTCTGTTAATTTTACGCTGCCCCAAAAATTAACTAAGCTACCGTTTCCTTTGATTTTGTTCCCGATTCTCAGTTAAGCTCCGAACTATCGATTTTACTAGAATCGAGAGAATTACTGCTCCACTCGATTCCCCGGTAATCGGACGAGAGTAGACGGCCGAAGGTGACAGTATCGTGTAGCAGCTCCCATTGATTTTATTGTTATCGGTTGTGCTCACGAAAAATACGTCACAACACATACGTATAGACGATTTTTGTAAGCCACTTGTATCGATATTCCGAAAAATGTGTATCTGTGTGTGGCCAATTTTTCGAAATTTTAATCACTTGTAACCAAAGAACCGTTCAACTGATTGAGAGCTGGATTTTAGGACAAAAGTGAAGTGGTAGCCCGTTTTTCATCATTGCTATGGTTCAAACCATTTTGAGTATTCTGACATGAAAAACGCAACGAGAGAAATAAATCTTCAAAAACAAATCTTCACCTATGAGAAATTAAGAATGCATAACTGTAGACCAACCGAGAACCTTGGAAAATAAAATGTTTCTTACAGGGCGTAAAAAAATGTGAAAGGTACAAGAAGATCGAATATTAATTCCAGATGTTTATAAGCATCGGATGGGCTAAATTGACTAAGCACTCGCCGCACTAGACAAATAATATAAAATTAATTCGAGAAGACCATGTCAGCACGTCACGGTGAACGCCCTCAGCAATCAAGATTTCTTAAATCTTAATCCAAAATCAGCTCTTTCCACACACGAAAGCCAGAGCTACTCTGTAATTTAATTTCTCAAGTGCAGGCCTGTAACCCCGAGTCCTAATTGATATTGCGATATTGAATAGAACGTATATTTAACACGCAGCGTTATGGAAAAAAAACCGACGAAAATCGAATCGAGAGCCCTCGTTCCTGACTCACGTGACTGTAATATACCCATACATGGGCGTAACTCGTTAATATCTAATTACAGAGCGGTCCTCCCGTAAATTTATCGCAGATTAACTCTCAGTCCGTTTTCGTTTGTCTTATATACAATTTTCGGATAATCGTCCGATCAGATCCTCATAATTCATGATTTGCAGACCAAAAATTTTGGAAGATTCGAAAATTCCTATAACGGAAATTTTTATCGATATAAAATGTCGATAATTCATTCTTCACTCATTTGATGAATGGAATAAAAATGAGTATTAGCCCACTTAACATTTCATAGGAATTTTGTTTTTTCGCGTGTGTCATTTATTTTCAGATCTTATCTCGACCGCTTACGATAAAGTTTAAAAATCATTCCGTCTCAAGATATCTGGAATTTCAGCCGAGATCAAGAGAATCTTGAAAAGATGAGTTACACGCCGAATCATAAAGGTACATGGAAAAAACGACTTCGTTACGGCAACGAAAAAAATAGTTAGACCCCAATAAGTGACTTAGTGCTCTGAGAGACAGAAGATTATTTGGTTAAATCAACTATTTTCAGGTGGTTGGCTCTGATCGTTGCTTGAACTAAACAGTTGGGCCAACTACTATTTTGGCGCCAACTACTTAGTTAAATCACGAATAAAATTCGTTGTGTGACCTATTTAAGACAACTAAGTCGGAATGGTAAATGTGATTAATATCAAATCGTTACGCCGACTAACCAGATGGTTGCAGCAACAAATTTTCACTCAACTAATAAATATTTAGTTGGCCCAACGAAGCCGTTTTTTCCGTGTAGATTAAATGGGCGGAATGTATATCGTAATGGATACTGTACAACTCGGACGAGTGACAATTAATTAGAAATATTTCATTAACGCTTTGCCTATAACCTCGCTAAAAATTCTCAACTCCCAATTTATTCTTCCTTGCCTTCTTCTGCTTGTGGCCTGTCTCACATTCTTCACTATCATCGTCATCATCGCCTTCTATCCTTATTATATATTGAATAATTATTGCACCCCCTATACAAATAATAAATAACTGTAATTTTAGCAATAAAGCATTTCACGAACTCAGATTTTGCTGAGTAGAAACAAATAGTTAATCATTACTTGCGATGTCAATGAGAAGAGGTCGACCACCAGTCGAAAACACGCTGAGAGCAAAATATCGTAATTTAATAATAAAAATAGTTAGTCCGACGATAATCTAACTATAATGTATAGTTGCCAGGGAGGACGACTATATTTTATGGTCATAGCAAATATAAGAAAATAGTTGGATCAACCATTAATATAATTCCCAGGCGGAACGTCCATATTTCATGGTTATAGCAAATATAATTATAGTCGCAATTATCAAAATAATAATAGTTCCAAAAACTATTCTAATAGTTTCAAAAACTAATCTAATAGTTCCAAAAACTATTCTAATAGTTTCAAAAACTATTCTAATAGTTTCAAAAACTAATCTAATAGTTTCAAAAACTATTCTAATAGTTTCAAAAACTATTTAAATAGTTTCAAAAACTTTTCTAATAGTTTCAAATATGCCGTTTTGTTGCATATACGATTTCAGCGTTTGTTTTCAATAAACTTGCAAGTATCGTTTATTGAACCATATTATCATAACTTAAACTATAAAACATTGCAAGGCTTGCTATGTATGCTTTTTATCATGTGAAATCGTCGCATCAACGATATGCTTTTCTCTCAGTGCAGAATCGTTCCGTTAATCGGTATTGGTTCAATGTTTACATTTAAATTAATTGAGCTCATTTTTGGATACTATACGAATCAATATTTAATATAATGTCGATATTCATTGCAAGAAACGTTTGCACGATGCAAAATGAGGGTTTGTGAATTCTGGTGGTTGATATTATATTTTCAGTGAAATAAACTTTCTTCGTATTTTTGCACGATATTTCGGTTTGCGATGCCTCTTGTTCAAGTTCTGACATTTCTGCTCTAGCAACTGGCTCCGAACATTTTGCTTTTCCAGAACTGCTACTAGATTTAAGAGCTTGCTTCACTGCGCGTGCGAGGCACTATGATGAGTCCAAGAAACGAGCGAGAATCTCGAATCTCGCCGTTGCAGCACAATAGCAAACGAGACGTGACTTCAGCTTGCTCTCAAATTCGAGACCGAGAAAGAAACATCGCTTTGTTCGCGATCTTGAACTTCTTAATTGTCTCGCTCGCCCGCATCACTAGTTCGCGAAGAGCAAACATCTGGTTCTTTAAACTTATTGCTATTAATCCTTTTAATAACATAATATATTTGCTACATAGGTGCGAATCGTTATTTTTGAAGAACTGTTTTAAAACTAAGATCTAAATTTAATTGTATAAAAGAAAATCGCTACTATCTGGGAAAAAGTAAACAGACCACTTATTCTAATCCAAGTCAACTTTGACCAACTGAGGCCATATTTTCTAAAACATCAAACCAATGGCTAAAATACACTGTAAAAAATCGACGGTGTTGTTCTGAATAGTATCGACTTTGACCAATGTCGATATTTACAAAGTGTGGTGAATTTCGATAAGAGAGACTGCAGATTTTATACCAATTTTGATTTTAGGACTTAATGGCTTTTTTGCTTTTGGTCCATTTAACTAAAAGGTCTGACACTAATGGAATGTACATAACAACGTGCAATGATATTTGGTATGGAATTTGGAATGAAAAAACTGAAATCCAGAATACTATTGAACATTGCATTAATTTCAATCTTATTAAAATAAAAAGATTGCAAAATTAGGCCTTGCACATTGCTTCCTCATCTTGCATCTTCTTCAAAGTTTCCTATACACCGAGATAAAGGCTTGGCGAAAACTACCAAAAACTTGTACAAAACGATTACCAAGAAAGCTTGATAGGTATACAACCAAGTTATTCTGAACTGAAGTAAGGATTACATGCAACAACCGAGAAATTGGTAAGATAACCTAGAATTTGGTATCGCCTACCAAGTTTTTCTTGGTAGCATTTTTAACCAAGATCCTTGCAAGCCCGACTATGTCTTTTCCGCATCGTAAATGAGCCAAATTTAGTCAGCATACTTCCTGCTAATAGTAGCTCTAAGGAAGCTTATAGAAAGTAATGTGTGAGGTCCGACTTTTACTGTATCAAAACTATACCATGAAGTTTAGTGAAAAAAAAATAATAATCTGTGTATTTGTTTCCCGTGATAACACAGTTAGTGGCAAGAGACCTTGTCAAAATTCCGCACCTGGTGGATATCGCATCGCCATGGAGTTTCGGTAAATGAATAAAACATTGTAGCCTAGAAGCGCATGTCGTCGTAAAACTCAAATCTGCTACCTTTATACACTTATCTCGTCACAGCGTGGGCAAGAATATGGTTGAGTTAGGTGACAAGAAGAGGCGGTACCGTCACAGGTCTCCATTTTTTTCACAGGCTACGGCTTGCCGGAACTCCCGCTCGTTTTTCCGCCCCTAACACCGTTATACTATACAGTAATAACGCCGGCCCACTTCCTGTCCGTGAGGTCGGAACCCGCGTGTCTATCCACCTGAAACTTTGTCCGTATTTTTTTTCAACGTAGGTTGCCTGAGGACGTCACAATGTGAAAGGCTGTCTGTTAAGGGTTCGCCGCGACTAGACTGCAATTAAATTGAACTTCGTTCCTCCGCTTGGCACTGCGACGAGCATGCAATCACTTCCCGCCAGTTCAGAACGTCTATTGTATACACAACTGCGAATCTGTATATATAAAGTATTTTCTGTCAATTCAGTCACTTTTTTTCGTTGGCCATTCCCGATCTGCCCCATAATTGGTCATGTCGAAGTACCACTTAAAGGCACTCTATGTGTAGGTTTTTTCTAAAGATTTTTTCATATTCCAAAATGCGACATTTTTTTTCAAGTGTCCATATGTGGGAACCTTGACGTTACTGAAAATGTCTCTACATAAAGGTTGTAATTTTGTGTTAGTTTTTTAATGGGACATTGAAAAATATTTTCACTCCCTGGCTACACCGAATCATTACTCGAAAACCGGAAAATTATTTTTATTCGAAAGCAGATATTTTTTTCGGCTGAGAAAAATACAGTTTTTTAACCTAGAACCTTTCGGAAGATGCATTCTACCGGCAAAAAGTGTACAACAATATAACCAAACGGTTGTAGACCATAATCATAACCTTCCTATTGCTTATGGTAACGCAAAATAATTTTTAAAAAACAACAAACCAAAAATGGACCCTTTACCTCCGGTTTCACTTATCTTTTACTTAATTGGTACGCCACTTTTTTATTTCCATTTTACCCCAAATCTCTATTCTCATTACATGTAATTTTGGTTACAGATGTGCCTCTTCGGCCTTGCTGCCAGCGACAACAGCACTGTCGATGATACTTCAGTGTTTTTCGGCACGGGAATTCATGCAGAAACCGAAGCAGTAGAACAGGTAAGGAAAATAACATTTGATTCAAGGTATTGAGATATAATCTCCTATACCTTATCTTAGAGAAACTAATCTGTAGTAAAATAAAAATTTGCATGATTCCTTGAAGTGACTGAAAAATAATTACCTTGAAGTTCAGGCCCAGAGAAAATTGGAAATCTTAAAAAGATAATACGTAAAAGTGGCTTTGGCAATACAGGTTAATATTAACGACTATTTAGTGACAACTACTAGTTGACAGGTCCTGAGATTAAGTTCTAATTTATACTAATATTTTTCATTGTGTTTCTTGAAGTGAAAGAAAAAGTGAAAATAGTTAGTTGGGAAGTGCACTAACAATTAATCGCTGCCAGGCCTAACACGATTTCTCTAAGTTTAGTAGCAATTATTCTGCGGAGAATCTCGACGCTTTGTTCGTCTCAACTAATTAATTTTCTGAGACAGAGAATCACGACGTTTTAAATGCGTTTGTGATAAGCACGCGATCCCACTCGTTGTTTCCTGAATACAAACGAACTGCCACTTCTCATGTCGGCCCCGACAAATTTGCTATCACGAATACGACGAACGTATATCTGTCTGTATGTATATATTGGTTTAGATATCGGAATTGATTTTTATACTCATAGGAATTCAGTCAGAGTGGTAACTGACAAGAGCGACTACAAAATATTGTTACGTTTACGAAGAAATAATAAATAACGAAAGGTAACAAAAGCGGATTTATTAACAAAAAGAGAAGTCGCGTCAAAGGTTAAGCGTCTATTCTTGGTTGGATCTTGTCAGAGACTGTCAAGTTAATCAACGCGTTGTCAAGACGATCGTTAGTCAGTCAGTCGGTTTCTGTATTCAGGGGATCGGTCGATAAAAAGAATAAGATGAAGTTATTGCTAAGCTAATCGTTACAATATATATAAAAGTGTCAATAAGAATTAAGCGGAATTGTTGCAATCTTTGATTATATGCTTGACGAATTAGTTTTGACCGATCATCCTAATCAAGGTCGACTGTCCGGATCCTATGAAATTTCGCTAACGGTTTGACTGCTAATGTAAGCGTTTTTACGAAGAAATTACTTTTATAATTAAATTCAAGAAAAATTATATATTTCTCAATGAAATGTTTTTCCCCTCCAGAGGAATTATATTTTCCGTAAAAAACAAAATAACTTTAAAAATCAATAACGGAATAATTCACAAAACTCTGGCGTCAGGATGACACTAATAAACATAAAGGACATAACAAAATCTGGGTGCCCAAAGGTTGAATAAAAACCTTGTACCAAAGAACGGGAGTTAAAAAATGTGGAAAAAGCGACAATGGCTTTTACTTGAATGAAAAGCTAGACGTGAAAGAGAAAGGAGAATGATGTGTCACAAGATTTTTCGCTCGTAGGACGTCGTTCGAAATATTTCATGTGTGCTAGCTAGTTGAAAAACAGTTATATATGTTTCTTAATGAAACGTTTTTCTCTTTTCGCGAAATTATAGGTTTCTCAACGGGTTAAAAATCTTTGAACATCGCCCGAGTCGAAATTTTAACCCTTCTTGTAACCTAAAATAGTGGAGATCAACGAGTGTAGTTTCGAGTGTACAAGATGGCAGTCTGTAGGGCACAGGAAGGGCGTCGCGAATAAATTTACATTTGAATTTTACCCTACCAGACTCCTGAAATGGCAGAAAGTAGACATCTCGACTTAACGGAGGGTCACGGAGGGTAATGCAGACCCTTGAAAACCTCCGTAGAACCGATCATAGGACCTCCCGACCCTCCGTTTAGTCTATCGCAGAGCCTCTTGACCCTCCGTTTAGTCTATCGCAGAGCCTCCTGACCCTCCGTTTAGTCTATCGCAGAGCCTCCCAGACCCTCCGTTAAGCCTACTACAGAACCTACCAGGTCCTCCGTTAAGCCTACCACAGAACCTTTCATACCCTCCGTTGACCCTGCGAAAGTTCCTCCCACATACACTATTACACCTTCCATTCACCTACACATCAATGAAAGTTCAATTACTTATATTATGAATATAAAAAACAAATTCAGGAACCAAAATCGTTTATCCAACTTTATCTTATAGATGTAATATATTTAATGCAAACAACATTTTTAAATAAACTTTTCTTTCCATAACTTAAAATGCACCCAACTAACGTAATATTTCATTCGTATCGAGTTCACGGAGACCATAGCGTGCAAACTCATTTGTCATATTTGCATAAATGCCGTAGAAACGACACTAAAATAATTACACCATTGGCCACCTTAGAATCAGTTTGCGTCTATATGTACATAGATGATCAATCGTACATCGCAATACCAATAAATACCATGGAGTTGGAATTAAAAAAATTGTCGAGAACTAATTTCGAATTATTTTTACTGTACCAGCAACAACGTGCTCGTTTGGCTCTTTTCGTTTGTCTTTTCTTGTGAACAAAAATTATATATGCATTTTTATACGACTTGTGACTCTGCATGACTTATTATTTCTGCTTCAGAATTCCGTTATAATCGACTTTCAATGTGATATATGACTTTTTGTAGGAGAGAAGATTCATTTTCAGTGATAAAATCTATGATAATAAAATGTTTACATACCTCGATTCACTAGATCTTTTTTATGCTTTCTAGCCCTATCCTATACATACGTATGTACCAATGCCTTCTGGATTTACGATAACTTAAATTATATTACTTACAGCAATAAGGTGTTAAACGCTTTATGAGTTTTTATTAAGACGCCTTTTTTTTCTATGTTTATATTGCTTAAATAGGGTTATCGGGATTTTAATAGGTTACATAGGTTCAACGGGGATTATATGTCTCATTTAGGGTGAGTAGGTCGTAGGGAGGTCTATGGCTAGGGCGTGTAGGCCGGAGGAGGCTCTACACGGAGTGAGGAAGACTCTACGGAAGGTGTCAAATAACGATTGAACCTCCAAACAGGGTCACTGTCGATTGTACGGAGGGTGAAACCGGCGTCGGCGTTTGCCTCGTCAAAGGATTTGGGATTCCCGGTGGGCTAACCGAGGGTTAAAATTTCGACTCGGGCGGGAACGAAAATTTTACAAAGCGATGACGTCACAATGAAATCTAAAAAACATAAAGAACAAAAAAAATTGGACTGACCAAAAGTTGAAAAAAGTCATGTAAAAGACATCGTGTGAAATAAAAGAAAAATGTTTTACCAAAGGACGGGAGTGGAATAAAGAAAAAAGAGCGACAATGGCTTTCACTTTAAAGTAAAATAAAGCTTCAAGTAAGATAAAGAGTTAAGAGAGGGAGGAGAATGAGGCGTCAGAAGATTTTCCGCCCGTAGAACATCATTCGAAATATTTGAAGGGTGTTAGCAAATATAAGATAAATCTATATATTTATTAATGAAAAGTTTTCCTCCTTCAGAGAAATTACATCAAAGTTGGGAATGCATAATACTCGTAGCAATAATTATTGATATACAATCTGCTCTATAATTATGATCTTAAAATAATAACATGTAGTGATTTTAATATGATGACTAAACTTTTGAATGACTGCAAAAATAATTATTTTCGAATGAAAGTTCATGGTCATCCTTTTAAAAAATAGGAAACATAATTAATGTGTTAAGAAAGTAACGCATTTATTATTTCTTCCATTATTTCCACTATTTATTCCAATGTTGAAGCGGAAATTACTATTTTTTCTTGCTAGTCAAATTTACAATCTATTTTATAATCACTACATATTATTATTATAAAATCATAATTACAAAACAAATTGTACTGTAAACTATATCTCATGAATTAATGGGGACTTACAACTCTGAATTACATTTTGCTTGAAGAGTGAAGAAGTAAAGAGTTTGCTTAAACATCTTTGAAAATCATTAACAAAATCTTCTCCAAAGCGATGGTGTCAAAATAAAACTAAAAAACACGGAGAACCCTAAAAGTTGGGCTGACGAAACGTTGAAAAAAAATCATGTAAACGAAATAAACATAAAGCTAAATATAAAAAAGGAAAGAGAATGAGTAGTCGGAAGATTTTTCGCTTGTAGGATGTATGAAATACTTGTATGAAAAGGGGTGCTAGCAAATTTACGAGAAATTATATGTTTCTTAATGAGAATTTTTTCCCCTGTTAGAGAAATTATTTTTGGCTTTAAGAATAATAATATTTAAAAATCAGTACCGAAATATTTTCCAAAGCGATGGCATCAAAATCGAACTCAAAACCAAAAAAAGTGATGGTGACCAAAAGTTGAAAAAAGTCATGTAACAGAAGTCATGTGAAATAAAAGAAACACGTTCTACCAAATACCGGGAGTAAAATAAAGGATAAAAAGCGACAATGGCTTTTACTGCAAAGAAAAATAAAGCTAGAGGTGAAAGAGGAAGGAGAATGAGGTGTCAGAAGATTTTTCGCTCGTAGGACGTCGATCGAAATACCTAAAGGGTGCTAGCAGGGAAACGTCGGTTGAGCTGACCGACTGAAAAGCCTCCGGTGCTTTCTTCGCCGGCTGCAGTGCTGTGCAGAGCAACATTGAGTCCTCTGTGCTGACGGTGCACCGGACTGCACCGATGCATATGCACTGAGGGTCGCTCACATTCAAAAGTGTCAACGACACTCGAATGTTCGTCCACGAACGCACTGGACGCTCAACGATGAGAAATAAACATACACAAGGCCTCAGGTACCTCTATAGTCTATATGGCTCGGGAAATGCAGCAGGTCATGCACTATAGTGCATTTGCAGTTGCAGTCGCCACTGGAAAGGAAATGGGTCGCGAAAAGCCATTACCTACAGCAACAACGTACAAGCCTTTACTATATACCGACGTATACTTCACCGCACACTGCACAAATATTGCGATACTCAACCAACGTCAAATAAATGGGGTATTCCACGGGTAGCAGGTCCGATTTGACCTAATTAATAGCGTAAGACCCAAAATAAGAAAGTCTTCGTAAGATATGATTGTAAGAAAATTAAAAAAAAAAGAAAGGCGGAAAATAACAAATTCCTAAAACGTCATTTTAGGAAATGTTTAAGAATGTGGAATTTGTAATAAATAATTGTACTATATCTTTATTTCTCAGTTTTATTTGAATGGAGATTCTAAATTTACAATAATAAAATCTTCAAGAGTGAGGAATTGGCGAATATAAATGAAGACTAATGAAATGATTATTCTAATTGTAATCGATAATAATTCTATCGTTAACATATTTAAATAAAGAATAGTTCAGCATTGTTTTTTTCGATAATTTTCAAGACAAATAAAATAATCATATCATATATCAAATCATATATTACCTTGTTTAAACTTTATATTTCATACTATTTCAATAGTTATATCACTCTTTCATTCATTCTTTCTTCGAATATCACTTTTTATAAGTTAATTCTTATATGTACTCAACTATGGAAGTCGTTTATTCTTGAATTCTTGAGTCAATTATGGAGGGATGAGAATTGAAGAATCCAGGTGTACACGATGACGTCTTGTGCATCCACAAGAATTATTAACGTTGAGTAGGCAAAAAAATTAAGAGTACTGGAATATTTTGCTCGATTTGACAAGAATAATTTTTTGGGGATGTCAACAGCTCGAAGGTCAAGTCTCTCATAGAGTATAAGCGTGTACCAAGGATCGTGGTCGCAACTTCGTGTGATTCCGGTATTTACAAAATCACCCGAAGCTGCGAGTAATCCTCATGCTGCGCTCTAGATCATTTGTATATTACAAACTTGAAATTTAAAAATAGGCAAAGAAATAGGGTATTTGACGGGTAGCAGGTCAGATTTGACTCAATTAAAACTATTAAACCCAACATAGGGAAGTTTTTCTAGTACTTCACTTTCAAGAGTTCTCGAGACGTCAGTTCTGGAAGCCTTTTGTAAAACGGAGGTTCCCAAAATGGAATTTTCCCAAGTCGTTACTTTGGCAGAGCTTGAGAATAAAGGAGTCCAAATGGAAATTTCTCAAGACCTTACTTTGGCAGAGTTTGAGAATGAGGCCACATCATTTTGCCGAAAAATCATTCTTCGAAACGTGATTCCTTTTTGTGATTTGGGCAAATGACTTAAAACAATACTTTTTTTTTGAAAATACAGATTCAATAAAAAGTATTGCCGAACGTGATTTGTCGAAATTACAATAAGAAATCACGATTCGAAGAATGATTTTTCGGCGAAATGATGTGGCCCCCTTGAGAATGTAGAACCCAAAATGAAAATTCCTAAAACGGCACTGTGAAAAATCTTTTCAAAAACGTCGTACATAAAATGAAGTACTTCTAAAACAGCATTTCAGGAAGACTTGTAAAAAACGTAAGACCCAAATTTTAGAAAATTCTAAAACTTGATTTTAGGCGGTCTTTTCAAATTTTTCGTCCTGGGTCCAACGTTTATATTAAAAATGGACCCCCAAACTTTGCACGACTGGTCCTGTCTTGCAATCCGTGGAATATACCAAATATGTCACAAACCAATACGGCTACATAAATTTTTAGAATGCCAATTTTCCGATTGTCCGGATTGAAATAATTCCACATTTGTATAGGAATAAAAATTCCACATTTGTATAGGAATAAAAATTCCACATTTGTATAGGCCATAAAACAAAGTATATGACAGTCTTTTTTCAATCTCTTGTCGATTCTATTCTGCGCGAAATTTTTTGTCCTGAATCTGGGCTATTATTTCGCTTTTACACAAATGAAAAAAGGTTTTAGCCTTTCCTTGATATAAGTATTTTTCACGTGTCGTGGCACTTTTATACGCACAAAAGTCTGCGAAGGCCCAGACGAAAATAATTCTGTTCCTTCCCGCCTCTTCGTCCACGAAAAACGTATTGCCAAGGTGAAGTCGACGCGAGTCGTGCACCCAAGCGTCTTGTGTGTACTTGACGACGAGGAACTTTGTCGGTGTTACGTTAGGAAAGCGAGTGGCTCGGGAGCACAGTAGGTTACGTGCGGAAGCGCGTGTACACTCGACGAATTTGCCGAAGAGCAGGTGAATCACACAAACGCGATTCTGGAGCACCAAAAACTCTGATGTTACGTTTCTTTCTTTTTTTTTCTTCCTCTTCGTCACGTTTCCATCCTCTTTTTAGTCTCGAATCTTCCAATGCCTCTAAAGCGATGGGAAAAGGTTTCTATATTATATCTACGTACACTATACATGTATACATAGATATGGTTATATATATATATATAAAATATATATATCTATACTGCAGTAGAAGACGGAAGGAAGGAAACAGCTGTCACGAAAAGGAGTTTCCTCGAATTTCCGACGACGTTGCTTCTGAAATGACGTCAAACGCACGCGACGTGACGCTCCCGACCAAACACGAACTAAATTTATGTATTACGAGGTCAGCACAGAATTAGTTGGATGGATATACTTTCAAAACTTTATATTCATTACCGGGTCAAAAATCAATCTTGCAGACAGACTAAAAGCCTGACACTAAAAGGGGCGAAGAAATATTGTAATCGACCTTTGTGCTTGTCATTGAACATAATAATTTTATTTATTTTGTATATCCATGTACATGTTTTTAAATTCAGGTAAAAAGATGTCTAAATATCAAGTCCTGGAATTATCATCATATTATAACTAAAATACCGGTATATTTTTTAAATCATCTCAGTCAGTAACTGTCAAATGTTGAAGACTCAATATAATAAATTACAGTGAGAAGTTAATTATAAAATCATTGGATTATAAAATACAAACAGCATAACGTCCATTTATGAGAGGTTAATGAAAATTCATTGAAGGCAGTATTGTAAACCTCTATCATGACTATCGATAAACTTTTATCGCACAATTAACTTAATGAACATTACTTTTTAATAATAATCTACCGCATTTATGGAATGATCTCGTGTCTATGTGTCAATGTGTTGCTGATTTCGAATATTTGATGTCCCTTCACCCAAGAATCGTTTCACTCATCGAGATAAATTTTATCACTTTGGATTAAAAAAATTGTGCACTTCCATAAGCTGGCTGTTATTTTCTTATAACAATTTTCTATGGTAGACTAAAGGTTATTTCGCGCTGAATTCGCCCGAAATTGGCATGACAGTTCGAATTTAATGAAATGTTCGAAAAAACAGTTCGAGTTTTCCGTTTTTTTAAATAATGATAATATTTTAGGGGAGACCGGGGCTAGTTGAGCCACCCCAATTTCAGTCGTTCACGATGACTCACATTTCGCTGAATCGCATTTTTTTTCTAATTTATTTGAAAAAAAAATAAAAGGATGCACCTAGAAAATGTTTACATTGATTTTGCAGTATTTTCCACTTTTTACGAACATTCCTCTGTTAGGAAGCCAAAATCGATGAACACTTTGTCAATTTCTCCACAATTAAAATATGATAGTAAAAAAACGCAATGGGCAACGTTCTAGTTTTCATGGTTTTGTTCCTTTATGGCAGACTTTTTATAACAAATTTGAAATGGACATAGCTGTAATTATCGGGCCACTAGTGCGGTCAGCGATTATTTCCCTGGAGTAGCCGAATGCCCCGTTCGGGACTTTCATGCGACAAGGATCGCAGACAGGTAGATTAAATTAATGAATTAATAATTGCGCAAGCAGTTGCAGAGCAAACATCGGAGTCTCACAGGACGTGAGTTTAGTTAACTGTGAAACAAAATTATAATCAATACATTAGCGTAGAAATCCACATTGTACCGCAGAATTACTAATCATGTGTGGGACTAATTAATTGAGGCACACAGAAAGCAGTATTTTGTTTCAATGTGAAAAAGCTGGAAAGTTAAACTTTGCAAATTGCTTCCTCATTATTTTTGGTTTGTTTTTACAAAGCTACCTTTATGAGAAAGTATGTTGAATGATTCTGGCTTCTTCATACAGAAAGCTTTGTAAAAAAAAACTTAAAATAATAAGGAAGCAATTGGCAAAGTTCATCTATGGAGCTTTATTTTATCAAAGTTGAAATCAAAGAAAATGTCCTGAAATATTTTAACGAAATTTTCTCTAAACCACTTTCCTCGATGTCCTGGAGCACTCAGAGTGTCCTGACATAAAAATAACGAAAAAAAATGCATGGAAACAAAGCTTTATCTATGAGGAAGCAAAAAATTGACGCAACCTTTGATTGAAAATGAAATAAAAAATTGACCATTGACGAAACGTGAAATCATGAAATGACATTGGGACAAAAAAAGAGTGTGTAAAAGTATCACAGAGTGTATAAAGCGTATACGAAAAATGCGTAAGCATATCTCTCAACTCTACATTTTTTATTAAATGTTCAATGTAATAAATAAATTGAATAAGGATGAACGAAACTGGATTTCAAAAAAATGCTCAGGAAACAATATCCCAGAGTTTGCAAAACCAATACAATATCTGTTTAAGTGCACCACACGTGAATCGAATTCGTTATTCAACCCTACGTTCCATGACTTTTATTTTGCCATCAGACTCTTGACTATAACACACCCCACGATTTTTCAATTCAGAGATGTTCAAATTACAAAATTTGAACATCTCCGATTCTACACCGATAAAAATAATTGGTAATACCAACCGAATCTGCGGTTACAGGTGGCGGAAAAAATATTTGGTTGATTGGAAAAAATATTCGTTCAAATCAACCAAAGTTTTTTTTTCGGTACACTTTCAAACGAAATATTTGTTTGATTGGAACGAATATTTCTTCCATCAATCAACCAAATATTTGTTTCACAACCCGTAACCGCAGATTCAGTTGGTATTACCAATTCTTTTTATCGATGTATAGAGATGGATGAACTTTGTCATAAATTAATAAAAAGAAGAAAAAGTAGAAGAGAGAAAAGAAAAATTTCTCCATACAACCGATCAACCAATTTTCAAATTCTAAACGGAATTTGGAAGACGACAGTCCAGACTGTCGGAAAAATATCATCGACACCTATTACTAGATTTTGTTGGAGAAATCATGTATTTCGGAAATTGAAAATGACAAAATCGCGTAAATCGATAAACTCTATTAAATTGCCCATTAAAAAAACAAGCAAATTTACTTCGCAAAGCGATATAAGATTTACAAATCAAGTCAATGAATAGCATATTAATATATGTTCTTATTCTAAATTCAAGTGTAATTTCAAAGTTCTGCGATACTCGTTTTTTTAAATCCCAGAACATGAGTAGTATATTCTTAATATTAAGATACCAATATTATATTTGTTAATGCCGAATGCATCTACAAATTAATATACGGTATGTGCATTCGAGCTTGATAACCGAAATATTGATTTCCAAAAAAAAAAATTGTACAGTGTAGTTTAAGGTCTATGTGGGGTGTGTTATATTCCACTTTTATCAAAGACTGTCATTTCTTATGCATAAACTTGTAAACTAAATTGAATCTACACTTGTGATATCAAATTGATGTACCCTTACAATTAATTGAAAAATAAATATCGAAATTACTGTCTCATACATTATATACATTGATATTTACATTGCATCGCGCTTGTATATGAAATGTATTACACCAGTTGATGCACATTGAGTTTTAAGTAGATTTTTTTTTAATAGTGCCCAAGTCATAAGTCGTTTGCAAAATATTCGACTGTATGATTAAAAAGAAATTCATTAAATACATGAAATGAAAATTGTCGAAACGTGAATACATGAAACAACTTTAACACGAAAAAAAGTAAGGTGTGGGAAATTATTACAGGTTGTGTAAAAGTGCTCGGTCCGAGTGTCTGGAAGAAAACATGCTCGGTCGAAGAAACGGGGAAAGCTTTTATGGCAGCGTTGGTTGCAAGCGAAAAAGAAGCTTGTAGTACACGATGGTATGTGTAGTTGTTCGCCAATGTATATTCCCCCTTACGAAGCATACGTTATTCCCTGGAAACTGGAGCTTTATTCAACACCATTTTCATGTTGCTTCTACAGGCATCCCCACAGCGTGTTTCGCGAGAATCTCTCGCTATACACGCTGAGCGTAAAACTTGGGCGCGAACAGTCAGTGCTGTTCGGCGAGCTTCCAGAGCCGCGCGGGGCCTCGTATACCTCCTTGTTATCGCACCCTCGTCGTCGTCATTTCAAGAGCCTCGCTGGAAACAGCCGCCTCCAAGTCGCCTCGTCGTAGCAGTCCCTGCATAGCCTCTAATACTGAGTCGTCACATGCATATAATACGTGTAATAAATGCAGTGATAAAGCCAGTGAGCATATTACAAAACCCGCGCATACTTCCGTCAAAACAAATAATCGTCAATGCGTAAAAAATTTTTACTTCATTATGATAATGGATGGAGAAGAATTTCAACGCGTTTTTTTTAAACTAATTAACTAGCAGGTTATAGTGGCTCAGACGCTGACCGCTAACCGTTGCTTTTGTTTGTATACTTTCGTAAAACAAATGATCGTCAATGCGTAAGAAAATTGTACTTCATTATGAGAATGGATGGAAAAGAATTGTAACTGCTTTTTTTAAAGTTAATTAACTAGCAGGTTAGAGTGGTTCAGACGCTGACCGCTAACCGTTGCTTTTGTTTCTATACTTTCGTAAATCAAATAAGCATCAATGCGTTAAGACATTGTACTTCATGATGAGAATGGATGGAGAAGAATTGTAACTTTTTTAAAAAATTAATTAACTAGCAGGTTAGAGTGGATCAGCCACTGACCGCTACTTTTGGTTATGGTTAGCTACATAGAACGAAAACAGCCGCTTCCAAGTCGCGGTCGTAGCAGTATCTGCATAGTCTCCAACACCGATTCATCACGTGCATATAATATGTGTAATAAAAGCAGTGATAAAGCCAGTAACATATCACAAAACGCATACTCGAAATCATTAAACTATTCATTAATATTTAATATCCCGTTATTACGCGAGAATGTATCCGTTGGGACATTCGACTCTAAATATAGCGACTAAACAGCGATCGTCATGCCACCTACGGAATATTAATCTCGACTTAGCCATTACCGGAAACCGACTATGTGATTTAACCGTAAAATTGCGAGGATCAAAGTCCGAGTCCGATCGAAGCTCGCTCACTTGTTCCGGAATCTTCTTGCAAATTGCAGCTTCATGAGTCGGCCTGAGTTTTGGAATGGAAAGCGAGTCCAGAGTGACTTCATTGCCGAATACTTATAAGTCCAGAATATTTAGAGTTATTCTTGGATTTTGAAGATTCGGAGCGTCGGATGATAAATTTACGAAAATTTTATTCAATACCCAGTAAACACGTTTTTGAACGGCAATGTAACCTAGAAGTTACATGTGATTGTAACAATGTTACCCTTGCGATATGTCGAGGATATGTAACGTAGGAGTAACTCGTGATGTTCCATTTGTTATATTCAGGTAATGTTATCGTTATGTAACATATTTTCGTTGCCGTTGCATAACAAAAGCTATGGAGCTGCAACGCAACGTGCAAGTAACAATGGGGACGTCACTTTCGTGACAGGAACGCAATGTTGCGGTGATGTAACATGGCAACATAACAAGTATGTTGCGAAAAGTATGTAACATACATATTACAGTGGTTATAGAACACCGTCAACATTCACGTTATGCAACCGTTTAATACCGTAGTTCCGTTACAGTTATGTAACGAAAGTGTGTAACTGTAATGCAACATCTTTGTAACGATTGTAATGTAACTGTGAGGATAGTCCAGTCATGTTACAGTTACGTAATGTGATAACATTGCTAGAACGTTGCAAAAATATGTAACATCTACGTTATGTAGTTTCGTTACAGTCATGTAACAAAAATGTGTTATTGTTACGTAACATGTGTATCACGATGTGATGTCCGCTAGATGGCATACGACTTAAATGTTTCTCGCAAGCGATTCGTGTCACTAACGTATATAAGTCAGCGTAGCTGTGCAGCTTCATATACACACCGGAGTGATACTCTTCGGAGATTTCAATCGCTTCGCATCATTTGTCAATAGCTTGTTCTACTTTTAATAGTAGCAGCTAATATTTTTGACTCCCAAGGGTAGCAATTTATCAATCCTTGAAGCTCTTTTGTGGACTTACAGTCCACAAAATAAAAGCCAATGTATTGTCAATATGACTACATTTTGGCAATATAACGAAACAGTAATAGCTGTGTAATTCAAATTGCACAACACAACATAACTAAATTGCAACGCAAACGTAACACATGTTACATAACACATAGTAACATTGCTGAGTGGGAAATAGTAAATTACATGTAAGTCACATGTAAGTTACAAACAATTTTTTTGATTATGTTGCTGTTACCTTGCAGTAATATCCTGCAACACACTACTAACATTGCAAGACCGTAACGGTTATGTAACACACGTTATATAACATTTGAATGTTACTTGTTACATATCTGTTACACTACGAAATATACGGGCAACGTAACTCAATTGTAACAGTTACGTAACACATGTTATATAACATGGTAACATTGCTGAGTGGGAAATTGTAAATTACGTGTAACTTACATGTAAGTTACACGTGAGATTACTTGTTACATTGAGTTACATAGCCGTTACGTTGCTGTTACAATACCGTGTTTACTGGGTACATTTGTTAGAAATCTGTGAAATAAGTGAGCTTAGTTAGAAAGATGCGAATTGGAAAGCGACTGCACGCCGCAGATAAATCTTATTAATAGAGAATCCATCTACATTTCTATAGCAAGTAAGTTCGTATAATGAATTGAATATTAAAAGCCGTGTTGAATTGATTAATTAGAAATATAAAGTTCATAAATCTGCCCAGTCGAAAATCAGTGACTATCGTGAAATCATCGAAGTCTTAATGCCGACCTGAGTTGACTTCTAATCCTTTTCGAATATGTAAATGACTGTGTCGAGTTTGGAAAATAAGAGCATCTTATTTCTGAGAAAAGTGAGCGATCGAACAACAGAAATTGCGTGAGCGGGAAGGTAGGTTAATCACAAGCCAGCGAGACAGAGAGAGAGAGAGAGCCCTGCTTAAAGTATTGTATTTATTATTTTTACTGAAACCGGAAGAATCCGATTGAACTTGAATCGGAATGAATACGCTCATAATCAGAGACAAGTTGTCTCTCTAATTGAAAGCGAATAAGACGTAGCATGATTGAATAGGCGTTGTCTATTCAATCTTAGTGGGATTGTATTGTTATCGACCAATTCGAAAATTAATTCAATCGGTATCGCCACATTTAGCAATCAATAACTTTGTATCAGCTTTTCGTCCTAGAAATTTCCGATTCAACAACGATTTTCCATTCAATAAATTCTAACAGTACGAATTAGAAGGAATTCTACAATTTGCGAATTAGATTCAAAGAGACATTAGCCAATTGACGATTGATCCATCTATTCGGATAACAAGACACGGAAAACTATGGACACGTCGACCTAGACACTGAAAACGATGAAGCAATTAACATGGGCACTGAAAACTATGAAGCGCTCGATCTGGAAACTAAAAATTATGGAAAGATCGATCTGAACACTGAAAAATATTAAACGCTCGATCTGACCACTGAGAGCCATAGAGAGATCGATCTGGACACTGAAAACTCTGCTATAGTAGAAAATGGATACCGGTGTTTTCACGCCTATTATTAGATATTAAACTCTGATTATATTTTTAATGTGTTCAAATTGCGATAGATTCCGATTAACTGAAAGGAATTAATAAGACTTCCAAAAACACTTGTCAACTATTTAGTTTATGAAATCTAGCAAAGTCCATAGATCTACTGGCAGTTTATAACTTAATTTTATTCACTGTAAGCCACAAGCAGTCAATAGCATAATCGCTGGTGGCTCTCTGTTAAGTAGTTAGGTGTATGTAGGTGATTCTAAAATCGACAGTTCAAATCCTGACCATTTAAAAAAAGTAGGCGTCATGTACGCGTGAACACAAACATTTTTCATTTTTATTTTTTAGATAGTTTTTTTATTTAACAAATAATATCATCGTGACTTTATATTCCATTCGAAGTGATGCTTGACTCGAATATTGAAATGAGATAGCGTTTATTTAGTATCTAAATAAATCGACTCGACTTGTAATAACTACAATTATTTGGTTGTAATTAGTAACGCTTATGACTAAAAACTAATAAATTGTTTTGACCTTTAATCAAAACGTTTTTCATTAAAATAACTAGAATTCTAATATGCTGTTTTAGATAAGACTAACAGACCATCTATCTACGTGTATAAAAAGTGACCTGCACTGACCGGGACCCCTATCACCCCCATACACTTTGGTTGCGTCTGTACCGAACGTAACGCAACTTTAGTAGATACACACCGTACGACGCCAGACCAGCAGCAGCGAGCGCCGAGAATACCGGGACCGCTTCATTACGGATTCTCATTCGAGCTCAAGGCGGCTTAAGGCGCGGCTTAAGGCGGTCGCCTCTGTGTGATCCAAGTGCAAGCTTCTCTGAGAGTACCGGGCGAAAGCTCTGAGTTGCCTCTCAGCTTGCATATCATATGCAAGCACCAAGCCCCAAGCAAGATTTTTTTTTCAAGATTGAGGGATCTCTCATTTACCTCGAGGCCGCACTGAATCTGAATTATCAGTCGCCCCATGAAGAGCGTCTGGCGAGTGTCTAGAAAATGTTAAACCCAGTATCTATTTTGGTGTGGAAAAATAACAATTTTTCGAATTCAATTAGTTCCCTTTTTTTTTAAATTAAACTGAAAGAAAAACTATGACATGTTATGCAAATTTCAAAATAATAAGATCTTTTTTTTATCTTTAACTTGTACAACCGTGAAATGAAATATAATATAATTTTAAACTCGGTGTACATTTGTGTCTACCAAACTAAACATTATCGGATTTAATCAGTTTTCATTTTCTTTTTCATTTTTTCATTAATGTGAAAACAACCACGAAACTTTTTTTGTTATTTTAACTTTTGCAAACAAGAAACAAAGGAAATTTCGAATCCAACGTCTATTTCACTGTGTATCAACAGGTATTAAAAACTGGATTAAAACGTATTTTTTCCGACGATTTTAATACGTTTTTTAAATACTTAATACAATTTAATACTTTTTTAATACTCAAGTCTCGAAAAAAAGTATTAAACGGAGTATTAAAAAGTCCAATACGCGAGATTCTTAATACTTTTTTTTTAAATACTCTTTTAATACTTTTTTTTGCGTGGTATCCGATACTGAAAAGCAAAGAATATTTCGTTTGAGACTAAAACGATCTTCGTACCTTCCCTCAGTGCACGGATATCACGATTTTTGTCTCGTTCCTTACCGAAGTATTTTTAAAGAAAGGGCCGTTGTTATACCCTTCGCAGGACCGTAATTTTTATTTACACAGGACGAGGAACCTAACTTTCGCAGGACCGGGATCCTATTCGTCGTAGGACCTGGATCCTAACCAAGCGGTATCCGGACCTTCATATATTTTATTGGATTATTTCAAAACATTCAATTAGAAACAAAGTAAACTGCTCAATGTATACTTTTTCAATACAGTAATTATATTCCTTAAATTCAATAGTTATATCAGACATCTGTAGTCTTGACTTTTTTTTGCACCCCAGTGAATTTTTTTATTTGACGTAAAAAAATGATACAATGATTATATCGCTTATAAATTTTAATGTAACAAGTAATGAAATAAGTGATTGAATTATGAGATGATTCTTATGTTTTTATAAATTCAGTCGTTTTTGTACGTTCATGATTAGTCATTAGTCAATTTCGTTATTTTATCGGTGATGATTTTTATAGTGTACTAAGGCTTAGAGTTTTTTATTTGCTGATTTTTTGCGATCGACTTTCAAGGCTTCCCCTGCATGAACAAACTATTGGAGTTGCTAAAATATTATTGAGTCTAAATAGTTACTATTAGTATTCAATAGTGTGAACTAAAAACTAATTGTCATCGTTTGGTGTGAAGAATGATTGGCGACTTCAATCGTTTTTTTTCTGTAAGAGTTTCAATGTCGTTCAGTAAAAATTCATTGATTTTTAGTTGTTCTTGTCCAAGCATGATTCAATGGTACGCAATATCCAAAAATCATCCGTTGTGATGCTGTGTCACTCGATGTAATATATTATCATCACAACTTTCAGACGAATAATAAAAGCAGACGAAAAAAGGCGAACGTTCAAATAATAAGAGTAACGCTAGCGTTTTACATTTTTCATTTCAACGGGAAGAATTTTCTTCATTTCTAATTAGTTTGTCTTCGCCTGCAAGATTTTGAAATGAATTTCTAAAAATGATACCGTGTCTATATATACCTAAGTTGAACAGCATGTAGTTGACATGCTGCAGATATTTTATGTTTGTTTCACGACTCTTTGTACCTATGCACAGCTTATTCAAGTTATTGACACTATTGTTCCAGATGCATATCAATTCCCACTCACGTAAGGTACTTGTATACCGAGAGAAAAGAATTCATTGATTCACAGCAATTTTCGCCAATGAAAAGAAATACTTGAGTTTTAATACGATTTTTACCTTGAATGATTTCAAACTACGTGGGAACTGACTGTACATTTCCCAAATCTACGCGATGTCATCTCCACACAGAAAATTGTACACCAACCATTGTTTCGTGTAGAAATCAGTTCGTGTATAGTTGGGAGCTTTACAGATGATCTCCACCCTTTCAAACTCAATGAAAAGTAGTGACATTAAATCAAAGGAATCGTCTCTGTTCTTCAATGAATTCACTAAAGGAGCGGCGGCTGTTCCCCCATCACAGTTCAAAATTTTGAAACCTGTTTTTTCCTAAACTACTCGGCTGATAAAACTCCAATTTGAAGAAAAAGTGCTCAAGTACAGCAAAAATGGGCTAAAGTACAAGCTCATCAAAACTCTTGATGGTTTGTTTGGGAGAAACGAGAAAAATAGTGAGGTTAGGTGCGAGAGAGATAGCCATATAGGTGCTGGACATTCGACGATGAAATTTACAGCACTTGGTCAAGTATATCTTTTCAATGAATCGAAGAGACCGTTGCATTGAATCAATGAAAACTTTTTTTTTAAACAATGAAACTATTTCTTTATCCAATATTCACTAAGTGAATGTTTCTTTGGAGACAATAAAATATTCTCTTTGGAATTCAAGTGCACTATGTCATTGGAATCACAGAAATATTTCGTTGAAATCGATGAAATCAACCCACGTACTTCATTCGCATCAATGAAATCTTTTCTCTCGGTGTATCAAGTTTTTTTATTCAAGTTTACACTTTACAAAGCGTGAAAGACTTAATACACTTTTTTTTGAGAATATATGTTTTTTTTTTTCAAATTTCTAATCTTCAACGCCGTTCCCGAAGTTATAATACTGGACACATACATTTAGTATTTTTAAAAATCGTAGAGCAGACGAATATTTTATTCGAATCGTAAATACAAATGCTATTGCCGTTGCTAGTATATCAGAATTCGAGTCACAAGCTCCTTGGCTTCCGTTGAATTATAGGCAGCCCGCGATAAGGCTGTGCCGCAACGAATATTACAGAAACGAGGTATTGAACGACAGTAGACCGAACGTCCTGACGTTGTGGCCGCCAAGAACGAAAGGAAACGCTGTATGGTGGACGGAGCGAGTGAACAGACCCCGTCGGGAATTTGCTTCTTCAATTACATTCGCGTTACTCGCCTCGCTTGCCCCATCTCGATATAGAGTTTCTCTCGAATTCTAATATCGAATGATAAATGCGATTCAAATGCCTTATGTGGGATTGTAGTGTCTTAGTGAAAGAACATTAGTCTTCAGTATTACATACAGTCTGGATACAGTGGAGAATCTATACCATGGTCTTTCATTCATTCAAAAAATGTAATCTTCACTAATTGGAAATGACTATAAAGCAAATAATTCGGCTTATTGAGGGAGACGAGTCAGTGAAAAATGTATATATATATTTTTTAATTATAAGGACACCTCTTTCCCTGTGCGAAAAATTCGATACGGAGAATTCCACACGGAGAAAAAAAAGTAGTTAGGCCAACTCAGCTTTAATGACTTGACTAGAAATGATTCGCTACAACGATTTATTCGGTGCCTATAACAATGTTGAAGAGTTGTCGTGACAATGCAAAATGAGTTAACACGAGATAATTGGCATAAGTGATCTTGATACTTGCGCAACTAATTATAAATAGTTTTACATTCTGTGGTTGGGATAACTCATTTGTAAAACTTGACTCGACCTCTTTTTGTCGTTGTCCGGACCATGTTTGGTGCAGTGGTCCAAGACACGTATTAAAAGTTATGGCAACTATTTAAAGTGTCGAAGTAACTTATCTGTTAGTTCTTATTACTTATTTGTGTGTTGAAACAACACATGACGATAGGAGTTGTAACACCTACTTTAAAGGTACGAGTAATCTCCTCAACTTTTATATGAGGCGTTCCATACGGTTTCGAACGGTCGAAAAGTTGTCCTCTTTCAATAAAATTTAAATTCTGTCAAATTATTCCATTTTTTGAAAAAGAGAAGTGTACGTTTTTTCAAAATTTTCGATCGCATTTTTTCGAGTCTTTCAAATTTTTAAATTTCTGTAAGTACCGTTATATCTTAAAAGAATACGATCAATCAGAAAAAATTTCAGACAAAAAAGTTGCCGTTTTGCATAAATTTTGTGAAAAAAATTCTGTTTGAATTTTTCGGGTTTTTTAAAATGACCATTTTCATAAAATATATAAGAGAATAATTTTTTTCGCTCGGTATGTCACTTCCGATTTATCTCAAAAAATTTCAGAAAATACTCTGAGGTGTGTACAATAACACGTATTTTTTTAAAGATGGCTCGATCAGTTGTTCCAAAGTTATGCTTTGTTTTATTATTATGATTTTTTTTTTCTTAGAAAAATAAATTATTATTAAAAATTATTTTCTCCCAAATTGTTCCTTTCAAATTTTTAGGCAAAAGAACATCTACAATAATAATATTAATGTTTTGGAGCTTATTGGAGCATAATTAATCAGTAACGTAGATGGAACTCCATTGAACTTGTTCGAATACTACGCTATATATAATCACTGGTTCAAAATATCCTATGATTAAATTAATAATTTTCTGTCCTAACGTTATATTTTTTCGTTTCAAGTTATTCATTTTTCTAGAAAAATAAATAAGTTATTTATGCTTCACTTTTTCCCAGTTCTTACATTGTGATTAATGTTAACAACAATAAGAAAAAATATATATACACTTCTCTTTTTCAAACAATGGAATAATTTGACAAAATTTCAATTTTTTTAGGGTGGACAACTTTTCGACCGTTCAAAACCGTATGGAATGCCTCATACGGTTTTGAACATACGTTGCACATAAGTACCCATCTACATGTACACATTATACATGACAATGTATTTCTGAGGCAATGTACTATGACGTACTTGACTCTTGCAATTCGCTTGTCCGGTGGAACGTTACTTGCTTTTCAATAGCACTTTTTAAATGCAACCCACTGACAAAATCGTGAGATTCTGTCGTAGAATATCATCAACTTCGGTCTGACTCCTTTTTCTCAAGTTTGCAGTATCACAAGTCCACATTTTGAGCGTAATTTTATCGATTCGAACTAATAAAAAATCGGATGTATTTTTTCAGAGTGATGATCAACTTTTATATACATATGTTGCACACAAGTACCCATTACGTATTTACATATACATACATTACATTGTATTTCTCAGGCAACGTGGTATAAACGTACTCGACTCTTGGAATTCACCTGTGCAGTGAAACGTTAGCATTTTTTTCAATATCATTTTATAAAATCATTCACCGATGGAAACGTGAAACTCCGACTAAGAATATCATAAATTTCGGTCTTATTCTTTCCCCTCAAGGATGCAGTATCACAAGTCAACATTTTGACCGTTATTTTATTGATTCGAGCTAATAAAATATCTGATGTATTTTTTTTAAGGTGAGTATGAACTTTCATATACATTCGTTGGACACGAGTATCCATCACGTATATACCTATACATATATTACACTGTATTTCTGAGGCAAGGTGCTATAAACGTACTCGACTCTTGGAATTCACCTGTGCAGTGGAACGTTAGCACGTACGAGCGTTAAACCTGTCTTATCTTGAGTGGTACTTAACCGAGATAGTGGGTATAGACCGGGTTACGCCGAACTTACACGCCTATCTCTGTCTACTTCTGTTACTAGGGCGTCCCAACATACGCCCTTCAATGCCACTACAGTAGCATTACACGTCCATGTTTACAACGTTGACTTTTTTTACTGCACTACCTGGACGTAATTGCGCGCCCTTGACATTTTTAATGGCATGATGATGGACCATAAAAAATGGTGTACACGACAGCGGCTCTTATATAGACTTTCGATAATATTGTAACAATGTTCGCGTTTACTTTACAGTTAAAACAATCATGCTTACAATCGTCGTATACTTACCTTCCGGCGCAAAAATAAGTGTGTGAAATTGTTATCATAAATAGACATCTTAAGGGCTCTTATACACTTGTGATGAGTGGAAAAATCGAAATTGTTTTTATTACATATTCTTTAAGTACAATGTCTGAAGAATATTCTCATCAAATTTCATAAAGATCGGAGCATTAGATTTGTAACAATAGGTATTTCAACCGACCGCGCGGTGCGCGGTCTTTAAGGATGTGTATACGTACAGTCCCGCCAAAAGTGAGTTTCAGAGACAATTCCGACCACTTCCCGATAGATTTTTTTTTAAATGCTCAGAATATAACAAATTTTGCTGATGCGTTTTGCAAAAAAATCTTAGTAGATGGTTTCATGCCGAACACATATCCAAAACTCGTTGTTTCGCGCACATTTTTAAAAATAAAAAAAATAAAAATAAAGAAAATAAATCTGAAAAAATTCTTATGCATTAAAATAAATTAACATATCATTTTCATTAGAAAAAAAGTTAGGTTAACTGATTGTTTTTTGAACAATTGTTTGTTTCACCAATTTGTTAATAACATTTTGGGATTATTATTATGCAAAATCAATCTTTTCAGCACGTTTTATATGCATTTTTTTTCTGATTTTTATCCCATCGGGAAGTGATCTAAATTGTCTCTGAAACTCACTTTTGGCGGGACTGTACGTATCATACATCCTTAAACGCAATTCTCTCAAGATCGCCTTTTTTTTAAATCAACCTTTGCGGTGGTCACGATTTACTAAAAAAAAAAACTATCAATCCGATCCAAACCAAATTTTGTTAAAAAAAAAAAAAAATTGTTACAAAAAAACCGAAAATTTAGCACGTCAACAAATGAAGTTTTCGTTAAAAGTGTTAGATTTTTTTTTTAATGAAAATTTTATAAATCTTTCGTCCAGGCCCAAGCCAATGTAATGTACTAATGTAATCTTTTTGAATTCCGATTTTTGGATGAACCGTTCTCACGTTATCATATTGAGAAATTTTTTTATGAAAAAAATTGTACAAATACATGAACATGTGTACTAATGAATGTCGTTCACAGTTTTTTAATAAACATTTATTTTCTTGTCGAAAAAAATCAAGAAAACCACGTTTTTTCGCCCGCTGCAAGGGTATATAAGGCCTTAAGAAAAGCCATTTTTGACATTCGTTAAGACAAAAAATCTTGGAAAAGTTGAAAGCGATTTTGAGATTGATTTGAGCTCACTTTTTTTTTTACTAATTTGAACGCAATTTGTGAGTTAGTCTTAGCAACGTTTCACTTCAAACACAATTGAAGTTAGTCATATCGAAAGATTTCCGATCCACCATGAAATCATGTAAAATAGTTACTTATACCAATTCACAAATTGCGCTCAAATTAATCAGCATACATGATATCAAACCGATCTCGAATTCGCTTTGTAATTTATTAAAAATATTTCGTCTTAATGCATCTTGAAAATGGCACTTCTTCGCGTATGTCGGCTTGTGATCTTAATTCGACATAATTATTTTTACGCGGGTTCTCAGCTATATAGCGTTAGCTGCAGCTCTTGACTGGCTTACAAGAGTCTGCGAACAGGCAGTTTTTGTTTTGCTTCTCACCTTGTTTTCCGTTGCCTCCTCGTCGAATTCTACGCTGGAAAAACAAAGACCTCTCAACCGTTCCAACTTTGATCTCTGACCCACAAAAGCGGCGAGATGAAAAATGAAGAAGGAAGTTAGGAAAAAAACTATTATCATGACCGGCAATGCAGAAACTTCCTTGGAATTTTTCTTCCTTTAAGGAAAAATTATATTCGACATAAAGAATTTTTCCCTGGTTTTGTATGAATAAAGTATGATACATAATATAAAGAGAATTTTTTTTCTGGCCGCAAATCATTCGAACGTCTTGAAAACAGCGCTTTAGTCACGGCAAGCACATAGAATGATAAAAATATGAATACCATTGGAATTCATATTTTTATTATTATTATATTGGTAAACCGCATTTTTTTGACGTCGAATTTTCATAACAAGTAATATACGGAAGTTTTTTAAATCCCTGATCATGATTACGTTATCAAAATGTCAAAATTCAAAATAGCAGATCCAATATAGCGGACAAAATTTCAAGGAAAGCTTAGATTTTCCTAAAAATTGGTTTATGGGGTTTTCGAGGACGTTCATTATGATTGCATTATTAATCTTTCAAACTTCTAAATGGCGGACCCAATACGGCGGACGAATTGTTGAGGAACGTTTAGATTTTGCTGAAAGTTGGTATACAGAGGTTTTCATCACCATTACGCGATTAAATTGTTGAAATTCTGAGTGACGAACCCAACAAGATGCCATCTAGAATTTCACAAATTTAGTGGCGCAATCATAATCAATGACCTCGAAAATCCCTGTGTACTTTTACCAAATTCTAAGCTTTCCTCGAAATTCTGTCCACCATATATTCTATTTCATGGTTCTATGTGTTTGCCGTGACTATGACGCCATTGTTGAGAAGTTAGAATGATCTGGGGCCCGGAAAAAATTACTCTCATGAAGTTAAATTATTTTGTGTACTTTTGGTTGAAATGCGGCACCGTTTCCACTACTTTCTGAACGAAAAAAGAAGGAAAAAAAATTCAAGATTTTGCAATTTTTTTAATTAAAAATTCGCCATGTTGTTTTTTGAGCTATTAAAATGCAATTTTGATTTCACCAATCAAAGGTGCGTACCTAAAATAGTGGAGTACGTGGTTTTGGAGTTAATATTAATAACTATTAAAAATATTAAAATAATTATAAATAGTAATAAATATTTAAAAAAATATTTATTCTCGGTTGAGAATCAAGCTTAAAAAGAATCTAAGCGTCTAAAGATTGTATGCATACATTAATCTGCCCATAAGAAAAATCCATACTGAACCATTCTCCATTTTTTAAGCGACGTTGTAGCCCTTTATCGACATCTTTTTACATTGCTTCTTTCGGACGGAAAAAGAAAACATTTTTTGACAAATTGTCGCTTGTAACTGAAGTTACTAGAGTCTCGATAAGCAACCTGATAAAATATATTGCACTTTTTTTAACAGGTGTACTCTATTCTTTACCGTGGTTGGCCAACTGAATTTCTGCACGAGTCCATCTACAGAATTTTGAATACCTGCTGTACTGAGTTGCTATCGCACGTTCTATTTATTACGTCAGATGCACCCAGGCTCACTTTGTCAGAGCTAAAACGTATCTCGAGCGGTATGTATGACCTCGTCGCCTCTTCCTCTTATTCCCTCAATATTCCAAGCCGTTTTTCCAGAATATATTGATATCTTGGGTTTGAGATGTATTTATATGTAAGTGTATGTGTGTGTAAAGAGAGAAATGCAGAAAAAGTAAGCTCGGTGAGTTGCACAGACACGTACCTACCACGGCCTATATCCTTGCTTATTCGTTCTCGCTTCGGCGCTGATTGCATCCTCGAGTCTCGACGTAGCATAGGTAAAACTAACTTTCCGAGCGCGCGACTGGGAAAGCAGAGTGACGCCTGAGCAGGAAGAGACGAAAAAGAAAAACTGAGGGAATAGGGCGTGCATTCGCCGTATACGGTGAATCTACATTCTATTCGAGGCAGCTGAGTTAGCGAGTGAAGACGAAACGTTCGCTCGGCTGCACGCAACCGACCGAGCCAATGGAAGAAGGTATTCGTATCGCGTAACTCAGGCCATCGGTATCTATTCCTTTCAAGTAACAGTACGTCTGACTGAATTTTTTGGCGCATAAAACAAGTTAAAAAGGTGGAACTGCTACCGATAAATTGACTCTTTTTTTCCATTAGAAGCTGTGAAATAAATTTGCTTACAACCACATTCCGTTTCTGTTATGAAAGAACACAATTATGACGTTAATGAAATCAATATTTAAACCGTATGTCTCGTAAAAAAATGAATATATTACCGTTATGCTTAAGGTTGCGAAAATACGTCCTCAATTTCTGGGCGTATATACACTTGCGATGAGCAAAAAAATCACAATTTTTTTTCATTACATATTCTTTAAGTACAACGTCTGAAAAATATTCTTACCTAATTTCATAAAGATCGGAGCATGAGATTTGTAACGATAGATATTTCAACCGACCGCCCGGTGCGCGCGGTCTTAGTATGCAGCTCTTTAAACGCGATTATCTCAGAATCGCCTTTTTTGAAAAATATCTTTGCGGTGCACTGAGAGAAATCGTCATAATACAGTTAACTATAAAGTAACAATTATTAATTTTTAGTCCTTTTATAGTTACGGTGACTATAAAAATAGTTGTGATAACTAATTAAGTGGTAACAACTATGTTTATACCAACTACAAATTAATAGTTGTCTTTTTATGGTTGCTAATACCATAATTTTCTCTCAGTGCGGGCACGATTACTAAAAAAGTATAACCTTGCAAATTGCTTCCTCATTATTTTTTGCTTTCTACAAAGCTACCTCTATGAGGAAGTATGTTGACTTATTTTGGCTTCCTCATAGAAAAAATCCCAAATCGATTTTCTGACATGTTAACAGTTAATTAGACCAAAATCTTAATTGGAAATCAATAATCGTGAAATCATATCGGCAATTGCAGCCGGATATCTCAGAATTTGCATGAGTTATAGTATTTGCAAAAATGTTTATAAAAATTAAAATTGTAATCTGATCAGAACAACTCGACAGATTCTCGCAAAATTTGGCACACATCATGTTTTACGGATGGATTTATGTACAACATTTCAAAAATGATGAAGAAAAAAAATTTTCAACCGATTCGCGTCAACTACAATCCAAAACGGTATTCTATGATAGCCCACTTGCATACAAAATTTGAAGAGCATTCATCGAAAATTGTCGCAGTTATCGTGTAAACATCGAAATGTGCACATGTACACACGCACTCACGCACGCACACACACACATTTCGCACAAACCACTTTTCTCGACGTTTTGGACCATTAAGTGTACCGACATGAAAATCTCGAAAAAAATTTCACGAAAACAAGGCTTCCTCTATGAGAAAGCAAAAAAACTTAATTATTATAATCATAGGTAGCTCCTGGACGGAGGATTCCAAATTTTGTTGAAAAAAGAAATCACAAAAAAACCGAAAATTTACCACCTTAAAAAAATGAATTTTTTGTTAAAAGTATCGCTATTTTTTTTAAATAAATTTCTTTACAAATCCTTCGTCCAGGTCCAAGAAAATGCAATGTACCGATGTAATCTTTTCGAATTCTGATTTTCGGATGGACCGGTCTCAAGTTATTATGCCCACCGCAACTGATGCTCGAAAAAAGGCGCTACTGGAATACAGCTGGAGTTCCGCCATTTTGAGAAATTTTTCCAATGAAAACAATTGTACAAATACATGAACATGTGTACTAATAAACATCGTTTAGAGTTTTTCCATAAACATTTATTTTCTTGTCGAAAAAAAAAACAAGAAAATCATGTTTTTCGCCCGCTGCAAGTGTATGTAAGGCCTTAAAGAGACCCAATCACCTGATCAGAAATTAAATGAATACAAATTCTGTAGATAAAACCGTTTGTTTGGAAAATCTTACATTTATACCTAAATAAAGTACATATCAAGCCCTATAATTCTGCAATTTTGTTGAGACATACAGTCCACACTGTTAGAAAAGTTTGGAAGTTTTTATTCATAAACTCGTCATCGAAATTTAATAAACAATTGTGGTATAAAATTCATGTACTTTCCCAGAAAAATTAATGGAAATTATTAAAATTCAAATACTCTTACTTCAAAATTGAAGTAAAGTATTGAATATTATGTACCATACATAAATTTTAAATTACACTTATATACTAAATTTTATATACTAGTTTATGAATAAAAACTTCTAATAAAAGTATATTAAATTTCAAGCAGATTGTTTTTACAGTGCAGTACGGTGTGAGGCGAAAAGTAAAATCTTTAGCTTGTCGGAGTTTTCAGACCACGTCGGTCAATTAATCTTGATGTTCGATATCTTATTTCATCTGCCAAAAAGGGCATTCGGCCTGACTACCTGTAGAAAATACTTGGAAAATCCATAAACTGTATTGTAATCCAATGTTTTGTATTTTCACTAAACCCTTGTAGGAAATTCAATTTTATGTACGGAAGAAAATTGAAATGTAATGTGAATGTGCTAATATTAAGATCAACTTATATTAAAAGCACGACCTTATTAAGGAATTTAGGACACTGTACATCAATTTTAATATACTGTGCATTAACTAATACGACTTTTGTAACGAATTTTGCCGATAGTACATCAATTTTACGTTATACACGTGTAGTACATTTTTTTACCCGTTTCTGAAAAAGAGCTTATTGACCAAGTGTAGTTTACCTTAAATATTACTTTCAATATTTTCCACCCTAGACGAGGGTGTTACAAAATTAAAGTTGACACGTTTCAAAAACACTACACGTATGACGTATTTAATATACAGTACATTAATTGGTGCGCCTTTGTAACGAATTTAGCAGACTGTATATCAATTAATTCGTCTGTCGTAACGAATTTAAGAGAATTGTACATAAATTTTATGTTATACTCGTGTAGTATTCTCTGTACCCGTTTCTGTGAGCGAGCTTTCTGCACTGTGTAATAATTTTGCCGCAAATATTTTCGGCAGTGTATAGGAATTTCGATTCGAGCATTTATGACAATCATTTTGAAACTTATACATTAATTTTTCCTCATTAAAAACTCACTCGCTTAAAAAATCAAATATATTTATCATAAACGTATTTAAAGCTAATCACTTTCAATCAGGTAATGAATCAACGCGTCAAAGCTTGCATATTACTTCCTCATAATGTGTAACTTTTAACTAATTTACCTCTATGGAATTAACCGAAACTGCAAACGTCAAAATATTATAACGAAAAATTCAATTTGATTCTTAATCAAAGCTCTTTTATTGATTTTCACTGAATTATGTATCTAGCAACACTGAGTATTATTTCGATTAAGTACACAATTTGTGCTTGCTAATTCATGTTTCACAAAAGTACACGTAATTAGGTCGATTTTTAAATCAGAATTGCTTTTCCGATTCGGCCGAATTCAATACCGAACAACATTAAATGTGTACTCACGTTCACTTCATCAGTCACGCACCTAAAAATAATTTCATAACGTGCAACGCTCCGTTTACCATCCAACCCATTATAATGGGATGTGCAAAGTACGAAGAGCATCGCAGGAAAACCGCATCACCAAGAATTCTCGAATAGTGTCTAAATTCTCTCGAATCGTGCCAAAAGTCTATTGAATATTGCAGAAGTACTTGACTATACACCAAATAATCAATATTGAATGCATAATATTACCATGCAAACGATAGTGAAACATTCATA
This sequence comes from Tromatobia lineatoria, assembly GCA_949699805.1. NCBI lineage: Eukaryota > Metazoa > Arthropoda > Insecta > Hymenoptera > Ichneumonidae > Tromatobia > Tromatobia lineatoria. The sequence goes on along the minus strand of OX453042.1, from coordinate 12,997,555 downwards.
CTTGTTTCTATCCTCTATTCCGAAATTTTCTTTTTATTATTTATCCTTTTTGGTCGCCTATAACCCCGATGTTGATGTGGCTCCAACTAAATAAAATAAAATAAAAAAACCATTAAATATACCTGCACTCATGGAGAACTATTAGGGACAATATCCTGGACCTTACGAAAGTTAGAGAATTTGCGCCCTTTGTTGAAAAAATAAAAAAAGCTATCAAATCTAAATTGTTGTACACTTTTTACCAAAACTTACAATTATCAAAGACGAGCTGATTTCCTTCTGTGCCAATTTCCAGCTCAATCGGTCGAATAGTTCGGGAGTTATAAGTGACTGAAATTTCAAAAACCTGCGCAAAAACACACTGAAGATTTTCTGAAGGTTTCGTACTATTTTAAGATAGTTATATCGCGAAGGCAATCCGAACTTATATGCATAGACTTTCGAAATATCCTAATTTAGCTATTCATTTTTACTTATAGGAAATCTTGGAGACTCTCCATTCTCCAAGACATGGAGAATTTGATGGACATCTCTATCAAACGAATAAAATGAAAAATTAAAACTTGACAATTGATCTTTTTTCGCGGCGTTTATGGAAAGAATAGCAAAATTGATGTTTAAATCAAGAATTAACATACTTACGTCAAAGATTTTTAAAAAGTGCTACGTATTCGCAAATCATTCACAAATGAATGGATTGGAACAAAACGATGACGTCACCGGACTAATGTCCAATAGATCCAAGGTCAAAGTGCACGATACCGGGCTAAATGATGTTTTCTTACCTAATTATCGTAAAAATTAAGTCAAATCTACACGTAACATATAAACTATTCACAAATAATCGTTTCAATCTGATAGCGACAATTTTTGAGGATGCTCGATTATTTTCTATAATATTATTGAGGCATTCAAAGTGACACTTACGAATATTCTTGAATGACTTATTGGAATTTGAAATTTGAAATTTGAAATTTATAACTCCAGCGTACGGACATAACTACCTTAACTTAATGGTGTTATTGTTGCGGCCGAGTTATATTATTTGGAAAGGTTATCGGCTGTTCGCGGCCAAGAAGAATTTCATTTATATTTTTTCCTCTAAACGTTCCCAGCCTGTTCTGGGTCCTCTTCAGTGTATTTATTCAAATCATTAAGGTGTTTTCCGAACATTGTTGTGAGAAATGTGAGTGTGATGTTTTAGGTGGTTAGCGGGCTCTCTGGCCCGTGCGCTCATCTTTTGAGGTGTTGTTATTGTATTTGGGCGCTTATGTGTGGAGATTAATAATTTTTGTTGTTAATCATTAATTTTTTTATGTGGTATATGCAGGTGATGTTTTTTCCACTTATTTTTCGTTCTTTTTCTTTAATATCTCTCGCACTACATTTCTTATTTCACGTCGAGTCAGAGAGTCCGGCGAGTGACACACTGTAACTGCAGTTACAGTGAAATGAAAAATGTAGTGAGAGAGATGTTAAAGAAAAAGAACGAAAAATAAGTGGAAAAAACATCACGTGCTCATATCACATCAGAAAACTAAGGATTACAACAACAACAATTATTAATCTCCACACATAAGCGCCGAAATACAATAACAACACCTCAAAAGATGAGCCCACGGGTCAGAGAGCCCGCTAACCACCCAAAACATCACACTCACATTTCTCACAACAAAGTTAGGAAGACACCTTAATGATTTGAGTAAATACACTGAAGAGTACCCAGACCAGGGTCGAAACGTATCGAGGGAAAAAATAAATGAAATTTTTCTTGGCCGCCAACTGCTGATAACCTTTCCAATTGATAGCTACCTTAACTTATCCTGACATAAAAATCTCGAAAAAAAGCATGAATACAAAGTTTCCACTATGAGGAAGCTAAAACAATTACACATACTATACCTTAGAAACGAATTTTATTTTCAAAACTGTTTTCCTGATAAAGAAAGTATCATGATAAAAACAATATTTTTTTGTTTGAGCCCGCAATAATCCCAAAAATTACTGTCACTGTGTGTCACTGTTCGCAGCTCTCCTCAAGGGAAAACAGTCTCCAGCTAGCGATCTTTTTAAAAAATGAATAAATTACTTCCTGAAAAGGAGTTTTTCAAGATTTTTATAAAGCGAAAATAACAATATGTTCTTTTTTCATTAAAATAAAATGAAAAAAAATCGATGAGCCGCTATCAGCTTACAAGGGGGTAAAAGTGGGTGCTAGAGTGATGAAAAAGGGTGAGTACAAATTGTAAAAAAAAGAGCAGACTGCACCTTGCAAGTATAGGCACGATGGACGCTCGCACGTGCCTTTACAATGAACTCGGGTATCTCTCCTCGTGAAATTCTGCTTTGGTGCAAATTGTTCTTGCAAGGTTGTGACAACGGTATCCCACTCCAGAAGCTCTCTCGAGAAAAAAAAGCCAGGGCTTACACAGGACCAGAAGATAGGGTGAAAAGCAACGCGTAAGCGAGAACCGAGGCCAGTGCCGAGCAAACGTTGAATACTGTCCGTTCATAAATAGCTAATTCAACTTACTCTATGAATAATAATCTGTACTTTCCTTTGAACTCGGAAATGACACAGCAAATGGAAGTTTTGTAAAGTTCAAGGACGTGCTAAAAATCTGCGGAATTCGCATGTGTAAGAGACATCATAAATGGCTCGGTTGTTACAGCGATGATGTTAAGACTTTAATTGAGGAATCGTCGAATACAAATACTTTTCCAGTTATACGTTGCTAATATTTGAATGGCGAAAAGTTTAAGTGCGCAAGAGGACCTACAAAAAAAACATTTCAAAGACATTATGTCATAAAGGCCTAAAATCAAAATTCTTACGTTCATCTGATGATGCACTCTTCGACATATATCATTGAGCTGCTTCCATCGCAGCTCCTCAGAAAAGCACATTACTCGCGGAAACTACGCGGTAGATGCAAAGATAATTATGGTTTTGCTAAGTCAACCGCACTCGAGCTTCACGGTTTTTCCTCCTCCCAAATTCAAACCGCCAAGAGCAGCTTATGAATCACCTCTTCAATGGAATTGGTTTTTGTTCTGTCTCTCAACTTCGATGCTCTGTATAAGGCAAAACCGTTTTTTACATTTATTCATTGCAACATACATATCAGAGTGGCCCAAAAATTATATTTTTTTTTCACTTCGCACACCATAAAACCGTCGTTTATATCATTCTATTGAGAATGGTAGAAGGAAAACATCGTGCGATTTCTTTAAAATGTCGCGCAATGTGTTTTAGTATTACCCATCTGATTAAGACGTAAACAGTCGTTGTCTCGAGTTTCCAGGGGATTGCCAATTTTCGTACAAAATAGAGGGATATGAAAATAGTGACATCCAATAGCTTGTTCAATTATTCTTAATACTCTGAAAGATATTCAATTTTAACTACAATAAATGCGTATAATTTGCATTTTTTGCGAATAACTCGGGCACAGTGGATCTTACGACCATAATTATTAGTGTCAAACTTGAAGAGAATACGTTCACTTCAGAAACTACATAAGAATCATTCTGGTAAGATCAAACTTGATGGAATTATGATCTATTAAAGTTGGACTTCAAAATATAACTCATCGTGAAATGATTATTTTTCTCTATAGAATACGTTTCTAGTTATTTAGAATAAAAAAATTAGTTGCATATACCTGTAGTAGTCAATAGGTTAATCAGGTATTTTAACTTTAATCAGGTTAAGTCGAAAAAAAAAAAATTGGGCCACTTCAATACATATTTATCAAATTATTTGTGTCAATAACTCCTAAAGTATTGTGCTATTATTTATTATTCACATATTTATAATTTTAACCTTTAAATATCAAACATGATTTCAGATATCCATTTTTTTTTTAAGAATCGCAAATTGCGTTTTGCGAGCAAGAAAAACCACCACGATTTTCTTCGTTATGAACATTAAAATAACTGACTCGAATTTATTAAACGTTCTGCAATCGATTAAGAAGTATAAATGAAGGATAAATTTAATTACACTATGGAAATGAAAAAAACAAGTAAATCAAGATCGTTTAAAATACCATTGAATTTGGAGGTGAACATCGATTGGAAAATAATTGAAAATATCAGTGGAACGAAACGTGAGAATCGTTGCAATATCACGAGGACCATTTCTGTCGTTTCTATTCTTAAATAGCCAACCTTTAACTACGTCAGCTGAAATATTAAGTGCTCCTCGACGTTTCCGATATTTCCCGACATTTATGTCGTTGGATTTGCTCAGCTGAAGCTCAACGTTTCGTAAATAGATCCTCGCTATATCCTGCGGCGTTGAAATTGCGAGAAACCGAATGTGTGGCTTTTTGTCTAGCAGTGAAGAACCCGAGAACGTGATTCCCCAAGAACGAGGGATGTACACAATTTTTCGGGCAATTTGCCGGTTATCCGTGGAAACCCGAAGAAAATCCCTGGCCAATCGACGCTGCCGTATTTCTTTCTCTCGGTTCGCTCTGCTTTGACGTCGTTCAATCGGTGATAAAGCTCGACGACGAGCTTAGATATACTTTATTATATAGTTATGCGTATATATTTATTATACTGCCCTGTTCCATATACATAAAGTGTAAAAGTAAAGCATATACGTCGTGACAATCAACACAGTGTCGATCTTGGTATATACCATCGTAAACATGAGAAATAATAATTTTTATAGGCGTAGGCTATAATATTTCGAGATCACTGGACAAAAGTGAGACAAAAACGGGGAATGACTGCTATTTTACGACATCGTAAAACGTCTCCTTATTCGCGAGATCATTTCGAATTTAATAGCGACACTTGACCATACTCAACTGTCGAATGAAAATTTGTCCGCGAACATTACATCAAACCCCGGCAAAGGAATCATAAAGTATTGCGAACGTTTGCTCCATGACAAAATAAGCCGACGTTCTTCGAACTTTCTATAACGGGCCCTAAACTGTCGTCACTGAAGATAAATTTTCTATAAAATTCCAAGGCAGGGTTGATTAAAAAAAATTCGTAGATGTCTCTCTTACATTGAATTTTTCTAAAATTCTGTACTAAAAGCGTATCACAACTCTGCCTTGACGGCAGAAGTTATAAGCTGTTCGAAAAAGATATTTCGTGACCAAAGTATTTGGTGTTCCACAATGAGGTTATGAGTTAAAAGTAGTAGATTGATCTTTATTCAATTAAGGTACTCCATTTTTTATTAGATTTAGAAATAGATTGAACATTACAGTGTCTTGCAGAATTTATGGGACTCCGAAGCTGAGGAGGCGTGACTTACAAAGGAAAACCGTATTAATTTTGTTAAAGGAATTACTTTCATGATTAACTTTAAAAAAAAGTAAGTGTATATCAGTAGCACGACACGAGCTGCAAGGACATGAGGCATTAAGAGATCTGAGAGTTGTTCGATGTCTGAAGAGATGCCAAGTACGAAAATTCTCCGAGTCTTCTTTTGATATTTGATTCGAATGATGAAAGAGATGTAGTGCCCCTGGAGAGAGCAAAAAAAGTCAAAGAGGCATTTCGAATTGAATGGCAACACTTGACCAAACTCAACTGTGGAATAAAAATGTGTCTACGGACATCACACCAAATCGGGTCGATGGAACCATAAAGTATTGCCAACATTTGCTTAAAGGATAAACTGACGTACTTACCCTCTGTAAAGGGCTCTGTACTGTCGTCACTGAAAATACATTTTTTACGAAACTAGCGAGACCAGACGCGCTGCTGCGCGTCATTATTTTGTAAAAGGCGCTGCAGCGCTCCTTTACAAAATTCTTCTTTTAGATTCAGGCGGAGTTAGCCGATTACTGAAAAGCTTGCGATGTTTTCGATCAGCGTTGTGGAATTTTTTATGTAAAAAAATGCATCATTTAATATTTTTTAAACATGGATAATGGAAATCAAATCCAGCATTGATTACTTCTTTAATGAGTAATGGACCAGAGATTCAGCACCCATTACTTTTTAAATGTTCAATGGAACGTAGATCCAGCCCCCATTTTTTTTTTTCTAATTTTTAATGGATCAGCGATACATCTCCCATTACTTTTATAATATTTAATGTAACAGAGATCCAACACCCATTTTTTAAAATGTTTAATGGAACAGAGATCTAGTAACTTTTTAAATATGTATACAATGTTACTCAAATAGTCTCCGCCTAACTCTGCCTAACCCTGTCCAACTCAGTCTAACCCTGCCTAACTCTGTCGAACTCTGCCTAACTCTATCGAACTCTGCCTAACTCGGTCTAACGCTGTCCAACCCAGTCTAACCGTGCCTAACTTTGTCTAACCCTGTTTAACCCTGTGTAACCATGTGTAACCATGTGTAACCCTGCTTAACTCTGTCTAAATCAGCCTAACCCAGTCCAACTATGTCTAAATCCGCCTAACTCCGCCTAAGTCTGTCTAATAGGTCTAGACAGGGTTCGACAGAGTTATACAGAGAAGATTCAAAAAACATTATATACATATTTAAAAAAGTAATGGGTAATAAGTCAGCTAATAATACATGTTTTCCGCCACCCAGCTAATCCTCTTCACAATCCCCGTAACACAGTTCTCTATGACACAACAGGAATCACACCTATTACAACTAGTATACATGAACTTCCCAGACGTTTCGCAAACTCACAATTCGATAATATACAACATTTATGAATAAGCCCCAGGCAAAATTTAACCCGCAGACACAAACATCATACACACACAATTCACCAACAATTAGAAAAAATGACTTTAGAAGAGGAAAACCATATTAACAACTGAACATCAGTCAGCCCACAAAAGTTATGTCTGTATAGTAACTATTTATCATTTTAATAATACTAAGTAATGTAAAACACGAGTGAACGGAAAAAAGCAGGGCTGAAGGACTACGGTCGATGGTCTACATTAACAGTATGGACATTATCAATAAACTGCGTGCACAAAAGAAACATGTAAAAAAAAGATGTTCATGTGTTGTTAATATATACACTTACTACTACATGTTTTCTTTCATAGCTGATTGCTTCGTAGTGCCTTGATTTAGAAATACTACAACACACTAAGCCTACACTAAAATTATCTCCATGTATAGTAATTTTGCTGTACCGATACTTATATTACCGGCTGTGTTGAGACATTATTATACGTGCAGTAAAATTACGGGTTACTTGGAAATTTACAATGCAATGTATATTAATTCTTATGTACAGCACAAAGCTTATGATTTCAATATACACTTGATTACAAATTTCCGATATTTGTGTTGTAAATTACATTTTTTTCAACAGCGCAGGTAATCACATATTTCTGCACAGAGTGTAACAACTCATATGCGTATGGGATAAAATGCTAGAATGCCGGAATATTTCTCGATTTCTACACTAAATATAGAGATAATTCCTATATTCCTATATTCCTGTACGTTAAGCATATTAAAACTCTATCTTAACGGCAGAATTTATAAGATATTCGAAAAAGATTTCAACCCAAGTATTTGTGTTTTATAATGAGGTTATGGGTTAAAAGTGGCAGTCGGATTCATTATTAACTAATTCAAATTTTGTTCTCCATTTTAAGGACAGATTTCGGAATACATTCATAATTGCAGTCTCGTCGCTTTTGTGCAGAAAATATGAGATTTCAAAACTAAGAAACCATGTCTTACAGAGGAATAATGTATCAATCCTGTTAAAAAGCCCGGTTTCCAGAGTAACTTTTAAAAAAAGCAGCTAAATGTAATCCGCTTATGTCGATCTTCTTCCACAAGTCATTAGTTTGCTGCCACTTTTGATTTTGCGCGACACAAAGCGCATATTAGTAGTATGACGCGAGCTTCAAGGATATGGGACACTCTAACCCAAGTTAACATAACGCCCGCTATCGGCAATTATTTTATTTCTAAGTGTGATGTAGTGTTTAAAAAAAAAAATTCTACCACCAAACTTTTTTGGACCGTGAGATTGATCTTCACTGCTCTCAATAATCATAAAACAATAAACCCAATAAACGAAACTACAGTTTTACAATGCACTGCCTTAATGAATTTGTTCCCAATGAAACCGCATAAACCAACGCACTCGTGGAACTTTGGATCTTTGATCAAAATATGGCGATGTATAGTATTCTGGATATGTTCAATTATTATAAGACTTTCAGAAACTATCTACTTTACAAGAAAAAATAAGTTTTTATATCGGAAAATGTCTCAGGTTTTCAAGAAACAAAATATCGAAATAATTCGATTCCAATGAATAAAATAATTCAGACCTCAAAAGAGTTTGAAAAAAGTATAGATGATTCGTTTTGTGTATGACAAGTTTGTTTTTAATTAGAAATATTGAAAGCCAATCAATTACAGTTAATAATTTGAAAATCGGATTTTCGTGTTTTCGTATTCTTGGGAGCAATAAAAATGAAATTCATCGTCTAAAAAATTTAAAGCTTGGTGAGAAATAATTTCTTTTGTAGAGTATCCCACATTTACAGATAAAAAATATACAGTCAGAGTTAAGTCTGGGGGTGGAATGCCTTGTATATCCGAGAGTAAGAGAAATACGTATACTTCAAGTTCTCCGAGATGTCAAACTGCTATGTCTTCATGCGAGTGGGAAGTAGGTCTGAATACAAGGACCTTCAACAGAACGAGAGATTTCATGATGTTCTACTGGAATGGATATATGGATAGATAGAGCTAAGAACAAGAGATGATTCCAATAGACAACGACGGGAGTTCGAGTCATGCGGCATACCGTGGGATGAAGTTTAACGGCCCCGCTGAGGGTAAATGCCTCTATATCTGAGATCTGGCCAAAGTGGTCCAGGTCTCTGTCTCCATTAGCAAAGGGATAGGCGAGAGTATCTCTATATACCTTTCAATTCTACCCTTCCTCTCACCCTTAGTGTCTCTCAAGTCTCTTCCTTTGCCCTGAATCTTACTCTGTTCCTTGAAACGTCCTCACCGACTCTTGCCCGCTGTTGCTTTCAATCATTTGAGAGTCTAATGTCACCGAAACGAGAATATCCTTGCCTTCCATTCCCTTCACCCTTTGCCCCTTCCACTCCCAACCTCTGAAGCACTTACATCGCCAGGAATCAAAGTTCCATCTTAAGATGGGCTTCAAAAATAGTGCAAACGTAAAAATCTCAAAGTTTTCAGATTTTCCAAGATATGTGAGACGATCTTAGATCCGAAGCTAGCAATTATTCGATTGAAATTATTGGAACTGTATTTAGTACTACTAATCGAATTGTGGAAGACCTATTCACTTACACTCCAAGTCAAAGAGTCTTTAAAAATGTATTATTAAGATGTCTGGTTAGAAAGGGACAAATGAGACGACAAGGGTTTGCAACGTCTTTTATTTGGGACCGTAAAGAGAACCGAAGATGAGAGAAATATTTACGGCATATAACAATGAAAAAGAAGAATAAGTCAAATGGCCTCTATAGAAATCAAAGTTGAAACTAAAAAGGTCCTTTGATTTTCATCTTTGATTTTGTGCTTCTGCTCAAAAAGTATCGCACATTAAGAAGTATAGGAGTTCTCGGATTTTTTAAAGATATGACATAAAAATGCACCGAGTCTTTTCCTGATATTTAAATCGTATGATGAAAGAAAATTTTACTTATGCCCCTGGAAAAAAAAAAAATTGCAAAGAGGCAGCTCTTCAAGGTCTATTCACAAAGTAAAAATACTGAACCACATTGAGGTGCTACGTCAATCACTCGAGAAAATGAGAAGAACCTAGGAATGAGAAGGAGATGAATGAAGTGACAATGAAAAGTCGGATGAAAAAAGAAAATAAGGACGTGGAACGACACACATACAAAGAGGCTCGAGGGTAAACTGTGGACAGAAGACAAATTGACACCTGCACAGCACTGTCCTGAACGCCGGGAAGAAAAACAATAAGAGAACAAAAACGAACAAACGTTGAATCTCGGTGAGTAACGTGAGGAGGGCAACTTGAAAAAGAGGAGCTTCTAAGAGTAGCAAGTAGCAAGGCATCAATGTTGTGGATAGCACTGAATAATGCAGTGTCGTCGCTTTCCTCGCTAGTCGACTGCTAGAATGCGAGTGGTGCCCCCTATTCGCATCCCTCTTTCGATCGTTTCCCATTCCCTCATGAAAGTTCTCCTTACCCAGTTGGTAGTGATCTTTCTCAATCCCCTATCAAAACCGAAATAATGCGACAGTTCAAATCAGTTACTTCAAACTCGGGAAATATAGTGTAAATCATTACGAGCTTAAAAACTATCGAAATTATCAGTTGTTGTTCAGGTACTTCAATTTTCGATGTCTAACAAATACGTTTACTACATTTCACTCTTACTTAATTATACCAGCCTCGATATTAGCGAAGATCTCTTCTCGTGCACGTCGCGTCTCAGAGGTCGGATTTTTCGGGACTACAGACTTCCAGCCCAGATCTTAGTCTTAATTCCAATTTGGTCTATCAATTAGGGTCAAGGGAGACGTGGAGTTGGAAGCTTCCATTTTCTGAAAGTTGCAATCGGTAGGGCGAAAATCAGGGCGGGAATAATAAAGCGGTCGAGAAAGGGGAAGGTTTGGATACAGGGGTGTTAGCTGCTGATAGTATCTATACCCTACTAATTGCAATCAGTTACTCAAAGCGGACATAATATAGTAAAAATAATAATAATAATAAGTATGAAAACCCTCAAAGTCGTTAGTTGTTGTTCAGGTAATTCAAATTCCCATCTCAACTGAATACTTTCACTGCAGTAATAATCGTCGATATGTAGTCGATCGAGAGTTATAAAAGATGTACGCGCATTAGCGGCTGCGGTCGATCAACTCCCAGTTGTCGAGTAGGAACGAGGGCAGAAGAAATTAAGAATTGACAATTCAATGTATCGTTTCGGATCTGCATGAATGTGATACCTTTACTACATTTCGCTATTACTCGGTTATAGTAATCTCAACATCAGTGAAGACATCTCATGCATAGCTCGTCAGAATGGTCGAATTTTTCGGAACGCTAGACTTCCAGTCCAACTCTTTGTCTTAATCGCAATTTGGTCTATCGATTGGCGTGAACGGGGAAGGCTTGAAGTTGGAAGCTTCGATTTTCTCGAAGTGGCAATCGGTGAGGGCGAAAAGCAGGGCGTGAGTATTAGAGTGTTAGAGAAAGGTTTGGATACAGCGATGGTAGCTGCTGGTAGTACCTATAGCCTACCCTATAGCCGCCAAGACGCGCCGTTTGAATAATGCAGACTGGTGAGGCCCGCTTAAAACTGATCGGCCTTCTCTCACTCCCCATACTCACGAAACCTTCCACCACCTACCGACCATTCTCAACCCTCTCGCAACTCCTCGCCGAATCCCGTTGGGCTGCATAGCCGCCCCGAACCACCTCTCCCCTCGTAGCACGAGAGAACGAACTAAGATTGATTTTAGATTGGGTGGGAATTGGGAATACGTACTCCTCGGGCCTTCACAGGTTTCAACCCCTTCCTATCCTTGCCGCGAAACTGCCAACCAGCGCAGCTGCAACTTCACGCGAGCATGCAACGAGCTGCGACTGTGTGCTTGATGCTACCACCACTTTCTGTCTCTCTCTCTCTCTCTCTCTCCCCCTCTCTCTCCGTCGAGTACGTATTAAAGCGAAACGTACGAGTCCAGAGCGTTGGCACCTGAGAATTCGGGAATCTACCAGCGAAAACGAGGGTCGTGTTATCTGTGGGAATAAAACGCCAGGAGGTAAAAGGCGTGATTTACCAAGAATCTGCAGAAATCGATCTTTTAAATTCAATGCACTGATTGGCAAGGTGATGTCGTCGGTAAAAGGAAGAAATATAGATGATTTCCTTATTAGGAGAGAGCCAACATTATTGGCCCAGTTGGAGCAATGGAACATCCGCATTGGCTAATGATGTAATAATACAACGTGGATCATTAGTGACTAAAAATATGGGAATTCAAGAACGGATTGGTGAAGTCATTTTAGCAGCAAAATGAATAAATATAGGTTAACTCCGTGATTAAGCATGCTATTATAATTATATAACTAATTAATATATACATTTATGACTTCGAACCTTCGACGACATCAATGGTTCTGATGAATGGATGATGCATCTTCTTCAATTACGCAATACGTTTGAATAAAAGCACTCACAGATGAGAAATCCTCGTCTTCCAGGATTTTCTCTAAACAAGTGTGAATATGGTCAAAAACAGAATCTGAAGACTCTCTATCAAAGGTAAAAGTGAAAAAAAAATCGCGAGCTCTGCAATTGATGGAGCATGCTGGACAAGTACTCGGTTATCGAATTCAAAACCAGAAGAGCCGAGTGCGTGGATTTGAACCACTTTACAAGTATAACGACGCCCATAGAGCAGCGTCAAGCATCGTCTGAAGAGTTGCTGAAGGGCTCTTGCATGTCACTTTGAAACTGAAAGAATCCTACCGAAATTTCCCCATTGAATTTTCCCGTTGCCGCTCTCATATTGTCTTCTGACGCGTGATTTCCAAAGCGGAGGAGCGATTAGCAGATATATTGACGTTTCCTCTCTAAGGAACAGATTGAGAGGCTCAACGTCGAGTTAACCAAAGTTCAGAGTTTGACGGAAGCAAGTATAATAGCTGTGGGATGCTAGAGATAGTTTGAATCGACACATACAGAGAATGCCTTGCTACGCAATCCGAAATCCTCAAGACCTGTCCCATGGGCAGCGTATGATACGAACTCAACACAGGCAACTGCCAATTCAGGGGAAATGCCGAGGCCAGATATCCTAAAGTGAGAGGAGCAGACTAGGTGGAATGAAGGGTCATGTCGAATCAAGCTTGTGTAGAAACCATGCGTTCCAGTACCGTCAACTGTATGTTCCCAATGGACAGCCCTATTATCCTCCTAGGATCGACAGAAGCCACGTTTGTCCCCAAGAGAAGGGGGGAAAAAAGAAAACAAGCTCAAGAGAAGCATCACAGCTTCATACATCGACCACACTCGAGACCGAACAATATCGAACCTCTTATCCTCGCGATGACAAAGTCCAGAGCTTTCTTTGTACAAATTTTCCTGGCTATCATCTTTTTCACGTCTCCACTTTGTCGTCGATTATATTCCCGATATTTCCACTCTTGTCGTCTGAACCCTCACTTCCTCCATGATTTGCTCATTCATTACAATCGCACCCATCCATAAAATTTCGTTTTGAATACACGTAGACGGGGTTATTCAGAGGTTGTCCACTTCATTGAGATATTGAGGGGCGACTCCAGTTCCGTTCAATGCCCACTTGTGCTTTTTCCCCCTCGCTTTATGATTTTCAAACCTGTTTTCATTTTTCTTATTATCATAGACGGTGGTGCGTTGAATAGTTGAAGTGTCTCCAGCAGTACGTGAAACGATAAAATTCAGAGGCGGTGTAAAAAGCTCTTAGATACTCGAAACGCATCGTGTCCCATTTACCGTGGAGATCGATGGATGCACTTATACTTATAGCATATTAAGTAAGCTACTATGCGATGCTATATTATGCTATTTATTCTGAGTTCACTTCTATAATTGTCTCCGTATTTCTGAATTTATAATTGAAATTCGAAAATCTTCCAATAACTGGATTATGGGTGCGGAAGTGGGTGCTGAGAATAATCAGAAGTCCTATAGGCAGACTCAGAATTATCGGGGCTTGTATCTTATACGTGATATCAGAGCATTGAAGGCTGAGAATGGCTTATAGAAAACTCAGGAAAATTAGGGCTTGGTGACTCCTTGAGGAATCCATTGAAAAACAAACTTGCGGATCTGGGGGTGGGGTCATTGGAAACTTAGCATAAGCAGGACTTAGACGCGTAGGCTTAGAATAAAAGCAGGCCTTAGAATAAAAAGGGCCCGTTTCTTATAGATGAAATTAGAGAATTCAAGACCGGGTCATAGGGGGACTTAAAAAAATCGTCTCTCTAGGAGGCGAACTGTTCGGGGAAAACGAATGAACATTGCACCGAAAGAAAATATTTCACTGACGCCAAAAAAATTGGTGGGTTGATTTTTTTCTTTCGTTGATTTTAGCGAAATATTTCTTTCATGTCGATGAAATGGTGCGCTTCAATTTTGAAGAGAACGTTTCATTGCCTGTACAGAAACATTTACTTAGTAAGCATATGATGACAGAACAATTTTATTGTTTTGAAGAAAAGTTTTCATTGGTTCAATGAAACGGTCTCCTTGATTTATTGAAAAGATATACTTGATGGCAACAAGAGCTGGGAACTTCATTGTCTAAGGTTAATTACCTACAAGGCTGTCTCGTTCTCCCACCTAACCTCATTATTTATGTGGATCGTATTTTTCATCGGCTGCTGGTGGCTAGGTTTATTAAAAAAATGAAGTCAGTCTTTTTTTCGTCTTTTTTTCGTCTTTTTTAATACGTTGCGGCCCCAGTCTGGGCCCTTTTCAATTGATTATGATAACATATGTGTTAGTGCTTAGTTAGTAGTAAAATAGTTACATTTGAAGACAAAATGCAGCATGGACTAACACATACGTTATCATAAACACTATAATAGGGCCCAGAACAGGGCCAAAACGTATTGAAAAAGGGGGAAAAAGGACTGACCCCTTTCTTTAATAAACCTGGCCGGACGATAAAAAAACACGATCCATTTACATACTACGGCCACAGCAAATTATATCGAACTGTTATTTATGTTTTCCGGTTTCCTTAACAAACGGCTTCGAGTTTTAAGGAGCCGATATCAATTTTTTATCGAATAATCGTAAAAACCATCAAAATAAGAGTCAACGAGTCTGTAACTTGAAACCCTTAGTAATATATGAAATATCACCCGGACAATTATTTAAAAAATTCAGTGTTCTAATAAATTCCTATCAACTTTTTTGTACTAACATCAATAGTTCACTCAATAAAAGTTGAAAATACAAAAACCACGACTTTGTTGGTCTGTAACTTTGAACTTCGAACACTTACAATACTAAAAATTTCACAGCTCTGTAATAAATCAAATATTGAAGATAGAAATTGGACTCAACAAGATTTTTTGTAAGTAATTGAATGATTCATAAGATGTAGTAATTGATTTTATGAAAAAAAAATTCTTCTTAGGTTGCATGAAGAAAAAATGGAAAGAAATTACGTTTCTGTGTTACTTCAATGGGAAAACTTCAAACGCGATGATGGACCTTTAAGAATAAAAATTATGAGCTCCGCTTTATATATTTATATATATTATATATATATATATATATATATAGATATTTTGGGCAGAGAGCAAAGGATAAAAAAATTGATGGACTCTTCAAGATCCTTATAAAAACCACACTTAGGGGTTGATGGACTTGGGAAATTGCCGACTATGTTCAGGATGTCTATTAGAGCGACTCAAAAAAATCAGAGCTAGAAGGGAGGGACTCAGAAAAATGCACGCCAACCCCCTGACTCGACTTTTGTCACGGTTGTGGCGGTGGTGGCGGTGAGTTTTATTTATAAGAACGAGAGATTATGGCGTCTATCGTTACAATAATTAAATGCTTACTTGTTGTAACTTTTTATCAGATGATAACCACAAAAAAAGCTTCATGGACAACCCTTTACATATTTGGCGAATAATTCCCCCTCTTCAAGTATAGGAGAAAGTTGTTTAGTTTAGTGTAGTTTCAGATTGGATTCCCTTCTCTGTCCGAATTCCGCAAGGTTACTCAAGTGTCACCATCTTCTCCCTCAATTCGAAGATGAAAACGAAAAAGAGGGCTTGATGTGGGAATAGATGGAACGTAGCTTTCCACTCTCCAGCAGAATCTCGCTCTCTCGGTTTCCTTTATCGTCTGCACTCAAAAGCTCGTTCTAAAGGACTTCTTAGGAGCCGTTCATTCGTCTTCCCTTCGCCGAGTTACCAAGGCGGCTTGGCTGATCGTTATTCTCCTTCCTTTATACCGGATCCCTGGGCACTTTTCTTAATGAGCCATTCGTTAGCATAGGAATCAATTAATCCTGCATGAAATGTAGTCGTAAAAGTGACGCAATGCATTATAAATAAAACTCATAGAATTTTTGCAATTTAAAGCAGATTTAAAAAAAAAGTTTCTAAATTTTCAATAAAATTTTAGTCAATTTATTATGAGATTTATTGACAATGTTTTGAAATTTAGTTGAACGTCTGTTTATCCGTATTCATCGGCCACCGTGACAGAATTCTCATGTTAGAGTCATATGGTCGAATGCAAGAATAACAGCCATTAAAACATATGCTGCGAGAACTCGGAACAGAATTTTCAGCTGTAACTTCCGGTACAAGGTTGACAAATAACAAGCCATTTTACCGTCATGACATTGTACTGTGGTTTCATGGTTCACTATATAGTAATTTATTCATGCATTCCATGGTGGATCATATTTCATATTTCTAGGAAGACCACAGACTTTCTTAAAAAGCATTGCTGCATTCTAGTATGAGTGTAAGAATTTTCATTTTAAAACCTTATGACAAAGCTATGATTTTAGATGAGGAAATAAATCTTCCACCGTTAAAACTCACTAAACAATTAGTTACAGTAAATCCAATTTCCACTACATCAAAGATTGCTACATTTATACTGGAATACACTCTTCGACAGATAAAATAAGACATCGTACACCATAATGTATTCACTGTTTGAGCCTGAAAGTTACTTTTGGTAACTTTCACCTTGCTTTTAGTGGAAAGTTAACTTTCGGTCTAACATGATTATAGTGTACTGTATGACTTCACAAAATTCCAGAATTAACATGTTCAATATGTACTTAATGAGATTTAAATGTATGATTAAAAAATATAAGGGTATCTGTAGGTGACTCTGCCCCCTTAAGGAAAGTGATAAATTATTATTCTTAGAGAAGGTTCTTATATTCTTATATTTCGGCTTCGAAAACCAATTCGGCACACTTCAGGAAGATGAGATAGTGAGTGTGTGTTAGAGAAACTCTTCCTTTACGTTTCGGCCAACGATCATGGTCCTCTTCAGAAATACATTTATTAAGCTTATTTGTATTGCTTGATGTTGAAAAATGTTAAAATAATGTTCTCGGTTGTGATCCGTTAGGGATCCCAACCACACTTCTATTCACGTATTGTGCGTCTGTTTAAGACGTAAACATTCGATCAACTGCTTCTGAAGAGAGCCATGGACCGTTGGCCGAAACGTGAAGAAAGAGTTTTTCTAACGCACAGTCACCATCTCATCTTGTTGAAGTGTGCCAAATTGGTCATCGAAGCCGAAATATGAGACATCAACGTTCTCTAAGAATGTCATTAACAACGACCGCAGCAAAATAATTTTCACAGTTATTAATTATTAGCCAATACTACCCAACCTTCACGATGAACACACCATAGAATTCAGCATTTATTAATGTCATACTTTTAGAAATTCGTATTTCGAACTGCTATAACTCTAGAATGACTCGACGGACAAATTTGCAAAAAATCAGGGATGCTCTATTCAACACGATCTATAAAAAAACTTATTCGTTATTTTGACCACCCGGTACAACTTATTTTTCGATATTTGGTTTAGCGACCCTTATATATAGATTAATAATATATATAGTTCCAAGAATAGAATTAGAATAGTTTTAGAATTACAATTTACACATAACCTACATATAAACCCAACGTCATTTTTTATGTTACATATGAATAGTGAATAGATCGTGTATAGGTTTTACGCGGACTATACATGCCCATTCTCATATGTCAGACTAGATATCATTTTTTTACTTCGACAAGTAGGATTCAATATTCATTTGTACGCAACAAGCATGGATACATTCCACTGAACAATAATAATATGTATCAAGATAAATTTTATTCAGTCAATATAGTAATGTATATATAGTAGACCGTATCAGAAGAGTATCATGTTTTTATCACAACCTCTAAGAGGTGATATAAATTTTCATACTCCGCATTTGCAACGTTTTGTCACGGAAGTGTGAATTGGTCCTTTTTTCTTTCTTTGTGCACAAAAAAGTAAGTGAAAAGTTTGGGGACCCTTATCATATATGATAAGCTTTTGATTGATAATATATCAAATTGTATTCACTCGTGTTGAATAACCTTTGCTGAATTATAAATAATATAAGTTTTTTTTTGCCACGTGGCAACGTCAAGTGAAAATAGATTGAGTACTATCGATAAATCATCGATTAATTTTTTATGAAGTTGACTAGTGATACGTTCGGACCCTAATAGTATATACCATAGCAGCTCGCGTGACAAAATTCCCAGGCGAAAGGAGGATCTTTCACTTAACCGACTGTCGGAGACGTCGAACCCCCGTTGTGGAACATATTAGAGAGCTCGACCCTCGATCGATCTCGCCCCAGGTTCATTCTTCACCCTTCAAGTCTCGGTCACCCCCACGAGCATCAGTTGGTCTGCGATATGGAACAAACTACATTATTCTCAGGCCGTGTCTTCCATGCAATTATTACTGAACCGCTACAGAATTCGGGTTCGACGGCAAAAGCCGGTAAATGGTTTTCCTATCACAATAATTAGACACCGTTAACTGTTTCCTGAATAATTGACTCTATGTATGAGGTACGATAATTGGTTAAACGATTGTCCTTTAATTGTGTGTTGCAGAACGTTGTCTGGGGAGAATGGTCGCCATGGACCAAATGGTCTCCGTGCACAAGGTACGTAATTTAATTCTCGCAATAATAACGTAATGGCATTTTCAATTATTCTGCAATCAGCAAATCTAGCAAGATAGAGTTTAATGAACTGAGAAAGATTGAATCAGGAAATAATTCATTCGAAATATGTATAACTGATTCGAGTAGCTTGGAATTTAAAGCAATACGTATGGTTATTACAATGATGTAATGTGTTAAGTCAGTTATATAAAAATTACGAATTGTTTAAGTGAGAAAGACTAGTACAATTGAAGCAATTACATATTTTGCTGAGACATATGAATTCAGCCGCCAAAAAAAAAAAAATTCCCAGAAACGTTTATGAATCAGGTTTAGTTATAATAATAAATACACCAACCTATATCCGATAAAAAATAAATATACATGGAAAACCATCAATATAAGATTTCATGAGTCTGTAATTTATAACCGTTAGCAATATATAAAATTTCACCGGGACAATTTTTTAGAAAATTCAATGTTCTAATAAATTCCTATTGACTTCTTTATACTTACATCAGTAGTTCACTTAATAAAAGTTGAAAATACAAAAAACACGATTTTGTTGGTCTGTAACTTTGTAAATATCAACGATACGAAAAACTCGCCAGCGACTTTTTTGTAGTGCGTCAGACGGACGACACATTTTTCCTTTAACTTTTTGTCCTAACTTTAATAGTGTAGCTAAAAAATGTAAATAAAAAAGGAAAAGTTAGAATATTGAAAATTTCCAGGCTCTGTGAAATATCAAATATTCAAGATAGAAATTCGTCTCAACAAGATTTTTTGTTCGAAATTAAATGATTCATAAGATGTAGTCATCGATTTTATGAAAAAAAAAATTCTTCTCAGGTTGCAGGGAGAAAAACTGGAAAAAAATCACTTTCCTGTGTTATTTAAATGGAAAACTTCAATCGCGATGATGGACTTAGAATTATGACCTCGACTTTTGACAGGATCTTTACTAAGACGTATTCAACGATATTTTGGGCGGAAAGCAAAGAAAAAAAAACATGGTTTTTTTGGCACGCTCTAATATATATGTATGCATTTAATATACACTTGTATAAATTCAACTCATAAAAATAAAACGGGCACATTTTTCATTCGAAAAACTATTTAATTGAAACAATTGAATATCAAGATAGTTTTGATAAATATTTTCCACCATAATAAATATTTAAATAAACTATGTTTTGATTCAATGTAAAATTGAATTAATAGAATTGACGATGTGATACGAATATGTACTTTGTTTAGTGTTGTCATATGATAGGCTAATTGAATCAACACGATATTTAGTCGAAAAGATTGAATTTTTTGTTGAGTCAATACAATTGTGATTTCATTTAACAAAACAAGCAATTAAATATACAGATGGTTAAGATGACGGGTTCAGTTAACATTTTTCAAATTTTATGCCTTAAGACTCTGATAAAGTTACATACTGTAAAAAAAATTCTACTGAAGAATAATGTTAATTAATTTGAGAGATACTGTTTTCAATGAGGCAACAGAATTGTAAACGAGCATAGATTTTAATCTTAAAGAGACAACGGGTTCAAGAAGCTTAAATTGATAGAATTTTTGGGAAGTTTTATAAGTGTTAACCGAAACTTTCCAGTATTTCTAAGGTATTCTATTTAATCTTCGAACAATAAATACATATTATCAAAAAGTAAATCTAAAAACCTTTTTACCCAAAAACTTTGTACTCACAGCTTAAACTAAGATATTTTGCTGGAAGTTCAATGTAAAAACTAACTTTTCGATAGTTGAAATATTTAAGGTAATTGGTTTGAATCTTTCAGAATACGTCAGTAGCAGACTATTTTACTATCTCATCATATACAAAGTATGTATATGAAAATAGAAAAAATTCCTATCCAAAACGAAATCGACTCTAAGATTTTCATGCAAATAGATACGTTTTGAGTTCCTATATTTGAAAAAAGAGGCATTAACTTATTTCTATCTGTCCGTCACAATAAAAATTTGCTATTACTTTGTCTATTCATGTATGCTATATAATGTGTCGTTAATTCAAAACTGACTACGAGAAATACATCTTCACATTATGCATGTATCGACTAGTCCATAAGTTATCATAGTCATTGAATCACAGTTTTGTAATAGCCGGATCGTTTCACGGGCGATCTTTTCACAGTTCTTCGACTGTGTTTCCCATTGGTGTTCGTCAATGCATAACCCATGAATCCTGAACTAAACCTGGCTCGAGTTTGCTTTACGCGTCCCACGCGAATTTCCAATAATTCCACCAGTATTTCACTGCTGTTTCCGTCAATCAGTTTGACTTTCAACTAGACAGTTTTTTGCCAAGAATACACCATCCTCACCTTCTTCATCATCTCCATTAACTTTTCTCATCTGCGTGGAGAGAATATTAATTCGATAGGAGTCTTCGAAAGATAACCTGGAGCTTTCATTAAATATTCTTTTCCAGGAGTTGCGGGGGTGGAATATCTCGTCAGCAAAGGCGATGCAGAAGGAAACCGTGCAAGGGGAAATCTTGGAATATCAAGTACAAGGTTTGCAACATTCAGGTGAGTTTATTTTCTGCACTAATCCAGTTCTACTCACTTTGCAATGCTTCTCCTGTGAGTTTGTGCAGTATTTCATCGTAATAAAAACCTCGGAGGCTGATTAATGTTCAACACTCAGGTTTCTGCATCTCTCCAGATTTGATATAGGATTGTTTCGAGTAGGGCTCTGACTTCGATCCGGATTATCCGGGCACCTGAAACTATCCAGGTACCCGGATCGCAGCAAATAATACTTCGGATCCGGATATCCGGATACCCAAATCTTACGGATATCCGGATCTTACGGATATCCAGATATCCGAATATCCGGATCCTTACGGATTTCCGGATAGTCATAAATCTGAATATTTATGGATTCAGTTCAACAGTGTTAAAAAAAATCTGCATCAAGTTAATATACATGTGTAGGGAGTTTTTATTTTCAGGTAACGCTCATAAAAATTTACAATACATCTTTCAATTTCCAATTAGTGGTATATTGAAAGATTTTGGTATTTATTAGACTTCCTTTTTAATGGTCATTCATTTTTGTATAATAAAAATGTTGTGAATTTCATAAAATTTTTAACGGTGTAGTCACATCAAAATATAAATATATATTTTAATATATTTAAATATTAACAAAAAAAAGAGGTACAAAACAAAATCGCAACTATTCACTTTTTGCTATTAGATATGTCGTCGTCTTTGATTACTTAATAGCGCTTCGAGTAAAAGCAACAGAGAAATCGAAAAAAAATAACACGTCGATGATATCAAGAAATTCGGACTATTTAACACGTTCGTCTATATATTTTTGTAACTTTTACGAAGAATTAGAAACTATGGAAATATTTTCTGTTTATTTTATCCGAAAATTGTAAAAATTTGACGCCATTTGTGAATATGAAAACACCACCAAACGTAAATAATGGTTTTTCCAAAACTATCCGCTATTACCCAAATAATTTCGGATTATCCAGGTACCCGGATATTTGGATCCGTAACTTTCCGGATACTTGGATCCGGGTACCCGTATAGTCTCGGGTAATCTGGATAATCCGGAACTATCGGGTACGTAACATTTGAACAAAAGACAAAATATCTACGACAAAATATCTACCCCAAGATATCTACCCCAAGATATCTGACGACACAAAAAACAGACGACAAAATTACAACACGACAAAATATAAACGTCAAAATAACTGAAAACAATGACTCCAAAATATTAGACGACAGTACATAATTGCCAAAATAAATGGAAACACCACATTAAATACGATGTGTAACTATCGCAGATTTCACGAAAACATATATATAATTACGATTTTCAATAGACTGAAACCAAACGGGAATATATCGGCACGATTGACCATACACATTAGAATAAGCCCAATTTTCATACATCATTTCCAATTGTTGATTTCGAGAAAAATATAAGAAATCACAGACACGGAAAAACTATAAAATAAAAAACAACAAATAAATTATTTATTGAAGAAATATAATACAATACAAAAAATCTGCGATATTTTGTCCATTAGATAATTTTTAAAAATTTGGGTTGAAATAATAATAACATTCATCAAAATAACTTTATTAAAGAAACTCATTTTTATTTGTCCTTTAATTAGAATAAATTGTTACTTCTTATTTCGGGGGACTTCACCCCCCAAACCTCCTATCAGGACTTCGCCCCTGGACCCCAAACAGTGGATCATCTAATTATTGAAATAATACAATATAATACAAAATGTCGAATCTTATTTTTATAATTTTTTTTATTAATATAAACCGTTTTTATTTTTTATTTCTGGGGGCTTCGCCCTCGGGACCACAAGTTAGAGGGGCGCCCACCACGCCGACCCACCAACAAAATTTTAATATCACAAATAATTTCTCGTTAGATATCCAATCATTTTCATATTTGATTATTCTACAGATTTTTTCGTCAGATATTTTGCCGTCAAATATTTTTTCATTAAGATATTTTGTCATTGAGATATTTTGCCATCAGATATTTTGTCATTAAGATATTTTGTCGTTGGGTATAATGACGTAGATATTCTGTCATTAGATATTTAGGATCTGGCGTTTAGACGCGTCACCGGAACTATCCGGGTACCCGGATCCAAGTACCCGGATATGAAGCGTGATATCCATGAGATCCGGATAACCCGGTATCCGGATACCCGAATAAGTCCGAGCCCTAATCGGCATCGAAACGAAATGATTACC
Source organism: Tromatobia lineatoria (assembly GCA_949699805.1). Taxonomy (NCBI): domain Eukaryota; kingdom Metazoa; phylum Arthropoda; class Insecta; order Hymenoptera; family Ichneumonidae; genus Tromatobia; species Tromatobia lineatoria. Next base: position 12,974,099 of record OX453042.1, on the reverse strand, counting down.
AGTCCTGGTTTCTTATGCCTTCGAGGAAGAGCTGCGAAAAAATTATGATAGTAAATACTTTTTCCAAGAAATGTCAATTGTCGATAATTGACATTTCTTATCATTAGTATTGATGGATGCACGCCTTCTTATGCACAGAACCTGTTCATGGGATTTATAACTTGTAGATTAAACTTTCAATCTTCCGACATTTACTTAGTACATACAAGTATGGATAACAGTGATTATAAATTGCCTCAGTGAGAAGACTAAAATAAGTTTCTCTACCATATTCACCTTAACTTCTGTCAATACTTCAAACTTATGCCGAACTCCAACACAACAACATTCAAGCATCATACATATAATATTCACTAGCAGATATATATTATACATGCCGGTGCTATCCACCATCGCGATGGTGATTATATGCGGCGAGCCGCGAGGGAGAAATTCTCGGTTTGGTGAACGCGCCAGGACGACCGAAATCGAGTTACCGTGTAGTTTGGCGTCTTCGCCTCGTCCAATATACACATACATGTATATACATATATATAAGCACATATATATCCACATATATATATATATATATATATATTGATAACATTGCGAAGGATACCAATGGGTATGTTGAAACCCTCGTTCTATCATACGCTTAGGAGCGCTTAGAGTTTCTCACCCCCCTGAGATGCTGTCGTTTCCATTTCACACCCACTTACCATCTCCTCTTTCCCCCACTCTACGATTAAATGCGAGCACCATATATGTACACCCATATTTCAATTATGACTAACCTTAATATTTAGAAACCATAAATTTACCTATCTCACCTTTGCCCGTCTTTCTTTACGTCGTTCCGGAAACATTAACTCATCCCCTATAGTAAAGTTCACTGCCACTGGTTACCTTTTCGTAGCCGAATTTAGTATACGAATTAATGCAAAAACGCATCCAGTACTTGTAGATTCGATTTTCAGTGGATTTTTGTACAGTAGAGTTTGTACTTTGCATCGTTCTTCAGGATGAATAAATTGAAAACCTGAATCTCAACGGGATTCATGTCTAAGAAGGTTAAGTGGAATTGAAAACCCCTGTAACTTCAGTAGCGTTTGTAGCATTTGAGGTCTTGGAGAACTTGAAAAATTAAAGCTCTTAGGGAGACAGACATTTGGGAAATTTGTACCAACCGGATTATCCGGTTGAGAACTCTTGCGAATTATTCAAATTATGCCTATTTCTCTGGCTGTTATCGGATGTATTCATTTAGTACATGTTTACAAAGATTTCAACGCGAGAAGCCAGCTCAGAAAAAATTGTTTGATCACGCAACTGATCAGGATCAAAGAATCCGCTTGCCACCATTTTTTCAAATATCTCCCTCTACAGAGGGATAGGCAATATTTCGATAAAATACACTTTGGTATGAATAACTATGAGTCGTTATACAGGGAGGACACGGTGAAACTAGACAGCGCAAAAGCGCTTGCGCGTCAAACCGACGGTTCCCACTCTATGCGTGCAGACCGAGTAGTAAATAAATCTTGGTTTCTGGCGTCTGCCCTACCAGCTCAGGTAACGTCCCTTGCCCCTACCACTACCCTTACTGGCCCATTCCGATGGCGCGTGGGGACACAGTCGCCGCTCGGATGAGACGCACTGGCGGCCGTAAGCAGTAGCCAATCAGGCTTCCTAAATTCTCACGGAGCCGCATTGAACTGTCTAGTTTCACCGTGTCCTCCCTGTAGAATAATGGTATGACTATTATATTTTTCTTAAATAGGAGAGCTGCGAAGTCGAACAGCGAAAATTGCTTCCTCATTATTTTTTGGTTTTCCTTGCTAAGCTATCTCTATGAGGAAGTATGTTTAACGATTTTAGCTTCCCCTTAGAGAAAGCCTTGCAAGAAAAACCACAAGTAATGAGAAAGCAATTTGCAAAGCTCAACTTTGGAGCTTCATTTTTGATCAAAGTCAAATTCCTGAAAAATGTAAACCACATAACAAATTATGACGCAACTGTGTACCTATTATTGCTAAGTAGTACTAATTTCATGTCTAAACTTTGATTTTGTCATCTTAGGTTCTGTTAATGTTAATGCAATTACATCATTTTTCCATAACTGCAAATTGTCGCAGATTAAAACCATATTGCATATCATGACAAAACTATGTACATCATCGCTAGATAGTACCGATTTCATGTTTTGCCAAAGTAAGGGCAAAAAGTGATTTTTTCAAAAATTTTGGAACTATAAAATCTGAACCGCTTTTCCAATTTTGCTCAAATTCAATATCAAACAACATTAAGAGTACTCACACTCCTGAATATTATTTAAGAAAATATCGTCAATTTGACAAAAGCTAGAGCACGCACGTCTTTTTTTTAAAACGTTTCAAAAAGCCATGAAATGAAATTTTCTGCATAAATAAAATATTCTGCATAATTTGCGTGATGTTTTGGTCATGAGTGTTATGGACTGGGTGGCCGGAAATGGAAATCTCGAGAAAAAAAATTTGATACTCACAAAGCTTCCTCTATGAGGAAGCAAATATATTTTTTGCCGGCACAAAAAGTGGCACTTTTTGTGCCGGCCCGGAATAACAAAAAATGGCGCTTTTCGAGAAGGCGTATCGAAAATACAGGAAAGCGTATCGAAAATACGCGAAACATCTCGGAAATACCCGAATAGTCCCGAAAATACTGTACGCGCCTGCGCACATCAATCGCGTTCGTGTCGCCTCGATCGCCTTCGTAGCGATAGCGAGAGATAGTTAGATCACATCTAAACGTCGAACCGCGAAAGTATTAATAAGGTTATTAGATGACTAAGACAACATTTATAAAGGTATTGTTACAAGATTAATAAAAGTTATTGTTCTATGCATTTAAAAACTATTTTGTCTGCAGTCGGATGGCTTCGCCCCCCGGGCCCCCCACCGGGCCTTCGGCCCTGGACCCCGTTTGACGCCCTACAATGCACTTCATACAAAACTCGTACCACTCGTGTGACTCACTTCACGGCCTTCCAGAATATTCGCTTTCACGCACTCGTATCGCAAAGTACTATTCTCCATAAAATCAAAGCTTCTGCTATGAGGGAACAAATATATTTTCTCCATAAAATCGAAGCTTCCGCTATGAGGAAGCAATAATCCAGCTTGAGAGAAAACTTAAAATAAACCAGTTCTGCGAGGAGTCCGATGGGTGGTACCGACGGAGCTATTGAAACCCCCATTCCCGCATACGCTTCAAAGCGTTGAGAATTTCTGGCTCTCCTGAGATGCTGTCATTTCCATTATGAACTCCCTTATCGCCTTACAGCCCCTTCCATTACTTCCATCTAATGCAGGCAGCGGATATGTACACCAATTTACAAATTACCACTATACACAGGTCCCTGTAAATATAAATTCGCGTACCTTACCTTTGCCAGTATCTCTTTACTCGATTCCGGCAACATTTTCTCATCCCCCTGCAGTGGGAGGTTCACCGCACTTTCTGCTTCTGTTACGTTGTGAATGTCGACTAGAGGCAGGCTAGTTGTAAACCGAGTAAACCATGCCCTGCCCGAGCGGCGGTCGCTTCGCTTCTGCTTCTCTGCATATACATATAAACATCCCGAAAGCTTTAATGCTGTTACCGCCAACATACATATTCCGCCAGCGGGATTTTCGGTCTCCACACTTTTCTCCAGCATGTTCTGCACGCGCCTGGCATGGGTAGATGCTCTGCAGATACCGGGCTCCCCGCAGGGCCGTTGCGATGCAGGTGACCCGACCTACATTCGAATCTGGCACGAATTTCGGCGTGGAGCACTGCTGAGCCCAGGGATCCCTGGTCTCTGTGTGTATATGTTGGAATATATCACTATACCTTCCCTTGATTGCTCTCAGCGTTTGGTGTACTCGGTCAGAGCTTTGCTCGACGCCATTTCTGTCTCCCTCCGGTTTATGTCTGTCTGCATGTGTGTGTATGTGTACGTGCTGCGGGCACCGGGGAAAATCCGCGTCCCTCTACACTTCACTGTATTACTCAAGCCATCCCACAGCGTCGGCGGGATTTTCGACTACCAAATAGTGGCCACGTTAATAACCGATGGCTCAGCTCTACGATCATTCACGTGTATGCAAATTTTGAGTCATGAAAGACCTTGGTTGGGACTGTTATTGAGAGAGGGCCATAATCCGTAGGGTAATTTGTTAAGGGGACTAGTTCACCCGAAAAACGTCATCAAAAATATTCTGTAAATAAAACTTTTTAAAAAAATGTTACATTTAAACCTCACTACGAGGATAAAAATGGGTTCCGATCGCCTGACGTAATTTTTGGCCCGGCTCAGGTAACAATGCGGCATCCCTGATCGGGGCAACCAGATCAAGCCAGTATCCGGCCCGGGTCATATATCGATAAGACATCTTCAATCGGGTTAAACTGAAGTTATTGCCATCACGGTCTGATATTGTACGAATCCGATACGCCTGATCAGATCAATCTTGTCAGGGTGAAGTAATTAACGTAAGGGTCGGATCAGGTAAGGCATATCAGGCAGTATTATCATCGGCATATATATTCGATACAATTTTTATATAATAATCGTCATCACATCATATCTTATTGTTATAATTATTGAGATTGAAAACATAAAGCAGCATATATATTTTTATATCCTTGGACAGTTAGATCTAAAACCATAATTTTTCGGTCAATCAATTCCATGGCACATATAAACACATGCGTTTTTTCCACTTCCCACATTTGCAATGTTGATGAATCACTCGGACATATACACGTAGATCTCATGATTCTTGGCACGTTCTCTTTCACTTCAATCGTGTTTTCGTCTCGTCTCTTGTAAATATTGCGCTTGTGCAATATCACTCCATACCGCAATAAAACACAATTTTTCGATTCGCTCTTGGAGACCATGTAATCTCTGTAACGAAACTTTTTTATCACCTATGGTTCATCAGACCCTTTACGGTTTGCTGACAGAATCGTAAAATCTGCGGATAACGATACCTGTGGATAGTATGAACAAAATCGTTCATGGAGCCGTTGACGCACTTGTGTTAAGAGGCGTTTGCTATTGCGAATCACGTTTTTCAATTGCTTCAAAGTGTTTTCAAAGGGAAATGCGATTAAGTGTGTGAGAGAGCTATTCAGACTGGATGGGATTATCAGGACCGTGTAATAGTTACAATCTCCGTCCCAGATTAATCGTCTGATCACGACCTGATTCGAAATGTCGTTCGAGACGAAATCATATAGTTCTTCCAATTATTATTCTTTCTCTGTGTGTAATTTTATAAAGACATTGGGGCAACACAATTGCCAATGTGTCGGTACTGCACGGAAAGAATTATTTGATTGTAACAACTATGGTTTCAATTTTCTGTACGAAATATCTTAAACATTGGTTACTACAACCATATCCAATAGTTATTCCAGCTATTTACAATTAGTTTTCACAAGGTTAGTCAGCCTAACCAATCCAATGGTTAGCTCTTCCATTTGAATCGTACATTACCATTCGAATAGTTGGCAATACTAGTTATGATGTGGCGGAAATAGCATGATCGATTGGCTGTTTCAACTCATTGTTTGGTTATGGTAGCTAATCTTTTCTTTTCGCGTGGCTATTAGTTCTGGCGCAATACTAATGCAACTCTGGAATAATCACACGGATCTAGAGTTTGTTTTCTAATATGATCACAGGACTGTTTAGGTTGCTTCCAGTACTTCAACGACTCTCGGTTGAGTACCATATATATATTATTTTGGAAGTACCGGCTGCCATAACTTAAGCGGTATAAGACCAGTGGTTCAACAACGATGCGGGTATTGTTACTGCCTAACAATTCTCGGCAGCCAAATCCGTTTTAGTGCTGGACTTTGTTGGAAACAACGGCAGTATACCAGGATGCCCATATAGATAGTAACATTTTTCACTCGTTGTAGGTTTGAGACCAAACTAGTGAACAAATTTTAGTGTTCGATGTCCCATTCTATTTATCAAAAAGTGCATTTTAGTATAAGAGTAGCGGTCGTGAATGCAGGTGAAATTGAATTTACTGTTACAATTATTTAGTGAGTTTATGATAAAAGAAGATTAATTTGAACATTTAAAATCATAGCTTTGTCATAAAAACTTGAAATAAAAATGTCCATATATCAATACGTTTATTCTATACAATATAATCTAGTATAATCCATTATATTAGTAATATGACCGTGTTTTTGAGTTATTTTCAGTGGGAAACAGATAGTCGGTAACAAAATATTTCATTTGATACGAAAACCATGCAAGAATATACTTATTTCTCATGTAATCGCATACGCATAACATCTTGATATCTTCGTTGATTCGAGAGTTTTTCTTCCGGGGTTTTTTCCGGGATTCGAACCAAGTCACTTGCTAAGCGACCAAATCCTTAAATAGACTAACCAACTCATTCACCGGGCGTCAAACCCTGTTTGATGCGGTTTGAAGAAACTTAGTTTTTACCCCAAGTGAAATCCTCTGGAAAATAATCAGCTCAAACTCTCGAACCATACCAGGCCTTTACAGAAAAAAAAATCCAGTAGACAGTACTCTTCTTTTCTCTCAAATCTTACACCTAAACCTCACTAAGTATCAAGCATTATAATTCTGTAATGTTGAAACGACATACCGTTAATTGAAAATCCCCTAAAAAATCAGCTAATTGGTCGCATCGCTTACATGGGGTCAGCCCAGGTTGGGTTCAGGTAAGTTTTAAGGCAACCAAATACTTGCTCAGTTCAATCAAGTTATTTATTAGACAACAAAATACTTAATTAAACCAAGTCACGTGTGAGGAAACCAAATAATTAATTGAACTCACCATCTTATTTACCGAGGGTTCAACCCTGTTTGACGCAGTTTATAAAAAATCATCCTTTTTATCTTAAGTGGAACCCTCTTGAATAAAATCCACGACCATGCCAAGCCTTCTTTAAAACCCCAGATTTGGGTTAAGTTGATCCCGCATTGGACATTGCGCGCAAAGTTTCGTCATTCTATTCTTAATCGTTTTTCCTCGTGAAAATTGAAGGTCTCGAGGTTTATCAATAAAATTTTATAACGTCTTGGCCGGCAATTTATATTATCGTTCCATTTAATCGAGCGACCTAAGGCAGAAGGCTTGAGAAAGCGAGGGTGCCAGAGCGAGTAAAACACTTTGCTAAATCCACATCTGGTTATAGCCGACGCTCGGCACTTTCGAACAACTTCTACGACGCTCGATCCGCACTCACCTTGGAAGCCCTAAAGCTGTCTGCTACAGTGCCAGCTAATACCTATATGTACAAGGGCTCGCCGAACACAGCGGAGCAAGTGCGGAGTCTCCTTGGACCAGGTCGTCGGGTTCCTGTCGGTGGAGAGGAAAACTATCGGCTGTTTCCAACGTCCTCTCGATTCCCGGTTAGCACGCCGAGAGAAACCACCTCGGGATAAACTATACTCGATGGGGGTCGATGGATATCTTCGTAAACTAGGAACCTCCGCAGCGTAGCACGTGGACGGAATATATATTGCTGTTTCCCCCGATTCTGAACAACTCTGTACTACTACTTACTACGCTCTGTATTATACTATATACACAAAGAAAGGGAAATGGATTGCAAGATTGTCGATAATATTTCGCGACCACGAAGAATTTGCTGAAGCTAACCACGTGCATCAGATCTTGTGAACGCGCAATATTTTTGTCCTATCCAGTTTCTGTAATGGATCACGCATTTATCTCCACGAAATTAGGAAACCGAAGTGGGTATAAGGGAGAATGATGGTTTTCTATTGATCTTGAATGATGAAGATACCACACAAAAAGAGAGCAGAAGCGAAAAAGTTTTCGACTGATAGTGAGTTTTGGTAGGTTAGCTACGAAGTAGCTCCAGAAATTTTTGGGTTTTTTTTCTTTAATCCAAGATATCGAAATTTTGACATTACTGGTTACAAGTGATGTTTGTATATTTCAACACCGAAAATATACCGTTCTCAAACCTTGTCGCAAGGTTATTAATGGAGTACAATGGGTGACAAGTACTGACAGTTGGTAACTGCGATGAGTGCACAATTTGATGCCCCGGCGAAGCAAGTGCTGCAATCGTCGTGCACGAGTCGTCAATCAATAGTTTTTGTAACCAGCGCGTGAAACTGGGCATTTCACATGGGCGTAAAGCACCACTTTTCATGTGCATGCTAATAAGTAATTATTTGTTCGGTGGTGAAAACGGAACTTAACAGTTAAAGTCTGACTCTTTCAAAATCGCGGAAATCATGAATTTCCTTTCCAGTGCTTCGTCTGAAAAAGTGCATTTTTTACAAGAAACATGTCTTCCAACACAACAGTTGAAAAAAAAATTCTCTCGAGAGGAAAACGAAACTTTTTCATACGAGGTCGGAAACTTTTTAGCCTGAGACCTGAACTGAGTACATTTCAACACTAGGGAGAAAATACTTTTTTCAGTGAGCATGCTTTTCAATACTAGGGAAAAAACTTTCGTACACGAGTATACGAGACAGAAGTCGAGTATTACAATCACACGAATTGAAAAAAAAAGTTTTTCTCTCGAGTCTTAAATGAAACTTTTACTGCGACGTTTGAAAACTTCACTTTACTGGACGGAGGACTGAAAAAAAAATTTCTCTCGTACTCCACACTGACCGACTTTTTTTTATTTTGCTGTTACGGTACTTCATGATTGAGTTAAAAAATAAGAGGACCACACGGTTTTAGTATACCACTATGCGATATATGAATTCCAAGAAAAGAATAACGTTTTTCGTCTGTTTTCCTCGTGCGTTTCTCTTGTTTTTGTAAAGGATTTTGTTCTACGAAGATTGGATGCGACGTCGATAAAAAGAATCTTCTCACATCAGACACGAAGGCCATGTATGAGTACACTATACTCATGGTCGCTCTTTCTCCGGCTCTTACGCCCGAAGTAGCCTTTTACGATGTCGCGTTCAATCGACTTTTCCGATTGGCCGCAAGGGTAATCGACGTGGGTGAGAGAGCAGAAAAAGAACACAGTGGTTGGTTGACGAAGAGCGTTTGATGGCAATAGGTATGCTTTAGGACGGGAAAAAGAACCTACGGATGATTTTTCCATCGTTACATCGTGATCTCGTTAGCACGTGATGCGAGACATCACACTTCGCTTCTTTTCGACGTGCATCTACGTCTACCACGGTATCTAGCAATAAAATCAGTGATAAAATTCCTAAAATCCAACCATCGTATCACCCAACTCTCTGATTACATTGAGGACTATACCAGTACAAATATACTACCAATAAACGTTACAAACGAAATGGATGGCTCCAAGACATAGACTTTTTCCTTTATCCGAAATTTCGGACATCGGTACGCTTCTGAAAACGCCTTCAGAATAAAAGGGTGTGAGAATGCGCACTGCTCTTAATAAAAGAAAAAAAAACAATGAAAAATACATCAATTTTAATGTGCATTACAATTAATTATAAAAATGTGACTCATAATTTTTCAATAAATTGCAATACACATTAAAATTGATGTTTTTCTCTATTGTTCATTTGGTGTTATACCAGCAAACAAGTAAAAAACTGATTTTTATTCTTGAATAAATATTAATGATTTCAATGTGAATCTGATCCATTACGTTACAATTGAGCGTCCGATTTGCAGTGGAAAAGTTAATTCTCGAAACGGAATCTGTAAATCGCTGCACAGTTGAAAATGTGTAGTTAAAATTGACACCAACACAGTGTATGTATCCACACCAATTACTTTCCTGGGGCCGGGTATAAAACAAATAGTGTTAAATGATAGTGACACTGATATAACACTACCATTAGCACCTTGATGGCGTCAGCTTTGTAATACTAGAATTGGTGTTAAGTTTTGTATCTCTACTCTAGTACTGAGTATTTACGCATTTTGGATCAAGGTCCCGTTCGAATGAAATTTACCATAACAATTGGGCTAGAATTTGCTTAAATTGATATAACATAACACACTTAAGAACAATGTACATGCCAAGACACTTCACCTTGCGAAATTATTCATTTTCCAATACACTTAACCTTAACGTTTTAGTTTCTTCGTAATCATATTCAGAGGGCGTAATATGTACACGGCTATGTTTGGGAATATCTACACAAATACTATTAAATTTCCATTTCAAAGTATTTATGAATAATCCACTGAGTCCACACAGAAACAATAAAATAGATCCTAAACGGTCAACGCGAACCCGCAATCTTCCAGATTTACGGTCAACTGATATCCTACGACGTACCAGTTATTGACACCAAAGCAGTGTTCATTAGACTCCAGCGGATGTTGAAGTAACACGGTAGATCATTGAATGAATAAAAAATCCGAATGTTAGTGTTGATAGGTGAAGTTGATACCAGAATAAATTCAACGAATTCGTTCGGGTGAATTTCACGATGCAAAAAGTGTCAATATTAACAGTTTAAATGAATAACACCGTAAAAAAATCCGCACCAACCGAGTTTTATACCGTGGATTTTTAGGAGTGTGCCAGATGTCGAACGAAACAGTGCGATGGTTAGGTATGCTTTTGAACATCACACTTCGGTTCTTTTTAACATGCATGTACAACTACCAGAGTATGTGGCGATAAAATCAGTGATAAAAATCCCAAAATCCACCCATTGTAACACCGAGCCCTTCGATGACAGTCTGGAATATAACAATAAACGTTACAAAAAAAATCCATAGGTCCAAGAAATAGACATTTTCCATAATCCAAAATTCCGGACGTGGGAACGTGCGAATTCTGAAAGCACCTTCACAATAAAAGTGTGTAAGAATACGCAATCCAGTTGATAAAAGAAAAATAGAAATGAAACATCAATTTCAATATGTATTACAATTTATCCGAAATTGTAGTTTATAATTTGCTATGGGCAGAAAAACAAGAACGGACGGATGTTTTTTTTCATCGTTACATCCTGATCTCGTTAGTACGTGATGCGGGAAGTCACACTGCGCTTCTTTTCGACGTGCATCGACGACTACCAGAGTATGTGGCGATAAAATCAGTGATGAAACTCACAAAGTCTAAAAGATCAAACGTTACAAATGATATCCCTAGCTCCAAGAGAAATTTTCCATAATTCGAATTTCGGACGTGGGTACGTCCGAATTTTGATAACACTTTCACTATAAATAGGAGTGAGAATGCGCAATGCAGTTGATAAAAGAAACGGAAAAACGTCAATATCCATAAGTATTACAATTTATTTAGACATGTAAGTGACATTTTAAAATAAATTGTAATACTCATTGATTTTTTTTTCCATCCAAACTTTAATCTATCACCTGAATCTCTTCCATTGAGTTACAATGAAGCTTCCGATTCACAGGAAAAATTTCAATTACAAAAACCCGGTCTGTAAATCACTGCCAGATTTTGTGGATTAAACAAAACTGTTTCTATTCACTGATCAGTATAAGCCGTGTTTGCTATCCATACGCTGTATTACGATTTAATGTATTGTATGATTAATGCGATATTGTTGAACCAATGAGATTTATGAGCCTCCCTTAGAGAGAAAAGCGGATCGAGGTCATGTCAGAAATTTACTACTATATATTAATCGCAGAGTCGGTCAGTGCGAGAGTCGATTGCGTATAGCTTAAGCTGCGCCGAACAAGTCCACGGGGACCGCAGAGGAAAACAAAGTGAAAGCGCTCGCAGACCAGCAGAGCACTCACAAACACAGACACACACGCGGAGAAAGGGAAAGAGAGAGAAGAGAGAGCGAGAGAGAAACATAGCACAGACAGTACCAACCAGAGCCAAGGAGACAATAATTTCTCGAGCGAACCATAAATTCCGAGTTAAAATCCGACCGGATGGGATTTACTCCACCGAGGACGCCGCAGCTTCCCCGCTGCTCCTCCATCCCTCTTTGGCTTACTTCCGGTCATGCCTCGTTCCGCCACGCCTGCACAGTTCACTCCCCATTTTCAGAGTATGTACATTTGGGGTGTAAAAAAGATTAGGTGTGTATATATTAGTAATAATATGCACAGCAGAGTGAAGCCAGTATAGCTCGTGCATGTTTTTGTCGTTGTTGTTATTGTTGTTGGCAGGGAAGAGTGAGGTACAATGTGAGATGAGGCGCAGTGAGCCATTTAGGATTTTCGCGTAGGATGGGCCTGCATGAATAATTTTTTTTCAATGTTAGGTATTAAACTAAATCGACTTTAATCTGATGAAAAAAAAAAGGATGAAATTGTATGAATAATTATTAACATCTAAAATAGATTTGGTTTCTCCAAAGCAAAATTTTTTGACTGTCAATAACGATGTAATTTGCCCCTTTTTCGCCGAGCCAAATTAAGTTTTTTTATCGTTAATAATAACCTATTTATCGCTGCATTGCTCAGTGACCATGTTTTGTTATATTAAGTTCGGTGAGTAATTTTTTTTCTATGTTGAAAACTTTTTTCATACCCAATGTTGACTTGTCCCTGGATCTTGGGATACAATAATCATCGTGCAAACTGACATATCGCCATTTGTACCTTTAAAAAAATTAGAACTTTACTAATTTCTACAAAACAAGGTACATTAATACTTGTCATCTCGACGCTACCACGTCTCGTACCGACATTAATGTCGGTAGAGATCATCTCGAAAGCTAAATCAAACACATTTTGGGAATATTTTAATTACTTGTTAGCTTGAAAACTTGCTGAGTTCATAAAAACTTAAAAAATGTCCCAAAGATTATCTGTAATAGCTAGAAGCTTTCGTCTTGGAGCGCAAATCTTTTTCCCAGAGGTCAAAAGAATTTATTTTACTGACTACTCCTACTTAACACAAATGCTATGTGTCAGATGGATTTTCATCTCACGCTCTGTATTTATTCATTCCTACCGGATTAAACTTGATAAGCGGCTCACATCATATTTTCAGTTTTTCGCGTTTACTCAGACATATAAGGATTATAAAAACGAAAAAAGTTGCGAATCTAAAAGTAAGCGTAATTCCATTGCAGTTATAACAAAAAATGTGGCTCCCAAATTTTTTGTCGATTTTGTTGGCGATCTTATTGGTCAACAGGTTTTTATAAAAATATTTGGATAAAAGCAGAAGTGATGGCAACGACGATTTTAATTCCTTTTTCTTTTTTCCACAACTCTTTACATTAACGAGGTTAGATTTTTCAAAATTCATCGTGTTTAAAATGTTTAGAACGAACCAGAAATGGACGATATTTGAAGAAAAAATTATTCAAGATGCTTTTAGCTTTAAAGCACTATGCATAATTATTAAAGAAGGCTGGTTTTTTAGTTTCTACATGAACAATTAAAAATCTTTCATGAATCAACCTTGGTTAGGAAAAGTTTTTTTTTTTTTTTAATTTAAATATTCCCGACGTGAATTTTTTACCAGTGATGACCCATTTTTGTATTAATAATATTAAGCTGCTGGCAAAATACATGGTGAAATGAAGAAAAAAAAACGAGGGTGAGACCGAGATGTAGAAATGTCGAGAAAAAAAGGTGCAAAGAGTTCAAGAAAGCAAAATGCGGGATATGTGAAATGGAGGTCGAAATAGTGGTGCATATTCTGCTTACATAGGAATGAAAAATAGGATTTTATTCTTATAAATGTTACTGGAGCACCAATAAGAAATAAAAATCAACGAACCGACAGCAGTGGACGCACGGTCGGTGTGTGGCTTCGGCGGTCCCCAGAGTTAAGCAGCATTGTTTGCAGCCATAGCTTGGATGGGTGACCGCTTAGCTGCGCACTGGTTTGCGCGTGAATTGTTGAGCGGGTGGCAGTTTTTCTGAGTTTCTAATGTATTCTAACATGGTAGAAACTCAGTAAAAATGAAGCCACCTGTATCAGCCAGATTTTCCGCAATTTCCCTTTGCCCTCGTGCAAATGCGGTACAGTAGTGCATTATAATGAGTGGCTGCGGACAACACTTTAGGGGGGAAACTCTATGCAGAAACGGGGAAAAGGGAGACGGGTTACATAAAAGCCTGAATAAGGCATACGGAAGTAATATCTCAGTTAAAAAAAAAATAAAATAGGAAACAACGTTTGATATAATTTGATGCGGTTTCCATGATCGGTAAGATATTCACAATCCAAAAACGATATCCGTCGACCTATATATTTTTTTCTAATCACACCAGGACCTTGTGCGAGCTAATTCTTCTGCGAAAGTATTCTACAGCACTTTGCGAAATAACATGAATTTTTTCAATACGACTGTCGGCGACGGGAAACTTTTCCTGCGGACAAGACGATCTTCATTGATTATTATTTCTTCCTGATAATACCAGGGCCTTGTGCGAGCCAATTCTCGTACGAAAATATTCAACAGCACTTGGAGTGATAACATGATTTTTTTCGATAGGGCTTTTCACGTCGGAAAACTTTTCCTACGTCCAAGACTCCTTTATTGATGATTTTTTTTTGTTATCACACCAGGGCTTTGTGAGAGCTAATTCTTCCGCGAAAGTATTCTACAGCACTTAGCGAGATAATATGATTTTTTTCAATAGGGCTTTCCACGTCGGAAAACTTGTCCGTAGGAAAAGTTTTTCTTCCGCAATTCCTAAAATATCGGTGAAATTTGGTACACAAGTAAAGATTGGGTAAACAAAGGATGAGTCAAGTTTTAATGCGAATCCGTCAAGATGTTCAAAGTTTGAAAAATTGGTTTTAGCGTTCCAACTATCACAATTTTTAAGATATCTGACCTCAATTTGATACGCATGTAAAATGTGAATAAAATAAACATCAATTCGAATCGGGCAAGAATCTGTCAAGAGGTTAAAAAATAATGCCTTTAAAATTTTTTTTTAAACAAGGCTATAAAGTAGAACTTTGCAAATTGCTTCCGCATTATGTTGAATTCTTACAAAGTTTCCTCTATGAGGAAGCCAAAATAGATTAGCATCCTTCTTCATAGAGGCTTGTAGAAATCCAACAATAATGGGGAAGCAATTTGCAAAGTTTTTTTTACATGATCATACAGAATGCAATATCAAGAAACCCCGCAAGAACAGCTGATTAATTAAAGTCTGATTCTACGAATACTAGTAAAGAATACATAATATAAAGCCAATTAAAAAACTTTTTAAATCTAAAACTGCCTGTAGCTCACCTTCAATAACTCTAAGTAGATCATTCCGTTTTAGTCAGCCCATTAAATAATCTCAGGTTTTAAAATATTTGTTAGGCATTATCGATTATACTTCATTACATTCAATAGAGAATATCGTTTTATTTTTCAAAATACATGGTGAAATGAAGAAAAAGAAAAATATGGGCGAGTCCGAGATGTAGAAATGTCGGAAAAATAGGTGCATGTAGAGTTCAAGAAAACAAAATGCGGAATATGTGAAATGGAGGTCGAAACGGTGGTGCATATTCTGCTTACATTCCAGAATGTGCGCCACCAGAAGCGGAAAGTAAAATGAAGAAATGGTCAGTAAACGACCTTAAAAAGTGAAAAGGGAGCATAATTGAAGCAGAACTACTTATTCAATAAGATCAACAACAGTAGAAATGAAATGCTAATTGCAATGGAAAGTTTGTATGCTTCTGTTACGGGACTTCAGGAGTTGGCAAGAAACCCGGAAACCGAAAAGTAGGGAGGCTACATAACAGCTGATTTTGTCTATTGTTTAACAGGTAAAAAAGGAGAGAATATATATTTATAAGACTGAAAATTCTATATTTCTCTCACTAATAGAAATATATAACTGCATACACCGAATTTTCATAGAAAAAATTTATTTGAAAATATTTAATCAAACCAATTATATATTTAATTGCTTGTTTTCGTTCAATAAAATCAAAATTTCATTGTCATAACAAAATGGTTAATCTCTTTGACTAAATATCAATGTGTGTTGATTCAATTAAATCAAACTATAGCAGTTTGAAAGTAGCCGGTGGCACACGACCGTCCGGATAATGAGAGTAGCGGTAATCTCGAAAGGTTCGTGTGACGCCAGCTCAATCGAAACAAAAGGAACTTTTTGCAACATTAATTTTCTTTTTTTTACTATTTGTATATTATTTTTTGTATATTATTCATATTCTTGTATTTTTTTTTTTTAGCGGCAATACTCAAGTATATCTTCACATTTCTTGCATTACATGAGCGTAAACATTCTGGATATTACGATAACAAACCATTGTTGGTTTATGGTAGTCTTAGGGTATGAAATATTCGCAACTGCTTATACTGAGAACTTTGAAAAAGGAAATACGAGAGTGAAAATATATTTCCCCAAAATCGAAATGGCCATTGAGTTTTCATCGGGAAATAGATGAACGCCAAATTAAATCACAAACGTTGTTTGATAATAAACGACTTTTAGATTAAATTTCAGGTAGATATCCGAAAAACTGTGGGAATTTGGACAAAGATTACACACTTAACTCCGGGTACAATGTAGCGTATTTGTCACAGAAAAACTGTGCCATATAATAACTTCTAGAAAAACGTAAAAAGAATGAATGATAATGAAGAAAATTTCAACATTTTGACCACAATTAACTTTATTATATAACAACAACAATTCTTGTTAATCATTATTGAAAGCCAGTACAATAGTATTTTTGTTATAATTGGGTATAATTTTACGACGTTTGCAATCTCTGCAAATTATAACGATGAAGACGTCGAAGTTGCCACTCTAGTTCTGAGTAAATGTCCCAACCACTTGTGCTTTATGTCCACGGAGTTGATCTGTTTGTCATTTTTCAACGACGATGTTTTAGTCGAGACAGTGAGATAATAAAAAAAATATACCCAATTTTTATTTTAAAAAACCACTGTACTAGCTATAAGTAATGAAGAACCAGAATTATTGTTATTATAATAAAGTTTATTGTGGCCGAACCATTTAAATGGATTCTATGATCATTCAATTGTATCACGATTTTTTCTAGTTTTAATATAGCACCGTTTTTCTGCGACAAATACGTTCTGGCCGGTGCCCCGCAAAAAAAATACTATGAATGTAATTTTGCAATTAATATATATATTCATATCGTATCGTCAATCCTACCAACTAAATTTTTTGTTGATAGACAATATTTAGTTAAACCTGGTTAGTATTTTATCGCAAAGTTTTCCACATTTCATTCGGCAAGGGACCGACTCTACACCTCCCAAGTCGACACGAAGATCTACATTTGCGTCTACACAAATAGTAGAACAGAATCATTTTACACGCATGCAACTTAACGCGAAATAACTCGAAACCTAGCACTAAACACCGTCGGCTTCACGCAAGAACGAATAAATTTCTTCGCGTCGACTAGGGAGGTGTAGAGTCGGTCCGCTGCCTTTCATTCTCTTCCTCAGCGAAAAACGAAGAGACTCTGTGCGAAAAACTCCATTCACTGCTCATATCACTCTTGTACGTAGAAAAAAAACGCTTGGGGTATATATCCACCACAGTTATATACGTTAGAAGGTACAAAAAAAATATACTTCACGTCAAGGGTCGAAGAGGTAACTATGATTTTTATAATAGATTGTATGCATAAGAGAAATTAAATTAAAAATCTTAAAAAATCTAATTTTCATGATCCCTCTTTTAAAAAGTTCATGAGTAACGGAAAGCATTGTTAGCAAACTATTCGCGCTGTAATTGGTTGCTAGGAAAGTCCGCGAAGAACAAGTTCAGTTTGGTGTCAAATTTAACATAAGAAGAGGCCAAGCGCTGTAGCGCCCGGGACTCTTAAGGGGTTATAAAAGCGCAGCAGCGCAAAAGAATTTCAGGCACACGCGCCAGCGCGTGTGATTAAGCTAGTATTTTGAGAAGAAAATTCAACCTAGTTTTTGCACAGAATGTTTTTTTTTTCGGCACTGAAAATTGAACCGGTCATTAGTCCGAATTAATGTAAAAACCGTTTAGAGCTGATTTGTTCTGCATTGGATTTCTGGCAATGTAACTCTACTCTGTTAGTAGAATAAACGGTGTAAGATCAAAACACAACATCGTTATCACACCAACTGCATGCTAAAAGCTATATGGAGAGCAAGAAATGCTGGAGAATAGTAAGGGTTTTACGCTGGCGCTGATTCGCGTTTCTCTTATTACCTTGTAGTATTCCCCTGTTCGCCTATACTATTATTATACCCGTCGTCGTTAAAGCTCTTAACGAGCTCAAGCACGATCGCGTGAAGCAGCAGTCGCAGCTTGGCGTGCAACTACAACCTCGGTCGCCCGATGGCTTCCTCATTTGTTATAATTAGTCATCGATATCATCTTCCACCCTCTATTCACTTACTATGGAGTTCCACACTTAGAACACTACCATTGAGTTGAGCCAACCTGTACTGTGTCAAAATGTCGCTGAAGTTCAGTACTTTTTTATTAATTTAATGGGCGTCAAACCCAAATTGCAGATATTCATTGAGGGATATCTCAGTTTTTTGTCTACGGATGTCATTGAAATTTAAAAAAAAGTATTCTCTTGAAATCTGAAACCCAGACTTTGGGTTTCTTTTTCACATTTTCCCAATATAAACTAGAGTTGTGGACCTAAAATTTGGAGGCACTTCTCAATTGTATATACGAAGAATTTTAAAGAAGTGTGAAGAAGTTTAAAATCCCATAAATTTCTTATAGCTCGTTTACAATAATTACATACTTTTTCCGCAGACTATAAAAAATTCAACTAGTTCGATTGGTAAGTATATTTATTGAATGTGTCTAGTTGACATACCACAGAAGTTAGCAACGTTCGAGTATTGAATGGTTCGGCAGCTGTCAATTTCTACGTTGGCTACGGTTAATCTCCCTCGTCGATTTTCAACGTAGGAATGAAATTCATATAAATGTTACTGAAGCGCCAGTTACAAATAGAAAACAGCGTTTGATATAATTCAATGCGGTTTTCATGATCGGCAAGGTATTCATAGTCCAAAAACATTATCCGTTGACCAATATTTTTTTTCCTAATCTCACCAGGACCTTGTGCGAGTTAATTCTTCTGCGAAAGTATTTTACAGCACTTGGCGAAATAACATGATTTTTTTAAAATAAGGTTTTCCACATCAGAAAATTTTTCCTACGGAGAAGTCTGTCTTTATTGATCATTATTTCTTCCTAACAACGGCAGGGCCTTGTGCGAGCTATTTCTCGTGCAAAAATATTCAACAGCACTTGAAGTGGTGACGTGATTTTGTTCAATCGGGCTTTCCACGTCGAAAAACTTGTCTGTAAAAAAAATTTTCTTCCGCAATTCTTAAGATATCGGCTCACATTTGGTACACAAGTGAAGTTTGCGTATATAAATGATGAGTCAGAATTTGGTGCGAATTCGTCGAGGTGTTAAAAAATAATGACATTTTTTATTTCTTGAAAAATTAGTTTCAGCGTTCCAACTTTTACAATTTTCAAGATATCCGACTTAAATTTGGTACGCAAGTGACGTGTGATTAAAAAAAACATCAATTTAAATCTGTCAAAAGGTAAAAAAATAATGCCGCTTAAACTTTTTTTAAACAAGGGTGTAAAGTAGAACTTTGCAAATTGCTTCCTTATTGTGTTGGATTCATGCTAAGTTTTCTCTATGAGGAAGCCAAAATGAATTAACATACTTTCTCATAGAGATAGGCTTGTAAAAATTCAACAATAATAAAGGAGCAATTTGCAAAGTTTTTTTTTACCTGATCATACAAACGCAATATCAAGAAACCCCGCAAGCACAACTGATCAATTAAAGTCTGATTCTAGGAAAACTAATAGGGACTACCCTGGAACGTAGTCGATGTAATTGAAAGTCAATTAAGAACTTTTGAAATTTAAAACTGCCTGTAGCTCACCTTCGATAACTCTGAGTAGAACATTCCGTTTTAGTCAGCCCATTAAATAATCTCAGGTTTTTAATTATTTTCAGGTGTTATCGATTATACTTCTTATATTCAATACAGGATATCGTTTCCTTTTTCGCACTATATAGTGATTACTTTTGCGGATGAAATTTCGATATAATCTGAAAAAGCCCTAAGATGTTAAATGGTAAATAAACAGCAATTAAATTTGTATTATAAGTCATATTTCAACTACATATCCATTTTAAAATGGCTGATATTTATTAACCTTCATGTCCTATTTCGCCACGTTTGATTGACATGACAGAATTACACGTTCACCATCGAAATGTTTATGCAAGATTCCGAATACAAAAAATCCAGAATCTAATTTTTTCAGGCATGAAAGACATTAGCAATTTAAAAAAACGTATCAACGATTATTTTATATTCTACCTGCTTTTGTTATAATCAATATTTAGTGAAATGAATGTGTTTATTCTGCAATTTGTATCTAACGCGTCTACGCAAGACCAATTTCTCTTTCAGTCAAATAATATTAAATATTCGCAAGATTGCTACGGATATACTCGTTTCAACTGCAGAAATATACGAAACGCTCTCTCCCGATACTTCACTTACAGTGCCAGCATAAAAATGCGGGTAACGGAATATAAACGAATACTAGTAAAGTCAATCCTCAGGATGAACGATGCTACGAACTACAGATATCGCATTCCCCACGAATAATCGCAATAAAGTACAGTATAATATAAAGAGCATAACAGTGCAAGTATTATATTGGCAACAAATAGACTTCATATTGTCGAAGAACATTGAGGCCGTGTCTAGTATTCAGGTCACTTCGTCTATATTCACGTACTTCGGAGCAAACGCTTCGACAAAGAAAAATTGCAATTCACTGCAATTTTTTTTCTCCATCTCGTTCAGCATCAACCAACAGTGCTTTACAGTATTATCATACAGAAATAGGTCTCGATAACGACGCTCATAAAAATGCAATCCTTTCCCCTTCTATTCTTTCCTCCAAGAATGCGATCATCCCCCCTCCCCCCGCGCCACCGTGCAGAAATATAGTTATAGCTCCTACGTGGCCGGTTCCATTTTGCCTCAATTCTGTTAGGTGCCCGGTGTCTTAATTTAATCAAAGCCCTACCAGTCACAAAGTGATTTAATTTGAAAAGATTAATTCTTGCTGATTCAGTCGAGTAATTCTCCACTTATATCTGAGCGATTCCACCAAATTTTTTCTTATTCTCCAAGACCTTCCAAAAAATGAGATTTTTTATTGTAAAAACTTCACCAAATTTTGATTGACGATAAAATAGGAATCTGACGTGATATTATAATTTTTAATTTTTCAATTCAAACTAGGGCTGTATGGTTTGGCTGGCCAAGCCGGCCCGACTAGCTAAGCCAGCCAAGGACACAATTAATTTCGCCGGCAAAGCCGCCCAAATATTTAGCTGTGGCTAAACCGACCAAAAATTAGCCGTGGCTAAGCGAGCTAAATATTAGCCACGGCTAAGCTGGCCAAAACACTAACCGCAGCTAAGCCGTTCAAAAACTAGCCGTAGTTAAGCCGACTTTTTTAGCTCAAAGAAGGTGAAAAATACTTTACAACTTTTAAGTTATTGAAAAAAGCTCTGCCTCGGACACTATGTAAGAAAAATACGTCCATCTGCAATTGAAATTCTATTTCAAATAATTGGATTCCCAATTGTGTCTATTTCACAATTTTTTTTTAACAAAATTAATATTTTTTTGATCTCTTGTTTGTATTTTTACTTCTGCAAAGAGGGAGCTTTGTTTTCGTGAATAAAACTCCCGGATTTTCATGTCAGATTACTCAGAATGGTCTGGATCATCGAGAAAAGTGATTTAGGAAAAGTGTTCGGATGTATGTGCGCGCTTGTGTGTGTGTGCGTGTGTGTGTGTGTGTGTGTGTGGGCAGAGCAACAGTACGTTGTCCTATTCATAAACTTCCGAAATAAATTGAACAATTTTTTCATATTTTATCCGTAGAATTTTGTGAAATAAATCTGGATGTTCCCTCACTGCCGCAATTTTTCAGCTAATAGGCTTAATAGTTCTTAACGAATAAATAAACTTAATAGGACGGTCGGTTCTATTTTTAGCTAAATGTAGAAAGCCGTTCTGATTTTATGAAATTCTACATTTTCGAACAATTAATTTTTTAGATCTAATCTAAGCCAACTTCGATGAACTCTGCGTAGTTTTGCAAGGGAGAATATCATCTGGAGTAAATATTGAGTTCAATGGCGATCGGTTGAAATGTTCTGATTGTATAGGATTTTAGATTTTTTTAAATTGACGTCTCGATCGCGCGCCTGCTTGTGCTGATGATAAGTCAGCAGATTCAAATTTGGTTAACATACGGGTGAACAGGGAACACAGTTTAGGTGTGAATTTAGCACCCATCGGCCGATAAGTTCAAATTTTATAACACTTTGAATTCACTAGAATAATGTCTTTCAAGCTACTGTATAACAAGTGTTGGGATTCTGAATTAATATAAAATGCTTTGCGAGTGATAAAAACTATGATACGATGTGGGTATTCGTGTTTATATTTTAACATCATACGAGTTGAAAACCTCAAATCTATTTCGTCAATCCATTTCTTTAAATTTAATATTTGGTGTAAATATTTGCAGTATATTTCTTATTGAAAACTACTGAAGATCATCGATAGTAGTGCTTTTTTGGTAGCCCTTTAATACAATCCATTTTTCACATAATACAAATTTTTTATAACTGATTGATGGTTTCTAAAATCTTATGTGAGTGACTGAGTCTACAAAGTCTTCGCTGTAATTAATTACTTGTTGTGCACTACTTATTGACTGGTAACAGTATCTCTATGTATCAGACCTCAGCGTAATAACTTCTATGTTAATCTGCAGTCCAAAAATACATTAAAATTCTCATTTTATTTTGTTCATATTTTATGTAAAGTATCAGAAGGAGTAGAGATTTTGGATTGGATTTCATTACCAAAACTAGAATTCGAATGCAAAAGGCATACACCGTATTTCATTGTAGTCCACAGATTTTTTAAACGTTATTGTGGTTTCAGACAGAACATACAGACGCCAGATAAACAGATAGACAGACAGAAATGAGTTGACGTGTTTTTTTGGAATCTAGGACAATCAAACCCCGTATTTTCATTAAAATCCGGGCTTCGATTTTTATTGGATTGCAATACTGTCTCTTTTTACATACTTCGTATGAGACGAGAATTAAAGATTCCTTGTAAGAACTCAAAATGAAGTTATCTCTTTGTCGTCACTAATATGATAATTTCCTCTCAGTGTGTGATTGAAAATTAAAAATGACTCGTTTTTAGCCCAGAATGATGTTTGGGAAGCCCTTTTGGACTATAACGTGGTCCTAGTATGGAATCTCTATTGTCAAAGCCCTGACGAAACCTAACAAGGTCCTATACTTTTTCATCGTGGCCCGGTTAGATTTCTGCAACGGGCCTCCTCTCGCGTATGGCTGCTTTATCCCCGTAACGAACTACTATTAGGACTGTGAATCGAGTTTTGCAGCTTGCACATCTACTCCCGGTTGATCGCGACTGGTGACACGTGACGCGCCGAATATCCTCTTCCAGCCGTAGCCCACAGCGTGGACTTTGCAACAGGATTCGCGCTGTACGTTCCGCGCTCCACTGCACGTGACCGATAAATTGGCGTCGAAATTTTCGTCGTCGAGTTGTCCATCCCTATTCGTCCACACGCGCGTGTTGACTGTACATAAATATGAGTATGTGACATTCCAGGCCAACACTATCCGATCATCAAAGCCTTTACATGTTACCCCTTTAATTGCCAGCGTAGCTTAAGTGCTTTTTCATGGGAATGGCTTTTTTAAAAGACATTGTCTTTACTATGAATAAAAAACTCTGAAAAATGTATACACTGGGGAAGTTTGTCATGCTGAGAAAACGAATTGCTAAGACCAACCGAATATGCAGTTGAGGGTAGCTAAAGAAATATTTGATTGCTTGGAAGGAATATTTGGTCAAATGGATTAACGCATAGTTGAATAAAACTTTCCATATTTATCGATAACTATTATTCCTTCTAGTCAACCAAAAATTATTTCATGAGACAATAGATAAAGATTAATTGTAGTATTTATAATGCATTATTTTATGTAAAATTATACTTTGATCAAATATTCATTCAAAGCTATTTCATTCACGCTCAAAAGAGCGAATATCTTCGGTTAACATAAATTTACAAAAATATTAAACACCCCGCTGAACCAAAACGGCGGAAAGATGGCACTTTTTTCATTTTCTCGTGTGGATGAGTTTTATTTGAAGCAAGTGATATAAAGCATTTGAATGCATTCCTCACAGAATTCTACTGTCGGCTGAACTTTCACAATTTGATTGAATAAAAGTAAAAAATAGAAGTAATATCGCAATTACACTACGCTTTCGTTTAAGCGGTTAAACACAATTTGGACCCACAGATCACAAGATATTCAACTAACTCTACTTTTTACTTAACATAATAAACGCCTTATTTATTATTATAAATTTCGTGTAAAGCTTCCCATAACATCGCGTGCACCAGTTTATTTTCCTGGTATGTTTCGAACAGAAAAACAAAGCTTCCTTTAAAAGAAAGCAAAAGATTCTTCAAGAATTCCACTTGAGCTGAAATGTCCTATACGCTTCTGTATAATATGAACGTCAGTGGCGCACGGGTCACAGTTATGAACCCCAATTTAGCGATTGGCCACCGAAAGGAATTGGGTGAAAAAGCTGGGAATATGCCAATGGCCAGTAATTGGCCCTCTCTTAAAAGGATTGGTCTCTGCGCCGTTTACAGCATAGTCTGCATAGCGTAAACGTCAAATAGCAAACATTCGTTGATGCATTAACGCGCACACCTCCACGAAACACTCTCGACGATAATAGGATTAAATTGCGTATGGACGGGCTAGTTGACGGCTTGTTACCCTATACCAGGGAATTTGCCGGTACAGTAATCAGAGCGTCACGCCAGCCAAAGTGTTGGTTCGTTGATATACCCCTGCGCCAGAATTGAAAGCTCGTAATTCACGATTGATTCGATCTATCTTTCGGGTACACATCGTTATCGGTTGTGACGCTGTGCTGATAGCAAACGAGGAGCATTTTTAAAAATTAACGTTCCAATAACGATGGTACGTACTTACTGGAACCCATATTTCGTTATTCGCCGTTTTAACAGTGATTTAGTCCGATTCACATTCCGTCGGAAAAACCCAATTATATACACTATAAAAATCGAGTTTCATTAAAATAATGCATCCCATTAGATATGATATTTGTTTTGAATTACCTTAAATTCATTGAAATGTATTTATATTGTATTAACGAAAATTTACTTTAAACCAATGAATCACTTTTCATTGATTTAAAGGAAATCCTAGGTTTGAGGTACATAACTTATTGTTCTTTTTTGTTGAAAAAAATTCAATAGACTTTTTTTCTAGAATCATCGAAATGTTTTTTCTCGGTGTAGGATTATTGAAAATACCAAAAGATAGCTTATTTCTCGTTTTGGAGTTGGTATTGGGGAATATAAATTCTTTTAACTTTTCGTTGGCGTGAGTGATGCAGATCTAAATTATCAATGAAACTGTAAATCAGATTATCATTCGAGTCGCCGAGACTTGGTCTCATCAGTCATCAATCGGTATTTTTGTTGAGTGACTATTTTTCTCACTCTTACAAATTTACCGATAATTTCCTAAAGTAAATTTTATGAACCTATTAAAATGAACAAAGTAAATTTCTTTTGCGATCCTAAATCACCACTGAAAATTTGCTCATTAGAAAATGATGTACACAATCAAACTGCGGGCAAGACAAAGCGATATCAAAATTGCAATATCCACGTCAAATTAAACCCGACACTATTCTTTCTTCCTTAAAGCCTTATGAAGTACTTGTTACAATTGTAATAAAGTGCCTATTGTACAGCATAACTGTTTCGATTAATTATTGAGAAAATCACTTATTATTTCTTAATCACCGTCTTAATTATTCATATTCTATCGACCCATAGCTTACAGTAATATCCATGCTATCGAGACGTTTTCAATTCACGTCCCTTGATAATTTCACATCGAGGATCATCTGGATTCCGTCCAGAAGCCCATAAAACGAGCTTTAAGGAGACAGCCGAATATGGAGCGAAATGGAATATATGTTGCGGGTATAACGAGTCCGCAGGACCGAGGGTCCTGCCACATATATATACATATATATTTGAATATATATGTATTTGTATATATATGAATATGTATATATATATATACATATCTGACGGAAGAGGTTGGAAAAAAGCGGCTGCATTTTCATAGTGAATCCCTCGTGTCTCGCGAGAGCGGCTCTGCGGAAGCTCGGGGCGAAGGCTCTATACGTAATATGCGCTATATAGCGTAATCCATAGATATAGAGAAAAGCGCGAGAATACCTATGAAGGAGAAACGAGAGTTGGCAAAAGGAGTGGGAGCAGGAAAAACGGTGGTGACCGGGTAATTTCGACTGCACGGAGAAGCTAAAGCCGAAGCGTCGCGTATTGCTCTGTGTACAAAAGCATATCTATAGCCAAAAACGGTTGCAGAACGAGGTCAAATCTCGCAGCGGACTGAACGCTCGACGAGGGCATTAAAATTCCGGGAACTTCGTATCATCCCCGCAGAGTTCATCTCGCTTCCTGAGGGCCTGTATGTATATAGCCAAAGACCGCAAGGAGAGGTCGTATACGCTGTTAGATAAACGCAATGAACCAAAAGCTCGCGGGTAGGGAACTTCCCCTTAGGAAGCCAGGACGTGAGGGGATCGCACTATGAAGAGGATGCGGAATCGAGGAGACCACTGGACTCGCCCGGTCATTATTGTGTTAGATGAGCTTGATGATCCTCATGAGCTTGATTGTCCACATGAATAGCTCGCTCATCCGCAGTTTGTATACGTCTACACCAGAGAATATACAGATATGTGCACTCTGGGTATATATTTGTGTGTGTCGACTACGTATATATATATATCCAAAAATCAGTGACACACACTGAAATATTGACCATGTATGGACGTCGGTTGATTATATTGATTGCGGGAATGGGAAGCCAAAAGGTAGATCAAATATCGTTCAAGTGGGAGACGATCATGCAACTGGCCTGCAGGCAACCTTTTGTTGGGAAAAGCTAATAGCGGAAGTAATGCTCTTGGTCCATACAAAACCCTGGTAAGACCTAACAGTATTCATATATCATTGTTCTATAATCATATCGTACTGCCAAAATTATGGTAAGCTGTTTGGATCCTGACGTATGCTTTCAAGGTCCTTTTACTTGGCGATGACAGAAGATCACGCACGGAGAGAATTTTCTGGTGATCACAATTCAAAAAGTTTGACGATGGTTCTCATCCAGTATAGTAAATTCGGTTTATTCGACCAGTCTGGCGATGACTGCCCTGCAGTTCATTTACGTGAATTTTTCGTATCAAATATAAAGTACAGCAAACGATGCCAGTTGTGTTCACGAGTCACTTACTAACGTTATATATTGCTGATTAAAAGCAATATAGTGAAGATTGCTAGGCCGGTTACGTGCCTACTTCTGCATCGTATACCAGTCAATGTCGGAAATACGTGCAGTTAAAATAATACTTAAATTAACAGAAAGCGAAGGTATATAACGGTAGGTTAGGAGGGATTGGTTACAAAAATGCATAAAATATATATATGTCATTTCACTCATAAAATATTTATCAATTTTTCGTATAACATCAACCTCATTGTTTACGCCAATCTCCTATCTCCGCCGAAATCGCGTTGGAATTTGTCGAACTCATTGCTTACCATCTACCTCAGCTCGTACTGCTTCAAAACCGACTGAAATAATATTTTTTTTTTTACCAATTTAGGATCCTATTAAAACCATTACGACTTTTTATCCTGATCTCGAATGTTACTAAAGAGAAGGTTATGTTTATGGCGCTTTGCAAAAAGTGCAGGTTAGGCAACAATTTACAATGGCAATGACATTCGACGATTTTCTTGTTGCCTGGAGGAATAATACATAGATAATATTGCGTATATAATATATCTTTTTAAAGATGTGTACTTACATGCTTCCGTTTTACCAATTCTTTCTTAGGCGCACTTTACTCTGTCGATAACAATGGGCAACTAACGCCGCTGACGATGTAAACACACTGAGCCAGCGTCAAACGTATAGCGGTCGCCGCGTATCTTTCGTGTATAGCTGATGCACTGTTTAGAACTATATCCTGTAGATGAAGAATGATTCCCAGATGCAGGGTCTTATTAGCTGCAACGTTGAGGATATCAGAATTTGATATTTTGTATATGTGCAATGTTCGTGCTTCTTTCGGAACCAATTCCATAACTATAGATTCTAAATAAATTAAGAGATGAATTTCTTCATCTATTGCGAATCGTAATCGCTGTCTGTTGGACGTCACGACCATTGTCAAGCTTCGAGATTTCTTCGAAACAATTTTGCGTATACATCCTTGCAAACTGTGGACCATTTACAGTATGGTTTGAAAACCGAAATATAGTAACGATTCTTGTACGGCGTGCAACATACAGTAAAACACGACAGAGTTATCTATAGGAAAATATAGAAATGGATGCCAGAAGCGTTGAATAAACCGAGTTTACTATACTAAATCGGGTAATGATTACCAGACTCTTCTCTCCGTGCGAGTTTCCATCAAAAGTTTAACGCACTGATTGTGATATTGCGAAAAACGGGATATATGTAAGTCACATCGATTATATATGTGTGTGTGAATATCTGTGGAACAGACCGAAATATTCCGAATTTATGATCATGCACGGTTGCTCTAGTTGATTGGGGATGCTGAAGGCTCAAATATCGTCCAACTGGAAGACGATTACGCAACTGGCTCGCAGGCAACCTTTTGCAGGCCAAAGCTAATAGCTGAAATGTGCTTCTGGTCCGTACAAAATCCCGATAAGAGCTACCAGGCCGCATTATCTTTGGTCTATGATCGTATCATATTGTCGAAACTATGGTAGATACTCTGGACTATGATTAATTACATCAAGGCCGTTTCACTTAGCGATCACAAAAGAACTTACCAGTTTTCATTGGAAGTTTAACGAACAGATTGATACTGCGGTAAAAGGGAATATATGTGAGTCACGTCGACTACATGAGTGTATACGAAAATCAGTGAAATATGGCGAAATATTCTGAATTTATGACTATGGACGGTTGGGCTAATTGATTGGGGAAGCTAAAAGGACGACTGTCATTAAATTTGGAAGCTATAGTGCGTTTGGCTTGCTGGCAACTCTTTGTTGGGAAATGAACCTACTAAAAATCATAGAACCCTAATCTATTAGCGTATTGTGTTGTCGAAGCTATGATGGACAGTTATCAGAACTGTGATAAACGGCGCTACAGTCTTTCTTATCAATGAGACAAGAGCGAAACAATTAGTTTCGAAATTTTAATTGACAGATTGCAGTACTGCCAGATAGGGAAAACATCGGTAATCCACTGGCGAAAATTGGGATGACACTCCGAAATACTAAAATATAGATTGGCAAGGGTTAAAATTAGAATTCCGTTCAAATGGGAAACGGCGATGCAGACGTAGTTTTTTTATCAAAGGAAAGCCAACAACGAAAATAGTGCTGTTGGTGCTGTGAAAGTATTGGGAAATCGAATATAAGACACACTGACGGTGACCCACATCAGTTTAAACTGTCATAACCGACTTACGATCTTTCTCATCAATGACAAAAGGGAAAACCAACTTGCTTTGGAATTTCAATTGTTAGATTGCACTATTTTCGGGAACGGGAAAAAATGTTAATCCACTGATGAAAATTAAGGCAATTAAGAAAATTAAGACTCCAAAACACCAAACGACAGATTGGGTAACCATACAGTTACAATTTCGTTGAACTGGGAAACGATTATACAGGCGACATTTTTTCGATGAAAAGTTAATGGCGAATATAGCACTGCTCGCGGAGGACAGTATTAAGAAGAATGCGACAAGGTAAATGGAACACAGACTAAACCTGACTGAGATTAGTTCGAACTATGATGAACGACTCAAAATAACAAAAGAACTTGCCAGATTTCATCAAAAATTTAACGAGCAGATTGTGATACAGCGCTCAAAGTGAATATATCTCAATTACATATATGTAACATGCCCAAGTATTTTAAACGTATGACTGTAGGCGGTTGGTTCAATTGATTGGTGAGACCAATACGTCGATTGTCGCTAAATTTGGAGACGATAATATGTGCTCGACCCGCACGTGACCTTCAGTTTGTAACATTTTATTAAAATCAATAGCACGATTTTGAAATGCTTCTGTCACGAGAAATGAGATAACGAAATATATAACACATTTCCAACCATTGAAACAAAATCAGGAATCCAAAACAATTCGCATACATAATTCCTTCAGTTCAAATTAATAATCATGTTTTATTTCTTTTCATCATTATAGTATTTATCATTCCTATAAATTTTATAACTCCAGAATAATTATCGCTCACATATCAGTTCGGTCAGTTTACATTCCATTATCACATCCATTATTGCAATTCATCATTATATCAGTGATCGTAACCGTTTCTCATATATATATATATCAATTTTTCCAGCTCGTTATATTAAAAATCAATTATCATGTATATTATTTTTCTTCATCATTCCACACTTACACAAATCATTCCTCGGCAACATATTGAATATTAACTAAAATCACCACAAAAGGTACTCATCTCACAAAAACGAAGCGGACCACAATCGGTGGCTCATTTCTCTCTGGGCAGCAAAAGAATAGACAAGTCCCACAGCAGAGACTAAGAAAATCGTCTCCACGTGGTTAAAGCTGGAGGATCCAATCGTTATAGGTATCGAGATCATTTCTGGGCGACCAAGCGCCTCGTGTTTCACTAACGTCCTGTTACCACCCGCATAAAAAAGATGCGGTGTCCAGGATAGAATCCAGGACAAAATCCAGGATGGAGCCTGGGCTGTGTAGGATGGATTTTGGATAATCCAGGATGGAGTTCGGGCTGTGCATGATGGATTTTGGATAATCCAGGATGGAGTCTGGGCTGTGCATGATGGATTTTGGATAATCCAAGACGGAGTCTGGGCTGTGTAGGATGGATTTTGGACAATCCAGGATGAAGTCTGGGCAGTCCAGGATGAAGTCTGGGCAGTCCAGGATGAAGTCTGGGCAGTCCAGGACGAAGTCCAAGATGGTCAATGGGATCGGATTAAATCCCATTCTCCATTCTGGACCACTCGGACTCCATCCCGGACTGCCCAGACTCCATCCTGGACACATCATCCTCACGTACGCAGTTCCCATAGAGAAAGCGAACGAGTATTTGTCACACCGCAGCTCCTGCGACTAGAAGCTCATTCGCGCAAGCGCAATTAATATCTACACAAAATCGCAAGCGCGTATCATCGATCTTCGATCCTTTCGACCTTAAGTTCGAGGATTTCCGCACGCCTATTTCAACTCCCGATCTCTAATATCACATCTCACAAGTTCAAGAAATATGATGACGGCACTTTCAATGATTATTTTATCGAGATTATGGAATGACAAACGGTCGTAAAAATCACACTGACAGATCGCTACCAATTGTTTAAAAAGATAAAAGACAAATGTGTATGCACAATCATTATTGATTGGAAAATGCCTGTTAACCTTAATTTGCGGAGAAACCACATGTCTACTGTTGTTGCCCTGCTGATTTTGTTCGATAAGCGGGGAGTCTTCAACGCTGGGATACAAACCATTTCGTATCTGTTTTATAGTTCGTTCATAAACACGTAAGCCTATACATGACATCTGACAAAGAAGGGATAAATGAGAGAATAAATAAGGCATTGAATGAAGCGAAGCGAGAATGGCACATTTTTTTCTCAGTCAATTTGCTATCGAGAAAACGAGTATTTCTTTCAAGTGTTGTAACTAGAGTTGGCGAAAAAGGCCATAAATCGTATCGAAACTATATTGGACGTATCCTAACGTATTTGGAACAGTGGAAAGCACCTCTCATGTACTGAGGTACATTGCTTCTCTAGTATCTATATGTGTATAACATACTCTGCACTGGCAATAGTTCCGAATCCAGGTTAATCGCGGTAGTACCCAGCGTAGGGTGCTGACGTCAGGGCTCGGCTACGGTTCGTAAGTACGAGACGCTTCGCTGAGCGGCTCCAACGGCGGGTGCTTTCAGCTCTTGGTTCGTCACTAAGGAATTACTGAGGTTGGCTATTCCGGGTAGGCTTTCGTCTCTAGCAGTCGATTAGGAGATGCTGGTTGAGACCTCAAGTATTTCGCTTGAATTATCTGCGAGAGTCGGAACACTCTACACGTACAGGGTTTAAGATCGTTCTTCCTCATTATCTGCTCGAATTACATCCCATCAATTACGAAAAAAAAAACCAGCCTAATAATAATCAAAGTGTTAATTTGATTACATGATTTATTAACTCGTCCAACGTTGACACTGTGATGCACTTTTATTCAGGTTGTGTCGATGATAGTTATCGTACCCTATAATATTTATGCACTGTAGACTTTTTTTTTAAATTAATATACTGGTATATAAAGATGAGACGCATATATCGTATATTCATTTTCAGTTTACTAAAAATTAGCCGCCAATGCTCATGTACCCGCGGGAAAATATTCTGATCAGACCGTATCAGTCCTGATATAAATCGTTCATATCAGGCCTGATATGGAAGTTGGCCATATTAGACTATATATATCTTGATACGTCAAAATATACATATCCTTATCAATCTATATTAGGTATCATCGAGTTATATCAGGTCTAACCAGATAACTGTATGTAAGCATATTGGACCAGATATGGCGATATCAGCCTATTTCAAATTAGATCAGAAAATTCCTTTTCAGGGAAACACGAAAAAGAGTATATATGTCCAGATGAAGTCATATCAAGCCATATCAAACTCGATCAGAATTTTTTTTGATGAGTATATCTAACTATCTATACCCATATCAGGTCATATCAGGCCTGATCAGGATATTTTGTCACGGGTTCTGTTATTCCTAAATACCAGTATCATAGAATTCTTATACTAATCTCAAATTTATCATAATTTTATATTAATATGAAATTCATATAACTGATTCGTGAATCTCATTTTGTTTTGCAAATTTACAATAAAAGTATATTAAGATAAAATTCATATCCCCGATTCGTATATCTTTTATCGTTTTGCAGCATGTGAATCAGAGTTCAGATATCATCGCTAAATATTTAGAAATCGGTTATTCTTCGAAGTGTCTACCGCATCCAAAAATATCAGGTTTAATATTCACATGCTTGCTTCGCTCGCACTCCTTTTTTTTTCATTTGTGTTCTCTTGTAGCTCAACATGATATTTGTATGCTTACACGATCCGTTTCTCTACGTGACTATTCCTTGTTTCGGTGGTTCTAGATACAATCGATGATACTTTCGATGTTTTATGTCTTTTTTTAATACGCCTATTCAAAGCGCGCGCGTTTCTGACTCTGCAGCGATTATAACGGTCTGAAGTTGGCTATACAGCCATCGACGAGCAATCGGCATGTTTGAAATCTCAGTTTACGATGTTTCGGCTATCGATTTGCCATATCTTTTAAGTAAGGGTATAAGTTTTCGCGTTAAAAAAAAAGTCCGCGTGCCGCCCGGACTATTTGCACGCGGTACACTGTTAAAAATCCACGGTGTCTGCTGCTGATGTAGACTTTTTCTCGGTGTTACCCATTATAGTGTTAATAGTAACACTTTTTTCGATGTAAAGTTAACACGAGCGGTTTCGTTAAATTTATTTCTGTGTTAATTTTCTTTTTTAATACCGATTCGTCACTTTTCACCGCGAGCGGTGTCAGTTTCACACTCACTACTGACGAATCGGCACTGATCGGTGTGACTGACGCGTGCGTGGTGGGCACCCGATGCAAAGAATATGGCATGCGTCATCATATTTTAACACCATTTGTTTAACACCGCTCATTATCACCGCGATTGGTGTGAACCTATCTATGCACCGCCTTGGTGTTGTTTTTAACACCTGATTTTCAACAGTGTAGGCCTTCGTGTAACGTAAAGGTCTCGACAATCCTAGTAATGCAGGTTCTTATCCAGATTCTCTGATAAGGACATCCACTTCTGATTTCGAAAGACCGTTTTTCTCTATAGATATAATACCACGACTCAAAACGGCACATATAAAAACTATGTTCAACATTTTTAAGCATTTTGACATTTAAGAGCAAGGATATTTTGTCTAGCAGATCATGCGAATATTGTCGTCGGCATATCACTTTCAACGAAATACATCATTTGAGATGATTAATTAATTCCGTCTTAGAAGAAACTTCTAAACTAGAATTAATCATTTCATCTTACTGGCTTTACTCACTTTTATCAGGAGGCTAAAATTACAGTGTCCAGGAAGTAAACAAACGAGCGAGCCAAGCAAGGTTGGTGGATTTCTCCTGTCCTTTGTTGTTCTCGTCAATACTCGTTCCCTTCAGATTCAACAACATTGGAGGACACTACAAACAGTAGCCACAGACTTACGCTGTGTGGAAAGTACGTGGATCTGCAAGGGATGGCAGGATTCTAACTTTCGAGCTTTTTCCGTGGACAGCAGTCGGTTTTGTAGACTGTTCCTCCGGAAATGTACAGTAGAAGAGGATGTGAGGAACTTCCGAGGCATAACACTCGGTGCGGAAAATGCTGATATGTATATATATATATATATATATCTTCATTTCGAAATGTTCTGCGTGGAAACTGTTAGCATTCCCTTCTGTACATTCTTGTAGCAACGCTTTTCGTTCTGTCTCTCTCTCTCTCTCTCTTCCTCCTTCTTTCTCTATATATATAATCTAGGGCGCGTACAGTCGAGACGACCTCTCGTTTACCGTTATTTTTACAACCATTGAACTTTCTTTTTTTGCGTTCCTTCTTTTTACCCCATACGTCGTCCGTCTCCAAAAGCGTGGGACGACTCCGACGACGAGTAACCCAGTTACGTCCGTAAAGTGGTGCTCTCGTGTCATCTCCATTTGCCCTTTACCGTAACCCAACTCCTCACTGAGGTGATTCTCCTCAGCCAAGTTGATATTTTTCTTTCATCCTTGGGAACGTCCCGACGACGATAAAAATATGTACGATACAATGTAAGTGCAAAGAGTCACGCAGCCTCGACTTGTTGGGAATTTTCCAAAGCTATTCCTATCGCCCACCAACATGTACCATTTGAAACGATTAGCAAATTTTGAAATATTTATGAAAAAATGAAGTAAATTCTGTAATAATGGCACAAAAAATTTATTGTGACACGTGACAAGTTTCGCACGAGTCAAAGCCGTGACTCTTCACTCGCATACAAAAATTTTCTCAAAGGATAACTAAACGGTCATTTTTACCCGAATTATTTTTGTCAATGACACCGCATGCAGGAATAACCTATTTCACGTACTTGTTGCACAATATGTTATTGTAAAAAATGTTGACAAAAAAAATTCTGGCTAATTAATTGTGCGGACCAAGGATTGAACACAACATAAACGTGCACAACATATTTTAACAAAAAATTTATGCACCATATCGTTATACGTAACAAATATATGCACAATATAGTTGTGCACAAAAACATATGTGCACCGTATAGTTGTGCACGGAAACATATGCGCCACACTGCGTAGTTGTGCACGGAAACGTATGCGCCGCACTGCATCGTTGTGCACGGAAACATATGCGCCACACTGCGTAGTTGTGCACGGAAACGTATGCGCCGCACTGCATCGTTGTGCACGGAAACATATGCGCCGCACTGCATAGTTGTGCACGAAAACATATGCGCCGCACTGCATAGTTGTGCACGGAAACATGTGCGCCGCGTTGCATAGTTGTGCACGGAAACATATGCTCCGCACTGCATAGTTCTGTACAAAAATAATTAAGCAAAATAAAGTCGTGCACAACATATTTTCCCAAAAAATGTGTTCACGATATACTTATACACAACATACATGTGAACAATATTCATATGCATCCACGCATGAATATGCACGATTTTGTTGTTCCCTACCGCAATTCCGCAAGATTCGAGACTTCGATATATGGAAGTATCTCATCGATTCCTGGCCAAAAAAAAAAAACCCTCTCAAAGAACAACACTGCTAGAGGTATAATCGATTGTGTAATGAAACTTCGCACTCGCGAATCGAAAGAGGATGGCGGAAAGAGAGCGATAAAAAGAGGGAGCGAAAGGGCCGAAAGGGCGAGACGCTAACGCCTGCCGATTCGTGTTTGTTGATCCAACGAAATTAATATTCATCGTCAGGCTCTTGTGCGCAAACCTCCGCATACTGAGTTTAGAGTTAATCGCGGTTGACGACTGCGACGACCAAGAAGAGACGAAGGGATGAGAGTGAGAGGAAATGACTAGGACTTCGAAGGCTTTGCCGATCCTGAGAGATCGGAATAAAGGACGATAACGCACTCGCTAACTGACTCAGCTGGCAAGTCGAGAGTCGGGAGATTCTATAGGCGGGATAACTGACTCGCTGTGCCAATGTTAAGCCGGTATTGAGCTTTCAGACTAACTCTCTGAACCTATGAAACCCGAGATAAACGCTATAGCCAAACCATCACCTGCCTCATCGTCTAGTCGAGCAGATATATCGGTTCTGCGCGCTAATATTCACTGCATCCTGCCACAATAATGCGCTAATTCCTCGAGTCGCTGCACCCTGAAGATATACGACACTTCCCTACGTCTACCGTATAGCATTAATATTATTATGCAGCTGATATCGATATCGATAGGCATATTCAAAATTTCGTGGTGTGTTTACGAAAGGAAAGCCGAAGCGTTTTTGCATTTCTTGAACTTATCGCGCTTTAAAAATGAATCAAAATAAATAAAAAAACAACATAAAAAAACAGTAGATAAGTGAGTAGTCGGTTGTTGACGGCTACTACGATTAGCCGTCAACAGCCG
Source organism: Tromatobia lineatoria (assembly GCA_949699805.1). Classification (NCBI taxonomy): domain Eukaryota; kingdom Metazoa; phylum Arthropoda; class Insecta; order Hymenoptera; family Ichneumonidae; genus Tromatobia; species Tromatobia lineatoria. The sequence goes on along the minus strand of OX453042.1, from coordinate 12,937,123 downwards.
ACTACTCACTTACCTACTGTTTTTTTATGTTGTTTTTTTATTTATTTTGATTCATTTTTTGAAACGCGTTAAAAAAAACAGTAAGTAGGTGAGTAGTAGCCGTCGCCTGTTGACGGCTACTACGATTAACCGTCAACAGCCGACTACTTACCGACCTAATGTTTTTTTTGTTGTTTTTTTTTGAAACGCGATAAGTCCAAGAAATGCATAAATGCCTCGACTCTCATTCCGAGAACACACCACGAGATAATATCTCTCCGGTCGCAGCTACGACAACAAAAAACAAAACAGTGTTTCCCGGGATTTGGAAATTTAAATGAAATCTCCTATATTAAAAATTTCATGGATGATAAATGCGAAATTCATTGTTAGCGATTAAAACATACTCTGATTCGTCGGTGGTGTCGTCAGACACACTGAGATAAGGACTAAGTTCATGCATTGGATTTGTTTGTTTATGTCAGATGTCAAAACTGACATAAAGAGACTCGGGCGCTCAAGCGCCCGTGTCGGCTAACCCTATAGTCTCACAAATTCTTCGCCACATCAAATGATCACATCTAGACCCTAAGAAGACTGTAATTGTCTCCCATTTTTTGTCAAATGGCTCCAGGAAAGCTCGAAACATTTCATTCAAATTTCTGTGATCCATCAGTTTTCCTTTATCATTTTTTGGAAAATGAAAATGCTGACCGCTATCCAAAAGTCTGAATGTTCTTAAAAATTGAGCATCAGATAACCGACATTCAGAGGCTAATTATGAAGTGGGCATTGAATATCTTCACACTTTTCTGGATTTGTTGAATACTTGGAAAATATAGTGACTGCTTTTTTTTCAATAGGCACAATAACATAACGAAAATATGAATCAGATTAAGAAAACTCAACGGCAAATATTGAAGGAGTTTGCATTAAATATTTCACATATCTACATCCCAAAAATATATTAAACGGCGTAATTGGATACCTCAGACTATATAGTCCTGGCGCCCACGTACCTCCTGTGTAAACTAAGAGGTCCATTCGAAAACCTAGGTGGGTCCTTTAGATTTTCGTCTCCTGAATCCGAAAATGTTGGTTATTTTTTCGAAAAAGTGGTAGAACATATTGTTATTATCAATTTAATTGTTTAAACCGCTATATCTCGAAAACTATCGGAGTTATCGAAAAATGTCCAAGTGATAAATTGATCCTCTCTTCAAGACGAACAAAAGTTGTAATTACAGTTTTTGCCGTATATGCACAACTTTCCTACTTCTAGCAACGGAAGCAATTTCAGCGCCGGCCGATGTAGTTTCCGCGTCGAAAACCGTGCGCGCTCGGATCTCAGGTACCGTAGCATCGCATCTATTTGACCTAGCGAAATTTTATGGTAGCGTTTTGAAATCTATAAAATGTAAGCTATACGATGATCGCAGGAAAAAAAATGATATGTCGAAAAATAACAAAATGGCGACGGGTTAAAGGGGGCAAGTTATTCGAAAAAGTGGTTTCACGTTTTTACACATACCTCCGACTCTAATTATCGGATTGAACTTCACCAAAGTTCAATGTAAAGAGATTTATTTTACAAATCTAATGACGTATGGATGATAGCAACAAAAACGTGGGAGTTACAGCACTTGGAAGTAAAGAAATTTGCAGCGTGAAAGAGCGTATTATAATCGCGTTACGCGTGACCTTTGCTGCTGGATTAATCTGAACCCATTAACAAATACACCGTATGTACATTTGATATTGATAAATATCGGATATCGCTGAGATCCGAGCGCGCACGGTTTTCGACGCGGAAACTACATCGGCCGGCGCTGAAATTGCTTCCCTTGCTAGAAGTAGGAAAGTTGTGCATATACGGCAAAAACTGTAATAACAACTTTTGTTCGTCTTGAAGAGAGGATCAATTTATCATTTGGACATTTTTCGATAACTCCGATAGTTTTCGAGATATAGCGGTTTAAAAAATTAAATTGTTAATAACAATATGTTCTACCACTTTTTCGAAAAAATAACCAACATTTTCGGATTCAGGAGACGAAAATCTAAAGGACCCACCTAGGTTTTCGAATGGACCTCTTAGTTTACACAGGAGGTACGTGGGCGCCAGGACTATATAATAAATTGTTCAATCCTCAAAAATTCTTTGACACATTTAATAATTTACAAGCCTAGACCCAAAGAAGACTAGCATCCGCAACCACTTTTTTGTCTAATACCTCAAAGAAAGCACTTCACTTTTTTTTTTCAAATTCTATCAATAAATTAGTGTTTGTTGATGATTTTATAAAAAATAAGTTTTTTGGCTGCTATTTGAAATTGCTTTAATGATCTTAAAAATCCGTGAGTATCGAACATATTCCAATTTTTTAGGCATTTTTCAGCATTTAAAATAAATAGTGACTGCTTATTTTTATAATAACATACAATATTATGCACCGATGAGGAAAAGTTGACGACTCATATTTACCGAGTCTGATTAAAATATCTCGCATATGTACATTGCAAAAATATATTACACGGAGAAGGTAAATACCTTAGATACTTTGTTCCCTATAACAATCAGTACCTTCTATATTCTGTTCGTAATTCTTGTGGAATATGCCAACGTGAAACTCTAACACTGCTGCCATTTCGAATCCTCTTTGTCTTTAATCTGGGATTACACACAAGACTCTCTAAAATCTAATTATTCAGAAAGCCTTGCATCCGTGTACCACTTTACGGTCTTGTTGATGCTGACGATGGTGAATCAATCCTATACATTATCGATTAATTAGTGCCGTTCATCGAATATCCTTCGCCCCCACCTTCATCTATACCCAAGGGTTTCCATATCGAGCTTAGCCTGTGGTCTTATCGTTTTTGATATCTAAAGTGCTTCTCAAAGGACTTTATTATAGCCCTCCGCAAGGATTTCGCACTCGACACCTTTGAACCCATCCAAGAATCTCGACCTGATCTATATTTAATTACGTACCTTCAAGGAGATCATTACTCAGCGGATGTCATGAATTAGCAAATTTTAAAGAAACAAAATGTTGTGCTCCATTCTTTGACGAATAACTTAAATTTCTTGCTCAAAGTCTCCCCATTTTTCCGAAATCTTTTTCAAATATCGGCCTATAAAATATTTCTTTGTGGCCAGTTAAATGACATTTTCGGGTTAATACTATCTTTTCATAAAATGATCTGATATTCAATAAAATCTAGTGATATTGAACTAGTGAAAACCAATTATCGAAGTAGTTGAAATGAAGAATCGGTTTTCACCCAATTAAATTGATCGCATGTTAACTTTTGCGAAACTGGAAATATCTTGCTCGAATTTATTAAGTGAACAATCCGCAGTCATTTTTATTTAGTTATCCAAGATAACGATTCAATGTAGAAGCCTGCACATTGTTTTCTAATTTTTTTTTGCTTCTTACAACGCTTTTTCTATAAGACAGATAACATCGATTATCATACTTCCACATAGAGGTATTAGCTTTGCAAAAAGCGAAAAATAATGAAATAGCAATGTTCGAGGTTCTACTTTGCATCCGTGTTTTTCTCTGTGACCTACAAGCAGAATGCACAAAACACATACACGTATGCATAGTGTCGCATCATGGCGTAAACGGGATAATGTTATTTTCGCAATTAAATTTGTCGAGCTCATTTCACGTCGATATCTCACTCGGCAACTCGATAATGACAGCAAACAATCGAGCTAACATCCGCCACCCAATATCATGTGTAAATACGAATCCCGGCGCTCTTCAATTATTTGGGCGAATCAGCCACGGTGGCGGAAACAGTATGTATATTATCCAGCATAGTAATGCATTAAACGCCTGTAATTATTGAATCGATGGATTAAACAACTTTATCATTCACTAACTATCCATTTCACGATATGCACTTTTCTTTATTTATGTAGACCGAACAATAATATATGAGGCATTTTCCGTAAACGATGTTTCCAGGTACTTTCAGATTTGTTTTATACTGTGCTAAGTTTTAGTACAACGTAAAAACACTCACTATGAATTGAAAACTGTTCTTTCAACATGTTTGAAAAATATTTTTTTGAAATCAATATATCGAAAACGGATTAAGAAAAGTGTATGGTAATTAAGTGCCTGATTTGGAACTACCCCCTGGCAAATGCGGATCGAATCTGGGCTTGACCCGGGTCTAATCCGAACCTGATCTGAACCTGACCCGGACCTGATCAGTATCTGATGCGGCCCTGATGATGCCCTGATTGTTATGAGGCCCGTCCTACTATCGAAACCAAAAAGTATTCAACATTTATGAAAACGATTTTTTCTAACGCAAATGAATAAATGAGAGATTCCGCGCCCACGTTATATGCACGATATGATATTATTTTCGTGAGTACTTGAAAAAGAATATACAGTCTTAAGTTCAAGCCTAAGTTCGTACCCAACATCGATTTGAATTTCGTACTTAAGTTTAAACCTGCAACTAAACATCGGACCTTCATAAAAACTTAAAAATACTCGAAATGAAAATCCACCGGTTGTGCCCTAAAATCACAAGACCAAAAAGACATACAATAGAGATAGCAGAAAAATATGAAAAGAAGTGGCACAGAATTCGTCTTTCAAGAAAGCATGTGATTGACAACTGTAGCCGAACAATTGTAAAAAATCTGTGAAAGCGATTGCTTTCAACTCTTTTCTATTTTTACTGTAGGTCCATTTGTACCATAACTGCAATAATAGAAACTGTAGAAGCTATAGGCACAATACATATCTCGTGCAGTAACAGCTCATAGTTAACACAGAAGCGGGGGGACTCTAGGACTAATCTATAAGAGTGCCGAGGTGATATAGTTGCGGACGTGTCTCGGTTACCCAGGACCGTTCGTCGCGTGGTTAGCGGGGAAATGTGTGGCTTGCCTCGTACTACAGATATACTAGTGCTACGTCTCGTGATGCGCGAAGGCTTCATAGTATATAGCGCAACGTAACTTCACGAATCCCCGCATGAAGCGCACACTTTATTACACCGGAAAATAACGTAATTGATTCTATAAAATTCTGTCCCAAACATATGTTGAATTATCAAATTCCTTTAAAAGTATAACGATCCTGTATTAAATTGAATGAATAGTATAATATTCACTTGTCTTTAGTTATAAAATTAAATTCCGTAGTCAAAAAAAAATGTACAGAGGCCCTAAATTTTTTTTTCCAGCTTAAAATAAATACCGATGGCTCAAATTAAATTTAGTTGACTCTAATTATATCAAAAGACGCGGTAGCGACTCGACGCTATCATTGAAACCAACTAAATTTAATTTCGTTGTCTCGAATTAAATTTAGTTGACTTGAATGAATCTAGTTGGCTCAAATAAATTTCGTTAGCTCAAAATAAATTTAGTCGACTCAAATTAACTACGGTTAATTTTGAATTTCGTTGATGAAAAATTAATTCAATTAGATAAAATTGAATTCGGTTGACTCAAAATAAATTCAGATCACTCAAATGAAATTTCGTTGATTCAAAATGATTTCAATTGACAGATACTGAATTTAGTTATCTGGAATTCAACTCAAATGCCATAAATTAATTCAGTTATCTGAAGTTCAATTCACATGCCTTGAATTTAATTCTGTTGCCTCAAATAAAAACTAGTTGGCTCAAAATAAACCCCGTTGGTTTAAATTAATTGGATCAAAATAAATCCAGTTAAGTGGTAACTTAACTCAACTTGTTCAACCTAAACAGAATTTTCTCAGTAAAGCATCCGGAAAGATCTTGATTATCGTAGACCTCACGTAACACTTGCCGTGCTCCTTCCCTACCAGTAGTATAGACTACGTACGTGTCGACGCGTACAATCCGACACGGGAGAGGCTGGCGGGGGCGAAACAATTACCGCGCTGACCTGTACAGGAAGCAGCGAAGAGTAATGGCTGTAGGTATCATTCGTCGTCGCTCGGTCTTGCTTTCACTCCAGCTTTCATTCGCCATCCTATTCTCACTGTATATACAGTAATATATCAATAACATACCACCCGCCCTTGTTACAACGCTCTCCTTTTGCACCTCTCATTGTTCACGTCGGAGGATAAAGACCTTAATAAGATAATCAACTTATGATCTCGGTAATTTTTACACTTAAAAAATTTACAAAATTTTATCTTTTCAAAAAGGGCTAAACTGATCCTGGAGAAGAGCACCGAGAGACCATTTTTATACACTATAGCCTTAATCTTTAACCAAAAAATGTAATTTTAAATGTTATCAACCGTGAGGAACACAAAAACAAAAGTAAACATTACAGGTGAATATTAATACTTCAATTTTTTTTTGCGACAAATCTAGGGCGATTTATATTTATGATTATTTTTCCCATCACTCTGATAATTTTTTGATAATTTTGTCTGTTGCTATATATTCAAAACAAAAGATCATTCGGCGTTAATCTGTCAAACGGACAGATTGAATTCAATTGTGACAGTCGAAGGATTTTATCAAACATAAACCGTAAGTTTCGTCTCATGGTGCAATTCAATTGGTCGCAATTTGGATGGGAAAAATAATTCCCCGAATACCACTCGAGCTTCGAAATTACTCTGATATTTTAAAGCTCTTGTGGTATTATTTCGTTAGGAGTAATTTGCGGAATAACCTAATCTATCGATCAAACCAACTAATAGTACACAACGGGAAAAAATAGTCGATTGGCAGGACGATAGTTGATTAATAAGTTCCTAAGTGCGGAATACCAGTTCATTTTCTCAAGAAAAGCAAATTAAATGCGATTATTCATTTACTTACTCCAGTAAAAATATTTCCTTAATTAATCTACACGGTAAAATAAGGGGCATGAGGCCGACGCTGGTGGTTGCGCGGTCGGTGTGCGGCTCTGACCATCCCCCGCGTTAAGCAGCATTGTTTGCGGCCTTAACTTGGATGGGTGACTTGATGGGTACAGCGTAGAAGTGCACTGGTTGACACAGCAACCAGTGAACAGGTGGTCAGTTTTTCTGAGGCTTTGGTGTATATACTTATATAAGGTAGCTTCATATATACATCGGGAAGTCAGAAGAATATATAACCGTCTATACCGGTACGGATTTTTCGCAGTTTCCCCGTGCCCGTGGCGAATTCATTAAAGTGTAGCTAAATCGACTGCGGACGCATTGAAAATTAGGATTGCTTAGTGAAGTGTGGGTGGGGGTGATAGGAGTAGGGGTGGGAAGGCTAGTGAAAGGTAATTGAAGTTATACTATGAAAAGAATTTACAAATCTATTATAGGTTTATAGGTGATTCAAAATGTCCTGATGCGTTTGTCACCTAGCAAATAATTCTTTCTTTGAGGAGTCATTTTTTCCTGCGTCGAAAAGATAAAAGCTGAAAAAAAATTTAATTAAAAATGTAATAAAATTGTGTCTTTGTATTATAGTATGAAAAATTATAAAAACATGTAATATGCGGGTTCATGTTATTAGGTCGTCAGACCCAAAAACAAAATTGAAAAATCGTGACGAAAAACGTCGTAATTACATAATAAAACGTAACCCTTAAGGAGTAACACCACTATGGGATTTCGGAAAAATCTTTCTTTTTAGCGTAAACAATGCTTAAGGTTCATAAAATAATATACAGTTGGCCCGACAAGAAAAGAAAAATTTTTAAGCGATTTTACTACAGTATTTCGAAGCTCGCGCTCAACAGAATGTAAGTGATCGTGAAACTTCAAAGATGAGTTTTGGGCGCCACCATTTTCTATTAAAAGGATAATGAAAAAATGTATTTTTCATACTCCCAGAATAAATCGTCAAAGTTAGTTGTTTTTTCCGCCGCTAAAGTAGAGATATCTCTTAATGGTCCTTAAAAAAGCATGCAGAGTAGAACTTTACTTATGGCTTCCTCATTAATTTTCATCTTTCTCAAAGCCGCCTCTATGAGGAAGCTTATTTATTTTATTTTCGGCTTCCTCGTAGAGGAAGCTTTCAGGTAAAAAATTTAATACGTGGCAGGACGGAATGTTATTTTTCCTGTGTAGAACCTTTGAGTCAATTTGTTTTGATTTTACCTGAATTGAAGCAAGACGAAAATAAATTAAAAAATCAAAATCACGTCCAATTCAAACTGCTCGACCGATCATCACCGAATTCGGCCCTTGGCAGAGTTGAATGTTATTTTTTGTGTAGAAAATTTCAGTCAACTTTTTGGAATTTGACCTGAATACGCAAACGAACTTTTTTTTCGAAAATTTAAAAATTTCATAAAAACCGAATCACTTCAACGATTTTGTTAAATTCGATATCTACTGAAACGGGATATAATTAGATCATGCAGAAGATTCGAGCAGATTTATTCGAAATTAACTTTAATTACAACGAAAACACGAAAATTCAAGTTTCTATAAAACCTTTATGGACAAACTTTATGGATTCCGCTCAGATTCAATACCGACCTTCATTTTTTATTGCTTCATTTGCTCATAAATATTCAGCTCATTAGCTGAAAAATTGCGGAAGCTAGAGAACATACCGCCATATTTTCAAAAAATTGAAAGTCTTCTAAAATCATAAATTTTCTATTAATATTTCCAAAAGTGTATACATAAGAAGGAACATTGTTCCTCGACCAGTGTATCAAATTTCACCTCGAATATTACAGCCGTTTTAAAATACAGCAATTTGAATTGAACAAACCTCCGACACACACACATACACTCATACATCCGGACATTTTTTGTAAACCGCTTTTCCCGACGCTTTAGACCATTTTGGGTGTCCTGACACAAAGAGATTTAAAAAATGTTCCACAACGTAAACAAAGCTTCCTCTACGAAGAAGCAAAAATCACCCCCTTCAAATTAAATGGCCCCCTTCGAATTAAACTCAGTCTGCTCAAACTGGATCCATCTCACTTAAGTTCAGTTGGTTGGTTCTCCACTCCAACGGTAAGTTCTAGGGCTAAGAGCCCTCAAATTTGTTCTTCATGAAGAACATCAGTTTCCTAAAGACGATCAAATCCACGAGGAAGTCTAACCTCCGATTACTATAGTTATCTATATTGCCTACATTCTTTGTGTATCAAACTACTATCCTAAACACTATTCTGCGCTATTCGTTAAATTGCAGCCCTTGGCTTGTGAATTGTTACAGGCATGCGAGGAACCTAGCGATTTTCGTGCGGAACAATGTGCAGCGTTCGACAGCGTGCCCTACAGTGGACAACTACTAAAATGGTACCCCCATCACGATCCGAAGCGGCCATGCTCTTTGATCTGTCGTGGGATTCAGGCGACCAGCGATCGAGATGGCCCGAGTGCTTTTCGACGAACCAGGAAACTTGAGAAAGCCAGTGGCAGTCTCGATAACGACGGAGCTATCGTTGATCAAAAGGACGGAGTCACCGAAGAGGACGACGAGGACAACCTCGCCATTGAGCTCGATACCGACGATGCGATCGTCGTTCAATTGGCTGACAAAGTCGAGGATGGCACGAAATGCCACACGGAGACCACTGACGTTTGCATTGCCGGAAGTTGTTCGGTTAGTTGGCTCCATTTCATATTCCGGCAATTGCCTCCCCGACCTTCCAATTACGATAATTGAACGTTGATTAATATGCTAAAAAAAAAATACAGAGTTTGACATGTCTAATTGAAGGAGTAATTACTGTTATGGCTTGGTAAATAAAGTAAAAAACTTAGTGTGATGCAATAGACACTTTCTATCAAATTTTAAGGATTTTAACATTTTTAATTACTTGAAGAGCGCTAACGGAGAAAATCAATCAGCACGAGAAAAAAGTTCTGGGGAAATCCAGATTACGATATATTTTGTTGAGAGAAGTTTGCACTCTACAAATGCTTCAATTTTGTATTTGTCAGTATTTTTTTTATTACGATGCGACAACGAATCTTGGAATATTTTGAACAGTCGTCTTTTTCATAACAGAAATAGTTCCTCTGATGGGAGTAAAACATTGTGGAAAGATGATTATAAATTTAGAAAAATTAGTGGTACCCAACATTTAAAGAAAATTTAATCGTCACTAAATCGAATTCATTTTAACGATTAGCGCAAAGTTGTATATAAATCATGATCCAACATTCCAGCTCTGTAAAAAATGTCAAAACGTAACACACACAGGTAACTGTGGGGGTAACATGTATACAGCTGTAATCTGTGTTTACATGCTCGATGAAAATCGTAACGTAGCTGCGGTGCCGTGAGGCGAACTCGAGACCGGCTATATCGGCATAAGGTTTTTCAGGAATGTTTTCCTAAGCCCTTAGCAGAAATGCTATATAGAGGGGGAGTTGGATGCGGCCGCATGGGGGCCTGGTTACTGATCCGGACCAGGCCCTCAGGGGGGACTGGCTACTAACCCTGGCCGACCCTGTAATAGGCGTAATCCCTGCAGACGGGGGGAAATGCGAAAAAAAAATGCCAAAACACTTCGTCTTTATATTCACTAGTTAGAGGATGAAATGAAATATTTCTTATCAACCTATTTGAGATAAACACAAGACTAAATAGATTTTAATGATACCGTACTTGTGTGTGTATTTAATTCACATATAGGCTCTCTTGTAAAAAAGCTTTTATTTCATTAATGGTTCGTTAATTCGAAAGTAATAAATTCGTTGTTCGAATTTTTATGTCAGCCTACTCAGGATGGTCCGAAATGTCGAGAACAGCGAAAGACTGAAATTTCGCTGAAACTCAATTTTTAAAATGTATGCAAAACAAAAATGGAAGTTGAACTTCGCCAATTGCTTTCTCACCATTTGTCAAACAATTTTTCAAGATTTTCCTCTGTAACATGCTGAAATTGCATACTTCCTCATGGCATAATTTTTCCAGAAATTAAAAAAAAATAATGAAGTAATGCGCAAGTTTCTACTATGCATCATTTTTGTGAATTTAACCATACGAGCGAAAACAAGGTGGAAAATGCTCAAGAATTGAAGTCTCAACTAACGGGAGGAACTTTATGAACTCCCTAAGTCATATTGTCGTGTAAAATGCAAAATTCTGCACCTGTGACTATTTGTCCATGCCGAAAATAATTAGAGAAAATTTCGCGTTCCTATATCGTGGCTAGTAGTGGGCGTAAGTACAAGGCAACCAGCAGGAAAAGGGAAAGCGTGAAATACACTGCTACAATAACTAATCAAGACTCGGATGTGCTACGTAATTAAGCTTTAACCGTGGTTGGTAAACGCTAACTAGCTTTGCATTATTAAAGGCGGCAACGGGAGTTCTCGGGGCGGTTTAGGCATCCGTTGGACGTTGCTCACCGTCCAGGGGTTCCGGGCGTGCTCTCTCCTTTCCCTTTTCCTTGTAACCGCTCTCTCCACCTCTGTTTGTGAACAGCAGCAACAGCTTTGGCCGTTAGAGGATAAACGCTTGGTCGGAGCTCGAGCTAAAGCCCAACTCTTGCCCACCAGCCAGTGTTCTCTATTCTCTATACAGCCTATCGCCTTCCGGATATGCATGTAACGGAAGTTCGCGAGATATGCTTTTTAAAATAAATTAAAAAATAAACAAAAATTCTTACTTAATATGAAAAAGTAAATTGAAATGCACTTTGTGCACCCAGGGGAATTATTTATCAGTTCCAAGTAAAACAGCCTATTAGAATTCTATTTAGCTTAATGAGTAAACATTTCGTTTACGGGTAAAGAGAATTTATTAGACTTTAATTATGAGCGTTACTAATTACAACTAAATAATTTCAGTTCTCATAAGTTAAGCAAATTTCTTTACACACCAAGTGAACGATATTCAAATTCAGTATCAAATTTGAATATAGTGCTTCAAATAAAACATTGATGATACTTGAATCAAAGGTAACTCTGGTGTTTAGGCATTTAAATAAAAATATGGGCGTATCTCACAAACCTTCGACTTTCACGGCCCGAAAGAATAAAAATCTAGTTATAGGAGCACAGGATCGCTAGTTTTTTGTACTCATCTTGATACCTTTAGAGAGCAATATTCTTTAACGAATAAGGCATCATATACAGGGTGCTCGCATAATAAATCATTATATCTTTTTAACTAAAAATCATTTATTTAGTGCTAATTAATTGTAGGAACTATCTTTGATTGCATTTTACAAGAGTTTAACATATTTTCAATTTATTAAAACAACTCTTATAAATACTGCTGGCACCTACGACATAGTTTTATCCCTTCCCATAGGGAATTTTTTTAATCCAATTTTACTCAACTCGTATGCTGAAAATGAAAAGTGTGACTGGTAATGACTCTACTAGCTCAAAATATAATTCAGATAATTCAGGAACAATAATAGTCAGAATTTATCATGCAAATTTATAAAACTGACATTTTCGAACCTGACAATTGCATACATTTTAACCCGGAGAAAAATTGTTTCTCATCGAAAGGTCGAGCACATCTGCGCACATATAAGTCGTGATAAGAGTAACGTACTCATATGGAATTTAATAATCTTACTTGACTCATTTGGCTGGGTAACGATGAGAAAAACCTGACATTTCTTCTCCACGCAGTAATATTCGTCCATGTCGTCGATCGTTGCGAGCATAATAATTAACTCTCCGATGGCTAAATATCACTTTATTCAATTCGTGATGAACCTACCTTTGTGTGCATCCAATTCATTTGGCTCAATTACCTTGTGCTCGTATTTCTGATCCATATAACGGTAGATGTCAGGTTCACTATCGAAACCGAGTTACAGATGTTCACAGGATAAACGCTGAATTTTCTGACCTGATTGCAATCAGGTACATTATGTTTATTGCACCTTACCAGCAGTTAATGATTTTTTTCTTATCATTCTGAAGGTGCATATCAATGCTACACCCGTCCAAAGTGACGCGAAAGTCAGAGTTACACGCGAAAACATTGATAAGGATAAAACAGTCTATTGGTGCATTATAAATTTTTTTTTTTTAGATAGATTATACTTCGTACATCTTAGAAAAAGTTCGATACTCGCGTAATTTATTCTGTGTAAATCACTATCGTATTCCGCAGTCGAGTTACACGAAAGTCAAAGGCTTGTGAGATACGCCCATATATACTCATTTCAAATAAAATACTAATAGACTCCTAGACATATGAGAATATTTATAAAATTCAACAAAATTTTATAAAAATGTAATAAAAATATTTTCTGTGTGTGTGTGTGTGTGTGTGTGGAACAGAGTGAAAAAGTTTATCAAAATATTTAATAAGCACAGAAAATTTGTCAACTCGATGTATAAACGAAAAAACAGAGATTGGCAGGAAAAATATGCATAAAAGCTTCGCTTTCATCTTGGAATAAATTTGCATCAAACATATTTCGTATCCTTTTTAACAATTCTCTCTTGCTCGAAAGCCACGCGAGATTCTACCGTGCGATAAAAATTTGCGTCAATACACCTGAAACCACTCTCTGGGTTTTACCATACGTGCAGCTTCTCCGTACCTCTGCTTCTGCTATTTATTTATCAGAGAGGTCCATGGAGGTCACTTCCGTAACGTTGTTGTCGTCTTTTTGAAGAATAACTCATACCGGGATTTTTCGTAAAAATAATATTATAACACAATCTCCATGATAAAATAATTTTTTATCTCCGGAAAATACATTCGTGAGATCACTATAGATTACGCACATAATTTTTTAATATTGAAAATCTGATTTCGTCCAAATAACGATATTCATTTTAGTAATAGTATTTGAAAAGCGAATGAAACTATTGTTTTTTCACTTTATTCAATATTATTAATACAAACATTATTACAACTCGGTACACAAGTTAAGAGCGCAAGAATAAAAAATTTAACGTGGTCCAAAAATCGTGGTCAGTGAAGTGAACATCGGTTTTAAAACCGAATTTTAATCATTTGGCACCGTAGAGATGGCATTTTTCCAATCACGAACCAATGTAGTCTTCCCGTTAAAATTCTATCTAAATAGTATGTGATCGTAAGAGGCAAAAGAAAATAATTTTAAAATCCGAATTATCATTTCTATTAAAAAAGAATGTATGGACCATTCTATGTCAATTCAGCCGAATTTTTTCAACTCTTTTGATTTTCTACGGTTTAATCAGATGGGAAAAACCGAAGGCTGATGCGCGACCTCTGAAAAAAATTCGGATGAAGTTTTTCTTGTACAAAGGTCAATATAAGGACCTACCAAACGATAGCTTTTTTTAAGGGGCAACTAAAAAAAGTTTTTTTTTAGAAAATCTAGTGGGGACAGTTTGGGTAAAGGGAGGGGTCAATATTAAGACCGCAAGTCTATTTTATTCAATGGGTCAAACAAAAGTTTTTTATAGCAATCTAATGCGTGCAATTTAAGTGAGGGGAAGGTAGAGTTATGTTACATCGCCTTACGTTAGGAGTTCGTTTGACTCTTTTAGAAATCACTGGAGTCTCGAGTTCTAGGGCATATCATAGACCGAGAGAGAAAGTTTCATTGTATCACAGAAATCTCCTCCAATAAAATGAAATACTTTATTTTTAATATTCACTTTCCTTTGAATGCCTTCAAACTTAATGACAAGTAGTGACATTAAATCGAAGAATCATTTCCTTAAACCAATGAATTGTTTTTCATTGATTGAAAAAAAATCTTCTCTGAGATACTGAAGCAAAACATAACCACGTCAAAGCTAAAAAACTGAAAAACTATTAATCTGATCCAAACCAGATTTATATCACTTAATTATTATAATAGTAACTAGGGCCTGGACGGAGGATTTTAAATTTTGTTGAAAGAAAAAAAAATTGTTACAAAAAATCCAAAAATTATTGCACCAGAAAAATGAATTTTTTGTTAAACGTTTCGCCATTTTTTTTTAATGGAAATTTTTACAAATCCTTCGTCCAGGCCCAAGCCAATGAAATGTACTAATGTAACCTTTTTGAATTCTGATTTTCGGATGAACCATTCTCACGTTATTATTCCCACCGCAACTGATGCTCAAAGAAAGGTGCTACTGGAATGCAGCTGAAGTTCCGCCATTTTGAGAAATTTTTTGATGAAAAAAATTGTACAAATACATGAACATGTGGACTAATGAATGTCGTTCATAGTTTTTCAATAAATATTCATTTTTTGTCGAAAAAAAAAATCAAGAAAATCACGTTTTTTCGCCCGCTGCAAGTGTATATAAGTCCTTAAGCCAAGTATGTTCTTTCCATTGACTTCAGGCAGTGACACTCCCCTCGCCTCAGCTCGAAATTTCAAAACCCCTTTTTCTCCTAAAGTACTCAGCAGATGAATCTCAAATTTTGAAAGAACGTAAGAAAGTACGGCACAAATAAGCTAAGCTTCTGGGAAAAAAAGAGAATCGAAAAGACCGTTTCTTCTAATCAATAAATACGTCTCTTTAAAACAATGAAATTATTATTTTATTATAATATGTTTTGTCAGTGAATGTTGCCTTACAGCCAATGAAAAATTTTCTCTTTGAAATTCAAATACAGTATGTCATTGAAAGCAATGACGAAAAAATTGATCGACCTATTTCTTTGGCGTCAATTAAATGGGTGGGGTTCAAAATAGCGAATGACGAAAATAGCGAATGTTTAAAATAGCGAACTTCGAAATTAGGAACGTCTGAATCTAGAATAGTCATCATTATGAAATTCGCTATTTCAGTCATTTGCTATTTTGACTATTCGCTATTTTCACCTCCATCTTATTAAAATGTATTCAAAATAGCGAATGATAGAAATGGCGAAAAGCTAAAAAAGCGAATTCCATAATTATGGACATTCTACATTCCGACGTTCCTTATTTTTGAATTCACTATTTCAGCCATTCGATATTTTGAATGCATTTTAATACGATGGTGGTGAAAATAGCGAATAGTCAAAATAGCGAATGACTGAAATAGCGAATTTCATAATGATGACCATTCTAGATTCTAGACAGACAATTAAATATTTTCCTTCGGTGTGGGTGCCACTAAATATATCGTTGAATTAAATTAAAGGAACCGCTAATCTAAATCGCGGTATCTGTATCTTCGTTATATCATCATTAAGTAAATGTTTCATTGAAGGCAATCAAATGTTTTTTTTTTTCAAAATTCGAATGCAATATTTCATTTAAAAAAGGGGAGGAATGTTTCGTTAGAATTAATCTAAAAAAATCAATATACCCATTTCTTTGAAGTCAATGAAATCTTCTCTCTCTCTTGTACACACGCAATATGCCTTATAAATATGTACACATGCACACAAGACGTTCAATCTGCCGACATTTACCGTTGCATCATTTCTCTTTTAGCATTCTGAGTGGACTACGTCGTATCTACTAAACTGGGATGGAATATAAGAAAGCCTTCTTCCACCTTCTTTCACCGGTCTTCCTCTATCATTTCACTGCTCACACCCCTTAGTCGCTACATTCTTATAGCATTCTAGTTGAGCTCACTAGAAGCTCGTTCCCAAGCCTGAATGATGAATAATAGTTTATATAATGCATGAGAAGCTCTGCGCATTTCCTCGGGAACTTAGGCTCCTCATTTTCCTACTATCTGCGCTTTCTCCATCAATCTGCATAGCAAATCACTTTTCTGAAAACGACCATAGGTCATGCCCGACGTCATCTAACGCTAATTGTAAATTTCTCATAAATTTCAACCATTAACCTTCTTTTACAAAACTCAAACAGATTTGGTCAATATATTCTGATGAAAAATGTACGACCTTAATTGAACTGTCACAGTAAATTGAAAACAGGATTTCAACTGTCTATAATATATTCTGACATTTTCGATAATAACTGGCTTGTAAATTCGCTTATTTGCTAACTATTCAATGCCCTGATTTTCTTATAGAATTTAATTGCTATTAAAAGTGATTAACCGTTCATTTACTGTTTTGGAATTCATTTCTTGCAGTAAGGATTTACTTTTAGGAGAAAATTATGATGGGTTTTAAATCTTTCTACGATAATTCAAGATGATTATTAACATTTCCATGATTTTATTGTAAAGACTGATTATCATATAAATTTATAATAAACATATGATTCTGATTAACTAATTATTGACGACATAACTGATAACTTGCGGGTTTTGCTTTTCATCGATACATTCGTTGCTTTCTCATGAAGAATATTTTGTTTGCATGAAAAAATAAATTTAAGATTTTAATGTCAGGACACTCAAAATAGTCTAAAACGTCTAAAAAAAGATCTAGAGAAAATTCCCGCATGTATGTAAGTGTATGTATTCAAATTCTAAAATTGAAATGCTCATAACTTGAAAACCAATTTAGCTATCGAGCTCAAATTCGGGACACAACTGAAGTAGCAGCTCTCCCTCAGTTTCTCCTATCATTGACTAAATGTATGCAAAAATTTAGGTTTCGCAGCTCTTTCAATTTTTTTATAAAAGCGCGTGGTCACTTTAACTTTTGTAAAAATAGGTCTTCCATGCCAAATATTTTTTTATAAGAGCTTGATGTTGCTTCACTGACACAAAAATTCAATTGCATCAACAAAAATTTATTTGCTGCACCAAAATCGCACGGATCTATACGTTCAAATAAATTTGTGTATCACGAACAAAACATTTTGTTCTTTGTTCGAAATAAAATACTGTACTTACAATATATGATATTGAGTTGTTTGAATCAAATTTGGTTTATAATAATAAAATATTTTGTCAATTTGACATTGCAGAGCTTTTGCAAAACTTGAACTATATCGAACTTAAATTTTGTGCACAAATGAAAAATATTCAGTGATGCGAGATACATAATCTAGTGAAGATCAGTAAAAGGGCTCGGGTTATATAATAATTTCGACTTTCTCGTTAGTTTCGGTATCTTGACAATTCGAATTTCGCCGAACCTCTGTTTTCCAAATTTATTCAAATCAAGGATGCGAAATGAAGACTTGCATCGTGCTTTTCATTGTTTTCAAATTTCAACAAACTTCTTCTGGGAGGAAGCCAACATTGATAAACATATTTCCTCATGGACGTAGTTTTGCAAAAAGTAAAGAATAAAATGAGTAAGCAATATGCAATGTTCTGCTTTGCATCCTCTTTCCTATTATTAATATCCAAAAAAAAATGGTTTCATCAAATTCAAATAAATCCAATTTTTGATTATATCATAGGTAAATCAATTACAGGTCAATTTTCTGTAAATAAATCGATAACGTAAAAAAAAACCTTTTTATCCATTGCCTTTTCACCTACACAAACTGAATGAAAATTGAACACGGTTTTATCTACGTCATGACGGACGTCATCGAATCGATTTCAGTCTTTCCTCTGTCGTCATAATCCCCTTGACATCACATTACGTCTGTGAGCGATAGGTCCATCCCACGTCGGGGCGCGAAGCTCTAAATGTAGACGATAATCGATTATGCCAACGGGACGAGACGAGAAACTAATGCCTAATAATTCAAACGACTAAAATAATTTATATGTGCTTTCTCTTCCTACATGCACATGGATTCCGGGGTTCTACAGAAAGTGGGATGCGACATGAGAGTAGGCAGCAATAAGAACAAGGATGCTTGTGGAGTTTGCGGGGGCAACGGCTCCAGTTGCCAGCCTCGATATTCTTGGAGTCTCAAATCGATATCAGCCTGCTCCAAGTCCTGCGGTAGTGGTGAGTTTTCTATATATTCGTACCATTTCGACCTGGGTCTGACCCTTGACTGTTTGAATTGGGCCCGCGATTTTGTATATAATTCATATTGACTCTTAAAAGCACAGAATTTTTTCGAATTTTATCATTCGACAATTTTGAATTATCTGGGATTTTGAAAAAAAAAATATTGATAGGTGAATTTGAAGAAATTTTTTCAAAATTCTGTAATTCTGAAATATAATTGCCATTGACTCCGAAAAGCACTGAAATGTCAATTCAATTTTCAGACAATTCTCAAATTACCTACGATTTGTTGAAACAAAAAAATGTATTGATAAATTGAAAAAGTCAGGAGAAATTCTTAATTCTTTATTATATGATTGAAATTAATTCTCAAAAGCACTGCTTTTTTGTTCGATTTTTCGATATTTTTTGGTTATCTACAATTTTTGAAAAAAATTAAAATTGATCCTTAAATTTAAAAAATTAGAGAAAATTCTGAAAATCTTTCGTCTAAAATCAATATTTTTTAATTCCCCCGAAGTGGGCTGTCATATCCTTTCATTTCTTTACCTTGTTTTTGAGAAAAAAATGGGAAAAAAGCAAGTTTACAATGAGCGGTAGCGAAAAAATTTTTATGTGCAACGCATGATTTGAGAATTTATTCAGGTCCTTACGAAGGTACATATAAATTTATCTTCAGGAAAATCTATTGAATGTAAAGTCGGGAGGCAATACATCATCTCAATTCAGTATTAGAATTTCATGACTAGCTTATCGCTTTGTTGCTGAGGATTTGAACGTTAATATGAATTCATGATATACTGTTATTTTCTTATACGTATATTGGCGAATTATTTCTAAAACACGATTAAATTTTCCAGGTTTCAAGATGGTAACACCAGTTTGCAAATCTTTAGACGAAAACGTCGTTGACGATGCGAATTGTGACGCCGGTGCCAAGCCGAACACGACGTTCCTACTTTGCAATACGCATCCCTGCTTAACAAAGTAAGTGCGATCGGATCAAGCGAAGTCTTGAATAAAAATTCGCTAGAATTGGCTGAGAACGCAATCGATGAGTCACTATGTCCATTCTCTTGATTATTATTTTTTTTGTATTTTTTTTTTCTCTTACGAAAAAAATTCCTTTCACTCCTACACGAAAATATTAGGATATCGTTGATTACGCATCGTTCACTCCACCTGTGTATTTGTGTTCCTTATAATTGATCGACATTTGAGGGGATAAAGTTCAGGATACCGAATAGGTAAAATAGCGAATACGATAATAACTACTATTCTAGATTATAGATATTCTAGATAGTCTATTATGTTTAAATTCGTATTTCAGTCATTCGCTATTTCGAGCATTCGCTATTTTGACCCTTATTCATTCGACATCATATACCGTCAAAAAAGCATAATTATCGGTGTATAAACGTCGTATTAGTGCGTATATTTTCGAATATATTACGATGATACGCTGGCCGGCCGACTTGTAACAACGTGTGCTTCGAATGCTCGTAAATATGGAGAAGTGGTATGCCTATGCGCATAAAAATGCAAAAGCATCAAGTACATTGTACATAGTGGCATGTCTGACGTTGTACAAATTCTCGTGGCTTAAAGAAAGCTGCTAAAAACGATAATGTTCTCCTCACCATGTTGAGCAACAACCATGCAGATACAAGTCCGCCATATCTACGTAGATATTCTAAGCGCATTAATGACACCCCCATGGAAATGAAGTATATGCAAAAATATATTTTCGGATATATAATTTATATACATCGTATATATCCAAGATATATATTATATATCACATATATATCTACTATATATCTTGGGATATCGAATTTTTTGCCGCATTATATATATCGGAAAATATATAACAGATATACTAATTATATAACAATAAATATTTAAAAAAAATATAAAAGATATATCCTATATATATACTTTGGAGATATAGTTACTTCGGAGAAGGATCTCCATCGGAAAAAGAGACAAAAGCAGGCTGATACCCATTGCTGTGTACGTAGGTGAAGCTTTTGCTACCTTCCACTGAACTTCCGTAATAGCAACACCACTCCCGCGTTCACCAATTTCAATCTGAGAACGAACAAATCCGGAAAACAATTAATTTTTTCCTTTCCAATAATAGGATTCATTTAACGCATTACGTAATATACATCATGAATTTTCTATAATTGCCACCTGCGAATATTAATATTTTCGAGCTCATGAATCTCTTCTGAATCATAAAGTCAAAATAGGGAATAAATGGCAACTTGACTTTAAAAATTAAGTTAACCAATTTTCATGCACGGTTATTATACAAATTGTATGGTATTGTAATTTAAAAACATTCTCCGGAACTCATGAATAAGAAAAAACATTCTCATTGTTTCATACGATTAAAAGAAGAAGATTATCGGGATAATTATACTGTCGTGAAAGTTACAAAGTAAAAGCTGTGACTTTTCAATACCATAGAATCATCATCATCATCACTTGAGTTATCTGAATAGTAGTCGTCGGCATGTTTTTTTGTTTGTTTCTTTCTTATCTTCTTTAACTCGTCGTGGATGGAAGCTAACGTCTCTTTCAACGTTAATTTTTCTGGAAGTAATGTTCCCGGTAAATTAATACTGTTAAATTGCAATGGAAAAAAATCGGATAGATGAATCAATACTACATTCTGCTGCGTTTGACCTCTTTCGTTTTGCACTTTTTTTTACTTGATCGGCGCACACCCGCAATATATATCCGCTGATATATATATTATACAATGCAATTATATAGAATATGTATCTCAGTGTTATATCTTGTTATATATCCAATGATATATAAAATATACATGCAATATTACAAACAAGATATCGAACTTTTTGCCGTCATATATAGCATACATAAATTACATATCCTGCTATATATTTTCATTTCCATGGGGGCAATGTCACTTTTTTCCACATTCAAAGCGTGTTAAATTATAACACGTTCAAGATATGTGAAATTACAACCAATTTTGAATAAGTTAAGTTAAACGTAGCATGCGAATAAACCACTTATTTTGCTCGGACTGAAATAAAAACATGTATGTTTCCATTCAACGAGATTTTCAAAGCCAAATAGATTAAAGAAGGTATGAAAAGCACGTGTCGATGTCTAACCCACATTTTTTCGCAATTTTTTTTTTAAGTTCCGAAAATTCTCTTAAGTATACCCAATTTTTCTCTTTTGATCTTTAATTACCAATTTCTGACAGTACAAGAACGTAACATCCATCATTATTCGAACTTCAAATGACTAAAATAATCAGAGCTTTATTTACAATAAAATAAGTCAAAAACTGTACTAACGACTTAACAATATTTACCACATTATACACTTATACTTTATTAATTTCTTACGAATGTTTCGTGTATCCATTGTCAGGGATTGAAATTCGGAGAGCACAAGTTAAAAATCAGGTATTCTTACACAAATTTTTAGAATCGATGAAAAAAATGTCGAAAAAACCATTAGACAATCATCGAAAAGAACTTTTAAACTATTTTCATAAGTTTTTGACCTCGAAAGTGTCGTTGACTATAAAGATAAATATTTTTTTCGAAAAGTTTCCAACGAATAATAGCTTTGGATTTTTCCTGTCGATTTCGGTAAGACGTTAAGATTTGTACTTCAAATTCAAATTGAAAAATAGGATAGACGACTCCTTTGGGGAATGATGAGCAAAAAATCTCAAATTTTGCGCTTTCTCTCTACTACAGTATCCCAGTAAACCAAAAAATCGGTTTCGTTGCTGCTCTGTCACAATTTTCCACTCAGCAATGTAACTGTTACATACCACCGTCGTTACATAACAGTTACACTGCTAAGTGGGAAATTGTAATAGAGCAGCCACGAAACCAATTTTTCGGTTTACTGGGATAGTAAAGTCGAACCATTAAAGCAAAGGCGTACCAAAAATTTAAATGCCAGACTTTCGTCCGATATTTGGTGAAATAACTCTTATATACTAGCGGTGCACTTCCATTGGTATTTGACTATAAATATTTTTAAGAACATAATCGCATATAGAATTTTTCCATCAGGCCATTCTTGTAATTTTTTTATCTCGCTCGCCTACACACCGCAGATGATGAAAGATCAGTTGTCGTCAGCCGAAAAGATGTCCCTGAGGGCGAAAATACCAGCACCATTGCCAACGCGTTTCTCCACTGAATTCTCTCGACCCGTGTACACATACGCTTACATATACATATATATAAAGTGCTGACGCTTACTTGGTAGCCACAGCCACGGGCAAAAGCGGTAAAACGGCCGGTTCACATATTTCCGCGTCACTGTAACGCCAAAGTGTTTCTCAGCGTGTCGGAATTGCGCGCGGTAACCAAGAACGAGCGAGAAAGACGAAAAAGAGGTAGATGCAGACGGTTCGTCGAGGAGGGCGCACGAAGTATACAGACTACGGCCCGGGGATGTTGGTCGCTAAGCTTCCTGGCGTTGCACCCTCGCGTTCCAATGCACCAGGTCTTTCAACCGCCTTGAACGCCCATTAGCCGAGATAAAGGCCTGCAGCTACTTTTTTTTCTACCTTGAATCTCCTTTTCCCCCTTTTTTTTGTTATTTCAGAAAGTCTCGAAAAATTAAGAATAACATATCGCTATTGTGCATCTATTGTGCCTCACAAAAAAAGAATCCGCGATTTTATTCACAGATGCAAAAGGAATGTAGATGATTATAAATCTAAAGCAACATTGTTCGGCACAGTGAGGAAAAATTATGTTGTTAGTGACTATAAAATGACAACTATTCATTTTTCGATTCTGCAACCAAATTTTGTATAGTTGCTATAACGATCAAAATGTTCCTGTAACTGTTTTCATGGTTATCGTAATGGCAAAAATAGTTGCATGGACTAATAATTGACTGTTGTCACTTTATAATTGACTGCACGGTTACAATTTGTCTAAGTGCAGGGAATTAGCGGATACCAAATGATAGACTGGTAGATAATAAATCATATATTTATCTGAGCGGTTGATTTTATAGTATGGTCGCGTAAATCGGATTCAGTGAGTTTTATCAATTACTTCGATTATTTACCCTAGAATTTTCTTTTTTTTGTAATTGCAAGAATGGCGAAAATAAAAAATAAAAATATATCGCTGTTGTGTATGTCGGTTGACGCCCAAATGATCCGCGAAATTATTCACAGATGCGAAACGGATGCGGATGATTATAAATTGAAAGCCACATTATTCGGTCGCGAATTTACGGATACAAAATTATGTACTTCATAGCCTATTTATCTGATCAGTTGATCTTTTATTATGGCCGCGGAAATCGGAATTAGCGGCGTTTGACTATTTTCAATTGCTTCGAATATTCACCCTTGTCGAAAAGCATTTATATGTTCAAATAATAATTTGTATGGCTGAAGGACTCCGGTCGATAGCCTATTCGAAAAGCTCTTATAAGTTCAAATAATAATTTGTAAGGCTGAAGGACTCCGGTCGATGGCCTTTTACATGTACAAAAAAAATAAATCTGTAAACGTATTGTCCATAAAACTCCTTTAATACTACCACTAATAATTTGTTTGATCGACCATTCACCTTTTAACATTAAATTTTTAGATCCCTTTTATGAGGGTTGATGATATCAATGAATGGGTCGCACACACTCGGAGAGAGTCTGGAACTATACTTAAAGTAATCTTGAATTTACCGTCAATTGAATCTCGTAATGCAACAAATTAAAGATAGTGATTGTCATCGTGGAAAATGTATTAAAATGCAAAGTAAAACTTTATATAGCTCTCTCGTTATTTTTCAATTTTACAAATCTATCTCTATGAGAAAGTACTTCCATCGATTTTCTCTTCCCCATAGAGGAAGCTTTGTAGGAAGTGAAAAATAATCAGGAAACGATACACAATTTTATACTTTGCTTTGTAATTTTAAATCAATTTAAAAACAACTAAAGTTTACCGATATTTCAGTCATCAAGAGATAATAACAGAAGATTTATGTTCGAAATATAAACATTTCCAACAATGCGATGCTTGCCAGAATTTTCATTTTTATTTTTTCGATTCCCAAAATGCATTAGCAGATTCCCAATGATAGAGCGAAAAAAATGTATCGCGAATTGAATTTTAGCTTTTGCCTCGAACCCCGAAGGGCGTAATCTCAGTACATTCACCTGATGTAGTTAAAAGATAAAAGTTCAAAATGAAAAATAAAATGACGAACTTTTTGATCCGAAGAAAAAAGGTTGGTAGACTGAAATGGTATTTTGCCTCGTATAGAAAAGCAAACGATTGTAGGTAGCAATTAGTCCTCCGTCCGTACAGATTAAACATTGAACTCAAATAAAAGTGAGCTTTAAGCTTGGATAAACTATGAGACAGCGTGACAGAAATACTTACCACAGAGAAGCTTATCACTGCGCACAGGACACTCAACTTTCGACAAATTACCGTTTTCTTCGTGTTGGCCGTGAATATATATGTGAATGTATGTGCGCCTAAACGTATTTCGTTCAAAAATTATCCGGCTGCACGAAAACGGAAGAGCGTTGAGCGAGGCACCGAGATATATGGTGTACCTGTATAAAGGTAGTTATGTGCTGGAGCGTGTGCTGGCGCCTCTAATAATAAATCACCGGGCACCTCGACCGACGCTCTGCACCGTTAAATCGTGCTAATTGCTTCACCCCACGTATTTAGTTTAATTCGGTTGCGGGCGTCGCACTCGAGGGAACGTGGGATAGGCAACGCAAGAGCCATGAGTCCGGCATGCTGCTGTTGCTGTGCTGCCGGCTGTGCGCTCGACCAACGCCATCAGCAGGAAACAAGGCGGGCGAGTTTAACCGCCCACCTCCCTCGTACATATAACGACGACCCTTGGACGAGATTTCGTCATGATGCTGCTTCTACTGCCGTGATTTTACTCCCTACTTTTGGCTAACAATAATTGATATCCCTTTTGAATCAACTTTCGCACACCTGGCTGTGTCCACCCGCGTAAAAAGGAAAGTATTAGAGCGGCATTGAAAAAAGTATGAATAGTATAAAATCTCAAGTATGATCTATTGGACTGAGTCAATAATAAAGAGAATTCGACCGAATTATTAGTTTTCAGAGTCTGGGTCAATACATCCACAGTTTTCGTCATCCAAGCCGATATCTCCATGGGTTTTGTTGTCCAGGTCGATATATTTATGGTTTTTGATGGAAATCGATATCTTAATAGCTTTTGGTATTCAGGTATGAATTGTACAGCTAAGACTATAAATCCTTCGACTTGAACCTCGAGTACGATGAAAATATCAACCTAGATACCTAAAACTGTAGGGCATTCGACCTACACAACTAAAACTGTGACCTGATTGCCCTGGACATCGAAATCTATGAAGATATCGACCTGGACACCGCAAACCTATCGACCTCGACCCTGAAAACTGATAAGTCATTCTAATACTTTTCAGTATTTATTTAGTCCAATAGAACATATTTCAATTATTATAACTTTCATACTTTTTTTGATACTCATAATACTTTTTTTTTTGTGCGGTTATTGACTGTTTTGGCTGTTGACTATGTTTATACATGTTCAGATACTAGTAAGAACTCTAATTTGTCAGTTTTTTGTTGGTATTGCAAAGAAACAGCTGACGGAAAAGTAGACACAGAAAAATGGTTGTTAAAAAAAATAATTGCGAAAAAAATGTCGGACAGAAAAAACCACCGCCACCAAAATAGCTGCAGAAAAATGGCTAACGCAGAATAATGGCCGGAGAAAAAAAACTGTAAAACAAGGAATCGGTTTTCCGAGGGTCTTCAGTTGTCTCAAGTCAGTTAGGTTATTTCGGTTTCCCTAGAAGGAGCTGCCTTATATATATTATATTTTCATTTTAATATACCTTATATTTATTATGCATATATATTATTTTTGTAGCATTCTTCGAATACCGAATACCATTTCTTTATCAGCGATTTTGTCATGCGGCCTTTTCCTTCATCAGAATTTTTCTCTAAGACCATTTCCACTGCCTTTATTTATAAATTCCATGAACAAAAAATATAGCCCATCAATCAACCTTTGAAACATATTCCAATGTATGAAAATCTTTTTTTTCATTCGTACGGAACCCCCTATGAACTTTAGGAACAATGTAGTAGCATGCTCTGGAAGAATAATTCATATTCGACTTTCCAATGAATACTTTTCTGCCGAGTCTCACTTAAAAAGGATTCTTGAACTAGTGAATTAATAAACTAGGTAAAAAACGGTCTCAATTTTAATGAGGCATCCCTTAAATTTCTCATCACAAAATATCTCACATTCTGGGCACCAGCAAATTATGTCAATTTTCACCTAAGGAGTAAAAAATTTAATTTATTTTCTAAAAAGATTTTCCAACTGACGTTCAAAGAATACAGAACCACCCCAGGCTGAATTTTTAACACATTTCACTTGATCTGCAGTGATTACGTCATTTCGAGATTCTTTTTGTGTCATTCTTTATGACGGTGTAACTTCCGTTGCTTCTGTGAAAGATGCCAATATGTGGCTTTGCGTTCTCAGTCACGAATATAGAAAAGCGAAAAGACCTGACCATGTACACTGTATTACGGCTTTCACATATTATATATATTATATAGTATATACTACTGTTGCTGTACGGAATCCCACCGAGTCGTTTTTATGAATTTTCTATATTCCCAGGTGGATTACCGGTGAATGGAGTAGGTGCAGCGCTAGCTGTGGCGGCGGATCTAGAACACGACCGATCTTCTGCACCGAGGAGAACGGAAACGAGACCACCAAGGTAAGAAAAACGAATATAAGAAATAACCGAGCTATACATACATGAGTCCAAAGCGAAAGTTATATTATACGTCGGATGGAAAAATGCGAACGGTTTGACTGCAGATGCTTCTTCTTTTATCTTATGAAGCATGAAAATATGCTTGACGAAAATTTATAGTGATTTCGTACGAAACTGTGCAAATAACATCAGACCAAAAAAAGGCAAATTTTTTTACCGTATTGTTTATCTTGATTCAAGATCCATAGCGATCAAAAGGGAAACTCAGTTGTCAACAAAAAACTTTTGTTCCCTCTCGGATAGCAAAACTTGTTGAAAAATGACAAGAATTATATTTTAACGAGGTTGAAGTATATGTTTTGTACATATAACAAAACCGTTAAACACGTACTTCGTTTAATGTGCACTAGGGTGTGTCGGAATTTTTTTTATTTTTAATTTTGCATCGTGTTAATTTGTAGTTTGTACCTTTGAGCAACTCTTCTAAAAATTTTTCATTCTAGTTTTTTCATTCTATTCACGAAAATATAAAAGTCAGGAAAAATGTGAATAATAAATTTCATGTAATGCCGCGAATAATGCTAAAATTTGAAAAATAGTTTTAAAAGTAGATGACAAGTAAAAGCAAGAGAAACACTGGAGAATACACGATAAATTAATGTTTCTATTGCAACAGCTGCCGGACCACAGGTGCAATGCGATCCACAAGCCTCGCTATCAGGAAAGCTGCAATGCTGTTACTTGTCCTATGTGGGAAAGCGGCCAATGGAGCCAGGTAAGATTGGATAATTTTATCTTCCACTAAGCCCATCAATTTATCTGAAACTAATCGGGGCAGAAGTATTTTGCCCATCAATAACAGTGACCTTGTCGTTGGTGGATATTCGGATTCGTAATTTTATCCTGAAAGTGTCAGATTTAGCGTATTAAACTGATATTTTTTAGATCGCGCAGAGCTCAGCTAAAATATTTAAAAAATCATGCACTTTAGGAGACACATACGACTAATGCTCTACTGCGATAACTGAATAAACAAAAATGCAAAGTAGAAATATGAAAATTTTTCTATAATCTTTTAAAAGACGTATTGTGAAGGAACAACGAAAATTTTGCTACTCTTTTCTTTCTCGCAACATTTTTTTACATATGCCACATTGACGTCTCTCCTCAATATAACTTCTTGCGTTTTATTAAAGTGAAATGTCCTGTACGAAAAGAATGTTGCAAATGAAAATGTTAAAGTTAGCCTTTCTTTTTCCCCAAATTTCCATCTGCTTGTTTCTAGAAGCTTATATTTTTTTTCAATTAAATATTTTCTTTAACGCGTTAAATATATTTTTCGTGGAATACAAGAAGATTGAATAAGTTATTCCTATCCATTTATAAAAATGTTCTTTTTTATGTTCATCACACTAACGACCCTCCCTAATATCATTTTCCGTATTTTTCACTCAAGCACATAATAAAGTCGAATGTCCTAGACGATCATGAATGCTGCAATACCGCGAACTGCGTTCAAAGAGTATCTCAAAAAAGAGTAATTCCTTCTCCAGCGCATCACTCATTGCTCCAATCCGCATCCCTCACGAATGTGTTTGAGTTTACCATGATATTTGCCGTGTAAAACACGCGTTCACTCGCGTACTCGAGTGCATTTATACTTCGCCGAGAACAGCGAGGAAAGCGTCGCGGTATATGCATGCAAACCGCAAAGACTCTCGAGATGCTGCACGCTTGGTTGCCCTTTAGAAGAGAAGCGAACGAGGGGGTTGATGGCAGTGCTCAGGCGGGTCGTGTACCCACCAGTGGTGCTGTATAGTACATATACAAGGCGTGTACATGAATATATACATACGAAAAATGGGGGCAAAACGGGCACGTCTTGAATTTTTTGAAACGATTTCCATTCAGTTTATTCGCATTTCTTACTTAAGGGGATCCAATCACCTAAAAAAAGCAATAAGAAAAAAAATTCCGTAACTTCTTTTCAAAATCTTTAACCAAAACCTCATTGAATACATAATAAGCATTATAATTCTGCAGTTTGTAACGACATAAGATGCATCAAAATAAGGTAAAAAGTAAAATTTTCAACTTATCGCAGCTTTTAGACGAAACTGATGATCAAAATTTATCATTTACCTTATTTCATCTGCCGAAAAGTGCATTCTTGAATGAGTGGAGGAATTTTTATAAGGCCTTTCCGACAAAGCTGTGATTTTAGATGTGCATATAAATATTCCTTCAAGACTACTTGAAGAACTACGGTCGATGTCCCAAATTAGCACTATCGCAAAAGTAAAATTTTATATATTGTTATTTTTAAAACCCATGTCACAGTGCAGAATTATAATGCTTGACATGTATATACTGAATGAGGTTTCAATGTTAAAGTTTTGAAAAAGAAGGTATCGTCTACACGGTTTATTTATTTATCACTTTTTTAGGTGACTTCGGCTGCTGTACTGCGGTTCGGAAAATAGATAAAATCAAGTTTATTACAAATGTTTTAATAGAGTTCAGTAAAAAAATCGATTCTATTCCACATTTTTCGAAAAAATTAATTTGCCGAAATATTTCGAAAACAAATTGATTCGAACAATTGATTGAAACAGATCAATTCAATTACAAATTCTTAAAAAATTAATTTAATGACAAGTTTCTGGAAAAAGTTAATTTGACTACAACTCTTCGAAAAAAAATATTTGATACCAAATTATTTAAAAAAATTAACTCAATACAAATTTCCATAAAAGAATTATACCATGAAAAAATGTTCGGATAAGGTCGTTTGCTCAACAAAGAGTCGAAAAAAGTTCCGTACTAACGTTTAAAAAAATTCTGATACTATTTAAATTATTCATGTTTTTTCCCATAAATAATTTGACTTTTCTACCGCACTTCCCTTGTGGAAGGAATTCAAAGAACTGAAACAGGTCCTTTTTTAAAGAACAGTGTCTTTTTGCCCCTAGTTTCAATTTTTTACGCGAGATGGCCGTTTTGCCCCGATTCCCAAACGTGCAGTTTCACGACGCCGGCCGCGCGGGCAGTGAACACCGAGAGAAAGTAAAAAGGAAAGCAAAAAGGAGGAAAAAGCTTAGCTATATGCAAGGGTGTAAGCGATGGGAAGGGCAAACGGGTCTGCATCAGCCACCGACATCAAACAGGACAATTTTGTCGTCAAATAACTCTTCCCTTTCTCCTCTCTTCATGCCCCTTTCCAAGGCCTTCTTGGCGCAGTTTCATAGCCTCCCGAAGAAACGCGTATGGCGAGAAAGCCGAGCTCCTAGTGAAATCGACGGAGGAGTGGAAACTAGCAAGAGGAAAGTCCTCTGCAAGATCTTCCGCAAAAGAAAGAGGGAGGCTGCTGGTACTTTCACCGTACCATTTTTAAGAGCGGGCGAGTGCCAGGGAATTCACGGTTTTTACTCAACGTATCGACGAGCGTCGTGAAGAAATTTATTCGGGTTATTTTCTTCCTACTCTCGAGGACGCTACGTTTGTATTTAAGAATTTAACTGCAGAAAACGCTTGTCCTTGGTGCTGAAGGAGAATAAATAAAATCTCATTTTCATGATTGAACTGCTGCAGCGAAATTGGTTTTTTGTCAAGTAGATGTGAGTAACGAGTAACGAGATTGGTATTCCGTACCAATAGGTTCACTGTTAAGATTTTTTCTGAATTCACATTTCCAGAAACTTGGTGTATCAAATGATATATTGAATTGAATACACGAGTGTAGTAAAATCACAATTTTTTATGGCAATTTTCTTAATTCTCATAAGAGTACATATAAGACGGTATTCTTATATTTCAATTGCATGTACAAGTGTTAATACTAACACTTTAATGGGTAATATCATCAAAAAGTCTTCACCAGAGGAATCTTACGTTATGGATTATTAACAGTGTACTAACTTCAGAATTGAGTTCCTGTATTCTGCTGGCTCCATTTTATCAAGCGACGGCAGCGTCTCGAGACAAATGTAGT
Organism: Tromatobia lineatoria; assembly: GCA_949699805.1. Taxonomy (NCBI): domain Eukaryota; kingdom Metazoa; phylum Arthropoda; class Insecta; order Hymenoptera; family Ichneumonidae; genus Tromatobia; species Tromatobia lineatoria. Next base: position 12,905,691 of record OX453042.1, on the reverse strand, counting down.
TATCCTACTTGCAATCTACACCGTCGAGACGCTCCGAGTTCTCTTACGCTAGGCGACCCGTTTTTGCCGTTTCCCAGCCGTCCTCTCTTAGAATATTAATAAATTTCGACCGTTTTGTGCATATTTTCAGCAGCAATTAAATGACTTAACTTACCATTTTTCGATTGGGGCCAAACACAGGGCTGCGGCTATTTACATAACGAAAACATGTTCTTTTATAATCTCTTTAAAGCGCATGATGCATGGAACGCTGGAATATTGAAACATCAGATCCAGTTTATACGGCAAAACAAAAATGAGCTTCCGAAAAAATGTTCTCCAAAAAATTTTCCCGGAAAATTTAATCCCCGAATTTTTTCAGCAATATTTGCCCGAAAAATTTTCACTAAAAGTTTGGCCCGGAAAACTATCCCCGAAAATTTGTCCGGAAAATTATCTCCGAAAATTTGTCCGGAAAATTATCTCCGAAAATTTGTCCGGAAAATTATCTCCGAAAATTTGTCCGGAAAATTATCTCCGAAAATTTTTCCGGAAAATTATCTCCGAAAATTTGTCCGGACAATTATCTCCGAAAATTTTTCCGGAAAATTATCTCCGTAAATTTGTCCGGAAAATTATCTCAGAAAATGTGCCCCGAAATTTTTCTCCGCAAAATTAGCTCGGAAAATTTTTTCCGCAAAATTTGTCCGGAAAATTGGCCTCGAAAATTGTCCTGAAAAACATACTTCGGAAAATTTCCCCCAGCATAATCAGACCTCGGGAAGCATAGCTACGAACGAAGGGATGATAATCCCTATAGTGAAAATGACTGCCTGAAAATTAGGCTTCCGGAAGAATGCCGTCGGAAAATTCAGCCCAGGAATATTCTAGGTAATTCGTTTTCTCATTTTTTCGTTTATCTCTCTGAAGGCCGATTTTCTAGGAGGCTAATTTCCGACCGCCAATTTTCTGGCTCTAATTCCCGTGTGACCATCTGTATGCGTCTTGCATACGTAAATAAACATATAGTACATAACAATTCCACAGTGTGTGAGGCACGGGGGCAAAGAAAATTTGTGACTCGTGTGAAATGTCGCATTCAACACTCGTTCGGATTTAATATTTATACCCTTGAAACCCAAATAACTATTTCCATGGAGGAATTACTCATTTGTCCTCTTGTGCATTATTAAAGAATTTTTTAACAATGAATTACAGGTATATTTTCGAGATATCATTGTTGAGATTCCAGGGCAATTCTGACTGATAGAAATATTGCATGATTTTAAGCAAACATATTTCTGGAATAATTCAGGAAAAATGTCATCGTCCACTCTGCGCTCGTAAATAACTTTACAACATATGTCCACTCCGGCGATGTATCAAAGTAGCAGAAAAACGCGAAGTGGACTGAAGCGTGCAGTAGTGTAAGTGGATAGTACAAGTCGAGATCAGACTGCGCAAATAGTAACGGCGCCATACTGCCGCGGCAATAAGCTTTCGACTCCATATGCGGGTCCCTTTCAGAAATTTTCCCTCAAATATTCGAATTTCGCTTCATTGCTACAAATCTCATTCTCATAAAAATACCAACTCAATGGAAAATAGGTGATATATGACATACGACTTTTACCAAGCTATTTTGTAGCTGTCACAAACCTAATCCGTGAAGCCAAAAATACTGAAACCCTGGCACTAGTCTGCTCTTATGAGCCGACGTTAAAACGGATTAAAATACAAGGCTGCGAAGCAAGGCTTTCAAATTGGCAGTTCATTATTTTGCACTATTTACAAAGCAGCTTCTATAACGAAGTATAATATTATGTTGGCTTCCTCGTACAGGAAACTCCGTGCACTGTGTAAAATAATAAAGACGCATTTCGATAAATTCTACTTCAGAGGCTTGTTTATGTACTGTAGTTAAATATTACCGAATACGTTGTAATGGAAATTACAAGCGATTAAGCGTTTCTATTGCTGTATGAATTTCAGCTCGTTATTCCAGTGGTTGTCAATCTATGGGTTTCTTAGTTTTGCGAGTATAAATGATGTAGAAAAATATAATTACTTGACCATTTAGTTGTTATTAATTAATTAAGAAGTTAAACGTCGTGCTAAGCGCATAACATTTTAAAAAATTCTGTCGATCTCATTAGATGTATAGAAAATGTTCACTATGTCAAAGGAAATTACGTTGAGATTGCCTCAGGACCTACAGCAATACTGTACATTTTTTGCGCCTACTACGTCTCAATTTTGCGTTTCAAATGAAAAGTTAGTGAGGCAGCGAAGCAGAGCTTTCACATTGGCACTCCATTATTTTGCACTATTTACAAAACAGCTTATATGAGGAAATATCCTCTATTAATAAAAACATAATACACCAAAAGTCGAAATATCGAAAACTTAAGGAGGGTCAAGCGTTACAATGTCTTCAAGAAAAACATGCTAATTTTTTTTTCACGCAATGGTATAAATGGTCTAAGTGTAACTGCAAAGTTTGAATGCGTTCGTCTTCACCATTTTCGAGAAATATTTTTTTCTAATTTGCACAACTTAACATTCATTCTTATGGCAGATTGAAAATAAGAGATGAATTTTAATATTCTTAGGGTAGTTCATGTGGAAACGTTGCAAACAAATTATTGCAAACTTTAAAGAATATGATCAGGAAGCTCTGTACAAAAATGCAGACAATTGTTCTTCGCCGTTAGTTAACAATTCGTTCAGTTCTGGTAAAAATCTCGCGCGTGATGGCTGGTACTTGTAGGTGCAACGAAGCTAAAAATGGGATACGGCCCGTATATATGGAACAAGAACAAACAAAAACAAAAACATCCAATATGCAATTACATGGAACTTTGCAGCTTTATCTCGGCACGCTTGGCACGAGCAAGTGAGAGGCAGCATGGCGGACCTCTCATTCGCACACGATCTTCCCCGCACCTTGCGCGCCACCGAGCCTATCCCCTCCGAGCCTCGCGCTCCACCCTCCTTAAGCCAATTTTCAAACATTCTGATTGTTCGTCGGTGGCTTTAACCTAAAGCAAACTTCAGGCTATTGAAATCTGAGTTACTTATAGCGCACATTTTGAATAACATTTTCGCAGTTATGGAATAGAATACATTTTTTTTCCCGTAAAAAAAAAGACCTGGCACATAGAAAGGCGATTATAGCGAAATACTAAAGCACAAATTTAATCGCGAATTGTATAAACATACAAATATCATGTTTAGCCACAAGAGAAAACAAATGAAAAAAAAGGAGTGCGAGCGAAGCGGACACGTTGTTGCCAGTAATATTATATCGGCTTCCTCGTAGAGGAAACTTTGTAAACTGTGCAAAATAATAAGGATGCATTTTGGTTGATTTTACTTCAAGGACTTGTTTATGTACCGTATTTGAATATTACTAAATATGTTTCAATGCAATTTAAACGAGACTAAGAGTTTCTCCTGCTGTATGAATCTTAGCTTGTTATTCTGGCGGTTCTCAATCCACTGATCTCTTAGTTTTGCTAGTATAATTGATTTAGAAGAATATGGTTTTATAACTTCAATAGTTACTAATTAATTAAGAAGTTTGACTTCGTGCGATGCGCATAACACTAAAAAAATGCTGTCAACCTCATCGGGTGGTCGGCAAAATTTCCACTCTGTCAAAAGAATTTAGGTTGCGGTCGTCGCAGGACTTTCAAAGCAAAGCTTTTAGTTTTTTTCGCGTCCACTACATCTCAATTTTGCGATGTAATTGAAGATTTAGTTTGATAAGCTCCGAACACGAATTAAGAAATCGTAGTGTCTGCTCTGCTGATAAAATATAGAGTGATATTAGGTCCTCCTAACCTAACACGCGAGGTCTCCGACAACATCAGGGAGGAAAAAGTTTCAATTGGAGAGCCCGCTTGAAATCAACAAACACGTCCTTTAGTTTTCCCCTTAAGGGCTTGAGTTTTATAAATAATAATTTGGCAACAATAATTATCAACAATCCCTGAATTGATTGATCCTGTAAAATAAATTAGCGCAGGGGTCGATGTCAACAGACATTATTGATTGATAATTATTGCATGTAAAATATATTTCTGAAGAGGGCTCGGATGAGAGTCGAAACCGTTCAACGGACGATTCTTTGCCGAAACGTTTGCAGCCGATAAAATATAGAATTGCACCAAGTCGTAGACACTACTCAATTAGAGTGTCATGAATGGTTGAGCGAATTACATATTTAACTGTAATAATCGAAATGATTGCCATGAAGCAGGCTCAAATAGTAACTAATAAAAGAAGTATAATGTGCGCTTGAGGGAACTTCGGTATAAATGAACCGTATAAACCGAGAGATTAGCTCAACCTCCCGTAAAAACCTACTCAACCGCGACTGCGCACTGATTCAAATTTGTGTTTTATTGATGCAACGCAATTCCCGTAATATTAACTTCTGTTCAGACACCGTTCTATCAGTATTGAACATGAGCCTTGGTACAATGTAGAAGCTTGGGTGGGAGCGCAGAATGGCCCACATTCGAGCCATTTATAAAACTCCACTTGAGTGACTGTTAACTTTAATAATAAAATAAAAGTACTTTTCCTTACGGAATATCTTGCGAAGCGAAAAAAATAATTCATGTAACGCTGTCTTATACGAAACTGGAAAAAGCGTCAAAGATTTGCACGATCGTAGTACAAAGTTTGCGTGATTTTACAACCTTGACGGAGTTCACAGATTCTAGCAACTTTTCTTGTTGAAAATTACGTATATTTACACGTTTTTGGCAGTGGTCCGAAGTGACTCCCGATTTCTTGAGATAAACAAATTTATCGAAAAATTAATTTCTTTCCAAATACTCTTAAAACATTATTCCATTGAATAATGGCCAAAGGATGTTATTTGCTCAACAAATTGTCGGACATCGTTCGATAAATATTGAACCTGAGCTTTGGTACGATATAACGGCATTCAGTAGCCAGAACTCGAGCCAGAATGGCCCACAATTTATGAAACCCCACTTCGGTCACTGTGAAATTTAATTAAAAAAACAGATAATTGAAATTTCCACGTTGTTTTCCCGTTAATTTCTAGCTTTCCCGAAAATTCTGTTATTCTCATTTTATATTATTGTAATAATATTTGGCGAGGAAGCCAAATATTATTATATTTGGCTTCCTCGCAAAGAAAGTTTTGTTGTATGATTAATTATGTTTATTCCGATTTCTAACAACTTGGAAAAAATTCGATACCTAATCTCGTACTAGAACAGGAAATTTTTTTATCAAAAATTCGAAAATGAAAAATCAAGCAATTGATTTTGAAAAAATTTTGTACCAACAATTAGTCTCTAATAGCCGATTCGTGGACTACATTTGAGCTCAATATCTTAACAAATGAAAAATCCAGAGCATGATACCCGAACTAAGAAAAAATTCGAAATGTCATAATTTATAACCACTTAACGGTCTTCCGCCAAATTTAAACTTGGCCTCTGTCTACCCACACTTTACTTGTGTACCTAATTTCATGCCGATATCTTGAAAATTGCGGACGGTATCGTACTAACAATAATCCGAACATACAACCCTAGCAGATCCGGTCACCAAACAAACCACCATCGAAATCACCACGGTGGTTTTATACAAAAAGTTCACTTAGAATTTTGACAAAACCACCACGTTAACCACCACTCCGAAATCCGTTTAAATCGAGGACTGGTGGTTTAGTAGGTGGTTATGTCAAAATTCTGTCGAAACCACCACACCAATAAAAAGAATTGGTAATACCAATTGAATCTGCGGTTACGGGTGGTCAAACAAATATTTCTTCGAATCAACCAAATATTTGTTCCGCCACCCGTAACCGTAGATTCGGTTGATATTACCAATTCTTTTTATCGATGCACGTAAACCACAACTCCTCGATTGAGACGAATCTCGGAGTGGTAACTTACGTGGTGGATTTGTCAAAATTCTAAGTGAATTTTTTCCATAAAACCGCCATAGTAGAAACGACCGTGATCCTATGGCGGTTTGCTCAGTCAACGGGTCTGCTAGGGAAACATAGACATTCCGTAAAAATCCCTTTTCTTAACGTTTTAAGCATTATAAGATTAAAAAAATCGAAATCGCAAAAGCTTTTCTTTCGAGGAAGCAAAAACAAAATAGTTTTTGTAACACGTGCATGAACATCGGTGCTTTCGATGGCAGTTTTTCGGGCCAAAATTGGCTAGTTTCATGGTAGTGTTAAAAAAATCGATTCACGCGAATGTAGCTCGCGTTTCTTTCGCTTTCGTCCTTTCGGTCTGTTACTTGAAATCGTCCCTAGGGACGAAAGATTGGAACTTCACTTTTCACTGTTTTTCCCTCAAAACAACCATCGAATGCGACACTATTCATGCACTCATTACAAAAAATATAGTGCGTAACATGAGCCGAAATAAGCAATTGCGACTCGTGTGATTGCAAACGTCACACTCGTCTCAATAGCAAACTTTCGACCCTTGTTGCACAATATACTATTACCTCACGAAATATCTTACAGAACGAAAAAAATTATTTATGTAACGCTGTCTTATACGAAACTGAATAAAGACGTCAGCGATATGCACGATAGAAGAACAAAGTTTGTGCGATCGTAAACCTCGACGTGGCTCATATAGTCTAGCGACTTTTCTTGTTGAAAGTTACGTATAGTCACACGATCAGGCATTGGCCCGAAGTGACATCCGGCTTCTTGGGGGTAATCCAAGCATTCGACGTTGAGTGGAGCTTCCCAACACACTTTATTGTCGCGGTAAAACGCACGGATATGCATACACGACGCATTCGTCCAGGCGAACGAATGGAGTTTGCATCCACTCAGGACAGAGATATCTTTCGATCTCGGTTGCACTTCTTCCTCTCAAGCTTCTCTCCAGGTTTAGTTCCCAACCCACTACCCCTTCTTCTTCTACTTTGCCACGGGGAGAAAAATCGGCGCTCCGTTGCACCGCGCGGAGACGAAGCGTTTGCGAATGTATTATTCATGAGACACCATTATATGCGATCTCATCGCTCGGAAATATCTTCTTATTACTAGATCCACTGTGGCCTCGAGACTCTCTGACTTCCTAAAAATCTGGAGGAAAATCGAGCCCAGAAAATAAGCCATTAAAGTTGTCTGCATTTTTCAAGATTCTACAAATTATTTAAATCAACTTGATAACTAGAAACAATATTGACGTGATCTACTTTCTTATTGATGTAGTCTTCGCGTCTCCCAGCATTGTTCAATCGTCTCGTTGGCATCGTCCGTCTTTAAGTGAGTTATTGAAAACGTCCTGACCTGACCTTTCTGATATCACTAACGATCGAGATCAATATCCTGCTTCTTGAAGTATCTAAACCTATGTTTGATAAATTCAATCTATTTTTAATTAATTTTATCGAAACGTACACGGAAAGAAATGTTTGGTTGTGACAACTACGTTTCTAATTTGCTGCCAGTATCATTTGAGTTGTAAGAGAAATAGAATAATCGATTCGTTGTGTCAACTCATTTTTTGGCTATGGTAACTGATCTTTTTTTTCAGTGTAGAGGAGATTCAAATACTCCCTTGTAACACTTGCATTCCGGCTGGTTAAGGGAAAAGGGTTAGTTGAAAATTACTAATATTCAGTGGCTGCGTCATTTCTGGTAACAAGAGTTATTGAAGTTCGAATGTAGCAAACATAGTAAGAAGATATAAGATAAATAAGAAGACAGCCGTTTATCAGAGGACTAGTACATGAGCGACGCTTTTTGCTAACATAATAAAAACAATCAAACTGGAGAGTGAATATAGTCGCCAGACTCACTACTCTACAGAAATTAATGTAGTCTGCAAATATTGTCGAGACTAATACTTGATAAATACAATATATATTCAATAAATTCAATTGAAACGTAGGGGAGGGTTGAATACTTTTTTGTAACACTTCCATGACATTTAGTTAAGTGGAAGGGGTCAGTTCCAAATTACTGATATTTATCGACGATGTAATTTCGGATGTCAATAATTATTGAGGTCAATATATCCTGATTCTGAAAGTGTCTCAATCAATATTTGACCAATCGAATCCATATTTTCAATAAATTGAATCGAAACATTTAAAATTTGGATACTTTGAATACTTCTTTGTCACACTTTCAACCCTCTCAGTTAAGAGAGGAAAGGCAGATACATATTGTTGATATTCAATGACGATATCATTTCTTATGTCAATAATTATGGAGGCCAAAAATCCTGCTTTAGGAAGTGTCTAGACAATATTTGATTGATAAATCCAATATATATTTAATAAATCCAATCGAAATATAAGGGAGATTTGAATATTTGTTTGGTAAATTGGTAATATTCATTGATGATGTCATTTCCGATGTCAATATTAATTGAGGTAAATATGTCCTGCTTCTGGAAGTGTCTGGAAGATATTTGATAAACCTAGTATATTTAATAACTAAAATCTGGAACAAAAGCTTTCATACAAATAAGGCTCTCTCGATGAGAAAACAAATTAAAATTTTTCGCAATCATTCATTTTATCATTTTGCCGCACTTGACTTGCTGAGAAAATGTCTACTGAACTAGGACAATTCCTTCCAAAGCAAGATTAGTTTTTTTTTAAACGCCGCCCATTTTTGGCCTTTTATAAAAATAGACATCATATTCTCAACAATTCCAATTCAAACCATAATACCTTACAAAAACAATTACAAAACCGTGGTACTAATTTCATTAATCTAACGCCAGTCCAAATACTAGATTAGCAAACACAGGTTGAACAAAATTAGGTCAGCCGTCTGATAACTACATTTCCGAAATTCTCATCAGATTTCTGCTATAGCCTAATGGCGATGTTTTCTCAGAGCAAACAACCGAGAAAATCTTCAAGCTCTAGAATATATAGGGGAGTCAAATAAAACACGTGGCCGGTATATGGAATAATAAAGGTCCCTATACAGAAGAGAAAAGGGAGCAAAGTACTAGAATATATTGCCGACAAGTTCGAACGTCTTCATCATCAACATCGCTTTTATTATATTCGCAGGAGCCTCTTTGTGTGAATCTCTCAAGCTTTGGCGTCGACTCACGGGCTTATGATTTACGGTGCGTTTGTTCGTCGACCACTATCGTAGCCGGAGCGAAGGTGGCGCCGCGAAACGTTACAGAGTGCTTTTCCCGGCATCAGTAGTATGGCCAAGCGAATAGTCAGACAAGTGAAGAAAAGTACCTCGCAGCTTTCTTCTTTTCTTTTTTTTTGTTCGGTAATGATTTTGTCGGTTCTAGTCTCTACTATGAATGAACGCGGAAGACAGAAATTGATAGATTTCACTGTATTGTGAGAAAAAGGCTCATGCACGGCGAGCCAAGCAAATATCCGGTTGAAAGCTCACCCTCCCAACCTCCTTAAAGCACTTTTCTATCGCTGCTATGAGTTCACGATGCTGTTGCTGTTGCTGCTGCCGCTGCTGAAGGAAAGCGCTCAGTCTGCCTTCGCGCCCACCGAGAGTGTACACGCACATGCTTCCCGGCCCCACGGGCTATGAGTAGCAGACGCTCTGCCTCCACGAGGAGCTTTTCCATTTTCTCCATTACGTCACCTCTTCACCTTTCACCATAGTCGCTCGGTTTTCTACGGTTACGGGAATAAGAACACTAGAGACCAGTTTGTTTCGAGCTTCGGTGAACTACGCTCACTCCGTCGGGACTCTCTGTTGTCCTTTCGAGAGAAAATGATTTTTTGTAGTAGATATGGAAAGGGGCATAGCGTGTATGGATGAAATAATTAATTGATTCATGGTAATGAATGGACCGCGATGGCTATCCGCTAAACTAGCTTGTACTTTAGCGGATACTCGAGCTACTCCAACTATCTGGACTTGACGGATCCGATACTTTAAATCCGGATATTACTTTAGCAAGCAATCCGGATAGTTCGGGTAGCTCGAGTATCCGGATACCCAAACTATCCGGATTACTTAGTAACTCGAACTACACGGGTTACCCGGTTACTCGAGCTGTTCGGAATGTCCGGGTACTTTTTAATACTTTCTTAGTACTAACTACTAACTAACTTCTAACTTTTGACTCGCTTTTGACTAACTTCTGACTTTTGACTAACTTCTGACTAACTTTGGACTACCTACTAACTAACTTTTAAAAGTCAAAAGTTGGATGTTACTGAAAAGTTAGTCAGAAGATAGAAGTTAGTCAAACGTTATAAATTAGTTTAAAGTTGAAAGTTATTCACAGCTAAATGTTATTCAAAAGCTAGAAGTTAGTCAAAAGCTAGAAGTTAGTCAAAAGCTAGAAGTTAGCCAAAAGCTAGAAGTTAGTGAATAGTTCATTTAATCAATCAATTCATTAAAGAAATTCAAATATGAAGTTTTAGTGTTTTTTTAAGTAGATACACTAACATAAACAGTAATGGAACAGATTGGAGGGATCAGGGTAAAAAATTCGCCGCGTTGCCCTGAAATGCCTCATATAGTCCTCATAGGTCATATCTTTTGTATATTTGAATAGAACAACTTTAAATTTGATGTGCAGTTACTAGAATTTTTTATACATAAAGTGGCGAACTAAGTTTTGTATACATATGCGATTACTAATAAAATTAATAGTCGGTCCCGTAATTTAGATGGTCTACTCAATTTTTACTGTCATTGTAAATTATTTCTTTACCCCAATGATACATCAGTTTTTTTTAAGCTATAGCAGTGTAATCGCTTTAGAATTAGGAGATTTCCAGGAATTTTTTTTCAAAGAGATTATTACACTGAATGTTTTTAAAATTGAGGGGTGTATTACTTCATAAATGAACTACATAAGTAAAGTCTTTGATTCCAGAATAATTAAATACAAGCGACTTATGCGCTATCCCCCGAGGCTCTTTAAAAAAAAGTTGCCTCACTGCTGCAGTGATTGCGGTTGCTCGAGTGCCTTAAACAAACAAAAAAGCACAAACGCTGTTGAACTAGTTGATATTCTTCGTACCATAAACTAAAATATTTTAAAAAATATTAAAATCCGACAAAACGGCGTAGTTTGAAAAAAATAATTGAAATCCTGCGTTAATTTTTTTTTAGTTTCTCGGTGCCAAATTGGCATTTTCCATCTAATCGCAAAAATCTTATACCATTGTGTCATACAATAATATTTAGAACGCGCAGTAAACATTTGAAGTCAATCGGATAATTTCTTCTTGGATTAGAGCTGCAGCAAATTAGAAAAATACCGTGTGTCTTACCTCTTCTCGCTCTTCAGAAGACTACCATTTGCAAACTATTTGTCATGAGACCTTGAAATCTCAATAAACAATAGGATAAAAAAATATTTTTATTTTTTTTTTAAAGCTTTACACCGGTAAAGCCTTAATTCACGAGTTCATGTATAAAAACTTCCGGTCCTTTGCTTTCCATTAATTAATAGCGTTTTCCATCTCCAGCTCACAGTCAACAGCAAAAAGTTGTTCACTGGATGAATATTTCATGTAACGATACCCGTAATTTTTTTTTCAGTGTTCCGTAAGCTGTGGAAACGGAGTGAGAACAAGATCGATAGAGTGTAGAGACGCTGATGGTCGATTGTCATCCGATTGCAATGCTTCCGATCGGCCCCGCGACGAGCAAGAGTGCAAGACGAATGTACCGTGCATCACCTGTAAGTTCCCAACACTCAGTATTATCCGAGATTTCGTGAATATTGTGCAAGACGTCGACGAACTTCATGCTCGTCTTCGTTGGAAAACCATTATCATCATGAATGCTAAAGTTCCCAATGGATTATTCAGATTCGGCAGAGATGACGCAGCCATTGATGCAACCTTATCCAGCCCCACCGACGCCGGAAAAATTAATCGATCAGAAAGTGCCCTCAGAATCCACGTGAGTAGCCGAATCGACCATGAATCATTTTTGTTTTTCTCTTTTTTTTTTGCTACAATTAATCCTGGAGTTCTCTTTGAATACCGGAAGTCTACAAAAACGATGCTAGTCACCACTCGCCCTTTTCACTTCCCGCTAGGATTATGTGTGTACAGTGCTTTCTTCCTTCCCCTAGAGATGCGACGTATTTGCTCTCTGCGTGTGTTTTATTGAAAGTCAATTGATCTGTGTCGACAGATATACGACGTACTTTGCCTGTGGCTGGTTGTACCTGAGGTATCCTATTACTGTCTCTCTTTGAAATTCAATATTTCTCTTCTCTTCTCTAATATGATTTTTCGTTTTCCTTCTTTTATGTCAAAACATCTTTAGGTTTCGGAAAAAAATGTTTTCGAAAAATGTTACGGCCACGTGGGAAAAATAGTATATTACGTCACTAGGCAGCGAAAGTAGACCATGTCCAACCGCGTGTAAGATTACGACCCGAGCCGAAGGCGAGGGTGGTAAACACACGGTTGGGGATAGTCTACATTCACTCCCAAGTGGCGTATACTATTTTTCACCATATCTGCAGCGGAAAGTTCGAATTACGTAAAGCCCCTAGGACGGGAATTCGAACTTTCCGCGCAGGTATGGTGAAAAATCATTTGGACAAAATGTCCTCAACAGGCGTTAAAGTCCCTCGGGAAAAAAATTTATTTGGACAAAATGTCCTCAAAGGCGTCACGGCCACTCAGGAAAAAAGTGAATTTGGACAAAATGGCGTCAAAAAGCTTTACAATCACTAGGGGGAAAAAGTGAATTTAAAGGTCCTGAAAAAGCGCCACCCTCATTTGGGAAAAAGGAAGTTCGGACGAAATATCCTTACAACGCCTTACGACCATTCAAGAAATAAATAAATCCCGGTGCCGTCGAAAATTTTCGTCGAATAATAAAAACATGGGCGCGATGAAGCTCCAAATGCATACGTGAGATACACACAGTATCTCACGTATAACTGTGGGGGTCACATGTATACACCTGTAGTCTGTGCTTTCATTCTCGACGAAAGTCGTGACGTAGGTGCGGTGCCGTGAGGCGAATTCGAGACCAGCTATATCGGCATAAGGTTTTTCCGAAATGTTTTCCTATGCCCTTAGCAGAAATGCTATGGCAAATTCGATATAGAGGGGGAAGTCGGATGCGACCGCATGAGGGCCTAGTTACTAATCCGGACCAGGCCCTCACACCGAGAGAAAATATCTTATTGATTCACGGCAATCTGCGCCAGTAAAAAGAAATATTCGAGTTTCAATACTATCTTTTCATTGAATGACTCAAACTCAATGAAAAGAAGTGATATTAATTCAAAGAAACATTTCTTTAAACCAAGAATTCGTCTCTGTTCTTTTCCCCAACCTCCCTCACCACAGCTCAAAGTGTTAAAACCTATATTTTCCTAAACTACTCGGCAAATAAAGATTACATTTTGAGAGAACGTGTAGAAGTACGGCAGGAATTGGCTAAACTACTGGCTCCTTGAAACTCGAAGCCTTTCGTTCAGGAGAACCGAAAAACAAAAAAGTGAGTTTAGGTGCAACAGAGACAGCCCTGTAGGCGGTTAACATTGGACGACGAAATTCCCAGCACTTGCTGCCATCAAGTATATGTTTTCATTAAATCAACGAAAACTTTTCTTTAAAACAATGAAATTCTTTCTTTATTTTATGCCCATTAAGTAAATATTCCTTCACAGGCAATGAAATGTTTTCTTTAAAATTTAAGTGCACTATCTCATTGAAATCAAATAAATATTTCGTTGAAATCAATGAAAAAAGAATCAAACCACCCATTTCTTTGCCGTCAATAAAATCTTTTCTCTCAGTGCAGGGAGGACTGGCTACTGACCCGGGCCGACCCTGTAATAGGCGCAATGCCTGCAGACGGGGGGAAACGCGAATAAAAAAAACTGCTAAAGATGTTTTCACATAATATTCGTGAGTACACGGAAATGTACTCACTACTTTTTTTTTCTCTGTTCGTATCGACTGTGAGGAAAGCGTCTGATCTACAGTATGAATCACTTTAAAAAAATAGCTTGAAAATTTATGGACTGAAAGTTTCATGCGTAGACTGTAAAGAAAAATTATCACATGTGCATTGCAATTTCAATATTTATTTTCTATACTTGTATGTAATTGACCCTCTTTTATCGACTTTTTCTGTTTCTTTTCTCTTCAACAGTTCGTATCTAGCCAATGAAAAAGCGTCTTAATTCCGATGTGATTATTATTAGAAAATCTGTCTTCACATTAATATGCAGTCATTTTTTATGCATGAAATGAAAAAGAATATCAACAACATGTATGTTACGAATCCTGCGTATTTGAATATTCTTACCGTGAATTTTACAAATTCACGACAGAGCTTAAGACTCTTGAGATTTTGGAGATACGAATAAACGTATGTACGTGTCGACACGATTTATCATACTTTATTAATCCACTCTTGTAATCCTTTGGACTATTTCTTCTTTCTACACAATTTTCTGCACAATTACAATATTACTTTATTTCCCAGAGGCACTGAGAGGAATTTTACTTCCGCATGCATTTAGGAACACGACGCCTTTTTTATCTACCATTTTCAGGTTTTATTAACCCACTTGACAGACTTCATGTGCAATGCTGACATGGAAATTAACAACATAAATTGCTTTTTCGAATTGCAATCGTTATTCCAAAAAATAATTTTAATTGCGACATAAATTTTAATAACATCGTTAAAAGGGAATAAATACTTGTGTCATGCTCGTGTTATGGCATTGCAAAAGTATGCAAGGGTCCAATCAATTTTTCATGCTGTGGTAATTCTGTGTTCACTGATTCTATTTTAACTTCAACAGATTCATCGCCGAGAAGTGGTCTCCATGCAGTGTTTCGTGCGGAGAGGGTTTTCGACATCGCACGGTTCATTGCAAAATCTTCCTCGAATTTAGTAAAACAATCGCTATTTTACCGGACAAAGAATGCGCCGGACCGAAACCTGCGGAAATGGAAAAATGCACAAGACAACCTTGTGCCCCTTCGGATAACAGCGTATCGTACAGAATAGATACGGTGGACGACAGCGGATACGAGGAGTCCAATCTCATGGACGCGTTCGGATCATCCTCGGGCACAGGCCACAGCGGCTACGAAGGCAGTGTCAAAGTTGCTCCAGGCAGTTCAATACAGACAACGTATTCCTGGAAAGAAGATGGATACACTCCCTGCACCGCCACGTGTTTAGGAGGTAATTTTTTTCTTCTACGCCTTCGATCTATTCACCTGTTTTTCATTGGGATTCAACTACTTAAAGATGTATGATACGTATGGTCCTGCCAAAAGTGAGTTTCAGAATCAATGTCGGTCACTTCCCGATGGGATAAGAATCGAAATAAAATAATGCATATAAAACATGCTGAAAAGATTGATTTCGCATAATAATAATCCCAAAATGTTATTAACAAATAGGTGAAAAAAAGAATTGTTCAACACATAATCAGTCAACCTAACTTTTTTTAAATGAAAATGATATCTTAATTTATTTGAATGCATACGAATTTTTTCAGATTTTTTTCTTTATTTTTATTTTTTGAAAAATGCGCACAATATAACAAATTTTGGATATGCATTTTGCAAAAAAATCTTAAGCGTAGTAGATAGTTTTATACCGAATACATATTCAAAATTCGTTATTTCACGCACATTTTGGAAAAAAAAATCGAAATCAAAATAAAGAAAAAAATCTGAAAAAATTCGTATGCATTCAAATAAATTAACATATAATTTTCATTAGAAAAAAAGTTAGATTGACTGATTGTTTGTTGAACAATTGTTTTTTTCATCAATTTGTTAATAAAATTTTGGGATTATTATTATGCGAAATCAGTATTTTCAGCACGTTTTATATGCATTATTTTCTCCGATTTTTATCCCATCGGGAGGTGATTGAAATTGTCTCTGAAACTCACTTTTGGCGGGACTGTACGTATCATACATTCTTAAGAAGACTGAAAATATACGTAATTTTCATGATTTTTTTTGTGAAAAAAAAAATGGAAACTAGCCAAACTTCAAAAAAAATTTATTTGTGTTCCCATACATTTATGGGAACCTTTCAAACTTATTTTATGAATTAATTAACATGTAATCATTGATGTTTTTAAATTCTTGTTTTCGATTCACGGGAATTGTGTAGCATACACAATCGTACATCTGGAAACACCCGAAAAAAATTTTACATCATTGAACATTTTTCCAAGGACATGAACCCACATTTTCGAAAAGAAAAATCTAAAATTGGATGTTCGAAAGTGTTTGAAAACAATATCGAAGCATATTTTTGGAAAGTATGCTAAATGGATATTTTGGGATTGGAATTACAGTTTTTAAAAATTTCAACGATCTTTTTCAGATTTTTAGAAATACCTTACGTATTACAAAATTTTCACCAATCTATACTGCAATATAAACATTACATCGAATAGTTTGTTTCATTTTATTCCAATGATTAATAATTTGATCGAACAGTTTTATTTAATGCAATCGCAATTGGTAGCTTATAATAAAACTAAACTAAGATATCTGAAAAAAAAACGCAAACAGTACTGTCAACTAGCACTACGATATGTCTGATTATGACCAAATGTGGACCAGATTCAAGAGTATAAATAAAATGGTAATTATAAATAATTGCCGGACAACTCCTCGTTGTTCTACTCTTCTTAATTGCTCTGTTGAAGCACTCTGTAACACCCATTGACAGTTTGAAATACTTCGTGCCGTTATATACGGTCAGTTTCCGAAATCGACGTTCAAAAATTCGAAAAGAGAAAAGCACCAGTTCTCGTGTGGTAGTCGTTCTCGAATGATTTTTTTCTTTAAAGTATCACATTTCAAAAGTGTTACCCAT
This sequence comes from Tromatobia lineatoria, assembly GCA_949699805.1. Classification (NCBI taxonomy): domain Eukaryota; kingdom Metazoa; phylum Arthropoda; class Insecta; order Hymenoptera; family Ichneumonidae; genus Tromatobia; species Tromatobia lineatoria. The sequence goes on along the minus strand of OX453042.1, from coordinate 12,888,875 downwards.
ACACTTTTGCCAATAGACCGCTTTCCAATTTTTGTTCAACATTTTCTCATTGGATTCCTTGAATAATAATATTTGCTGCACGTTGCACAATGCTTACAGCATATTCATGAATTTTTGCGGTGATATCGGATGGAAAGATTTTATTTAAAAAAAGGTTTTATAGAGATTTAAAAATGAAACTCCAATAAAATGAATAAAACTCTGAGAATTCTAGCATCGTTAAAAATAATGGGGTGAAAGATCGACGAATATTCATAGGAAGTACTAATAGTCGAAAAGTCGGGCGAGTTATGAAGACTCCTGTGCCGTCCGGGATAAAAGTGGCTGTGTTAAAGAAAAATGAGCCACAAATGAGCCGCAATAGCAAATAATTTGCAAATACACAATATACTTTTGCCACTTGCCGTCGGCTATGACCTGCAATATTGGCGTGATAGCAACGCAGTAGCAAATAATTTGCAAATACCTAATATACTTATGCCACATGCCGTCGTCTATGACCTGCAAAATTGGCGTGCTTTGCTACAGGAGGTAATCAAAAATTTACGACGATACTAGAGCAGTCATGAGTCGGATAAAATTGAAATTTATACACAAACAACGAAGCAAGTGAAAGACTCTCTGTGAAAAGTTCATGCGGAGTATCAGCTCAAAGTCGACCCAATTAAGGATTAAATAGATCAGAGCTGAATGAAATTTTATCAAAAATGTATACAAATCAATGTAGTCCAACACCGAATATTATTTCAAATTAGTTCAGCAAAATGGAGGCTCATCAAGCTTTCAATTTACTATTTACCTTCATCGGGTATTGTAAATATTTGTTCTAGGACCTCAAAAATCTGTAATAACGTTCAGAGGAATACTAATATTTTATCTAAAACATTTACTATTGCAAAACTGTATTCCTTAAATCATAATTGTATATCTGTGCCACCACAGTTTATTTAATAACCATAGCGCTTTGCTTTACGAAAATTCGAGGAGGAATACATTTTCAGTGAAAACATCCCGTTTATCGTGAAAACGAGACTAAAATGAATCATCATATTGTAGAATTTCCAATCACTCTAACACTTCGGAAGGATCAATCCCAGTTTAACGAATCGTACGTCGCTGGCACAAAATAAATAAATCTATATCAACGGAATTAAATCGAATGCTGCGAGTAACGGCAGATTTAAAAAAAGTAAATAATTTCCAATATATCGTTGGTAAATCGTCTCTAGTTACCGCTTGGTCCATCGCCCGGGGTCGATCACTAGGAAATTGGTCATCATTAGTGCCGGGCGTATACATGTATAGATGCCATACATATATGGCATCGTCGATAATTATCATGCTTATCGCCGTGGCTGTTTCATAGCGATATATGAGGCATTCCATATCAGTTCAGCCAACCGGAAAAAAAAAATTCTGTGAATTTTCCTAAAAATTAGTTTCTATAATTTCAGCAGATACACTAAATTTCAAATTGAAACAGAATTGCGCCTTGTACTTTTCAATTATTTATTATTTGAACTGGATTATTATTATTTCAAAAATGGTTTATGTTTCTATAATTTGAATAAAATGAAAATATGCGTTAATAATATAGAAGTCTATAAGATGAACCTTTGCTTAAATTCAATTACGTGATTCTGAACGATATTAATGGCAAAATAAACCAAGTATTATGTTTTAAGGTAAACGGCATTTTTTATTACACCGAAAATTTATATTTATATGGCAAAACAAAATTTTCTGCCGACATAATTTCATTCACCTGGAATTTAAACAAAAGTGACAGATATCATTTTTTTTAACTAATAAAAATATGGCTGTCCCTTTCGTTTAAATTCCCGGCCCATAAAATGATTTCGACAGAAGATGTAGTTTTTTCTAACGTATTATAAATACAAATTTTCGGCAATTGAGTTTAAACAAATGTTACTTTTAGAAGCCATTAAGTGACGCATTTTAATATTTTTTCCAAATTGTAGCGAGATTAAACTATTTTCGCGATATTTACATTTCAGTTAATATAATAAATCATTAGAAAGTAAAAACCTACATTTTTTTACAGATTTAAAATTTGATGTATCTTTCAGAATTATTAGGAAATCAGATTTTTAGAAAAATTTTCTGAATTTTATTTTACTCGGCGTAATTGATATGGAATGCCTTATATGCAGCAAGGAGAGGCAGTGCAACGTTGTACTTCACTTTGATCGTCTCCGGTACGGTGACCTCATGTATACCGTCCTAATTACCGATATCAACGAAAACACCCTCAACTTCCGTTCCTGTGTACATTGCGCCCTCTAATTGCATCGATTTTAACGGTTTCAGGTGTTCAGGATCTCAGAATAAACTGCGTTCGCGACGATGACGGCAGAGTGGTGATGCCTTTGCTTTGCACGAAGGAAACCAAGCCGGAATTGAGAATCAGGACTTGTAACGATTATCCGTGTCCCCCCAGGTGAGTTATTCTTGCACTGCTAAAGAAAGACTCCTTGAATCAATGTATAGGACGTTGTTAGCATATACTGCTCATAAAATTTACGTATTATGAGATTCCCAATTAGTGATATAAAAATATAATATCATTGCGTTACACAGGTGAGACAACTCTTTATTTGTATTTTTATTCTAAGACTCGTGGAACTTAAATTCGACATGAGTATATTAAAGTTGATCGCGTTAATTAATATAATTGTACAATATGTATGGATAGGCATTGACTTTACTTGGTTTATTAATTTTTTATGCCACCTTTGTACAGTATAAATTTTGCACATTTCATAACATTTTTTACAGCGTAGGTCGAAAGTCCGGTTATACTCGTCTATAGCCAGTGTATGTGATATTACGATACAATTATCATGAAACTTTTCTGATGAGTGTAAGTTTCCAGCACATGCCGAAGGCGATAAACTTTTTCTCAATTCGTTTGATTGCAAAACCCGCCTTCGCTTTGTGCTGCAAACTCACCCTCGTCAGAAAAAGTTTTATCGCACTTATATCGTAATATACTATTACATCACGACTGCGAGAAGTAGGCACTCCTCGCACAGAGTTTCATAAAATATAATTGCATAATATACTATTGTAAATAGCTGACAGGTTATCTTGATGTTACAGATTTTTTTGTGTATCGTCCGAATTTTATGTTGAGCTAGAAAAGTGACAGAAACATTTTGCGGGTTTGATGAATCTACGAACATTTTACCTGTAACATAAGTAGAGAGGAAAAATGATTGTTACATTTTTTCTATTTTTTGGGTTTGGAGGTTTGCATTACAAGTGCCATACAAATTTATAAAAGTTATACAATTGCATGGTTTTCATTGGATGTTGCATAAAATGTTTGTAGAATTCACAGAATTACGTCAGAACGATTTCTGTAATTCTATAGAGTCAAAGTATTCCTGAAATTTGGTACATTTGTCATAAGGACATTCAATCTAATTGAAGAGCAGATATCTTGAGACCCTTGAATATTCGAGTTGCATATTAATTCCCAATAAATTGATATTCCTCATTGGTGACTTCTATTAAATTTATCACGAACCGATAACTCGATGTGTTTCAATTTGATACTACACTGATTTTGGAATAGAAATAAAAGCTCCTCAAGGATTCCTAATGCTTTCATATATGCATAATATACATACATGTTTAAAGAGTGACTTTAGGGAAGTATACAAAAATATCTTTTGCGATGTCTTAATGATAGTAAATTTTTAATGGATAATGGTAAATTTATCCTATATATGATGAAGTATATAATCGAAAAAATTAAACAGACGTATCAAAGCAAAAATTCCGATATAAAATATATCAACCGAGTATAATTTTATCTCGGTTCTATGGTCGGCAATCTCGTTAATAACGCCGGAAACGTTCATTTCTTAAAAATAATACTGCTTCTACAATGCTGTTTTTATTGGCAATAATTAATAAAACTGAAAAAATTGACCCAAATAAATTTTTGCACGCCTGGAAACTTTAAAGTACCAATTATTAGTAATTGAACCACGCAACTTTCTCTACATTCACAATAACTTTTCTCCATCACAGACGCAACTTGTCAGCAGTCACCATATTTAATAAACTCTCACAGTTACAAAAAAATTAAGGCGTATGTAAAAATAAGTAGCCACTAAATTTCACCCAAAAACAAAAAATTGTAGAAGTAGATCTACTATTCTTTTACCAACCCATTATCCATGTCCCTTGTAATAATTTCAAGCATTATATTACATGTGAATAGAAAACTGTTGAGTCTCAATTATGGCCCTGCCAGGGCCCGATTTATGCGCTTAAAAACGAAAAAAAAAACTATCCACTCCGGGTTTTTCTCGTGCAAATATATTTCTCTGAAGCCTCGACCAATTATGCTCATAGGAAATATCCCTGGTATTATAATACCGAAGGTTGAAAGGGATATTTCTGGCTCTTGTTAAATTTCTGGCTCGCTACTAAAAATGTACCGCTATGAAGTGAAGTTCGCAAAGTGTTTCCGCACTCGAAAAGTGAGCACACGAAACGTACCGGTACAAAGGGTAGTAACGGTAAGAACGGTTTGCCGGGCTTGAGAGGATAAAATGTGCTTATGCGTTTGCTCAGCACGTATACGCGGAAAATGGATGCATGTAGGTCGACTAAGCTCACTACTGTGTGTAAACGAGATAGCACGTCTGGTGGACGCTTTCAGGTGGAACTACAGTGACTTCTCCGAGTGCAATAGTCCCTGTGGTATCGGTATACAAACGCGAGACGTCACTTGCATACATGAGGTTGCCAGAGGGCCAGACGGCACCATGTCCGTGCCGAACCACATGTGCAAATCACCACCACCCGCCGACAGGCAGCATTGCAACGTTTGGGACTGCCCTGTCAAGTGGCGATCCGGCGAATGGAGCAAGGTAAGCGTCAACCTCCGCTACAGTCAGAAGTACTTCAAAGTAGTATACTTCATACCTCTGCGCTTCAATACAGCACAGTGGCAAAAAACTGTTTAAATGCCATTACCCTACGTTTCCCTGAGTTCAAACGAATCTTGCGTTAGTACAATAAAAAAAAATTGTTTGTAAAACACACATTTTGTTCGACTCACGTGTATCATTGTTGAATAAACTAAATTTTTTATCGAATCAAACAAGAAATTCGGTTAAACGTAGGGGAACACCGCGGCTATACATTTAAAAAAATTTCTCACTGCACTGGTGGATTTTATTATCACGTTCTGCTGCTTGAATTTACGCTTTGATTTTTTTTTAGTTGTATGGAAACTGTGAAATCGAGCTTGATGTTTTATAGGTCGAATAATTGTTTTGCCATAATTATGGTAATATGAAGAAAGATATTTTTATATGAACAGCTTCTCTGATTACTTCAATAGCACAGAAGAATTTTTTTCTTGTGTTTTGATGCTGTAAAGTATGCTTAGATTTTTGGGGATTCTATGAAAGCTGTAAGATCGTTATTGATGTTTGATTAGTTGAATTATTGCTATTCCATAATCATGGCAATGTAAAAAAATAGTCATAATCAACCGATGACTCAGGATCAACAAGAGATTTAAAAGTTTGGATAATTAAATGTAAAATATTTACTAGTTTCTTGTGAAATTTAAAAAAATGGAAGAAAACTATGATCTCTGCACTAACATCAGACCGTATTGTTATTCTTTTCACAATCAATATATTCGTAAAATAAATTCTTGCATAAAAGTTTTTTTAATTTAGCAAGGATAATAACAATCACGTATTTCTCAATTTTCTGAATGTTCGCATCAATAGTAAAAAAAAATGTAATAGTGAGCACTTTCTTGTCATCCTCTCTTTTGTTGAATAATTAAAGCGTCAATTTATATAGTAACTTAAAATATAACGATAGGCCTTTTTACCTCTGAATTCATATTTGAGGATGAATTTTGCTCGATATTACTACTAAAAAATCAACAAAAATTTAATTAATTTATGAGAGCTCGTAAAAAATGAATACACTTGTTTTCTTAGTGCTCGAAGAGCTGTGGGGGTGGAATAAAAAAGAGAGAAGTGGCTTGCGAACAAGTAATGGCTCAGGGTCACAAGCAATATCGGTCGGACCGAGACTGTCCGGATAGGAAACCGCAAACCGAAAGACCATGCAACACGAGTCCCTGCGCAGACATTAGTCCGGGAGCTCAGCCCACAATTCAAAGCGTAAACACGACCTTTATTCAACGAGATCTCGGACAGAAAGTCGATCTCAAAATTGGCGGTATTGCAACTATATTTCCCGGTACCGGGGTTGTTAAGATTCGATGTCCGGTCAAAAAATTTAAAAGGTAAATGAAGTACCATTTGTTATTCAGTAAAAAAAAACGGTTCAGCGATTTAATTGATTATTAAAAAAAAATGGGAAACGCAAAAAACACTGTCAAAAATTTAGTTAAGTAAAGTATTAATGTTTTAAGGAACCAAATCAAGTGGACGAAGAATGGTGAAGAATTACAAAAATCGAGGAAATACAAAATCACCAAAAAAGGAGCTTTAAGAATAGTCGACATCACACACGCGGACGATGGGATTTATGCTTGCATTGGTAAAAAACTCGATAGTTAAAAAATCGTGGGGCAGCTATTGGAAATATTGGATCGGTAATTGAAACATTTTCTCTATTTTACAGCCGGCCAATCGCGCGCTAACATCCGACTCATCGTAAACGGACGACCGAAGGAGCAAATGAGCAGTGAGGAAATACTACGATCTGGCAATACCGTCCATCATCGTCAGAACGTCAATCTCGACTCGGCCCAATCTAAATCCGGCGAGAATCTCCAGATCGATCGAACCGGTGGGAATTTATTCTTCATCTCTTATTTTGCTCCTCTCGTTTATATCCGTTTACTGGACTATGACTAATTTTCTATCGCTAATGGAATTTCAGATCTATTTTTCATCGTCACAGATGAATCCTCGTTTTCGTGAACACTTCCGCTCTCTGTATTGTTACCAGGGAGAGTTTTCTTTATTCAACTTCTCATTGATATTTTTCATTTGCTTGTCACAAAACAAATGCTCGCCAAAAGGGACCAGAATTCAATAATTTATTTCCGAGCACACCACTAAATTTAAAAAGTGGGAATAAATTAATTTTTTTTTAAATTCTGACTAGTTCACGAATACTTTCATTATAGAACTTCTTGAAGTATAAATGTGCTTGAGTTTACATAATGTTCTCGGAATATAATTAGAATGAACTGTTTTTCAAATTTTTTTCTTTGTTTGCTCTTTTTATTAATAACAAAAAAGTGCAACTTTCATATTAAATCTTGAAATCGGCAAAGAACTAATGAATCATTTACACTTTTGTTCACTTTGGTTTAAGTTATTGTACGTTAACTATTTTTAGAGCAAAAGTTGTCACGATCGGGGATAACCAGATTCAAAGGCCTACGTAATTGCAATGAAAAATATTTACTACTTTTTTTGTGAATTTAAAAATAAAGGAAGACTGTAAGCATCGGCTTATAATCGGGCGTTCCCATGTAGTTAGTTTTTTTTTTACAATCGATGTATTTTTAAACAAAATTCTCACATAACGGCTTTAAAATTTAGTAAGAATAACAATAAATCGTGCATTTCTCAATTTCTTTAATGTTCGTATTTGAAAATTTGTTTATTATTAAGATCATTTTTTATCCGCGCTCTTTTCAACACGTTTTCTTTCCGAAATAGACATTTCGCTTTTTTTGCATAGTGACTCCTGAAATATGAACCTAGGACTTTTTACCTCTGAATTTATATTTAAGGATAAATTCTGTTCGATTTTTTCTTTAAAAATCAACAAAGAATTTCTATTCTTCGGTATTGCAAATTTTTTAAATTTTCTTGAGATCTGGAAAATATTGAGAAAGCAATGTAAAATTTTTCATTCATGTATCCATTATTATTAATTGAAATAATAAATTCTTAACAAATGCAGAATAAATAACTAGACGAACCTGAATGGAATCACAATGTAAATTCGATTACTAAATAAAACATATTCCGGAATCTTTTTCGTCACAGCTCCTGGATATCGCAGCTTTACATTTGGCAACGACGACCTGAGTCACGAAGCTAGACCCGAAATCTTAACGTCCGGGAAACCAACGAAAAAGCCACGCAAAAAGAAGCCGAGACCAAGTGCGCTGCCTCCGGATTCATCGATGGCGAACGGCGAATACACAGTCACATCGCTCAATCAGGTAATTACGGTTTTTCGATTCCACGGTGAAATTCACGGCAACGGTTCCAATATTGATGAATGATTCGTAACTCGTATACAAATAGCGAAGGGCACAGAGCAAATGTATTATACAATTTTCGGTGCATGAAAACTGAACAATAGCGTGTCGGTTGGAAAGGCATGTTGACGGAAAATCAATAGAGAGTACTGGCAATTTTATTTTTTTCTTGTATCTCTTATTACCTGTTTATACAGAACGGGTATTGCAATTATCGTATCGTAATCAATTATGGCCACATATGCATTAAATAAACAAAACAAAATACCACTCATGGAACTTTGCCTAGCGACATGAATCTATCAAGTTTCGGAAAAATGTGCTTAAAGTTTTCATCATATTATACCGGCGGCTTCGTCGCCGAGAGCTTGTAATATTAGAAGGACTTCGAATTTTGTTCTGGCACTTCGTATTTCACGCACTCTCCACTAATCCGGATCCGATTCTTGACCGCTCGGACCTGATCGGTTATTGTTCATGTTGTTGTTTCAACTCTAAGAGGAAAGTAAAATTCTGTTTTGAATAAAAACATTTCGAATATCAGGGCATCCAAATTTGTTTCTTCAATTCGCTGCTTTATGTTTCCACTAGAATTAACAAAAATTTAATCAATTCAGGAGAATTAGTGATGAACAATTGGCAAACTTATTTTCTCAGTGTTTGAAAACTTGTGGGAGGAACATAAGACAGAAAAAGGTTGGTTTATAAACATGTGACATGCGACTTAATAATTTATTTAAATGCCAAAGCTGTCAACAATAATTTCCAGGCTCAAAGACTTCGGTCAATGGTCAATTGGCCTCCAGGAAAAATGTAAACAGTAGAAAACAACCAATCAATTTTTATAAAAGTTACCTGTAATTAATGTAAAGAGGTCAATAAAATTTCGTTTAGTACTACCACTGCCAAAGCTGCATACAGTTGATATTTGAAAAAGTTATCGCCGATAAAAAGATATAATTCCATTTCGACATCAAAAAACTAAAAACTTGCAAAAAAAACAGTAAAGATTAAGATTCCATTATCGTGTAGTGTTTCAAAATCATATTTCAAATCATAAAATGAATACAAATTTTTTCAAATTTAAAAAATTACGTTTTCGGTATCGATTTATCGATTTTTTTCAAATTCTAATGGTGATCAGAATAATCGGACAAAAAACTCGAGATTCTTTGGTTGGAAAAAACAACATACTAAAAATTTATGAAAATCGAAGAGGGTCAAGAACATGAGTTGCTGGGTTGACGTGGAATGCCCGTATATTGAACACCTGAACCATCAGAAAAATTAACGAAAATAGAATAACTTTTTCCGCCATTACTGTGATTTGGTGCCTTGATATATTCAGTAAATTGGAAGAATTGTAATACTCGTCAACTATTTGATTATCCGTTCATAAGTTGCCTGGGATTCTCCACTGAGATAAAAAGAAAATTGGATACACCGAATGATTTATTTGAAATATATATAGTTGGTCCAATAACTTGGTATTGAAAGCAACTATGCGTATGGTCAAAACACCAATATATTGCGTTGGATGAATTACATAAAAGAGTCGGATTACTTCTATTTAAAAATAACAGTACAATTAAAGCACTTATATATTTCGTTGAATCCAATCAATAAATGATTGTATGGATTTAATATATATTTAAATCAATAGAAACATTCAGTTGATAAAAATAAATCGGGTATATGGCTCATTAAAAAATTAATTCAATTGAATATCAAACAAGTTTTAATGAATATTAAAACAAATATTGTTTTGATACAACGTTAAATTTAGTTGGTAGGATTGAAATTGTTTTTATAGGATAACTTGATCAAAGCACCACAATATTTAGTAAATGAGATTGAATATTTTGTTGAATTGATAAAATTCTTACTTTATTCACCAAAACAAGAAATTAATCTGTATGATTGGTTCGAATAAACCTTTCACTGAAATTTTTTCAAAAAAATTGTTTATTTGAAAGTTCAGTATATCCATTTTTTTCTCTCAATATATTGGTTTTGATATAAGTGTGTGTGTGTGTATCCTCGTAGCAATCTTTCCTAACATTTAATATCACTAACGCTCGACTCTCGTTTGTCCGTCTCATTTTAACCGCTTGGACACGCTAACTTTCGTCTGGTGATGGATTTTGTTGGGATTATCGATAATTCGGTAGCCGGGCTACCAAGAATCCGTCGAATCGATTGCTTCGTCCGGCGCCTCGCAACTTAAGCCGCACTTGAGTCAGCTTATCTCGAGCTTGAAGGTGAGCTGCCCTTCGTACGCCGAGAAAAAATACGAAGCTTCATGTTAATGAAGCTTACATATAATAAAGGAAAAAAATTAGAACAAAAAAGCATCGCTTTTGTTTTCCTCGACCTTGATCCTATTTTTTTAACACCGTTACGAACAATGTACAAACTGTTGTGCATTTACATAATTAATTTGCACCTGATGTTGAATGAAACGCGAGACACGCTTCTCACAGTATCGCGTGCCGAGAGAACCTTGCGATCTCATCATTAAAGCGCACTTCAATTCGCCCTCACAACTCTCGTATCTCTCATACAGTTCGCCAACGAACAGCGGATTATTACACTCGAGTCTAATTAATTCAGGTTTTTAATAATTAACGGACTTGTTAGAGGTGCGCCATTTGTGGAGCACCATGTTTGTGTACTGTGCATTCAGAATATCGCGAATATTGTTAATCTGCAATTCACATCTCTATTTTCATTCCAGTTTTAACTTTACTAGCAAAGGTATTCACTTTATTCGATGGCACAGCTTTTCGTCAAATGTTCCTTGTTACCAGTCATTTTCATAAAGTCTCTAATTGCAATTTAAAATAACGGTTTAATTTTATTTTGTAACGGCAACTTCATAGTACGATTCCAATTTAATTTGCACTCATCCGTCAGTAAAAAAGTAACTTTTCGGAAGCTGTCGCTTGGAAAAAGTGCAGTTTTCCGACGTCGTAATCAAAAGTTTCGCTCAACACTCGATAGGAAAACTTTTTTTCACCGAGTGTTGAATTCGCACGAACTGAAAAAAGTTTTTTTCCCTAGTGTTGAAATGTACTGTTTATTTTATTCAACGATATATGTGAAGTATACTAACGATTTTTGAGGGTTTGTTGTCTGTAGCTGACCGAAATTGTATTCACTGTTTTTGTTTGATTGTTTTTTTTTTGGTAGTTGTACAGTTTAAGGGCTTTTCACATTTTTTTATGAACTAGAAAAATTTGGGTACGCATTTTATTGTAACATTATTGTATCGATTTTACTGAAATTTCATTGGCTGCTTTCGTCTTATAGTTTTTTTTAAATTTTATATTAAAAAAATATATAAAACTAAAAAAATTTGCGTCGTTGACCCAAAGTTGACGAAATTTTTATTTCAATTTAATAAATCAAAGTTAAATTTGTTATAATACTAGTATTTCAGATTTTGGGGGTTTTTTTTGTACCAAGTGCTGGTGCGATTCGCGATTATCAATCGATGATTAATCTAATTAATCGACAAACTAATTTAACATTTGTATTTTGCGTGTCAGGCTTACTGGCCGTTCCAGGGTGACTCAAATTTAGGCAGCGGTCACAGGGTGGCCCCGCCGATGCTTCTAGATGATTCAAGAAAGAACTCACCGAGAATCCATCGGGCTGGAGATCGTTTGGAAAATGATGTTAGATACGACACTCGAGAAAATGACTTCAGAGTTTTTGGCGGTGAGACCGTTATTCCCGATGATACTTTTGGGCCGGACGAAGAAAGGATCTTCATTGACGATGACCCTTACGACCTAGATGCAGCTTTCTTCGCTATTCATCACGAGGATGCTCCGAAAATGAATCAAGCCTCGAAGGTGCAGAGTCATCACGAAAATCATAAAAAATCCAGCAGCGCGCACAGCAGAGACTATATTGAAGAATCCTTGAGAAACTCCAAAAGACATGACAAGGGAATTGTTGACAATTATCTCAGAAACCAACGAGGCACTGGCCTCGCCGATTACCAAGAAGAAAAAAGTGAAATTGAGGTAATTCAGCGACAATAAATGTCTAATTTCCTGCAGGGCTTCATCATGACAGCCAGAAAAAAATATTTCAACATAATTAAAAAGACTCAGAGTGACAAGGGAAATTTGAAGTCCACAGTCCACGTTTTACAAATATAAATTATCATCTTTTTATTTGTCAGAGAATAATTTTCAATGAAAAATAGCTCTGCATAGCTAAAGATAATTGTGTTACGAACATTCTGTCGAAATTTCGTGTTAATCTGATGAAAATTGGGTCAGATACGCGAGACCTCTGAAAATTCAGTTTGAAAGGCATTTGAAGTGTAATACCTGATTATAATTTCGATCGAAGAGGAGTTTTTCATTTTGACAGGAATCGAGTAATACAGAGAACTTATATATCGAGAAAATATTTTCAAGAATTCAATGCTTATGTGAAAGAAATCAGGACAAAAACCATTGTATCAATTGATAAATGTTTCACGTGTTTGGATATTAGAATTATTTGAAAAAAAGAAAATGAAAAATATACTGTTGATTCATTTAACGACTTTTTTTCGCTGAATGGCAAAAGCATTTGGCTACTCTGATTTACTTTCTCGAACCTATCTTTATGTTTTCTAATGATTCAATTTTTCCTTCAAGATTCCTTATAAATCTAAGCATAAATATAAATGAATAAATTGCAGTTGACCCGAAATAGCCAGATTTTTTTCCGAACGAACGAAAGCCTTTCGTTTAAGGGAACAAGAACACATATTTTTTCATAAATCACCAACGTCCCAACAAGTAAAAAATACATCAACGAATGTCACCGATTTTTATCAGACTCCGCTTTAGATGGTACAAAGGGAACGATTTCTATGAACTCTCGTAGTAAAAAGCCTTCTTAAGTTCTCATTTTCGCTGTAAGAATGTCGAACAGACGCAGAAAAATCGCTATTTTGGTGCATTGAGCATCTGTAACGATATTTTTCAATTTTATCGACTAAGTTACAATGACACATCAAACATAATTTCTTATAGGACATTCGAGAAGAAGCAAAATACCAACATCCGACCGTTGATAGTCTCTACTTGAAAAGTGCGAGCCTGGAAAAAATCGCAGACGCAGGATCGCAAGCAGAACCAATCGGGAAAATAATCGAAAAGAAATCGGCTCACGCGGAGGATTTTTCGAGGGACCGTCAAACTCCTCTTCCTACGAGCATCACGAGAGAAGAGACTATTCGAGAATTTGTAGAGAAGTTGGACGATCCTCTTCAAGATCATGCGAGCACTCTTGCCGATCGTACAACCACACATTTACCGGAGGAATCGAGTAAAAAGGCCGGATACTTCAGGTCTGAACTTTTATTCGAGAATATCGAAGACGACGAGTCGTACGACGGCGAATTGAGCAGAGAAAAGTCACCGACTCCCGATAAGAATGAAACGGACTCCGAAGAAGTCACCGAAGAAAAAAAAATGGTTGAAAATGGAGAAAGCGAAGTTCCGGACGCGTTTGGTAACGAAACTACGAGAGAAGACAGCTCCGGAGGAGCAGAAATTACTCAGGAAGAGGATGTAGCTGACGATAATGTAAAAACGAGACTGATGATTGGACATTCTCGCAATTCATCCAAGCCAAGAGTTTCTAACGAGCCGACGAGCACTGTTGCATCTCTGGCCTTCGAGAATAGCGGCTTGACCAACGGAACTGCAATCGCTGGATCAATCAACATATTTCGGCATGGTACGCTCATTTTTCTACATTATTCAAGTACTTGTTTTTTCCCTACACGATGAAAAAAATCTTTTTGTAATGGAAGATTATGAAATTAAATACACATAAACTGTGTATTAAATTTCTTAAACATTTATATTGAATTTTCATGTAAACCTATGAACATAAGAGAATTCGTTTCTGGTTCTTTCATCGCTGCCATATAATTTTTGATGAATATGTTTGAAAATTCATGAACGTTATGATTGATATTCAATTACCTAGTACATTAAATTACATAAACACTTATGTTGAATTTTCATATTAACGGAATCGGAAAAAATGTAGCATTCAATAATATTATGGCGCAATTTCTTTGCTATCTATAATATTATGATCAATTTCAAATTTGACGAAATAATTTGTAAGATAGAGTTTACGATCTACTGCGGGTTTTTTTGTTGTTGTTGTTGCAAAATGTGTATTAAATTCCAAATCGGTCCCTACAATTCCGGAAATACATGTTGATTTTCTTATACTAATTTCATAATTATTGATTTAATAATCATGTGTTCTAATTTTCAATCACCGGATTATTGAACTTCATTTATCTGTATTAAATTTATTATGCAAATATATTAATTACGATTCCCTATACCGAGTTTTACAATATACATAGACGTGTGTATCGAAAGAACGCAAACTTTTTTCGCAGCGTGAGTAATCGTTTCCAATTAATTTGTTTTTATTATTACGTATTGAAATTTTTAGGAGGTGGAGACGAACTGACCTTTGAATGGGTCACCACGGATTGGTCCAAATGTTCACAGACTTGCGGAGGCGGAGGATTTCAGGTACGTAATAATTACGGACATATCGTTTCTTACGCGATATAAAATCATAGTAATTAGGCCAACGTCGCTATTGGAAATTCCATTAGGATTAATGGTACATACATTGCTAACAAAAAGAGTTATTAAATTAATATCTATGTTGATATGCTCAATACAGATTTTCAATTATAATAACAATTGAAAATGAATAATAAATTAGCAAACCTCTAGAAGACTTTATTTCCTTCCTTATGAAATAAATGCGCTCCTTTCTCAGAAAAAAGCATTTTCCGAAGAACTTTTGCACTTTTGAGGACTCATGCTTTCAGCTCTTTAATGGACTTTTGTTTGTTAACTCGAAATGTGGAATACAAATAATTTCTACGCAAAAAAAACGGTAATGGCTCCTCCAACCCTTAAATAATTATTCAATAAATCGTGTTTACTCGCGGAATTATTAAATATACAGTGTTCGATTCAACAAAATGACTCCTATACGCATATTTATTCATTAGCCCATATTTCTAACAAATTTATTATCGACGTTTTTAAATGACTATTATGCAATCTATATCCCGATGCGTCGAATGACAGCGGTTTTGTTCAGATTTTTCTTTTGTCGCGAAGTCTTAAAATTCTAAACCAATAAAACTTTGAGTAGCGAATGTATGATTTATCTTTAATAGTACGCTTCAAAGTGCAGGAATTTTTATTTTCGAACTATCAATAAAAATAACCGCAATGACGCCATAATTTTAAAAAGCGATCACATAGAAGAACGTGTTTGAAGCCATGTCCGGAAATTTATGGCCTCGAGTGGAAAGTGCACATTCCTGCTATTGTATTATTGAGTATAAAGGATATTTCACTAGCGTTCCAGTGAATTTTATTCATGATAACTTTTAATGGATTTCACAACTTTTATACGTTCGTAAATTTGATTAGTGTTGGAAGTAACCATTACGGTGAAAATGTTCACGATAATGTTCAGTTGATTTTAATGAACACATTCATTGTCCAAATATGACTAATTTTTTCTATGCCCTATTATTACCAATTATTCTCTTGACGTGTTTGACATTTTTATAATATCTGACAATTTTTTCGGAAGCATTAATCAAAATTCATTTGTCATTCAGATGAGAGGAGCTCAATGTACTGTTCGACCAACGAAACAAGCTAATAACACGTCCCGCGTTACACCGAGAACCGTTATAGGCGCTTCTCTGTGTGAAGATGCGGGATTTCCGGTTCCACAAAAAGTCCGGCCGTGTGGAGCAGGAAGATGTCCACAGTGGTACACCGGCGAGTGGACCCCTTGCGAAAATTCACGATGTTTCAATTGGAAAACTGGTAAATATCCTATGAGGACATTTATTTACTGAACGGCATTTTAAAACGTTTCTAGAATTTCTGGTGGCTTAATAATCAATTTCCAGAAGTTACTCATGTAACAGAATTAGTTCTAAATATATAAGTACCTTCAAGTATGTGATTCGAATAGAAAATGGACTGATATATGCAAATTTCGGACATCCTGTTTTTTTTGGTGCATTTTTACTTTATCATCAGAGGGAAAAATCATAATAATAGTTCAATCATAATCAACAACATCTCATTTTGTTTATGAAAAGTTTCTTTATCGATTGCTCGTTCAGATTTTGTATCACATCAGTTGTTCGAAAATTACTACCATCTGTATGGCTGATGTTAAGATACGAGAATTAAACGGTTGTATCCTTTGAACTACGAATACTATCGAAAATTTAGATGGCCAGTCGATTAAGGATCTTCGAATAATCAAAATGAGATATTGGTCGTTATAACTGTACTATTACGGAAGTTTAGTCTTTTAAAAAACCAGACAAAAATCATGGGCTCGGTCATAGATCAGTCGATTTTCGATTCGTATCTTTCATGTGAATGTACTTATACATTCAAGACTATTTCTGCTAGGTGAGTAACTCAGCAATTCTATCAATTAAGCGAACAAAAATTCTAAAAACGTTAAAAACAATTTAGCACTGATTTGACTAGTGCGTAGTGCAGTGACTACCTCAAGCAGTATCATTAAAATAAACTTCTCCTTGTAGCGATGCAAAGGCGAGATATAAGCTGCCGATTAACGGGTGACATCGACGACGAAAGCCAGAATGTGACCATTCTCGATTTCAACAAGTGCGACGATGGAATTAGGCCCCCTCAGCGACAAGAATGCTACAATGACGCCTGCAAAGGTGTCTGGCGAGTCGGAGAATGGTCTGAGGTATGATATCTACATTAACTAATCCAAATTAATTAATATTAATCGCTAAATCTATTGAAATACTGAATCTAGTTTAGAAGTTTCCTGATTGGTCAGTGATTATGGTGATGTCACGTAGCTAACTTCATTCGTATGTTGTGGCCCTCGCGGACTTGACGAACTGCACGTCAACTCAATTCCAACTGGTTTGTTTGTGCAAAAAACCAACCCGTAATTAACCAAATTCCAACCATCATATAGATTAAGGTTAGAATTAGGTAGGATTTTGTAAGACCAACCGACTATCCTACCAATCGCTACGCCGTGCAAAGGTTGGAATTTGGTAGGAATTCGTAAAACCAACCGGTTATCCAACTGTGGACTTACTTCAACCCGGTTAGAAGCTAGTTAGTTACGGGTTTACTTTTTGCACAAAACAACCGGTAGGAGTGCGGTTGATATTCGGTTGTACAACCCAAATCCTGCCGAAATTCGACTTGATATCGACCTTTTTTACAATCCTACCGAAATGCTACCAAGACTCAACCGTATAACAACCAATAAAACGGTAGGATCAGTCCGCGAGGGGTCGGTATATATAGCATTAGAGGTCCGGCGTGAAGGGTTTTTATTCGTTAGTCAAATCTACAGACGCATCCTAAGGTTAACTAACGAATACCTACGTCATATCTCACTAATGAATAATTCATTTAATGAGAATTGATCACCACCGAATCAATTCTCATCCGATTTAACGCGAATTATGGCTCAATGCCAGTTCACTTATTAATATATCAGTTTAATATTTTATAGTTCAAATGGTTATAGTGCAAAAAGGCTACTATTTATCGTATTTTTTCGCATTCAAATGACAGTAACTTTTGTATATAATCATTTTTGATCAATGACGAATGTACTCATACCGCAATCAACTTATCGAGCAAATTTGAAGCCGTAATCTAAAAAAAGTACAAATATTGTCATAGCAATGAGAGAATCAGAACATACACACATATACAGTACAGTAGAATCTCGATTATCCGAAGGTCGATCATCAGTACACTGAATTATCCGAACGATGACTTACTTTATCTGAATGCTCAATTATCCGACCATCGAAGTGGAGGATACATTATTGGTTCTCGCTGCTACCACCGTGAGCAACAATATATCTTTACGAGAATCGCGCATATACAACAAGCGCGTGACAGCCATTCGTTAATAAAGAATTGACGATTTTATAAAGAAAATATAAAAATAAAGCATTCGAGTTTTTAATTAAATTTCGATGATGAGTTTATGCATAAAAACTTCGAATCTTTTCTAATAGTGCACGTTTCGATTACCCGAACTCTTGATTATCCAAACTAGTCTCGGTCCCAATTAGTTCGGATAATCGAGGTTCTACTGTAGTTATTTTATTCCAATTTAATTTTCTCGATGTTTTCGACCATTCTTAGTACACTAATATCAATATATCTTGATCTGAAAATCCATGAAAATGAAGCTTCCTCTAAGACATAGCAAACTTCATTCAAATGCTCTATTAACATGCTGTTGTCCTTAAATAATTTCAGTGTACAGCGTCGTGCGAAGAAGATGGAATCAAGTATCGAATTTTGCAATGCGTTTGGTTTGGCACAAAAAAACCAGCAGGCAATGCGTGCAGGGATATATCGCGTCCACCGGTAATGAAGACCTGCAGAGGACAGCCTTGCCAGCGATCGTCCGGTAAATAATACATAAGTTGCCAGTAAAAACATATTTTATAGAAATGAATATGAAGAATTTTCCGTCAATTCAGCCACTATTTTTGACTATCTCAGATCTGCTCCATACTTGGTTATACTAAACTACAACTAAAAGACACCCTACATAAATTTTTTTAAACTTTTTATCCAATATTTTGAGAACAGCCGTTTATTTCAAGTGAACATATCTCAGAAACTTGAAGTTATGGGGAAAAATTGCTTCACATAAAAGTTATTATTTTTTGTCATCTCCCGAATAAAACATTGAAAATAATTATCACGTTTCGGTAACAGATTGATTTTTTTTACAGAAAAATAAGGGCATTATTTCTTTCTCCAAAAACGGATGTACTTTTTTGGCTGAAAAATTTACAACATATTCTTACTTGACTGTCGATGTCGTTAAAAAAATTGCTAGAGTGGCACGAGTCTATCTTTCAGTACATAAAAATTGAATTTTTTTACCCCGACCCTCGATCGATGCCACTTTGTCGATTTTTTTTCTGATACCGTATGAAATACTGGGAAAATATTGAATTTTTCCAGCCAAAACAAAATTCCTCTTATGGATAAAAAAAAAGTTATATTTTTTTCGGTAAAAAAAAACACTGTTACTGAATCGTAAAAATGATTTCGAATGTTCCGTTCAAAAACTAACACCGAACTACAACTTTTGTCGAGAAATATTTTTTCAGTAACTTGAGGTTTCAGAGTTGACCGATAATACTTCATATATAAATTTATAATTATTAACAGGAAACTATATATACGTTTTGTTGTATATTTTACTATATATCCGCCCAAGATAAAAGTTACAATGGAAATGTTTCAGACGAGTGCAAAGACCACTCACAGCTGTGCAGCAAAGTGAAGCTGATGAACATGTGTCGCGTGCCGCTCTATGAGAAACAATGCTGCGAAACTTGCCGCTAGGCGCATAAAAAAAAAAGAAATTGAATTTACCACTTCGTCGATATTCGATTTCTTCGAAGTTTAGATAAAGAAAAAACAATTACTATAACTGACGGGGCAAGAAAGGGTAGCGAAGCGCAAGGACAAGAATACAAAAAGACAGTATTGACCATCGTTGGACATTTTATATATATATTATACATATATATATATGAATATAATATAAATAATTATTTTACGCCCAATTCTCCGAATTACCTGTTAAATGACCGGGTATCTCGGACGTACACATTTTTTGTAGCAAGAAAGGGAGGAAGAATAAGAGCTGAATAATTTATTGTTAAAGATAAAATGGCAAGGTTTGCATAGTTATTTACTAGGAACATCCTGAGAGGATTATTCACATTATAATTATTATTACCATCATTATTGTTAATGTTATTGCACGACAGATAATAATCGTCTCGCGGCAACAAACGATTTCGTCTCGATTCTAACTCGTGAATATTTAATTTTCCTCAATTTTCATTTCAACGTGCGACCCGCTCATTCCTAAGGGTATAATAAAAAAATCGTTTCTCAAGACTGAAAGGGTACTTCATAAACTTCATAGATCATTCCCGTTGAGCAATTTCGCGTCGACGAATTCAATGTGTTTCTATCGAGTATCGTTTAGATAAACATTCCCCCGACGAGTAATCTCTACCGTGTATTTCAATTTCCGCTCCATCGTATTTATTGCCTAATTTTACTTTTATTTTATTTTAGGTGGTGATAAGCTCTTTTACTGTAGTCAAATCAGTGTTTATTTTTTAAATCATTGCAACAATTTTTTTGTGACTTCGTGTATTTTCATGATATAAGCAAACTTCTTCGTCACGCTTCGAAAAAAACATTACGGATGTTTGTCAATATCAGGCAACACATTTCTTAACGGTTTTGTTCAGAAGAAAACATCATAATAACAGTTTCATTATATTCAATTATTGTTGAAATACTATCTTTTGTCATATCATGATGGAAAACGCGGTCGTATAAGTGAATATACGGACATTAAGTTGCGATAATGTAACCGCCAAGTAGTTTTCGAAAAACATGTGGTTTCGTGTTTTGAATTTGATCAGGACCCCCTCCAGAATTTGATTGAGTATCGTTGTTTCAAAAGAAATGTTGCTCCAAAACTTAACGGAATAAAAATAAAAAATTTATTTGACATTATTTCATTTAGAAAATAAACAAATCAAATTGAAATGCGTTTTTCATTTTATTTTGGGGAATAAATAACATTAAAATAAAATATGTCTTTAATCTGTTACAAAAATTATCAAGCTGAACTTAAACATTCTTTGTCCTCTCATATCTTATAAATAATATCACTTGTCATAACTTCTACGTTTTGAAGGTTTTTCTATATACTAAACGATGACGTTTCTTTGATCAAATATATTTTTAATAAAATTCCGGAGAAGTTTCTGACCAGCAACAAAATGTAAAAACACGAATTTTCCTAAATATTCTTAAAATTCCTTGCCTGTTTATACCGGAAACTTATTCTCCTCATGCTATTTTTTATTCTTATAAAAAATTCACCCAATTTCATTTAACTTGAAGGGCTATAATTCGACTCTATTTTAAAAGACTATACGTTGACCCAATATATCATTTTAAAAAAAGACAACGGAACTACCAAAAATTGTAGAAATGTTTTTAAAAAATCTGATTTGACTAGTGTAAAGCAGTTACACTCTCCTTTTTTTAGGTCATTAATAGTAGGATAAAAAATTATAGCATAAAATTACCGATGAAACGACAGTGGATAAATTATTATTATTCTTACTACTATTATTAATATGATTACTATTATTATTATTATTATTATTATTACTACATGCCTATAAACAACCCTCAAGGATTGAATGTAAGCCGATAGATTTTAAGCAATAAGATAACGTTAGGTAATGATGTAACATAATATTTTGTTAACGATCTGTGACGCGAATTCGTTTAATTGACGGTCACGGCGCGTGTCCAGGTTTATGTAGACGAATGATGAGAAGGAAAGAAAGGATTTATCTTTTCTTCGCAGCCATTTAAACTGAGCGTGCAATCGATATATTTTTCGTCGCGGAAGGCATGAAGCTCTCGATTGTACATCCTGTCGTCTCTATAGCACGCGATGACGAATTTGTTACAGCACATTAACGTGATATACAGGTGTTTAAGAAAACTACGAAAAAAAAATGATGTACTTAAGATAAAATAATATGCGTCTCGAAAAGTACGCATTAATCTAAATCATGCACGTACCTTATTTCCCAGTGTAAGACGTTCCTTGCCCCACCAGGAGGAAGAAAATACCTATTGATAGGAAGTTAACGATACTCAGTTCAACTGTGCCCACGTCTATGGTAAAATTATGATTGCTATTTAAAGATTAACGAGAAAACTGACAATTTTTGTATATATTAAATACCACGATGCCGCTATGTAAAATGATGACACAAAATTATGTGGAGAATATTATTGTTATTTTTTATTATTTTTATTAATATTATTATTGTTCGTCACATCTATATGTACATATGTAACTGCCTACATATTAATAAAAAGGAGAGAATGTATATCACTGCATAATTGACGGAGTATATTGATCTATCTAAAATGTCGGTTTCCTGAGATTTACCTTAAAATTTACGGATTTTGGATCGCCGTTTTAACGTAATATTAAGTTCTGCTTCGTAATTTAGATATAACACGTTAACTGATTATAATAAGGGTTTTTACAGGCCAAAGTTGCGGGTTTCTAGTGTTGAGGAGTGAGTTAAACTTGGCGACGAAACTAGCGATTTTAGTTTGACAACTTTGGACGCTTATCAGTCAGTAAATGAAAACCCTGCCAAGCTGTTTTTTTAACCGGGAAAAGATAAGTCCCCAGTGAACACGTTTTATTACGGCAGCAGAACATGGAAGTTAGATGTTATGTTACAATGTTATTCTTGTGATATGTTGCGATTATATATCATGGTAATAGCGTGTAATTTCAGTTTTCATACACTGGTAATATAACTGTTATGATAACATTTTCGTTAAAATATGAATTAAATGGACCGGTTATATAACAATGTTATATTACTGAGTCGAAAATTGCAAGTTACATCCAATATCCAGTCAATAGTGCCTGTTACATTTGTTATCCTTACGTTGCCGCAATATATCCGTGTTTATTCGGTCTCGATTAGTCCCTTGTCACACTGGTTTTAACCGGCATTTTAACCGATAAAAAACTTTTTTTCGGTTAAATGTTATTAGTTACAATGAGTTAAATAACCGATTGGTTGAGTAAACTGTCGAACGTAATTAAATATTAACAAATTCGGTTAAAATGTCAGTTACTATCGCTTAATTCACCAATAAAAATCGCTCAAAAACGACAAAGGCGATTCAAAAGTCGGTTGAACTAGGCGAAACAGAGGCTGATCGAGACTGGTTAAAACACTAGTTAAAAAGTCGGTAATACAGCTCCGGGGAATGCCTTTATTTGTGATCTCCATAGTAATCAACATTCCTGATTCGTCGACATCTCCTTTTATTTATGATTAGCAATAAATTTTAGTCATGCACCTTGATCATTTTTATTGCGAGGCGAATAGAAAAGGCAATTCTCTTATAATCAACTACTTGCTTCGGCAATATTTTATACAACCGCAATATATGTCAAGCAAGGATATTCCACACGTTAATGTATGGAATTTATTGCTAATATTTTTGTACTTAATTTTATGGTTTTTGATGCAAATATTCACTATCATCGGTAATATATTGATTTTTCTTTGTCAACATACTCCGTAAAATTCAGAAAAATTACCCAATGAAGCCGTGTCACTTAATTTTAAATTGTGATTTTGAAAATTACTTTCTCATATCAAAAATAAATAATAAATGGTCATTAAGATAGTCGCGACAACTTTATGTTATCAAATATGAAAAATTAATGCGATAAGTGCAAGTTACTTTCGCATGGCTGAAATGCGTTATAACTTCTTGCTGTTTACTGAACTGAAATTTCTTTGCTGTAGCAAAATCTTTTTTAATTCCACTGAAGTTCCCAAAAAATTCGGAGTTTTTCTGCCAGAATTTTCACTGTTTAATGATTTCATGTAGGGTGAATTCGCCAGTGAATGGTCGATTAAGCAATTCTGCAATCTTGATTTCTGAGAGGCGAGAATAACTTTCCGGCGTTAACTTGATATAATCTAATAATTTTCAACGAAAAATATAACCAAACTCGCTCTGATAGTCTTCGAAGGCATGAGAATTTGTATTTTTTCAAGAAAACTTAAAGTAAATCTGTCGTCGGTACATTATCCACCAGTTTTTTATGAACAGCTTATTGTGCTATATCGTCTATTCATTGGCAGGTATCCAACCACTGGCACGTTCACCCTATCACGAAGTTGCTGAAATTCCTCAATACATAGCAAGGATAAAAACGATGAAAATATACAAACGATGAAAAACCTTAACAATCGCCGTCCACTTGAGGAGGTAGATGTTTCGATAGAAAGTCGACAACGATTGCGATACGTTAAATCTCGCAGCAAATGTTCTTATCTAATCGCGAGCTAAATAAACAGATCGTGCCATCATTACGACGAACACGTAGTACAAAAGTTCTTGAGTGCTTCTTGAAGTTCACGAATCCTCAAGACCCCAAATTTTCAAAACTTGACCATCGTCAAGAGGCCAAAGCTTCCTCAATAGATCCCAGCCAGGTTTTTGAGTTATGAGGAGATACTCATTTTGTGGGTCGCTAAGATGGGAATAAGCACCGAGAACTAGACTCTGACTGAGTCGCGCACAAACGCAAATTTTGAGGAGTTTCTTTTCGAGATTACGAAGTTTTTTAATGCTCTGAAAACCCTCGATTACATACCTAGCCATATTTAAATCACGAGCTTGAATGATCATATAACATACAGCAATTGCAAGCTCAAAAATCAGACAAGCTCTGTGCGTATCGCCGAAATCGATAACTGCTGTCACTCTCGTTCCATTCGGATTTACCAGAATATTCTGTTCGTTCAAATCGCCGTGAATTATTCCTTGCTCTAATTGGTCGGCAACACTGAGTACGTCTTTTTCGAATGAATCAACAATCGACAGTATCATCTTCCGGTCATTCTCGTTGCTCACCACAAAGGAAAAGTCTCGAAGCCTCGGGGTTTGAGCCAACATCCAGAGGGTCGAACGATTCTCGTAAGCCGGATGAAAAAATCCCGCTAAAATCGCGTCTAGTCGAGCGACGAAACGACCAACATCTGTGAACAGTTCTGGAGATACTTGGACTGCATGCAACAACGTTCCAGGCCGGTAAACCAGAAGACGTACCTGAGAAATAATAATATTTACCACTGTTGTAAAAAGTTCTTTGAATCAAGGAGCTGTAACAGTTAAAACAGTCTTAAGTTAAGGGATTTTCAGGAATTTCTAAAAAATAAATTGATCCATCGAATGTTCTTAAATTTGAGGATTGTATTCAGTCGTATAATAATAAACTGTATACATAATAGTTTATTATTATAATTATATAAACTGTGGAAAATTATTTTTCAGTACCGAAATAATTAAATGCAAGCAATTCACGCGCTATCCTCCAAGACTCTTAAAATACGAGTGCTTCGCTACTGCAGTAATTACGGCTAGAGTGCTTTAAACAACAAAAAAAAACGAAAACGCTGGTAAGGTTGTAGATACACTTCGTACCGTAAACTAGACCTTTGGAAAAATATCGAAATCTGGCAAAATAGCAAAGCTTGAAAACCAAATGAAATTTTGCCTTAAAGAAAATTGTTGGTCTTTCCATGCCATTTCAACATTTTTTATCCACACGGAGAGAAGAATATGGCAATAATCCCTCGACTCAACATAGCAATCGAGTTATATTCCGGTTTTCTGGCGATTTACGCTATACGCAGCTATTTTATTACGTGATCATGGTAACAAGATAGCTGCGTATAGCGTAAATCGCCAGAAAACCGGAATATTACTCGATTGCTTTGTTGATTCGAGGGATTATTGCTATATTCTTCTCTCCGTGCAATCAAGAAATCCCTAGATCACTGTATGACAAAATATGTTTAGAACACACCGTAAAAAATTCTAGTCAGATGGATAATTTGCTACCAAAAAGCTTTGTAAAGAGTTACAAATGACAAGGGAGCAATATGCAACGTTTCACTTTCCAACTTTGTTTTAAACAATTTTCAAAATTTCGACTCGCTAGTTCATGTATTGAAAAAATGTATGAAATTATGTAATTTTTAAAAAATTTCACACTTCCATAACATCAACACCGCTTATTTTATTTTGATGATATTAAATACTGAACAGCATTGAAAGGGAACAAAAATCATTGAAGATATCTGTACTCATGAATAACTATGTAGCAAAAAAATTTGAATGTTTACGAAAATTACAGCACCCATGCCCTTTTTCGAAAAAAAAAACAATACGCTATAAAAAATATATTTCTGCGTATATTTTGTCAGAAATTGCATTGACCAGAGACGAATTGCTCCTTCACCAATGTTGGGCGTTCCAGCTTAATCGGTTGGATAATTTTTCAGTTAGGGTCAACACGAGTAAGTGTGATAGTGGCGTAATTGTGAAATCACTATCGGATATTTTGATAGTGGCGTAATTGTGAAATCACTATCGGATATTTCCTGAAAGGGTAATAATTTATTTTCGTTTATATTTTACCGCAAATATTAGAATGTATAATTTTCATCAACTCCATATGAGCACAGCATTAAAAAAAAAAGTTTTTCCCTATTATTTTCCGTATTTGTATAAAGATCGCGCGAATATTCCCTGTTAGTACTAAAGTGTACTTCCGTACTAACAGGGAATATTCGCGCGATCCTTATACAAATACGGGAAATAATAGGGAAAAACTTTTTTTTTTAACCCACGACACGCAATAATAAAAAGGGTGACCACGATTCCTCTGTAACCATTCATCCGATTGATTCCAAATTTATACAGTACTTTCATAATCTCACCTGTCACAAAACGGATTTCTAATCACATTATTTTTGTTTGATAGCAGAACATCTATGGAAACGTCGAAAACGTATATCAGCAATGTGAAAAATTCATATTTCGAACAAATTCTAATTTCTTGAAAATCGGATGTGTAAAGGCTTAGAGATCAGTGTTATGAAAGTACTGTATAAATTCAGTATCGATCGGATAAGTAGTTATAGGGGAATCGTGGTCACCGTTTATATTGTTGCGTATCGCATGCTACACTTTAGCACTATACAGATACTGCCATTTTTATGATGCATGCGATTTCTTTTTTAAATAACGCTTGACTAATAAGCATCGCAACCTGACTCGGTAACTTAGTTTTTCATTTATTAATCCCTACTATATTCCATTTTAAAGGTATGAGAGGTATTATGCTATTTCCAACTTGGATACCCCTTGAATATCAGAATTCGTTTCTAAAACACTTTTCTTGATGTTTAAACCATTCGGAGTGCCCTGATATGAAAATGCCGTAAAAAAATGTTCTTAAAACAAACCGTCTTTAAAATAATTTACATGATAATTTCCTTACCACATGTTCTTGGATTGATCCGCTACCCATCTTTTCCACAGCGTAAAAAGAGCCCCAAAGATTCTTGACAGGAACAGGACAAGTAACGTCTCGTTGATCGAGATAAATCATCATTTCATTCTGGCCATCAACGAAGCCAGTATTTCGAGAGTCCAACGAGTTGAGAATTTTCAGGACATATCCATGTTCATTAATATTCTGCACGTGAGGATTTTCGTGGTCATCTTCGCAGTGCACGTGATAATTTTTGTCATCATAGGCGTTTAACTCGTAAATTTTTTTAACGCGTAATCCATACAGTTTTTCGACGAGAGCGATGGCATTTTTTTCGTCAATCTTCGGTTTAATTTGTTGTCCGGGTTTCAAAACATTCGGATCACTCATGACAAAAATCGGACTTCAAGATCCTCGCTGATTAAAATTCTTGAATCCACAACAAAACCACAAGATATTTTTTTTTGCTGAAATCCAATTATAATATGTAACAATCGCAAAAGAGTCTTTAAATTGAAAAAAAAAAATAGTTTGTAAAACGCCCTTTTCAACCCTGATTTTCTATCTTCCAAATTTAAAGTGGGACAATGAAAAAATTATTACAGATGCAAAGCAGAGAAGAATTAAAGAAACACAATAACTTAATGTGGACACCGCAACTTGCTACTCTGTACTAACGATAAAAGCTGATACGACGGACGAGACCAATGAAGGGGGGAGAGAGGGGAATCTTAAGGGGTCATAAATCATATCATAAGTGACAGAATGATTGTTCCATCGGTGGGTGAAGGGAAAATATGAGGGTTACACTCATGCGTTCCTGTACGATATAATCAACACTATATGTTGAGCTTACGGAACGTGGCAACACTTATGAAAGCTATAGAGATTCTACGAGATAACGCGAGTGGATTCGATTTACTGTTGCAGATCAGGAGTGCATGAGTCTCAAGATGCTGAAACGTTTATGATGACTATCAGGAGCAATCGAGCAATTAACATTGTAATCTTTCATTATTTTATTTTATTAATGTTTATTGTGGGATCGAGTTCATACTTATTTTCAGCCTGAAATTTCCGCTGTTTTTATTGGAAGAGATGTTTAATTTTTTACTTCATTGCGAATAAAATTACATTGTTATTATCAGTTATTTTCAAATCGGGTTTCCTATCTGCCTTCATTTTTTGGCATATTTTGTCGTTGGATTTTGTAACTTTCAAACACTTTAACATGTTTTTATAACCACTGGTACTTACGATTATTATCCACCATGAAGAAAATAACGTCATCCTGAAGGAAACGAAAGATAATCGGTAGAAGGGAAAAACCACCAGGACAAACAAAAGACAATTCAGATTTTTTTAAATCCTTTTGATATTCGAATACCAAAATAATACCGAATACATGTTTAATCAGTATTAATTTTTTCTTTCAGTAATGAATACAATTCGATTCAGTATTCATTCCAAAAAAGAATAATGAATTTATTCTATCCAGTATTCATTTTAAGAGAATAAATAATGAAACCACTTCGATTTAATATTCATTTAGGAAATAATACATGAAACTGTTCTCTTTAGTATTCATTTAAAAAATAATTAATAAATCCAATTCGATTCAATGTTCATTTTAAGAATGAATCAT
The DNA here is from genome assembly GCA_949699805.1 of Tromatobia lineatoria. Lineage (NCBI taxonomy): Eukaryota > Metazoa > Arthropoda > Insecta > Hymenoptera > Ichneumonidae > Tromatobia > Tromatobia lineatoria. The sequence continues at coordinate 12,859,887 of OX453042.1, read as the reverse complement.
GAATCCATTCTATTCAGTATTCATTGAAACAACGAATCATGAATCCACCGCAATTCAGTATTTATTCTAAACTGAATAATAAATAGAATGATTTTATTATTCATAAATAAAAATAGATTCGAATATGCCCAACCCTACTAACCATCAGGGTTGTGAAATTTGCAATGTTAAAGTAATGCATGATTCATTACCAAAAGAATGGATAATTGAAAACCAGATCCATTATCCATTATCCATTACTTTTTTTTATTAGTAATGATGAACTTTGCATACTTTTTTGTGTCATATTCATTTTTGTAAAAAATAAGTAACATTTTATTAATTTATACTTCAGAGGAGCATCATTATTTTTTAATATTCATACAACTGATGAAAAAAATAAGCATCAGTGTTAAAACTTCATAATTGAAATGTAACATACAATGTATGTGCGAGGTAAGATTTTAGATTGATTATTGAGACAAAAAAAATTGTAATTATTTACGCCTCATTAAATTGGACTTAAATTCATTTACACTTAATTGAATAAATAAAACAAAGAAAAAAATTGAGTTGGAATTCTGAACTCATCAACAAAGAATTGTATGTTTTTCACTGTAACATAAAAATAAAAAATAAAAATCAATGACAACTTATTTCAGGATATTTATCTGCTCTTGCCAATCGATAAGGGTCTATCAGAGCCCTATCTCAACCGCTACACAGTCAAATAGCCCTTGTTTATTGTCGATGAGGGTCTGTCAAAATATACATTCTATCATTGATGGATCCAAATAGTTTTTGTCAATTGTCAATGAATATTTGTCAAAAGCCCAAGTCGACAACTACACAACCAATTCTCTGTTGTCACTGAGGGTCTGTCAAAATCATATAGTGTAAGCGATCATAAATCTATACAGCCCTTGTTAACTGGTGATGAGGTTCTGTCAAAACCCTGCCACAGTAGAGCCAAACAGATCTTGTCAATGAGAGCTGTCGAAACCCCTTGTTGACACCAACAAAGCCAAACAGCTCTTGTCTATTGTCAATTAGGGTTTGTTGAAACTCTACACTGACAGCAATGGATCCAAACTGCTCTTGTCGATTGTTGATGAGGATCTCTCAAACCTTTTTGTCCACAACTACGCAGCCAAATCACTCTTGTCACTGAGGGCCTGAAACCCTACACTAACAGCTTCAAAGCTGTATGCAACTCTTGTCGCTTGTTCACAAGAGTCTACCCCTATGTTGGCAGCTACAACTCTTGCTGATGAATAAAACTATACAAATCACTGTCAGTACACTGACTGAAATGAGGTTACCCTAGTGGATCTAAAAAAACCGCAAAATAACCGAAGGGTGAACGGTCGTTATGGAAAAAAAATCACACCAAAACAACGCAAAAGAAACCTACCCTGGCAATCTTGACGACCGTGGTTTCCAGCTGATTGATCATAAAAAACACCTTTAAACAAACAAGGTTTTTTTTTCGCAAAAAACAATTCGCGAATCGGTCGTAACAACCGCGAAAACAACCCTAAAAATGTTATTCGATGTTTTTTCGGTTTTCCATGGTAAATTGAAAAAACGACCACATAACAATTTTTAGGGCAATCTTTGTTACGGCGGTTACAACCAACTTTCGGGTTTTTTTTTTTTGTCAAGAAACCACCCGGCTGGTTTTACGGTAAAACGGTGGTGGTTAAGATTGCTAGGGTAGTGACCGTCGAGTAACCGTAAAGTGACCTGAAATGAAGACAATGCCGTTTCGGGTTACCATTTGATTATTTGTAGAACTGTCAAATAACTGAAAAAAAAAACTTTTAACAAACTGTCGCTACTTCTCCGGTACATTGAAATTTGATTTTGGTTAAAACATTGTAATTGCTTTGTAGTTGCAATCGGGTTCGCTTTTGTTGCAAAACAACGGTCGCTGCGTCGGATACATTTATGGTTGTGTTACGGTAAAGCAACTGGAAATGATCCGCATAATGACGGTTACTTCTATGTGACCGTAACGCAACCACTAATTTACAGCTGCCGCATCTGCTAGGGTGACCACGACAGGCACAGACTAAAACGATAGCGAATTTGTGGTAAATGACACACTATAATAAGAGTCTGTCGATACTTCTCGATGTACACAGCGATACTGACTAAAACGAAAAAATCATGTAGAACCTAGTACGTACGTAGTGACAACTTCGGCAAACGTGAAATGTTTTCGCCCGTTCAGAATTGCTAAAATGCCAGATATCAGCATTAAAAGGTCAGATTTCCTTGGGGATGGTCTCATAAGAAAAAGGGGAAAAAATACATTGAACCTGATACATTTTTCGTTTGTGACCTGAGGCCAGGGATAATTCAAACTGCAATTTGAAAACAGCCTGTGAGTGGCCACCTTCGGAATATCTCAGGAGTGAAGACCAGTCGAGGTCGGACATGTTAATGCAATATTAATTTTATTTTTAACATTTGGCATTACCGTGATCCTTGATTAAGCGACCAGAAATTGTAAAAATGTTGATTTTTATATAAATCAAACTTTTTTACTGGAATTGCACGGCCAGTCTCGAATCCAACTTTTTTACCTTCACGCAATGCCCCTAAAAATCAAATCCGTTCACAATATTTCGATGATATTAGAGCTTATCGATAATTCGAACGATATTATGGCCGAAGAACCAACGAGTTTTGTTCATAAAAATGGTGAAAGAAAAATCGCAATCCGATTGCACACATGCATTCCACCGACTTTTCATTTGATATTGATTTACATTGTTATATACGTACATACGCTTTCGAAAAGCGCGCTCGCAAACCGCCCGGAACTAACATTTACATTCTACGCCATCTGTCGCTATTCGGTGTAACCAACGAAAGGCATCCGCGTTATCCTTAAGCGGTATACAGATTACCACGGGTGTTCCCTACCGTACCGACTTGCGAAAATAAATTGTTAAAGTCGAAAAACGAAAATAATCTGGAGGCAAAAGTTGCTTGCGGCTTTGAAAAGTCTTGGTCGCGTTCCTCCTGGCCAAAAATTATATTTTCGAAATAATCCGAAACCGTTTGAACTTTCGACGCATTGTCTCATGCATGCTACGCTTAGGAACGTCAAATGTGGCGTTCTATTTTTCAGTTTATCAACAAAATTCAAATCGTTTTCTCCAAAAACACTCATAATCTTGTAGGACAGCTCTTTAGTCAATTCTGACTTTCGGAGCGATGCTGGTCATCCGTTACCAGCATAAGACATAAAAAAGTAACCTTGAAAACATAAAGTCCCCATACAGTTTAGCAACCTATTGTATTTCCCCCGGAAAGCGTTTACAAACTCGGCTATCAACCAATATCAATCGATTACCAAACGATGTAAAAAAGAAAAAGATTAAAAGAGTTCAGTTGTTCGACTAACTCCATGGAGCTGCGTTTACGCTATCTCGAGGCTAAAAGCTCATGCAAATATTTTATATCGACAGCTGTTCGCCCAATCGGCTTGATCGTCAACATTTTGTCATGATTAAAAGAATATCCATTGATGATTTTAAATTTACAGCTTTTAAGGAACGCTACTAGAGTTTAAGCGTTAATGATCTCAAATTTTATCGTTGTAGTTCAAGGTTTAATGTCTATTATCACTTTTGCAATTCAGCGTACAAATTTATACGCGGTGTTGTTTAATAGGTTCGCGCTTGGCGCATGTCCGTCGCCCATTGGCTGAAGATTTTCAGGTGGAGGAAATTGCGTCTGTCAACATCTCCATTCACCAAACCTTTCTGCTCTGGCACTTTGATCATTTCGGCAGGTTTTTCCCGATTGAAAAGGCACTAATTCCAAGATTTTTGATAACTTTTTATCGAAGCTAAGCATTCTTGGTGATAGTGTTTCGAAAAATATTTATAGTCTAAGTGACGACTTTACGAAGACGTTTAAGAATATGCTAAGAATTGCTGCTATTGTTTTCCTCCACGCTAGTTTACTTCTGCTATTCGGCTCCGATTTTTCTGTGGAGTGCAAAAAACTTACGCCTCCTACGAAAGAACAGTTGAAGACAGAGAAGTTGCCACCATGTGCATCTTGCAGAGTGCTTGTTGAAAGCTTTAAGAAGGTAATTTACTTCGCAATAATAAAGTCTTGCATTTACTTATAGGACAAAACATACTGTTCCATGGTTAATGAAAACACTAAGTTGTCATTATTGTAATCGCTATTTTTTTATTTGTGGGCTGCTTTAAAAGCTCCACTTATTTGTCATCAACGAATTTATCTTCATAATCCTATAGTAAAGTAATTTACTTGTTCTTAGTAAAAATCATACTGTCCCATAGTTGGTGCAATTACTCAGAAGACATTATTGTAATGTCTGTTTATATTTATCAGCTCCTTTAAAAATTGCACCTATTTGTCATCTTAGAATTTACTTTCATAATTCTATAGGAAAGTCCTTCATTTGTTCTGAGTAAAAATCATATTGTCTCACAGTCGATGCAAACACTAAAATTATATTATTGTATTATTTTATTCACAGGCTCCCTAAAAATTTCCACATATTTGTTGTCATAGTATTTATCTTAAAAGAGTACAAAGTAGTTGCGAAATATAACACAGTCACAGAAAACAAGACAAATTTGTATAAATGCCTTTAGATGGATTTTCAGAAGTTTATTGTGTGTGATACTTCAACACTGATATGTAACACGATACTGATTTGTTAACTTTATATTATAAAGTGTGTCAAATTTCGAGAAAGAATATTAATGTTTAGTGTTTGCGCCTGGGCTCAATTAAAGGTTTTTTAAATTATGAGATAACCATATGTTTTGTGGCTTTATCTTTATATATTATTAATCATGTTCCCAAAGATGAATCAAATTTGACTAAGGAAATAATACTTTAATCTCTATTTTTCAATTCGTAGACTCCATGTAACATAACATTTTTTTATCACCAGGGAATTGATCTTACACAAGCTTCAAGTAGTTAAGAAATATGTAAAAATTGTATAAAACCTCAAAAATGTTCATGAATACATTCATATAGATTAAAGAAAACTCATTGTATGTTATACCTTGCGACCTTTTTGAACTCGATTTTATATGTGCACAATGTTCAGAAATAATATTGATACTTAATGGTTCTTTCCCAGGCTAAAATAGAAGATTACCTATTATCAAGATAGAATAATCTATCCTGACTACTATACTAATATATTTTTAATAACTCATATTTCTGAAGAAAGACAGAGTTTTTAATAACTCATATTTCTGAAGAAAGACAGGGTTTTTAATAACTCATATTTCTGAAGAAAGACAGAGTTTTTAAATCAATGCATCTAAATGGATTTTAAAAAATACATTGCATTTTATATCTTGAGACCTTTCGAACTCAATTTTTGTATGCAAAATTTAGGGAAATTATATACATTCTTAATGGTTTTTTCTGGCTCACCTAAAGATTTTTCCATTTGCGAAATAAAAGAATCTATCTTGGTTTTCATCCTGATATATTTTTTATAAGTAAGCTTACTAGAAATAGTTTAAGTCTTTCAACAAAATATTTATTTTTTATGGATATTCATATACCAAACTGATTTCCTTCTCCATCGAATTCAAGTGAATGAATGCAAATCAATATTTGTCTTCAAATTTTCATAACATAACAAAGTAATTTTAAGAAATATATATGAAAGGGTTTAATAATGAACAGCCTAACAAATTTTGAAGTTTGACACCATTTTTATTTTTTTTGCCATAGACTGTCTAGTTTCAATTTTCGCCATAGAAAAAACAAAAATCTTTGATGAGACTAATGAAAAAATAAATGTCAAAATATTGTCACTACGCAAACTTTATACCTCCTTTTGCTAACTCTACTATAAAATCTATCAATTGGCATTTATATCTCTTTTTTTACTAGTTTATTAATTTCCTAACTTTTTTATTTCACAGGGAATTGAAAAAACCAAGAGAGGTAAATTTGAGGGCGGCGATAGTGCCTGGGAGGAAGACAAGCTAAAATCCTACTCCAAAAGTGAAGTACGATTAACAGAAATCCAGGAAAATCTCTGCAAAGAAGTAGAAAGAGGAGAAACCCAGTGCCATGCTTTGGCAGAGGAATTGGAGCACACGATAGAAGATTGGTGGTTCAATCATCAGGATGATTACCCAGATATTTATATTTATGTCTGTGTAGAGGAAGCAAAGCGCTGTTGTCCCAAAGATCATTTTGGTCCTGATTGTGAAAAGTGTGCTGGGTTTCCAGACAAAGTTTGCAGCAATAATGGCAAATGCAAAGGCTCTGGAACAAGAAAAGGAAACGGACAGTGTCAATGCGACAAAGGATACACAGGAGATAATTGTGGGACTTGCTCCTTTGGCCATTATGAATCTTATAGAGATGAGAAAAAATTACTATGCTCCAGTTGCCACGATGCATGCGCAGGAGCTTGTAAAGGAGCTGGACCAGCGGATTGCTTAGAGAAATGCAAGGAAGGATGGCAAATGATGGGAGAAAGAGGCTGCTTAGACATCAATGAATGCCTCGAAAGCGATAAATATTGTCCTGGAAATCAATTTTGCGTTAACAAGGCCGGAAATTACTCGTGTTTGGGATGCGACAGGGCTTGCAATGGATGTTCTGGCGATGGGCCTGATATGTGCATCAAATGCGCTGATGGATACGAAAAGAAAGATAATATGTGCATAAGTAAGTTAATCCGTTGAAAATGTCGAAAAATTAAAAAATTATCAAACTGATTTCGATTTAGCAAAAATTCTGAAGATGATGACATTGAACAAAAATAGATCTCTCATCAAGTTAAGTTTGGAAAACTGTGTTAGTTTGAAACTGTGATCCAACGATAAACATAACGAATATTTCAGAATTTTGGAATTCTTTCTATTTTAGGTTTCTATTTTGGATTGGAAATGCAAAATTAAGAATACTCTGAATATAGACACAAAAAAGCAGTTCATAGGGGAAATCTTATATGACGTTGATGTAAATATTGGATTTGTAAATTGAATTGGGGTGTAATTCAAAGTAAATTAAACAAAAGTATCATTGGGGGTAAAAAAGTCGCTGAATTAAAGATTATACATCTTTAGAAAATATTTTTTTAACCATACTCATTTCAAACGTGTGAACACACATAAAAATAACAAAATAAAGCTTCTTGAAACGTCATTTTCAGAAACCTTTTTCTTTCCCTTTTTTTTTTCAATTGAATAGACTCCTAAGTTTTGCTTGATCAAAAAATAGGGCAGTTCGTATAAAATATTTCTATACGATGCAATATGTGTAGATTAGTAAATTAAATGTAATATGCATAATTAAAATAACATTGCGTTATATATCGTAGGATTCTATTTTTTATTTTCAATTCATTTATTAATTGATATTATGTTTTTCAGATCCAGATATTCTTGGCAGAAAGAAGACCGAAAATTGGGCTCGATATTTCACGTATTTTGGCCTCTGTGTCGCGACTTGTATAATTCTATACCAACGTAATTTGTATGCAGCCAGTGCAATTGGAATATTGGTCGGTGTTTATATATCCGCATCCGAATATATGATAGCGACTAGCGATATTCAGAGTGCCGTGCCAAATATGGATATATTAGGTCCAGCTGAATAGATAGATGAATTGTAAATGTTTTTGTTTACGTTTCTACATCGATTATCGTCCCTTGCCTGGTGAAAATATTTCTTTGATAATGTTTGAAAACTCCTCCGGAAGTCTCTGAAACTATTAGACAAAGAGCTTTGAATTTTTTCGAAAAGAACTTCGAATTTTTAAGAGTTTACATACTGTCCAGAGTAAGAAAACGTTTTCTCTGAATCTGAATATTCTCTATCATTCCAAAAGTTTCTAATTTTCCATACGAATTTCTGAAATTTCTCAAAAACTATGAATTTCGTTAATTATTTAAACTTGTTTTTCTTCTATGATCAAAAACCATTTTCTAGAAAAGATAAATTTTCGTTGAATTTCTCGTACAGATATATTAAGGCTTTTTCAAAAAGTCTACCTTTGTTCGAGTAACTGAATTAATATGTGTTAAAGAGAACTTGAAAGTTCCCTGAATTTGTCCAAACGTACATTATTGGATAAAATTGGATTTTGACAGCACGTAAATAGTATTATCTGTTGAAAAATTGTATGATCGTCCGAATCACAGAATGAGTAAATCGTAGAGTTAATTTGTATTTTCTCTGACCGTATTTTATCGGAAGAAATCAGCGTCCGTCATGCTTTTTCAGAAAAAACTCTAAATTTATCTGATAAATTGCAATTGATGGAGTTTGCATGGATAAAGTGGCAGAAATCTTAAGCGTATAACCTGAGATCCAACTGAGAGCAGAGAAACTTCGACAAAAGATGTCGGAAAATCACTGAAACGGTCTAGTTCGAGTTTTTCAGACAAATTTTCATAGAAATATTTTCAGGGTTTTTATTCATCTGTACAAGATAACAGATAGGCGATATTAAACACGAACAGGATATCATTAGTTAAGAAAGCCAAAGGTCCGCGGTCAACGATTTCGCGAATTAGTCAACCAATAGACTAACCAGCATTTCGACCGAAATTGCATTTTAAAAAAGTTCCGAGTGTATGGTAGTCAAGTATTGTCAAGGTATACGAGGGCGATGGAATCGAACTCGGTTTCCAGCCGGCATTTTACATTTTTGTAAGGATTATGGGATAAGCATAAGAGAAGAATTCCACGTACATTCGTAAACACTCCAATGTAAAATATGTATATTTTGGAAGCACAATTGTATTTAAGACAGGAATTTTTAATGCTTATTTTTGAATGAATGATGGATTATGCGCAACAATTATCATTAAAAAACATTTACAATACCACAAAAATGACTTTATTTTATTTTTGCCTGTTTCAGGTAAAGTTATTGAATTATTATATATCTGCGTGTTTTTGCTTCCTCATAGAGAAAGCGTTGTAAGAAAAATGAAAAATAATGAGGAAGCAATTTGCAAAGTTCAACGTTGCAGCTTTTTCTTTACATACATGTATTTTCACTTCAAAAGCGTGTGTATAATTGGTCAATGAAGGTACATTGATATAATCAGAAAATTATGTTTTCATTTGTTTCATTATTTCTTGATGACTAAAATTTCGACAAAACGCCATTTTTCATTATTATTTTCAAGCCGCGGATTCTTAGTTTCTGTAAACGCTACTTTTGTACTAACGATAAGAGGGTTCTCCAAAGATTTTAGAAAAAACCACGATAAAATTAAATCGACGGACTATAACTTCATGTAATTGCTTCTTAGATTACGCGTCTCCTGTAAAAAGACCGGAAAATAAATAAAAAATGGATCAAACCGTAATCAAGTGCTGTTCCAACTTTTGTAAAATTGAAAAAAAGATTCGTAAATAATATCGTTACCAATTTTTTTAGATGTGGTCGGCTATTTTCTGTCAATAATAAGTTTAACGATTTTAATATAATTTAAGTTTAATTTTCAGACTTCAGGCAAATTGAATTTTAAGAAAAAATTTCCATAAAAAATTTTGAATATGATAATTTGTTTCATCAAAAAATAAAATTAATAAAAGGAGGAAACAAATAAAAATAAAAACGGAATAATCCGCTTAGATATTTCCAATCATTTCAGGTAATATCGTGACCGTCCTCGTATCAGAACAAGGATGAACCCTGAAAAAAAAACGGAGGTGTTGTCCATGATGCTACTCCCAAGAGTATAGAAAAAAATGAAGCTAATACAGTATGACATAGCAGACTGATACTTTTTCTGCGTCGAACAATAAAAAACACAGAATCGAGACGGAAACTGTGAAAAGTAACGATAATTCTTGAAGCGAAGGTCCGTGTGGCTTCGACGGTGTGAAATACAATGCGTTTCTATTCTCTTCCCCCTTCTACACATCCCTCGGACGATTCTATTCGATTCTCCATCATCCTAGCTCGTTTTTCTGTATTAGCGGGGTTGAAATGCGCACGCGATTTTAGGGGTAAAAATCGGTAGAACACTTTTGTCACGGGAGTACCAAGTAGGAAAGAAAATCCTTCCGCCGTTCCGGAGATATTTTTCGTCGATAGGGTGAGCGGATAGTGAATAGGATTTTTAGGATTTTTTTAACAGGGAGTGGCAACCGACGCAGCCGGTTACCCTCTCTTTCCCTATTTTTTTCGCTTCTGCACTGTGTACGGTGCGTGGAACCCTCGTACAAGTACAGCCGGTTACCCCTTACCCCCTGGGCTTGCTCGAATTTTTATAAAGAGCTGGAGTCTCTGTGCGCCGATGCCGCGGACCCCCTTTTCCTCAAAACGGGGTTAATATTAGACTGCTTGCAGAGCACGAGTGCGTGCATCCCTTCGACAAGGCCAATCAGTGAATGAAAAAATGGGCGTGAACACCTCTGTACCCTCTATCGTTTTTCGCTCTCCGTGCGACAGATTTCGTAACCGTTTTTTTCTCTCGATTTAGGAAAGCTTAGAATATAGACAAGAAATTATATTGTTAAAGATATAGCGAATTTGTGAAAACTCAAAAATATATTGAATCTAAAAATTGTACTAATGCATATTGCAATCTAGTATGGAATTGCTCGATACCAAATTTATATTCTATTTCACCATTTCCTAGTAGAAGAAAATGATTTTTATATTCTGAAGAGTAGTCATATGTAGGTGCAGATGAAAAGACAAGACAGTATAATAGGCTTCAAACGGAATCACGTATAGCCACCCACGGAAAAAGGGTTGCAGAATGTGTTTCATGAATGTGCTCGCTAGATGGCCCGGAGGGTCTAGCATTTCTCGCAGGTGGAACGCGCCCAAGCCGGGTACATATATCCCGGACATAGCAGATGCAGTATGCAATACTCAGTGGAAAATATATCCATATAAAATTTTTGTGAAAAGCTCAGGTAGCGCTAGCTTTCCTGAAACTATACAAACATAATTTGAAGATATTCGTCATTCACTCGCGGAAATGTCATGGAAGCCCTTGGAGCCTTTGAAGCAGTGTCCCCCCCTCCCTCCCTGTCCTGCCGCCCTGAAGACATTTCGGAAGCTGTATTCTCCTGAACAATACTACAGATACGGTCCGTATTTTCAGAGGATACGCGGGAGTATCGTAGAATTGAGCTAAGCTTCTAGCTCCTCATTCGACATAGCCGTTTTTTTGTTAAATTAAAATAAGAATAGTGCGAGAGCGACAGAGCTATATGTAGGGCGACGAAATTTCTGGCGGTATATCACTGCTTTTAATTAAGGACGGGGCTGTCGCGCCAGTAAAACTTCCTTATTAAACAACAGGGAGAGGATCCGTCAGGAATAAATGGTTTACGGTACGAATGGAAGTCTTGAAATCACCCTTTAAGTAGAATCAATTTAATTTTTATACTGAAAATTCGTTTGGATGAAGCGATTGGAAAATCGCACCGCCTCAAGTCGCATATGTGCGTGACCCGTGCGTGACCCGTACGCGAAAAGTTGGAATGGCATTCCAATGGGAGGAATGCAGCCTACAAATCGTCTACCGATTTTGCATATCATTCGGGGGTCGAATGTAAAACAGTAACAAGAAAAAGATGTTAGTTTAAAAAAAATATATGTTAATATGGAGGACCTGAGTTCAACTGCAAAGTTTGAATAAATTTATCTTGTTGGTTTTCGAGGAATACATTTTTTTTATACATACCATTTAACGTTGTTTCTTATTGCAGATTGAGAATAAACGATGAATTTTTATATTTCCAAGGATAATATATACGGACGCTGTGCAATTAAGATATTTCAAACTATGAAGTATATATCCAGCATGCTCTGTTAAAAAATTCCGGTACTTGTTCTTCACCGTTAATGAACAATAAACAATAATTATGTGGCTCAAGATCCAGATTTCCTAAACTTGCGTCGCACATTTTCGTCCCACCAACGAACCACACTCTAACTTCCTTAATGTCGGTGATAGTAAAGTCATAGATGAGGAAAAATACAGTGTAGCGATACAGTCGTTCGAACGTTTGTTATGATTAATCAGAATATAAATATTATCACAATGTTGTTATTGAATATCGCGAAGTATTTTATAATAAAATTTTGTATCATTTTATATTTTTATTTTATTCTGTTCAAGGTTTCTTCGTTTTCTTCTGTTATTTTAATTGTATTTCAGAAATTTTCGAGATCCATTTTAAACATGTGCAAAAAAACCGGCTGGTCTTTATTTGTGACGCCACGCAGTTCATAAAATCGTACTAAAAATTATAGGACGAATCTCTTTGCAATAGAACATGAAAAAAGTATAGACGTTATCAAAATTTTTTGTCGCTGTATACTATTGAATAACTAAAACGGGTCTGTAATATTTTGCAAGTCTATTATTGTACCGTAATTCGGTTCTAATTTGATTGTTAGAGATGTGATAATAATAACTATTATTGGTATTAGTATGTTTTGGCGACTATTCATGATTGTTGCCGAGATTCTTATCCGAATTGAAGGGCTAATCAGACTGTTACAAAAATCAGATGCATGCTGAAGGGTAAATGGGTATTTTACCTGCTCACCAGATGGCGAGTAGGCCCAAGCGTTTCTCGCAAGTTGAAGGAAACCAAGCCGGCTATATATACTCCAATCATTTCGTAAGCGTCATGCAATACTCAGTGTGGAAGATATATCCATATTATAATTTTTGGGAAAAGCTCGACTTTCGCCGGCTTTCGTCAAACAAATAGAAGCATAATTTCAGGTTACGAGATGAAGAAAAATATTGTACTTGCTTCCCCATTCTGGCGCACCTAGAAAATAATATATCAGAAAGCAACACGGATGATTCTACTTTTTCATAATATCTCCACGGAATCTACGTGAGCGCAAAATATATACGAGATCAGATGTATTAAAAACCTACTTAAAATCAATAACTTATGAATGAATTGTCATAAAGTTGTACACATATGATACCTTTTTGGATGTAAACATTTTTCATGACTTTGCAAGTAATGCATTGCACTAATTTTGTTTCACGTAAAAAAATCTGCAGTGTCAAGTGACTACAGTTTGTCATGTCCTGATTACTGCGGCTCATCTGAATTCGCGCCTTAGTTTACCCCTGCATGTCTCATCTTCTCTCGATATCTCACATTAAAATTATTCGTTGGTTCGTTCTTGAAACTTCTGTACAGAGAACGTTGTTCCATGAGAATAACCACCAAAATTCGGTAAACACAATGACCCTTCAACATCCCGAATGCGCTCTTTTATCATCAACGTAAATGAAAAAATGTTTCGTGATGAATCTAATTTGGTGTAAGTTGTTATAAGAATTCGGATGTTATATGAACGTGATTTGTAGTTCATTTCTCATAGACGATTAAAATTTCACTGAACTTGAATTTTTCTAATTGATTAAAAAAAATAATGTAAAGTGAAACCTTCCACATTGGTGCATAATTATTTTTCGTTGCAAACCTTTGTCTATAAAGAAGTCAAAATCGATTAATATACTTAATTATCACAATAGCCTTACAAAAAAATATATGATGAAGCAACGTGCAAGATTTTACTTTTTTCAAATATTTTCACGAAATCTATGCGTGTGAAAAATATATTCATGATGTATTTAAAATCCACTTGAAATCAATTACTTATAAATTAATCGCCAGAAAGTTCTACATTAGGGCGGGTCGAAATTTTTTTTTTCTTTTTCATTTTGCATCGTTTTAATCTATATTTTCTACCTTTAAGCAACTCTTCTCAAAATTTTAGCGTGATAAAAAAATTTTAGAGGTAGCTCAAACGATGAATAGATTTCCCATTTATGATTAGTACGTAGATGAATGCGACTCTCAATAAATTCATGTCCCAAAATTACAGATACGATATATCGACGTTCGCGTATCTTTTTTCGTTATCTTCAGATAATTGGAAAGAGAAAAAGTACTTACAAATTTTTCGTTTAAATCGATAGTTTTCTAGTTATGAATTTTTGAAGCTCAGAATATCGTCCTCTCCGCCCTGTAAGATCAGTTTCAATTGAAACTTCAAGACTGAGGTAAATTCTGGAGCCATTGTCTGTCGTGGAGTTTAATTATAAGTGAGATTTCATTCAACACAAATTTTAGTCACAAATTTTACAAATAATGTCAAAAATGAAGAAAATTCGAGAATAAATCTTCAAATGTCGCGAAATCTTCGAAACAATCTGACATTTTGTTTGGAATTTTAATGATTTTCTTCTTTTGCAATTTTTTGATGATTAATTGATTTTTTCCCCTCGATTTTTCTTTATTTTTTACTTTTTTTCTCGATTTTCTTTATTTTTAACATTATATGTAAAATTTGTGACCCAGTCTAAAAAAAATTTCGGACGCCTCATAATTTTTTTCTCTTTTCTTAAATTTTTTGATATTCTGTGCAATTTTTTCCCGATTTTTTGTCAAATTTGACAGGTTTATCAAACGTTTTGAACACAGCCGACGAATTTTTTTATTTTTCTCTTAAATATTCGATCTAATTCATCATTTATTCGTATTTACAAACAAATTTGAAACACCCGTTGAACAGTTGAAGGAAATTTCACGTATAATTAAAGTTCAGGACAGACAATGACTCCAGAATTTACCTTAAACTTGAAATTTCAATTGAAACTGATCTTACAGGGCAGAGAAAGCGATATTCTGAGCTCAAAAAATTCATAACTAGAAAACTATCGATTTAACCGGAAAATTTGTAAGCACTTTTTCTCTTCCCAATGATCTGAAAATGACGAAAAAAGATACGCGAACGTCGATATATCGTATCTGTAATTTAGGGACATGAATTTATTGAGAGTCGCATTCATCTACGTACTAATCGAATGGGAAATCTATAAATCGTTTGAGCTACCTCTAAAAAAATTTTTATCACGCTAAAATTTTGAGAAGAGTTGCTTAAAGGTACAAACTATAGATTAAAACGATGCAAAATGAAAAAGGAAACTTTTTTTTTTTACACACCTTATTCTACATGTATGCTATATTTTCTATATATTAATTTTTTCATGGTAACTTTACAAGTTACCTATAGCGTTAATATTTTTTTTGGGCCAAAAAATCTACAGTGTACATTGATCAAATTTTTTCAAGCTCTGAATACTGCGCCTCATCGGAATGCGCGCTTTAGTTCGCCCCCGCATTTCTTATCTCCTCTCAATATCTTACATTAAAATCATTCGTCCCTACATTCTTGAAGGTTCTGTAAAAAACATCGTTTGACGAAAACAACCACCATAATTCGATAAATGCATTAACCCTTCAATGTCCCAAGCGCTCTCTTTAATGGTCGACAACGCGAGGCAACCCCAAAAACGATCAGAGTGCTATATTATGCCGGTGATATCGTCCGTATCTACAGCAAACGATTCTCTCACAACAAATCGACAGAATCGACAAATACCAATTTGGTTGAAGTAAACATTTTCCACACACTTTGCACTAAGAAGAATATTTAGCCGATAGAGTAAATTAATGAAGTTATGCTCTAAGCATACCTAATTAATTGCGCGCTGATTGAATAATCGAGCCACCCGAGAAATTGCTTGGAAGGAAATAACTATATATGTGGAATACCGTAGATTTTTTCTTTTGCAAAAATGTTTTGAAAATGAACATATCATTTGTAGGAAATAACATATATATAATTTCTTCGATATTGTCGCGATTGAAGATTTTTCAATTCCTAGAACATTTCAACGAAAACTATTGCGAATGTGGATCATATATATTTCCGTTATTAATATTTTCGTTTTTATTTTAGCTATAAAATAATTATATTCGGGGAAATAAATAAGTTATCATATCAAAATGTTTCCTCGGTCCATTCTTGAAGCTTTAGTAAATAAAACTGTTTGACGAGAAGAACCACCAAAATTCGATAAATGCATCAACCCTATAATATCACAAACGTGCTTTTTATTGGCTGACGATGCGAGGCAACCCCGAAAACGATCAGAGTTACTAGCCTATGCTGAACATATCGTCCGTAACTGCAGCAAATTATGCTCTCGCAGTGAAATTACCAAAAGACGGAATCATCCCGATTTCCGCTCAGTTGCGCAATATTCGAATAAAAAAAAATCTATTAAAAATAATTTGCTACTCAAACAACACCGAATAACTTTCGAGAACGATAAATATACCCAATTTTCTTGAACGGAAAAAAGTAACAATAAATAATTTATCTAAAAAAATCCTTATTACTGCTTTTTTTGAAGAATTATTCTCAGTTATTCCTATCCTAAAGTATTTTGAATAAAATTATATTAAAAGATTGCCCATTTCTCGCCCAATTCACTCCCACATATTGCTTAAGCCTCGTCACTAAATCTTCCCTTTCTCCAATCTCCTATCACATTCTCCAGCGCCCAGAACTTTAATGACTCAACTTCTCACTCCACAATAAACAACATTTTACCAAGCAAAATGCTTTCCGGATGCTCACAGGTAAATTTTATTAAATTCTCAGCTGCATAAGTCAACCAAAGCTGCAACAAAAGTTCGAAGATTCAGTTTCCCTATTTTCTCCTATGCCAGACGTACAAAACAACCGGAGCGAAAAAAAGAACGTGGGACGATTTTTTTAAACGTTAAGTCGAGCCTGTTTCACTCATCAAATTCTACATTTTTTTTTTTCTATTTCCGATAAAGATATTATCCACACAATGGTCGAGGACCCGATCGAATAAATGCTGAGGAAAAATTCCATGAGGGGAAATTAAAAACTGCAGAGACTTGGGTTCAACCTTCGGTGCTGTGAAAATGTGGAGGCCGGAGGTTGTTCCTGCGAGAGAACATAAGTTGACGGGGACGGTGGTGACGACACCTGCCGCTAGATGGCAACGAACCCCTCCACTTTCTCGTAAGCGGAGTGTACGCTTGGCGTCCATATAATCGGCGGAGCGTCGATATTCATCATGCAATACTCAGTCTAATATATCCATATTAAACACAATTTTTGAAACGCTTGTATGAACAGCTTATAAGAAAATCTATAATCAAACTCTGGTCGTTGTAGGTAGAGTCTTCGGCGATCTGCTGAACCCAGCGATTTAATTATCGTTGGAAGCCTACAATCCTGAATACTTTTTCACGCCCGTGGTTTCTCCTGAAACTCCCGGAGGGTTCGGAGTAGCGTTTCAATTCATCCTTTATTTCCAACATCCAAATTATGCGATCGAGAAAAAAACCCTTTTCAGTTATCTGGATCGTCGATTTTTTTTCTACCTTCGTACGTCGTTCCATGGAATAATTATAGCGTTTCAAGTGGAGCCATTTATTTAGGGAAATTATAATAATCCTGACAATTTTTTCAGTGACGACTCTTTATTGGTCAGATAATATATCCATATTATTTAATTTTTGTAGGCTTGTGAAACAACAGCATACAAAAATACAAACATAAAAATCGATCGTTGAAGACGAAATCATCAACGATTTCCAAAAATCAGCGATTTAATAATTGCTAGGAGCCCAAAATCCTGAATCCTTCCTTATTGTCAGTTTCTCCTGAAACTTTCGAAGTATTCGCAGTAG
Source organism: Tromatobia lineatoria (assembly GCA_949699805.1). NCBI lineage: Eukaryota > Metazoa > Arthropoda > Insecta > Hymenoptera > Ichneumonidae > Tromatobia > Tromatobia lineatoria. The sequence continues at coordinate 12,842,328 of OX453042.1, read as the reverse complement.
CGTTCTAATACATCATTAATTTCCAATTTCCAAAAATACGTGATCTTGAAAACAAGACTTATTATTTATCCAGGCCGTCGATTTTTTTTCTCTTTCTTTCTACGAGGTTCTTTGGAATATTTACAGCGTTTTCAGGGAAGCGATGTATTTAGAGATATTGTAATAGTCCTGGCAATTTTTTAGGCGACGACTGTTGATTAGTGGTTTATGCAACAATTTGTTGTAGTTAAATTAACTGATTAATAGTTGGATGTAGTTAAAGCTTATTATGGTAACGATGGAATAGTTTATGGAATTGTAAAAATAGTCGCGTGAACTAATAATTGATAGTTGTTACTTTAATTAGCTATCGCGGTTTACTTGAATTAAGTCAGTAATACATTTTCGAATTCTTTTTTACAATTTTTGGTAGTTTAATTAAAAAGATTGAAAAGTATATATTCACAGCCGTTATTCGCATAGACAATCGACTGAAATATGCAGGTTTCCGATGTCATGTTTTGCGTGCATTTTTAAAAAGCATTAATCATAATAATAGTGAAATTATGACGAACAATATCTTACTTTGATTATTGGACGATCCTGAATATTTCTGCACATTGATTCGTTAAAAAATAGTGCACAAAGAATAATAATGTATAATGGGTAAGCGGAAAAAAATTGCACATTACTATCTTCGTTAGTTTGATTGTCGTGGCAATTTTTTATGAATCTTTGAGAACAAATCTTTGTTTCGGTTTTTAAAAGAGTGTTTCTGTATTTTTCTACTAATATGAAAAAATATTTCAAGAATACTATTCACATCAAAGTATTTATGGTATAAAGGAACAAGTAGACCGATTTCAAAATTCATTGGATGACTGTAATTTCGGCCAGCTCTTCATAATTTCTCTGTGCGCAGTGAACAAGGCATAGAGTTAGTTATCAAACGAAGCACCCTGTGTATCGAAATTTCGAAATATCGAATCATTTGCGAAATAAATTATCGCCAATGATTCGATATTAATAACTTAATTAACAAATCCTACGATATTATTAAGAAAATGTTTAAACACTTTATTAAAGCCAACCAAAAACATTTCTTCACATAAATTCATTAAAAAATACTATGCAAAGGATAATAATGTACAATGGATACGAGAAAAAAATAAGGGTACATTACTTTCTCCATTACTTTGGTTCTCATTTCATTTATCAATGCAATTTTATGAAAAAATCTTTGTCTCTATTTTTAATACAGTATTCCTATATTTTCGTACCTGAATGACAAGATATATTAAAAATGCAATTAATATAAAATTGCTTGTGGTAAAAATAAACAAGTACATCGAGTTCGAAAGTAATTGGATGACTGCAACTACAACAAGCAATATTACAATTTCTCCGAGTGCAGTGAACAACGAATATTATTAGTTCGATACAGCTTTCTCTATTATAGTTCGTAATTTGCCTGGAAAATATGTATCGCTCGCGCGTGAAAAATCGTTTGCCTGTCAAGTAAAGCAATTTTACTTTAGGACTTGGAAATGGTGTTGTTCAATCCCTCTCTCTCTCTTGCAGCGACTGAGCTGCGATGTTTTGTCTCTGTCACTTGGTACGAGGAGCGGAAGCCACGCAAAGGACGCGAGACGACCTGCTGCGTCGCGAGACTCTTCGAGAAACGCACCGTGCGCCTCGCCAACCTCCCGCTAGGTGGCTACAAGACGGTGCGTTTCTCGAAAGTGAAAAGATTCCAGACTGCATATATATACTCGAGCGGGATCAGCCAGACAATGCAATACTCAGTATAATATATCCATATTATAAATTTTTGTGCGGTCGGGTCATCAGATCCCCAAAATACTACAAACGCAATTTTCAGTATCAACGAGGAAGCGTGTACTCAGTTGAAGTATATGTTCCGCGGACTTCGCACTCCGAAAAAAGTTAATTGACCGAGCCAACTAAAGGTAGCCGCCTTGATACGTTCTAGTCAAATCAGTACTAAACTTTGAAAAAAATTTCTACAAGTTTTTGAGGTTCAATTGACGGTGTTATGAACTCAATTAAGCATCAGCATGTTTTTTCAATATATAAATAAATTACCAATCACGATTTGGAAAGAAAATACACTATGATATATCCAGATGTTTAATAAGATGTTTCTGTCATCCAGTTATATATTAGAAAAAATCATAATATTAGTCCGATTATGACGAACAATAGCTCAGCTTGTTCATTGAAAGTTGCTTTGATGATTTAACGAAAAGATTTTTCAGTAATATTATTTATACAAAAATTACAACTGTTTGTTTATCCAACTTAACCTAACATTGGACATACCAACGACTGTAACTTTTGAAGAAATAATAACATTGAAAAATCTTTTCGTTAAATCGTTGAAGCATCTTTCAATGAACAAAATGATCTATTACCCTTCATAATCGGACTAATATTATGGTTTTTTCTAATATATAACTAGATGACAGAAACATCTCATAGAACGTTTGCATATATCAGTGTATTGCCTGTTTAAAACGTGGCTGCGGATGTATTTACATATTAAGAACACACGCTGATGCTCAAATTGATTTTTAAAACCGTCAATCGAACTACAATAACTTGTTAAAATGCGTTTCAAAATTTAACACTGATTTGACTAGCACGTAGCAAGACGACTACCTTAATAGTTCCTTGTAGGCATACGGGCTGATCGATTAAAGAATTCAGTCATCCGAGAAATTATTTGACATATATATATATATATATACCCACACATTTTATTTTAACGTACTGTAGTCACACGTTCTGTAAATAACGCACCGGTCACAAAGGGTAGCAATGACTCCAGCCATGTTTAAACGAAAAATTCAGAATATTAGTTTAAACCTTTCAGAGTGAGAATGTCATGGCAAAAATTTTTTATTAAATTTTAAATATGGCGACAAAAATTCAGCTAGGAGGGAATGCGTTAAGAAAACCATTATTTACTGAGAAAATCATAACTCTGACAATTTGAATATATTTTCATAAAATTTTAGAGTGATACTCTTCATACTTTACGGAATATATGAATAAATATATGTCTCTATGATATAATATATATTATTGAATTATATATAATTTAATAAATATCATAGTTTGCTAAAAATCGAAAGAAGAGGCCAGCCCTATCGGGCGCCAATAACTTATGGTAATTCTAGCTTAAAGTTGCGCTTGAAGTTTATTGATCCCTGGTGACCGCGAAGGGTTAAGAAAATTCCAAAAAGTCGAGTTTTGTTTTTGTACAAACGTCACCAAATTTCAATATGATAAAGTACTTTCGCATAACAAATTACGGAGTTAATCTGAGACATCATCGCCAAATACTGATCCAGATATCATGGAATGCTTCTGATACTATTTTAATATATTCATCATCCCGCCATTTTGATAACACTATTATTTAAACATTATAAGAAACTTTTTCGTTCATTTTTATCTCAAAAGTACATTCTAATCTTTGATTCTATTTTTCTAATTGTTTGTCAAATTTAATTTTGGCAATTATGACATCTCCATTTTCGGATATGGCTAAAAAATTTAGTTATATTTTGTAAGATTTTTCAGGATTTTTTTAAATTTTAAGAAATTTCGGTTTATTCGGTTATTTCAAAATTTCATAAAATTATATCTCAGATAGAAAGTGTCTAAGAAATCTGAAAACAAATTTCAAAAAATTTGTTTAAAACATTACGGAGCCGATCTGAGATGTCATCGTCAGATTTTGATCGATATGTCATGGAATGCCCCATACATTAGGAACATTTTAGCTCGGCCGAACTCAAATTTTTCGAAAAAAAATATCAATAATATTTTGTTTTTACCGACGGTACTACTACTTTTTAGTCGAAAAAATGGGGCGGGGTTAAAGTTCCGAACGGTAAATACACGAAGGTCCAAAATTCCGAAAATTAATATCCCACCTACATTTTTGCCGAAATGTTTTCTAGCGAATTTCGTAAAAAATGTAGGTGCGATTTCAAGATTCGGAATTTTAGACCTTCGTTTATTTACTATTCGGAACTTTAACCCCGATTTCCTTGCGTCTCGGGGACAAAGTTTCGAATGGTAAATATTCGAAGGTCTAAAATATCGAAATTTAATATCTCACCTACATTTTTGACGAAAATTTTTCTAGCGAATTTCGGCAAAAATGTAGGTGGGATATTAATTTTCGGAATTTTAGACCTTCGTGTATTTACCGTTCGGAACTTTAACCCCGCCCCGAAAAAATTTTCTCGAGTTCCGTAAATGAATAACGTAATTGTAAGATTTTTTTTGAAATGGTATTCGGAGTTGCTGGCCACTTTTGAAGCCAGCAAATACGAATAAATTATAAAAATATTCTAATATCTCATGAGATTTCTATTTTATCGTGTTGAAACTCGTTCAAGTTTACAATAACAAAACCCGATTTTTGGGAATTTGTTGAAGAAAAATAATTATTGTGGCTAAATTTCTGTAGAACCGCTCCCATATTATTTGCAGAAAAAAGAAAATATGTAATTCTTTGGATGTTGTCGGGATTAGAATTTTTTGCATTTCTAGAACGTTTTAACGAAAATTAGAGTGAATTTTTATGGAATATATTTCCTGTACTGAGGGGCCTGAATTACCTAGAAAAAGTAAGAACAAAAAAAATTCTGTAAATGACACCCTTCTTTAAAAAAAATTACACTTAAATCTCATTCAGTACCTACCAAGCATTATAATTCTGCAATTTCGTAAAGACATACAGTGCACCAAAATGATTCAAGGAAATTAGTGAAATCTTAAACCTGCCGTAGCTTTCAGATCAAACCGGTAAATAAATTCTAGTGTGATGACTTATTTTATCTGTCGAAGAGTGCATTCTAGTATGATTGCAGTAATCCTGGATGCAGTGGAAATTGGAATCATTTACTGAGTTTTTAATACGTAAAGATTAATTTACACATTTCAAATCCTAGCTTTATCAAAAAGACCTTAAATAAAAATTCTTACACTTATCCTAGAATGTACTCTTCGACAGGTTAAATAAGACATGAGTCACCAAAATTTGTTTACCCGTTTGATCTGAAAGGTACGTCAGGTCGAAAATTTTACTTTTTTCCTTACACCAGTTTGGTACTATACATCTTTGCAAAATTGCCGAATTATAAGGGTTGGTATATACTTAGTGAGGTTGAAATATAACATTTATTAAGAAAAGGGTATCATTTATAGAATTTAGTTACTCATGCTTTTGTTTTTAGATGACTGAGGCCTCCTAATATTTTCGCGTATAGATTAGCAATGGAAATAATTCTACTTTTGGGAATGAACAAATTATCGAGTTCTATTTATTATTGTTAAGAAAATGAACTGGTGATCTCCTAAGGAAATAATCATACATATGAATCGCTGTAGATTTGTTGTAAAAATGTATTCAAAATACTAATATTTTTACTCGAAATAAAATACATATTATTTTCTGGAATTGTCGACATCGAACATTTCCTACATTTTAGAACATTGAAAAAAATTAGTAAGAATGTGTATGACATATTCACATATATTTCCCGTACAAATATCTTCACGTTTGTAGTTTAGCTATTGAAAAGATTAAATTCTAATAAAAAATTAATTAGTATTCTGCACTTAATAATATTTTACACTTATTAATAAACTATCATCTCGGCTAACGACAATTCTTTTTTCTTCTATACTACGAAATGTAGTCGAACCTTCTGCTACAGCGACTGCCTTGCGACTGCTGATTCGCATCAGTGTTGGAAGTTCTTTTCTACAAATCTCGATGAAGAACTAAAAAAAATACGACCCCTTTTTGTACCCCCTTTATAAAAGTACCCGGAGGCTGCGTCACCTGGACCTAGACCACGTGCCAGTCCGTTCACCCTTCCTCCGTTCTAGGCTTACCCCAACTTTTTAAAACCCCCCACTACAGCGCCCTACGTACGCAACCCTCAGAATCAGAGGCTTACCCCCTGCTCCCTATCGCTCGAAGGGTTGTTTTAAATAATAATACCCGAGGCCTCGATCGAGAGAAGAGAGAGACCGAACTCGCTTGCGAGAGACTTAGGCCCCGCAGTATGTTACTGGCTAGGGCACGTGCCTTTTCTCTTCCTGACGCAAAGTTTTCAGTCGTTGCAACTCTTTCATGCGACTCGCGAGTCGTCCCGTAATATTCTCGTATATCAAACAAGATCTAAATCAGGAACTGGTATCTTTCAAATAAAGAACTGTTTAAATTACTATTCCAATAAATGAATCATGAATTCATTTTCAACAAGTCATATTTGAGACTAATTTAATTTGTATTATTATTACTGTACCGGAAGTTTTACAGTTACAATTATTTCAACAGAGGTACTTTGAATTTGTTATTCTCGTAAAAATGAATTTATTCTCGTGTTGTCTAATCTCAATTAAAATTGACATAGACACTTTGGATTTGCAATTCTTGTAAAAAAAAATCTGTTCGCTTGTTGAGATGAATCATTTTAATTAAAATAAGTAAAAATGATTTTATTATTATGATTTCTGATGTAAAAAATTTTAATCATATGACGAGAATAGGAATTGAACTGATAATGCTTCAATCGGATAATGTTCACTCTAACCGGAATTAAAAAACGTGTTTCAAGTAATTCAGCGAAAAATAAAAGTGTAAAATAATTAATGAATAGGATCATATTAAGTGCATAAAAACATCAAGCTCCCAATAAATTAAATCACACTAAAAATAATACACTAGTTATCAGACAACTAAAATACATGCAATCACAAATTAAAATAGTTCAAAGTAATTCGATTATTCTTACATCCATGAACAATCGCAATCCACGAAAATAACTAAGCCAATATTCTACTTACCAATACCACATTAAAAAATCTTAATAATTCTAAATGAAATCATACGACATTGAAAAATCTAATTAATTCTGCATATATAACATACTACATAGAAAAATCTAAATAATTCCGAATAAAATCAAAGTGTTAAATAATCAGTGAATGGGACCATCGTGTGAAAAAAAGAGTCAAATTGTGAGAGAAGGAAGCAGAAGTGAATTCCAACAAAACCTGCTAAGAAAGGTTTTGAGAACTGTAAGTAACAGTTGGTCTATTTCATAGAAGATATCAAAGTGGTCCATTTCCTCTAGTTTTTTTGTTCACGGTGATCGGCTTTTTCTTGAGGCCTGTAACGGTGCACAGTCTTTGAAGAAATGTAACCGAGCGATGGATTCGGTTTGACGACGACGGAGACGACGTTGCGGTGTATAATGGTGGCCACGGAGAGAGAGCCGTAATTTTCTTCGTGTTCTCGCTGCTGACTCGCGTCAGGAAGAAGCCGCGTCGGTTCTACCGGATAGATAAGTGCTGCCGATCGGTTCGTTGCTCACTCGAGCAGAGCGGAGCGGAATCGATGATGCACGCCGGCGTGAATTCGTGATCTTGCTGACTCTCCTTCCTTCACGAGCGGAGAACACAGCTTCTGACCCGCAGAGAGAAAGAGAGAGACGCCGATTCCCATCGTTTTCCTGTTGCTACCAGACGCGCTCTCTCTCTCTGCAAACCGCAGTATTGAAATCCTTATTTCAGCAACTGAAACGCATTAACTATGTGAAGCTCTATTTCTGTGACTCTCTATATTCTTCAATGACATTAAGTTTTTTTTCGATATGCGGTGTCCCACCTAATTTTCTGCTGTGTTTTTTTGTTTATTGTTCTATACAAAGTCCATAACTGTATGCATCGACTTTTTGTTGGGGAAAATGTTATGGAGTTGGTTAAAATAATAGATGGATGTAAATCGATTTGAGACGCTCTTTGCTCAGGTATTTTAGACGTGGATGATAAATGCGAAGTTTTTTTAAATGCGTTCCAAATAGGTTTCAAACGATTTGTTAGTTATTTTTCGATAAAAATATTGGTTACGTTATAATCAATAGTATTGAACATGGAATCAGGGGGGTTATGTATGGATCCTTATTTGTCCAATTAAGATATAAGATGGTGATTCTCGAAACTCGGATCAAAATAAATTTTATTTCCATATGTTGCAATTTGCACATCTTTACAGAAAGAAACTATTATCTAAACTGAGATTTAGAATATTTTTTTCTTCTTCTTCTTCTTCTTCTAAAAAAAAAAAAAGGATTATTTTCATTTTTGTATGTGCAAGGGATGGTTATCAACCTACTAGAAAATAAGTAATGACCATAAGGACTCTAAAGCCTAATAGTCATTAGGACTCTATGGAGATCAAGGATTCAAGCGAGATTATTGCTTCCTCGTTATTATTGAGTTTTTGCAAAGCTATCTTTGTAGAAGTATATTAATCGGTTTTGGCTCCCATATGAAAGATGCTTCGTATAAGACAGTGATGATTAATGAAAAAGAAATGTGCAACGTCCAACTTTCTACACTTGTTTCAAATCAATTTAAAAAATGCAAGACTAAGAATGAGCAACTTGTATAAGAATTCTGCACAAATATACTTTTTTATTACGTGATTACATACACGTAATACAATTTTCAAGAAATGATCAAGTGACAAATTTTTTTTTTTTCAAATAAATTAGTTGATATTTTAGAAGCCATATCAATTTTTCAAATTTTGCCTGGAGTAACGACTAAGAGTAATGGTTTATAAGAAGTTTGAATGCTCTTCTTAATCTCTACTCGTTATTTTTTTTAACGAATGTTTCCGTTGGTGATACAGGAAAATAGTTTTTTTTTCGTAGTATTAACGAATCTTAATATATTTTTATAAAATCTGCCAAAAATAATGTTAAAACCAACTCTAAATTTAATTATAAAATAAGTGTTTATTTGAAATAATAATGAAGACGTAATGGGAGAAAACTCTGATTAACTAATTTACCACTAATTACAAAAGTATTCCCAGTTTTAAATTTCTGCAACAAATTTTCAAAATGTACCGAAGATCGCAAAATGAACATCTCAAACTTCACAACAACAAAACAAACCTGAAGGATTGAATACCAAAAAAAATCTCTCCCCATTAGCTCCATAAATGAAATTTTTTCTTTATTCCCTTTGCATAAAAAAAACTTTTCTCCCGAGTCAAGTATAGAATTTATACAGTCCGCATCAGTTGAAAAATTGTGGTTTCTACTTGACTCATTACTCTCGTTAACCCTATCAAACAATTTTTTCTCACAAAATAGCGAGTAAAAATTAAAAAACAGTATATCTGTGCACTTTTTAAAGAAATCCTCCGTTGGCGATATACAAAAACTTCTCTTCTTATTTTGAATTATCAAAAAACCTTAATATCTTAATGAAAAATTATAACAAAAGAAACTGGATTCAATTACATAAGAAGTTTTCGATTAAGATAATAATAAAGATTCAAAACTTTGATGAACTCACCCACCATTAATTATCAAATTATTTCCAAAATATAAAATATCTAAAACATATATTCCAAAATGATTTTAAAAAATACGAGCATCCCAGCTTTCACAAAAATAAACCAATGGATTGAATACCCAAAAAAAAAATCTCTCCCCATTACCTCCATGATTTAACGTGTCACTTTATTCACTGTGCATTAAAAAAAAAAAACTTTTCCCTGAGTCACTATAGGACTTGTACAGTACGCATCAGTAGAAAAGTGGCGATTTTGCTCGACTCATTACCCTCTTCACCCCGGCCAAACAAATTTCTCTCAAAAAATCGCGAGTAAAAATTAAGCAGTAGGTATATCATTGCATTTTCCAAAAAACCCTGCCATTAAAGATATACAAAAAAAAATCTTTCTCTTTTTAAATTTACAAACATCTTAATATTAATTTACCAAAACCATAAAAAAATAAAACCAAAAAAACCTCTTGATGACAAATAATAAATTTCGGTTCGAATACTAATAAAGACACAATTCTCGTTAACTAACCCACCATCAATTATTAAATTATTTCCAACATACCAAATTTCTAAAACCTGAATTTCAAAATGATCCAAAAAAAATATAAGCACCCCAGCTTTTACAAAAATAAACCAAAGGATTGAATACAAAAAAAAACTTTACCCATTACCTTCATGAATGAACGTGACACTTTATTCCCTGTACATTAAAAAAAAAGAAATTTTTCCCCGAGACACTATAGGACTTGTACAGTACGCATCAGTAGAAATTTGGCGAGTTTTGCTCGACTTATTATCCGCTTTACCCCGAACAAACAAATGTTTATTAAGAAACTGCGAGTAGAAATTAAGAAGTAGGTATATTGTTGCATTCTTCACAGAACCCCGCCATTGGAGATATACAAAAAAATCTTTCGCTTTCCAAATTTACAAACATCTTAAAATTAATTTACAAAAACCATTAAAAAGTATAAACCTCTTGATGACAAATCAAAAATTTCGTTTTAAATAATAATAGAGACTTAACGCTCATTCTAACCCACCATTAATTATCAAATTATTTCCAAAATAACAAATTTCTAAAACACGAATTTCGAAATGATCCAAAAAAATATGAGCATCCCAGCTTTCACAAAAATAAACCAAAGGATTGAATACCAAAAAAAAACTTTCCCCATTACCTCCATGAATGAACGTGACACTTTATTCCCTGTGCATTAAAAAAAAAAAAGTTTTCCCCGAGTCACTATAGGACTTGTACAGTACGCATCAGTAGAAAAGTGGCGAGTTTTGCTCGACTCATTACCCTCGTAGGAGCTTGAAGCGCGGGGACGGAACCCTCCGCGTGAATCCAGCGTCAACTCTTGCCCCCCGATCGCATCGACAGCCGTCGCACACACATTCATTCATATATCGATGCAGCAAAGCGCGTGGCTAAAAAACGCAGCGGGTCGGCAAAGCTGCTGGCGCGCTGGGGAGAGTTAAAAAAGAAAGGGGGATCGCCAGGTTCTCCTGGGATCAGGGGAGGCCCTGTGTACCCTACACCGTGTCATCGTGACCCGCGCGCGAGCCGCGCCAGCCTTTCTCTTCTTTCTCCCGTCAACCCCTAAATAGCGCGAGCGTGAGTTAACGAAAAAGGGCGAAAATTAAAAAATAACGGTCAATCCGATCGCGACTGTAGAAAATCGATCGATATTTTTCTTCCCTGTTTACCGTATGTTCTGCGACTCGTTTTCACCGCGACTAAAGAAAAAAAAAAGCATCTTTAGGCGTGTAGGTATCGGCTGAACCTTTTATGTTCAGCCACGATTATAGTATATCGCCGCTCGATTTTCACACTCGCGTTATACCGTGCGCTGGAAATTACCCCGACGAATTATCGCTAATCATCCTGTTGCCTTTTGCTTTTTCACTTTGTGAGGGAAAATAACGACCTGGCGCTTTCGAAATAGACAAAAGATTTTTTTTGTGGCTTCCTATTGTTAGGCGGTTTTTGTTGGTAGATTTTTTTTAATGGGAAAGAGTAGTCAATCTCGGGAATAATTTTTTGTCACTTTGTAGTCGCTTACTTTTGTTGAAAATTTTTATTTTTTAAAATTCAGGCAGGATTGTTATATGGAATTATTTTTATTACCAATTTGAGAGATTCGGAATGCTTTGTTTTTTTCTTCTTGTAATTGGTTGACAGTGGCATTAATTTTACTAAATAAAAAATTGTTTTTTCGTTTAAATTAAAGAAGGTTCCTTGTTGGTTAAAAAAATTCTCGATCTTAGTAGAATTTATTGTGCGAAATTTTTCGACAAGAAACTTCTTTTGTAATCATTGAAATTTTTGATTGTGAACGGTAAAAATATTTCTTATTTCAATGTATCTACTGTGGATAAGGCTCGTATCTCAAAATTATTAAATTAGATAGAAATGCAAATAAGAACTGTCTTCATAGAAAAAATTAGAATTATTAAAAAAATAATATAACTATTTCCTTATGCACTAAAAACTGCAAAAAAGTTTTTGCACACAAAATTCTAGTAAAATCGAGGATTTTTAAACAACGAAGCAAAAACATTTGTTGAGTCAATTTTGATAAAAAATGGTTGCCAATTAATACTACATACGATTCTTCATTGGTCTCGTTATTTCATTTAGCAACAAGTTTTCAGATAAAAACATCTCATTTTTCATATAAAAATTAGTCTTTGATAGAGATTTAATTTTTCCACCTTAAAACCACTTTAAAAATGAAAATGGTATGGCTGTCCTTTGTACTAGAAAGAACTTTACATATCCATCATTAGAGCACAAATAGCCATTAGAAGCGATACGAAATAGTAACTGAACGACTTTAAGTACGACAGCTGAATTTTTCCAATCATCTTCCTTCAAGCGTTTCTCAGCAACACTGAATTATTAGGGTCCGCTAAAAAAATGACACTTGCGTGCCATGGAAATGTGCATTACTTAAAAAGCTTTTTTCTTGCTAATGAAATGCATTGAATTAATTATAAAATAATAAGAAACGCATTGGCGTAATTGTGATTACATTAATTTTAAAAAATATGGATGGTGTTCAGTTTGCAATTGAAAAAAAATCATGGGTCCGTAAATGATCGAATATTTAACGCATTATTCTATTGGGTAATGGTCTGGATTTGGATTTAAATCCAAAGTTATCAGGAACGTATCTCCAATTTCAAAACTGTTCAAAAGCTACGTTAATTAAAAATAATTAATTGAAAATTTTTATTTATACTTATTGCAATTGTGACAAAAATAAGTCATCAAATGTTGATTATATCGCTTGTACTATTTCATTGCACTATAGAAAATAAAGGTAATTCGGATTAGAAATAGAGTCCTGTCAATCATCACAAATACTTAAATCCGAATGAACCATAAATTCCTCATAAATTACTATTTGATAACAAATTAATTACAAAATATTCGAAAATTAGAATGTCAACAACAAAAAACTAATTTCCCTTGTAATTGAGCATTTATTGCCAAAAAAGGATAATTCAATCCTCCAACGAAAATTAGGCAGATTTCAAATTTTTTAAATCATAACAAATACTTAATGTAATAGTCCATTAATTCTGAAATCGTCTCAAATCATTATTTTAACAGAAGAATCTTAATCTCCCTTGCGTTTAAATATGAAATGCCCAAAAAAGGTACCGATCAAAGATGACGCAGATTTAGAATTATGTGAATCACTCCATTAAATCCGAATGAACTATAAATTCCTCATTAATGCCTATCTAAGAACAAGCCAATTACAAAATTCTCTGAAATCATCACTTCAACAAAAAAAATCCTAATTCCCCCTGCGATTAAGTCTCAATTGTCTATAAAAAGTATTTAAATCCTCCGATCATTGCCCGGAACTCCGGCCACTCGGGTGACGCAATAATTCAAGGCGGAAGCGGTGTTCCAAAAAACCGTCATGACTCGCCATTCAATAGTCCACTTTCATTATTTCTTCACGTTAGTCTATCACGATTCACCGAGCACGAACTGTATAAAATCCGAGTTGGCCTGCGTCCGGACTAATTACAAACGAGACTAGAGGCCAAAGTGGTGTACAGTCGGAGTGGGAAGCCGGAGGAAGGATAAACTCTCGGAGTAGAGCTCGAGGATGGCTTTCTTCTTCCTTGACGGGCCGGACCGTAAAAGTTTTTATTAATGCAACGGGGAAACCGCTCAGCAGCAGCAGTTTCTCGAAAACCGCGTGCTTCGCTTTATAATACGTTCTCCAGCATTTTCTATAGATATAACATTGAACATTGAAGTTATAACTCGAGTATAACCGAGAAAGAGTCTCTTGCGCGTGCACTAACTCACGCAATGTGCATTAAATTCGTTTCTCCGAATGAAGCACCGGTCATTCTCCTTGGTTGGTGCAGAGAACTTGATTTTCTCTCGGTTCTTCGCTCCCTCGAAGCGCCTCGTCCGGTCTTCAGGCTGAAGAAGCGCCGCACGAGCCTCTAGCTCAGTGAATTACCGGTTGTTTCCTCGCGTCCCGCGGTTTATGACACACTCGATCAGCGACCAGTTATTATCGTCATTAAAGAAGGTTGAAAAAAGGGAAGAGAGTGGGAGGGATAAGGGAGAAGGGGAAAGCGGAAAGGGGGAACATGTCAGGGCGCCACGTAGTACAATGTGAGGTATAATTTGAAATCAATAGGCTGTCCTATCTTGGTCATGTGGAGAATAGGAGTTAAATATTCAGGTGGTTCGTCGTGGAGATGAGCTTGTAGGTAGAAGGGCTTTAGGAGTGAATTATTCATGTTGAAGCTTCGGTTGAATGATTTATCTTAATTTCCAAATAGGAATTGAGAGCGGATAATTGTGAGCGACATTTTCCGAAAGAGGTTGAGGGAGGTTGTGGAAAGTTTTTGGAGAGACGAAAAATTGTGGATAGAGTGCCTAAATGTTGAGGGCTGATAAGTGGGAAATGAATTTAGAATTAGTTCTTGAATAAAAAATACTGAAATTCATTTATGGACGAATTAAATTAGGTTGGTTCAAAGGAAATTTAGTTTGTTCATAGGACATTTAGTTGGCTCAAAGGAAATTCAGTTAGCTCAAAGAAAACACAGGTAGCTGAAAGAAAATTCAGTTGATTTAAAGAAAATTCAGTTGATTTAACGGAAATTTAGTTGTTTTAACGAAAATTTAGTTGATTTAACGAAAATTTAGTTGTTTTAACGAAAATTTATTTGATTTAACGAAAATTTAGTTGATTTAACGAAAATTTAGTTGATTTAACGAAAATTTAGTTGATTTAACGAAAATTTAGTTGATTTAACGAAAATTTAGTTGATTTAACGAAAATTTAGTTGATTTAACGAAAATTTAGTTGATTTAACGAAAATTTAGTTGATTTAAAGAAAATTTAGTCGATTTAAAGAAAATTTAGTCGATTTAAAAAAAATTTATTTGATTAAAAAAAAATTTAGTTGATTTAAAGAAAATTTAGTTGATTGAAAGAAAATTTATTTGATTAAAAAAATTTTTAGTTGATTTAAAGAAAATTTAATTGATCTAAAGAAAATTTAGTTGATTTAAAGCCCATTTAGTTCATTTAAAGAAAATTCTGTTGGCTTAAGAAAAATTCAGATGACTCAGAGGAAATCCAGCTGTCGCAAGAAAAATTTGGTTGGCATACAGAGAAATCCATTCCCAAAAATAAATTTGCTCGGCTCAAAGAAAATGTAGTCGGAAATTCAGTCCTATCTTGGTCATGTGGAGAGTTGTTCAATATTCAGGTGGCTCTTCCTGGAGATCAGCTCGTAGGTAGAAGGTCTGTTCGCGTGAATTATTCACGTTGAAGCGTCGGCCGAATAATTTATTAAATTTTGAAAAATATATGGAATTGACAAGGGAAATTGTGAGCACCATTTTGTAGTAAAGCTGAAAGTGGGTTGTAGAAAAAAGGCTTTCCGACCAAAAGAAAACTAGCTCAAGTCGCTCAATTGATTCCAGTTGACAACATTCAGAACTTGCGTTGACTTTTTATTCCATAAAAATTAATCACTTTATTTTCTCCGACCATAAGCCATTTCCCTTATTCTCTTTTTCGTCCATGTTGATGGTCAAGCCCTAAATGAAATTCTGAAATGTATTTGGTAAATTCGTAATCGGAAATTTGCCGATTGGAAAGCTTGAAAATAACTCAAATTATAATTAATAAGTTGAAATTAAATTATTAATCAATAATAGTAATGCAATTGAATTAACAATTAAAAATAACAAGTTTAAACTCTCAAATTCTCATTGTGGAACTTTTGAAATCTGCAGATGTAATTTTTTCGAAACTATTTTGGTTATGCGACGTAAAGTCTTTAAATATTTAGTTAGCACGTTCTGGAGATCAGTTCGTAGGTAGAAGGACCGTCAGAGTCAATTATTCACATTGGAGCTGGAGCTGAATAATTTATTATCGTTCGAAAATAGATGGAATGGCGAGGGAATAATTGTGAGCGCCATTTTGCAGAAGAGCTTAAGGTGTTGTTGCAGGGATGTAGCCTTTGACCGAGGGGAACAATGAGAAAAGTAGCCTAGGGGTTGAGAGCTCAGGCTGAGGGACAACAGTTTTTCCATTCGCTCGTTCGTTGGGGGTCGTTCAATGCTTTTGATGCTGCTGATGGCGTTGGGGGCGCGAAGGGATAGCCGCCCTACGCACTGACCTTATGCTATTGGTGGATATCGAACACTGAGCTATCGATTATTTGTCGGTGATTCCTGACACGATAATAAGCCTCCTCCTGGACAATAGAGTGGTCAGTATTGGGGATTCCAGCTTTTGGGAAAAGTTTCGGGAGGTGTGGTCTGATGGCGAAAATTATCAGGGAAAAAAAGGAACCTCCCACTATGGAAATGTGTACATAATTAAGGGGGCCGAGTTTCCTGAAAAAAAGTCATACGAAAAAAAATGCTATAGGTAATGGTTTTTTTTAAAACTTGTATCAAACCTTATAAAGTAAATACCAAAAATTATAATTCTGCAGTTTGTAAAGCGATATGGTGTACTAAAATGGTGTGAGGTGAATAGTAACATTTTTTTACTTGTGACTTTTAAGATGTAAATATGGAGATTTATTGTATCATGTGAATAATTCCCAAGAATTACATCTAGCAAATTATTGTCAAGTAATCCCATCATATCAAAATTTTGCAAAAATTACATCCAGCAAATAATTGTCAAGTAATTGTATCATGTAAATATTTTGTAAGAATTACATCCAGCAATTTATTGTCAAGTAATTGCATCAAGTAAATATTTTTCAAGAATTACATCCAGCAAATATTGGAGAGTAATTGTATCATGATGCTTTGTAAGAATTACATCCAGCAATTTATTGTCAAGTAATTGCATCGTGTAAATATTTTGTGAAAATTACATCCAGCAAATTATTGTCAAGTAATTGTATCGTGTCAAACTTTTGCAAAAATTACATTTAACAAATTATCGTCGAGTAATTGTATCGTATCAACATTTTTCAAGAATTTCATCCAGCAAATAATTGTCAAGTAATTGTATCATGTAAATATATTGTAAGAATTACATCCAGCAATTTATTGTCAAGTAATTGCATCATGTAAATATTTTCCAAGAACAAATGTATCATGCGAATATTTTGTAAGGATTACATGCAGCAAATAATTGTAGTACAAATGCTATTATCAATATCGTAGTATCGTTCGAAGGGTTGGACAGAAATAATTGAAGGCAGGGCTCGTTAAATTGGAGCCTATCATCATGCCCTTTTCCCGCAAACCAATATTGCATACGTGTAGTGTGCGGCTGAACGGAGGGAGAGAGCAATTGTTATTGGGACGAGAGGCCATCAATCCTCTACAAACTCTCATCACTAGTGCATGCCACCGAGTACCACAGCTTTTACTCTCTCTCTATTTTCCTTCTTCACTCCACTTTGAATATCCACGCACACGTTTCACATTTACGCATCTTCTCATTCGCTTGGCCACTTTGTGAAAACGGCAATAAAATCAAATCGACTAGAATTGTGCGGTAGATTGTACGTAGGAAAGCCACGAATGCGTGTGACGTACAGTGTAATTAAAAAATCATGTGAAACTTCTGTCATCTCCCATGAAATGTACGCCACGAAATTTTTAAGGGAGGACGAGCACTAGGACTTTTACATATTGCTACTGTCACGGAGAAAATACAGACGAAATGCTTCCCTACAAAATTCGCCCTCACTCAATCCTCCCAACGAACGACTATACACACCCGTTACTCCCCCCATAACTCTTTTTCTCTCCTCATGCTTTCCACTCTCTGAATGTCAAGCCAACCCTACCACTGTCTTATTTTCAACCCTTACTCAAGCCCTTCGCCCTCCTATCAACCACGCAATGGGAATGTCATGAAATATCGTTGAATCCATTTAAAGGGGGTTCACTCGATAGCAGAAATGGGAATCCATTCAATGAAAATGTTTTGAAATACTTTTTGTTTAAAATAACTATGATTAATTATTATGAGAAACTTGAGAAGTTTTCACATCTCTCTAACGATAATTGATAATGTGGTTGGGTTATTAGCTTACAATTAATTCTATTATAAATTAATATGCGAAGCTTGAAATTTTCACATTTATCTAACGATTATTGATAATATAGTTGAGTTGTTTGCATACAATTAATTCTAATGTTTAATAGGATTAATAATCCTTGATCATTTCGTCATAAAAGTATTTTAAAAACATTTTTATTGAATAAATGTCCATCTCTAATTGATAGACGGGTTTTAAGGGAGTTTGAAAGCAGGATTTTTTTGACAAATAAGGGTGCATTTTTTTACATTGCTTACTCAGTTTTTATCGTTTTTTGTAGATCTACCTTTATGTGGAAGTATGTTAATATATTTCGGCTTTGTCGCAAAGAAAGATTTGTAAATAATGGAAATAGTGAGGAAACATCTCGCAAGGTAATACTTTGCATGATTGTTTTAAATACATTGGCGATTCAGAATTTTACAAAAATTAGGGATTAAGAAAAAATAAACAAAAAAATCAAATTTCTATAAAATCTAAACCTTCTTACCAATCGTGACTTAATTTGATATTTTGCATAACTAAAGCATTCACAGAGACAAAGTTATGGTTTTATGGTTGAATTACGTACACAATTCGCTACAATCCAGCGTTTCGGTGATCCTTTTGCTGACCTGTATGTTTTTCGGCGTAAAATTAATTATTTGTTTTTTTCGGGCATGCTATCGTTTTTTAAAATTCTTAATGATACTCTATGCATTAACTTCGTCCCTTAAATACATTTAGAAAGTATAAAAAACTATATTCTTCAGATGGTAAATTTTTACTGATAGTGACAAGAAAATTTCTGGCGACGACTCACTTCTGTCGTTCCGGCAGATAACAGTTGGAAATTAATTGAAAATTAATTTTCAGTCCATCTCATATCGCAGAATGCGAATATTGAAGAATATAAACAAGATTGATGTGTATTGGACATCAAGAGAATTCTTTATCGTGGATAATATGACGAACTGACACTAATTGGGTCAAAGTCAGTAATTGGGTCGTTGATGTTACCCTCGCGGCGTCGAATGGGCTTCGGCGTGTTCCAAAAATTAGCATCGCTTTTTTTGTTGTTCTTTTGGTGCGTTTAGGATTTAAAGCTGTGAAAAAATTTCGAGCTCTTACCGGGCGCATGTAACTTCCCCTAAAATGACCGCGGAAAAGATGGCCTTTCTTGTGATGTTGTGATAGTTGGTTGTCCGTCGTAACTTTGTGACAGTTTTTCGTTCGGTTTTGTAATTGTTACAAAATGTAATTGTGCGTCTTTACGTGTAGCACTTATTCCGGGTAATTGCACGAAAATTTAATTTGCGAGCACATTGAAGTTTAAGATAGTAAAAAAAACGTCTATTAGTTTCCAGATTCCCGTATATTTGTGTTTTTATTGTTTTTACATGAGTAGAAAATGACGAAGGCGAATTGAGTAGCTTTCGGGTTTTGTTATGAGGAGATCGGAAAAAAGTGTACCTAACTTGGACCTTTATTCTCTCTTCTTTATAGTCAAAATAAATTTTATTGCTTGGCCCATATTTATTTCAGATTAGTTTGATATTCGTATATTGATTTATTTATGTATTGCTCTTTATTAGTCCAGGACATATAGCTCTTTGACATTTTTATTTATTTTTCGTATGCAGTCCACGACGAAAACAATATTTTAATTCACCTATAATTTCACTAAAATTCTCTGATAACTCTACTTAACAAATCTCTAAGAATTTCACTTCTAAAACGTCCAAAGTTCTACGATCTCTATTTTGTCCCTGACATCAAGCCATTCGACATTTTGAAAAATTTTATTTGTGCAATCCACGAAAACAAAAAATTATTTCTATTTACCCGTAATTTTTCTAAAATTCTGTGATACCTTAATTAATAAATCTACAATTATTATGACCACGAAAACATTCCAAAGTTCTAAGATCTCCATTTTGTCCATGATATCGAGCCATGTATCCATCAAACATCCCACATTTCCCAAGTAACTGTCCCCTACACATCCCCAACCCTTATGTGTGCGTGGCTTGTACGCACGTGTGAGCGATCGGTCCACGTGTCACGCCGCGAAAAACGACCGAAAGACTCTCTGGCATTGGAGATGCTGAAGTCCCATTGGCTGTGTCCTTGGCGTGACGTAACCGAGCGAACGTCGCCCCGCTGACTGGTCCAGCATGACAAGGGGCTTGTAGGGGAATATACAGAGAGAATACATCGCCGATAGCGAGGACTCCTGCGGGGGTGGGCTGCCTAAAGCCGTTCCCCCTCCCTAACTTCTCATACCGTTCAATCACCCCCACTCCTCTATTATTCGAGCCACTGATACGCGGCAGAGCAACTGGGCATCCCAAAGAAAAGCTTGGAATACTTGGCATTTCGGGAGTAGTTCGAAATGAAGTCAATTAAAGTAATTAAGTTAGCCTAAGCACGGTAAGAAAATGGTCCTTTCTTAAATCATTTTATCATTCATTCATTAATACATTTAAGATTTTTTTGTGTGTAGTCAAAATGTAGTCAATTTGAATAAATAAGGTGGCCTATACATAGTAAAAAAAATTGTACATATTTCCAATATTTTGTCATTCATTCATTTATTCATTTGAAATTTTTTTCATGTGTAGTCAAAATGTAGTCCATGAAAATAATTAATGTAGCCTATACACAGTAAAAAAATAAATAGTACATTCTTCGGAATTAAAAAAATAATCTATGGACAAATAAACAAGATTTTCGAATGATATGAACTGTAATCTCATGTTGTAGTTTTTTTAAATATGGATTATCATTTATTTGATTTTTTGTCTATAGTCAAGATGTAGTTAATTTTATTAATGCAGATGGCCGAGACACAATAATGAAACAAATTATTTTTCCAAACATTTTTTAAATGAATCTATGGATAAATACACAAGGATTCGGAATAACATGAACTATAATTTCATGTAACCGTGTTTGAAAATATGAATTGTCGTTTATTCGTGATATTTTTTATATCTAGACTGTGAGACCAGTTATACTGATTCACTTGATGACATCATACCCAATTCACTAAAACAGTTTTTGTCGAAGTGATTTTATTTGAAATAAAAAAAAGGGTTTTCATCGTCATGTTTGATTGAAAGAGTGATCGACCTGAAAAGCTACCAATTGTTTTTCCGTGAAACAGAAATTTCGCTAGGTTGGAAACAAATACGAGCAACAATTCATATCGCCAAATTGAATCGGAGAAGCAAAGAAAATACTTCAACGGACAAAATGCGGAATTGAAAACATTGAAATTTGATCAGTGGACCGGATTGTATTTAAAATGTGCCGATAACTGATTGCCATGAATGAGATAATTTGTTATATTGATGAATTAATGTTCAAACTAAAAATTGCGAATTTTCGTTCGTCGCTACCGTGCATCCTAAATTATGTCCGATTTTTATCAAGTTGTTCGTAAAATTTATCCCGTATTTGGTCGGTGCAAAGTGCCGAAGTCACTTTAAGGAGGAATAAATTATTATAGTGAAAAAGCAAAAGATCTGAAGAAACAGAGAAGGAAAAGTTCTAAAATATACCAAAAAGCTTTTGGTAAAACTGATGTATAAGCATAATGTACTTTTCAACACGTTACAATTTTTTTCGCGGATTTGATTAGCGTGAAGTTTCTGCGCTAACTTAAAGGCTTGCATACAAATAAATATTATCCACATAAAAAAAAATATTGCTCGTATTCACTAAGGATTTCGTTCGTATTCTTGACGACATAATATGAATAAGTATACTGTCTCACATTTTTATAAGATACTTTATTTGAATTGACATAATATTTACACAAAAGCTCACATTTCTTTCATCCAATGAAATCTGTCATTCATTCAACAAATGAAACAGATTAGCTCATAATTCCTTGAAATAAAAAACTTGTAGATTTTCAACAAATTCTTTATTTGAAGATTCAACGTATCTAATTAATTAACTCCTTTTTTCTCTCAGAGTGAGAATGAATGAAACCGAGAATGGGATTAAAATAAAATAAAAATGTAAAACGAATGTAAAACCCTGAAAGTGTATACACGAGAAATGCAATGTATAGGTTGTTTCACGAATTATCGGACGAAAATCTGATTTTTGTCATAATTCGATTCACTGTACCGAAATACAGAGAAAGCCTAAATTTGAGATTTTTTTTTCATCGATTCCGAAGGGAACCCTTTACTTTAGTTTTGAACTGAAAATTTCAATGTCTTACCGAATCCGATCAGGAAAAACCAAAGTACTATTTTTCGTCGGTAATTTCCCAAAAAAATATTTATATTCGCACTTAAAGACATATTCAGGGTCAAAAAGTGAAGCAAACATGTGAATAGCCTTTTTCGATGCTTAGCCCATCTTTTTCGATAAGTTAAGACAATTTGCCTGAAAATGCCCATCTTTAAATTTGTGCCCTCCGAAATTCTATCCCTGACAATGAAAAACGAAACATCCATACCAAAATTAAAAAAAAGGATATGTGTACACTAAGGAAAGCATTCAATTCGTTAGTAGAGGTTTCGAGTTATCTGATTGCAAATAAAATTCTCTGAGTATTTTAATCATTTGAAGTTCGAGACTTGATGAATTCAACGTTTCTAATTTTACGTTTTAGTGCTGTCAGAAATTAAGTTTTGGAGAGTACAAGTTAAAAATTGGGCATTCTTAGGCAAAATTACTAAATAAATCAAAAAGTTGGGTAAACATCGAAAAGAATTTATTAAATATTTTCTTAACATTTTAACCTTGAAAGTGTCATCGAATGTAAACATACATATTTGTTTCGGAAAATTGCCGACATAATATCATTTGTATACTTTGTATACAAAGTATACTTTGAATTTTCCAGATCAGATTCATTAAGACACCACAATTAAGTTTGAATTTTCAGTTGTAAATTGTAGTAGGCGATTTCCTTTGGAAATAGTAAACAAACTTTTACGTGTGGGTTTTTTTTTAATTTTCATATCGCGATTCGAATCATGAAAACAAAAAGTAACAAAAATTTGAAGCACAGATTGTCGTCCGATATTGGCTCAAATAACCCATATATAAATATACATTTATGTGCATACACTTTTTTTCTCCAGTGTAGTGAGAGAGATCTGAAGAAAAAGAGAAGGACAAGAGAGAGGGGATTGTCAGAGGATCCAAGCTGCGAGTGGGAGGAGGACTCGCGCGCATAGCGAGCCTCGGAAAAGCGAGAGGGATCGCGCGTGCGGGGGCCGCGATCGGAGCGCACGAGTCTACGAGCAGAGAGCGAGCAGCACTCCGTCACGGAGACTCGAAGCCGGTGGACGCGCGTATATCATCTCTCGTTCTCACTTTTTCCACCGCCTTTCTTATTTCCCCCTTCTCTTCTTCCACTTCTGAGGGATTTTTTTCTCTCTCCCTCTCTTTCTCTCTCTTTCTACGTGGACCCGGAAGAGAGAAGCGAGGACCTCGCTCGATCCTGGCTCAGTCGAGAAGAGTCTCCACAGTGGCTCCTGAGATCGTTGATCTCGCATCGCGGAGATCTCTTTACTTCCGGAAGCACTCGGCGATCGTCGCTCCTCTTGTCGTCTACGCTTCCTCTTGTTCGCGAAGAGGATTTTTACTTCCGGTTCCACCAAAGAAAACGCAGGATTGATGATATTTATTATTGTCCAAGTGCTCGAGGACCTTTTTTGAAATATCGAGAGGGATTCACGACTTTTGTGCTGATTTAAGAGGTAACGTTGATGATAACATATTTAATTTTTCGGGGAATATTTTGTTACACTTTGTGGTGATTATTGCAAGTTTTGGTTGGGCTTATAGTGTTTTTATTAAAATATGCGAATTAAAAAAAAAAAAAAATTTTCGAGTGGTCATTAAAATTGTAGTGGTTGAAGGGCAGTGAATATTTTGAACAAAAATTGAGAGAAATACTCGTCACTTTATTTAATTATAAGTTAGTAGCAATATTTATAGATTTTTATCACTTAGCGACAATTTTTTTAATGTAACGTTCATCTCAAAATTAAATTTATCATGGAAATTGGGTTTAAAATATTTACCCTGAGAAACATTTTTTTATGAATGTTCAAGTTGATGGATAATAATGTTACTAAGTAATAAAAAGTGTAGTAAAAATTATTTTTATTTGTTCTTCAGATATTTTTCTCTGTGTACGTGCATAAATATGTAATATAATATCCTCAATGCACGAATAATTGAATATTAAAAAATAATATCAAATTAATGCCCATAAGTAATTTGCAATATTCATAAGCCTGAAGTAGTTTCTTTTCGTTAATTAACTTTTCCTTTGAATGATTAAAATCCTTATTAACTGTAGCAATAAATTATAAATACTTATGCCTGAAAGATAATTGTTAAAAAATGTTTCATCCATCGAAATAAAATTGAATTACACTACGAAAACTAAGCAAGTTGCTATGCGTGCAATCTTTATTTTTACAATGTTGTCACTTTTTACACTCTTATAAGTGCCTGTTGCTTTTACATAACATTATTACCATGTCAAATGAACACGTCCTCAAGCGTGTAATAAAATTACTACAATGTAAAGGATAGAAAAACCATTCTGTTTTTTTAGTGCAATTTGTCAACAATGTAAATTTTTAAAAATCTTTGTTGTGCTGTAAATATCTCTATCCTTAGGTACACATAAAATATGTATATATATATATTTTAATTGATTAATTACATATCGGAATCAATGTCACTCGAATATATTGGGCCATGCATGAATTTTAATGGGTCAATTTTGATTGATTATCTATTCATGTCAATCGTTATAATGCTGATTAATTAATGGAGATAATACAGTAGTCTATTATTAACGGAAAGTTACTTTTTCAAATATGTTTCGTCCCACTAATTATAATATAACTACACTTTGAAACGACAGAAGGTCGCTAAGTGTGCTAATCTCTATTCTTTACATTGTTTCACTTTTGTAGTTACTATTTATAGAGTCTCGCAACAAACTTTTCAAAGAACGATAGAATATAGTTCTATCGCTTTTACATAACATTATTACTGTGTAAAATCAATCGTCGGTGTGTAAAAAAATAACTACAATGTAAAAATGGGAAGGCCACTTTTTCAAGTGTGAAACGTCAACATTGTAATTAAATTGATTCTCAATTGCCATGTAAATATCGTTATTCTTGTATACGCATAAATCATATGATTTTTTCAAATGTAGGAAATAAATATCAATCTCAATGCCGCAGGTATACATTGATTCATTCATTAATTATATTGAGTCACTTTTTATCGACTAACTATTCCTCTCGCTTGCTATAAACCTGATTAATTGATGCAGATCGTATTTTTATCCTAGTGAACGTATAAAGTATTTTGTAATTATCGTTGATCTACAAATCAAATACCGAAATCATTGGCTTATTTATGTATTTCTATGATTTACTTTCGATTGACCAGCCTTCAAATTCCGATAATTCTGATTATATTATGGAGTCAATATTTTTATCCTGGCGACAACATAAAATATATCATTTTCCTTAATCTACAAATTGATATTATAATGCGTCATTTTACCCGCATACACACAAAATAAATAATTTTCCTCGATTTACGAATTAAATACCAAAATCATTAGAATGCACATGATAAATTTGAATAGGTTACTTTCGATTAACCACCTAATGGCTCCCTTTAACTTCCCTTTAACCTCCCTTTAATTGATATAGCCTCAAAAAATAAATGAAGATAATTTTTTCAACCTCACCTACTAAATTAAATAATTTATATATATTTCAACCCACAAATTCCATACCAAAATCAGTTTCCCAGAAATATTCAGGCCCATCCATGAATTTTAATAGGTCACGTATGATCGATCGAATATTCCCCTCAATTGCTATAATCCCAATTAATTAATAACGACAATATTTTTATTCTCACCTACTAGAATAAATAATTTCCCTTTAATCCACAAATATCATATCAAAATCAATGTTCCAGGAATATATAGGCCCATTCATAAATTTTAATAGGTGACTTTTGATCGATTGAACATTCCCCTCAATTGCTATAATCCCGATTAATTAATGAAGATAATATTGCGGAGCTCTACTATAACTCGGCGGCTTTTTGGCCGAATCGATAGGAGCTCAGCCCGTCGCCTGTCAATGCCATTTCAATAGAGATATTAAGAGCAGCCAATGCTCTTCATATGCCCATAGTTATTACAAGCGCGCGTTTGGGATCGTCGAGAATTGTTGGATGGCTGTCTGTAACTATTTCCTGGTAATATGTGCCACTGATGATGCTGCTGCTCCTCTATGTGGAGCTTCTGCCTCTTGTATCCAGCACTTCTCTAGCTCTGAATAGCAGAGCCATAACGTAGTACAGTCGCACTGTACGTACTATGTACATGCTTGGCCGGCCGGCGTTTGAGATTCCGCTAGCTGGCCATCGAGCGAAGGATAGTTCTCTGCTATAGGTCGATAGCCCCGTTTGAAGCCCCGTGGCTGCTCATGCTTTCCCTATACGCTCCTCGCAACTAGGAATCTGTGTTAAATTCTCGCCTATAGTCACGCTTCCAGATCATTTCTCTATGCAAACGCTCAGAATCCTCTCTGACCTCACGCAACTCCATTATTCCAGGTCCTTATCCCTTTTGAAACAAACAAACTAGTTTTGAGAAGATTTTGTGCCAAAATAATGCAATTTTTGTCTTAAAGGGCAGTCAAAAAATAGATTTGCAGCAACCTATTTATTCGGGGTTAAAATGATTGTGAATTTTACTCATTTTGGATTAAAACATATGAAGGTCTGTGTTTTGAGCTTTATTGAAGGTTAATCCTTGCAGGCAAGACAAACTAGTCTTGTTATGGCATATGTGCTAGAATAATTGAATTTTTTGTTGATGGTTAGGCAAGAAATAAGTAAAAGTATGAATTTTGGTCTTATTTGGAGCTTCAGTTTCATCATTGTACAGTGGAAACCATAATTCCCAGGAGGAACGTCTATATTTTATGGTTATAGCAAATATAAGAAAATAGTTGGATCAACCACTAATATAATTCCCAGGAGGAACGTCTGTATTTTATGGTTATAGCAAATATAATTATAGTAGCAATCATCAAAATGATAACACTTTCAAAAACTATTCTACTAGTTTCAATTATGCCGTTTTTTTGCATATACGATTTCAACGTTTTTTGCCGATAACCTTGCAAGTATCGTTTATTCAACCATATTATCATCGCTCCAACCCTAAAATATTGCAAGCCTTCCTATATTCGTTTTACCATGTGAAATCGTTAAATAAACGATATGCTTTTCTCTCAGTGTAGGTTTTTTTTTTCAAACAGATAACCTAGTGTTGGTGAAGCTTATCGGTCAGGATATTGTCATTTTTTCCTGATACTTCTTTAAGAAATATATTTAAGGCAGTATGTTCATTAAAAGCTCAAAAATGTGTCAGTGCTAATAATTTTGTGCGTATTAGTCCCAATTGTTTATGATAATGACAAAAAATAATTGAATTCCAACCTTAATCTTTTCTGCGCAGGATTAAAACACTGAAAGATTTTTAAAAAAATTTTATGCATTATTTCGTAAAAACGTTTATTTACTGAATGCCCTGAAATTCTCCAAACAGATTGCAAATTGAATTTCTATCGGATAATTAGATTCTGAAAAGTATTTATCTTGCAACAAAATCGTCTAATTTATATAATTTCCAATTTCCCTATTGGAATCCCATAACTCTAGTAAATTACTGTATTCTATCCATCGAATAAATGCGTGTATAATATACTTTCCCTCAGGAGTACAAAATTACCTTGAAGAACGTTGCTCACCGTGATCGCACTCCGCTCTACTTATTCCGCCCCCAAAACGCCAATTAACGTGTCCGTCCTTTCCGCTTTGTTAATTCGAAAACGAGAATTCTGCTTCCACATTTTTATCTCTGTAACCCATCATTATCTTTGCTTAAAACATTGTATATCTTCAGCGTGCCAAACCATAAAGAATCGAAAGAAAAATATAAAAATTCACGTTCGCCGTTGCAATAAAGAGTTGCGAGCTCAGTGCACTGAGAAAAAAATCTGGTAATTCTGAAAATAATATAGTTGGACTGATTATAATCTAACTATAAACTATAATTCCTAGGAGGAACGTCTATATTTTATGGTTATAGCAAATATAAGAAAATAGTTGGATCAACCACTAATATAATTCCGAGGGGGAACGTCTATATTTTATGGTTATAGCAAATATAATTATAGTAGCAATTATTAAAATGATAATAGTTTCAAAAACTATTCTAATAGGTGGAAATATGCCGTTTTGTTGCACATACGATTTCAACGTTTGTTTCCAATAACCTCGCAAATATCGTTTATTGAACCATATTATCATCGCTTCAACCATAAAACATTGCAAGCCTTCCTATATTCGTTTTACCATATGAAATCGTTAAATAAACGATATGCTTTTCTCTCAGTGTGCGCTGAACGTCTTGTCATATTTTTGGTTGGCTGCATATTGTTTTCTGAATGACCGAGAAATTTTAAAAAAATCAATAATTTGAAAATATGAAGCAAAGTATTCGTCTCTTAAAATAATATCCCGTTTTTGTAATCCAGATTTTGATCTTTTTATCTGAGCGCGTAATTCAGACTGAACTTCTAGTCGCAGTACTCTTTATGTCTGCTTTCTTACTTTCTTCACAGCGTAATTTCCTAATTGCTGGTAATTTAAAAAGAAGAATGGAAACGGCACTTTTCTTTGTACTTTGGGTGTTATGATTGGTCCAAAAATTGTCAAAATGATCTAAAACATCGAGAAAATTAGTTTAAAAAAAACTTTTTAGCTAATGATCAGAATCGTTTTTAACAAACAAAGAAATGAAAACGGACTCTCAGGATTGAAAATTTAAGCAAAACCTATTAGACAATTCAGATTGTATAGAATTTTCAAACTCTGCACATTTTTTGTTTTCATTCTAATTCAATTCAACTTCGACCAACTTTGCTCAAATCTTCAACAAATCGGAATTAATATTCAGGTGTAGTAGACATTCAATATGACAAAGATCGTTAAGAATATTCGGATTGTATAGGATTTTGAATTTTCAAAAAATTTGCGTTATTTTATTCGCGCGCTTGCTTATGCAAATTACGTGACGCTGTGTTTAAATTTGATTTACGTACAGCCGAATATGAACCAAACTTCCATTACAAATTTGTCACGAATCGGCCGGTTCAAGTTTTACGTTGAATTTTAAAAAAAAACTTCTTTCGCGCTAAAACAAGTCTGCAAATTCAAACTTCGCAAATTACTTCCTCAATATTTTTTGCCCTGTTGAAACCTTACTCCATGAGGGGAAGTCAAAATCAATCAACATACTTCCCCCAGACGTAGCTTGGTTAAAAGTAAAAAATAATAAGGAATTTGAAAACTCCCACTTGCCAGTCTTTTTTATTTCTTTCAACTATTGAATATATTTATTTGATATCTTTTAAATGTTAAAAGGGGAACGAAAACCAAATTCAACGTCGCTTTCTATATTGTTGCACTAAAAATTTATGAGACCACAAAGCGCTTTGTGAGAAGCAAAACATTAATCATGAATTTGCGAGCTTCTTCTTTTTAGTATTTTTAATTTGATTAAAATATTCTATATTTCTACCGTGTCAAACCATGGAAAAATAAAATGGGAAACAAGATTCAAGTTTACCGTTGCTTCTTCTTTGTTGTAGTGAAGATTTGTGAGACTGCAAGACGTTTTGTAAAAAGCAAAAAATAATAAGGAATTTCCAAACTTCTCCTTTCCAGTCTTTCTTATTCATTTTAAATATAGTATATTTCTACTGTGTCAAACCATGAAAAATCAAATGGGAAACAAGATTCAAGTTTTCCGTTGCTTTTTCATTGTTGCAGTAAAAATTTGTGAGAACGCAGGGCATTTTGTAAAAAGCAAAAAATAATGAGGAATTTGAAAACTTCTCCTTTCCAATCTTTTTTTATTTATTTTAAATATAGTATATTTCTACCATGTCAAACCATGAAACATCAAATAAAAAACAAGATTCAAGTTTTCCGTTGCTTTTTTATTGTTGCAGTGAAGATTTGCGAGACCGCAGGGCATTTTATAAGCAGCAAAAAATAATGAGGAATTTCCAAACTTTTTCTTTCCAATCTTTTTTTATTTATTTCAAATATAGTATATTTCTACCTTGTCGAACCATGAAAAATCAAATGGGAAAGAAGATTCAAGTTTACCGTTGCTTTTTTATTGTTGCAGTGAAGATTTGTGAGACCACAGGGTACGCTACTCATCTTGTCTCGTGTACCATTCGTCGACCCGGGAAATTCTCCAGAGAGGAGTACACCGAGTCACCATTGTGATGTTGAAGCTGGCAGGCGAAGGACGAGAAAAGGAGAAAAAGAGAGAGAAAGAGCACGCAGCATTACCTCATTAGTGAGTATTTATTTTCAAGGCCACGGGCGGAGAAGCAGCGTACTCACGTTGGCTTCTCTTGCGCCGGTAATCCAATGGTTAACGACCATTTAACTCGGTACAAGCGCTATTAGAATCTCGTGGAGAGATTACTGTACATAGACTAGACAAGCAGCCTCGGTTAAGGGGGTATTGAAATTCGTTTCGTAACGCATTGATTTAATTCCGGGATATTGATGGACAGCCTGTACAATCGGGGCTTTATTTAGCCGCTCTGCAGCAATTAAGCTCGGAGCGTGTAATTAATGAGCGAAATCTAAAAAGTGAATGAACTGCCAGCGGAAACCAATCAATCATCTGATTTTGGCACCCAATTTCATGAAATTATCTACGGTAGACGTGAGGATTTATTTTTTTAAATGAAATATTCCAAGTTCTGTACAAGTTAAGGAGACAATATATTTTATGGTGTTCCTGGGGACAGAAGAAAATGAAGGGAGGAGAAAAGTTTGCCAATTAATAATCGGCTACGGAGACCGATTAATTTTTCTACGTTCGGTACTTAATTCTCGATTTGTGAATCTTCATTATTTTTGCTAGGAAAAATTTATAGTAGTGTCAGAAGATCACTTTTTTATAGTTGTTAAAAGCATATACATTTTTTTTCAAGGATTTACTTAGAAATGTTGGTTGAAGGGAAAAATAAAAAATACCATTCAATGATAAAGTTCTTAATCAATCATTTGACTTTGGCACGCAATTTGATGAAATTATCTGCGGTTCATGTGAGGATTTTTGTTTCATGAAATGTTAAAGTTTTGTCAGGGTACAAGTGATAATATATTTAAGGGTGTTTTTGGGGATGAGTGGAAATAAAAGGAGGTAAAAGTTTAAAAAAAGTGAATAGATTAATAAATGGCTACGGTGGCCTATTAACTTTTTCCATTCGATACGTAATATCCGATTTGTGGAACTTCATTATTTTTGCGGTTTGACATTTATGGTATAATATTTATTTAAACGTTATTGTTACCCACCAATTTAAAAAAAAATGTACATTTTCTGAAACAATTTGAGAACATATTAATTGCATTAAAAAATAAATAGAGCCCCAGAATTGTTAACCGGTTGTATAATATTTTGTAACGTTTAGTTAAGCTTCAATTTTGTTCCAATTATTACAAAATTAAAAAATAGCATAAAAAGAACTAAAGTTCACAACGCTGACAAATACGATGAGCTTCATTACGGCAGTTCTGGAGCTTCCTTTTTTTGTTTGTAAATAGTTGAAGTCTTCTGGAAATAAAAATAACAGTCAATTTGCTGGCTCGATGCTTCTACATGGAATAGAATAGAAATAGCTGCAGGATAGAGAATAAGAACAAGAATAGAGTGAATCCTGTGAACTGTAACGATATTGTGTAGCCCAAGGCGTGCTCTATATCCACAAAAAAAAAAACAAAGAGACTCACAGAACGAACACTTTACTGCAATGCATTTTTGCTTCTACGTACCATGAAAATCTTTAATACTTCTGAGAAGTAATTGGACACGGTTTGTCCGTTTTCCTTGTGAGATATTATTTATGCCCACGGAAAGAACCTTCGATACGCCTCGACGCTTCTTGGTGTCATAATACTCGGCGCGTTAGAGAGAACACAGGAAAAGGAAGTCCTTCCTATATCACTAATCGAGGGCATTTCCTTGCTTCGTCACTGTTACAAAAAAATAGACGACATGCTACACGAAATAAAATCCGGATCGGATAATTACTCGCTAAAGATTTTGAGCAAGTGGAATCTTAAGGGGGCCAAGTCACTAAAAAAGTAATAGAAAAAAAAAATTCTGTAGGTAAGATCTTTCTTTCAGAAAATCGTAAACTTGAAACTCATAAGTGCTTTGCATAATAATATTTCGAAAATATTATTACCGAAGGGATGAAAAAAAAATTGTCCAACAAATCACTCGTCGACCTCACTTTTTTTAAAAATGGAAATGATTTATTAATTTTTTTAATACGTATACATTTTACCTAAATTTTATAAGATTTTTGACCAGCAAAATTTTTTATTTTCCGTTTATGTGTAGAAAGTCACGAATTTTAGATATGCATATGTGATGAAATCACTCATTACACCCAGAAAGTATTTGGGCAATTGATCGAGTAGATTTCTAAATATAGCTCAAGCATTAAACATGAAAAACACCATTTTCAAAAATTAGTTAAAATTCTGAAAAAATGTATACGTTTTCAGAAAAATCTTGCAAATCATTTCTATTTGGAAATGGTGTAATTTGATGAGTGATTTGTTGAACATTTTTTCGTTTCATGGGTTTGAAATTATTATTTTGCAAAATAAATCTTGTCAGCACCTTCATTGTGCTTTTTTAAAATTCTTGTCTCATCAAAAAGTATTCAGTGAATTCTCTCTGAATCTAACGTACACTGAGAGAAATAGATACTAAGATTTTTAATATCCGATATACGAAATATTATATACTATCAGGTAGTATTTGGATAGTACCGTGTAGTGTATGTATTGTAAGGGTTTATTATACGGAATGTACTTGGTACAATCAGATATTAACCATTTCTATAATTATACTAACCGTTGCACTCCAGTGAGTGATCCCTATACGAAGCATCCAATATGCTATTCGATAGTATATTTTTACTATCGCGTAGTATCTATTTCTCTCAGTGTAAGACCACGAAACTACCTTGAGTGCTTCATTCTTTATGAAAAACAAAAAATAATCGAAATGTGCTTGATAATATATAGAATATTGTTATCAGTACTTTAAAATCACGAATTAACTAGATCATTGACATCAATCCCTTTTTTGCCTTCGTGATATTATTTGGCATTAAAAAAATCGATGTTTCGTTACCATTTATTAGGAAATTAAACACTATTATTATTTAAGGTAATTACAGCTTTTTTTGCTGCAGAAAAACATGAATTGGACTGTGAATGAAGTGAAATAATTTCCGTGACTAATTTTTGTTAACTATTAGAGTTTAATAGATTCAGTGTCAGGGATGAACTCGTCCCGATAAATTTGGAGCTCTCTTGAGAAATTCTTCGCTCCAGTGCTCAAAGACAGATATCACCGATTTTTTTCAATGGACTGGAGATAAAAATACAGCCAATAAAAATAATTTTTTCTGCCTAACCATCTTAAATACTATTAAAAAATCAAGTAATAAAAAATCATAATATCGATTAGAAAATCTTATTCAAAACACATATTTTGAACGAATAAAAAAATTGCAGGAATGATTGACCTGAACTCTTAACGAAATTGTAGCCTTCTTAAGGGCATATCGATTCGTTACATTGTAAGATCACGAAGCCTGAAAATCACCTGATATTGAATACTGCAAACACCGCCCAAAAAAAAGAGATAATTCACTTATTGGCAAGGGCAAAGATCAATCGCAAAGAATCCACCGAAGCCTTATCTTCGCCTTCTTATTTCTTGGAAACGCTCAGACTATCGGCTTCGAAATTCATCAGAACATTCTCCTTCCCACGTAAACGAAGACGATGACCTGAGAGTTGCGGAGAAGAATGAGCCTCTTCTTTTATCTTCTGCGTTCGGTATTTATTGCTTGATTTTCACGGAATGAAACAGCAATGCCTGTAATTTACCTCGAAGGAGATGAAGCGTTGCACTCGAGATGCTGTCCACGGCATCAGCTTCTCATCGGTTGGACGAAAGAAGTTAAAATCTTTCACCTGCGTCTTCTCAGAGACTTTGTAGATAGTACTTAACAAGTCATTGCAATTCTTCTTATAATTATGGTGTTAATAATATATATTATTATTTTTATTATCTATTTATATTACTAGTTGAATACACGGGATATTGAGAAACCATTGAAAATTCATGTACTAAAAGAAAAATGGGAAGTACTTTTTGAAAAAATATATTGCGTATCAGATTCAAGGCAATATACAAGTTCAATGTAAAATTAAAGTTCTCATGAAGGGCTCTATCAATTTACATTTTTTTCTGCCAGATGCAACCCATAATTTTTAATATTAAAGTACCACTAAAAAACCTCTATATTAACTCTATATCAACTCTATATAACTTCATGTTAATTTTTTCGGAATTCTTAATCCAATATTTTAGAAACTGCCCATTTTTTAATTGACCTTATTCCGGAAACTTGAAAGGACTGAAGAAAATGTCTTCCCATAAACCAATTGTTTATAGATGTTTGTATTTTTTATGTTAGCAATTTGTGAAAAATAATTTTTACGTTGTGGTAACACTGATATTTTATCGATAAACAGGACAGGAAATTGTTTTTTTAATTAATAAATGGATTTTTTTATTTGACTGAAAAATTTAAACACTATTTCAGTATGAATACTAACATCGCAAAATAATCACGAGAACCGAATTTCCGGTATAAAAAAATTATTTGTGTGGAAGTTGAGAAAAATAACATCGATTTCTCACGGTGTAATGTTTTTTCACTTTTTCTTCTCACCCTAGAACTTCGATAAATGCCACTTCGGTGATTTTCTGACAATATCGTCAGACATACTGAAAGGCTCTGCAATTTTTTCAGCCACAAAAATATATCCGTTTTTAAATTGAAAAATAATAATCCCTCTTTTCGGTAAAAAAATCAGTGTTACCAGAACGTAAAAATTATTTCCAATAATGCTTTCGAAAGCTACTGCAAAACAACAACTTTTATGTATGGCCAATTTTTTCCAGTCATTTCAATTTTCCAAAATATTTTCGTTTCGGAAAAAACTGCGTAAAATACTTGATTAAAAAATCTGAGAAAATTTACTCACATAAGTTGCCATTGAAACCACCTTTTAGTAGTACTTTAATATGACTAATAATAATCCAGATCTGAGCTGGTCGAAAAAAAATGACTAAATTAAAAGTCAAATAAATGCTTTTCATATGGTAATATTATTGTAATAAGATACTTGCACATTAAATTAAATATCCACACTACTTGCAAAAAAAATCTTCCTACACACTATATCCATCTTTTCTTTTTGCTACTTATTTATTGCTCGATTTTCACGGAATAAAAGAGCAACGCCTGTAATTTACTTCGAAGGAGATGAAGCGTTGCGCTCGAGAAGCTGTCCACGGAATCAGCTTCTCATCGGTTGAACGAAAGAACTTGAGGCTTTTCACCTGCGTATTCTGAGAGCCTCAGCAGTGCGACCTCCAGGTTTCACTCGCGATATTTTTCTCATTCTCTCCTTTTTCCTCTCATTCGGTCTCTGCACCCTCAACGACCACGAGGACTCTCTACAACGTTATGCTTCGGTTGCATCACGTACTCCGGACTCTCGGGAGTATTCTCTGCACTGCAGCAGCGAAGGCGAGCCTTGTAACGGAACCTCTTTTTATCTCCGGCGCGCGCTCTCCTTCGCGAATCGCGGGAAAAAACCTCGAACGACGTTGTAACCCTCGTCGCCTTTTTTACGCGGCATTCCTCGCTCTTGTTCAGTGGCTACTTTTATTAGGCGCTACATCGTCACGTCCACGCCCAACTTGGAACTCGCTCGGGCACCTCAAGCTAAAACATAGTAATCAAAATGGGATGACACCTAAAAAGTATCGTAATTCATGAGGATATATCGTGCGGAAATTTTTTTATTGGAAGTTCCTATTCGAAGCGCCAGGATAGAAGGATAAAACTGTAGATAAATATGATATGCTCATAACTAGGATAATTTTTGAAGAATAAAGGGAACAACGTTTGTTCACCACAATGTTGTATTTAGCTGAGCTGTTTTATAAAACATTCATTATCAGTAACAAAATTTATTAACATCAAGTAAAAATAATATAGTCGTAACGAATTCTCACGCTGACGGCATTTTCGTCAAATTAAAGATTTGCCGAATTATGTTTTTTTTTTGGGATAAGTTGTTCGATATTTCTTGTAAATGAAGAACGATTTGTGGCAACTATATTAAAGATAGTTAAGACGCATTAATCTAAATCAGAGGGCTTAAAAAAAGTATTGTAACTTAAAGGATATATCGTGGGCTGCAATTTTTATTGGAAGTTCCTATTCAAAGCGCCAGGATAAAAGGATGAAACTGTAGATAAATATGATGCTCATAACTGGGGTAACGAATCTTTGAAGAATAAAAGGAACAACGTTTGTTCACCACAAGGTTGTATTTAGCTGAGCTGTTTTATAAATCATTTATTATCAGTAACAAAATTTATTAACATCAAGTAAAAATAATGTAGTCGTAACGAATTCTCACGCTGACGGCACTTTCGGCAAATTAAAGGTGTCGAATTATGCTATTTTTTTAGGATAAGTCGATATTTTTTTGTAAATAAAGAACAATTTGGGGCAATGAGATTAACGATAGTCAACATGTATTAATGGAAGTTAGAGGGCTTTTAAAAAGTATTGTAATTTTAAGGATATATCGTGGGTTGCAATTTTTATTGGAAGGTCCTATTAAACTCCAAAATGAAACACTAAAACTGGAGATAAATGCGATGTTCTTAACTGGGGTAACGAGTTTTTAAAGAGAAAAGAGAAAACAGCTCATTCACTACATGGAAATCTATTTTGTTGAGCTGTTGCTTGAAATTTTTATAAACAGTTACAAGATTCATCAACACTACATGAAAACAAGTGTTCTTCTAACGGACTCACGCTGATGGCATTTTTATTGAAAGTCCCTATTCTAAACGCCATGATGAAAGGATGAAGCTGAAGATAAATATGATGCTCATAACTAGGGTAACGAGTTTTTAAAGAGAAAAAAGAATGGAGTTTATCTACTACAAGAAAAGATATTTAGTTAAGCTGTTTCTCAAACTATTTACTAACAGCTACAATATTGATTACCACCAAATGAAAATGTGTGTGCTCGTAACGAACTCTCACGCTGACGGCATTTCCGACAAATCAACGCTTTGTTTGTGCAATTAAAAAAAATTAATTTCTTTGATGTTAATTATAAATAAAGATGGATTTGCGGCAACCAAATTGATGATATAACTATCTATTGATGATATTAATTACTACATTTTAACAAATGTAGTAATTAAAATGGGCTGGTACCTAAAATGTACAGTAATTTTGAAAGTATATCGTGAGTTGCAGTTTTTATTAAATTTTCCTGTTCTGAACGCGATGATAAAAATATGAAACTAGAGGTAAATGTAATGCTCATAACTACGGTAAAGAGTTTTTAAAGGAAATTTTTTTTATTTATTATGAGAAAATATATTGAGTTAAGCTGATTCTTAAAACATTTGTCAACAGTTGCAAAATTTATGACCACCGAATAAAAATAAGTGTTCCCGCAACGAACGTTTATGCTGACGACATTTCCGGCAAATGAATGATTTGCTTATGCAATTTTTTAGATGAAGTTTTTCCTTCCTTGTTATAAATAAAGAACGATTTGCGACAACAAGATCAAAGATGATTAAAACGTAATAATCACAATGGGATGGCATCTAAAAAGTACCGTAATTTTGAGGATATATCGTGGATTGCAATTTTTACTGAACGTTCCTACTCCAAGCGCCAGGTCGATATAATGAAACTTGAGATGAATGTGATGCTCATAACTGGGATAACGAGCGTTCAAAGAAAAAAGAGTTTATTTACTACCAGAAAATAATTTTTAATGGGCGTTTTCTTGAAATATATATCACCAGTTACAAAATGTAACTGATAAAGATAACACGAAATAAAATTTGAAATAAGTTGGTCCAATACTCCTTATAAATAAAGAACGATCTAAAGCAACAAGATTAAAAATATTTGTTAGTGGTCAACAAATAATTATTTTACGCTTATGCTAAATAAACTATATCATAAATTTATCCTCTGGACAACTAACGTCCATCCGTATGATGCGACTATTCTGTTTGTTTACAACCGTCGACGATCAGAGGACAAACGCGAGCCTCGATGCACACACGCCACAGTCATAGCTTAGCAGTGCGAGCGAAAAATACACAGCAGGCTGTTGCCGTACAACTCAATGTTAACCCTCGAGGATTTGTACACCAACCCAACTCCGACTCGTTGATTTGTGCAAAAAACCGAGCCGTAACCAACCATATTCCAACCACCACGTAGGATAAAGGTTGGAATTTCGTAGGATGTTGTAAAACCAACCGACTATCATACCAATTGCTATGTCGTGTAAAGCTTAAAATTTGGTAGGTATTTGTAAAACCAACCGTTAATCCAACTGTGGACTTACTTTCAAACGATTGGAACCTGGTTGGCTACGTCACAGTTATAGCTTAGCAGTGCGAGCGAAAAATACGCAGCAGGCTGTTGCCGTACAAATCAATGTTAACCCTCGAGGATTTGTACACCAACCCAACTCCAACTCGTTGATTTGTGCAAAAAACCGATCCGTAACCAACCATATTCCAACCACCACGTAGGATAAAGGTGGGAATTTCGTAGGATTTTGTAAAACCGACTATCATACCAATTGCTATGCCGTGTAAAGGTTAAAATTTGGTAGGTATTTGTTAAACCAACCGTTAATCCAACTGTGCATTTACTTTCAAACGATTGGAACCTGGTTGGCTACGTCACAGTCATAGCTTAGCAGTGCGAGCGAAAAATACGCAGCAGGCTGTTGCCGTACAAATCAATGTTAACCTTCGAGGATTTGTACACCAACGCAACTCCAACTCGTTGATTTGTGCAAAAAACCGATCCGTAACCAACCATATTCCAACCACCACGTAGGATAAAGGTTGGAATTTCGTAGAATTTTGTAAAACCGACTATCATACCAATTGCTATGCCGTGTAAAGGCTAAAATTTGGTAGGTATTTGTAAAACCAACCGTTAATCCAACTGTGGACTTACTTTCAAACGATTGGAACCTGGTTGGCTACGGGTCAATTTTTTTACACAAAACAACCAGTAGAAATTCGGTTGTGCAACCCGAATGCTCAAGAAATGCGACTCGATATCCATTTCTTTTAGAATCTTACACTGTAAAAAAAGTTTGCTATTTTACGATACAAATGTCCATGAATTTTGTACAATCCAGTATAGAAAATCAAAATTAATATGTTTTCTGATTAAATTGGTAGGATTTCGGTTTACTGAAACATCCTACCAACATCGAACCGTATATTAACCAACAAAACGGTAGGATTATTCGGCGAGGGAAGAATTAATTGGAACTGTCGTCTTTATTATTGCAACGGAAGCAAACAATTATTTTATCTATCTA
This sequence comes from Tromatobia lineatoria, assembly GCA_949699805.1. Classification (NCBI taxonomy): domain Eukaryota; kingdom Metazoa; phylum Arthropoda; class Insecta; order Hymenoptera; family Ichneumonidae; genus Tromatobia; species Tromatobia lineatoria. The sequence goes on along the minus strand of OX453042.1, from coordinate 12,802,671 downwards.
TAAGAAGTGCATAACGATGGGGTTTCATAATCATATAAAAATATAGAGACATTTCTCTTTCCAATTTCAAATAATAGACACAGTAGTGGTCCATTTGAACATTAATCAGTTAATGCAACTGCAAACGTTATTGCAAGCATAAAAATATCCTTGTCATTATTTCTGTGAACGTAGATTATTCAATAAAGTAATTACGGGTTGTACTAAGTATTGAAAAATATAGTTTCATAAATCATAGGTAGTGATGAATATTGTGGTTGTAATAATCGTTCAGCTGTATTTGAAATAGTTTGATTGTATATTGGATTTGATATTTTACTCAATCATACAATATTAATTCCGTCCATCTTAACCCACAGAAAAATAATTTCATGCTACAATGAAAAAATAAAAAAGATGAGAAATTGAAACTGAAATAAGTAAAATCTATTTTTATTTATTTTAGATGTCCATTAAATAAAATTGATTAAACACAAAAATCAGTGGAAATTGAGAGAAAAAATTGAACAGTTCTTCATGTTGAAGATGATGCATCTGAAAAGGAGAATGAAATAGTACTCCAATAAGTTTGCCTGTTACGAACTGCAACTTTTAAGGAAGTCAAGTCGATAAGCTCCGTCATTACGTGGGTGTTTCTCAAGATGGTTCCTGGTTGGTTTAGGGTTGGCTGTAGAGCAAGCTTCTCAACCAAAGAGATGGAAAAAAGAAAGGGCGCTTTAGTTTTGCTATCGCTCAGGGTTCCCGAAATCCCTACGGTTGCTATGACGACCCGGCTGGGACGAACCCTGACCCTCGTTTTCCCCGGGCCCGCAGGACCAGAGGGATCGTTGCGAAAGAGCTTTCGAATAAAATTCGATTCGATATATAAAAAAAGACTATGCTATAAAAAAACGAGATACTCGTTATTTCTCACAGTTCAGCAATTCGAAAAAATAATTACCCCGACTGTCAGAAAAATGTTTGGTCAATTATTTTTTTGTGAATATTATCTTCTCGGTTTGTCGAAAAATATCAAATTTTGTTTGATGGACGAATTGAGCGTAAAAAAATTAAATAAAAATAAAACCTCTTTTTAGTAATTATTTTTTTCTTTCTCCTATTAGAATTCTCAATGAAAAAAGAGATTATTTATGAATATTTATGGGAGAGAGATTGAGAGATCATCGCCATGAACTTTTGTATAAAATTCGATTCGACATATAAAAAAAAATATGCGTTAAAAAACGAGATACTCGTTATTTAACACAGCTTAGCAATTCGAAAAACTAATTACCCCGACTGTCAGAAAAATGTTTCGTCAATTATTTTTTTGTGAATATTATTTTTTCAGTTTGTCGCAAAATATCCAATTTTGTTTGATGGCCGAATTGATCATAAAAAAATTAAATCAAAATAATACCTCTTTTTAGTAATTATTTTTTTCTTTCTCCTATTAGAATTCTTAATAAAAAAAGAGATTATTTATGAATATTTATGGGAGAGAGATTGAGAGATCATCGCCATGAACTTTTGTATAAAATTCGATTCGACATATAAAAAAAATATGCGATAAAAAACGAGTTACTCGTTATTTGTTCCAGTCCAGCAATTTCAAAAACTAATTACCCCAACTGTCAGAAAAATGCTCGGTGAATGTTCGTTCTGTGGATTTCATCCTTTCTGTACGTTGGAAAATATTCAATTGTTTTCGGTGCATGAATTGAATATAAAAAATCGTATTGAAGCAATGACTACATTTCTTTTCATGAATTATGTATTTCTTTTGATTATTAAATTTTTCATTGAATGCAGAAATAATTTATAAATATTTATGGAAGCGAAATTAATATGGGGGTTTTTTCGAATGGATCGGTAGCAATTTAAGGGGCCGTTGAGTTGAGCTTTCGAATAAATCTCGATCCGATATATGAAAAAGACTGCTATAAAAAATAAATACTCGTTATTTATCACAGTTCAGTAATTTCAAAAGATAATTACCGCGGCTGTCAGAAAAATGCTCAGTCTACTTTTGATCTGTGGATATTTTCCTTCCGGTACGTCGGAAAATATACAATTTTGTTTAATGGACGAATTCATCATAGAAAATAATATTTAATTATAATCAATCAATGAATATATAATGAATACATGTATATTGGGCTGTTTTTTGCATAAATCGATAGCAATGTCAGCGATCGTCGCGTCGAGTTTTCGAATAAAATTCTATTTGATACAGACAACGACTGCTATGACAAAACGAGGTACTCGTTATTTGTCACACACCAATTTTAAAAGGTAATTACTTCAAATTTCAGAAAAATGCTCGGTTTATTTTTTTTCTAGTTTTTATATGCACCCAACAATGTTCTGCACCTCTTAAAAGAAATTGAATACCTGTAGTATAGCTGACATGATTTCGCAGTAGATTCGCTGAGCTGATTAATTGAAATTTTCACAAATAAAAAATAAATAAAATGTTTCTTTAAAAACTTATTAATTAATTCCTTTGAAACTTTCAACAATATTTTGCCGCGAAAACTTATTAATACATTTGGTAGAACACATGCAATATTCCATGATAACCTCTGTGAGATAATATAGTAATTCCCGTGGAAATTAGATAATTATAATATAGTTAATGTCTCAAAACAAATATTTAAAAAAACTATCCTTTTTACCATGACAGTAAAAATTACCGGGAAAACAAAATAGTAATTTTCGGCATAAAAGCAATTTTGAAAAAATGATGAAAATAACTAAACCTTTTATTTGAAAATTTGTGTAGAAGCTTATTTCGATAATTTCCCAAAATTTCTTCTCATGCAAAAAAAACAGCAGCATATACTTACCAGGATTCATGGAAACTAAATGATAATGTCAACCGATCTATTAATCATAAATTGATGTACACAATTCGTTGGCAATGTCCATAAAACCAATATTTCAACTTCAGATAACTACGCGAATATTTTTCTGAAAAAATGATATAAAAAAAAGATAATGTTCCATTCCCGTAATAACCGAGGCAAATATATAATAAAGTCATTATTCACCAGCGTGCGTAATGTCGATAGTCGATGTAGGATTGAGCACGTGCGAAAATTTCCCTGCCCAGTTGAAACTCGTAAAACCACATCTCAGTGACTCTTCCAGTGACAAAAAACGCTGACGCTTCTCGCATTAGCTCGACGTCTTCGAGAGTACGTATCTCTCAGCTGGTTTCATTCGCGTTAACGGAAACTCTCCCTGGAAACTTGGAAATCAAAGTACTCCGTGACCCCGAACCGCAACCACGCACACACTCGAGGCACTATCTCGAAACTTAGCGACTTACGTTAACGTCTAACCAGCATTTCAGCCCCCTGCTCTATAAAGCTGAAGCAGCGACTGTGCACCAAGTTTGTACTACTTGGCTCGGGTCAAAGATCTTTCTCGAACTCGGTACGCCCATTCGCTGTGTGTCTTAAGTTATTTGGAATTGCGACCGAGATCAGAACGGTATGATGAGGTGACTGACCATAAATAATTGATATCCCTTTCAGCAAATTAGAATTTTAAGATTTTTAAAGAAACATTGCAAGTGATAATAAAAAATTTGAATAATTAACGAGAATTTATTTTCATCTCAGAGAATCAAAGCCAATGAAGGATTTGTAATATTTAATGTTAGTTTTTGGTACACAAAATGGAGATTAATTTACAATGTTGAATTCAGGACCGAATTTGTATTACTTCTTAAACTTGAAACGCCCATTCGTTGTGTGTCTAAAGTTACGATGAGGTGACTGACTATAAATAATTGATATTCCATTCAGGAAATTAGAGTTTTAAGATTTTTAAGGAAAAATTCAAAGTTATAATAAAAAATTTGAATAATGGACGAGAATTTATTTTTTACTTAAGGAATCAAAGCTGATGAGGTATTTGTAATATTCAATGTTAGTTCTCGGTACACAAAATGGAGATTAATTTATAATGTTGAATTCAGGACCGAATTTGTATTACTTCTCAAACTTGGAACGCCCATTCGCTGACTGTCTAAATTGATTTTGAAATTGCGACCGAGATCAAAACCGTACAATAAGGTTGCTCACTATAAATAATTGATATCCCATTCAAGAAATTAGAATCTTAAGATTTTCTAAAGAAGATTGAGAATAATAATAAATGAGGATGCAAAGTAGAACTTCGCACTTTGCTTCCTCATTTATTTTTTATTTCCGCTAAGACGCCTCTATAAGGAAGTTTACTCATTTTATTTTCCCTCATATTTCAAATACATTTTGAACACTTAAGTTTATAGAAATTTTAGTGATGGAGGACTAATCTTTGGTAAGAAACTGTTAAAAACAACAATTATTCGAAAAAAAATCGAAATTACCTTAAATGCCAACCGCTTAATCGATCATCGCCAAATTTGGTACATAATAGCGCCGAATGTTATTTTGTCTGGGTAGAAAATTTCAGCTGATTTTTTGAAATTTTACCTGAATTGGAGCAGAACGAAAATTTGTTGAAAATTTCCAAATCTCATAAAATCCGCTTTACCGATTTCGGCCAAATTCAGTACCAAAGATTGCATCCCGTTGTGCAATTTGAATACGAAGTTTCTGCGCGATAGCTCAAAATTCTCTATTTTGTTCGAGCGCTTACGTACTTTTTTCACAATTTTAAGATTCTCATAAAACTAAAATGCGTCAAGCGATTTTTATAAAATTTGTACCGATTGAAGATTAGCCAGTACTATACATATTGTTCGAATATACGCTGATTTGGTCGAGCTTACAAGTTACAGTTGTATGACTTTTGAGCCTTTTATCACACACAAAAATACATTCGGACGATTTTCTAAGCCACTTTTCTCGACGTTCCAGACTATTCTGAGTGTTCTGCCATAAAAATCTCGAAAAAAATATTTAAACAAAAGCTTCCTGTATGAGAAATCAAAATGTAAATAGACAACGAGAATTAATTTCTTACTCAGTGAAGAAAAGCTAATCAAGTATTTATAATATTTAATTTAGGTTCTTGATACTCAAAATGTGAATTAATTCACAATATTGCATTTCGGGTCGAATTTGCAATAAATTAGAGTCTCAAGATTTCCAGAAGAGAATGGAAAGTAATAATACAGATGTAAATAGTCGATAAGAACACATTTCTGACTCAGAGAAGAAAAGCTAATAAAAATAATCTTAAGACAATAAAAAAAAACTCCTGACTACAAAACAAGCTTGGTTAATAAACAAACTGGATAAACAAAAGATTGTGAAATGATAAAATAAACGTTCGCATACCATATTGGGGGAAAAAAGTCATAAGATTTGAACTTTATTTGATGGTTGCCCTCATGTAAACCGAACTTTAGCGACATCTGTGAAAAAATTGACTTTTTGTCTATCACAGCAATTTTCTTTATTGAGCAAAATTAACATTTATCAACATACCTTTCATCTGACGGGTCCTTTAATTAAATTCATTATCGATCATAAAAAATTTCGATTTCACGTTGAACATTGCAGCCAGACGTTTCAAAATTTATAGGAGTCGAAATGGAATACCGACATTTTGGAAAAAGTCAAATTCCAAAAAAATGTTAAGCACTCTATCGATTCTTTCCAAATTCCACACCGATCGTTATTTAGTTTGACTTCATTTATGTACAAAATTTCAGTCTGATATACGGTAATTTACGAAAGTTATATACCAAAAAGACTTTATTCGACATTTTTCAAATGCTGTCAAATTTGAACTTTCCAACCACGTCGTGCCAAGTATATTTCCAAACGTTCTTCTATGATAGTCTACTTGCGTACTAAATTTGTAGAAGATACATGAAAAATTACGACAGTTATCGTACTAACAAGGTAATCTGCACATATCCATACACACACTCTCACACAATTTTTAATGTAGATCACTTTTCTCGACATTTTCGACCATTCTAAATATCCCGACATGAAAATATCGATTTAAACACTTTTTATACGTAAACAAAGCTTCATCTATGAGGAAGCACATACCGAATAAAGAAAACGAAACGAAATACAAACGAATATACGTAATATTTTAGCTGTTCAGTGTCATCTACGATTTATTCAATCTCTCTGAGCAAAAGGACGAGAAATTTCTCGTCGACAGACCGAAGGAAGAAACGAATAGTTTCCGGGAGGATGAAAACCGCGAGATCGATTGTATCGCAATGATCAAGGGCCTCAGAGAGCGAGAGAGAGCGGAAAAAGAAAGGGAATGGCTGGGAGCGGAAACCGAGGACCGTAGTTTGCTGCCGTCGTCGCCGCTGTACAATCGTAGAGACGAGGGCTGCGAATATACCTACAGAAAGGAGTGAGAGAGAGAAAGCAGGAATACGGGATTAAAATGGGGGTGAATGGTAGATTGAGGATGATGGGGGCTCGAGGTATCGGATTATAACCTTCCTGCAGGATATAATTGAATTTTAAACTCCCTCCATCCTATGTACACATGATATCTTTTGAGTTATCGTATATTCGGTCTGTTCTCTCGCGTTGGTCCTACAGTTCATTCGAAACAATCTCTACCCTTTCGAGAAATTAATATCAGCCGAGAAAAATATGAAAATTGAAAACTTTGCTTTATATGAGACTATGTTTATATTATTAAAAATCATTACCCTAATGAAAAATTATTTAATTTGTTATTTTTATGGAATCAATTACGCAATTTATCTTTGTGGTTCTTTTAATGTCCACCATTTCTATGAGATTATGGTTACACTATCAAAAATCATGACGCTATTGGAGAATTATTTAATTCATTATTTTCATATAATAAGGAATGAATTAGAAAACTTTTCTTTGTATATTTCAAAATGTCATTTGTATCTATCAGATTATGGTTAAATTATTAACAATCAGAACGCTAATGGGAAATTATTCAATTTCTTATTTTTATAAAATATGGAATGGATTGTAAAATGTATTTCCGTGTCATTCAAACGTAGGACTTGCTCAGCAGTTTCATTAAAAGCGGTTCAAAGTTTCGAATAATGGATTTCCGATTATCCAATTATCATTATTATATGACGAGAAAGTTATTTACCATGAATTTTTGTTGATTTACCATGTTAATCACTCGAATAAGTTCTTAAATTGTCATTCCGAGATAATTATAAATTGACCCAAAATATAAATAGTTATTTTTTTATGCGTTGAAATTTCGAACCCAATGCCCGAAATTTTTTCCTTTACTGACTTTTTATTAAAGAAGACTATTATTTTTCAATAATAGTATCAACTATGTTTTTAAATTCCTGGTTCACTGCTTTCACTATCGCTTGGAGTTTCCAATCATATATCGATATCTATCAAAAGCCAGACGAGGCAAAGACTACAAAAATTTAGAAAATCCTATTTATATTCCACGAAACTATTCATAGGATAAAAATAATCATTTATCGAATCTGAACAATCTTTCGAATCCTCTGCGGCCAGCAAAGGGGGCAGCATGAGTTTCAGCTTTGAGGTTCAGAGCGTGTATTTAAACACGTGCGTATGCAACCCTCGCTGTACTCACTTCGATTAATTCGCCATAGCAGTGAAGCCAGAATCTCTGAAAGACTTTAGTTTCGGCTTTTATCTCTTTCTCGCTTACTCTTCATTCGCTAGTACAAGAAAAATACAACTAATAACGAGATACGTATTGACGCGGCCCATCAATGTGCTACTGCAGAACGCGCTGCCGATTTCACAGAGGGACGTGTACACGTCTGCTGTTGCTGTTTCTCGCAGACGTGCCAATATTTTATATCGACAGGCTCTGCCTGGCTCCAAAGTCGTCCATGTGAAAAGTGGATAAACGAAAAAGGCGAAAGGCAACTTTCGGGAATACTTGATTAGAGCTCAAAATATTCGACATTTGATGCAGCCTGTGGCAATTTTTTTAATGCATAAAAAAAAATTTGCAAATTACTTCCGCTTTATTATTTATGAATTGACTTGGACGTTGGAAAAGTTTGTGAAAAGTTTAAAATAATGAGTTTCAATTTTTTGGAATAATTTTTTTTAAGATTTCTTAATTTTTCAAGTTTATTGCTTTGAATAAATTTGGAATCTTGAAATAGAGCAACATTTTTGTCGTGAGCAAAAAAATTTTGCAAGCTGCTTCGTAATTATTATTAATGAAATGGCTTGTCAACTTTGACTCATAGAGATAGCTTATAAAAAGTTTTTAGTAATGAGTTATAATTTTTTTTAATGAACTGTTTTTCAGTGATTTTTTAGATTTCAAAATTTATTATTTTAAAATAAATTTGAAATCTTGATGTTTTGGAAAATTTTAGTTGTCAACAAAAATGAAGTAAAGTTTTTATTCGAATATAATCTGAACCGTTTTACCGATCTCCACCAAATTATCTACTGTGCAAAATTCGGAATCGCTAGTTCACGTTGTGAAAAAGTTAATGCAATAACGTCAATTTTTCGAAAATTCCAAAATGCCATAAAATTCGAACACTTTTCCAATTTTGGTCAAATTGCGCACGAAACAACATTAAATACACCTACAGAAAAATATTGTAAATCTTACAATAGCAATACATTTTTAATAATTTCAACTTAAACTAAAATTGACATAGTTCATCGGGAAACATAAACTTCATTAACTATTTGAGAAACAATTTAGATTTAGATCATCATTCAAGAACATCAAATTCGATTCGAAAAGATCCATGGCATGAACTTCTACATGCTCATCTTTAATTATTCTCAAAAAATTTAAAAATGGGAGAAAATAAATATCTTTAAAAAAAAATCAAACAAAACTTAAGTCATTGAATGAAAATCTTGCCCAAAGATTCAAATGGCTCTAAAAAATTGAATTTATTTTACTATTGTATTCCTGTAAAAATTTTCGAATTCTTGTCATTAAACGCAAATTCGATTACCTTTTAAAGATACAATAGACAATATATTCCCTTCCGTCCTTCAGCTCCAAATGGACCACTCAAACAGGAATGATATCAGAAGCTCTCAATCATTGCTGCGCACGACTCGACCTTCTAAACTTCCTTCTCGTGTGTTGAAAAAATGTTAGTCACTACAATCTACTTTAGTCTAGCTTGGCAAGGTTCCGTCGTATAGAAATAACGAAGGAATCGAGGCAGCCCATAGAACTGGGTCAGTTTCGAGAGAAGCGAGAGACAAAGAGCGAGAGAGAAGACTGGAGAGGTCCTTGCGCTAGGTCGCGCTTTGAGTTTCAAAGTTGCAGTCGACAGAAAAATGAAAAAAAAAAAATCCACGATCTGTTCTTTATATTTTGCATAAGAGTAAACATGAATAATTCATCGGTCTATTATACTATAAAACCAAACGCTCTTCTCGTCTCTCGCATTGGATTACATTTTCTCGAGTTATCCTTCGCTTTATGGTGAAGAGTGAGTTTGAATCTGGAGTTGATTCTCGATCCAAGTCTCGAGGAGTGGAAATCGCACGAGGTCGAAAGATCCTGTTTAAAACCCGTGATAAAAAGCAACTTTGGTTGGTATCAGCCTCGGAGAATCAAAAGGGAGTGAGGCCCTTTTGCTATGGGCCTTATAAAAGCCAAGTGTATAGAAGAGGTGATGCAGAGCTGCGCAGAGAACCTCTGCCAACGAAGAATGCACGCTTTGAGCATGACTCGTATTTACTGGGCTCTATAGGCTCTATAGGCAGTGGTTTCTCGACTCTGCACTGCTACGGCATCGCAACTACGCCGGCAACGAGGATTCCCTTGCAGCGGTGCATTATACCTCGAGGCTGCATCGAGCGAAGGCTCCAAGAGATTTCGAATTGAAATCCCGGCTCCGAGACTGGATACTACATCCGACGATGGAACTGAGAAACAATTTGATTCGTTAATGCTCCGAGCAATAAGTCGTAAAAGAGGCTCCGTAAAAAAAGCTTTTTTTCACCAAGTTCCTCGGTGAACCAAGTGCGAAATATAAATAATTTGGTGAACCATTAATAACGATTAGGATCTCATGAGATCGGATAAATTTTGCTCTTGGTCGAACGAGAAAAGCAAAGGGTTATAAAGTTTGGCCATGAGATTTGATTTCAACTAGACATTCTTCGATATAAGGAAGCATAATTAATGGAATTATAAATTTGAAGAAATTAATTATAATAAAAATATGAATTAAATTAACGTGAAAAGAAAAAGTGAATTAATAGTTGATTTATTTTAGGAGAAATGGATCGATCCAGTATAAATTTAGATGGTCGACGAAATCAGTGGAAATTATTCTGATGAGAGATAAAATATCAGTGGGACTAATGATGCAGTGCATATTTAGAACATTGTGACAATCAACTTGCAAGAGCAGAACAATTTTCATTTACACTCCTCGAGACTTGGATCGAGAGAAGAGTCCAAGAAATTCCGAATTGAACTCGAATTGGTACAACATCCGACGTTGAAACTGAGAAACAATCTGATTCTTTAATTCGACCAATAAGTCATTTAAAAAAATGGATTTTTCGCCCAGGCTCCTCATTGAACCAACAGCAAAATTTAACTAATTTGATGCGTTGTTAATAACGGTTGAAGTCTCACGAAATCGAATGAACTTTGCTTTTGGTTGAATGAGAAGAGAAAAGGTTTATAAAGTTGGATTATGAGATTTGATTTCTGCAAGTTGGCCACATACCTATTCACATTCGTACCCTCGCAATTTTTTTTTTATTCTAGGAAAGCAGAGTTAACGGAATTATGAATTTGAGTAAATTAATCAGAATAAAAATATAAAATAAATTTACGCAAAATGAAAAAATAAATCAATGATCGATTTATTTTAGGAAAAATGGATCTATTATTGTTAAATGATTTCCAGCATAAATTCCGGCAGTTGACGAAATCAGTTAACAGTACTCTGAAAGGAGATAAAATCGCTATTAACGAATGATTTTCGTGAAGGGTCCAAGAGATTCCGAATTTAGCTCCCAGCTCTGGGTTTCGACGGCACATTCTTGCTGGAACTGAGAAACAATTCAAGTCGTTAAAGCGCAACGCAATAAGTCGTAAAAGGAGCTCCCTAAAAGGGGAAGGATTTCGTACGCCAGAAGAAATCGAGACGCTGGAGGGAAAAGCCTTAGGAGAAGTTTAAGGGCTTACCAAATTGGTTTAATTTTCCTCTGATTTCAGCGGAAGCAAAATAAAATAAATGGAATAGTGTATCCCCATTAACAAATAAACTATGACTAAAATGCAAAACACATTTAGGTATACATGGGAAGCAAAAAAAGTATTGATTACGTTGAAAATCTTCCAAGTTCAATTAGTCGAAGAAATAAGTCAGACTTCATCACATACAAACTGATGTTTATGAACATTTCGCCCCAAAGAAAATATATTTAAAAAAGATACTAAAACGCAATTTCGTCAGACGTTTTTATTTTTTATTTTGGGTTCGAAAAGTTTATATTTTAAGGCTCTTTATTGATTGTTCTTCTGAGTCTCAAGTTCTTAATTAAATCGAAGCCCCAAATTTGGGGAGTTTAAAAACTGTCTCGTGAAATCCCGTAACTACAAAAGAAAATAGTGTTGCTCTTCGAAATTATTGCATCTGCTCCCAGCACTGATACCTCATCCTTAACTGGGACCGAGAACCAATTCAAAGCATCAATGCTCGAAGCAACAAGTCGTATAAAGCGCCTACGTTAGACAATGGTAGAATTCCGATGTTCAAAGGCTGGATCAGAACGATTGTACGAGAGAATCTTGGTAGACAATTAAGGATTTAAGAAGTTACCATTGTTCAACGTATTATTTGAATTTAAACCCGTTTTCAACGAGAAAAAAAACATGAATGAAATCAAAGCTACCAAATGCTACCAAATGCTACCAAAAGCTACCAAATGCTACCAAATGCTACCAAATGCTACCAAATGCTACCAAATGCTACCAAATGCTACCAAATGCTACCAAATGCTACCAAATGCTACCAAATGCTACCAAATGCTACCAAATGCTACCAAATGCTACCAAATGCTACCAAATGCTACCAAATGCTACCAAATGCTATCAAACGCTACCAAATGCCAAATCATACCAAATTATTTAAATTCTCATTCATTTTTGACAAGGAATGAATATAAAACAGCAATGAATTCATCTTTTTCAATCATTCATTCACAAACTACAACAAATAAAATTGTACATAGAGTCCCAAAAAACGGTAAATCAACTAAAGAATACAATAGATTTGTATTCAAGATATCTTTTGGTACTCATCGTAAATGTTTATCAGACCAAAAAATATTCTCTAAGAAAAATACCTCGTGTGTCGAAAGTGGAGCTCGGCTGAGCACCAAATTGTGATTTAGCCCTGGCAGTCGATAAATCGAGTCTGCTGCGAGCCAATAAGTCTTGGGAAATAAGAAGGGCTTGACTGAATGTGAAATTGTTGAGATTTTCTTCTCGCGGAGAGTTGCCACTTCGAATAAGTCCAGCATAGGCTGTCGGTGTCTGAAGTCCTCGGTTGGAACGACGTTCATGGCCCGAGGACTTTGCCACAGCAAGGTACACTTCTCTCGAGGCTCAGAGAAGTCTCGTTACATGCCCAGGAGAAGGAGAGGAGCCCAGAAGAGAGACAGAGGGCCTAATGCTCTCTCGGGGCCTTAGGCAACAAGACAAGAGAGAATGTCGAGTTGTGCGAGAGACTGAAAGAGACTGAGAACCAGCAGCACGACTCGGTCAGCCTGCAGCAATGTTTCTTTCGTCTACACGTAGACCTCGAAACGAAACACGTTCCTTTTCGCTGGCTGAAGCAACTGAAAACTATTTACCTACAACACTCTACTCCTAGAGTGCTTATACCCTTTCTGGATCGCCCAAAGCCACTCATTTGGATTAATTAGCCTGGCGCTAATTGAAAAGTTGGAGAAACTGAAATCTGCCATGCTTCGCATAAAAATTCGCTGCGTTTCTACGGATACATATTTATTCAACACGAAAATAAACCTTTCCCATCGGGGAAATTCATTTTCCGGAAAAAGGATAACACCTAGCGGCTATTTCGAGAATTTAAATCAAATAAAAAATTGGAGCGATGTGGAATCCTTGCGTGTTGGGTACGAATTTTTTTTTCGTTTTTGCAAAACTACTTCTATAATGAAGTATATTCATTAGTTTTGGCTTTCCCGTAACGAAAATTGTGTAGAAAGTACAGATTAATGAGGAAGCAATGTGCTAGGTGCTGTTTTGAATCCTTGTTTTAAATATCCTGAAATTTGCCTGCTAAATGAAAAATACTTGGTATTTCCTAAAACAAGTTCCTAAATTTGATGTTATGGGTACTGTGGCCGAATTATATTTATAAATTGACAGGTTGTCGGCTATTTACAGTGATTTTTGTATTTTTTTATTCATTTTATATTTAGTTATATATATTTTTTATATAAACAGTTGACAAAATATCAACTTACAAGTTTATAAATATATAAGAAGTCCAGTCGTTAATCCCATTAATTTCGTCAGTGAAACGACTGAATAAATAGACCAAATGAAATGTCCATTCGTGAAATCCATCGATGTCGTTAATGGACGGACTTCATGAATAGACCACATGAAAAGGTCCATTTGTGATTTGGTCCCTCTGATTTCATCAGTGGAACGACTTCATGAATAGACCACATGAAGAAGTCTATTCGTGAAGTTCATTGATGTCATTAATGGACCGACTTTATGAATAGATCCCATGAGAAGGTCTATTCCTGAAACACTTTTGATGACACGAATGAAACAACTTTATGGATGGACCATATGAAAAAGTTCATTCGTGGAACCCATTGATGTTGTCAATGGATCGTCTTCATAAATGGACCACAAGAGGTCCATTCGTGAAACTCATTAATGTCGTAAATAATGGACTTCATGAAAGGACTACATACTTAAGAATATTATTAATACTAACTTCCCATTTTTATACAACTTCATCTCATAATAGAACACATTGATTTACATGGACATTGTTTTTGCTTTTGCAGGTGTTTACAACCCGATGGTCACAATGTTTGAAGTCACACTGCATCTTTATTTTCACTGGATTTTTTCCATTTCGGCTTTGGTAAGTCTTCGTGTATATTTTACTCCCTGTTGTCCATCATAGTGTACAAAAATTCAAACCAAGATGCACCATAAATACACCTGGACCATTCATAACGTCTCGACGCCTGATAAAAAAAACCATAACAAATATACAAAAACAAAAGTTTTATGAAAAACGATCAATGGCCAATTGTACAAAGGGCTATTATCGTACCTTAAATACAAAGAAATTAAGAAAACTTGGAAAAAGCTGCAAATAATAACAAAAATTCGAACCAAATAAATAAAAATAAGCAAAACATAATTTCTTTCGAAATGAATGTAACAGGAAAATGAATTATTACCTATTTGACACATACACATCTACAAAAGGATATATATAGTTTTATTTTTTAGAATATGTTCGTAGAGTACAATTCCTGCTATAACAAGATATAACGTATAGCACGAATTGTACTTTGGTAAAATTATTCTATGTAAACAACGTTTGGAGGTTCTGTTGATAATTTTTCACCCTTTCTCTGTGCGACATTTTTATAGTGACTTATGCAGATGCTGAAGGGTGAGGTGAGCCGATGTTCCGAGTCTGGCATCGTAGTAGAGACTCTCGAGTCCGCGACTCGTAAATTCTCGGAGTCTCGGTGTTGGCAATCCATTCGTAGATATTACCTGGTCCGCGCGACGACCGAGCGTTTATTGCATCGAAGCGCAGAGGTTCTATGACTCGTGAGTCTCTCTTGGCTCGCCGCATCGTTTCCCTCTGGCGTATCGTCGTACATACATAATATATATATATATATATATATACACGAGACTCTCGGATTTGCAACTTGCTCTGCGTTCTCATTTCTTCCGCTGTTCAGTCAGCCCTCCTTACACGCTGCTTCTGTGCTTCGGGATTCTCTCTCGAGGCTTCCCATGAAAAGCGCCCACTCGCTCGCTCCAAAGTGCTTTCTCCTTGAATTTCTCTTTCGCCGCTAAAAGTAATTGGTAAAATTATCTAATCCCGTGCTTTCCGTATGAATGAGAAAAAAAGGGCTCAAGTCGTTCGAATTATTAGAAGGTTTTTTTTGTTTATTTGTGCTTTTAGTGATGTATAGTTTATGGGTAATTGAAAGGACCAAATCATCGATAAAAAGTGATGACATTTTTTTTTCTCAAAAAAAGTTGCACTTGTGCCTCATCAAGTACATGACAAACATTATATATTATTATATTATATATTATATAGTTCATAAGAAAGATGTAAGGTTAAAAGTAAAAATGTTCACTTGTCGTAACTTTCCGACTAAACTGGTGAACCAATTTTAGTGTTCAATGGCTTCTTTTATCTGTCAAAGAGTGCATTCTGGATTAAAAATAAAGATTCAAGATGCAGTAAAAATTTGATTACCTGTAACCAATTAGTTAGTGATTTTTTTATGGAATAAGATTTATTTACATATTTAAAATCATAGCTCTGGCATAAAGAGTTGGAAAGTAAATTTCTATATTTAATCCAGAATGCTCTCTTTGATAGATAAAATAAGATATTGCCAAGTATTCAAATAATTTTCGAATTATATAATAGTAATAGCTTCGTGAATTTTAAGGTATATATGTTCTTATGTTTTTGAAGTGTATGAATAATTATTTCAAAGTACATAAGCTGCAAAGTAATAAGCTCTTTCCATAAGCGCTTTGCTACTGTAGCGATTGGTGGAAAAATGGCATTCGTCAATCTCCTATGAAACAACAAAACCAAAGAATTTCTAATTATCATATATTCTTCTTTGGGTAAATTAATAAAAAGTGGAAAGACCCGTGAAAGTATTCCGATTTTCGGGCTTAAAATTAAAATGGTAACAAAAATTGCCTTCAGGTGCAATGAAATTTATTTAAAAAATACTTTTTAACAATTTTTTTAGTTCACTCAGAAGAAAAATAATAACAATTTAAAATTCTGTCATTTTCTTTAATTGTTTCAACCATAATTATAGTCCAATTATGATGAGCAATGTATCATTTTGTTTGTTGGAAGATCTTTAATCGATCGACTACCTGGATTGTCGATAGTATTAGTAGTTCGATAAATAAGTACGCTTAAATGTCCTACCCTAACCTAACATCAGGCATACATGTGTTTGTAACATTTGAACAACTTAAACAATATAAAATCTGGACGGTCAATCGATTAAGGATCTTTGAACAATCACAATGAGACATTGCTCGTCGTAATTGGACTATAATTATACTTTATTCATCCAAAAAACTGCATGAAAAAAACATACCATCGCACTTTTGCATATATCAGTCGATTTTCTATCTAAATCACGGCCCTGAAAGTACTTTTATACTAAGAACAAATTTTGCTACGTGATTAGCTCCTCGGAAGTTTCAATGAAACCACCAGTAATTATCAAAACGACTTCACCTCGACCTATTTTCGCATGACTGGGTAATTAAATGGGTCCAATGGTTCGAGTGGAAGAATTTAGCACTGATTTCACTAGTGTGAAGCCCAATAACTACCTTAATGAAAATGCTGCAAAAACTCAACACTGTAAAGTTTTTGTTATAGTCAACCGGATATTATGAAAAGACTTAGAATAATGAAACCGTATGGGTAGACGCTTACGGTAACTCGTGGTAATATAACTCTAATAAGGGAGTTGTAGGGGAACTTGAAGTAATTTAGCCCTCAGGGCGTAGATATATATAGGGGTGGCTTGAAATAATTCGTTTCGGGAGAGAAAATAAAGGCGGGGGAAGGTGGACGTTAAAGAAGTAAGATGGAAATATTTTTCAGATCAAACTTCAAAGTTGAGGACTTTACAGTGCTCTTGCTGCTTGTGCCTATCGATTGAAGACCAATTTGACCTGTGTCTACATATTAATATCCAAAATAAAATTCCAACTACTTCACCGTGACCTACTTTCGCATGACTGAGAAAATAAATAGGTCCATTGGTTCGACTAGTTTAATGATGTCGTTTTTCTCTTATTTTTTCCTCGGTGCATTTCTTACACATTTAATATATGTAACCCTGCAATGCATATGAAAAGTTAAGTGAGTTTTGATTTTAAGTAAAGTAGAATTATAACTGAAGTCAATATGACTTGAATTATTTTTATTCTTTATTTTGATTTAATTACTAAAAAAAGTCTATCTATGTTAAGGAAAAATAGACGGTTTAATTGTAAAAAGTTGCCTCTTGTACTTTACGGATATATATAAGGTAAAAAAAAATTCCAAAGCTTACTGGAACATTCTATAGAAGCTTTTTCAATCCATTAAAGCAATACACAGCGAATGGTTTCGAATTTGAAAAAAAAATTCGAGTTTTGAGAGTGGACAGCCCGAGAATATAACGATATCGAATATTACTGGTGGAATATCTCTTGCGGAACTCAATATTTGCCCAACGTGTGTAGATCCAATCCAATCAAAACTGAATTCAAGATTTCGCACGTCTCTCCATACTCGCACATTGGTCATTTATGCGCCACCATGCAGTATTAATTTTTCAGCAATATTGAGGATATATTGGAAGTCTATGGAGTGGAAAAATATATACTACAACTGAACAAATTTTTCGTGAATGTTGGTAAAAATATCTGATACTAATAATTGTAAATACACAAAAAAAATTTAAAAACTATTTAAAAAATTAAAGATAAAAGTCATTTAATGAAATAAAATAAACATTTGCTAATATTTACAAAGTAAATCAAATCGTTTGCGATAGAGTTCATTTTCGACAATCCACAAATTTGTAGTTTGGAAAATAAGTAACAATTGATAGTGCTTCGATTTTAAATAAAGATATATCATTTTAATCAATAAGGGACCTCCGATGAAATCTACGCTTTCATAGAATATAATGATTCTCTATCAATTTTATCCATAAAGAATACAAAGTGACTTCGCTACATTTTTATATGAAATATTGAACGTGAATTTATTGAGTAAATTAATGAAAATCTATTTATGTAAATTTTGATAGGTGTTTCAATTAAGTAAAATGGTCAGGATTTGATATAAACGAAATTAATCCTCGTACTATTTTTTCGAATGTCCAAATATAAACGTAAATATAATTTCGCTAATTTTGCCGAAAAGGCTACAAAAACTCATAAATAATTCATGCCAGCAGCTAGAAAAGCGGGAGCTTATCCTCTTATTGCCTTTTCCACTCAATTTCGCCCCAATATAGATCAATACATGCATAATCAGACAAAAAAATTAAATATTAATTTATGTTAATTTTATAAATTCGGTTTATATTTATCTGTGTCCTATAAACGCGGATAGAACTCTGAAAATTCATTTCAACATCGACTACCTCTTGAAAATTCGTCGAGGATTTAAAAAATAGAGTATAAAAAACATTGAGATGAAATATTAAAAAAATAACCAATTTCCCTTGTGTACAATTTAAGAACTTAGAGATCCTTAAGTAGAGCCGCGGCTATCAAAGTATCATAATCAGATTTCTAGCCGAGTAAAGAATCGATTAAGGAGAATGACTCGGTTGATCGTTGGAGAAAATATTCCCGAGTTCTTTCACCTGCCCAGGAATTCCGGTCGGTGGCTTCAATTTCCTGCTCCATTCTTTTTCTCCCGTGTTTTCTAAAGAAAAATAAAGGAAGAAATAAAGAGAAGAACTGGGACGATTGAGGGAAGCGTCAACGCGGCAGAGTCAGCCCCTTCCTGACCCGCTTTAATTTATTAATTGGTACTTGCGCCTCTTGCTACGTCGATATATTGCCTCTTTCACAGACCCCAGTCAACATTTCAAAACTTAGAACATCGCCTTACCTATTACAAATGGTTGATCTATAATTTCGATGTAGAAATTTTTTTTTTTTAAATCTATATAGAAATAAATAAAAACTTAGAGCATCGTTTGGTCCATTACAAATATTTGATCAATAAGTTCACGGTTGAACAGAAATTTGAAAAATTTAATATAGTCATTAAACGCTTGCCTTAATAATATTTATCTCTTCGAATCATAAATATTTAATGTGTGTAGTCACATGAATAATAATGATGGATAACGATAATGATGATTATTATGATTCATTGAGTTATAAAATTAAATACACAGCAGTTTTCATGTTGAATGCCTGCAGTTAAATCAATAATTACAGGATACGTTCGAATAATCTCATTATGGATGTAGAATCTCAAAGTGCATATGCATTTGTTCGTTTATTATTATGAACATTCTGATATCAGGTCAGCCTCTTAACAGAAAAGTGGTTTTTAGTAATTACTAATAAAGAGCATATAATTTTTACAAGTACATCAAATTTACAAAAAGAAGTAGACTGTATTGATTTTTTAAAACTTGTTAATCAAACAGTGATATTTCTATGCCATCTTACTTATAGAAAATTTCGATACATGACAACCTTAATTTTTATGGCCGATGAAAAAAAATTATTGCTATTTTATTGAATAATTACGACATTTTATGACTAAACGATACCAATAATATTTTTCTACTAGGAAAAAGTACAGTTATATGCGTCAACTTAGTTTAAAAAAATTATTATCAATAAAAACGATATTTTGAGTTTAATTTTTTTCCTCACTTCAACAAAATTGACAAAGTAAAAATATTACCGTCACTGTACCTTTTAAAAATATACGATACTGATTTTTTGGGGAAAAAAAACAAAACTTTGTGCATTAAACGATTTACGTAAATAAGTTAGAATCATCGAATCTGATTTTAAGTTGCTTAACTGACATGGAATGTCTCATACATCATTTCATAATTTCGACTTGATGATAAGAAGAATTTTGTGTGAAAGGATTTGCATTTCCATATTGTTTACGCAATGCGAATGATTTTTGTTTTTCTCCAAATATATAACAGTTTTTTATATTCCCCTTTTTAAATTATTTATTTTACAGTGACGCTGTAGAATCTGTGCTCATCCCTTATATAAAATCTACTTCTTGGTTCGTTGAACTCACGACATAATTTTGTTTACCTGAAACAATAGCCGTGTAATTAATATTTCACGATGCTTGGCAAAAAAAAATTTCCGGTCGTTGATACAGAATTTTTGCACTACTTATTTTTTTGCAAAACGCAGCAGGATCGTGTAGGACGTTTTTTGCTAGCGGAAACACAGACAGACGTGCGTTTTGTTGGACGCCCAGTCATTTTCTGCTTGGAGCACTTGTATCAATAACGCTGAGCTGTGTTGCTAAAAATACACTTGGAATTTGCTTCTTTGCAAATGCTCGCGAGTTCTCACGTTTTATGTCCTTGGACTTCACGTGAGAAGCCGAGAATATTGCACTCCGATTAAAAAGGCACTAAAATAATCATTTTATTTACATTAATTAGGAGATATCTTCTAATATGACGCATTCTTGCTGAAATTCATATGTTCTAACGTTGACCCCCTCAAATTTTTGAAATAATTTTTGTTCAATACTATATCGAAAAAAATAGATTCGTATTTTTTCGTTTGGTGCTACCATCGAAATTTTTAACAAAAGGACTTTTCGTAGGAATGTGGATTCGTCGGTTTCTTCATTTTTCTAACGTTCATATCGTGAAAATAAAAAGTCTCATCGAAAATTATCCGAGTTCGAATTTGTGTGGCTTAATATTTACTACATAACGAATATATTTATTGTTGTTGTTTGTCTTCAAATTTGTTTCGTAACGTCAAAAAACAAAATATTATTTTCTGATAAAAAAAACTATTTTGAATCATTATTGTTCTCTCAGACAAAAATTCTGTTTCAATTTTTTATTTATTTTTGAGATTCTGTGCACGATGACAGAATTTTTTAGCGATTCTGGATGCAGTCGAAGTTGTGAGCAATTATAAATTTATTGTAAGCAATTATTCAGTGAATTTTCAATTTCTTGCCTTGTCATAAATAGATGAAAAAGAATCCCCTGCATTCAAACCAGAATGCACTTTTCGACAAATAAAATAGGGCATAGAACACTAAAATGTATACACTGGTTTGGCCCGAAATCTATGATAAATTAAAAAATGTACTTATTACCTCACATCAATCCGGTGCACGGTTTGTCTTTACGGAATCGCAGAATTATAATGCTTAATATGTACTTAACGAGCTCTAAATGCAATATTTTTTTAAAGTTTATCATCTCGAGAATTTTTTCTTCCTCAATCTTTATACGTACCAGTGTCACCTCAAATTATAAGCAATTTAACATGACATTTTTTTTTATTACCTTTTCGAACCCTTGAGGCAGTAACTATTCTGATCCCAGATCCTATCTCAAATTTCCTATTAAAAAAAAAATTCTTCAACATGGCAACAATAAAATAATTACAAAAAAACAGTATTTCAGTATTTCCGCGGAACGCCACCGCGAGTTATTGCAGAAAATGATTGCAATTAATGTGCCACCGCCATCCACGATTTTCCACTATAAAGTTTCATCATCAAAGCTCCCGAAGGTGCAATTACGAGCAGCCACGTCTTGTCCAAGAAAGGAAAGAATTCACCGATCGATGAACTATCCCGTTGTCCATATATATATTTAAAAAATGGACAGTTCCTTTCGATGACCTCGAGGATGTTCACAGCGAGTCCAATAATTCCGGGTAATCCATACAGCGCTATTCCTCCATAGATCTTGCAATTAAATTCCCTTTCGATTGAATCTTGACTCTGCAAAGGATATATTAAAGTTTCTGCTGGCAATTCAGTTTCAACTACTTCTTCATAAATGCTTAACATGGAATTTCTTTTCTCCTTGGTGCAAAAGTTTATTTTTCACTCTCACTTAGAAGCTTCTTCATCTTCTTCTTCGTCTTCCTCTCCTGATCGTCCTCGTCGTTGTCGTCGTCGTCAGGAGCTGCTAGCCTCGAGGAAATCACGCTTGAAACGCCTACGTCTACTCGACTACGTGCTCCACCGATTATTTCTCAAAGATAATGGAAGCCGACTCTGATTTCTGCCGCATCACCGAGAATAAACCGTGAGAGATCTGAGCGAGGCGCTCGGCTTCTTCTTCTGTCTTTCTCTGCTACTCACTGATCGCTGGAAAACCGAGAAGATGCCTTAGTACTGCACAACAGTTTCTCTTGGACGTCAGACTTCTTTTTCGCTTCCTTAGCTTCTCCTTGTTCTCTTGAAAATTTTCTCCGGGCATCATAAGCTCTCAAACCTTCAAGGACTCGCTGGCTTGCTCCGCTTTCCCTGGCCATCGATGCAACAAGCCTCCAAGCTTCACACCGGAAGAATCCGACGTCTATCAATATAACTTCCAAGTTTTCCTGACGTCGAGTTACTCACCAAAGTATAACGAAACTGTAACGCTATATCCTGGATCACGGAAGTCGGATTATGCGCAGGATCAACTGGGAAGATGAGTCTTCTTTCCTGGGATTTTAATTGGTTTGCGGTAATTGAGATATCACGGCTTCTTTTTTCAACTACACAGTAAACATTTTTTTTTTTTTTAATAAATATATCGGTATACAACAGTTCACA
Organism: Tromatobia lineatoria; assembly: GCA_949699805.1. Classification (NCBI taxonomy): domain Eukaryota; kingdom Metazoa; phylum Arthropoda; class Insecta; order Hymenoptera; family Ichneumonidae; genus Tromatobia; species Tromatobia lineatoria. The sequence goes on along the minus strand of OX453042.1, from coordinate 12,780,140 downwards.
TACATTTGTCATTAACAAATACTGGTACATTGAAAATAGGAGGTTTTGAATATTACGAATCCTTGACTTTTGATTTTGCAAGCTTTTTTGTAAAATCGCAATCGGTGTGCATAGAAAGTAATGTACTATTGTATTTAAATTTTTCTAATCTACTTGCTCTAGATTGTATAACGTCTGGGAAGGAAAATTTAAGTACTTTTTTTTTTTTGTAACACGTGAATGAACAGTGGTGCTTTTGATGACAGTTTTGCGAACCGAAAGTGCCTATTTTCATAACAATGTTGTAACGAGAAATTGGCACATACACAGTTCGCGATTTCATTACATTCTTCCCTACTCTTTCAGTTTCAACCCTATGGTCGAACGTTTGTAACCTCACTTATCACTGTTCGTCCTGCGAAACTACCGTGTGATTGCAGCCCTCACTTCGTTCGGGCAGCAACCCTCGCCCTTCTCACAATCGCAAACTTTCGACCCTTGTTGCACATCGTACTATTAATAATTTTTTTCATTGGAATATGTTCTCCGTTTGTCTCATTCAGACGTTTACGTTGCCTCTCTCCATTCACCCCTTTTCTTCATGGAGGCCACTCTAGTGTTGCCCGCAGCCACTCATTCTAATACTGTATAGTACCGTTCTAGTACTGTATCGCATTTGCACGAGGGCACTACAAAACTTTAGTAACCCTATAGCCGATATACAGGTGGCTTCATTTTCACTGAGTTACTAATGAGACACTCATGAACAACAGTACAATAGCCCCACGTCAGAACACAGGCGCCCATCGACTTACGATAACCTGTACTTATGCACTGAACGGCTAACAATCACTCGCGAGAAACGTTTCGGGTCGTTCGCCATCTAGCGGAGCCAAGTCGGGTACCGTGTAGTAGAAGGGAGGGGATCCACTTTTTTATTTTCTTTACCTGCCGGTAAAGTTACCATTCGGCGTATATTATTTTCTAATTTATCTACAGTGTTTCTAAGTTTGATATACTTTGAGAATAGTACTTTGCGATACTAGTGCGTGAAAGCGGACTTTCGGCGAAGCTCGGAAAGTGGCTGCAGAAGACGAGTGCGGCCACTTTATAACAGCTGTCGGAAGTCCGACTTCACGTACAAGTATCGCATACTACTTTTTGTAACAAATGCACGAAAACTACCAGGTTATGTTGCTGACCGAGTGCGACAATAAAGAAAACAGCAGACAGATGTACGCATGCGCTTACAGTATTTACGATACAGTTTTAAACCGACGTGCGCATGCGCATAGTATTTTTGATGCGGTTTCAGTATTTTCGATACGCTTCCAGGATCTATGATACGCCTTCTTATAAAGCGCCACTTTATGTCGCGGCCAGACGCACATAAACTGGCACTTTTCGTGCATGCGTTACAAAAATTACTTTTATTAACATTTTTCAGAGGCCCTGGTGCATTTTCTATCAAACGGAGGTCTGGAATTTCAAGAACTGGAATGTCCATATTTACTATGCAAACTTCCTGAAAAGTGAGAATTTAAAAAATAGTATATTACGCCACTAGGCAGCGAAAATAGATTATGTCGAACCGCGTGTAAGATTACGACCCGAGCCGAAGGCGAGGGTGGTAAACACGCGGTTGGGGATAGTCTACTTTCACTCCCGAGTGACGTATACTATTTTTCACCATATCTGCAGCGGAAAGTTCGAATTACGTAAAACCTCTGGGACGGGAATTCGAACTTTCCGCGCAGGTATGGTGAAAAAATTTGAGCACTTCTTGATGGAATAAAAATCTGAAAATAATCAAGAGAACAAGAGGTGCGGAAAAAATTAATTTTAAATATTAATAATAGCAAAATGTTATTAACAAATAGGTGAAAAAAATAATTGTGCAACAAATTATCCCTCAACCTAACTTCCCGCGCAAAAAAAAAAGTATGAAAACAGTATAACAATAGTATTAAATAGAAAGTATGAGGAGTATGTCGTATTGGACGAAATTATACTGCAATTATACTAATATTTGAGTATGAAGTATGAAATTAGTATACACCAATTTCGAAATTTCGAAAATTCGATACTGAAATAGTTTTTCGTATCATAATTTCATACTTAATACTCGAATATAAGTATAATTTCAGTATGATTTCGTCCAATACGACATACTTCTCATACTTCCATTTAATACTATTCTAATACTCTTTTCATACTTTTTTTTTTGCGCGGGTTTTTCTAAATAAAAATGATTCGTTAAATTTTCTGATTACGTACGAATAATTTCAAAATTTTGTCTAATGTTTAAAAATCGCGGTCTTTTTTCTTGTATGAGCTGTTCGCGAATCTATTCGATAAATCGTTTGGAAACTTCTAGGGTGTAAATGGTGGTTTTGTGACAAACACATATGAAAAATTCGCGACTTAACATGCATTTTTTAAGAAAAAAAATTCCAAAACAACGAAATTTCGATGATTAGAACAAATTCTGAAAACATTCGTACGTATTCAGAAAAATTAATGAATCATTTTCATTCAAAAAAGAAAGTTAGGTTGACGGATAATTTACTGAACAATTTTTTCATTTCACCTATTTGTTAATAACATTTTGAAATTATTAATATGCAAAATTAATCTTTTTCGCACCTTTTGTATGCTTGATTTTTTCAGATTTGTATTCCATCGGGAAGTGTTCGAATTTCTCTTTGAATTTTTACTTTTAAGCAAGTTGAGCACCCCTTTGCGCTCCTACATCTTTAATAGTTCAATCGATACACACTCACTGAAATTTTCAAATACCAATACCGTAGAATTCATATGCTATTAGTAAATTTACAATAACAGTATATTAACATGGAATTCATCTACCCGATTGTAAATCTTATATCCCTCTGTATACTAAATTTAATTGCCTTTTTAACAGCGAAGCGATGTAAAGCAAATATTAAGGTCTGTCAAATGAGCAATTTTTTTTCTTCGACGATCCCAGACCTGCACCATAATTGATTATATCAAAGTACCAATAAAAGACTCAAGAATTTTTTTAGATTTTTTCATCCCATATACAGTGTTAAAAATATCTTCAAAATTAATAATTGTCTTGGGAGTTCATTTGCAGACACGGTACATTGAATTTTATTTAATATGCAGATATGTTGTGAAATTCCAATAATTACATTATAAACACAACTTTTTTTGGGTGTTTTCTATAGAGTATATATCTAACACTTTTTTGTATATTAATTAACATTTGTATATTAAATTTAATATACGCTCATCCGCAAAAAGTTTCCAATACGTTGTAATGATTTTTATAAAAAAATTTCTAACAGTGTAGAAACGCTAGTCACTGGATAAATTGTGTTCACACAACAGTTGAAGCTTCTTGGTAGCTTCCGAATCAAGTAATAATTTTATCGGTTCGATAATCCCTTTTTCTTTACGGAAAATTATAGATATAGATATAGAAAATACTTTCGTCGGAAGTTTGCATACATAAAGCAGTATATCCTGTAGTAATACCCTCAGAGTTTCACAATTATCGGATATTTCCCGATAACTTCGTTGCGTATAAACAAGTGTCAAGTTTTGCAGGTTAAAAATGCTGAGCGCTTGCGCACGGTATTTAGTATGCAGGGAAGTTTAAGGGAAATACCCGATTAATTTTGAAGCTCGAGGGGTATTTGTCGGATTATTATTTCCATTAGAATTTTGGCCAATAGAAACGACGCAATTTGACCTGATCGGGACCAGTTCTCGTTAGAAGCTTGACAGATGTGACGGTTTCTCGAGTTAAAACTTGTTCACAAATTGTTTTTATTGCTTAGCAACTTTTTAGAATATATCCGAAATAAAGTAGACTAAGTTCTCACACATGAGGCCAAATGCATCGTTACTATTGGTCGACAAAGTGTTCTATATATCTAGTATTAATTCCATATCATACTTGTACACTTCATACAGCTTTGTGAATAAAAGAATATTCATTTTAATTATAAAATTTTCACAGGGATCTGAAAAAAATTCAATATAAATATTTAGTACAAAATAATAATGCTACGACATTTTTTTCCAACTGCATAATTTCAAACAACTTCCTCTGCAAAAGCGATACATCCACATTTCTGTTATCTCCATTGCTACAAATTATTCTATAGAAAGGACCCAAAATATTGGAGAATAAATGTTTTCTACACTGTGAAAACAAAGTACTCGAAATTAAATTTACATGTACTGAAAGTTTTTATGCATAAATTCGTAAACTAAATTAAGTATACAATTATAATGTCAAATTTATTTTTGCTATACTAATTTTTATAATTTTCTTCAATTTTACTGTAAAAGTACTTCAATTTTTTTCAATTTTCCTTAATTTCATTGCAAAAGTACCTTAACTTTATATCACAATCGTACATTCATTTTTATTTACGAGCTTATAAATAAAAACTTCCAGTTCTTTCTGACAGTGAACTTGCTTTTTGACGATCATTCAACCCTCTAATAAAAAAATTTCCTCAATAAACATAATAAATCTAAATGAATGGCTGACCGTCCATGTGTAAATAATACATTGGAGACGCACTTAACACGTACATTACCCGTGATAGCAGCGTCCCATGATAAGATTAAGCCGGTGTTGAGCTAGCTTGACTTATATTACGTAAATGCAGTTCGACTGAAGAGAGCAAGCGCGACACACAGGTGCAATATCTTAGAGAACACGTTATTCTTTTTTCCTCAACATCCTCTCTTAGTATAAGTCGTTCGTGCTCGGTATTTATGTGTCACTTTCAGTAGGATAGAGAATTCTCGTACATACACAAGACAACCGGTTAGCTGGCATATATTCTTTACTCTCGAGGCACACGCAGGACGTTTAAAGCACGTTCTTCTCCTCCACATCGACACAACTCCCGTGGAACTACTGTTTAGCTGATCCCAGGTTTTTTTGCTCCAGAATATGCTGTCGCCTCTCCGCAATCCAGTGAGTCATTGAGAAAAGTTACTGTAGTCCAACCGAACGAGTGAATAGCCTTCCGAACTGTCCTACTTTATATCTCATTAAACATTACTCTGAAAATCACGTTGCGTGAAGCAGCCACGAAGCTGAACGAGACATGGTCACCAACAGCACAAGTACAATCAAGGAAATAGTGCCTTGTTCGGGAAATTATCAAGTGAATACTCTTTATTGTTAACCCGCGTGACTGTTTTTTGGGTACAAGTCAGTAGTTGCGGTAACAATGGAGAAATTCAATGGGAATATTGGTACATAGATCAATAACACATATTTGCAACTTCCTTGGTGGAAATGTTTGGGTGAAAATATCTGAAATTTATCTAAAAGTTTGTGGAATTTATCTGAAAGCTTGAGGGATTTATCTAAAAGTTTGTGGAATTTATCTGAGATTTCCTAAAATTTACCTGAAAGTTTCTAAGAATATCTGAAAGTTTCTGAGTATGTCTAAAAGTTTTTGAGAATATCTGAAATTTTCTGCGAATATTTGAAAGTTTTTGGGAATATCTGAAAGTATCTGAGTATATCTAAAAGTTTCTGAGAATATCTAAAACTTTCTGAGAATATCTGAAAATATCTGCATTTTATCTGAAAACATTTAAAATTATCTGAAATTTATGTTTATGTAAAACTTTCGGAAATTTATCTAAAAATATCTGAAAATTTTCTGAAAATTTCAGAAAGTTATGTGAAAATCCCCAGAAGTTACCTGGAAATTTTGCATCATATCTATCATTTGCTGTGTTTAGAGCATTCTGAATTGTCTGAAACATCTTATATTCTCAACTCTCTACTCATTTCAAATCATGTTTTAATCGTTCTTGTAAGAAACTTCAATTAATTCTGACTTGTTCGCAAATATATTTTTTACATCTATAGTCAAAGTCAAAAGAGTGCGGTTGCAGCATTCAGTAATCTTCAGTTAAAAATCTTTAAAACAATCCTGTTACAATGACAAATATAAATTATTGCTCCATGCTGCCATTTTCATATTTCTAATTAATTCGATTACTGATAATGATATTAAAGTGAAAATTAAATAAAAATGTAAAAATAATTACATGAAACAACAACTGAAAGTTATAAAATAATAACAGCATCAATAACAAATAGTTATAAAATAATCTCTAAAAAGTTATCAGGCCTACCACGATTTCTCCAAGTGTCGAAGCATTTCTTGTTGAGAGAGAGACGAGAGAAAAGCAATTTCACAGTCACGGGGGAGACTCTATCGAAAACGATGGCGATTACAGCGATCAAGCGTGTCCACATCGGGTAGAGAAACAGGAGCGCAGGGATTGCTGAGAGGGAATAAACTCCTCGACCACCCTGAGGAGGACGATCGAGGCGTCAACACCTTCTCTTTCATTTTATGCCGTGTAGCATAAAATGAGTGAAGAAACCGACAAATTCCGCTCTTCGATCAGAGAATGAGCCTGTCTCTCGAATCTCGATCAAACTGCAGGGCAAGAAAGTTACTATGGACGGCAGCTTCTCTTGTGCTACGCTGTAGCATCATGGTACTTCTCTGCTGATGGCCGTGTCGAATTGTCTCAAGTTGCTTTTACGTTTTGCCACCGTGTGACCCTCGTTTTATACTCTGGAATTTTACTCGTTAAGTAATACAGCTTTTTCTGTATCAAAGAGGAACATTTTGTAGAAAGAAAACTAAGCTTCAAATTATTTTTAAGAAAATCATTAATTGTTCCCATGGAATAGGGTTGTAATGAGTACTTTTTATGTCTGCTAATATTCGAAATCCGTAGCCTACTATTTCATCTCTTTTCTGTTGAATGCAAGAACAATAATTGTTACTTCGAAAAACATTTAAAAATATTGCATAACTTAAGGTTATAAGGTAATAAGTAAATTAGTAGCTTAAACAAAGTAATTACCTTATTACATACAGTGTATCCAAGTATATTTGATCAGCATTGTGTTTTTTTTTAAATAACTCTTTTCTACATAAAGTTGCATATTTGGACGCACAATTACATTTCTATTAATGAGATATAGGTATTAATAATTTTATCAAAAGTAATCAGCTAATTATTGCACTTAATTACGTTAGTCTAAAAAATTCCAGATATTTCCTAATAATTATTATTTCCCCATTTTCATATATATGAAACAATATGCCATAGATTAATTTTGACACAAGAATTGGAAAATCGTTTAAAAAAATTTATTGTGAAAGTATCAGAAATGATTTTTATAAATAGCTCACCAATCTCCATTCATAAGTTTATTTCAGAAAAGCAGAGTTGATTGCCTTCTCCTTAATGGGCTCAGGCTCCTAATCCGCTTTCCAAGGTGTTTGGCCTACGTAACTCTATTGTGCACAGCATCGATGACGAATTTCGTTGAATCACCGAGTTGGCTGAACTTTTAAAAGTACAGACTAGCTTCCCGTTTTTTTGCTACTTTTTTTTGTGGATCTGTAATTCTCTGGCGAGGAACACGTGTTTAGTTCTCAGGTCATCGATTCTACGCTGATCCGCTGTGAGTGAAGAGCAAAAAGAATTTAGCTCGTTGTACTCTGCTGCTAGCAAATCCGAAAGCACGACGCGGGGATTAAGAGCGTCGAGTGCATTTTGGGGTGATTTGGTGATATTACTCCTGCCCTTTTTTAACACCCCACTTAAATAAGAGAACATTTCTATATTTCAATTATTTATTTGCTAGTTTTTTTGTCTTTTCTTCAAAATTTTGAACATTTGTACATGAATTTATTAATGTACGCGAGTAATGATAATTAACCTCGACTCTTTGAATGCAGAACATGATTATTTACATGCAGATTTTTTTACTGGAGTAAATATGTGGGCTTTCAATTGTCACGAATGAAAAATGCCTTGTCATAATTTTCCAAAGAATTATTACTCAATGTTTTACGGCACAAAAAATAATATAATAAATCATGGGATGATTTAGAAATGATCGGCATCAAATATTTACCGAATTGGCCATTGACAGAAAAAAAAATTCCATTGAAAGTTAAAAGTTCATAAATAACCATTAAATGGTAGTAAACATAACTTTTGACCTTAATCAGTTATAAACACTGATGAAAATGGCAAATATGTTGCAAATTTCGACCTTTGAAATAAATGATAGATAGATTTACAAAGTAGCAAATACGACTATTTAAAATCGTTGATCACCGTCAGTAAAAATTGTTATTTTATTCAGTGAGTCTGTTTCACGAGAGAAGATTTATGACCGTAGTAATGGTTAATGTATTTGGAAACGATCCACTGAACTATCGTGATCTTCGCTCTCATTCGACATTTATACAGCACCACGAATCGATGACATTTGAATTGAAACTCTGAGATCACGACAAGACTAGGATTTTACATACGTACGATCGTTTCTTTTAAATAGGGTTTTAAAAGTCTTCCTAGAAAATCTAAGAGAGCACGTGGGGTCAAGGTGTCATCCAAGATCTCCGTGATCGGCCGAAATCTCGATGGAAAATACGGCCTTAACTCATTGGAGGTTTCATGACGATCCAGAAAAATTTTGGTACACTGGAAAAAAAAATGAATTAAAAAACAATTCGTTCGTGGGCTGCAAAAAACAAACGTTGTTAAATTAATTTTACATGCGATAATTACAATTTGATATGAAAGAACTATAATTATAATATAGGCAAAACAATATCTTATTGGCTTAATGTAAAATGAAATTGTAGAAATAAAAACTAAAATTAATTTGAATTTACTTGTTTTCGGCAACCCACAAGTGAATTGTTCTTGAATCAATCACATTTTTTTTAGTGTAACTCAGACGTTTTATAAAAACTACACATTTTTTTTCTGATAATTCTTTTATCATAGTCTCAGAATTTTTTAAAACTTGTCAGCAACTTTTCTCCAGTTAAATAAATAGCGCAAAGCGGTCGCAGTTGCCATTATAAATCCGACATATTTCGTACATGTGGCATTTATGGCATCAGATACCAAAATTCCGTGCCCTTTTTCTTACTGGTATCCAATCATTACCATCTTGAATAGAAGTCAAGATAAATCATCAATAAATGACAACAGTTTTAAAAAATTAAATGAAAAAAAAAACTAAAATGTGTTCTCCCATATATTGACGATTTTATTTATAATCGGTTTAAAATTTTTTACAATCACGAGAACTGCTTAGATATGTTAAAAAAACTGCTGCAAATCTATAAAAAAAAATTCACGCAAACAGTTTAAAATCTCGAAGAATGAAACTGTTCTATAAAAATATTAAGAAATTACTGTACTAGAATTATTCCTTTGTACCTTCGTAGATGTGGGAAATAATAAAGAGAAGCTGTTTCCACCATAAACAACTTCTGGGAATTGGAGGAGCGATACGAGTGCTTCGCACAGATTTTGAGTTGTTTGGCTTGAAAACAAGAAGGATTATGATTCTGAAGCGCCATTACAGGACTATGAAGTTCCAGGTTGCGCAGATTATATCAATTACTACTTGCAGACATACAAAGCACATAAATAGGACCTGTTTATCACATCGCTATATGTTGAGAAAACATACGTTTCATGTCTGTTGATTGGAAAGGAGCGAAGGAAAGGAAGGGAAGGGCAAAGGGTTTACAGGTGCTCTATGTCCTGAATCTGTTCTAGGAACCGGCTCTGCTTTCCGGTTAACAACAAAGACCTATAACTCGAAACCACGAGCTCCATCTACACTGTAACCGACCCAGGTTACGTCAGTGACGTCCTTGTCCTATTAGATACCTTGGCGAACTCTAGAACCTTAATGAGGTTGAATGAGTCCTTGGTTCATATATTTTATCGACATATTATTTTTCATTCGTACGAAATGTTTTCGCTCATTCTTTAAAAAATAAATGAAAATGATTGTAATTTTAATTATTTAATTAAAAGTTTTCATCCACTGAAACTTTTCGTGTTCATAGTAGATAAAAAGAAAAAGAACCTAGACTTTTTTTACGAAATGCTCTGGTTACATTGAGTATTTTGAAACAGTGGAACCTTTGATACTGTTTCTAGATTATTTTAAACTTTTTATAAATCATTAATTCCTTGTCAATTTGGTTCCTTGAAAAGAACCGAATTTAGCCAATTGAATTCCCGTTCGACAAGGCTTCTCTAGAGATATTTAAGGTTTTACTAACCATTCTTGTTTTATATGAAATTGAAATAATTTTAATGAATTTCGAACAATAATTTTATTAAATTTCAAAAACTGCCGTTCACCGAAATTTTAATGAGATAATTCCAGATAAGATAATTCGGATAAAAATGTTGAAAAGTATATGATAATCTTTGAAAAAATTCTGTTAGGCATTTCACAATAATAATTCTACGCTCTCATACAGAAGATAATTAGCAATCAAATATCTCCAAAGGCAGAAAGAAGCCACAGCTAATAATTTGCTACTTACAGAGTGCAGCATTTCGAGACAGAATCCACCGGTAGAATAATTTGATAATCGAAATCTAAAAAAAGAGAAGTGTCTTTACAATCGATTACGGTTCCATAATGTCCAAACTTTATCTGAGCAATTACATCGAAATTCAGCTACCAATATTTTTTTCCATCAAATTTTTTTTTTAAATATCGGTTTTATTATTGTAACAGCTTCGCCAAATTTTAAGACAATAAAATAGAAATCTGATGAGATATTAGAATTTTTTAATTTTTCACTCAGATGGCTCTATCTCGTGACAATTTCATTGTACATACATTTCTGTAAAATGGAAATGTGTCGAATCGTATAGCCTACGATAAAAAATTAATTGACATCTATATCGAACATTTTAGCTCAAATCAACTCAAATTTTCTGAAAAAACTATCAATAATATATTTATAGTTCACTGAAAGATACTGCACTTTTTTTTGCCGAATAAATTTTCTCAATTTCTCTATATACACAACGAATTGTTAATATTTTTTTTCAAATAGGATTCGGAGTTGCTGGTCGTAGGGTAAACCGACCAGTGAATAGCTGATTAAGCAGACGAAAAAACTCAGTGAATGGACGGTTTCATGCACGTGCTCTAATGGACAGTGTCCATTCACTAGCGCGTACACAGTACATAAAACCGACATTTATTAACATATTTCACAATAACACTTAAAATCTCCCGTAGATGCAAGCTAATTGACAGAAAGCTATCATATGAATAAATAAATATCAAATTCCATTCGCCAAATTAAAGTAGACATCCAGAAAACGTTTATACAAATATCCGCGTTTCAAATAACGAGCCATTTATTAAACCATCTCGACAAAAATGGCATCGAATAATTGTCTCTTTTTAAGCTGCAGAGCAGAGACAGTTTCCACACAGCTAAAATAAATTAATCATCGAAATCTACGAAGCGTCGAGACTTCGGGTTGCTCGGCCTCGGCTCGCGCATAATACATAGAGGGTAGAACGGCTCTTCCTCCGTAAATCTCTCCCGCAGGTTACCATCAAACCTGCGTGTGATTGACGCGATTCCGTTAGCCGTCGCCGGGGTGAACGTTCTCTCGGTTCTAACAGCGCTCGTAGCGCCTTGCTAATTGTCAAATTAGAGAGATTAGAGGACCTTAATGGACAGACGAACGCGATGGGCCGGCACCGATCGCGGGAAACCGCTGTGGACAGTTTCCCCAGAAGCTCGACATGCTCTCGCGCTTTCCAGAGCTTCGCTATGCATATGTCCAGTGCATGATGCGCTTCTCCACCGATAATATCTTTCGAATGGGATTCCAGGTGAATCCGCGCAGAATCCGCCCCACCACAATCATCCCCGATGCACTAACTGAGGTTGCAGCCCCCCTTTGCTTGAGCGTTATCAACCCCCACTTCGAATTCGGCGCGCGCGTTTCAACCCCTTGATCCGATGCTTCTCGCGAGATGCAATCGCGTTCTGGTATCATTCCCGTCCGCGACGGCCTCCGGGGATGATCCTCTTCGAGTTCTCTCGCTTCCTGCTCCAACTTCCGGACTTGGACATTTTCCGCTGCTCAGTCTTTGGACTTTGCACTTTGGAATCGTGATCGTTTGATTTTTAGAGTTTTCTCGGTTCTGTCGGCGTCGGTTCAGCTTGTGCTTTGAGGATTAACCTGTGGAGAAATTAACAGTTATTTTGTTTGTTGCAGATGCGGATTTGCGGCTTCGTGGCTTTCGTTTGATCGTGCTTTGGGTATTTACACTTGTGGAGGATTTGGTTGTTCCGGTTTTTGGTTTTTGCTTTGTTGGCTTTGAGGATTTACTTGTGGAGGATTTGGTAGTTTTGGTTTTGGGGTTTTGCTTCGCTTGCTTTGATTTGTTTAAAGTTTGGGAATTTATTTGGGGATGTTTGACAGATTTTTCTGTATCATGCAATTGCCAATTTGGGGTTTTCGTTTTGTTGGCTTTGGATCACATATGCTTTCGGTTTTTTCTTTGGATAACTTGACAGGTTTTTCTGTATCATGCAATTGCTAGTTTTGGGTCTATGTTATGTTGGGTTTGAATCATATGTGGTTTGGGTTTTGATTTGTGAATAACTTGACAGGTTTTTCGGTAGCTTGCAACTGCTTTGCTTTGATGAGTTAGTTTGTATGTGCTTTGCGTGTTTATTCGTACAGAGCTCAAAAGTTTTTTCTTTCATCTGTTGCATGTGCTGGGTTCGAACTTTTGCTCTGTTGACTTTAGTTTATATGTGTTTCAGTTATTAATTTGTAGAGAGCCTGACGTCATTCTCATACTTGTTGGATTGCCAGTTTTGTGTATACATCTTGTTGTTTTTAGTTCATAGATCATTCGGGTATTTATTTCTGGATAACATTACTAGTTTTTCTGTACCTAGCAATCAACAATTTTTGGTTTTCGCTTCGCTGGCTCTAGATTATATGTGTTTTGAACATTCAGTTGTAGAGAAATTAACAGTTCGTTCCTTTTTATTGCCGTTGCCAGTTTAGAATTTTTTGCTTTATTGGCTCTAATTTATATTCGCTTTGGATATTCATTTACAGAAAACTTAACAGTTTTTCTTGTCTGTTGCAGTTGCCAGTTTAAATTTTTTTTCTTGCCATAAATTTATATTTGATTCGCATATTTGTTTGCAGAGATCTTTAGTTTTTTTTTCTGTTTGTTGCTGTTGGAAGTTACTTTTCGCTTTGTTGACTTTGGTTGGAATGTGCTTTCAGCATTTTATTTGTGTGCAGTGTTTAATGGTAATTTCTGTCTGTTGCAGATGCCAGTGATTCAAGAGTTTAGCTGAAGTTATTCAAAAAGGAAGAGACACGCTCTTTATGCTTTTGATTGTTGCTCAGAAAGCCTTGTTATTGATACTGGCTTTCGGGCAATAATCATAATCACGGAAGAGCAGTAATTCGACGAGCTGCATCGAGTGGACAACGTTTGAGAATTAGGAGCATGTGCACTCCACTGGATTCACCGCTTTATCAGCTTCAGTGATTCGTAATATTCGGTTTTGACACATGTACGCTCGATTGTGCTAATCTGTGATATCGATATGATTTTAAAAAATTGCGAAACTGAATCCTGCACATTGCTTTATCATTGTTTTTTACTTTTTACAAAAGCTATGTCGATCAACAAATATTCTATTCGATTTTTACTTCCTCAATGAGGTAAAAAATGAAAAATAATGAGTAAGGAATGTTCAAAACATCATACATTGTTTTCGGAGTACTTTTCACTTCTTTAACTTTGCATCGTTTTTTCAAATTCATTTAAAAACCTACTAGAATTTAACGGAAATTCAGTCACGATAAATTATAAACAAAAATTCAAATTTCGATCAAATTCAAACCCTTCTGCCGATCTTCGCCAAATTTGATACCTAGCATCACGAAGCGTTGTTTCGTTTATGTAGAAAATGTATGTTCGCTAGATCGAGTTTTGCCAAAGTTAATGCAATAACGTATTTTTTATGACAATTTAAAAAACTCTTTAAAAAACCGAATGGTTGTACTAATTTTGCCTAAATTCAATACCAAAGCCCGCAATACATCGTTCAATTTCCATGCCGAGTTTCAATTCCACACCGACAAATTTCTTCGAGTTATAGTGATAACAAACATTATTCAGAAATTTCAAAATCACGTGAAATAAAAATTTATCAACCGATTTCTATAAAATGCATATCATATGAACATTGAATAACACTATAAGCGTCATTTATATTTATTACACATTCACATACGTACAAACGGACATTTTTTCTAAGCAACTAAATCTCCGCAAATGTTTTTCTCATGAAAACACAGCTTTCTCCATGAGACAGCAATAAATAGAAAATGAAAAGAGTATGTAGATTCTTTTTTGATTATTCAATATCCATAAGGCTTCCTAATCTATTAATCAACGTTAATCTGTTTGAATTACCCTGATTACGAAATACGAACACCAAATCTATTATATACAAAAACAATACTTTTTCATTTCAAGAGAGTTTTTGGTCTTATTGTTTTAGAGTGATCGTTGGTCTGGATAATTTAGAAGTTTTGAGTTACCTGAGTGGATTTCCATCTGAGTGGTGAATATTTGCTATTATCTCGGTCCATTTCCTCACCGTCTGTCTCCTGGGCAATCAACAAGGATGTGCAATTGCAATTTGATCATGGCATCAACGGTGGAATCTACTGCGTTTTCCTTTTCATCAACAACATTACTCAAACCAAAGATAAACTTCCCAGAATTTACCTTTCTAACATTCGAAACCGCTGTACTCGATTTCATCGCAACATTAAACAGTTATGCTATTAACAGTTATTCATCAATAACTGCTTTAATAGCATCTTCTCTTCCTAAAAAGGCATCCACTACAGGATGCGTGCAGAATTCAGTGGAAAATTCAGTGGAAAATTATTACCAGAGTTTTGCTTTCATATAAAATAGAATCCCCAGCATTTCTCTTTGCTAGCAATTAATTATTCTCCTTGTTGGTAAATTTAACGAGGAACTACATGTTATCCTCGTCTCAACAATGTCTTCTGCAGTAAATTCGTATGAATCCTATTGCTTTCTCATAGAGAAAGCTTTATTTGCTATTTATATAATCAAACATTATTCAAGATACTCAGAATGTTTCAAAACGTTGATAAAAATGGTGTAGAAAAAATGGCTGTGTGTGTATGTATGAGCAGATTTCTTCGTTACCACGATGACTGCCAAAATTTTTCACGTATCTTTTTTAAAATTAGTAGACAAAGCTTCCTTTGTAAAAAAGCGATCAACATAAGCCCTCATCACAGTTGCGTAAAAAGCAAAAAAGAATACGGAAGCATTTTGCAAGGATCCACTTTAAAGTCTTGTATTGAAGAGGATATAACAGTTGTCTTGCCACCGAGTATGAGGTTCCAGCATCTTTTCTTCCTGGAAACAAGATGTGATTCATTCTGTATAGAAGAATTCCCCTTTTTGCTAGATAGAGCAAAAAATCCCAACAATTATTTTTCCACTAATGATGGATTTTCCAGCATTATATTTTCCTGGTAAGTCGATTGGGTTCACTTTGTGCTCGAATTGGTCGATAAGAATCCTGCTTGCTATATTTAGCAAAAAAACAATTATTTTCCACGATAGGTGAACTTTTCACCATCTTTCCTTCCTGGAAACTCCCTGGTCTGTTTTCCACGTAGAGGAAAATTGCAAACGCAAAGGATAACCATCTTTTTATTGACGATGAACTCTCCATTATTTTTTGTATCTGAGAATTTATCTCTTTGTTATTTAGCTATTCAGCAAAAAAAACAACAATTATTCATCCAATGACGATGGACCTTCTCTTCCTCGACTTGAGACCCTATTTAACGCAAGGGACGAACAGTTATTCTTCCATCGATAATTGTTTCGCAACAAAGCTTATGATGTGTCCAGTTTTGAGAGTTCCAATGCTCCTCCGAATCAACAAAAAAAAAAGGAATCCGCACTCCACTTTCCATCAATGTCTTGCCATCATCTACTTTTTGAAAAAATTCCTTTTCACTGTTTTAAAATCACTTAACAGTTCCATTAGTCAGCCTCTCACCGAATTTTGAGCATCTATCGTCCTTTCAATAATTTCCCAGATCACTTCGTGAAAGTTCTTCACCTTCATTCTTAAAACTCAACAAAAATCCATGAATTTTTACCAAAGATGGTCTGAGCATATCGTAGGTTCCGTAACAATTTTCTATTCTGAAAATTCATCGCCAGGTTCCTGAAAATATGAAGATGTATCAGTGTTCGATAATAATGATTATTGCGTACCTAGGCCCGAAAATTTATCGCTCCTCAAACAGCAAATAAAAGGAAACTGTTTTTCACTTTCCACCAAGTTTCCATTTACTTTTTGGAAAATTCGTCTCGTCTGTTCTCAATTACTGAATAAATCCGTACAGTCGGTAACCTTCTAAAACGATTTCCTCCTCATCCTGTTTTCGGGAGTTACGAAGTATTTTTTAATCCATCCAATGACTCTCCAGATTTCCTCTCTAAAAAATTGTCGGCTTTCTTCCCAAAACCTAACGAGAGTTCACCAGTTATTCATTCAAAATTCATCAAAATTCAACCGTTAATCTGCCAATCCTTACAATGTCTCCCGAGATTTTCTTCCTACAAATTCATCACTTTTCTACTCAAACTTCAACAACAATTCATGAGCTTACTCCCAAAGATGATCTCAGCTTATCGTGAATTCTGTAGCTTTTTCCCTCCCTAAAATGTATCGCTAGGTTCCTGAAAACCTAAAGAAAGTGCATCAGTGTTCAATAATAGAGTTTACAGCGTACCCAGTCCCCGAAAATTTTAACGCTCCCCGAAACAGCAGAAAAAAAAGGAAACCGTTTTCCCTTTTAACCAACTATCCATTTACTTTTCAAAAATTTCGTCTAGCTTGTTCTAAATTACTGAATAGATCCGTACAGTCGGTAACCTTCTAAACCGATTTCCTCCTCATCCTCTTTCCGGAAGTTACGAAGTATTTGTTAATCCATTCAATGACTCTCCAGATTACTTCCCAAAAAAATCGTCGGCTTTCTTCTCAGAACCCAACGAGAATTCATCAGTTTCCACCGAAGATAGTTTTAGTTTGTCGTACATATTGTGGCACTTTTCCTCTTTGAAAATACATTGCCAGGTTCCTAAAAATATCAAGAAAATTCAACCGTCAATCTGTCAATCCTTACAATGACTCCCTAGATTTTCTTCCTACAAATACTTTTCTCCTCAACACTCAACAATTTATACTTTACAATTTATGGGTTTACTCCCAAAGATGGTCTTAACTCCTGTACCATTTTTCCTCCCGAAAAATTGATCTCCAGGTTTCTGGAAACATCAATTAAATTCAACAGTTAATTGGTTGATCCTTCGAATGACTTCCTAAATTGCCTTACTAAAAATGCATCCCCTTTCTCTGCAAAACCCAACGAAAATTCATAAGTTGTGATCAGTGAAGTGAAGTGAAAATTCATAAGTGAGATCATTCAAAGATGATCTCAGCTTGTCTTAATTTCTGTAGCCTTTTTTTCTCCCCAAAAATTCATCGCCATGTTCTTAAAAACATGAAGAAAATGCAACAGTTCCTAGCAAACGTGAGGCTCTCCAACATGTGCTGGTGAAAAGGGAGGCACTGGGTTATAGAGATAGAAAAATGCACTAGCATTTCACCACCCAGTTCTCTGTACTTTCTCGCTCATCTCCCTGCGGTCCTGTTGAGAACTGTTAGCAAACAAGGTCGTCACTTGTTGACGGCCGATAATGCTTGGCGCAGAGCTGCTCGAGCACACGGCAATACAATACATATAGCTCTCTTCCCGACAAACTCTGGCAACGTCTATACACCGAGTCCGAGAATTTAATAGGAAGCGAATGTCACACAATATGAGAACAGCTTTGTATGCCTCTCGCAGATTCTCGAATTTATTTTCGATAAATTTCTCGGGTCAACGAACTCGCTTCAGAGTTCATTCATAATTAATCAAATTCACCTCTCCAAATATATCGCCCGAGGAGAACTTTGCTTTTCATTAATTAATAAAAATTGACTGACAGCGAAGCATGAAAAAATTTGCAGTGCAGTTGATACCTGTCGTCTATTTTACACTGACAGTTGGAAATAATTATTTTTACCAACAAAAATGCCACGGGCATAACAGTACCGAGGGTGAAAGACCCTTTCTTTTATTTTCAATTATCTCCTGTCACTGTACATATTTATTGTTTCCATAAATTTGTAAATATTGAAACTTTTTTCACGATTTATTTTATTTCGTGTTTTTTAATAACGGTATACTTTAAATCGTCTGAAAGATTGAACTATGATCATAAATAAATAATGAAAATATTATAATTGGGAGACTCACAGTAACTGTTAATTTATTCGGTTTATTGTTGACGATTTTACATGAGAAAATAAATAAGACTCGATGATAAATGGCTAAATGGCCACGTGAAGTTTCTCATAACTAGAACAAATAATTACCCGGTGAAAAGACACACATTTCATACACAAACTTAAATTCTCTTTTACCTGTTTAAATCATTGACATGCGATTGAACGACCATGAATGCAATATAACAAAATCACAAATAAGATGATCGTCCCTCCCAACGATATTACGACAAATAATTTCCTTAAGCGATATGGAACTTCGCGAAAAACCCTCACAATAAATAAAAGTCTTGAAGATACGACTGGATATTAATTTTTTTCAAAATACTTTACTTTCACAAAATTTCTCCAATATTTCTCAAGCCTCTCATATATCTTAATATGCGGATAATATGTTAAAGCAATGTACGAAATTTTCCTTTTCAGTGTTTTGAAGTAAAAGTAGTGCCGAAAATTTGCTTTCATAAAATTACTTCTCTTCTCAAACGAAATAATAACATTTAATAATATACAGAAGAACAAAATGTCCTGATTTTCGGAACTAAAATTTAAGAGGGTGTAAAATATTCGAATTTTGTTATTTTTCAAGTTATAAAATTGCATACTTTTTTTGGCACTATTATTCCGCTCGGAAAACAGAATAATAGAATAAATTACCGAGCTACCTCGATTTTCAGAAAAACCTGAAATAAAAAACCTGGGAAGTTCAACTCTGCAAAAAGCTCCGTTATTATTTTTAGTTTTCTCACAAAGCTACCTCCATGCGGAAGTATGATAATGGATTCTGGTTTCCTGATAGAGGAAGCTCTGTAAAAAAAACAAAATATAATGAGGAAGCAATTTGCAAGGTTCAGATTTGCAGCAGTATTTTTGATCAAAGTTAAATTTCTGGAAAATTAGAATCACATGACGAATTATTACGAAACTGTTGACCTAGTAGTATTGCTGAATACGAGTGATTCAATGTATAAAATTTAAGTTCACTACTTTATGTTTTGCTAAAGTCAATACAATAACATCATTTTTTCTGAAAGTGAGAATTTTGAGAAATTTGAACCACATTGCAGATTATGACGAAACTATGTACTAATCATCACTAAATAGTACCGATTCTCTCTATGAAATTTGCGTTGGTCATTTCATGTTTTGCCAAAGTTAGGGCAGAAACATGAATTTTTAAAAAATTTCAAAACTCTATAAAATCCAAACCGCTTTTCCGGTTTCGCTCAAATTCAGTACCAAACATCATTAACAGTATCTAGGCGTTATTCTGCAAACTTAGTCAGCAAAATATCGTCATTTTTACGAAAACTAGAGCCTGCACATCCATTTTTTTTAAATTCAAAAAGTTATAAAATAAAAATTTCTACATATGTACATTTCTAACAAAGTTGCATCAGTCAAAAATGGACTGCTGCTTCACTTGTGTATCAAATTTTAACTCAATCGATTAAGGGGTTCTCGAGTCACAGGTGATTGAAATTTAAAAGTCCTGCGAACAGACACATACATACTGCCTTTCTTTCTAAACCACTTTTCTCGTTCCCTTCCCAAAATAAAAATAAATAAAAAATATTTCATACAAAAAAAGCTTTCACTATGAGAAAGCAATATTTTTGAAAATACACAAACTGCCCATAATTCTTATTCGCAAGTTTACTTTGCTTGGTAAATAGAATATCATCCAATAAATCGACAAAAATGTCACCTTAGTTAAGACGCTGAAACTTCAAAGTTATGATTTCAAAAAAAGCATTACTTGCACAAATCAAGTTTCATTGGCACATTACGGAGCAGTTGAAGTGAGTGATGGCATTGAAACTTACCTGATCGGATGATTGGAGCAACCATTCGAGTATTCTGTTGGAATGCAAACCCAATACTAAGGGCTAGCTATTGGGTCAGAGCTTGAATATCAAATTATATGGTTCTATCAAATGCTTTTTCGGTTGTACTACTAAAATAGGTGGATATACTAATTACGCTAAGCGATACGACCAATCAGTGTAAAGAAGAGACACAGGCACGACTGAAACTCAACTCCTTCATTGACATTGATGCAATAGTGCATCAGTTCGCAGCGATGCAGTGAGAAAATCGTGACACCGAAGATATTGAGTAATATCGTTTTTGCTTCCTCATAGAGTAAGCTTTGTTTTTATTAAAAATTGTTGTTCACGAGTTTTTTATGTCAGGATACTTAGAATATTTGCATATCGGAAGAAGGAATTTTCAATAAATGTTCGTATGTATGTATGTGTACTCCGAAATTTCAATACCGGATAACTGAAGAACATCAATTCAGCTAGAGTTTGACATACAAGCATTATTCTTCTTTGACTTTGGCGGAGTATGTATATATTGAAAAGATGTTATGATGCTTCGACGATGTCAGCCTGTAATATTTTTATTTTGATGTAAGTTTGGCAAATCGTAACTCGGGTCTGAGTCTAACGATGCCAAAGATTCCGTTGTTATCGATCTTCCTGTATAGGAAAATCAAACATTTGAAATCTATTTATTTTTGTCCCTTCAAATTGCTTTATCAATTGGTAAATTGATAAAGCAATCTGCCCTGTTTAAAATTACTGATAGAAACTAATAGAAATGGGCAAAAGCACACATAGATCCTAATAAATCTTATTTGAACCTATGTGTGCTTTTGCCCATTTCTATTAGTTTCTATCAGTAATTTTAAACAGGGTGGACGGACGATATTTTAACAATTAATTTTTAATCGTGAAAAAATATTGCCACAGCCCAAGATCGAACCGGGAACTCTAGGCAATTTGAAGGGACAAAAATAAATAGATTCCAAATGTTTGATTTTCCTATACATGAAGATCGATAACAACGAATCTTCGGCATCGTTAGACTCAGACCCGAGTTACGGTTTGCCGAACTTTCATCAAAATAAAAATATTACAGGCTGGCAATCGTCGAAGCATCATAACATCTATTCAATTTTGACATACAAGTGCAACAGCAGCAGCTCATCGTTGGTTTTTACAAATTTTTACAACATATATGCAAACATACAAATGTTATAGCTTTTTGCATTCTTAAAAAAAAGAAGGTTGTAAAACTTTTGTAAAGAGTTAAATATTTTGCTAAATAGTTTTAATCAGAGCACATTTAATGTTGTTTGGTATTGAATTTGATAAAAATTAGAAAACGGGTTGAGATTTTATCGAGTTTTAGAATTTTCACATAATTTTTGATACTGCATTAACTTTAGCAAAACATGATCTACCGAGTCACCAAATTTTGTACGTAAACGAAAAGATATTCAATATATGCTCGGATCTTCTGTCTGGAGATGTTTCGGCTATTTCATCCTCGGATATTTGATCGCAGCCTTTTAGTCCTGGATTTTGCGTTGTCGGATGATTGGTAACGAAACCGCATTGAAAATTGATGGAAGCGCTGCGACGTCGATGTGTGTACAAAAATAGCCAACAAACTCGGTAGCTCGGTCCATCACAGCGTCTAAATAATCAACGAAAAAATCCTATGAAAAATGAAATGAAAGATAATGGACGAAGAAACGGCCAACGTTTTAAAAACGAACTTTGATTAATTTTCAATATTCAATCCAAATCTTGAACAAAAACTAGAGGCAGATAATTTTTTTTCAAATTTTTATTATTATTATTATTTATTTATATTATTATTTTTAATTTTTTTATAATTCTTTTTTTATTATGCATGGAAATTTTTATTATAGCTATTAAGCAATCGAATCAACTTTTGTTAAAAAAAAAGGAGAAGTTGGAACATCGAAGAATGCCAAAAATAGTTAAATAACAAAACCTTTAGTTACGTCCATCAAAGTGGCTAAACTGGGAAACGCAACCGCAAAGCTCCTGTCGCTTAAGTAGTGACGTGAGAAAAGTGGTGAACTGGCATTCTTTGGCAGACTCCAGAGTTTGGTCCAGAGTCGTGACGGATGGAGTCGATATGAGTCAAACATGTAATATTTAAAAATTTTCAAAACGTTCCCAAATTTTTGATAATTCTTCCTAGAAAGTGCTACTAAATGTTTTGAAAAAGATGATGGGTGAAGAAATGGTCAACCAAAAGTTTACGTTTTAAACTGAACCTATTCTCTAATATTCAATCAAAATCTTGAATCATAACGAAATGCATATATGGAAAGGTATAAATAATCCCTTAAAATAATCAAAGTAAAACTTTTTACATTGCTTCCTTATTCATTTTCATATTTCGCAAACCACAACTGTGAGGAAGTTTATTTATTTTATTTTTGGCTTTCTTATAGAGAAAGCTTTTCGAAAGATGAAAATTATTGCACGGAGAAAACAGTTTTGCTATGCCAGCAAATCTTTTGTTAAAATAGTGATAACATTGCGTTATCTGCTAGGTTAACCATTTTTTTGCTCGATTAACATATTTTTTTGCTAGTACCACAAAATTGTTTGCTAGGTTAGCAGATAACGCAATGCCCGTGTGGAAATCTGTTTGGGATAAACTGGTTTGAACCTAGCGTCTAGCTAGTTTCTCTTATTAAGGTTTTCTGTAAAGGGACTAGATATAATCTAGCTAGAATACACTTATAGATGGCACGGCTATCTAGATTCTATCTAGTTTTCATGGCGCCGGTTATTTGACGAGAAACTAGACATAATCTATCTAGCATACACGTATAAATGACACGGCTGTCTTGGATTTATCTAGCTTTCATGGCGCAAGTTATCTGACGAGAAACTAGACATAATCTGTTTACCATATACGTATATGGTCATCTAGAGTTGAACCAGTTTTGCTCGAATAAAATCAGAGTTGTCAATCCCTATTAATTCATGGGATATATAGTTTGCAGTACAATTTGTTTTTTAATTGTGATATAATAATAATGTGTAGTGATTATAAAATAGAGTGTAAACGTTTGAATAGCTGAGAAAAATAATAATTTTCGCTTTAATATTGGAAGAAATAGTGAAAAAACATTAAAGAAAAATTGAATGCATTAAGAAAATAATGCATTAATTATTTCTTCTATTTTTCCACTATATCTTCCAATATTAAAACGTAAGTTAGTCTTTTTTTTACCTATTCAGATGTCAAAAAGGACTTTAAGAATACCGTGAACAAATTTCCCTTTAAAATTAAAAAAAATGAGGGCAAATTTTTATGCACATTTCCGAGGAGGTGGTACTCGCGGTCGTTCCTCACCTGTTACTCGGTCATGTAAAAACTGAAAAAAAAAAACATTTTTCTAGCGGCCAGGGTGGCCAGACCTCTTAATACAAATTCATTTTAAATGCCGAATGGGAAAATTTATGTTTTATATCAAGTTCCTCGGTGTTCTTCATGGCGAGATTGCGCATTCACTCATAAATGTGAACGAAGCGAAAATGACTATTTTATTTGGCAAGATTTCCTTTTCTTAAAAAAGCGATTGTTCGTAGTATATTTTCCCTGTTATGTGTAATTAATCGAAATAAACGTCATTAGTCACACTAAAAGAACGTATATTAATTCTGTTTTTATTAATCCTGAGATATTCCTTAGACAGTTTTATTCTATAGAGTTGGGCTATTTCCGTGCTGGCTAATCAGTAGCCAAGTTTACTAGATGTATTAGTAGATTCTTATCCAGGTTCTAGATAGTTTTCTTATATAAGAGCTGGACAGCGAGAAATTACATATAGCGATCGGATCTATCTAGTTTTCTCACCTAGATCTTGTACAGCAAATATGAAAACTTGTCGTTTTCTAGCTATTGGCGAGTTTGAATTTCCACACGGGTGTTGTCACTATTTTGACAAACCATTTGCTGGCATAGTAAAACCGTTTTCTCCGTGTGGCAAAGCAATGTGCAAAGTTGCACTTTGCACCTTTACTTTGAATAAATTTGAAAATTTTGAATTTGATATTGAAATTTAAATTATCAATATATATGTTTTAATATCTTCCTTGAATTTAATTTTTTTTTTTAATTGAAAATCATGTAAAATCCTAATTGTTATACCGATCGTCACCAAATTTCATATGTAGCAGGACTGAAATTTATTGTTCCTGTGTAGGAAATTTTTGTCGTTTTGTTAAAATTTTACCTTGATTATATCAAAACGTACATTTTTCTAAGAATTCAAAATCACGTAAAATCCAAACCGCTTCACCAATCATCACCAAATTTTGTACATAGCTGGACTAAATGTAATTTTTCCTGTGTAAAAAATTGCGGTCGATTTCTTAAAATTTTATCTTAATTAGAGCAAAGTGAAATTTTTTCGGCAATTTCAAGATCTCATAAATAACGAACCGTTTTACCGATTTCGCCCAAATTCGAAACAGAAGTTCGTATCAATTTTGCCGAACTTTCATACACCGTTTCACCGTGATAGCTTAAAATTCGTTCGAGGTAGAGCGTTTACGTACTTCGTTTAAAATTTGAACATTTTTATAAAAATGATATATATCAAATGATTATTGTAAAATTTATTGCAATCAAAGATTAGCCAATACTTAGGAATTTGCTCAAACTTGAGCTAATTCAGTCAAATAGTTCACAAGTTACAGTCATATGAAATTTTGGTACTTGACCACACACATCCGGACAATATTTCTGAATAAATTTTCTCAACTTTTCAGACAATTCCGAGTGTTCTAACAACAAAACCTCGAGAAAAAAAAATGTTCACACAAAAAAATCTCTATAAGGAAGCAAAATGAACGAATCCTCAGTTAAAAGGATCGTAGAAGTTGGAACATCGAGGAATACCGAAAATAGTCAACAAAACCTTTATTTCCGTCCATCAACGTGGCTAAACTGCGAAATGCAACGGAAAAGCTGCTGTCGTTTAGGTAGTGACGTGAGAGAAGCGCTAAACTGGCATTCGTTTGGCAGACCAGTCCAGAATCGTGGAGGATGGGGTCGATATGGGTCAGACATGTAATATTTAAATTTTAAAAGCATTCCAAAGTTTTCGTTAATTCGGGGCGTCTCGTTGCGGGAGAATACACAACACATTTCGGTGCAAAGCGTCAGAGTGTTGTCTCGAAGTGTTTAAGGGGGAGGAAAACGCGTGAAAGCTGGCGGTACTCAATGCAAGTTAAGAGAGAGAGAGAGGTGACAGGGATCGGTAGACAGGGCGCTGCTTTATGGTTGACAGATTGACAGCCGGTCGCGCGAAACCCGAATGAATATTTTAGCTCGTTTCAAGCCTGTCAGGAGAGGCGAGACTCTATGTATAGTTTGCCCTGGCGAACTTTCGACCTGAAATGACCCCGCAAGCTCGCTCTCTTTGTCTCACTTAGATCTCCTGATGCACACAAGACGCATCAGACATTATCCATCTGATTCTCCGTCGTTGTGTGCGATTCGATCGGCTGGTACATCGCCGAATGAGCTTAATTCGGTATGAACGTCTCCGTATATATGCGAGAGTTTCCACGAGCACCAAATCGTCAGGAAATAAATTATTTCGCCGCACTCTCTTCGTTTACGAGATAGGTGACTATTCTGACTATTCTGTGTGGATGGAATAGCTAATTGAGAGTTTGAGTATTCATAAGGAGATATCGGCTCGGTCGGTTACTTTTAGCTTCTTCTAATTAATGTTTCTTCCAAGTGGTGGCAGCGATAGGAAATTGAGGCGAATAAATAATATATTATTTGAGAATGCACTCTATGTCATTGTGCGGTTAACGTTATTTGAATTATTATCGAATTGCTTGTCGCTTGCTCGCTGCGCGAGCTTACAGGTAAAGATTCTTCAATTAGATTACGTGAGATAGAGGGTTTTTTAACTTATTTTTTATCGATTTTTATCGTGTCTTTGGAAATAAAAAATTAAAATGAATTTCCGTAAAAAAATTCGCATTGATGAATACCAACTCGACCTGGGTGTGAACCGCGACCTTTTGGATTTGATCCTCGATTTCATCCTAAACAGCACCCTCATAGATTATTTTCCTCAATTTATATACTAATGATAATTTATAAGGATGGCCAGTTGAAGGCCATTTTTTAAATCTGGAAAACTTGTCATAAATCATGTATCAGATATCAATATTTTTAAGTTTAGGCCCAAAGTCGGCCGAACCCCGCTTCGAATTTTCACAATTTTTTTTTCAGAACGAAAATGGGAAAATGTTATTTGCGTGAAAATCATTTCATCGCAGGCTACCACTTGAACACTGCTATATATCTTAGATCTTCGGAGATTTTTTAAAGATTAAAAAAAATGATTTTGTAAAATTAAAATTATTAAATTTTTTATTTCAATAATTATGATTATTTATCATCAACATATTAAAGGTTTCAATTAAGAAATATTGAAAAATTCACAAAAATATTGTATTCAGAATAAATAATTTTAAGCCATATTCAACAGTGGGCGCGATTTGTCTTCGGATTTAAAAAAAAACACCAATTTTGTCAACGTTTTACATGCGTACAAGGCATTCGAATTGTCTTTAATTTTTCATTTTAATAAATAGAACCACTTTGTAAAAATCTGAAAAAATTTCCGAAGTCCTGACATATACAGTAATGATAAAGCAATAGCTTGCAATGAATGGATTCTTACCGACCTAACTTTTTTCACTTTTTGTTATAAAAAAATTCGTATAAAATAGAAGCGAGGTTCAGCCCACTTTTGGCCTAAGTTTAAAAAATTGATATCTGATACATGATTAATGAGAATGTTTTAAAGATTAAAACCAATGACCTTAAATATGTTCGTTATAAGGATATAAATCGTTTAAAAAAACGCAATAAGAATTGTGATTGCGGTTTAGGCGTAGAACAATAACATGAAAAATCGGGGATAAAATTTAAGAGGTCGAGGGTCAGACCCAGGTCGAGTTGGTATGGAATGCCCCATATATATATGAAACATTCTCTATCGAAACAGCCGAATATTTTTTACTGCTCTCCGATCAGCCCCACAATTGATTATATGAAAGTACCTGGAAACGGCACTTATGTGAATTTTTTCAGATTAAAAAAAAATCATTCAGAAAATGCAATTTTTTTCAGGTGAAAATATTTCCAATCTGCAAGGTACTAAAAAAAAGTCTCTTTATAAAAGTTTTCGTTGTTTGTTAGCTTCCGAGTGGAATGTATGAAGTAATTGTCACGTTCCGGTGAGTATGATTTATTTCCGAAAAACGGAGGAATTTTTTGTTTATTGAGAAATGGATATTTTTTTATTGAAAAATTTACAGCGTGTTCCTGCATACTGTTGATATTCAACAGGAATCGCCAGAGTTTCACAGATCGATGTTCTGGGATTTAAAAAAATTATTCGTGTGAAAGTTTCGACAAACAGGGGAATTGTTTTTTTAACGTAAACCTCGATCCGTGTTATTCTGATGATTTTTTTTGCGATATCGACAGACCTGCAGAAATACTCTGTTACGTTATTAGCCGAAAAAATAACCGTTTTTGAATTTTTTTTTTAAATAATATTTTCCCCGTTTGTCGGACCTTTCACAAAAGTACATTTTTTATACCTGAACATCGATCGGTGCCACTCTGGCAATTTTTGTGTAATATCGTTTTTTAATTGAGAAGAAATAATTCCTCCGTTATTCGGGAAAAATCATACTGACCGAAATATGAGAATTATCTTAAACATTCCGCTTGGAAGCTAACAAAAAACAAAAACTTTTATATACAGACATTTTTTTTAGTAATTTCCGATTCCGGAGATATTTGCACTTGAAAAAAATGGCATTTTCTGGAATATCATTTTTTTAAACCTAAAAAAGTTCATATAAAGTACCGTTTAGTGGTACTTTGTTTTGTCTAATTATAGTGCAGACCGAGAGGGTCGAAAAAAGTGGCTAAATCGACAGAGAATGCTTCATATAAGTGTACCCGGAGTATATACGACCAATTTTTTTAAACCCTAGAACTTCGATACGTGTCACTCTCATGATTTGTTCAATTCCGACGGTCATAAAGAAATACCTTGCATTTTTTTCAGACAAAAAAGATGCGTTTTGAATTTTAAAAACCTTGCCATTTTTCGGCAAAAAATCAACGATACGAGAACGTGGATTTATTTTAAGTGTTCCATTCAAAAGATGACACTAAACTGCAACTTTTACATGGAGACATTCTTTTTCAGTAACTTCAAGTTTAAAAAATATTAGATTGAATAATCTGAAAGAAATGCATAAAATCCTTTTGAGTGGTATTGTTATATAACCAATTATAGGGCAGATCTGAAATGGTAAAAAAAAATTGCTTATTTGACTATATACATGTTTTTCCTTACTTTTTGTTTGTTTTCGTGTTAGACATAAAAATCTCCCGAATATGAAATGCGAATGGGAGGTTTATTATTTTACAATTTTTTCTTTACCCAATTTGTTCATTAATCACAAAATTTTTTTAAATTTGGTAAAATAATTTTTAAGACTGAGCTCTATAAAAAAAAAAGATAAAACCATGCGAGATTACTTGCATTAATCGAGTAAAACTACGATTCGCTATCTCAACTGCATGTTAGGTACTTCATTAGACAAGTTTTTCAAGTCCCGATCTACTTTGTAGTAAATATAAACACCGATTACCGATCTCCATCTCATAGAGTGCTGAGCGTTGGAGAGAGCGATGTAAGCCTCGTCCACTCACGTCGACAATCCTTCATCCTCTCTGAGAACACAGGGATAACAGGTTTGTGAAATAAAACTACGTATCGTGACGTAGCTTTACGAGAGAGAGCCGGAGGCTTTTCTCTTATAGCTCGAAAGATGAACGATGACTGACGGTGAGATTGTGGCCGGTTTTCTAGCGGAATTGCTGACGTCCACCTTTAAATAATTATTAAGTCATTTATCAATAGAATTATTTCTCAGAATTCATTCTACCGTCGACGATTATCTACTATTTAATTCTCGAACTCTGAGAAAGCTCTTTTCGTCGTACAGACGTTAAGACCGGCTCGCTGCATTATCGTACCGATCGATTAGTGGACATATTTGTGTGTTGCCTCGGCAAAGAAGGTGGCGCTGCCTAGGAAGTCATTCACTCGAGATTTCGCCTCGAGGAGTCGACGCCGCAAGAGAAAAACTGCTGTCAAGCACACGTGCTTTTTTCTAAAAATATATTTTTGCATATTGAACAGAAAAATAAGATACTGGTGAGATACATAACTGATTGAGTTTATTATTAGTCAGCTTATGATTAATATTTTATGTTTATTTACATGTTTCGCGGTGTTCTGAACGATTTTTGCAATGGAATTTTTTTGTTTACTCTTCAGGTTATTCTCTGAATTTTTCCGAGTTATATTGTTGCTATTGATGATGATGTGTATTGTTGTTGTTGCTTTCAGAGCACTTTTTCAGTTTTAGAGACTAAATAATTGTGCGGGAATATTTTTTTGCATAATTAATAACTGAGTAAGAAAATTATGAGGAACAATAATTGAATAACTAATTATTTTGAAGTTTTTGGTATTTGTTATTTGAATTCTCATTCCTTTTGCTAATTATTACTATTTTTAACATTTTTTGGATAGTATTTTTTTCATATGCCTCGAATGTCTTCATGCATTCATATTTTTTGTATTTTTAGTAACATAGAAGAAAATTTTTGGGAACATTAATTTATTGACTAATTTTTTTTTAATTTAGAAGATTTTTGTTCCTGTTTTTACTTAATTTGCATGGATTTCACTATTTTTCATAAAATCTGGTTTACTAGTTGATTTATCTGTATCTTAATCTATTCATGCATTCATATATTTGATTAAAACTGTTTAAATTATTTTTAATTAAATAATCTGACCTTAATTGATATTTTACTGTTGTAGAATGCGAGATGAGTTCCCAAAAGGGAAATGCTGCCCGTTGCCGGCCTCAGAAGTACCAGAATACTCATGCATTCAAGAACGACATGCACGACAAGTCCCACAAGACTAAAATGATTAACAATATAACAGTTGTTAATGTTTGTGAGAGATGCAAGAAGATTATTGAGTGGAAAATCAAATACAAGAAGTACAAACCTCTTAAAGCGCCTGCAAAGTGTACCAAGTGTGAGCAGAAAGTTATTAAACACGCTTATCATATAATGTGTGGACGCTGCGCTTTGGAGCACGAGTGCTGCCCAAAATGTGGGGAAAGAGGAGATATTGTTAAAGAAGAACCCAAAGAGGAAGCTCCAAAATTGGACAGAGAACTCAGACTTATGCTGAAAAAACTGCCCGAGAGGAAAAGGAGAACTTTCATGCGATACATGAACAGAAAAAGTGGGTTTTTTTCTTTATTTTTTATGTGAGATCATGTAAAGTTAAATTTTTCACATTGCTCGCTTATTATCATTTGCTTTTCACAAATTAACATTTATTCATATTTAAAAATCCAAATTTCGGGGAAATTTTTATCAGTAAGAAGTAATCAACAAAGAATTTTATTCCTGGAACATAATTCTATCGAACTTGAAATAAAAGATTACTCAAATAAGAGTTCTGAAGAAATACCACATTACAAATTTTTTTTCTATCTTGCTTTATTAAGAATAATTATTCTAGATTTTGACGTTTTCTTAACAAGGTATCACACTTGCATTTTATTCATAGTAATTCTGATTGTTCTGAAACAATTGTTCACGTTTTGAAAGTCGATTATTCGTTTGTGTTTTTAAATTGGGATATTGATCCAGAAAAAAAACTACTCGACTATTTTCCTTGAATATTCAGTTTGAATTTAATCATTGAAACATTTGTATTTTACAGCTGCAGAAAAAGAAAAATCTGAAACAGCCGAGGGTTCGACAAAAGCTGAGGAGGAAGAAGGAGACGATTCCGAAAGCGAAGCAGATACTCAAGAAAAGGAAGACCCTTTGACTAGAGAAGATTTGCTGGAAAAACTTAAGAGTTTAATGATTTCCTGCAAGAAGGATCGAGACGACGACTTTGGCAGTGATTTCGACGACTCGGAAGACGAAAATGGCGATGACGATGATGACGATTGAGTTTTGTAAAATACCCGAGTTAATAAACCTAAGCATGTAAATAATTTTCGTCTACTTTCTACGCTCTGAACACTGATCACAGTCTTCAGATTTTTTTAACCCTTTACTCGTAGTTTTCCTTGGCATTTAGATTTTCGCAGTTTTCTGCGTTTTTTATAGCATTTTTATTTAATTTTGTCGTATAAATTAATAATTGCGATGGAAGACAAGGAAAATCGACCGAAACTAAGCTGCATGACGAAAGGACCTGGTCCGGCGTATAAATTACCAACGCTTGTTGGTTATCAAGACCACGACCCTTCACGTTACAGAAATCCTGCTTACACGCTTCGACAGCGGCCTGGAGGAAAACAATATCATACGCCGGGTCCTGGGCCTTTATACAACGTCGGAAAACTCACAAAATATGGACCGGATAATCCACCTGCTTACACGTTGGCTGGGCGCGAAAAGTTTAAAAGTTCTCGATCAATTTTACTTTCAATTTCTATACACGCTATTAAATTGTTCCTGAAACGCGCGCGTCTCACTTTCTGCTATTTTTTCAATAGTTAGACGTATTTTATAGAATATGAACAAATTAAATTACACTAATTTTTTCAATTGCAATTCGTAGTTAATTAACTACGGATTGCAATGTTTGATGTTCTTGTATTCAGAATATATCTTGCAATATTTTATGTTGGATATGTATTAAGGTGGTCCCGAAATTATTTTGGATATTCCTATGGGCATCATAATTTCTTGTTGATTTTATATAAGCAGATAAATTACGCAAGGCGAGAGTGCTATTAGAAGTTATTTAGAACTGCCGCAAACGCTTTCTGCATCAATTTAGCTACAAATTTGATTACTTTTTAAGATGAAATGTATTCGGTGTAAAAATCTAAAACTTAGGGATATGCGTAATATATATGGCTCTAAGTAGAGAAAGTTTTTTTTAACTTCCTAAAAAATCATTGACCCAATTTACCCCTTCTAATTCTAATACTATTGCTTACTGCGCGAAATTTTGTTCTATAAAAATTACGCGACGTTATGGTTAATGTATTTTGGACTATCAATACGAGTTTTCAAAATTGTTTCACCGCATACGATATATGTGTTCAGTAAAAAAAATTACTGCAAACACAAAAGTATTACATTTTTATATAAAAAAGGGGAAACAATGAATATGAAAAAATATGTTCGAAAATTACATATGCGGTATTTTTTACGTTCATACGACGAAAACTGGTATGAAAAATCCATCAAACGTTAACCATGACGTCGGTCATTTTGATGGTACAATATTTTACCAAGTAATCAAACAGTCATTAGACGTGATATAATGGATTCATTATTTTTTAAGGGATTTACTATCGTTTCTCTACTTAGTGATGTATATGTCACTTATATCCGGAAGTTACAGATTTTTTTGCAAATTTGTAGGGGCCCGAAAAAAAGGAATGGAAGTATATTGATATCTCATGTATTTGAAATAGCATAATTGAAGCTTCTAGCGCGGTTAGAAGAATACACATTTTACATTTTGAGAGGACTTTCATTTATTTATCTGCAAACGATATGGGGGGCCTCTCAAAATTTGTTCGGACCTCAAATAAAGACCACACTGATATACATGTTACATATATTATGAATAACTATATTAACAAAAAAAATTACCATTGAATAAGCACTGAATACATTCTATTGATAAAATAATCACCTTTTCATTTGATTTAATTTTTTAAGTGCAAGGCAGTACTAAATTACTTTCGACGTCACTCTGGCTTTGCGTGCTTTCTTTTTTCATGTGAAATTAACGAAAAATGGTGATGCTGATTAGAAAATCTAAAATTGCCTATGTCGGAAACACTCTAATACATATGCTTGTTTGAATTTTCATTTTCTGTAGGGTTGTATCAGCTTGGCAGTTGTATCTCGCAATCACTAATAGCAGCCCAAAAAAAACCGGCTCCAGAAAAACTATGCGTTTTTTAATAAAAATATAATTGCCCCGTTTTTTTTGGTAAAAAAAATCTATGTTACGATAACGTAACTTTTTATTATATGTTCTGGTCGAAAGTTGACACAAAATTACAACTTCACGTCGAGATTTATTTTCCAGTATCTTCAAGTTTCCAAGATGTGTTCACTTGAAAAAAAAAATGACATTTTCTAAAATATTTAATAAGAAATCCTAAAAAATTAACGTGGTGATACTTTGGTATAACCAATTGTAAGACAGATCTCAGATAGTGGAAAGAATATTGCTGAATTGATGGAGTATGTTGATTGATTCTGTTAACAATATTTCGCATCATTCTTCTTCATTTATCAAACAGTACTCGGAATTGGGCCTGGACCTGGTGCATATCATCCTGAGACTTGCCCACCAATGAATCACAGCTTAAGACCTCCAGCGTTCACAATAAAGTCAAGATCTGAGCACAAACTGTCAGGAGACGGTCCAGGACCAAATGTTTATGACGTGCCCTCCTGCTTAGGACCCAAAATACCAGATAAAACCGCACAAGGTGCATTCTCAATGTACGAGGCATTTACAAAAATTACGATATCTTAAACCCAGAATCTCTTCAACTTTTAACAGGAGGGAGTCAGACTTGAATTGCTCATATTCATTGGCAGGTATCTTACTTGTTTATCTGCTGATCTCATTAAAAACTTAAATTGTTTTCGCAGATAAACATGTTAATGTCAATAAATATCAGCAATTCGAGTCTGACTCTCTCCTCTTATAATAAAACTTTCCTTAGAGAAGCGAGTCCTATAACAAATGACATAAGTAGATATTTCCGGGAAGAAATAGCGATTTCTATATCGACCCAGTCAACGGATTTAAACTTTTTACTATTTTCTTATTAAAAGGCATTTAAGCGCCGGATATAAGAATCGACGATGCATTAATCATTAATAAGAAATAAAATAAGACAAGCCCAAAATTTTTTAATTTTGTTGCTCATCGATATTGTTGAAATTTGATGCAGAACAAAAGTTTTTACAAAACGGAATGTATGTAAAAAAAAAATATTTCGCACTGCCTCTTGAAGCTTCGAATTAAAAAAACCAAAAATCCTACGATTCGGAATTTCTAAACACCGCCTAACGTCAAATGCATATTGTGTTCCTTGTTAATAGAAAATGGAAGTTTTTGTAAACCCACAAGACGATGAGCTTTTCAAAATAATATTCCATCGAATGAAAAAATTGCAAATTCAATTCTAAAAATACCCAAATTTTTCAATTTTTGACGCACTCATCTACAATCTTCGATCGAATTTTGTTAAAAAAAAAAGAACAAAACAATTTCTGCGAAAGCTATCATCTGTACAACAATGTTTGGTAGCGCCTCTTTTTTGCACGGCTTAAATAAATGAATACCGATATGAATATAATAAATGATAACGTTTTGATTATGTTCTATCATCTCACGGAAATGCTTCAAAAAAGTTAAAGCCCGCAGCTGAGCCCGCAAATTATTTTCTACATAAATTGTGAGGTCTCTTGACATTGAAAAAGTCGCGTTAATCTTACCTTGGACATCAGAGACTATTTGATTGATTTCATACTTCTAAACGAACGTTGTTTGCTTCTTCATAAGCCTTGTGAATAATCTACTTTGGATTTTAAATGCTACCAGAACTATGTACAATTTAACAGTTACCGTTTCGCACAATGAGGGTCTACTTAAACCTTCAAACTTCGCGCGCGGTGAGCGACATCTTTTACGGCGCTGTCAAACTTAACAGCTGAATTTGATCGCCGTATGCAACGAAACCACCGACCAATCCCAGTACGAATAAAACGAAGATTTTTCGAGATTTGCTAAATATCTCGGCCACCAACTTCTTCAAAGGAAATTGGGTACTATCGATGGTACCAGTACCCAATCACCCTTCGACCTTGGCTATCTGCCCCCCTCCACTCCACTCCACTCCCTATTTAAAGACCCTTTTTCCTAATTGCAAAATAAACCTTCGCCAAAATCCTCCCCGGCTATCACTTTGAAATCATGATGAAGTCCCCAAATCGTGATGAGTCCTGCAAAGGGTAATTGGGTTACCTATTGTCTATTTACATGACAAATTTGTCTGCACCCGGCGAAAGCTGGGTCAAAAAATACACAAATCATAATAATTTTAGTCTATAGAATCAGGAGCCTCCGTTTTTAATACATAGCAGTAATTCTATTTGCTGAGTGGAGCTTCGCTACTTCGTATAAATAGTTCGAATGATAAAATGCAGCGAGATAATGTTGGCAGAGAAATATTACAAAATTGTATTGTACTAAAGTTGTAGGTCTTTTAGAATTAACTTTGCAATATTTTAATTTTGATAAAATGCATCGTTCATAAGAAAAATGTAATTTCTGGAATTTTCTTGTGTTTCCTCTGAATTTGAGGCATCGCACGGTAGTGCTTAATAATTGTTTACAAACATTGCCTCTGGCAAAAACGTTTCTTTCGCATCAATTTTCAAGAATTTCTATGAATACAATACAATTTTTTCGATCAATCTTTATTGAACAGATCTAGTATACACATTCAAAATTTTTGTATTGTACAACCCAAAATTCAAGATACCCATGGTCGGATAAATAAAATATTTCAAACAAATTAATATCTCGTAAGCTGAAAATTGTAAAGTAGTTAAATGTGTAAAATTTGCTTAGACTATACAATAATATATTTAGCAGCTGGGCTGAATTTCGTCTGTAGTTTTTAGCCCTCCTGCTGCGCGCTAAATTACGCTTCGTCCGCTAGATGGCTACGAAGTGCTTACTGAACTCGCAATAGAAATGTCTTGCTGGGCAGGATATAATCCCTCGGCTGCCATAGTACGCATCTGATTTTTTGCTGAAATCAGTACCGTAAATGGTACCGAGTTCAGAAGAATCAGGTGTTCATTCTATAACAAACAATCCTTTGATCTTTGCTACCTATTTCTCTCCCCCCTATTGAAGAGTCTTTCCCCCAGAACCCAACCGACCCTACTCTACTCTTTACCCCGGAACCCGGCTATCGCTATGATATCATGATAAAACTCCGATATCGTGATGTAGTCCCTTAAGAGGCAGTGATACTCCCCCTCCCCCGTAGAAATTGCGAAAGCTTTTTTCTCCCGAACAGTACTCAGTCCGTATTTCGAGGCGATACGCGCGAGTATCGTAGAATTGGGCTAAGGTTATTGTTTCTCAATCTGTTTAGCCGTTTTCTTTTGAGAATAAAAAAAAATACTGCAAGAGAGACAGACTCATAGGCGTTTAACATTGGGCGACGAAATTTCTGGCGGTGTATCACTGCGTCTTGAGAGACAGTGTTACCGCCGGATGGCATCTCTTCCCCTTTGCGCGTAGAGCGCACCCAAGGTTGGCATGTCTTCGCAGTTTTATAAACACTTTGGCTCCAATTTGCTTGCGAGAAATGTTCCACCCATTTGCCATCTACCGGCATTATGCGAAACTCTGAGGCACGGTTCATTCGTGTTTCGCATAACGCCGCTAGATGGCGAATGGCCGAATCGTTTCTCGCAAGCTGATTGAAGCGAAAGTGGTTATAGAACAGTGAAGACATTTAGACTCGACTGTTCAAGAGCTGTCGTTCAGAGGGGATGCTTCTCAGAGGGCAAATCTTGACTAATAAAACGTTTGAGAACCGTCTTAACGACGAGAAAAGGGAACATCGAGGAATAGTTTCAAAACTGTCACCACGGTGATATAATTGGAAGATCGAGTAAACGTCGCAAAACCGTTGAAACAACGATTGCCATTTGTCCAAATCGTCGTAACACAGTTTTAGGACGTTGATAAATAACGTCGTTTGACCAAATAATCGGATGGCCCAAAACGACGTCGTTGAAAGAGTTGCCCGACCGTCTTCAGGAACGAAAGGGCAAAAGACGATCTAGAGATTTCATAAAGTTATAATTAAATAGCGGTGCTATCGATCGTCTTCCAAATATGCCAAACGCTTAAGCGATTTTCACTCAAACCATACATATTTCATTCACGTATGTGGTAGCCCTTATTACATAATTTCCTTAGCCCTTATTACATAAATACAGCGGAATCGCCAGAACGGTCCGTAATGGTAGTGCAATATGTTACAAGGTTTGCTTTTTTTCTCTCCTAAACGGTGCTGTTGATCGTTTTAAAATTTTACCAGACTATTTGCAAAGGAATAATGAACAGCCGCCAAAATGTTCGTGACAGGGTCGCATTTTGACTTCGCAGCACAACAACGCTTAAGGGTGATTGAGTTACCTACTGTCTATTCATATGATAATTTTTGCTGCACCCGGCGAAAGCTGGGTAAAAAAATACACAAAGTATAATAATTTTAGTCCATGGAATCGGGATGAGCTACGTTCTTCTTACATATCATTAATTCTATTTTATAGTCAGAGCTTCGTTCCCTTACGGAAAAAACTATGGGAGTCGCCAATATAATTTTAAGACAAAATAGATACTATTCATTTTTAATAGTGAGAACTATTAAAAACCATTGGCCTCGATAATATTTTGGCGACGTCAATAGTTTTTTTTTTATGTTAAGGTTACTTCACATTAATAATTCGTATGATAAATGCAGTCATAATGTTGGCAGAAAAATATTTCAAAATATTATTGTACTGTAGCAAGTATTTATAGAATTAGCTTAACAATATTCTACTTATAATAAAACGATATGAAAAAAATTTCGTTTTAGTGTTACACAAAAACTTTACCAATTTTATCGAATCTATAGAAGCAACATTAAAAAAATTAATCTTCCTCGAACAGGTCTAATCTACACATTTAAACTGTTTTCATAGTACAGTCTACATATAAAAATCCCGTAATCAGGCAAATAAAATGATGTAAACAACAACAAAAATTTCTTAAGCTAGACCTTTAAAGTTGCTGAATCTGTAGAACTTCCTAAAAGTATATACATAATAATATATTCTTTTCGCAATATTTGTTCTTATTATTTCTTGAATTTTGATTAACATCATTTTCCTTGGTAATCTAATTTGTGATGGTGGTTTAATATTTTTTCAAATGTTCTGCCCAACTTAGAGTCGGACGTCATGGATTAACAGACCGTTCATTAGGACCTGGGCCCGCAGCGTATGCAGACAGAAACTACGATGTCGTGAAGAAGAGATATCCAGCATATTCACTGAAATCAAGACAAAAAATGTTCGGAGTGCCGATAGGTCCAGGTCCTGCTTACTATCCTAAATTCAACACAAGAAAAAACCAACCAATGTACTCATTCGGTATTCGACACAGCCAGTGCGCACAACCTGCAGTCACAGATCTTGATGAAGAGTGATTTATCGCTTTAATATATTTTTATTGTCGCTTGTCCAATAAATAAATGTGTTGTTCTGAAAAAAAAATGAGCGTTCAAATGATTTTTCTAAGCCACGAAATTAGCTTCAAGCCATGAAGTAAGTGACACATTAAAACCTAAACAATTTGGAATTCAAAATTTTTCGTAAAATAAATTTCAAAATTATCAAGTATCCAAAATGCCACCAAAAAAGAAACAGGACTCGAAGAAGAGTAAAACCGCGAAGAAGCAAACGGTACTTCAGAAATCCGTCGGTAGCTGCAACGCTCGAGGTCTGAAAATCGTAAATTTATGTTTGAGACAATTCATATTTAAATATTCAATAATAAATCTCTGTTAAAGGTCCTGGACCACAGTACAAATTGAAGCCCTTGGTTGGTTACAACGATCATTGCACCTCGAGACTCAGGAATCCTGCGTATTCAATAGCCGCGAGGCAAAATGCAGGCGCATGCTCCGTTGGACCTGGACCGATTTATTACGTCGAATTGCCCAAGGGTCATGGATTTACCATAGGCGAAGCTTTGAGAGGAACACGTGAGCTTATAATTACATTTTTGTTTTTTTTTTATGTTTTGTTATTTAACTTTTGATTATTATTGATATATAGATCATTTTTATTTTAGTGATGTTCAAAAAGAATTTTAACCATTTATAACCATTCAAAGGTTACGGATATGTTTTTGGAGTTTTAGCCGTGTTTAACCATCTTTATTTTCCGTTTTTT
This sequence comes from Tromatobia lineatoria, assembly GCA_949699805.1. Taxonomy (NCBI): domain Eukaryota; kingdom Metazoa; phylum Arthropoda; class Insecta; order Hymenoptera; family Ichneumonidae; genus Tromatobia; species Tromatobia lineatoria. The sequence goes on along the minus strand of OX453042.1, from coordinate 12,740,766 downwards.
TTAAATGATGTAACCAATTTCCCAAATATTTCTCTGTCAATTGCTCTGACAAACTATAACGAGTCTATATCACCAAAATATGAGAGAAGTACGTGATCTAATCATTCATTTTGTGTTTTGGATTTTTTAAATTTAAGTTTTGATTATCGATAGATAATTTTTATTCTAATGATATTTGAAAAAAAGTCAACCATTTATAACCATTCAAAGTTGCATGATATTTTGAAAAATTAAACCATTTATAATTATTCAAATTTTACTGTTATTTTTTCGGGGCATCATCAAATCATCATCAAATCAAGAATTTATAATTTATCGGAAAGATTTATCGTGTTCTATGATTTTTCATAAAATATTCTCTAAAATACTTTCGAAAAAAGGGTTTTGAAATTATTTATTTCTTTTTTTGCTTTCTTATGGAGAAAGCTTCCACTTTCTAACTATCATTCAATCTAATCTATTCAATCTAAAACAAGTCAGCAAAGCAAAATCTTACAGACTGCTTTCGCAATAATTTTTGCTTTTTACAAATCTTCCTCCAGTAGGAAACCAAAAACTATCACCATATTATCTTATAGAGCTAATTCTGTAAAAAGAAAAAATAATGAGTAAGCAATATGCACGTATTTACTCTGCAAACTATTTCAAATCTTTTCGACCTTCCTTATGATTCAAATTGTTAAATTTCAGCGTGTGGCGGTGGGCCTGGTCCCTATATGCTTCCTGACCCGAAACCGACTCCAGCCTTCTCAATCAAATGGAGAACGGAGCAAAGATGTGGTGGAACCAGCGCCGGACCTTACAATCTACCTAGTGAACTCAACGGACCAGCGTTTACTATGTAAAAAACGTATTTGATTTATTATCTATTCATAATTATTTATTATTAATTGAATCATGATTTTTTTTTCGCATTTCGCAAAAAAAAAATTATGCCTGGTCTGGTCAGGATCCGCCAGAGTGCCTGGTCACGATCAGTAACCAGGCCCCCATGCGGTTGCATCCGATTTTCGTCTCTATATCGCATGCGCCATAGCATTTCTACTAAGGGCATAGGGAATTTGCGGAAAACCCAATGTCGGTATATCCGCAATAGGGTGTGTCGAAATTTTTTTTTTCTTTTTTATTTTGCATCATTTTATCCTATAGTTTGTATCTTTAAACAACTCTTCACAAAATTGTAGCGTGATAAAAAAATTTTCAGAGGTAGCTCAAGCGATGAATAGATTTCCCATTCGATTAGTACGTAGATGAATGCGACTCTCAATAAATTCATGTCCCAAAATTACAGATACGATATATCGACGTTCGCGTATCTTTTTTCGTTATCTTCAGATCATTGGGAAGAGAAAAAGTGCTTATAAATTTTTCGTTTAAATCGATGGTTTTCTAGTTATGAATTTTTGAAGCTCAGAATATCGTCCTCTCCGCCCTGTAAAATCTGCTTTAATTGAAATTTCAAGATTGAGGTAAATTCTGGAGCCATTGTCTGTCGTGAAGTTTAATTATAAGTAAAATTTCATTCAACACAAATGTTAGTCGCAAATTTTACAAACAATGTCAAAAATGGAGAAAAATCGAGAAAAAATGTCCAAATGTCGCTAAATCTTCGAGCCAATCTGACATTTTGTTCGGAATCTTTATGATTTTCTTCTTTTGCAATTTTTTGATGATTTATTGATTTTTTCCCCTCGATTTTTCTTTATTTTTTACTTTTTTTCTCGATTTTTCTCTATTTTTAACATTATCTGTAAAATTTGTGACCCAGTCTAAAAAATTTTTCAGACGCTTTATAATCTGTTTCTTTCTTCTTAAATTTTTTGATGTTTTGTTAAATTTTTTCCCGATTTTTAGTCAAATTTGACAGGTTTATCTAACGTTTTGAACAAAGACGATGAATTTTTTTTTTTCTCTTAAATATTCGATCTAATTCATCATTTTTTCGTATTTTCAAACAAATTTGAAACATCCATTTAACAGTTGAATTAAATTTAACTTATAATTAAACTTCACGACAGACAATGGCTCCAGAATTTACCTTAAACTTGAAATTTCAATTGAAACTGATATTACATGGCGGAGAGGGCGATATTCTGAGCTTCAAAAACTTATAACTAGAAAACTATCGATTTAAACGGAAAATTTGTAAGCACTTTTTCTCTTCCCAATGATCTGAAGATAACGAAAAAAGATACGCGAACGTCAATATATCGGATCTGCAATTTAGGGTCATGAATTTATTGAGAGTCGCATTCATCTACGTGTTAATCAAATGGGAAATCTATAAATCGTTTGAGCTACCTGTAAAGAAATTTTTATCGCGCTAAAATTTTGAGAAGAGTTGCTTAAAGGAAAATGCAAAAAGGAAAAATAAAAATTTTGACACACCCTAATCCGCACCCAGAGAAATCGGTCTGAAAAGTTTATTGAATCGATTCCGGGATCTATCTGAAATAGATACAATATTATTTACATGAAATAGCGTGTATTTCGAGCAAATATAATTTTATTTCGATCAATTAGAGTCTATTTCGAGCTAATATAATTTTATTTAGATTAAATAGAGTCTATTTCAATTTTAAAAAATCCTATTAGGCCGGCCATTGAATAAATTATTTATTTAATGGACGGCCTAATAGAATTTTATTTAATCGAAATAGACCTTATTCAATCTAAATGAAATTTCATCTGACCGAAATAGACTTTATTTGCAAAAATAAAATTTTATTTATTCCAAATATACATTTTTTTGAAAATTTCAGAAATATATAAAGTCCAAACCGCTTTTCCGATTTTGGTCAAATGCAACATTAACAGGACTTGCACGTACAAAGAATTATTTAGCAAAATATCGTCATTTTCACGAAAGCTGGAGCGCGCACGTCCTTCAACAGAAAAATCGGAATTATTAAAAAATCTATAAAAAGAAAATTTCTACTCCACTTGTGTATCTTTAATAAGTAAATTTTAGCTTACTCGGTTCGATGGTTCTCGAGTCACAAGTGATTGAAATTTCGAAGCCTTATAGACACACACATACATGCGGATTTTTTTCGATACCACTTTCCTCGATATTTTGAGGAATTCTGAGTATCTTGACATAAAAATGAAAAATAAAAATTCCTTAAAACAAAGTGTTCTCTATGACGAAGCAAAATGAACTTTTTTGACTTAATCATTCCCATTAACAGTGCAAATATTTTTGACATCGTACAAAAAAAAATACAGCGTAATTTTTAATTATTTTTCAGAGGAAAGCGGCTGGCGAGTGATGGTTGTGTGGGTGGTCCTGGACCTGTAGGACGTTACCCTCTTGACACAGTAAAACCAAGGGCTCCAGCGTACAGTCTTGGCTTGCGGTTCACCGATTCCGGCAAATGTGGAGGCCCTGGGCCCTACGATCCCTACGAACCCCCTAAAGTCCCTGCATATAGTTTTGGAGTAAAACACGGGCCCTGTACAGCGCCCTTAATAACCGATTGTGACGAAGTCTGTTGATTAATTTGTAACTGCTAAATGATAAATTAATAAAAGTTCTTTTTTATCAAAACACGTGACAATCACTGAGACAGACTGACCGTCACAACGAGACGTCAGATCTTTGTCAAATTCAGAGCATTGAACGATAAGACGCGATATTTTCGTCGAGATATGTCAAATTCAAAACGCGTTTATCACGTTGATTAAATAAATCAATGTTAAATCCCACAAACTTTTACTCGAACAAAATAGAAAGTGATATTATGGAGAATTTAAGTGATATGTATTATCTGTTTCGGATTATTATCAGTCGAATTTTTGTATATCTACGAGTAAGTATTTGGTCTGATACAAATAAAATAAATTAAGTTGAAAAAATATTTAAATGTAGAGATTTAAGAAAAAAATTCCATTGGATTAGGACCTAATTTTGCACGAGTTCTTCTGGTTTGCCGAAGAAATCGATGAACTCGATCCTTCAATGCCCAAAACTCGAACTCATCCGTTCACCAGAAAAGCCGTCGCTGACTTAATCGCTTTCTTTACCATTTGCGCATTTTTTGGAAGCTTCGTCGTTCTCTCCGCTGATTGCACGAAGCAAGAGGAGAACTTTAGTCCACCGCTGAGATCGGCAACTCCTGATAGCGAAGGGTTTAACCTTTAGAATTTTCTTTATATTGATGACAGTTTTGCTTTAAAAATACTTGCTTATTAACTCGATAACGGAGAATTAAATTGCACTTCCGGTGAAATTTCTTGGAATATGTTTTTTTTTTGTCTAATGTCTGTAAATTTTTTAGAAAATGTAGTAAGATTCTTAAAAAAAAAAAAGGTTTATGATATTTTTCACAATAATTGAAGCATTACAAAAATTTCACACCTTTTCATTCTTCGTATAGACGTTAGAATCGTAGAAAAAATGTATGACAGTCCGACTTGAGAAAAAATCAGCGTTACCAGAAAGTGAAAATTATTTCAAGTGTTCTGTTCGATACCTAACAAGAAACGACTACTTTAAAGTTATAATAAATCTCTTCAAATCAATTTAGAGACATTCTTTCAATTATCTTTATGCTTACTTCATCATGTTTGCTTGAAAAAAATGTTTGCTTATAAAAGAATGGCATTTTCTCAAATATTCGATTGAAAAATCTGTAAAAATGTACATAGACTGCATTTTTGTGGTATTTTAATATAATCAATCATAGAACAGATGTAAGATCGTGAGGAAAAAAGTAGCCGCATTAAGAAAGAATATTTCATATAGCAAATGTATATAAATATTATTCCTATTGTTTATTGATTCATTTTTTAATCGAAAAGCGAGCCTCTTGAGTTGCTGGAAGATGACGACGACTGCACTATTTTATCCCCGCCGCCCGAAAACACGAGAAAAAATCCTTGGGGGGATGCAATGGTTTCCGACACTGACGTCGATTTTTTCACAAGCCAAAAACTTGAGCCCCAAAATCATAGCAGATTTCAGTGCTCGCCTGAAATTCGTCGATCAAGTTCCTCAATCGTTGAACTTCGACCTAGTCACTCTCAGCACTCGCAGAGCACTCAAACAAACGAAAAAATTCTCCAACGAGCGACAAAAAATCGGGATTGGCTGATTAGGAGAACGAGAAGTGGTCACGTATACGGAAAATATCCCATGTAAATTTGACTTCGCAAAAAAAAATTCTGCAACTCCTAGAATTGCTGAAAGGTTCGCCTCGAGTTGAATTACTCATCACAATCGGAGTTCTGCGCCGTCGAACACTGACCTTTTCCAACAGAATCCTCTTCAAAACCGGGCATTACTTCGTGCACGCTATATTAAATATATTGGCTCCCAACTCGAGGTCAGCGACCGTCAGAATGCGATAAATGATAATTTCTCTTACGTCCCGATTTATCCAACGCTGAAAAGTCGATTATTTATGCATATGTGAACTTCCTCCTCGGCGCATTATCTGTGTACTAGCTATTACACAATATCTTGCGCCGATTTATTTTTTGTCTGTGTTTAAATGTATCATGAACGTAACTTTTGGAATATTTTTTTTGTACGTTTCCATTGTGATCGATTTGTATATACATACGATTTTAACTAATTTATTTTATGGCAAAAATAAACAATATATTTTATTCTAAGTTATCCAGTGTTTTTTGTGGGTCTAAAAATAGTTTTTTATACGTTTATATGGTTTCATGATAAAGTACAGAGTTTTCTCAATGAGGTTTGTTGATCAATTTTGGCCTCCTGATCGAGACAATATAGTAAAAAGCGAAATATAATGAGAAAGAAATGTACAAGATTCTACATTTCCCTTAGAGGAAAAAATTATTATAGTCGCTAAAATATTATTGAGACCAAATAATTCTTATTAATTTTGAATAGTGAGAACTATAAGAAATTATTTGTGACTATTTGATCTCGATAATATTTTAGCGGTCACTTTACGTACAATTTGTACTCAAATATTCGTCAATGGTCAAATTTTTTTATAAGTCTCCATCAGGTTGTGAATAATCGATTTGTGTGTAAATATACTTTTATCTCATTTCTTTGATGGCCAGAAAGAGCAATATATTTTATTTTAAGTTATCGAGTATTTTTTGTGTGTCTCGGTAATTATTTGCTATTTATTTATATCCTTTGGCCGATATAAAAATACAGTAGGTAATACATAAAAGAGAAGGAGAGCTTAACAGACGAATTTTGAAAATTCGACGAAATTTTTCCTTTCGCTAATATTTTCAAGACTTCGAAAGTACCACTTGTATGGTCCATTAGATGTTCGGTCTTCAACTCTCTCCTATCCTTTTTTGTTGGTCCGAGATAAAAAGCGAAACTCTTCTCTACTCCCAAATGGATTTTCGCCCAATCTTCGATAAATCCTGCACGCATTTCTATGAGATGACTGCTTTGACCATAATCATAAGTTCCATCCACGTGTTTGACAAAAGCTTCCAAAGCTTTTTTACACATTTCATCCTTAACAGTATTTTTTATGTTCAAAATTAATTTATGTTCGAAAAATTTAAGCGTTATATTGAGAAGAACCACTAATTTTTAAAGTCTAAAAAAAATGTTTTTAATGCAAAATAATATGTCATCTTTCACTTTCCAGTAAAATCAAAAATATTTTGTGAGTACTGCCCGTGAAAAATGAATGCTGGCTATCGAAATTAACTAACCATCAAAAATCAAAAATGAATTTTTCAGTATACGTAAAATTCTTTTTCAGAATTTTATTCAATTTTTAGAAAGCATGATTTTTAATTTATCTGTAAAAAAAAATTTGAATGGATTAAAGTTTTAATCAAAATGTAACAAAAACTATTAGTTCGAAGATGCCATAAATTGGAACAAATGGGAAAATAATCGTAAAATTTTTCAGGGAACACTTTTTTTTTGTTATCAATCAAAATTTCATAAATTTTATTGCAATACGATAGGAAATTTTACAAAGAAATTCACATCAAGTTATTTACGAATGGAACAAACTAATATAATGATTGCAAAAGTAGTTGCAATGCTAATTTGTTAAGGCACAAATTCAATTGGATCATCAAGACTATAATTTTGTGGAAAATGGCGATAAATTATTTTACATCACTGTCGGGAATATAAGGGAACAATTTTTCATTTTGAATTTCTGTAACATTTTTTTCAATGATTTTTCAACAATTACTGGCAAATTATACTTACTATACTTCGGACATTACGAGGACTCTGCAAAGTGTCTGAGAAAGGATAAACCAACGATTGTTTTCCTTCTTTGAGAGCTACGAAAGTATCCAGGTTGTCAGCAAACGCTTCCAAAGTATCTCGCAATCCTTGTGTTTCAGGGACCAAAAATGGCTCTTCGCCAGGAAAATCAGAATCACAGCGAGACGCATTACCTATCAGTTTAAATAATTATTCTTATTACCTCGTAATTTTATCATATCAAAGAATGTGATGACATCAGCAGATAAACAAAAAAAGTTAAATATCTAACAATAAATATTTGCAATTTGAGCTAAATTCCTCCCTCTTTATTTTTAAAATAAAATAATACTAACATGAAAGCCATTGGTACTCGAAGCCAAAATCCAAATCGACTCCAAAACACTTGTTGTCATGTGCTTTCCCACTTTCCTGAAGATTTTTCTTAAAATTTCGCCACTGCAAGCAAAAAATAATAACAAAGGCTGGTCTTAAAAGAATAAATAGTAAGATCACTTTTCGATTATTACTTCTGAGTTAACGTGGCTGATTTGATAGCCATCGGGATTCAGAATAGGAACGATCCACCAGTCAAAATTTTCATCAATGTCGTTATTTTCATTAATTATTAATCGCTCGACTGCGAAAATTGCAGACTGAATGGCGTACCAATCCCTTCCATGAATTCCTGAAAAGACATATAATTATTCATAATTATCTACCGCAGTTCTGATGATTCGAAATATGAGATGCTGATTTAATTAACTAATTTACCTGCCACCACGACAATTATTGGATTCTCCTCATGAGCTCCCGCAGAATTTGCTGAGATACGAATAGAGAGAATTTCGTTACCGGAATTCGTGTGCACGATGTTCCAGCGTGAATTAAATTGCTGGAGAGGAAAAATCGTTGCTCTGCCTTCACTCAGCTTTTCCAGAACTGTGAGATGCTCGTAGATCTACGGAATATATTTATTATTATAATTATAAAGTGTTTTTTTTCTCGTATATAAAGTCTTTTTCATTTTTGCTGAATGTGTTTCAGATGCTGTATGCAAAAAAGAGTGAGTTTTGTAAATTTATTTGAGCTACATGCAAATGAATTAATTTTTCCCGGTTTTCCTTTATTTTCGTTTGAAGTAAGGGGATTAATGCTCATATTATTATTTTACATAATATTAAGTAACGTAACAGTTGTGATTTGAATAACAGAAAACAGAATAACAGAAAATACGTCATTTTTGGTAAATGGTTTAGTTTCAAAAAGTTTTACTGGGCGACCTTTTTTTAAGACTAACAAATATTGGATTCCTTTATCGTTTTGTGGTTTAGATGGAAACTTGGAACATAACTTCAAAAAAAGTTTCACAATTTGTATTACCGTATTTAAAAAAAATTGTAATAGGGAAACAGTATCTTCGAAAACGGTAACGACATTTCAGGAAAATTTCTAAAATTAAGCAAGTGTGCTCAAAAATTCTTAGATTCACTTCTGGACAATTTAACGAATGGCCCAAGAGTACGCGAAAATTCTTTGGTTTACTTTTGGACAATTTAAAAAATGGAATATAATTCAATAACGTAATAAGTCTTTCGGATAATTTGTACATTTTGAATAGTGCTTTCACATGCACAAAGATTACTAATTTATTTACACTCAGCTAGTTACTAAATGGCCTTCAGATGCAGCTAATAAAACTAAAAACAAAAATATGGCATTCAGATGCAGCTAATAAAACTAATAAAGAAAAATATAGTATTTTGGTATGGAAAAAATATGTTCAGATGGAAAATTAAAAATCCGGCAGACCGAGTATAAGAGAATGTATAACAGCATTTACTTCTTCGAGGTTTGGAAAAGATCCGAAACTTAGATTTGCGAATTTCATATTTCTTGAAGATGAAAAAGAGGCGCGTTTCTTGACGTGCTCATATATTTCAGAATAATTCAACCTCCGCATGTAATCTCGGTCAAACTTGCTATTGTACGCTGCATTTATAATTTTGGGTATCTCTTCAATCTCATTTCGGTCTTTTGGAGGTTCTTGATCCAATGAAAATGCTGATAATGGAGTTGTGAATTTTTCATATGCATCTGTGTCAGCTTTCGTACGTTCAAACTCGAAATCCAGTCCGAGAGAATCAAATATGAATTCTGGGCGATGAAAAATGGCACTACGAAATCTAGAGAACTCATCGTAGTTTTCGGTATATGCATTTTCAGCTTGTACGTGCAAATTAATTATTCTAATGAGTAAATTAACTAATTGAACGTGCAGCACATATTTCCATCGCAACATACATACTCCAAACATTATTTAACTGCTTGCAAGGTTCATCGTCTTTTTGTTACGAGGTTTTACCTGTGAAAAAAATAAATAATGTCAAATTCAACAAAAAATAAGAACGCAGTATGCTCTGAAGTTATGCTGCATTTCTGATGAAAAAATTAATGGCGCAGACAAAACCTATAATGGCGAACGAAAATTCTCATATTTAAATATAACGCCAAATATTAACCTTTTAAAATGATCAATATAACGTCAGTAAAAGTAATCGAGGGCTAAATTAATTGTAGAATAAACTTTGCACCGACATACTAGGCTCCAAAATGCTGTATCGTTTTTTTTGCAGTCGGGTTTTATGTTATAAAAAAGTAGATTCTAAATTTAAAAAACCATAAGCAGCTACAAAAATGAACAGTTAGCAAAATTAAAAGTTCTGTAATCATAATTTTCAATGAAACTAAACTTTTAGTTGGTTATTATACAAATATTCAACTTTTTCATTGAAACCACAATGAATGACAACAGTAACAACATTAACTGAGGTCTAAATTAATTTTCAACTTAATCCTCTACCATGAAATTAGCCTTTGAAATATTAAATGAATTTATTTATTATTTTTTAAAGTCAAGCCTAATTTTATAAAAGTGTAGATTATAATAAAAATGGACAATTCACCGCAGAAATGATTCGTTATGAAAATTTTAAAGTTGTGCATTTACGAGCTTCAATATAATTAAACTCGAAATTGGTTCCGAGAATTGGCTCTTCAAAAATCCAAGCGATCGTATCTATTTTCTTCTGTGCTGTCGCACGTGAACTCTATTGGCATTTCTAGAATAGCTCCTCTATTTATTTTGTCCCGGAGATTTTTATGAATAAATTCCCTGCCCCAAGGAATCCGTGTGTTTTTTCGATGCTCCGTTAACTTAGGCGGCCTCGTCTGATTAATTAATTCGTGGAAGGTCTCCCCATATTTTTCTGTTCTTCTTGAAGTAGCTAACACATAAATGGCTTTTAGAATTCCCTGTCCGTATTCTTGCAGTCTCTTCAATGACTTGTGTTCGGAAAAATCGTCGAAATAAAACGCAAAAGAACGTGGAACCCCCACGTGTTTCCTCATCCAATCTTCCACGAAACCACTGCTGAGACCTGGAAAAAGAGGTAATTGAAAAATAATAATTACTGAACAAAATGAGAGACAAGAAAAAAAATTCAAAACTGCGTTACAGATCGAAAACCTTGAAAATTGGCACAAAAGTTTTCGTCGGCATTTGTGAAAGATTATTCAGCATTGCTGCTCGCACTTAAATAAAATAAATGTATTTGCCGTTTTTTATCAGGTTTAAGTAATATATCGTATGTTCCGTTAAATAAATTTTTCCCAGAGAAATAATTAACAAGTGAGCGAAAAACTGAAAAAATGCTCACTTCATAGAAGAAAAAAAAAGAACCTTGCTCCTTTTTCTCTATGTATTATTAATGGAGCCCAATAGAACGTTGTAATAATTTTCTGTCCACATTATGGCTGCATTCTCCATACAAACTTACAAACGGCCTCTGAGAAAATATAATTACTGGTATGTAGAATTGAAGAATTGCATAGCTTCCGATTTCATAATCTGGAATTAGTATATTTTGCGTGCTCTTTGGCCCAACTTCCGCTGGCCACGACCAAAAATATCATTATGCAACTCCGTGCGAAAAGTGCTTCGTGCTCACACGCTCCGCTTCTCGTGCGAACTCGTGCGAAAAACTTTTTCACCAGACCTTCGTCTGGTGAAAAAGTCGACTTCCCTCCCTACGGTCTTTACGTAATTCGAGCTTTCCGCTGCAGATATGGTGAAAAATAGTATATTATTTCTCGACACGTTTGATTGCAACACTCGCCTTCGGCTCGTGCTGCCCTCGTTAGAACAAGGTTTTTCGCACTCGTATCGTAATATCTCTCTTTTAAAAAGTTCATGAGTAACGGAAGGCATTGTTAGCAGCTTATTCGAGTTGTGAATTGGTTGCTGGAAAAATCGGCGAGAAACAAGTTCTGTTTGGTGACAAATTTGACATAAGAATAGGACGTGCGCTGCAACTTCCGTGACTTTTTAAAAGGCTATAAAAGCGCAGCAGCGCAAAAGGATTTTTAGGCACGCGCGCCTGCACGTGTGACTAGCCTAGTACTATTAAATAGACAGTAGGTGACCCACTCTCTCCTTAGCGGAGCTCGGTAACATCCAATCCATCAACTGGTACCAAAGCGATTACTCAGTGTATTATAAATTGTAGTGTAATTTTCCAAATCCCAAAACACCACAAGCTAAAGCCTGTGAATTTTCCCCTTTATTGTTATTCTGGGCACCAGGCGCTTTCGCGCCAGGGAAAACTCACGATCTTAAGGCCAAGCTGCTTTACCCAGACTAGCCGCAGCCGTCAAAATATGTAGAGTGGCGGGATTCTTATGAGTTATTCTCGTTTAATATGGAATAAAATAATGGAAGTTCAGTTTCACGGGAATCACAAAAAATATATTTTATTTTACTTCAACACAAAAACAAAAAAAAGAGAAGAAATCGGGTCTCGATCGGCCGAAGCGAGTAACCACACGCCGCGGCTCTCACCTCACGCAAAACACACGCCACACACACGAGAGAGGACGGTAATTTTATTAAAAAAACAAAAGATTTTAATCATCCCAGGATGGCTCCTTGGATCCACCTGGCTTCCAATAAATGACTAAATCATACACTCCCGATATCCACACTACAAAGAGGGAATAACGAGAGAAATTTACGTTATATTGAAGGAAAAAGGACGGTGACGTTTACTGATGATACATCGATGGCACTGAATACTCAGTACTCGGCGACTGCTCAGAAATCTTCGGGAGTGGGTGGTATTTCGTGAACGTAATTAAATGCCTCGCTGCTGTAAGGGAATCCGGTGGAGAAAATTCGTAGCGCGTTAGTCGATGCCGTCTCGTCTCTCGTACATAATTAAAAAAAAAAATTGGAATTAGTAAAAATAGTCGTTATTCTGGTCAGGCCCTTCGGATCTGTCGGGAGTCGTCGTATCGCGAGGAGCTTGAGTAAAGCTTCAAAATTTTACGGGCTCTGTGTGGTCCTAGGAACAGGACCACATGTGAAATGATCCAATTAAGTTACGAAACCGTTAAAACCACAATGATTATAAGTATAATTTTAGGGATCGGATGAATTGTTCCGAGTATAATATTTAACACACGGGACAAAAATCGGATGCTGACCTTTCAACAGCCGGCGTCTTATATGTTAGCTAGCAAGATATTTATGTTGCGAGTACAGTAAGCGCGACGTAGCCACCTAGCGCAAAACTACAGAAGAAATCGCGTGAGTCAGCTGCCGCGTAGCAAGAGTCGCGGCAGAAGCTCGAGACAAGTACATTTACCTACCTACCGTACCCACCGAGATGACAAGACGCTTCAAGACTCTCTTATATCACTCGAATTTCGGGTTTTAACCACTTTCTTCCGAGATTAATGCCTAATATCTCTGAAATTATACGATTTTTAAACAACTTTCAATTGTGATAAAATAGTTTTAAATAAAATACGTTTTTTTAAACCAAAACGAGTATTTTAGCTTCAGTCGTTCGTCCACAATGCTTATTCAAACTTTGAAACTTTCTTGGAATGTTTCTATTTATTCATCGTCCCAGATGATCACACACAGGTTTTCGCACACTAAATTTTCGCTCGGGCCAATCATTGGAGAAAAACATCGTTTCACTCGATAACGACAGTCTGTGATAGTCATGAGCCATTTTTATACCAGATGCGAGAAATATATACAGGGAGGACACGGTGAAACTAGACAGTCCAATGCGGCTCCGTGAGAATTTAGGAAGCCTGATTGGCTACTGCCTACGGCCGCCAGTGCGTCTCATCCGAGCGACGACTGTGTCCCCTCGCGCCATCGGAATGGGCCAGTAAGGGTAGTGGTAGGGGCAAGGGACGTTACCTGAGCTGGTAGGGCAGACGCCAGAAACCAAGATTTATTTACTACTCGGTCTGCACGCATAGAGTGGGAACCGTCGGTTTGACGCGCAAGCGCATTTGCGCTGTCTAGTTTCACCGTGTCCTCCCTGTATGTATTAGGGTGTGCCAAAAAAAAGCGATATTTTTTTTTCTTTGCTCTCCGCCCCAAATATCGTAGAACACGTCTTAGTGAAGATCCTGTCAAAAGCGGAGCTCATAATTTTAATTCTTAGAGATCGATCATCGCGTTTGAACTTTTCCCATTTAAATAACACAGGAAAGTGACTTTTTCCCATTCTCCTCCCTGCATCCTAAGAAGAAATTTTTTTTTCATAAAATAAATCACTACATGATATGAATCATTAAATTTCGAACAAAACATCTTATTGAGTCGAATTTCTATCTTCAATATTTAATTGATTACAGAACCTTGAATGTTTAATCTTGTAAATTTTACGTTTTTTTGCATTTTTTAGCTAAACCATTGAAGTTAGGACAAACAGTGAAGGAAAATTTTGTTGTCCGTCTGACACACTACAAAAAAGTCGCTGACGAGTTTTTTGTATCGTTGATATTTACAAGGTTACAAACCAACACAATCGGGGGTTTCGTATATTTAACTTTTATTAAGTGAACTACTGATGTTACTACAAAAAAGTCAATAGGAATTTATTAAGCATTGAATTTTCTAAAAAATTGTCCGGGTAAAATTTTATGTATTGCTAACGGTTTTAAGTTACAGACTCATTGAATCTTATTTTGATGGTTTTTTACGCATATCCGATACAAAATTTATATCAGTTTAATTAGTTTACGAAGTATCGCACATAATTCAACATCATTGAATGGTCATATTAGCATATAGCCTCGTCAAGTACTTTGAATTCATTTTTTTCCATGTTGAAAACTCTTAAATTGTTTTACGCATTTAGTTTTTGGATTCGTATACTTTCATTTTTTAATTCCAGCTGTAGGGGTTTGTTCATGGTTTTCGATTTTTTTACCTTTGACTGCAAAATATTTTATCAATCGCTAATAAAAATACTGTGTCCATATCAGAGACGGGCATATTTCAGTCGTTTGTCGTTGACAAAAAGATATTTTCATGAATTTTCTTGATAAGTTTACGTTATAGATATTGATATTAGTAAATACACTTTCAAAATACGTGAAAAATACTTTTTATTGATTACAGTCACTATTTATACACGAAAACGGTAGTTAAAGAAAAAGTCAAAAAAATTATAGGACTGCGCTATTGATAAAATCTAGGCGATAGATCATCCGAAACAAACAAATTAAAGGGTTTTACATTAAGTATCTTAATGGCTATAGCGCATATCATACGATTTTTTATACATGCAATAATAACAAAATAGCAGACATTTTTCAAAAAAACAAAACAAACGTGTTTTTTAAATAGTTTTCGGCAGCGAAAAAATACGAAATATCGGAATTATAGTATGACATTTTTGAATATGTATACTTTCAAAAATTGTAATTAGAACAAGATTGATTAAAAAAAATTGTTAAGTGAGATGACGCCTTAATTTATATATAATCAATTGCAACAAAATTGTAAAAAAAATTTGTAACTTATTACGATAGAGCTCGTAGCGTTAAAACGCATGGTGTCTTCATTAATCAATAGTGAATGAAATCTCTTATGAATCCCCAAGACGATGCGTTTTCGTTTTCAGTCTTGTTTTATCGAAGAAAAAAATATTTCAAATATAATTCTGAAAATCCCTGAATGTTTAATTTTCAACGCCCTCATCTACAATCTTTGTTCGAATACTATTCAAAAATAGTACCGCCTCTTCTTTGCATGATTTATAAAACGAACGTATTATATTTAGATAGAAAACCAAAAAATTGTAATCACCGAAAATCCTGCCAGTGCTTCCAAATCTAAACAGATTTTTCGTTCCTTCATGAGATTGATCAAATACGTCCAGAGCTTCAGAGCAAAGAAGATCCTGAACCACTGAGTAAGTTCCATGAGACGGAGAGGAAGAAGAAGCAAAAGGATATAAAAGTGCCTATAAAAAATCATGAATACTCATTTCACACATCCTCTAATTAATCAGACGTATGAACTGAAAATTACATTAGCTCCTTCCTTCACTGCAACGAATACTTTGCAATCTTCAGCACGATACAGAATAAAATCTCTTAACGTTCTGCTCTCGACTTCAGAGAACGGAAATTCGCCGGGATAATGGAGACAATTAATCCTGGACTTCTGTTCGTGACCTCGAGTTAAAAATACACAGCTTATTGAGAAAATGCTCTCTTTGTTATATAAGTGTATACAACATCGATAACCGCAAAGCGGAACTCACAAGAATATCTCTGAAACAGGAAGTTTCTATCTAAATTGACACCCGGACATCCGCCTCTTGGATTTACGTTTAGCTTGTAATATCTTGATCCCTAAAAGACCAGATAAAATGTTTATCGAATTTCCAATTGTGTGTTCGCAGTTTGTGGTGCATCAAGCGAATTCGGCAAACGTTTGGCCCCAATAAGAGTAATGAAACGACATCTAACTTCGTTAGACATTGAATTTATGTAGCCATCCGGATTCAACAGTGGAATTATCCACCAATCGAAGCCAGACAATTTTTTCTTCTTGTAACTCGTCACCAAATTAGTTATAACGTTCATCATCACGTGCACCGCAGTCCAATCACTTCCTCCGATGCCTGGATTGGATTATATCTCTGGTTTTATTATATATATCTGAGGGGGTGATTGATCGAGAGATGGAAGACGGTTCACCTGCCACTAGCAGCACGATCGGCCTTGCGAATTTTCTTCCTTTTCCCTCTTGATCTCTATCCTCCTCGTCAGCTTCACTTATCTTGACGTAAAGAATACCCTGCCCGGATACTGTTCGATGTATCGTATTTCTCTGCAACGCATCTTTCACGTATCCCACTTCTGTGTTATCGGGATTGTACAGTTCCAACAATTCGAGCCTTCTGCGTATCTGGAAATAGAAAATCGAATTAGAAAAGCTCGAGTGCTTGAACTTTTCAATGCAATAGTAGGTGCAATTTATTATGTCGCATTTTTGGATAGATAAGGTTTTTTTTCAACTATGTTGAAAAGCTTCATTTTGCTATGAAGCTTTGTCTTCGTGCAAAATTTTTTTTTTCGAATTTTTCACGTTAGGACACACAAAATGGTCGAGAAAAGTGGTTCAGCAAAAATGTCTAGATGTATGTGTATGTGTGTCAAGCTAAAATTTGGTAGACTCGTACAAGACCAGCGCCACTTCGTATTTAAACATTTAAAAAAAAATTAGAACGGTTTTTCACATTCTATAAGACTTTTAGTTTTTTAAACAACGTCTTTATGAGGGATTCTTCGTCAATTCAGCCACTTTTTTTCAAACCTTTTTGACTAGTCTCATAATAGAACACATTTTAGTACCACTCGAAAGTACTCTCTCGTAATTTTTCCAGATTTCTGAATCCAATATTACGGAAAAGGGGGTTTTTCTTCAAAGTCAACATATCTTGAAAAATTAGAGTCACAGAAAAAAATTGTTCCAACATAAAAGTTGTAGTTTCATGTGAATTTTTCAATTGAATTTTACAGACAATTTTGCGATCCGATAATATTACTTTTTCGCTAAAACAATATAAAGATAATTTTTTAACCAAAAAAGGCTACCTTTTTTGGCTAAAAAAATTACAGATTCTTCGCCTCTATGTATTGATAACATTAAAAAATAGCCAAAGTAGGACCGATCAAAGTTCCGAAGCAAAAAAGTAATTTATTTAAAGTAAAAAAAATTTTGACAAAAAAAAAGAAACATTTTAACAATACTTTTATTGAAAACTAGTAGTTTATCCAATGTTAAATAAATAAAATAGTTGGTCCATTATCGACTTTTTGAAATTGTTATCCGGACATCATTTTTTTTTTTACGGAGAAAAAATTATTTTTTAACTCCGGAACTATGGTCGGTCCCATTTTGGCAATTTTTTAATGTTATCAATACATGGGCGCGAAGAATCTGTATTTTTTTTCGCAAAAATGGTAGCCTTTTTTGGTTAAAAAAACTATCTTTATATTTTTTAGCGAAAAAGTAATATGATAGGGTCGCGAAATTATCTGAATAATTTCACTGAACAGTTTACATGAAACTACAACTTTTATGTTGAAACAATTTTTTTCTATGACTCAAGTTTTTCAAGATATATTGACTTCAAAAAAATACCTAATTTTTCGAAATATTAGATTAAAAAATCTGGAAAAATTAGGAGCGAGAGCTTTCAACCGGTACTAAATTGTGTCCAATTATGGGACTAATCAAAGAGGTTTTACAAAAAAGTGGCTGGATTGATGAAGAATCCCTCGTAGTCGTATGTTCGCTAAGTTCCGCAGTTTTTTAGCTAAAAAAGTAAATAGTTCTTGACAAATTAAGCAATGAAAGATGAATATCGGTATTGAGTTTGACATCCGAAAGGAGGTTTAGATTTTACGGAATTCTGAACTTCCGGAAAAAAAATGTCGTTCTATTCGTGTGTTAACAGTAAGCTAGATGATTCAGAATCTATAGAACATTGAATTTTACACAAGATCTTTGTATGTTTTGTAGCTTCCGAAATTTCTGGGCTAATAAGCTACATGGTCCTTGATGAATAGAGTAATCAAAAATGACGGTCGCTATTAAATTTAAGCAAAATCCATGAAGCGGTTTAAATTTTAGAGAATTTAAAATTTACGAAAAAATTTTGATTTAGTTCTAATTTAAGTTAAATTCGACCAAACCTGCTCATATCTTCTACACTGTAAAAAATGCAAGTGAATTTAATATAAAAAGGGACATGAGAGTTACGAATTGGATATATGAATTCCATTTCAATATACTTTTATTGTAAATTTGATAATCGTATATGAATTCTACGATACCGGTATTTGAAAATTACAGTACGTTTGTCGATTGAACTGTTGATAGACCCCCCAGTAAACACGGTATTGTAACAGCAACGTAACGGCTATGTAACTCAATGTAACAAGTAATCTCACGTGTAACTTACATGTAAGTTACACGTAATTTACAATTTCCCACTCAGCAATGTTACCATGTTATATAACATGTGTTACGTAACTGTTACAATTGAGTTACGTTGCCCGTATATTTCGTAGTGTAACAGATATGTAACAAGTAACATTCAAATGTTATATAACGTGTGTTACATAACCGTTACGGTCTTGCAATGTTAGTAGTGTGCTGCAGGATATTACTGCAAGGTAACAGCAACATAATCAAAAAAATTGTTTGTAACTTACATGTGACTTACATGTAATTTACTATTTCCCACTCAGCAATGTTACTATGTGTTATGTAACATGTGTTACGTTTGCGTTGCAATTTAGTTATGTTGTGTTGTGCAATTTGAATTACACAGCTATTACTGTTTCGTTATATTGCCAAAATGTAGTCATATTGACAATACATTGGCTTTTCTTTTGTGGACTTACAGTCCACAAAAGAGCTTCAAGGATTGATAAATTGCTACCCTTGGGAGTCAAAAATATTAGCTGCTACTATTAAAAGTAGAACAAGCTATTGACAAATGATGCGAAGCGATTGAAATCTCCGAAGAGTATCACTCCGGTGTGTATATGAAGCTGCACAGCTACGCTGACTTATATACGTTAGTGACACGAATCGCTTGCGAGAAACATTTAAGTCGTATGCCATCTAGCGGACATCACATCGTGATACACATGTTACGTAACAATAACACATTTTTGTTACATGACTGTAACGAAACTACATAACGTAGATGTTACATATTTTTGCAACGTTCTAGCAATGTTATCACATTACGTAACTGTAACATGACTGGACTATCCTCACAGTTACATTACAATCGTTACAAAGATGTTGCATTACAGTTACACACTTTCGTTACATAACTGTAACGGAACTACGGTATTAAACGGTTGCATAACGTGAATGTTGACGGTGTTCTATAACCACTGTAATATGTATGTTACATACTTTTCGCAACATACTTGTTATGTTGCCATGTTACATCACCGCAACATTGCGTGCAAGTAACAAGTGACGTCCCCATTGTTACTTGCACGTTGCGTTGCAGCTCCATAGCTTTTTTTATGCAACGGCAACGAAAATATGTTACATAACGATAACATTACCTGCATGTAACAAATGGAACATCACGAGTTACTCCTACGTTACATATCCTCGACATATCGCAAGGGTAACATTGTTACAATCACATGTAACTTCTAGGTTACATTGCCGTTCAAAAACGTGTTTACTGGGCCGTGAACGAAACCTAATATACAGTTTAGGACACTTCATAAACAAGCTAAAATTTAATGCACATTTGCCAGGTAAATATAGGATTTCAGTTCTTGGAATTTTCTGACATTCGGTTGAAAGGAAATGTACCAGTACTTCTGAAAAATTTAAATAAACTTAATTTCCCAAAGTATATGAAATTTTGAAATCTTGTAGATTAATTAGGAAATAATATACGCCGAGTGGTAAATTCACCGGCAGGTATGAGAAATTAAAAAGTGAACCCCTTCCCTTCTGCCACGTGGAACCCGCCTCAACTCCGCTAGATGGCGAACGACCCGAAACGTTTCTCGCAAATAATTGTTTGCCGTTCCGTGTATAAGTACGGGCTATCGTAAGTCACCAGTCGACCTTGTACTGACGTGAGCCTTTCGTACTGTTGCTTATGAAGGGCTTATCAGTACCTTACAATCAGTCAAAATGAAGTCACCTGTATCGGCTAGGATTATCGAAGTTACACTGAGAGAAAAGCATATCGTTTATTTAACGATTTCACATGGTAAAACGAATATAGTAAGGCTTGCAATGTTTTATGGTTAAAGCGATGATAATATGGTCCAATAAACGATACTTGTGAGGTTATTGGAAACAAACCTTGGAATCCTATATGCAACAAAACGGCATATTTGAAACTATTAGAATAGTTTTTGAAACTATTATCATTTTGATGATTGCTACTATAATTATATTTGCTATAATCAGAAAATATAGACGTTCCTCCTGAGAATTATATTAGTGGTTGATCCAACTATTTCCTTATATTTGCTATAACCATAAAATATAGACGTTCCTCCTGGGAATTATAGTTTATGGTTAGATTATCGTCAGTCCAACTATATTATTTTGAAAATTACCACATTTTTCTCTCAGTGTACCTTATGCCCTCATGCAAATGCAATACAGTGCTGCATTAGCATGAGTGACTGCGACCAACACTCTCAAGCGTCTCTATTAAGGTAAAAGATGAGAGGGGCAACGTAAAAGCCTGAATAAGGCATACTCAGGAATATTCCAATGAAAAAATGAATATAAAATAAATACTCCAATGTTACTTCGCAGAGATTATACAATCCAGCGTAGGTACAGTAAATTCCAAGTACAATACTACATTACTTTCTATGCACACCGCTTGCGATTTTACAAGAGAGCTTGGAAATTAACAAGCCAAGTGGTTAATAACATTCAAAACCCATTGCTCATTTTCAATATACCAGTATTGTACCTGTAATGACGAATGTATCTGAAAATTAATCTACGGTTTATGCATCGAAGCTTTATATACCGGTATATTAATTCTTAATCGGAAACTTTCCACAGTGTACAAGCTCGAATATACCGTTGTAGTAGATATCGCATTTGGTGAAGATATCAAATTCAACATATCCGATTCCAAAAATATCCGACATGAAAAAAGGATGCAAAGTAGAACCTTGCGCACTGATTCTTCATTATATTTGGCTTTTTACGAAGCTTATCCTACGAGAAAACTATAATATCTCGACATACTTCCTCGTAGAGGTAGCTTTGTAAAAAGCGAAGCATAATCAGGAATCAATGTGCAAGTTTCTATTTTGCATCTTTTTTTGTATACTTACCACAGATTTATTCGTCTACGAACGCGTTAATAATTTATTAGTTTCAACTAACACATAGTAATAGAATTTTGTTCATTTGAATGAAATATATTTTTATTTGAGGGTAACCCACTATATATTGAATTTTATTTATGAACGTTACTTATCGTAACGAAATGACTTTAGTTTCAATAAGTGAAGGTAATTCTCACAGATACCAAATAAACGACATTCAGATTAACTATTGAGTTACATATTGCCGCAAATGAAATGTTTATGGTGAATATTATAAAGTTTGCCTTAAAAACAGAAAAAATGTGCACATTGTACACCAATTCGGCTACAGGATTTTTCTGAGTTACCAAAAAATGTTGTAATGTTCGATATTGTTGTATTCCCTCAGACAAAAAAAAACGAATTTCAAGAGCCTACGGTTTTCCATTTACGAAATAAATCCAATATTCAATTGTCCATAACTCTTGAACGGTACGATGTACCGAGAAATTTCACACACGCATGTTAACTCCTTTTCAGTTCCTGCGATTTGTTCTAAGAACTATCGAAAGTACAGTTTTTCAAATCGGAAAAAGAACGCAAAGTAAAACATTTTACATTGCTTCCCGATTGTATCCCATTTTATACAACACTTCTTCTATGAAGAAGCCAAAATCAATTAACACACTCCCTCATTATATCCGACCTTGTGAAAACAATGTGGAAGATTCTACTGTAAATCCTCGTTTATATCTTGAAAATTACACGATTATTTGCCTTGTAGCAAGAGAGAGACTCAAATTTCAACCCGATCAGGCTCTTGATCGGTAATTCATGCAGAGTAAGAAAAATCTGGAAGTATTCATAAACGCGTAAACGAACTTGAACGTATGTACATAAGTAGCTAAAAAAATATGTACATATATATTTTTTTTTCTTAGAGTAAAATCTAAACAAATTATGACATTCGGAGTACTTTCACTGCAAAGTCGAAGTAATTATACATCGTGTTTATATATTAAATTCAGTACACCAGTTTACACATAAGAACTTTCAATACTTGTACATTCTATTTAAAGTAGACTTTTTTTACTTTGACAATGCATTCTCAAAGAATATATTAATCAATAATAATAAATATGTGAAGATCCCTTTCAAAGTATAAATAAGTTAAGCAATTACTAAAATGTAAAAACTGCGTTAAAATTAACAGATTACAAGAGAAATGCAGGCTTACGTCCGTTATCGTGAAATGTGGATAAAATTTTTCGCTGAGCACCTTGGCCCTTATCGTCTTTTTCATCCTGAAAAAAATAGTAATAATTCAATCGAAAATTCGTCGTTTTCATCCTGAAAAAAATAGTAGTAATTCAATCGAAAATTCGTCTTTTTCATCCTGAAAAAAAATAGTAATAGTTCAATCGAAAATTCGCAGAATAATTTGGTTAAAAATAGAATACTCAATGATTCGAATTGCCCGGGAAAGTGCGAGGACAGCTGACGTCCATCGACCCATGACGTTACCGTAGCAACGGCTGCCGCTACAGGTCAAACAAACTCTTCATTGTATACTAATTATCCAGCCAGTTCAGCCATTCCATTGCAATGATGACTTTTGAGTCACGGGATGATTGTAATCATTTTGTAATCAACTAGTAGTTATGGAAACAAATGTACTAAAGGTCCAGTGGCAATAATCGGCTATTGTGGATTAATGTAAAATGATTAAACGATTTAACGATCCAACAATGGACAGCAGCGAGGAAGAGGAGACGCACAATATATCGGCATTCAGTAAATTTGACGAGAGCATTGACGTTCGAAATGCCGAGGAAATAAAGAGTCCCGTAAGCAGCAGGCCACCGACCATGAAGAGGACCTCTAAAAACTCAATCACCGAAACGGGAACGGAAAATCTGGCGATTAATTCGCCACGTGGCAAACGCGAATTTGGAAGATACGCCGGAAGTGATAATTCGTTTGATAAGGTTATGGCTATCGGCAGCGATCCATCAGATAGTGAAGAAACCGACGACGATGATATTCAAGGCACCAACACCAGGAAAAATATCGATCTTTATGATCCAGATAAATTTCAAGATTTGGAGGTTTCTGCAGAGGTCAAAGAACTCTTTCAGAATATCATGAGGTTAGTTACTAAAATTGCAATTTTTGTACATTTCAAAAGTACAATTTTTTGTTTATTGTAAAGTATAGAAACTTGCATATTGCTTCCCCATTGTTTTTAGGGTTTTAGAAATATATCTCTACGAGCATGTATTTTGATCAATTGTGGCTTCATTATAAAGAAAGATTTGTAAAAAGACGAAAAATCGTGAACAAACGATACGCGAGTTTCCACTCTATAAGATTTTTTAGAGACGTTGTGATTTGCCATTGCGTCGATTTTTTCGTAGTTTGTAAAAATGGTAACGAAGATTCTGTAAAATTTACGAAAAAATAATAAATGTGTCTCGTAAAGAAGAAAAATATTATTAGTTTATTTTGTCGAAAAGTGCTCCAAAATTATTCGTGCGCGTCATCGCCGATTTTTAATTTCTAACTCTTACGCATGCGCAATCCGAGCTTAGTTACTCCCTAGAGAGAAAAACGGTTCATTCCTGCCCGGCACGATTAATGATAATCGGACTGCACATGCGTTCTCGTCAACCGTTAAAAATTAGCAATCTATCCAAATGACTTCAAAAAGGATGAAATAGAAATAATTTCATGGAAATTACGAAACTCTTGACCGGAAATGAACTTCGATCCGCAAACAAATTTTACAAACAACAAATTGTAAAATATTGAAATAACCATTCGCAAATCATAGTCAAGAATTTTTACACCTAATGACGAAAAAATCTCCCGAATATGATACGCTAATGATTAATGGTACAGATGAATTTTTTTTGATAAACAAAATGGGAGTTTATTTTTCATTTCTTAAATAATACTATACGTTGGAACCAATTCTTAAAATCATTTGGGCTATTCTAGCAAATATCGAACAAAAATCTGGCATTCAAATTTTTGGTGCTCTTTTTTTCCATGATTCGATTCACTATACTGAACTAAAGAGAAAAGGCCAATTCGCGATTTTTCGTTTATTTTTCCTGAAGGGAACCTCGACTTCAGTTTTCATCCGAAAATTTAAATTTTTAATTTTATTGCCTTACTGAATCTGATTAAGAAAATCCAAAGTCCTATTTTTCGTCGGAAATTTTCGGAAAAAAATGCTTATGTTTATATTACGCGACAAATTCAAGGCCAAAAAGTTGAAAAAATATAAATTTCCGGTGAAGTTCCAGTTGAAAACTAAAGTAGGTAAGTATCTTTGGGAATGATGAGCAAAAAAATCCGCATTTGAGTTATCCCTTTATTTCAGTATAGTGAATGGAAGCATGAAAAAACAAGAGCACCAAAAATGTGAAGGTCAGATTTGCATCCGATATTTGGTGAAATAACCCATTTACTAATGTTACATAAATAAATAAAAATCCCGAAATCCATGCATGTCATGTTTCCGAACATTAAGCTCCTTGAGGTAGTTCTATCGTTTGGTATTAATTTCGCATAAGTTCGAGAAAAATAAAAGATCATTGCAAATACTTCTCGATGGTATAGAAATCTAAAAAAAATTCATGCTTGTCGAAAGTGCTAAAAAGATTAGTTTTGCATAGTAATAATTTCGAAAGGTTGGTGATGAATTTATGGAAGCAAAAAAATTGTTCACTAAATTTCCCGGAAACCCAACTGTTCTTTGTTATGAAAATGATTCATTTAATTTTCTGAATACGTATGAATTTTTAAAGATTTTTTAACTTGCATCAATTTTTTTTAAATACAATAAATGTGTTCAAAACACATAACATTCAAAGCAAATTTGAAAATCTGAAATAATCTATAAGTATTCGGAAAAATGAACGAATCATTTTCATAATAAATAAAAATTAAGTTGCCGAGAAATCTGTTAATTAATTTTTTTCATACTTTGTTAATGAAATTTTAGAATGATCATTATGCAAAATGATTCCTCTCACTACTTTTAATACGCATGGATTTTTAAAGATTTTTATACTATCGAGAAGTATTTGCCATTTGCCTTCATTTTTGTCGTCCTTGTGCGAAATGACCATCAATCGACAGAACTACCTTAATAATTACCAGGACTAACGTAATTTCTTTGAGTGTAGGAAGTATTCTTATGAATTTAACTGCGTTATCATCACTAGTAAACCGAATGATAAGATAATTGATGTTCTAGGTACACACCACAGAAAATTGAACCAACATACAAGCTTATACCGTTTATACCGGATTTCATACCGGCAGTTGGTGACATAGACGCTTTTATCAAAGTCCCACGACCCGACGGAGTCGCTGATAAGATAGGACTTGCAGTTTTGGACGAACCGTGCGCGAATCAGTCAGATCCGGCGGTTTTGCACCTGCAGCTGCGCAGTCAAAGCAAAAGTGCAGATCCGCGGAAGGAGACGTTGATAAAGAGGATCGAGAACGCCGAAAAGCATCCAAAGTCGATAGAGAAGTGGATAGACGACATGAGTCAGCTGCACAGGAGCAAACATCTACCGGCAGTAAACCTAACAAAAGCTATGCCCGATATAGACACGCTGATGCAACAATGGCCACCGGAAGTCGAGGATAAATTGAACGAGTCACAATTGGATTTATCCAAGCTCGACTGTGATCTCTCTGAGCTCGTCGACATTGTATGCAACCTCGTCGACATTCCAGTTCATAAAGACTCCAGATTAGAATCGTTACACACGCTTTTTACACTATTCTTGGAAGTTCGAGAAATGAAGGACCGCAGATTTTGAATTTTATCATCTCTGGCGGGCGATTTAGGCCCAACATTGTGTATAAGAATTAATATGTTGACTTATAGTTCAAATTTTCATTTAAGTCGGGGTTGTAATCCTCTAATTTTTTCTGGTAAATGTTCATCGTTTCATGCAATTAATTATTATTATTCTGTTTCAGTAAGTATCTGTGGTTTTTATAAAGCTATATTTTAGATTATCTAAAATATAGTTTTATGCAGACAACAATGCAGAATCTCATAAAAATTCCTTTGGAAAATGTTGAGTCATGGTCGTGAAATATTATTTAAAACAAATTTTGGTTTTAGTTATTAATATTTCGAAATAATGATTATAACAATAATTTTACTATGAATTATCATCGATAAATTTATGAAGATTACAACTCTGCATAAAGTCTTCTTATTACGTCTCAAGTAGCACGGCGAATTTGATAAGTTATCGGATTGGTATATAAACAGTATATCAGACGTGGGTTTCAATGATAATTCCTTTTGTTTATCGTAAGGCAACTTAATATTACCTATCTTCCGAACGGTGATAGTCATTGTTTTGTCCGGTCACGCGTGAAATTTAGAGAGAATTTCGAACACTTCTCGATGAGATAAAAATTTTTTTCCAAGTCGAGCACGTTGAAGGAACTGAAAAGATTGATTTTGCATAATAATAATTCCGAAATGCCATTAACAAATTAATGAAAAAAATGGTTCAACAAATTAGCCGACACGTAAAGTTTTTTTGTTCAAATGACAATAATTCGTTTTTTTTGTCTGAATACATACACATTTTTTCATCATTCTATTTAATTGTTGTAAATCATGATTTGTAAATTTTTTTATTTTATCGTGTTATGAATTTCGGATGTGCCTGTGTCATATAATCATCCGTTACAACCACAAAGTATGCGGAAAATTGAGCATGTAGATTCGTAAAAACAGCTCAGACAAAAAAAGGACATAATTTTCAAAAATTAGATAAAATTTTGAGAAAATGTACATGTATTCGGAAACAATCGCAAATAATTTGTGTTTAAAAAATTTTGATTGACGCGTGTTTTGTTGACAAAAAATGTCTCTTTCGTTAATTTCCTAATATCATTTTGGTATTCCTATTATGCGAAATCAATCTTTTCAGCGGCTTCAAAATACTTGATTCTTATCAGATTTTTATTCCACCGAGAAGTAATCAGAGTTTTCTCTAAATTTTCTCTGAACTCGATTGAGTGAATTGAACCGCTAAAACTACCCTAAGTAAAATTACTTGAGTCTCGGTAAGTAATGTGATAAAAAGAATCGTGCATATGTAAATAATATTCAGACCGTGAAATGCCATTCAGCAGAAAGAATTCTTACTTTGAGAACTTTTTTTTATGTGTAAAAAACTAGCAGTCAAACAAGTTCAATAATTCGGTCATCATTATTGATTCCAATCTGTCACCCTTACAATACTCTAACAAAGTCTAAATATAATCATAGAAAAGTTAATATTCAGACGAACAGTTTTAATACTATTTATGTACTAAAAATTAAAAAGTGTTATAATGACGCTACTTGCGAATAATCAAAGAAGGCTTTCAATGAGTGCAATTTATTAGCGATCAAAATAAAGCTACCGATCGCATACTCGTGTAATTTGAGTTTCTTCAGCTGATTCAAATATCGCATCCAGTTGCGGTCATACAACGGATCGTTGACACCGAGTTGTCTGTGAGCTGCATCAGCGAAAGTTCGAATGGTCGAGTTCGAAAAATCTGCAATTAAAGGATACCACAATCTGTTAATACCTGAATCGTTATTGATGTTGCAATAAATCGTTAATTTGTTTACCAAAGGCTTCATTTATTCCCGAGCGAAACGTCGTCATAAAAATGAGATGCCAAATAAAAATCATTTTCAATTGCGACAAGTAGTATGAAAGCTCTCGTTGCTTTCAGAGAGCCTAACAACAAGAGCAAATGAAAAAAGTGGCTTCAATCCGCACTCATCGTGGCTTCTTATTGAGAAACGCTGTTGCCATGGCAAAGTTCGTGCTGCAATCGCATTCTGCTGTTTATTACACAGTTAAATGTAAATTAAAGTTTCTGTACTTTTAACTGAAACTTTTTATCCATTTATATCCGCAGAAAGTTCATGTTAATTTCACAGCTAAATTTGCGTTTGATTTTGGGTTCACGTGAAAAGAACGAAAATAATTTATTGACCTGAAAACGTAAAATTATGAGTTAACAAGAAAATCTGCAAAATTAACAAAAAATTTCTATAGACGTTGTCGAACAAAAAACATTAATTAAAAGCACAAATGGATCATTTTTGTCTTTACGGTGCATTTTACCTCCGGAAGATTCTAGTGAAACAGATATCATTTCTTTTTTTTCATTTGGTATAAAAATGCGTTGAGTATCACATTTTTTTTCAGATTTGAATTCGCTGTTTTGAAACCCAACATTTTTATAATACTTAAAATTGATTTTTGCGTCGCCTCTAACTCGTGAATCAATTATAACTGAATGAGTTTCAATTTCAAGTTCCAGATTACATTTCACATATGTACTGAGAGCAATAAAACAAAATTCACGGAAATGAGAAAAAATTGTGTATTGCTACGATACACATTTGAAAAAATTGAGCCCAATCTTTAGATGGTTAAGGTCTGGATGTATTTCCCATGTGTCGTCACTGCAGCGATTTCGCCTCTTTAATCGCGAATATGATGCAGTAATGAGTAAATCCGTAGAAGTTGGATGAATCAGCGTGACAGCATCACGTGATAACAGCTTTTGCGTCGATCGCTTTACGCTTCCTCGTGTGGTTCGGCAGTTTATGTTGCGACATCAACGCGAGAGGAGGGAGAGCTCATTCTCTCTGCCCTTTTCTATTCGTTCTATATTTCCCTTCCCTAGCGTTCGATAATATACGACACAAAAATCGAGGCCTCTGCATGCGTGCGCGGATAAAATATACAATCGTGTTAGCATGTGATAGAGTGATCGTAAGTGAGTTTCTGAAATGACAGTAGAAGTCGAGACGCACGTGAATGTTTTGATAAATGCGTCGATCGAAGATTCACCGCAAGGATCGACGCACGACTCCGAGAGACTTCTCAGGCCGAGAAACAATTTTCCTTCGTACTCAAATGGGGATATTAACAGTGTCTTTAGATTTAGGGTAAGAAATGTTTACGAGATTTTGTCTAATGTTTTTGTGACGTCTGAAGGTGACGACAGTGCTCACGCGTCACTGTTCTTTGTCATGTCGATCACTCAGAAGAAACTTAACCTCTGTCATCTGTGAAAATCAGCAGGTGTTAATTTTTTTCGTTTTTCCCTTATTTTCGAGTATTTTTTTCTGTATGAAAAAATATGTCAGTCAACTTTGGTTCACGACTTTAGTCAACTGTCACAATCAGCTGTTGCAGATTTTAGTAAGATTTTTTTTCTTTTTTTTTCTTTTCTATTTTGTATTATTGTTTCGAAAAATATGCCAATCGAATTTAGTTTACGACTTTAGTCATCTGTCGCAATCAGCCAGTGTAGATTTTGAAAATTTTTTTTTCTTTTTTTCCTTTCTATTTGGTATTTTTTTTTTTTCAAGCTAATCAAATTTAGTTTACGACTTCAGTCATCTGTCAAAATCAGCAGGTGTACATTTTTCAAAGTTTTTTTGTTCCTATTTGTCTTTTATTATTTTTCCTCTGGGAAAAAATATGCCAATTGAGTTCAGCTCACAACTCCAATCATCCGTTAAAATCAGCAGGTGTTAATTTTTGGAAAATCAAAATGTAATATGCCACTTAGCTTTGGTTTACGACTTTAAGCACCTTTCAAAATCAGCAGGTGTAGACTTCTTAAAGATTTTTTTTTCTGTTCATTTTTATCATTGTTTCTCTACGATAAAATTTGCCGACCGAGTTAAATTAATGACTTTAGTTAGTTATCTGTCAAAATCAGCAGATGTGAATTTTTGGAAGACGTAAAATTTTTTTTTTTTCTATTTTTTTTATTAGTATCCCTCTAGTCTGAAAGAAAAAAAAAGGTTAACTTTAGTTTAGTGACAGAGGAAACTTTGCAAAATATAAATAATAATGGATAGCAACATGCAAAGTTTGACTTAGCATCCTTGTTTTTAGTCATCAACGTTAACAACTGGAATTTAGAATTTAAAATACCCTTCCCATGTCTTCTATCCATTTTCACAGGATTAGTTGACATAAAAAATTTGGGCTCCCTATGTCATTTTTTGCAAAAATTAATGTAAAACTATTTTTCCCTTTGACTTGAATAAGAATGTCAGCTTTAGATTTAGGGCAAGACATATTTCCAAGGATTTCTTAGACTTTTTTTTTACGACTATGCTCTCCTTCCTTTTCTTTAGCCTGTTGATAATTTCAAGAAAAGTTTGAGAGTTTTTTTCATTTATTTTTCATTGTTATTTTAGAATATCAGCTGCAATGAGAGGCGACACAGCAATCTTATCGAAAGCCTCTCGAACAGACAGTCGAGCAGACTTATTTCTGAAGAAATCGAACCTGGGTCTACAAATTTTCTGTCCACCAACTATGAGGTATTTTTATTAGCTTTGAAACAGTAGAATTTAGGAGAAGAAGTTGAGGTCAGTGTAAGTGATATTTGTTTATAGAAGCACAGAATCACTAACAACATTGCTTTCATCTTTTCATTTTAAAATTAGCTTCGAAATAAATTTTGGAGCAAAGGTTTAAATACAGAATGAAAATTGGAAGGATTAAATTAACTGTTTTCATACAAAAGTTTTTAGAGGAAATTTGACAATTGTATTGGATTATAAGAGAAGATTTGGACGTAGTCTTTGAAAATGATTCAAAACGAATCATATTTCTCTCCTCAATTGTAAATGTGTACAGTTGTTATGCAAAGTCTTGTGGGATCAATTGATTGCACTAAATGACTTTCAACCAAAACATTAAAAGCCTCACTGATAAGAAAGCAGAAGCAGACAAATGAATTTTTTCCATTATCAATTTACGTGACTAATTAGCCCAAACAACAAGGAGATAATGACTTATCTAAAATTTATGTAATTTCGTAATCACACCGCTGGTTGAGTATACCTAATCAGGATTTTTAATTGCAGAGCTTGGATTATGACCCCTGTGAAAATCACCTCTTTCAAGATGAGGAAAGAAGAAAGGGATACAGATATGTAGTTAAAAAAAATTTTGCCAGATGGTTTATATTCTTATTGATAGGAATTTGCACAGCTTTGATAGCGTGCTTTGTGGATATATCTATAGAAGAGCTGTCTGATCTAAAGTACGGCAGCCTTAAAACATGTATCCTTTCTTTTATATTACCAATAAGAAAAAATGATATTACATTTACATTGTCCAATTTCCCATGTATTCTAGAAATAGCTTTCCAAAAAATTTTCCTTAAGTTAATGATTCAGTGGTCGACCAATGTGTGGTAGAAAATTGTCTGTGGATACCATATTTGATGTGGTTAGTTTTAAATTTAGGACCTGTCTTGATAGGCGCTGTATTAGTTGCCTATGTTGAACCTGTCGCCGCTGGAAGTGGCATTCCTCAAGTAAAATGCTATCTAAACGGTATAAAAATGCCGCGAGTTGTCAGGATCAAGACTCTAGTCGTAAAAATACTTGGAGTTATTACTACAGTTGTAGGAGGATTAGCAGGAGGAAAGGTAAACGACTTATTTTACCGTATTAGATACAATAAAAATTATCTCACTCTCGCGGTCTTTAACATACAATTTCTGATGCAAGGAAGGACCTATGATCCATGCGGGAGCCGTCGTTGCCGCTGGAATATCGCAAGGAAAGAGCACAACTCTTAGAAGAGATTTAAGGATATTTCAATACTTTAGAGAGGATCATGAAAAGAGAGATTTCGTTGCGGGAGGAGCTGCTGCTGGTGTTTCAGCGGCTTTTGGAGCACCTATTGGTATTTTCTGTTTAAATATATTAACAATAATTATTTTATATCTTCTTGAAAATTTACAACATCGTTTAGTCGATTAGACAAAAACAACAACATAGATCAGTCGATTAAAAAAACATCGTACATTGGTTAGTCAATTAAAAAAACATCGACCGTCGATTGATCGATTAAAAAAATCGAACATCGTAAAACGATTTCAAAGAACACCGGACATCGATAAATCGTTTGAAAAAAACGTCGAATATCAATAAATCGATTTCAAAGAACATCCGACATCGACTGATCGATTTAAAAAAACATCGAACATCGATTGATCAATGCTTGAAAATATCGAACAGCTGACGTCGATTAATCAATGTTTACAAATATCGAACACTGATTGATTGATTTTAAAAAACATTTTAAAAAATTTATTCCAAAGAAATAAAAATCGGTGCGCAATTTAATCAGTACACATCAACCGTCCCTACCTTTTTCTTCGACGGTTAAAAGTCCAACATTTTAGTTTTACTCCAAAAAAGATTCATACTTCTGAATTCTTATTAAATTCATTTTTGTAAAAAAAAACAGGTGGAGTACTTTTTAGTATAGAGGAAGGAACGAGTTTCTTCAACCAGAGCTTAACGTGGAGAACTTTCTTTGCGAGTATGATATCGACATTCACGCTAAATGTGGTCTTGAGCGCTTACCACGGTCACTTGGGAGACCTTTCATTTCCGGGTCTGCTAAATCTCGGAAAATTCGAGACGATCTCTTACCAAGTTTACGAAATTCCTTTGTTTATGCTGGTGGGAGCAATAGGAGGTCTACTTGGTGCTTTATGGAACCACATAAACTACAAAATTACGTGCTTTCGGATGAAATACATAAAACCAAAGTGGCTCAAAGTAATCGAAGCGTTATCGGTTGCCGCAATGGCAACTACGATGGGTTTCCTCATGATCTACTTTTTCGACGATTGCAAACCTCTTGGTCAAGATCCCACCAAGTTTCCCATCAAAATGTACTGCGCAGAAGGACAATACAGCGCTGTGGCTGCTTTATGGTTTCAGACGCCAGAAAGCACGGTGCGATCTCTTTTCCACGATCCCAAAGGTAAAAAAAGTGTCAATAGTTCTATAAATCCGTCTATTAACTAAGTCGAACGCCAGAAACTTCGTTCACCGTTTCGGATTTTGGTAACTTCAAACGTCCATAACTTCCACAAAAATTGAGCGAACAAAGTGAATTATATCTCTTTTTGCAGATCAATATCTTATTCAATCAATATCTTATGTTATGAGAAAAAAGTAGGTTTTTAAACATGCGGATCATTTTTCGCATTTTCAATTGCCACATTGGCAATTATTAGCATCTGCGCAAACTCTTAAAAAATTCTAATAAACTCTGCAAGAAAAAAAATGACACTGATTGTGATGTAAGTTCTGGATGTGATTTTGAAGTTGTTGAAAATCGGGAAATAGTTTTTTTTTTAGTTAAGTAACAATTAATAGAAGAACCTCGCCCGAAAGGGTTAAAAATATCATCTAGTTGCCCCAGTAACCGTTCAATTATGTAAAGTTATCATGTCCTCTGCAATCAGATAAAATCAGCGTTAAACGTTTTAAGAAAAATTTTCCAATATTCAAAAATTCTGCAATAATTTATTTATTCATTATTCATTAATGCTGGAATTTTAAAAGAAGCTTTTGTAACGGCTCCTTGATTGCGAACTATAAATTAAATTATATAAATAAAAATTCCATTGAAATAATTCGTCTCAAAACTGTCAGCGATCTGATGCTTAAAGATCAGCATTTAAGTGCGCAACGCCGTTTTATCGCTAGCGCGTTGTTACACCAAGCCCCAAGACAATAAACCAAGAACTTCATTCACTTGACTTTTTTCCGTACTGCTTTTGAGCACACTTCACTGTAACGTTACACTATAAATTGCCTTTTAGGATCCCACAACGACGTCACGCTCGTAGTGTTCGTTATACTTTATTTTTTCTTGGCTGCCTCAACATTTGGCCTTGCAATGTCCAGTGGACTCTTCATACCTTCACTCCTAATTGGCTCGGCCTGGGGCAGGCTTTTCGGCTCTGCTATCACGAAAATCATACCTTCCTGCGTAAGTTTTCGTATCTGGTAAAAGTAGTAATGAAAGAGTTTATTGACAATACGTCGTACATTTTTATGTGTTAGTCATGAACTTTAACGACACATACAACAGTGACATATCAGCAACGAATCCTTCAGTTCGGGTTTTTAAAAAACGTGATGGTATATATATGGGGCATTCCAATGAGTTTTGGGCTGGGTTTGACGCTAAATCTTTCCGCAATCGAACCGAAGTGGATACCTTTCATTTTTTAATGTAAAAGGAAATAGTAATAGAGGAATTAGTGCTTTTTAGTGTTATGGCAATCAATTAAAAAATTGCCGACCCAATCGTGGAATGGTCCAGGTAAAATGACCCATATATATATATTTTTCAAATTTATTTATCTGATTATTCTATTTCTATGGCATCGTGATCCATTTTGTCTAGTCGTTGATAATTATTAATAGATGTCGTAGTTCATTTTACGAAAACTCTGAAAACCTTGCATTAACTTCTCTTCCAGACTTATTTTGATCCCGGAAAGTATGCGCTACTGGGAGCGGCCGCTCAACTCGGTGGTGTTGTCAGAATGACGATAAGCCTGACTGCGATATTGATAGAAGCCACGCAGGGGATTTCCTTCGGTCTTCCGGTGATAATCGTTCTTATCATGGCTAAATGGGTCGGAGACTTCTTCAACGAGGTTTGACAACTAATTAACCTATAGAATCCGGCTCTAACATACTAGTAACGACCTCATCAACTTCGAACCCGATATATTTGTTAATTACGTTAATTTTGGATTTAAAAACAAAGGTTTTCCATGAAACAATAATTTAATGTTAAGAAAATCAAATCGAATGAGCCAGTATTCATTTTATTAAGCAATTTTTTTGTTGTCCTCACATTTTTTAATGAACGTACTACATAAATTAGTATTTTGAGGAATTACCACATTGATAAAAATAAATGCTTAAGTATTTGGTAAAAAAATTTCAAAATATATGTTCCCCCACAATTCTTTCCCGAAAATGCCGCGGAAAAAACACTAATGTTTAATGGAAAACCATATCAGCCGTTAATTATTTCACCAATTTTATTCACATAAAAGCTAATTAATTTTTATCTCAAATCTAATTTTGTGTTTAATAAACGTATTTTTTTTCTCTTTGATATATAAGGACATTCTACCGAAAGAAATCAATACTCAATTTCTGAATATAATACCATTTTTCTGATAAATACACCAGTGTTTTCAGAAATAATGAGTATTCGATATCTACGTTTCCATAGATATTTTACGAACTAATATTTCGATTTTTTCGTCTACAGGGTATATACGATATACATACGCAAATGGCGGGAGTTCCCTTACTCCCGTGGGAAGCCCCGCCGCTATCGAATAATATTTACGTCAGTGAGATTATGAGTCATCCGGTGGTGTCGCTAAAAACGACGGACAATGTGGGACATATAGTGGAACTGTTGAAATGCGTATCTTTCAACGGATTTCCTGTCGTGGATCCTCCGAGCGCAGATCAGGTACAGTTGATTACTTTATTAAGGTAGTTCTGCCGGTACAATTAAGTTTTAGTAAAATTTTGACCTGAAGATGTCCATCGTTCGTAACTTCTGAACAGACACTTTTGAAAAAAATTCAACCTGTGATTTGTCTATTATCAAACTCTCAGTGAACGTGGCCTATGCTTTATATAAAACGATGTTGTAACTTTATATAAAATCCTTACAACACATTTTTGGAATGAATTATATGAAAAAGAATGGTAAAGAATAACGTGAACAACGCGTAACGATGAAAGTTGCGATTGTTACTCATGTTTGTTATATTTACTTTTTATTTTATTTTTCATGAAATTTATTGCCAAAAATGTGTTTTAAGAATTTGAGATAAAAGTTGAAAATTGAATTATACGAAGTGTAGACCACGTCTATTAAACGTTTTAGAATAAACAAATTATAGGATAAGTAAAAAAAATGTTTTAAGGTAACTACATTTTTTAAAAGTAACATACGATGGTATCTGTTTTGAACACTTCTCGATGAGATCAAAATCTTTAAAATATCGAGCGCGTAGAAGGAGATAAAACAAATCACCCGTCAACGGAATTTTTTTTCCAGATAAAAACAATTTGTAAATTTTTCTTCATTTGTCTTCATGTGACCACACTGCACCGCTAGAACTATTTTGAGCAATAAATTTCGAGGAACTCGAATTCATGAAAATGTAAAATGTATTTCAGAATGAAATCAACTCTTACGGGAGATTTCGAGGACTCATTCTACGCTCGCAGCTTATAGTTCTCATAAAAAACAAAATATTTAACGAACGCTCCGACGAATGGGAAAGAACTCTTAGTCCGAAAATGTTCAGAGATGAGTATCCGCGATATCCGGATATAGATCAGGTCGAAATTACCGACGACGAGAAAACGTACTCTATGGATCTTCGGCCTTTTATGAATCCTTCGCCTTACACGTTGCAACATGTAAGTGAATTTTTCTACCTTCAAAACATTTGAACGATCTCTGGGCACATTATTTTTCATTTCTATTTGAATTTTCTAATAGAAAGAAAAAGTCGTTGGATCAGTAATTAATGCAAAACAAATGTCGTTGTTAGAATAAAAATAAACAAATATACTGATAATGATCTTGTTTTATAATATTTATAGAACATTTTATTCCATAAACGTTCTTTGAATAAAGCTGTATTGGAAATATTTTTTTTAACGAATAACTATGAATTACTATGCAAAACTTGCAATAATCGATTCTTCATCGAAATTGTTAAATCGAATAGTTTCCCTACAATTCATCAACACTAACAATTGATTCTTCAGGAAATAATCGATTATGGAGAATCCATTTTTTTTCTACCGATATTTCCATCACTAAGTCGATTCGTCATTTTTTTTACCGTTTGATTAATTATTTGTCTTCTTTTATAGTCCGCAACTCTTCCACGAGCATTCAGACTCTTCCGAGCGTTAGGCTTACGGCATTTACCAGTAGTAAATGATAACAACGAGGTAAAAATTCGTTCGCTAAATCTTGTGGCTGAAATTTTTATTTTATCACTTAATATTGTAATTAACTTTACAGGTAATCGGCATGGTAACTCGAAAAGATGTAGCGCGGTACAGAATATGGAAGCATCGAGGAAGAATGGGACTGGACGAGCTTTTAATATCTGACAAAATGTAAAGAACCTGTTAGAGTTCGATGTTAGCGCCAATTTTATTGCATCACAAATCGTTTCACTAGTCGCATACAAAAAAACCATCGGAAGTAGTATTTGTATATTTTTACGCCGGCTCGAGGCTAAACATTATGTAAAAATTATGTCCTTGACATCATTAGATTTTACAAAATAACTAATATCTCATTGACTGCCTCTAAGATTTTTTTTTGTATAAGAAAACGGAATATTTAATTAAAAATAAATGGATCGTGGATATTTTATTATCTGATGATCTGAAGGCTTGCCTAATTATTCACGAACAATTCCCAACCGAGCCATGACCAGAGCCTGAAGAACAGGAAGACTGGAATTATCACCACCGAAAGGAGAAAGTAGTAC
The DNA here is from genome assembly GCA_949699805.1 of Tromatobia lineatoria. Taxonomy (NCBI): domain Eukaryota; kingdom Metazoa; phylum Arthropoda; class Insecta; order Hymenoptera; family Ichneumonidae; genus Tromatobia; species Tromatobia lineatoria. The sequence goes on along the minus strand of OX453042.1, from coordinate 12,702,902 downwards.
TCGTAGGTGGAAAGATACATCGCGTCGAATGATTTCCTCTGTCAGCTGACGCGCTTGTGCTGCATTGTTTTTAGAGTAGATTGTGCGACAAATAGCGGTTTTAATGCAGTCCTAGCATCTGAAATATGGAGAATCGATACTGGAGATTAATTTTTCAAAGCGTCTACACTCCGTTATTAGTTGAAATTAAATAGGCATGTTGTAAAATTATATACTTTTATGTGTATTTGTGCGTTAGTGTTGCCGCATAAATAGGAAAATGAGTATCAGCATTTATTTCGAACTAAGGTCCTGGATTAACTTATTGAAGAATATTCGACGAAATGATGGAGAAGTTTATTTTAAAAAGGCTATTCTGAAAACGAAAAGTGAAATCTGCTATTGTTATAAGAGATCCTCGGCTTACGATTGGACGTCCAAAGGAATCTGCGAAAAAATCCTGCGATAAAAGATTTTAAAATGCAATTATAGATTTTAATTTTCGAGGAGAGTTGAGCACAAAGATCGATCTGAGAAAACGGCAGGTAGAAAATTACTTCATTACGCGAGTAAATAATTAATACTCCATTTACTTGCAGAAATAAATTTCATTACCTAAAAAAATATCATATCTACATCTCGGTCTCTATAAACAATCAAAATCAGTTGTAAATGACTCACCAATGAAGCGGCAAATAGGGATTTTGACTTTAAAAAAATTTTAATGCAACATTTCCCAAAAATCACTTTTCAAAAAACAAAGATTGATTATTATAAAATAAAGAACAAAAGATGATGATCTCAAACTTAAATGAACCTTGTACGTAAACAAATCGAAGCTCAATTTTTTAATACAAATATAGGAGAAAAAAAAGCAGTAATGGATGAAATTCGTATGTAAATCACGCTGTCAATCAATCGCGCGCCTGAAGCTAAAAATGAACTATTATAAAATAACGAACAAACAAATTATGATTACAAACTTAAGTACACCCCATACATAAGAGATTAAAAAAGCTTCTGATAACTAATTCAGAAGAAAAAGGACAGTAATTAATAAAATTCGTATGTGAATCACGTCGGCAATTGATTACGCGCCTTCTCTATTTCTTGACTGTAAAAAGGATCTTGAAGCTCTCATCACCATAAATCTATTACTCCATTTACTTGCAGTATACCAAATAAACTATTATATATTATATCTGCATCTCGGTTCCTCTGAAGAATAGGAAGCAGTTGCAAATGACCCACTAATAAGAACAGCAAACATTGCCTCTGACAGTTAAAAATCTAGATCTATTGTCGCCATAAAATCGCGCACTTGGAGCCAAAAACTGATTATTATAAAACGACTAATAACCAAATCATGATCACCGAGTACATTTATACATTTGAAAAAATTGAAAAAGCACCCGTCTCCTAATAACTAATTCGGAAGAAAAAGAACAATAATGAATAAAATTCGTATGCGAATCACGTCTGCAATCAATCGCGCGCCTTCTCTATTTCGGGCGTGAATCACCTTGACGTAGGGTACTCAATGTATACGTGCTTCGCAGAAGAGGCGACAACGGCTATCTCTTTCTAATCTCCAATAAACCAGGACCTTAGGATTTTTTTTTCGCGAAACTGTACCAGTGTTAAAGAGTACACGAGCCAAAAGTCTCTTACGTCCGAATCCAAAGAGGTCCGTTCGTTGTCCCGCGTGTGAAAATTGTGACCTGAGTCTTCCTGGTGTTCCAAAATCAGCCTGGACAGTGGCTAGACGATATCGTTTCGAAACTAACCACTGATATCAAGTCTGTCAACCAGTATCTCGTCGCTTGTCGCACGTGATTCTCAATTTCTACGACATCGCCACAATCATCCGCCATTATTGTGATTGGTTTGTCTCAACGAGACCGTCGAGTGAATTCCTAGCGCATGCTCTCGACCTTTCGCCTCGGAGCGGGAAAATTTGAGGGCGATAACGTGAGATGATGGTTCCTACGAAAAACTGGGATCCTTGGGATGGATTTGATGTACCACACTGGTGATTCGTTTTGTGCGTTGGGATATCTTTGAATGAAGAAATTGCCAGGCTTTTTTGGAGCAGGGACCTGAGAAATAGCTCGGGAGAATTTTCGGAGCCACCCACATGGAAAAAAAGTATATACACAAATATATAAGCGAATATAAATGTTTTTTTTTAAGCGCAATATTTCTTTATAAAAGCTCCAAAAAAATCAAGACAAATTTGTTTTTATAATCTGTTAAAAATCAAAGTATTGTGAAATTTTTCGTACCGCTCATTTCATTTTTGTATTTCGAATTGTTTCAACCAGAATAATGTGACTATTTTTTTTAATCCGCATTTCTTCTATCTGCAAGCATTACGTCTATTACACACGGATAAAAAATATCATTAATTCAATAAAACCACGGTTTGCGGGCTGCCAAAAACAATGTTTTTAAATTAACTCCAGTTGTTGTTCTCACAATCCGATTTAACATTGAAACAATAAAATATTTTTTTGCCTGTATTGAAGTTATCGTTTCGATATCATATGAAATTGTAGGAATTGGAAGTGAAATTGAATTGAAAACGCTTGTTTTTGGCAGCCCGCAAGCCAAGGTTTTATTGAATCAATGATATTTTTTTTCGGTGCAGGGTCGGCCCGGTTCAGTAGCCAGTCTACCTCTAAGGGCCTGGTCCGGATCAGTAACCAGGCTCCCATGAGGCCGCATCCAACTTCCTCCGCTATATTGCATTCGCCATAGCATTTCTCCTAAGGGAATAGGAAAATTGCGGAGAAACCTACTTTTCAACTTGAAATTTTTTTTCTTTTTAATACTTGGCGTCGCGACGCTACCGCGTCTCTTGATGCCGATATAGCCGGTCTCGAGTTCGACTCGCGGCACCGGAGCTACGTCACGTTTCGTCTAGAATGTAAACACGTACTGCAGCTGTATACACGTGACCCCGACAGGTCACGTAATATGTATACATCTGGAGCTTCATCGCATCCGTTTTTGTTTTTTTATTTTCGACGAAAGTCGACGGCACCGGGAATCGAACCCGCGACCTACCGACGCTCTGGCCAGTACACTAACCACTAGACAACCGCGCCGGTGTCATTACGACTATTATTCGACTATTAGAAGTCTTTAAATATTGATTTATAGCGAAATACTATATTTTGTGTATAGGAAATATTTGATATATTTCCTAACGATATATCTGACCAATATCTAAAGTATAGTCGGCATTCTTCGTCAATTACAGTTACGTTCAATGCTATTATATTATCGAATGCAAAGGTTCTTCACAAAAAATTCTAAGTCGCCAGATTTAAGGAAATATACTTTTCTTTAAATTGTACAAAATTTACACGGATGCGCATATAATTTAAAGACAAATCGGTACTTGAAAATTTAAGTTGTAACAAAAATTACAAGACGCTTCAATTGAACTAAATTTTTCTTAGAAATGAAAAAAAATTGTGACATACTCGATTTAGAGATTTTGCAGAAATAGGAATAAAATATTTCCTGAAATATTGGATTAATTCGTTTGAAACATTCACATTACGAAACAATGGGATTGAGCTAAATGCAAATTAATGTAAAAATGAATTTTAGAAGTTTGAAAAAATTTCGCAACACACTCGATTTCTAGATTTTACATAAATAGAACATATTTCCTAAAATATATAAGATTACAGAGTTCGAAGAAATGCAGAGAGTGTCTTAGTGGTACTTTGATATAATAATTATGGCGCAGACCTAAGATAATAAAAAAAACGTAGTGACAGAAAATGCTTTACATAACTTTCTCCCATAATCTATAAAGCACTTAAATTACATATACTCGAGTATACTTTATTTTCATGTGGAAAGGAAGAATGAACGGACAGACTCGATGGACCAGAAGCAAGGAATTCCAGCAAACGAGTCGCAGGAACGATTCGCCGGTGGAGAAGAGAAAAGGAAGTAGAAAGCCAGTACCTAGACCTCACGAAACTGAGGAGGAGGCCATCATTCGGAGATTCCATGATGCTCAAAGGATGGCGAGGTTCCGTGCAAAAAAGAAGAAGGCCATGGAAGAAGCAAAAGCATTGGAAGCCTCTAAATTGTCAGAAATAGCGATTATCTCTGAATTGAGACGAAGAAACGTCCTTTTTCATATCACAACTCCTGCAGCTCCTCCCCCGAGTCAAGAGAATCGAAAGAACTTTCAAAACAAACAGGAGAATTTAGTTAATACTGTTTCAACCGGTGAGCAGAGTAAATATTCTCAGCTTTTGTCGGTTATCGAGGAACTTGGAAAGGACGTGAGATTGACTTATGCTGGAAGCAGAAGTTCAGCTGAGAGACTGAAAATCGGCATTGTACAAGCTAGAACACTAGTCAGAGATTGCCTTCTAGAAACCGAAATGAATTCGAGACAATAATCTTTTTAACTTCCTCTAGTATACCGAAAAAAACTGCACAAGTACTTATAGCGTTTTAATGTGTATTACACTCTCGGGAGGTTCAGTTACTCCAAGTACAAATTACAGATAAAATCTGCAGTCTGTGCAGGATAAACTGCTCAATTAATATCGTACCGTTTTAAGTATTTCCCAATGAATTTTAGATTATGAGATTTTATTAGATTTACAGTATACAAAGATTACCGATACAACAGAGTGACCTCGAGTCTTTTTTTCAAGACTCATGTATTGTTAGAATTATATTTTCTGATTATTGTGACAAATACAAAGTTTTACGAATTTTTGTCTCATTTTATTAAGCCCTCGATATTTTATATATATTCGATTAATTGATTTTTCAACTGAGCATATTTGCATGGTCTTTCGACTCGAGAAATAGCTTTTTTGAAAAAAGTATTTGGTATTTTGATAAATTGAAAAGGTGAATTTTTCAGAAGTTATATTTTTTATCAAATTTTATAATTCCTTATATTTTCGAGACTTGGTGGTTAGCGGGTTAAACAAATATATTTTAAGGTCGAAGCAACTTTTTGTAGATATCACGAAATGTTAATCTAAATGACATTTCATACTAAAATTGAAATCGTCACTAATTTTTTTTTAATTGCAAGTTTATCGTCATATTTGATATTTGCGTTGCGAATTTTAATAATTCAAACAAAACATACCTGATGAAACAATTACGATTTATCGAAAAATTGAGAAAATATTTCATTCGTGGAAGTTAGTACGAGAGTTTTAAGCCCGAATTTTTTTCGGGAGTTGAAGCCGTTTCGACAATTTCCGACAATTCGTATTCACTTTTTCATATGAGCAAAGCCTGGAGGACTGAAAAAATAAGAATAAATAATATTAAATAAGAATAAATAATAAATAAATAACAATAAAGATAAAAGGCCTAAAAAACTAAGGGCTCCGGAAATAAATGAACCAATGACTAACTTACTGACAAGAGCGATATCCAACACGTGAAATCCGCAAGTTACGTTTATCTAAATAAGAGTTACTATTCGCGCACCCTTAGAAGCGCTGCGAAATGTCCTACAACATTGTACCTAAAGGCGATACATAGCCGCATTTATGAAGAAAGGAAATAGCATCTTAGGTGAGAAAAATTTTCCAAGGGAAAGGTAAACAGCTTTATAGCGCGGAGAACAGGACAATAATTATAGCACGTATCGAATTGTATTTCTTATATGAAGCTCAAGAGGTATTATAAAAAATTAATGTTAACGAAAAATAAAAGATAAAAAGAGTTACAACCAAAAATAACGGCTCTATAAATAAATTAGCGAATCACTAACGTACAAAAAATGAGACAACTCTAACAAAATTTGCAGAACACCCTATACAATATATCAAATGGAAAGGGACAAAGCTGTATGGAGGGAGGAGTGGGGGGTGGAGAGAGCACGATAATAACTATAGCACATGTCAAATTGTGTTTCTTATTGAAACGGAAATGAAGGACTATAATAAAAATCAAAAGAAACAAAAAGGAGCCCAAAAATCTGAAAGCTTCATAAATAAATTACCGAATTTATTTATGAAGCGTACAGAAAATAACCACCCTTCAGCGGGTGAGCATTAGTAAAGGACAATTATGAAGGACAGACTCTTAGGTACCAAAAATCTTCCAAGATAGGGAAAGGGCTTTATGGAGAGAAGAGTGAGACAGTAATCATAGCACATGTCGAATTGTGGTTTTTATATGAAACACAAGGAAACGACAATAACGAAAAATAAAGGGTTAAAATGGTAATGAGGAAAACAAGGGCTCCATAAATAATTTACCGAATAACTAACGTACAGAAAAAAAGCAAACCCTCACAGTAACTGCGGATGTCCTGTGAAATTCTCCTTAAGGGTGATATATCGCCGCATTTATGAAGGACAGAAACAGCCTCTTACGCGCGAAAAATCTTCCAACGGAAAGAGAACTCTCTTCAAGCAGAGGAGAGCGTGTCAATAATTATGACACGTGTCGAATCGTATTTCTTACATTACCGAAGCGCATAAGGAGTATTAAAAAAATCAACGGTAACGAAAAGTAAAGTGCTTAAAAGGGGAAAAAGCGTTAACAAAAAACTAAGAGCTCCAGATATAATGATAAATTACCGAATGACTAACGTACAAAAATAATCAACCCTCCGAGCGGTTGCAGAATGCCATATAAAATAGTCCCTAAGGGCGATATATCGGCGCATTTATGAAGGACAGAAATAACCTCTTAGGTGGGAGCAATCTCCCAAGGGAAAGGGGAAGAGGTTTATGGAGGGGGGAGCCGCCGGACAATAATTATACGACGTTATACTCAAGACAAGGAATACAGGGCCAACGGTTCTTCACCTGTCCGTCGTCCAACAGCCGTGAAGTTGCAGTCGCGGCCCGCGAAGGCGCCCCAAGGAAGGGGTTATGGTCAATAAACGCGACCACGTCACGCGAAGCAGCCTATCGGCGACCCCGCTCTGCCCCTTAAAGTGGCTCTCGCCTAACGAAAATCTTACATGTCGGCCGATATCACCGTTGTGCGTTTGTCTGCCGAATAACAACGGACTTATCCTTCTCCACGTGTTTCAACAGCGATTAAACGACTTACCACCACACGAGGATTCCACGGATCTGAAATGGTACGAATCGAACATTAGATTACTATGCGATTGTCGCCTATCTTACTTTTCGGTGAAATGACCAAATTCCGGCGGCCATTGTTGTGATTGCCGATAGCTGAAGCGCCTGGAGAAGACGGCGTTCTTACCTCCGCGCGCACGCGCATTTCGCTATTGTCAATTTTCTTGATTCAAAATTTATCGAAATAAAGACAAAGCCGGGATATTAATAATAATTGGTTGTTGAAATTGGTCCTGTGATTCGTTGAAAACTACTGGAAAATTCGGAAGGATCCAAATTCTTCGCTGCTGAGCGGGAAAAACATATTTTTTTGCGAGTTTTCTTAACCATGATTTTATGGTAATTGCCATAATAATGGGTGAAAGTGGTATTAATTGTATGGATGAATTACAATAAAAATGAAATGATGACTATGTGCATAATGGGTTATTGTGAATTATTTGAAGATTGTGTAGCATTGAGTGAAGATCAAAAGAGCTTTATTCCAGTTCAGCTGTCTTAATTTGTTTTGGAGTTTGTTATAGATTATTTGAAAAGTTTGTATTCATAATGTGCTGAGTGAACAGAGGTTTCTTAGAGCAATTGTTTTCTTAGTTACAGTACATAATGTGTAATTGGTTTTTGAATATTAGTTGATATTATATTATTGAATAATTAATGTGAGACCGCTAGTTAAAGGTTTGTGTAAATTATTTAAAAATTGTGTAATGTCGAGTGAACTTCCTAAACATATTGTGGTAGATAAATTATCTATATGACTTGTGAAATTTGTAATGGATTATGGAGAAAAAACTTGGATTCATAAAGTGCTTTTTCTGCTGAACAGGAAATGAATCCAAATTAGTGACAATATTCTTCAATCACGGCTGGGGTTTATATTAACTGCTAAGTAATTTATAAATGGTCATTTTAAAAAGGTTTATTGTATTTTAGTTTTTTGAAAATAATTGAAAAATTGGATAGAAATAATCTACATTTATTCATGAAACATTGTAATAAATAATACAAAATTGTGAAAAAAAAGTTAAAAACGACTGTTGTATTTATAATGTATATTTAAAAACTTCTGCCTACAAGACATTGATAGAATCATAGTTGTACTTCTGTGTTTGATCTTTTCATATTTACTCAAAAATATTCTTCACCAAGTTACATATTTTTTTGCTATTAAATTTACAGTAACGCATAATTTTGTTACATAGTAAATAACTACCTGATCCTAGAAGAAACATTATATTCTGCTCAACATTCTATTCTAAGACTTTAAAAAAATGTACATCCTTATCTAAGCAAAAATAAGGTTGAAAGAATCTTTTCCACTCTACTTAAAATACACTCTAGATTAGCAGAGATGAATTTTTTTCCGATACTAGTGTAGCTTTCTCCTTATTCCAATTGGCTAATTATTCTATTTATTGTTTCAGTGAATGGATTTAACATCAGAGTCTATCAGCATCTACAAAATAAGGAGTAGATAAGGAAAATTGGATTGTACAATTTGCATGCTCAGAAAACAACTTTGCGAAGGAAAATTTCTACAAATTTTACAAAAATGAGAGGCCTTGGAGGTAGCAGCTTTTGCGCCAAGAGCCTCAGCGTGTTATGCCCAAGGTTAAGAAGAAATCTTACCTGCAGAAGGTAAAGGAAATGCGAGATTACAGAAGACTGAGACTAATGTCAGAAACAGCGGAAGAACGTGCGTTGAGATTGTACACGGCGGCGGAGAGGATGAAAAACGTAAGAGCGAAGGAAACCGAAGAGCAAGCCGCACTAAGAAGAATGCAAGAAGCTCAGAGAATGGCGAGGCACAGAGCCAAGAAGAAGCGTTGTTTGGATGAGAATCTCGCGAGAGAAATATCGAAAATAGCCGAACTCTCAAAAATGCCCGACGCAGCTACAATAGCTCAGATGTCGGAGATGAATATGAATAAAATCTCCGCAGAACTGAAGCAAATGATGGAGAGAGGAAAAGTTCCTGAGCACATAGTGCAAATGGCGCAGCTAGCGGAATTCAGTAAAATGACTGAACTCAACAAGATGAGCCAAGACATGGCCAAAAGGTACGAAATGGACAAAATGGCCGAATACGCAAAATCAACAACAGAATACATGAAAATGCAGGAAATCGCGAAAATGTCAGAAATCGCAAAAATGAACGAAATGGTAAAACTCTCGGAAATGGCCAAATACAACGACATCAACAAAATGAATGAAATCGCAAAAATGAATGAAATGATGAAGATGTCGCAAATGGCCAAAATCAACGAGGTTCAGCGCATGAACGAAATTGCAAAACTCAGCGAAATGGTGAAAATGACCGAAATGGCCAAATACAATTCGGACATCGCTCAAATAAACGAAATGGCTAAGGAAATCGCAAAAATGAATGAGAAAACCAAAATGAACGAAATGATCAAAATGGCTAATATGCAAAATGACATCACGAAAATGCCTGAATACTCAAAAATGGCCGAAATGGCGAAACTTACGGAACTCGCGAAATTAAACGAAATAACGATTACCAAATTAAACGATCCACCGCCGCCGCCGCCTCCACCACCGCCGAAAGTACAGGAAATGCCCAGAATTCCTGAACCCGTTATTACTGTGCCAAATCCAAGGAACTTGCAAAATGTACAAACTGTGCAAGTCGCTCAGGCCAGTCCCTCGAGCACGATCAACTTTCCAAGCGTTCCCGGACAGGGAAAATACGCTCAGCTGCTGGTTATCATCGAGGAACTCGGCCGGGATATTCGTTTGTCTTATGCGGGCAGTCGAAGCGCCGCTGAACGTCTCAAAATGGGAATTCAACATGCGAGGATACTTGTTCGCGAATGTCTCCTCGAAACCGAGCACAACGCTCGGCAATGATCTGTCGATACAAATTCATAGATATTTAGACTATTATCCCTTCATAGCCGACTATTATTTTCTCACGAACTACACACAGTCGCCAGTTTATGCTAAACTGATGTAAAACGTTTTTACGGCGCTGTCTATTTTCTTAAAAAATTAAGAGCGTGTATCGATATAACTGTACAACGGAATACGAGCTTCGCATTGATTTACTGCTTACACATTTTCTATGGAACGACATTGAAATTCAAAATCCTATTGATTAGTATAGATTAGATCGTAATGCGATTTTTTTACATTTTGATAGCATTTCTGGAGATTTTTTTTGTAGAGATGAGCAATATTTGAACGGCGAAGTGTTTGAAATTTTAGTCAAAATTATTACTACTGCAACATATTATTAAACGGAAGAACAATATGCACTTTTATTTTGAATCGTTGCGAAAACGTGAAATTTTAAATTTTACAATATGAATTATAATTAAATAGTGTTTCGAATACTTGGCCTTTCGAATAGTGCCGATCTCTGATTATCAAATTGTAGGACATTTACCATTGATTTCTATACAAAAAGAAACCGACACAATTTAAAAGCAGTCGAAGTGTTCTTTGGTGGAACAATGAATGATAAAATTGTAAATGTATTAATATCTGCGATTTGTTTGAACCGATTGGCGCCGGAATTCTGCTGTACTTATTCCGGAAGAGAAAGCAGGTTACGGGATTTGAGACGATATGAAAGATACTCTCAGTGTTTTTTCTCTCACTTCGCTTTAAGCGCGATTTTTTCGATCTCTTTTGCACACATACTTGATTCACACCCTCTCAATTCCTTTTGGCGATCGTATCTTCCAACGAGGTTTGTATCGACGCTGTAAATCTGAATGAAAATAGGTTCGTGTTTACATGATTCATTTTGCGAATTTTGACTCGATAGTTTTGTAATTGACGAATGTTGAAGACACTTGGAAAGATTAAAACCCGATCTTTTCCCAACACTCCCGAGCGATTGATACGTTGTCGAGGATTATTATGATTATTTTGATATTCAAACAGGCACGTTTATTACTATTATGATTTACCTGTGTACCTAGCTGATTATTCCTGCGAAAAGAATTGATCAGAATTAAAATAGAGGCGTAGTTAAATAAAATACCGGTTTTCTAAACGTGTTGTCTACTGTTATCCAATTATTTTCTTTCCTGAATTTATTTACACAACATTATGCGAGCTATTTTGGAAAAAATTGGAAGTGAAGGCGTTTGTAATTGAGCTAAATAGGTCATCCCTGATCAGAATAATACTCGACCTGATAATTTTCGAAACTATCTTGCTAATGTTGTAATACTTTATTTCAAACAAACTTAACATTGCTCAAAACTTTCTAATGAAGTAATCGAGTTTCTATATGTGCTCTCTAATTTATTTATTTATTTATTGAACAGTGGACGGGGCATGCCCTTGAAAATTTGTTTATATAATTAAAATTAATAGGTGCTAACTCGTATATCTTACGTCGTCAGACATACTGGAAGACTAATTTTTGCAGTAAAAAAAATGCGCTTCTAGACAAAAACAAGTTTTCCCGTTGTCAGTAAACAAAATCAGTGTTACTGACACGTAATAATGATTTTGAAAGTTTCGTTCGAAAGTCTACACAAGACTACTACTTTCAAAATGAGATTTTCTTCGTAACTTCAAGTTTACAAGATGTGTTTACTTGAAAAGAAACGGCATTTTTTGACAATATTGCATTGACAAATCTAAAATAAATTCGCGTAGAGTGCCTTTCAGTGGTACTATGATATAACCAATTAGGGCAGATCTGAGATAGTCGAACGAAAAATGGCTGAATTGACAGAGAATGTGTTGAGCGATTTTTTATAAAATTGATACTCGATGGAAATTGACCAGCGCTTTTTATAAAATGCAATTGATTGAAACAGAAAAACGGCGAAAGTGAAAATAGAAATGCGGTTATCTTTAGTTTTTACGCATGAAACGATATTTTAAGTTTGATCACCAAAAATAATTAAGAAGCCCGTTAAAATAAAATATAATAATACACGTTTCAACATCTATATTTAGTCTACCATACCGCACATAAAAAGGTAACATCAAATTCTACTGATTTTTTAAATACTTGTAACAGTGTTTAGAACAGAATCTTTTTCATCGACGATAGGAAACATTATCGTATGATAAATAATGTTTTCCTAGACCCAAAAAGTCCTTTAAGCTAAAGAAACATTGCTCACATGACGAAGTATAATTTTTCGAAAACTAATAAACGTAATATTACACACTTTTAAACTTCATCTTCAATAAACAAGTATCGTAATTCGACTCTATAGTTATACATTCAGCTAACATACCACCCATAAAACGTAACATAAAATTCTATCGATTTTCCAAATACTTTCAACAATGTTTAAAACACAATCTTTTCGATCCCTGGAGGAACACATCTTTGACACAAGACAGTCAAAGAAATGTTCTCCTGGGCCCAAAATTTTCCTAAGCCAAATAAGAATTGCACAATGCATCTGAGAATCGAATCGCCGGCAATATCGACTTCCCCCCAAGTCGGTATGATTCACGCTCCTCCCACCACTTCTCTCCCTCCTTCAGTGGAGTCTCCGTCACGAAAACAAGCGGACACGCGTTACAAACATAGCCTCATAATTTCAAACACCCGCTGAAAGTTCGGCTCCTCCATTTCTGTGATAATTTCGCTTGTGGACTGACCAAAGAAAGCGGTAAGTTTTTCGCAATTTAGCCTACATACTCCGTTTCATTTGCACGAAGCACAAAGCACAGATGTTTGATTAATCGGTCGAAAAACGAGCTCCAAAAAAATTGTCGTCTGCAAAGAAACCTCCAAAAATTACCTTCTTGTTCGTCAGGGCATTTTATTAATAAATAATTGAAGATGGAGGGAAAAAACGGAGGCACGGAAGTCGCTACGAAGGTTTTGGAGCCTCCAATAACAGTGCCAAATCCACGAGCTTTCCAATCGCCGGCGGTAGCTCAGGTGAGCGTTGCTCCTTCGCCTGGACAATCCAAATATATCCAGCTGCTCAGCGTCATCGAAGAATTGGGCAGAGACATTCGGCCGACTTACGCAGGAAGCAGGAGCTCAGCTGAAAGAATAAAAAGAGGGATCGTTCACGCCAGAATTCTAGTCAGGGAATGTCTAGTCGAGACTGAGCGAAGCGCGCGCCAATAATTTAATGCGCGCATTATATTCACCTGATAACTCAAAGATTAAGAGCCAAAGTTTGTGCCGTTCCGGCAACGGACGATTAACATATCTCAGAAACCAAGGCCTACCTCATTCTAGTGAAAGATATATAAGAAAAGTATAAGAGTCAACCGATATCCCATTTTACACGATAAGTCTTCGCCTTGCCAAATAATTACTTAAAAATATTTTTTTTTTTAATCGTAAGTTTTGAGTTTTTTTCTTCTTATTTTGGGATTTGCAGCACTTTACTTTAAACAAATCCGTAGCATTTTTTAAACCATTTGCGCAAATTTTGGAGCCGGGTAATTAAGGCTTTCTACAACTCGTGGGATAGTGTAGAGAAATAATTATGGCCATTTTTATTTGGTAAATTTATTTCAAGAATGGAACGATATTGTTTACCAATTTTACTTCGACCTTTAAACAATTTTTTTTGTTGATACATGGTTACGAAATGACCATGTAGATATTTGATATTTTAAACCGTTTAATTATTATAGTAATTTTACTATAAGGCAATTTTTTCTTTGTTTTAACAACAAACTGCATTTTTTAAATTGTATTGTCAATGCTATCAGATATAGAGAAGGTAAATTTGTTGAAAATTTTCCAAATAAACTGAATAAGTCGTCACCCATCAAAATCCGTAGAGATTCACGGATTATTTTAGTTTGGAAAATTACAAAAGAAAGTTTGGAAAAAAATACTGCTGTTACCATTTCTGCATAAACGTAATATTCAGTCACCACGAAAATGATTAAGACAATTAGGTATTGATTTAGCTATCGTGAAGATTGCAACGTCCTTAAGCATGACAGTAAGTTATTGATGAGATGAATTAGTAATTAGTGACGAATGGAAAATCTTAATCCGTAAAGAAATAATTCTCGAGGGAATCTTAGTTCATAAGGAAAAACGCCTTATCTACTCCTGATACTGCATGAAAGCCAGAAAAAAAGTACAAATATTCGCATCTCGTGAGATCGGCGAAACTACTGATATTTGTAGCCGCAATAGACTGTAAGTGAAAGCGAAATAAAAAATCTGGTGTGCAACCAGAATCATTTTTTACCTCGATTTACTGACCAAGGGAGGATAATGTTCCTATGTGAATTAGTCTGCCAGCGAGATCTACTCGCCGATCTGTATATAGATATATTGAGCATTCCTAGCTTCGAGTCTATAGAAATAAGTAGAAATAATTATAAGAGTTATATGTCGATATAACGCACCAAAGTATTTTCTAATACCAAATCACATTGTAACTGTTTATAACGAATCTTGCATCGTGCATTAAATTGCTCGTTGCTTATTGTAGTGCTCATAGTTTTAATAAATGCATTTTACAGACAAATTCTTTAACAATTCATTCAAAGTATCTTATTCTCATCAACCAATCCTAATATTTTTTATCCAATAAATTAGCAAGATTCGTGAGAACTAATCTTTTATTTTGTCCGAAGAAATCAACGAAGAATTTTCTTATTTTTTCTGAACTGTAGAATAAATGATAATGTCCTCATCTATGTTACAGACAATGTTTTCTACTCTGGAAACATACGATACTGAATATTCAGCTGATTCTGTGGAATGGTGTCCTGCTGAGGGTTTTACCGATTTATTTGTCTGTGGAACTTATCAATTGGTTCCTGGAGAGAAGGAAGAAAGTGTTGGTCAGTCCAGCAATCATCAAAAGCGACTTGGGAGAATTTATTTGTTTCAAGCAGCCGAAACTGGAAAATTACGTTTGTTACAAACTTTGAATACTGCTGCAGTTTTGGATATGAAATGGGCTCACACAGACATTTATGGAAAAGCTTTGCTTGGTGTAGTTAACTCAATTGGATATCTTCAAATCTATTATTTAGATAAGGAAAATGAGCCAATTATGAAGTTTATCGTAGAGACGAAAATTCATCAAGACGAAGAAGAGGTATTGGCTTTATCTCTTGACTGGAATACAGGCAGATTTCAAAATAATCCAGCTCAGGAAGTACAAATATCAGTCAGTGACTCCAAGGGCTCTGTTTCGCTTTTAAAATTCAACGGAGAGAAACTTGAGCTCATAGTTGAAAAAAAATTGCATGACTTTGAAGCCTGGATTACAGCATTCGACTACTGGACTCCAAACATTATTTATTCAGGTACGCAACATTACTTGAATTATATTTTTGCCAAAAATTAGTAATTTAACAAAAGCAATAAACTAATTTTTCTTATTAGTGGATGCTTTTGACACTGATATTGTTAATTAATTTAATCACACATAAGATCATGTAAAATTGTATTGAGGATGATTTTTACCTTTTAATTTGAAATAGCAGGACATAGATTAGGGACATTCTGAGTATGACATTTCAAATCATTTAAAAAAAAAGAATGACGCATTAATATTATATAATTTGACCTATTAATTTTTGTTAATTGATATTTGTACAGGATAATTCGTATAAATATAAATAACATTTTTTAATGTTGCAGGAGGTGATGACTGCAAATTTAATCGACTCGACGTAAGAATGGGACTTGAATCGATTGGAGCAAATCGAGTACATGTTGCTGGAGTAACAAGTCTCCATTCAAATGCAGGAAAAGAATTTTCCTTAGCATCTGGAAGGTAAATTACAAATTTCAATTGTAATCATCATATTATCATAGCAATGCACATTCATTTTCTATTGAATTGTTTAAGGGGACCAAATCACAGACAAAAAATCTTAAGTTATTATTTTTTCAAATGATATCATTCTTCCAAAAAAGCTGCGCTTTTACCTTATTAAGCACATAATGAACATTATAATTCTGCAATTTTGTAAAGACAGTGCACAAGAAAAGTGTGAGGTTGAAAACAGAAGTTTTCTCTTGTCATATCTTTTAGACCAAACTGGGGAACGGGTCTAGTGCATAATGTCTTATTTTATCTGTCGAAGAGTGCGGTCTGGATGCAGTGAAAATTAGATCACCAATTATTTAGTGACTTTTTTAATAAAGATTTATTCATGCACAAGGGGCAAACCATTTCTGAAATCTGGTATACATAGTTTCATGAAATCTGAAAAATCCTTGAAATCTAATGAAATCCCATGTGTTCTGTTGGAATCTTAAGAAATCTGCAGAAGTCCGAGAATATTTTGAAAAATCTTTTGACATCTTCAGAATTTTTGATATCTTTGATATTGCAAGAAATTTTAAGTAATCTTTGGAATCTTATGCTATTCCAGGCAATCATGAAAAATCTCATGTGAAACCTCAGAAGCTGGAAATATTGAGATTAATTAAAAAATATAAGTGGAAGAATGGAATTTTCAAGAGATAATCCAAATCTCTATAAATACTTCTAATTTCTAATATCTTTTAGAATCCCATGAAATCTCATGGAGTTTCAAGAAATCTATGAAATCCTATGAAATCTTTATAATTTTCTGGAATCCTTGAGATTGCAAAGACATATTGTAATCTTGAGAATTTTTTTAATCCGATGGAAACTCTCGAAATCTTGCAATCTTGAAATCCGGTGTATGCTTCATTTACATAGTGGTTAACCCCTCGTTTATAAATTTAAAATTTTAGCTATGTCATAAAGACCCGTAATAAAAATTCCAATTTCTAATCCAGAATGCACTGTTGGGCGGGAAAAAATGTCATTGAACCCAAAAATTTGTTTTCCAGTTTCATCTGAAAGTGAAGACAAGTGAAAATTGTGACTTCTCATCTCACATCATTCTGATGCACTCTATGTCTTTACAAAATTGCAAAATTATTATGTCTGTTGTGTATTTGATAAGGTTGTTATTTAAGATTTTTTATAAGAAGTATATCATTTACAAAAATTTTTGCTTCATGACTTTGTTCAAGTGAATGGGTCCCCTCAAAAATGATATGCAAAATATATGACTACAAGCAGAATCCATATTACAATGATTATAAATATGTATTGAGGTTGTTCATTTTGAACTTTGAGTTTTTTTTTGGTTTTCCAACTTCAAAAGCAGTATCAAATACTTTCAAACAAATCCTCATAAGTCATAAATCTGTACAAAAAACATTTAGAGATTTAGACCAAATTTTTTTAACTAAAGAAACTTGATTTTCCATCTAGCTTCTTGAAGGTTTTATTTAGTTTTTTAGTTTGTCATCTACCTGAAAAACTGTGACCAATGTTTAATGTGAAATTCTTCTAAAACAGCGGTGACATGAAAAATATATTTCGACGTCACTACAGAACTTAAAAAGATAAGAAGCATATAATAATTTTTGTCATCTTTACATTTTGTTCATGATGGATTCTATAAAAATTGGATTTTCCTTTTGTCTCCAATCTCAGTAAAAGCTCAGTAAATTGGACATAGGCTAAATAAATTTGACTGAAACTATAAACTTTGGAGTTTCAATTGAATTTTATTCAAAGGTTTAAAACTTCTTGCTTGTCACCTCCCTGAAGAACGATGATAAATGCTCAGAGTTAATATCTTCTAAAATGTCAGTCCATCAAAAATATTATATTTCTCTTCCATCTTCTATCTTAGTAAATGTGAGGACATATGCAAAATAACATTCAACTGAAACTCTGAAGCAAATAAAATTTGAGTAAAACTCTAGACACTAGAGTTTCAGTTTAATTGAATTTAATGCATATCCTAACATTCAATGACAAAGAAGATGAAAAGTAAAAATTTAATTTTGATGTAAACCATCATGAATAAGATGAATGGATAGAGGAGATTATTTCATGCTTATTTTCTTTTGACTTCTGTAGTGACCTCGTAATATATATTTTTCATGTACTGATGTTTTATAAAAATGTTATATTGAACATTTGTCGCAGTATTCAGGCAGTAGACAAACAACAAATCGATCATTGTAGGTTTAAGAAGATAAATAAAAAATTGACCTCCTGTTGTTTAAAAAAATGTGGTCATGTTCTATAAATTTTTTTCTAACGGTCTCAAGATTGAGGAGGATTTTTTAAAAGTACTTGACACTGCTTTCTTAGTTGGGGATTTAAAAAAAAACAAATTAAAGTCCAAAATAAAGCATCCTAGTACATATAGATACTGTAAGAGACTTGGACCTGTAGAATACACAAACAACTTGAATATTTACAGTTATGACGAAATCCTGAGACTTTGGGACACCCGAAATTTCCGAAGGCCAATTTCAGAAACAAATCTTCGCGGAGGAATTTGGAGACTTAAGTGGGACCCTTTTAATCACGAAAAGTTGCTCGCTGCGTGTATGTACGGCGGATTTCGTTTAATCGACTGCAAGGATCCGTCACTTCCGAAAATTATGGAAGAATACAATGAGCACGAGAGCATATCTTATGGTTGTGACTGGTCATTACTATCCAGCGCAATTATTACGTCAAAAATACTCCCGAAGTGTTCAAAAAGTCTTTGTTTGGTCGCTACATGTTCGTTCTATGATCATACGTTAAAATTGTCGAGTCTAGAACTTCCCAACAACTGATGTGGCCAAAAATATAGAAAAATACAGAGTACAGAGTTTTACTAATCTTTTTATGCTTTCGCGAGAAAAACTGTTTTGGCGCGAATCTTCGATGATTCAAACGCATCCGTTGCTTTTGAAGATGGCCGCTAGAGGTCACGACAATCGCTACCATATTTCTGTTTTATTGTAAAAAAAAATAACGCTCCCTTATTTTAGGGTTGTGTTCTAAACCTCACTTTCCCCCACTCTGGGGGCGTGGTCTAAATCTTACTTTCACTTATTTCAGGACCCAAATTATTTTTAGAGAAGTACATTCTCTAACAATGGCATCCCCTTCTTCTAGGGTTGTGTTTTGAAATGCACTTCCCCGTATTACAGGGTTGTGATGTAAATATTACTTCGACTAATCCCAGAGTTGTATTCTAAACCTTACTTTCACTTATTTCAGGTCTATTTTTTAAGAATTACATCCCTTTATTCCAGGGTTGAATTCTAAAATTTACTTTCCTTTATTCCCAGCTTGTGTTCTAAAATTTACTGTATCTCACTGCAACATTGCAACGAACAATTTTCAAGAAAAAATATTTTCTACCTAATTTAATATTCGAAAAACATAATTATCGAAAAATTGTTCAAATATAAACTTTGAAAATATAGTATGACTTCCATATCATTCTATGTGAGTTATTCCAGCGAATATCGAACGAAAAGCTCGCCTTTAAATTTTTGGTGCTCTTTTTTTTAATGATTTGATTGACTATACTGAAGTTAAGGGGGAGTCTAAATTTGAGATGTTTTGTTCATCATTCCCAAAGGAAATCATCTACTTTAGTTTTCAACTAAGAATTTAAACTTTATATTTTAATTTTTCTGTGGAAACTTTTCCGAATTTTCCGAAAAAAATATGTTATTTCGCATTTGACATCATTTTCAAGGTCAAAAAGTCAAAACAAGATTCGAAATACCCTTTTCGATGCTTAAACCCAGTTTTTTTTTTTTTTTTTTTTTTTTTTTTTTATAAGTTCAGAAAATGTACCTAAGAATACTTAATTTGTCACTTGTGTTCTCTAAAATTCAATCTCTGATAGTAGAAAAAATAAAATAAAATTAAAATACTATAGATAAAGGCTAAGTTTATACTATGATAAAAATAGTAGATTTTTTAGTGGGGGTTTTAACTTATTTTATTGCAAACAAAATTCCGGAGTATTTTTATCGTTTAAAGCTCGAAACACGATGAATTTTACGTTTTTTTGCTGTCCGAAATTGAGTTATAGAAGGCACAATTGTTATTCTTCAGCAAATTTCAGAAAAAGGTGGTTTAACTATCGAAAAGAGTTTTTTTATTCTTTCAAAAACTGACCTCGAAAATGTAGTCGTATGTGAACATACATATTTTTTTCCAGAAAATCCGGAAAAGTGTCGACAAAAAATAGTACTTTGTATTTTCCTGATCAAATTCGGTACAACGTTAAAATTAAAAGTTTGAATCTCCAGTTGAAAACTAACGTAAGCGATTTCTATAAATGTTCAACGAATAATTTCAAACTCCGGCTTTTACTCAATTCTAGTATAGTGAATCGAATTATGAAAAAAAAGTACCCAAAATTTGAAGGCCAAATTTTCGTCCGATATTGAGCGTAATAACCTATATTTTATTTTCGCTTATTCCAGGTCTGTTCGTTAAAAATGACATCCCTTTATACCAGGATTGTTTTCCAAAATTAACTGTTTCTGATTACAAAGTTGTATTCTAAAATTAACTGTACCTCATTGCAGAGCTAGAACGGACAATTCCGTAAAAAAAATATTTTTTGAATAATTTTCTACTTGAATAACTTAATTACCGAACAATCCTTCAAATATAAAAACTTTGAAAAAATCATATGAGTTCAACATTATTCTATACAATTTTTCTACTTTTCCAAGACCGAAAATCTGATAAATTCCTGTCCATCCAACATTCAGTGCTCCCACAACCCCCAAATTCCTTCCCCTAATTTTGGCGCGAAATTCCAAAGATTCGAACGCGCGCAACCTCCAAAAACGTCTACCAGATGTCGCAGCGTTAGTTTCGAGCCTTCGCGGCGTCGTCGGCTCTCAGTCGTCTCGTTTCGTTCCTCAGTTGCTCTCATCGCGAGTTAACCGTGCGTTGTGTCGTGTGAGTGTCAAACGGAGCGTGATTTTCAGTGATCAATCGCGGTAAGTAAATGAATACTATCGAATTTGAGTGTTTATGTCAATAAGCGTCTCTTAAAGCCGCGCGTTCTTCGTATATCTTCCGTTAGAGCGATATTTCGAGAGATCGCTGAAAAAAATCGCAGGAGAAGCCGCAGGATCAGCTGTGAGCAGTGAGGCGGTTTTCGTCCTGGCTCTTATATCGCTGCTCTATATTGTGACCCAGAAAACAAGGGCTTTCGCGCTCGTTGCGCGGCCAGGATGGAAAAAACGACACATTGCCGCGCTGCTGCATCGCCGCGGTCACGCGAGTGAATAAAATATCTTCGATCGTGCTGATCGAGTTAGGCGAGGGCCAAGGTTATATAGCCTGCGGCTCGTGTACACAGCGGACGCCTCTCCGGGGAGACAATCCTGTGAAAACAACATATTCCCGCCTCTTGGGGCGCGGACTATCGGATCGCGTTCGACCTGTTTGACTTTTCATTATATATTAGCGAATTTATGGCTCTGTTTGACTTTTCGTTATTTTTCATCGAGTTTATGGCTCACGTCGTTTCTAGAGCTAAGTAAAAGCGAGCAAATACACATTATGCTCTTTAGCTTACGCATCTTTTACATTGATTAAGGTTTCTCACGAGAAGAGCCAATCATAGACTTAAACAAAAAATTCTCCTTAGTTATCAAGCTAAAGAGATTTTTTTAAACCTGCAGTTCGTTACTCTCGACGCTGCTAAAAGTTTTCTCTATATGTACAGACTCTGACGCCACGGGTGTTCTATGTTTTAAGATCTAGGAAATACTTTTTTGAAGAGGGCTCATTATTTGGTCGATACGTCAATGAAGATGTATGAGTTTGCATGTTATTCTATAATTTATGAATGGGCTGATTAGTCGTTCGTCTTAAATGAACAAATAGGTACTTGTGTTCATGAATCGTTGCAATCTCATCTCAAAGTTGTATGTTCTATCTGGAAAAATAGTTATAAATGCTCGTGGCCACGGGAACGACCGAGTTTTATTCTAATTGAGTCAGACACCGCGGAGTCTGTCTCTGGTGGCATTGCACTCACTCGTTAGAGTCGTTAGAGCCTCTCACGCTCAGCGGAAATTATCCAGCCACCGACCGATTCAATTATCTTGGGGAAATAGCCTTGGCATTTTTGTTGGGAGATGTAGAATCTATTTTTCTATTATTCTAGGGTGAAAATACGAGTGATATAAATATTCATGGTGGTCATGGTCCACAGCGACTGGTCAGGGAAGATTGAAAATCGTGCGAATGGAGATTCAAATTTTAAGAAAAAGGGACCATTATGGAATCATTGGATTAGTCGGGAAATTTTGTAGATTTTATGAAATAGGTAAAAGAAAATAAATGTCTATGCTGAGACATTAATTTGAAATTTATTTGACATTAATTTGAAATTTATTTGACATTTATTTGACATTTATTTGAAATTTATTTGACATTTATTTGAATTTTTTTTTCATTTTATTTCGATATCAGTATAGAGACATTTATTCGTCTCTATAAAGAAGCAAATCTAAGATTTTCTTTTCATGTCATCGGGATTTTAAATCAACCGAAATAACGTATTGAATTTTTTTTAAATCTTGAATATTTCGGTCATTGATTTTCGGCGAATATTTTAAAATTACAGCGAAAGTAAAAGTTTATATTTAACTTCGTGATCTCTAATCGTACTGAAAACATGTTGTTTTCCTCCGACCGCTTTTCGTATGTATTAATGTTAATAATTTTCCCTACGTGTTTCACTTTATATGCAACACCGATTTTTTAAAAAGATATATTGATTATGTGGTTGTCAAATGGGTTTTCGAGAAATTCGAGAAAAATTCAAAGTGCCGAAAAATACCACACGTGCAACTTCGATCGAAAATTTTTATCTCTGCTGACTATTATTTATTTTCACGGAACATTGAAATTCTAGAGGAACGTAATTTTTTTTTAATCCATGAAAATACTATTCGTGGAAGCTTTCGAAGCTTTTCGGAAGCAACAAATTATTTCGTTCAACAGATATTAGAGGATTTAAATTTTTTTATATCAGGAAATTTATGTGAACTTTTGAAACGATATTTTTTCCGGAGGAATATTATTGGCAGGATGTACAGAAAATATCTTTATATCATACTACTGGCTGCTGTACTCATTCGGCTTCGGGTGGGGTTTCGCGCTTCGCTCATGTATCTAAATGGTAGTGCGCTCATATTATTTTGTAATTACTCATTTTATTGAGGTAAAAAAAATGAGATTGGAATTTATGATATTCATTGGCAGATATTTCACTTGTTTATCTGCTATCTTATTAAAAAAGATATATTTTTTTGAAGCCTGCTCCCTATTTTTTGCTGTGGAAAAAACATCTTACTATTGCAAATGAGCTATAAAAAATGTATGGGTTCGGGAAGTTTACACTTTCCTCAAATAACCGCAACGCAAACATTTCTAAAGTTGCTCAATTGTCAATAAGAATCTTTTTTTGGCATGATGTAGCTTCCTTTATTTCTCAAAATAACTGGAATTATAATTTTTTAATAGAAATAACTATGAGACTATAGCAATTTGATAATTTTACTTTTACCTCAAATCGCTACACTCTCGCCGAAAGAATTCATATGAACAAGTAATTATATTTCCTCTAGTTTGTTTGCAATAGTTGAATGCTTTTACCATAGAGTAAAAATCTTGTTTCAGGATTTCAAGAAATATATATTTTTTAATTACATCAATATATAAACTGTGGAGATATTAATCAATGAATTTCAGTCAATCGGGTCTGTCCCTAAATTAATTTGATACATATTTAAATCCAACGACAAGAAAATCTACTTGTACAGACAACTCAATCATAACAGAACCATATTTACAATGATATAAAACAAAACGAACTTATATTTCTATCAATCAATCAATCGTTTATTTGTTCTTAGGTAGAGAACCAGGAATTCACTCATACTTTTTAAATTGTATTAACATTTGTAGGTTTATTATTACAATTAAAAATTCAAGGTTAAAGCTTTAGAGCTTTGATTATTATTGGACTTTTGGCTGAATATTTATTAAATGAGCTTCAGAGCTTTCGACTGTGCGATGATATATCAGCGAGGTCAGAACAATCGAAGCAAGGAGTGGGAGGATTCATAGAGGGATTTGCAATAATCGCATGAGGCGCTCGTAGGGGGACTTAGAATCAAGGTCCTAGAGGTTCCTCGCGAAAACAAACAAACAAGCAAACAACATTTTAAAATAGACAGTTCATTTTGAATTTCAGTAAAGAATAATATTTTCAACAAGGAAAAGACCGGCAATTTTTGCCACTATTTTTAGTGTCGTCATGACATTTCTCTTTTTATCTTTGCTATTCGCATTATTTTTATTTAACACGTAAAATAAACGCACCTTCGATAATTTTTTCATAGCTCTTATATTGTACCCAAAACACACAGAGCGAAAAATATGGAAATAATCTGTATACCCGTCTGGCAATTGAGATAAATTCCAGAATTTTTCCATCTTTTTATAGTGCTGGTTATTTACGGTTATTTAAATTATTCATCCTATTTGTCCACAAGTATGTACTATTTATGGATCATTTCTATATTTCTCTCTTTGTGCAATGATACAGCAATGAATGGTGATGTATTTTTAAGTGTGGATGCTGCTATTCAATATCAGGAATAGAGCTTATTTCATTGCTTTCAACTTTGTACTCGGCAATTTATAAAAGTTTCAAGATGGTCCATTGAAGATTCTGCTTCTCTCAGAATATGACATCGCATATTGATTTCTATGTGACAGAGTCATCTTAGCAAAAAGACTTGGACTTGCTATATATGCACTGAAAAAAAATTGGAAAAAAGAGTGATGAATGCAGACTTCTTCAAGAAAAACTTCCTCATGCTCGTACTTTTGCTTCTACATACAATGTCAGTTCTATTCTTCGTACGACTTTCAAACATCTTACCCTAGGAAAAACTGTGAGTGGTAAAAGTCTATCCAAGACAGTTGAACTCTACGTACCATTTTTACATTTTTCAAAAGTTTCAAAATCTCATCCTTCTCGGTATTGCACATTCATGAATTCATAATACTGTAATATTCAATCCTTTTATCTCAAACTCCAGTTTCTTGTTTCCGGGTTTTTCAAAACTTCTTTGAAATTCCGGATATTTATCATTTGAATATTCAAAGTGCTTGAGAAAAAAATTCCACCGTGGAAATATTCTAGAAAAAATAACCGATGGTTGAAATATCCGTAAAAAAACAACAACGCAAGAAATAAAACTAAAGGATAGGAATTTGCTGAAAAATATCCCTTTTTTGTTGTCATTTTATTATAATCACGATGAACATTGGGCCTTTTAAGATTCCAGGACTCAAAGTTTTTTAAAACTTTTTTTCAAGTTCCGCATATTTATCATCTGGATATTGGAGGCGATATAGACTAAAAAATCCAGTGATATCATCGAGACAAAATATTTGTAGAAAAAATCATAGGAATAATTTTTTTTTTTCGCCATTTACAGCTTTAGTTATAATATAGATAAATAACGGGCCTTATCAGGTGTTAGCCATGCTACAAAATTGAGAGTTAAAAGATGGTGACAGTGATAAAAAAAACCGTGAACGAATAAAAAATTTTGTTTATATAAATTGTATGACTGTGTATGACTGTGTCGGGTCAAAATGCCGATTTTATAAATCTAGAGGGTGATCTACCTTGACGTCAAATTGGCAGAGGAATTTTCAAATTTAGTAGTAGTAATAGTATTTATTGGTAATATATGTAATTTTTTTAATTTTCAGTGTTTGGTTAGCTAAAATAAACTGTTATTGCCAACAGGCCATCGACCGAGATCCTTCAGCCCGATGTTCTTATGTATTATTCCGGCGGGGCAATCGAATTTATTTTTCGGGAAAAATTTGGAGCGCACAAAAAATATAATCTTGGCAGAGCGTCTCATAAGCACTTTATTTTAATATATCATAAATCCAGTTTAGAGACTTTTCTCTGCTGAAATTACGGAGGTTAACAGCACATTATATGGGAAGTGGCGGAAGGGGGGGGGGGGGGGGGGGGATTTTTTCCGCATTCACAATGCTATGCTTTTTGAAACGTTTGTCAATATTTCTTCTCAAATTGTAATCCTCACGAACATTTTAATTTTATAACAGTAACTATATAACTTTTCACTAAGTAACGCAATTCAGTGACAAATTATCCGAAATTGCCTCCATTACCTTAAGGTATGTCGAACCCGCAGAAATTGTTGACCCCCGCAAAGCGAGGTCTAGATTTAATGGCATATAACCCATATCTGGTTACCAGAAGACGTTCCTTTGGGGTCGAGGTGTGGAGTTTCGTATCAAGTTACCAGCTTCGCTCGGATTCCTAACTTACGCTCCCAAAATCATAGCTGTTCGGTCAATCGCAGCGACAATTTTACTCCTTGCTCGCCTAACGCTTGTGTTACACCCAGAAAAATGGGTTAGATAAGTTTATTTGAACCAGATATGAGATCTATTTTAAATAAATAAAATTTTACTTGGACCAAAACCATGCTATTTAAAATTAGTTAATTTATTTGCGTACAGTAAATTGTATTTGGTTTTTCTAAAATCTATTCGGAGGTCGTCCACTCAATAATTTTTTTTTTCCGACGCTAGCATAATAGGATTCTATTTCGATCAAATAGAATGCATTTTATTTGAATAAACATTTATTTTCAAACATTCATTTTAAAACACGCATTTCATGGCAATGCAGTTTTAGTAATGGTACAAAGATATCTATTGACGGTTACAGACGATTTAACATTTAGTAACCTGACAGATAGCTCATAAGGTATTTATTACCCGCACAAAAAAATGACTATGAAACAAGAATAGTATTAAAATGAAAAATATGAGGAACCTGTGCTATTGGCCATGAGCATACCTATAGTTGAGTATCAAGTATGAAATGAGTATACAAAAACGTATTCGAGTATTTTTTCATTTAATTTATAAGTTAGTCAATTTTTATTTCTAATTAATATTTTTAATTTCTAAATATTCGATTCTTAAATATTTTTCTGTATATTACTTTCATACTTAATACTCAAATGTGAGTATAATTGATGTATTCGTCTAAAACAACATACTCCTTATATTTTTCATTTTTATTCTATTATAATACGCTTTTTATATTTTTTGGTGCGGGTAACTAAAACTAAGCTTAATTGCCAAAGAGCCATCGACCGGAGTTCTCAGCTCATAAACTTTTTTTTTATTTCACATAGATTCAAATAAGCTGATAAAAGCGATTTCTGGTTGCGTCATCGTGATAATAAAGGAAGATGCATCAGCGAAAATGGATAGCCTTGCAAATAAACTAGTCGCAGCTATATTTCGATCAAATAGAATTAATCCATTAAAATAAATCGTACTGCTTAAGGAGAAGTTTCATTTAATCTCAATAAAATTTTAGTAGTGCACTGTGAACAATTTAAAAATAAATAAATATACAGATAAATATAAAGCTTGGATGCATATGCTGGATATTAATTTCCACATGCATTCATCACTGACTAATACAATATTGGTATATTAGAATGAAGATTACAATACTGACATAGTGTAATTTACAAATACCAGTATTGTATAATTCTTATACTATTCTCAAATTCACAATAAACGTATATTGTTATAGAATTCATATACCCGATTCGTGAATCTCATGTCATTTTGTATATCAAATTTACTTGCATTGTTAACAGTGTAACAAAACAAGAAAAAATACAAAATTAATATAAAGTATTTTTAAGTTTTTTTGCAGATACGCGTATATTAAATTTAATATACAAATGTTAAGTAATATATGAAAAAGCTCCAAAATTAATATACAGTAATATACAGTACTCTGAAAGCTTCTTAAAAATTATGATTATAATATAACTGTTGTGTTTATAATGTATTTATTGAAACTTTACAACATAGCCGCGTATTAAATACAATTATAAATATTTTTTGATAAAATTAAATATATCGTATCTGCAAAAGATCTTCCGATCCATATATTAATTAAATGAATATTTTTAACAGTCTATAAAATACCTTATAGCTAACTTAACGTTAATTGTCAAAAAGCCATCGACCGCAGTC
Organism: Tromatobia lineatoria; assembly: GCA_949699805.1. Classification (NCBI taxonomy): domain Eukaryota; kingdom Metazoa; phylum Arthropoda; class Insecta; order Hymenoptera; family Ichneumonidae; genus Tromatobia; species Tromatobia lineatoria. The sequence continues at coordinate 12,674,914 of OX453042.1, read as the reverse complement.
CTCAGCTAATAAAATTCGATTTATTTCAGATAGATCCCGATTTAAATAAGCTCACAAAACCGATTTCTCTGGGTACATAGTTGCGTCATCGTGTAAATAAAGGAAGATGCATCAGCGAAGGTGGATAGCCTTGCAAATAAACTAATCGCGGCTCGGAGCTCGTGACACCAATGTCTACTTTCGTTGAGCCGCAAACGCAAAGATTGCATGCGGGAGAAAAAAAAGCAGGGCAGCTTGTGAGATTATTGTTGATGCAGTAGGGCTTGACCTGAGAGGAAATCGATTGAACATACGGAGCGTTTTGTATATTCTAAGAAAAATCGATTACTCGGCTCTGTGGTCGACAGTTTAATCGGCCTTACGAGCCACGAGTGCCCCTTTAATCGCGCCTTTAAACTTACACGCTTATATACCTGCACAGCGACTGAAAATCGCAATTACCATGACGCACGTACGTGTGTTGCCGCGAAAAAGAAAACGCAACGGCAGCTGCTGCGTCAGTAGCAGCATTGTTATGCTGCAACATCGTTTGGGCAAAAGTCTGGACTGAAAGGCAGACAGTCATCTTTGTCTCTCTCTTCCTTCAGCCTTTTTAATTATGCACTGCCGGATATTTGATCCAGGAACGTTCCCCTTCTAACTGTTTCATCGTTAACAGTTTCCTTCGACGTTTCTGCTTTTCCTTTTGCTGTACCAAGGCAAAGACTTAATTATAATAAATATGCGAGATTTTTAAATCATTTTTTGCTACACGATTTACATTTTTTTAAGAAAATTTCCCTTGATGAAAATATTTCTTTTGCAGTTTTGTCGTGCTACCCAAAATAATCGAAAACGTCGATAAAATGTGATATTTAACAATTGTTTTTTCTTTGCTGCTACGAGACAATTGGCAATTTTTTTTATATCAGCTTTTTTATTGGAGTTAGTAAAACGTAAATATAATAATTTTGCGAAGATTTTCTAAATTATTTTTTTCTAAAAGATTAACATTTTTCATGAAAATTTATGTTGATGGAAATATTTTTTTCATTTTTTTTTGTTACTCAAAATAGTCCAAAACGTCGAGAATATGTGATGTTTAACAATTGTTTTTCTGTCTATTATTACTACTAGCCAATTGAAAATTTAATTTTTTTCTATATCATGTTTTTGATTGAAGCCGAAGTTTGTTAAATAAACTTACATACATACATAGTGAATTTATTGACATGACATACATTTATCGTTGTAACATTTGTATTTACATCTAATTATGATATGTTGCCATGTATTGCTAATTGGCCATCGACCGCGGTCCTTCAGCCTGGATTTTCTGTATTATTTTGCAGTCTTATATTGCATTACGTTAAAACATGGGTCTTTCCCTTTTTTTTTATAATCTTTTTATTCGTTTGCCATTGTTTCAAGGTGTTGATACGTTGTGTGTGTGGGGTATTTGTGTTTTCGGATTATATTTTGTTGTGGTTGTATGGCTAGCGGTTGTAAATTCTCTATTTGTGCAATTACAAATCGTTTTGTTAGTTCACGAGCTCTTGTCATTATGAGTGTGATTCCTGTAGTATTGTAAAGAAGAGTGTTGGGAGGGTTGTAGAGTGGATTTGCTGGATGTCTGATGCGTGTTAGTCTGCGAATGGCAAATAAACTTATTTGATAATTAAATGAGGATACGATCCCCACCTTTTGACAGTAGAGACTTTCAAAGTTACAAACTTAACAATGATGTCTGGAGAGATAAAATTATCGGTTTCTCAAAAGTTTATCTGATCGACTTATTGAATATAACATTGAATTTCCCTGAATGAGCATAATATTTTCACGTAATTATAAAGTTTTACTGGAGTTCGATTACCTCGACGAGAGAGCACGAATTGAAGAGCACTTCACAGAAAATTTGTTCTGACCTGAATTCAACTGATATTTTTTTTATTTCACAAGCTTATTGAATTTTTCAGAATTCTGAGGGAACGAGATGATTCCTCTTGCGTTTACAGCAGCTCTATTGATACGAGAAATACGTGTTGCCATTCGGAAAAGGAGCGACCTCAACGTCTCGGAATAATGCGATGTAACTGGGACGCCCAGTGCATCATTTACAAGGCTGACATTTAGGCGTGTTCCTCCACGCCCGATAATTCGGCAACCGTGGCAACGGCGGTTATCTGGAGCGTGACGACCTACCGATTGCTTTCAACAACTTTGTACCTGCCGTGCAAGTTGTCCGACGCAGTATCAACTTCCAAGGAATTCGCGATCATGTCCTCCGGCAACTTTTGAAGAGAAGCTGAAGGGTCAAAGAGGTACAAATCCTCAACTGCGTGTTGCGATACGAGTATGGAAGTAATCTCTATACTTAGCGTTGCAATCGAAAAATATTCCGGCACTCTGGAGTACATTCCTCGATGTAGTGGCTACACGTGACTTCATCATGAACAATTTTTTTTGGCTCCGCCAGTTAAGATCACGTCGGCCAATTTGCTTTTCTTGCTGGACTAACAATTTTTTTGCTAGTTCAGCTAAAATCATTTCCGGACTTACAAATAATATGCTGGGCCAGCAAAAATATTTTCTGGAGGTACAAATAATTTGCTGGGCAAGCACAAATATTTTCTGGGGTTACAAATAATTTGCTGGACTGGCAAACAAAAAAGTTGCCGTCGGTGACAAATTATTTTTCTCTGTGATCGTAGTTACGTCTTCACTATGTGTATGCAGGTTCTGCAGTTGGGAAATTGCAAGGAATTCTCAAATATACCCTCTGAAAACTTTGAAGAGACGCTGAAAAGTCAAAGAGATACAAATACTCAAGGGCACGGAGAAAAGACTATGAAAATAATCTCTATATTAGCGTGGCTATCAAAAAATATTCTGGCTCTCTGGCGTAAATTCCTCAAATTAGTAGCTACATAACTTCATCACGGAAAAAAATCTTTTTTTTGGGCCAGTAAATATGTAGCGACAGCTAATTCGCTCTTTTGCTGGAGTAACGATTTTTATTCTGGGTCAGCAAAAATGTTTCCTGGACTTTCAAATCATTGTCTGGGTCACCAAAAATGTTTCCTGGACTTTCAAATAATTTTCTGGGTCAGCAAAAATATTTCCTGGACTTGCAAATAATTTTCTGGGCCAGCAAAAATGTTTCCCGGACTTACAAAATATCTTCCAAATTGGCAAATTAAAAGATTTGCTGTCGGTGACGAATACTTTTTCTCCGTGATCGTAGTTACGTATTTACCATGCGTCTGCAGGTTTTCCAGCTGGGAAAATGAGAACTATTGCCGTATTGGCTACTTAAACTGAGTTGAGATGGTTTCGATACGGCTTCCGGAAGCAGCGATGGTATCGCTTGGAGACAATCTCGCGATGTTCTCATAGTCGTTCAGACATTGCCATTCTACTGTGACAAAAGAACTGTTGGATGAACTATATGAACGATTCTTCTAACAGATTTCATAATAGAGACTCGGAATCCTCAAGTTCGAATTTTAACGACACAATATTTTGCTTCCTTATAAAGAAAGCTTTATTGTGAAGATATTTCTTTTAGCGGTTTTATATGTATCTATGTTATATGTATATGTCAAAAGAATTGAAGTCCTGAAAAATTGAATTGAATTCTAAAGGAGTAAATTGAATTCTGAAAAATTAAATTGAATTCTGAAGAATTAAATTGAATTCTGAAGAATTAAATTGAATTCTGAAGAATTAAATTGAATTCTGAAGAATTAAATTGAATTCTGAAGAATTAAATGGAATTCTGAAGAATTAAATTGAATTCTGAAGAATTAAATTGATTCGGAAAAATTGAATTGATTCTAGAGAATTGAATTGATTCTAAAGAATTGAATTGATTCTAGAGAATTGAATTGATTCTGGAGAATTGAATTGATTCTAGAGAATTGAATTGATTCTGGAGAATTGAATTGAATCCTAAAAAACTGAATTCAATTCTGAAGAATTGAATTGAATCCTGTGAAACTGAATTGAATCTTAAACAGTTCAATTGAATCCTATGGAACTGAATTGATTCTTAAACAATTCAATTGAATCCTATAAAACTGAATTAGATTTTAAACAGTTCAATTGAATCCTATGGAACTGAATTGATTCTTAAACAATTCAATTGAATCCTATAAAACTGAATTCGATCTTCAACAATTCGATTGAATCCCGAAGAATTGAAAGATTTCGCTCTGAAGAGCTAAAAAGCCACAAATTCTCAAGAGCTCCAGAGATTAGAAACATCTGGTCGTCTCAAAAGTCCTAAAGAAGCGACAGAGCCGAGAAAAATCGTAGATCCTGGTAGAGAGCGTCATCTGTGCTCGAGCGTCGTTTTTTCTCCTTCGCATCACCTCGGCTGCACGTCAACTTGTTTCTCTCTTTCGTCACTTCGTCAGAGACTCGCTTTATTATTCCAAAGCATGGGACTACGCGTGTGGCGAGTCTCTCGAGCTTTTCACACGTGTGTCTCTCTACACGCTGACGTATTATACAGTTAAATAACAGTCTGCAACTTCCAAAAAGTTGCGGAAATTATGAAAATTCAAGTCGACTCACGTCTTCGATCGAGGAAACTGCTTACTACAAGTTGGCTTTTTCTCCTTCACCTTACATTCGCCTTCTTCGTTACTAAAGCCTTAGTACAGAAAGAAAGAGTGAGAGACTTTGGTGAACTCTCGACAACTTGCCAGACTTCGTTTTACAGAGGCTTTGCTTGGTCACCGCGAGAGTTTCTCTATTTTTTTTTAAGCATTATTTTGTCGTTCAACGAGCCGCGTCGATGAAGCTCGTTGCGGTCACAGGCACAGCGCTTCTCGCTCGACTGATCAATTCGAAGCCCCGGGCTTGAGGGAACAAAATACTATTTTGAGAGCCGATAGATAATTTTGTATGTGTTTGAAAAGCAGAAAAAAATGATATTGGCGAACTGGGAGGAAAGGATGAATAGAAGCCAACGTGGAAAGTGTCTGGGAGCTCCCATTGTATTAACTTCAGACTTCCTTCTACTCTCTTTGTTATTATCTTGACTAATTACTTGTAACGGCAATTGAACTCTCGTGCCACGAACGAATTATCGAATTCCGTTATACCTCCACAAGTACATTCGTTTCTATAACGGAGACACCTTTGCCGCCTTAGCCATTATTCTCACACGTCGTTGCATCGATTTGAAACCATTCGACCTACACTCAATCAATTATACATTAATTACGGTGAGATGGTCCTGCGGATTTCTCCACCGCTGCGAGAATGACTTCAGTTTCGATGAATAGCTTCCCTAGACATGCCTAAAAGAACAAGAAAATTTAAGACTCTTTAATGGGGAGTAAAATCGGAAAACGGATTTTTATAAAATCTCATTGAAATATTGTTGGTAAAATTTCTCATTATATTCGAAAAAAAGAATGTAACGTTATTAAGACTTCCGGAGGCGGCGACGTTGATTCATCAAGTCTCATTAGGATGTGGATAATTTACTGTAGTTGTAAATGTGAATTCAATCCATTTCCAAGAAACTCTCTTCATCTTTTATACCCGTTGGTATAGTTATACGCTTTTGCGAGAAAAAAATTACTTTTCTTGAAGCAGGGAATCGTTTTCTCAGGACATTAAAAAATCTCGAGAGGACGTTCCGATAATTAAGATGGATTTTAAGTAAGAAATAAGAAACGTGTATGGCATATAAAATGACCACCATTTTTTACTTGCCAATGAAGAAAAATTCGGGGTTATTTTAGAAAATGGCAGTTTTTGCTTCCTTATAGACAAAACTTCGTTTCTCTACAAAAACGAACTGTATGTTTGGATGTGTGTGTGCGTGTGCGTCCGAATACCGATTCCAACATTGAATCGGATATAAATCAAGAATCGTTTTAACTATCGAGATGAAATTTAACACACAAGCGAACCAAAAGCCTCTTCGATTATGTCATTTTTTTGACAAATTGTATACACAAATTTAGATTATATGGCTTAATTTTGGAAAATAAGATTGCTCGCTCCAACTTCCACAAAATTATATTTCGTTGAATAGTTCTTCATAAGCGCAGGCAAATGTAATATTGTTTGGTTTCAAATTTAGCCGACATCAGGAAAGCAATTCGAATTTAAAAGAGTGTTGAATTCTTTTGAAAATGTACGTTATTGCATTAACTTTAGCAAAACATGAAATGGTGAAGCCAAATTCTGTGCCTCCACATATTAATATTCAGTGATACTCTATGCAAAATCTAGTGGAGTTCGGCAGAGAGTTTTGAATTTCATGAAAATTCGAATTTTTCCTTAATATTTCTCGTCGACTAAAATTTTAGTAAAGTTCAGTTTCCAGAATTCATATAAAACCAGGATACAAAGTTGAACGTCCTACATTGTCCCCAGTATTTTTGACTTCCTACTAAGCTTCTCTATGATTTGACAAAAATGAAAAAGTGAATAATGCGGAAGCAATTAAAAGAAAAGGGCTTAGTCCCTCTAACTCCCGTAAAAATCGATCTATTATGCTAAACAGTTCTTTATCAGAGCTTGTGCACTTGATATTATCTGGTATTGAATTTGGCTCGAATTCGTGAAGTTGTTCAGAATTTATGGGATTTTTAAATATTTAAAAAATTGATTTTATCACATTAATTGCTAACTGGTTTTCAAATTTGACAAACCAATTTTTTCCTTGTTATTGAGCGGTCATTTTCAATTTTGAAATTTTCCATTTTCTTGTCTTATGTTAAGTTTTCACATTTACTTCATTGCATATAAAAAATAATCCAAATGATTGACTCGAAGAATGCGGCTATACAAGAATTAGAACGAACTCGTTGTCTCCAGTAATTTCGTTTCATTGTTGTATTACCAGTAATTTCGTCTCATTAAGACTTAGAAACGAGTCTTTAAATCCGAGCGTTCTTCTAATATTTTGAGGGACGAGTGACGGCCAAGCCAGGGAGTAAAGAATGAATGGAAAGAGCCGAAGCAGAGAGCCGCTTGTCGTCTCTCTGTGTTCCCTCGTTCCGGTTATGCACGCAGCGTCATTATGCAGTTAGACTCTAATCCGTCTTCATTTCACGAGTGCGCCTGACACGACCTACACACAACTCGCTCGCACCGACGAGTCTGCATATATAAGAAGAGACAAATCAGCGAAACTTTCCGAGGCATATTTGTGGAAATTGTTGGTACATTGTACTCTTCCTATTCCCATTTTTCGTCGCTACACATTGTTTGAGGAGAATTCTGATTTAGAAGACCTAAGAATGAAAGATTTTTCTTTTGAGGTTTTTTTTTTGCAAGGGAAAGTAACAAATCAGCCCACCGAGCCTTGAGGTAACTTTTTATGTATTCGAAATGTACAAATATATTTTTTTACGTAGATACAATAATAAACTGCAGAGCGATTCGCCCTTTACAATTGACGGGAAAGATACTGTTTATAATTCTTGTCTGAAACGAAAAGAGTAAAAAAAAATTGCAATTATCATATATTTTTCTTTTGAGTGAACTAAGAAAAAGTGGAAATAATCATGACATTATCATGTTTTTCAGAAAAAAAAATTCCAAACAAAAAAATCATTCCGTAAAAGTTATTTGATGAATACTTAATAACATTTTTCTTAGTTCACCCGGAACCAAAATTCATGATAATTGGAAATCCGTTTGTTTTTTTGTTTTACACAAGAATCATTACGAGCTGCATCGTTCCCGCCAATTGGAAACTACAGTGGCACAAGGTGCTTACGGAAATGGCTTATTGCTCTGCAGTTTATTATTGTATCCACTTGCAAATAAAAATGTGTACACTCCTAATATATATAAAAAAAATATACTTCATTCTTGACTGGGCGAAGTTGTTTTTTTTTCCTTTAAAAAAAACGTTTCTGGTTCTTCTAAAATAGTAAACAGTGGCAAGGCGCTCATGAAATGGGTCATTGCAGTTTATTATTGTATCTACTTTAAAAAAATTGTCTTCACACTTTAAGTACGTAAGAAAATATATCCCAAGTTGGCGCCGATAATTTATTTTTTTTCCTTCTAAAAAAAATCCTCGAAAAGAAATTTTGTTTTTCTTCTAAAGCAGGAAACTACAGTAGCAAGTTACTGAGGAAAGGACTGATTACTCTGCAGTTTATTATTGTATCCACTTTGAAAAAATTATCTTTATACTTCAAATACATAAGAAAAAGTACTTCAAAGTTCGCTGGACCGATTTTTTTTCCTCCGAAAAAATTCTTCAATAAAAAAAGATTTTTTTTCGGGTCTTCTAAAGCAGTATTCCCCCTTAAAACATCGAGCGCCCGGGGAAACACAGGTTCGCACAAAAAGCGACAAAACTTTTTACTGCATCAGCAGCAAAAGCTGCACGAGCCGAAAGACTCCAGAGATATTCGCATAAAGCATTTGTCGAGGAATGTACAAAAGCGAAACTTGGAGGCTCAGCCGTATGAACCCGAACGAGGAACAAACACACGCGTGGAGAACAAGCAGGGCCGCGAACGCGTTACCGTTATTTGTTGTTTCATAGCTGGCGCCTCTCCCGCTGCCAATGTGCGAGCCGCTCGCCTGCAAACGCGACGACAAATTGCAACCGGGTACGAGAACTCTACATTTTTTTAATATTCAGAGTGCGTACGGCTGGACGCTTCCATGGTGAAGATTATTATCGTCACGACGCTTCCTCAAGCAATAGAATGCCAGAGATAGCTGTTTACGAGTCATTGCCTGATTATAATTATTGTGCCTGGAAAAATGCGACCTATGTTATTTAACATATCAATATATGTGTGATACAAATTGTATTGACTCGGGTAAAGAAAAAAAATTGATATTATAATAAAATGTAATATTTAATTAAGGATTAAATAGTTTACACAGAAATACAAAAAAGAAAATTATAAGAGTTATTTTTAGAGAACGCTTTGTAAAAAGTTAAAAAATAATGAGCAAGCAATGTCCAAGGTTTTACTTAACATACATATTTTGGATAAATTTTAATGACAAAAAATGTACGACATCAATAAATAATGAAAAATATTTTAATCTTCGTATGTAATTTAAACCCTTAAACTCATCTCTTATAAATATACTATTATTATTGTAGGAGTAAAAAATTATCGGCAGATAATTATTGCAAAATAATAACTGCAAAGTGAATTTTACGACGAATTTTTACGACCTGTATTGACGACGCTCTCTAACCTCGGCTACATGCGAATGTTGTTGGGAGATTTGTGGTACTATAAATGTGATAAGATTCGTTGCTATGACCCGAGGGGCTTAAAAGTCATATTTACATCGTACGCCTCCATCAAAATTAATTCTTGTTAGATTTCGTGTTTGCACGAACTCTGCCTCCGTCTTCCCGAGGCAAGCATCCGCGTGTACGATTTTGTAGTCAAATACAAGGTATAAATTGTCCGCTTTAAAGTCTGAGCCCGTCAGAGCTCCATTTAATAGGTAACGGCAGAAGCAGCGTCTTCATAGCGAAGCGAACGTAGAACGCCGTCAAGCAATTTCAAAAACCTCAACAAACTCAAGTTGGCACACACGAGAAAATATGAAACAATCTGCAGATTGTTATTGCAGAATAAAATTGCAAAGTTATGTTTACGATAAATATTTAAAAACTAAATTTATGATACTCTGTGACTAACTACATCTCCGCGTAAAATAACCATGTTGAATTGAGATCACACATTTTTAGATGCATTAAGACGAAATATCTTAAAAATTTACGAAGCGGTTTTCCGATCGATTTGGCATCACATTAGAAATAAAAAGTTGTGTACGATAAAATTTTGTTCGAGATGTAAAGATGTTTGAGTTCAAAATTTGTCTCAGATAAAAAGTTGTTAGAGAAAGAAAAGTTATTTCAGATAAAGAGTAGTTTGAGATAAGTTTTTGTTGAAGAGAAAAAATTATTTGAGATAAACGTTACTGATACTAAGTAAAAAAAAACCTGCATTTAAATTAGTAAAAAAAAAAAGAAAACTTGGTATCAAATCAATCTCAATATGGCTCTAAACTTTTCTATGATTTCTCATCTCATCGCGTCTCAAAAATGGCACTTTTAACGATACATTAATATATAACCACAATTAGCCATATTTTCACGCAGGTCCGTAAGTTGTTCCAAGATTGACGATGCTGTACAAGCGACAAGCTTCGTTGCCATGACCTGAGGCCATTGAGAGCCAAATATACATCGTGATTCTCCATCAAAATTAATTCTTGTTAGATTTAGTGTTTGCACGAACGCTGTATTCGCTTTCCCGAGGCAAACATCTTTGCGTACAATTTTGTAGTCAAATAGACGGTATAAATTGTCCGCCTTGAAGCTTGAGCTCCTCAGAACTCCATGTTATAGGTAACAGCAGCAGCAGCATCGTCTCCATACCGAAGAGAACGACGAGCGCCTCCTAGCAATCTGAAAAACCTCAACAAACTCAAGTTGGCACACACGAGAGGACGAATGGAGGAGTTCCGAGCTGAGGGTGCGGCGCAAAAGCCTCGCTGCACTGACGAGCATCAATGTATTTGGCGTTTGTGACGCACGTACAGATTTCATAGCTTTTGTGTGTGCGGCAGCGAGAGCAGGTGCGGACGAGATACACGTGGAGGGAAGACGACTCTAGCAGTCCACATAGAATGAGTATACAGAGTGCATCAGACGCAGGGGAGTGGCCCATAGTACTGCGTATACGACAACGGCATATGCACTGCATGTACCGCTGCATCTCCGGCTAACATTAGCGGTGCTAGCCCGAGGAGAAGAATAACGACGTGTCGAGGACAATGAGAGAGCAGACTGGATAAGTATCCTCCTCGGCGTCTTTCGACACTGATATGAACCTGATACCTACTCGTTTTCTATCCGTTCTTCAGCTCGACGTCACCGTAGACTTTGGATGTTGTATTCGTGCATTGGTATAATAATGGCAAGAAAATATCCGGCTTTTGTTAAAGCGAATTTTGAAGTAATGATATTGAAAAAGACTCAGGAACTGATACCTAATAGTCGTGCTCTGTCCGTTCTTCAGCACAAAATCATCGTAGACTTTGTTCTATCGATGGATTGGTATAATAATGAAAAGAAGATTACAAAAAAAGCTCAGAGTCTGAGGACGAGATTGGTGAAGATATTGCGGTGAACGGTATATGTATCAATGGCATTCGCAGAAAGATTAACTGAGCAATGGCAACTTCTTATAGGTCGATTTGTGGTCATTAAAATGTTCTTTTCTCATAGCGGAAGCTTTCCGTTCATGCATTTTTTTTTCGAGATTTTAATGTCTAGACACTCAGAATGATCTAAAATGTTCAAAAAAGGGTTTTTGAAAAATGTGAGTCTGGATGTATGTCTGTGTGTATGTGTATGTATACAAGTTGAAAAATTATCACGCAGATAACTCAAGAACCACTTTGGGTGTCGAGCTAAAATTTGGCACACCTGAAGCAGCTGTCCCTCTTTAATTGTTGCAATTATTGACTAAATGTATTCAAAAATTTTATTTTTCTGTCTTCTTAATTGTTTTGTGAAACGGACGTGGTCGCTTTAACTTCCAAAAAAATTAGTCCATTATGCTAAATAGTTCTTCATTAAAGCATGTGCACTTAACGTTGCTTGATATTAAATTTCGCTCGAACCGGTAGATTAATCTAGATTTCATGGAATGTTGAATTTTTCAAATGATTGTCGTTATTGTATTAACGTTCAAAATCTTATCTGAGATATTAAGCCCAAATTTATGTGAACGAAATAATTATTCAACCATGACAAATATATAATTAAGTGGCAAACGATATAAAATTTTAATTTTATCGATTTTTGCATGATTGAACAAATTTACGGTATCAGATTAACTGCTTAAAAGCTTCAGATATCAACCCGAAATTCCATATTGAAATCCCAAAATATGCAACCATGATGGATATATACTTTTAATTTTTTATTTAATTTTCTTTAATTAATTAAGAAAATTATTATTAAAATATATATTAATATATATATATATATATATATTATTAATTTATTTAATTTAATTTTTGAACGGCACACTGTTCGAAAATGTTGATTCAACGCAATTTGAGATTATCAATAATTAAACTTTATCGCATTAACTTTTGCAAAACTTGAGATAACGACTCTAAATCTAGTATGTAAACAAAATAATATTCAGCCACGTTCATCGATTTATTGAAAACAGGGATCAAAGTGGAAACTTGCGCATTGCTTCCTAATTCTTTCTTACTTTTTACGAATTTTCCTCTATGTGGAAGCCAACATCGATTATCATACTTCGTTATACAATTATCGATTATCATACTTCGTCACGCTTTGTGAGCGCAGCGACATGAAAACCGACAAACAATGAGAAAGCAATGTGCAAGGATTCTTTTTGCAACCTTGTTTTTTTATTTTCGTTGGTCGGAATACAACTCTCTATTCTGATACACTGTTAAAAGTGCAAGTAAATTTAGTATACAAAGGAATATGAGATTTTCGGTTCGAGTATGTGAATTCCATATTAATATACATTGTTGTAAATTTCATAATGGTATAGGAATTCTACGATACCGATATTCAGAAATTACAGTAAGTGTCTATCGAACCTTAATATACGGCTTAGGACATTTCATAACCAAGTCAGAATTGAATGCACATTAGCATAGTAAATATAGGATACCAGTAATTAGAAGTCCCCAACTTTCGTTTGAAACAAAATGCACCAGTGCTTCTGAAAAATGTGAATAAAAGTAATTTCTCGAAGTATATAAAATTTAGAAACCCTGTATATTTGTAAATTAGAAAACAATATACGCTGAGTAGTAAATTCACCGGCAGGTATAGGAAAAAAAATTTCGAAAGCTGTTTTTTCCCGAACGAAACGTCATGCATAAAGGGTTCGTGTTTTCAGGCAATACACGGGAGTATCGTATAATTGGGCTAAGCTTCTGGCTCTGCATTCGATATAGCCGTTTTGTTTTTGAGAATTAAAAGAAAAATAGTGCGAGAGAGACAGAGCTATATCCGAAAGAGACAGACCTATAGGCGGTTAACATTGGACGAAGAAGTTTCTGGCGGTTTATCACTGCCTCCTCACTCCGCTAGATGGCGAACGACCCGAAACGTTTTTCGCAAGCGATTGTTCGCCGTTCTGTGTGCAAGTACGGGCTATCGTAAGTCGCCGAGCGTCTATGTACTGACGTGGGGCTTTTGTACTGTTCTTCATGAATGGCTCATTAGTAACTCAGTGAAAATGAAGCCGCCAGTATCGGGTATGTTTACCGAAGTTTCCTTGTGCCCGCATGCAAGTGCGATACAGTGCATTAGGATAAGTAGCTGCGTACAACATTATGGAGGGAACATTATTTCTTTCCATGAAGGAAAAAGGTGAGGGGGAGGCACCGTGAAAGCCTGAATAAGGCATACGAAGGAAAATTCCAATGAAAAAATGAATAAAAAAGAAATACTTACATTTTACTTCACAGAGGTTATATAATCCAGCGCGGAAGAAATAAATTCTCAATACAATACATTACTTTCTATGCACACCGGTTGCGACTTTACGAAAAAGTTTGAACAATCGAAAACCAAGTCCTTCATAATATTCGAAACCGAATGCTTATTTTTAATATATCGATATTGTATTTGTCAACGACAAATGAATCTGAAAATTAATATACGGTATATCGATCGAAGATTTACATACCGGTATAATAATTTCCAAACGAAAAAATGCTTGCAGTATATCTGATCCGACTCTGATCTAGTTGATATGCACTAAACGAGATCTGGACACATGTTGGAAGTATATCTGGTTCGGATCAAAGAGATTCTCGCGGTATTTATCATCTGTCCAGAATTTAACGGCTATACCTTTTCGAGATTTTCCATTAAAACGTGTCGACTCTTCCACACCTGAACAACGCAAAAAGATCATGTAATCCGTTTAGATTAAGTATTTATTTAAAAACTCTACGCATACTATGCGATAATCATAGGCTGAAGGACCCCGGTCGATGGCCTTTTGGCAGTCCAAATTCTATAAATTTACGTGTCGACTCAAAATTGTATAATATTAGGGACGGGATTTTAACATGTACACTGTTAAAAAATTTCTTTTGTAAATTTATATACCGGTTACAAAGCTTGGATGCATATACTGTATATCAATTTTCCGATGCATTCGTCATTGACTAATAAAATATTGGAATATAGAAATGAAGGTTACTATACTCACGTACTGCAATTTTCAAATAAACGTATCGTAGAATTAATATACTATTCTGAAATTTACAATGGAATTCATATATCCGATTCGTAAATGTCATGTCGTTTTTTATATTGATTTCACTTGCATTTTTAATAGTGTATATCGACAAACTCATCATCCAATAACAAAATAAACGTGCATGGATTCGCTCGGGCGGAAGCTATTAATAATAATTAATTCTGTTCTGAAAAACTGATGTGGCGTTTTCTACAAAACCATGAAATACTTCGACAATTGAGACGGTGACCTAAGTCATACAAAGCGTAAATAAACATTTTCGAAAGAGGATACGAATTTTCGACCTAAACGTCAAAAAGCATTTTTGTTTTTTATTTCTTATCACTCTTATTAATAATATCGAGCAATGAACGGAATCCAACAATACAAGTTGAAATCCAATCTGACCATTGGCGAATATCAGGCGAGCCGATTTCCGTGAACCGCTTCAAAGTCACTTTCCATTCGGATCAAACTGACATCAGTCACGATTTATCTTGCATACCTTACTTTTATTCGTTCTGGTCCGGACAAATATGAGGCTGTCCGATTATTTTTCTGCTCAGGATGTTGCCAAGTGTATTGTTCCCTATAATTTACATTCTAGTCACTTTGTAGTCAATCACACGTGTTTTGCTTCAACTTAACGTTACCATGTTCATGGAACACGCTTTTAAGAGTGTAAAAATTGAATACAATGTAAATGATGAAGAGAAATACACTGGCCAATACTTTAAACAGAAAAACGTTTAGGCATACACCATGATGACAAAATTACGACTACAATGGAAACAACATACTTAGCAACATGCTTATTCTTGATAATTTTCGTGATCGAAACTATACTCTGAACGATTTCCATTAAATTTAGGAAAAAGGGCATATTTTTGCTAGAATTAACATTTAAGAACTCAGAGTTTTTTATTTTTATTCCCATTTTCCGCCGTCTGCAGGCATCACGCCTATTACAAGGTCGGCCCGGGTCAGTAGCCAGTCCCCCCTGAGGACCCGGTCGGGATCAGTAACCGGGCCCCCATGAGGCCGCATCCGACTTCCCTCTCTATATCGCATTGGCCATAGCATTTCGGCAGGGGACCGACTCTACACCTCCCAAGTCTACACAAAGATAGGTCTACACAAAAAGTCGACACAGAAAGACTGTACACGCAGACAGCTCGACACCGAAAACTCGGCACGAAAAACTCGACACCAAAAACTCTGCACGAAAAACTCGATACCGAAAAGTCAACACGAAAAACTCGACACGCCGAAAAGTCGGCACAAAAAACTCGACACCGAAAAGTCGACACTTTGATCGATTTTGGGGAATTTTAAGGCCCTATCCGATGTGAAATTTCCCGTTAATTACAATTTTTATTTCACTCTGTGGGCAAATCGCGATTGCGCAAGCGAAGCGTGCGTGAAACTTTGTTTACACACGTCGTGAAATAAAAATAGGTACGATACTCGCGCGAAATAGTATATTACACTACAAGAGCAGAAAATTTGAGATTCCTGCACAAGTCAAAAAAAGTTTTGTCGCACTAGTATGATACTATCGTTCAAGGGGATATCTGAATAGATCATATTTTGTTTCAAATGAAAAAAGTAATGTATTTCTGGGTTTTCAGTGAAAAATATCACGATTTTTAAAAACATAACATATTCGTTGTCTGCTGGCAAAAATACATCGAAATAGTGGGTTAAAAATGAAATAAAACCACGTTTTACGCACCGAATAAAATAAAAATTGTAATTAACGGAAAATTTCACATCGGATAGGGCCTTAAAATTCCCCAAAATCGATCAAAGTGTCGACTTTTCGGTGTCAAGATTTTCGTGCTGAGTTTTCGGTGTCGAGTTTTTCGTGCAGAGTTTTTGGTGTCGAGTTTTTCGTGCCGAGTTTTCGGTGTCGAGCTGTCTGCGTGTACAGTCTTTCTGTGTCGACTTTTTGTGTAGACCTATCTTTGTGTAGACTTGGGAGGTGTAGAGTCGGTCCCCTGCCAGCATTTCTGCTAAAGGCATAGGGAAACATTGCGGAAAAACCTATGCCGATACAGTCGGTCTCGAATTCGCCTCCCCATGTAGGGTTTGCCGATAAAGCTGAAACGGCTAATACGCGGGCCAATGTTGGAGTGACGATTATCGACTTCGCAACATTAGTTCAATGCTCGGCCAAATATTGACCCGCCAATGGTTGGCTTGTCGATATTAGGCCAATGCTCAGACAAGCATTTTTCGCCAATATCGAGCCGGACTTATCATCCAAGACTCAAGCCAGTACCACTGCCAATGTTGGCAGTCTCAGCAGCGAGATTAGGCCAATCATTGGCTAAGTCCGGTCACCCTTCATGGGTCACGGCACCGGAGCTACGTCACGATTTTCGGCGAGAATGTCAACACAGACTACAGCTGTATACATGTGACCCCCACAGTTACCTGTGTGTGGCTCACACTGAGAGAAAAATCTGGTAATTCTGAAAATAATATAGTTGGACTGACAATAATCTAACTATAAACTAGTTCCCAGGAGACACGACTATGTTTTATGGTTTTACCAAGTATAAGAAAATAGTTCGATGAACCATTAATATAATTCTCAGGAGAGCCGTTGATATTTTATGGTTATAGCAAATATAATTATAGTAGCAATCATCAAAATGATAGTAGTTTCAAAAACTGTTCTGATAGTTTCAAAAACTGTTCTAATAGTTTCAAAAACTGTTCTAATAGTTTCTAAAAACTGTTCTGATAGTTTCAAATATGCCGTTTTGTTGGATATACGATTTCAACGTTTCTTTCCAATAACCTTGCAAGTATCGTTTATCAAACCATATTATCATCGCTTCAATCATAAAACATTGCAAGCCTTCCTATATTCGTTTTACCATATGAAATCGTTAAATAAACGATAGGCTTTTCTCTCAGTACACGTATACATCTGGAGCTTCATCGCATCCGTATTTTTATTTCTCGACGAAAATTTTCGATGTTACCGGTAATCGAACCCGCGACCCACCGATTCTCTGGCCTATAGAGGCCAGTACTCTAACCACTAGACCACCGCACCGGTTTTTAAGAACTCAGGCTATGCAGAATCAATATTTGAGTAATATTATAGCATCAGAATGCAGCGAACATCGATTTTCATTTCGACCGCAAAATTCTTGCCATGAATGAATACCCGGCAAAATCCAATATAAATGATATTTTTTTTTTTCATGCGTCTACGATCCACAATTTCTCGACGGTGAATCTTTATATCGCTCGTGCGCCCTGAGCACGTGCCTCACCGTGTTCGCGATTAAATTGACTGATGATAGCGAAGGAGGTAAAGGAGGAGGATGAATGTACTACGCCCCAGTACAGAACGGAACGACGGTACACGGCAAGGGATCCGAAGCAACACTCAGACACGTTCCTGTACTCATTCTTCATCGTACTTGACGGTAGCGTCGAGCAAACAGGGTCGGTGAATCAGCTATCAAGAGGAGCTCGCAACAGCATCGATATTCGAACTTCCAATGACAAAGCTAACGGGGCAATTCACTGAAACATAAGAAGTCGACAACTATTTACGAAAAAAAAGCTCTTTCTGATGTTTGACACCGGATAATCAACGACACGTACAGGAAAACTGAGTAAAAATGAAGAGAAAGGAAAAATTCTACCCAACAAACGTCGCCCATGCAACGGCAGGAAGTTGTTGGGGTAAATATACGAGGGTAGATCGTTTGAGACAAAGGAAGCAGAAGGGAATTTTGTACTGTCGTGAACGCGCAGTCCTGTGACTTATTTTGTCTTTCCAGAGTGCGTTAGGCTGAAAGATTCTACTCTCACGCTTTATGGAGACGCAACCAAGTCTAACACTTGTATTCGAGTTGTGTTAGCGAACAAAAACTTGATTTAATCCTTACTAGCAGATTTCTACTGATTTTGATAAATTTGGTGCTTTTGGAAAGGCTATGATCCTTTTACATTTTAAAAAAATTTTGAAAGATACGGAGCTTTCAATATATGTAACAGCGAATAATAAATGATAAGGTGAAAGCGGAAGGTCTCACGGAATGCGTACGCGTTATCGTTAAAAAGGGGAAATTAATGAAAACAAATGGGAGAAGTCCTGTGGCTCATTTCGTTTTTGCGGAGTGCCTCAGACTGAAATATTTTACTCTCGCGCTTCATGAAGACGCAACCAGGCCTAACACTTGTATTCGACCTATGCTAGCAGAAAAAAAACTTCATTTAATCCTTGGTAGCACATTTTTACTGATTTTGGTAAACTTGGTGTCTTAAAAAAGATTCTAATGCTTACACAAAAAAAATGTTAAGAGGTACCAGGCAATTAATATATTTATTTGCGAAGAATACATGTTGAGATGAAAACAGGAAGTCTCGCGGAATCCGGTCCCGTTATTGTAGAAAAGGGAAAATAGATGAAAATAAATTTACGAAGTCGTGTGGCTTATTTCGTCTTTCCGGACGCAATTAGGCTGAATGCTTCCACTGTCGCGCTTCATGGAGATGCAACCACGCTTAACATTTGTATTCGACCTGTGTTAGTAGAAAAAAAAACTTGAATTAATCCTTGGTAGCAGATTTTTACTGATTTTGATCAATTTGGCGCTTTCAAAAAGCAAGTAATTCTTTTACACTTAAAAAAACATCCATTGAACTGTACAGAGCACTAGATATATTATATTGCAAATAATAAATGTAGAAACGAAGCAGAGTTCCGCGGAATATATACGCGTTACCGTGGAAAATGGAAAGGGGGTGAAAATAGTTGAAAAAAATTATGCAAATGAATAAAATAAATTATAACTTGATGTATTGACTGTAAATCAACCTATACATCAGACCTTTCTGATTGAGATGATAACGGTGACTGACAGGTCGCTCATCGTTTTAGCGAAGAGTACTTTTGATTGAAGGAGCAAACGTAGAATCTATTTTAAATACTAAACACGAAATAACATTTCCATTCGTGAATTTAACTCCCACGTCTGTTTTTTAGTCATCCTGGTCGATCGCTTTGTTGTCTGTTATACATGCACAAGGTTTTATAATCATATATCGCAATCTGCCGGAAACATGAGAATGAATGGTCGACCGTTATACCGAGAAAAAATATATTTCCGTTGCCCAAACCAGCGTTTCCAGCTATTCAAAAAAATCATTTCGTCAAACTGAAGAATTCGTTTTTTCGACGAATATTCGACCACAACATATTTCCGACAATCACAAATTTTCTTGTTCTATAATTTTATATTTTTCTGATTGCCTATGAACGCTATGTTAATCGGCACAATTCTATTCTCGTCTCCAGATAATGTTTTGACATCGGATTAACTCGACATTAGCATTTTATCACGATGCTATTAATGAAAATACTTTAGACCACATCTGAAGAAAAATCCACGAAATGAATTCGGCGGCAGCTTCTTCAATAAATCTCCGTTGGTAAATAGTTATAGAATTTCTGTAGGGACCGTTGATTATGGAGTCTGTTCTTGTGCTGCAACGCTCATTAACCTGGCAAACTCGAAATTAGAAATTTGAATTTAGAATGTACCATGAATAAGTACTTTTTAACTGCTAATTAGGTACAAAAAATTAAAAAATCACTCCGTTGGTAACGTGACGAAATGAATATTTAAATGGAACCGCTAGCTTTATTTGAAGCTGGCGATAACGAAATGTAATATGGAAAAGTTCGTTAATAAAAATAGAAAAATAGGTAACTAAAAAAAGATTAAAAAATATGTTCGTCACATTAATATTAATTGCTTATAAGGTTCCCTAATAAAAAATTCGGTGCTCCTTTGGTTTCGTGAGAAAATGAGAGTTTAAAATATAAACGGTTATGAAGAGGAAAAAAATTTTTTAAGTGTGATCTAAAAAATAATGGGAATATAAATTAAAATATTTTCATCGCTTCGAAATAAAATGCTCATTAGATGCCAAATAAAAAATTCAGTGCTCCTCTAGTTTTGCGGTAAAATGGCAACATTGATGACGGCAATCCAAAATTTCCTCAGGATCCAATCCTGAACAGCATTTCTACACAGTTGCAATGTGACACAATCGCATCTGTCTCAGTTCAAATCTCTACTCAGAGATGAGCATCGTTCGTTAATTTTAGAAAGACATTTTTTTTTACTTTTCCTATAATTTGTTAATTATTAAACGTGGCCCACACCTTATACAATTCAATTTTTAACTTTTCATATAAAATCTTCAAAAGACATTTTTGGCAATAAATTTCATGAAAAAAATAATAAAAACTAAATGTAACGAATGAAAAAAAAGATCGCTACTTTCATCGTTACGCGTGACTCCTTAAATTTCCCTTTGACAATTTGCTTTCTGCAACTCATTCCCAAAATGTGTTGTAAGGATTTTACATAAAGCTAAAAGATTACATTACATAATGTGTAATTTACGTTTACGAAACGTTTAATAATGATCACATTATAGAATAAATAAAATAAAGTGTCTTTTTAAAGCTAACGAACGTTACATGTCTCTATACACAATCACATCTCCATGAATGATGACATGATAGATTTTCTGTATCAGCCATACAATATTCGAGTCGAATGTCGTTGCTTCAATTGGATGAAAAAAGTTCAATATACTCCTGCAGACGAAGCTTCGGAGTACGTGAAGTTCCTATCGGAAAACTTGAACTTCCCAGGCCATTTTTCGATCACTCGGCTGCGACTCGATTTTTTGCTGGAGATGCAGACCGATTTTCGTAATCGGACAGCGCAGTCGTCCTAGAGGAAGTGCGAGAACGAGTGGCGGTCCGATAGCTTTTTAATCTCGGACATGAGATATCCGAGTCGGTGGCTCTTCGTGGCGAGTAGACAAGAGAAGTACACAGAAGAAGAGAGCGAGAGAAAGGGACGGTATGCACTCTCTGGGATGGGAGAAGGCTTGGTGCACTTGTGCTCGACCGGGGGACGAGTCAGCTAGCGATGCGAGCCAGAAAGCCAGCAGGGAACGAGACTGCTTGTGGCTGACCCAGATCGCCTCGCTACTACTTCACCCGACTATCTGCTGCCTGGCACTTACAGGCATTCCCAGGGCTCATTCGTATTACCTTCCCATATACTACACATGCCGCGTGCGCGCACTTCTATCATCCCGTTTTCCTCCTCAAGGTAAATTCTCTCCGAGAACTCGGAAAACTTTGTTCCGTCGAATATTCGGATTAGAAGCTGCGCTAGCTCAAGGCCAGTGCGAATATCGCTCCTCGATTCTGTCTTTTCTAGGTGCGCTATTTTCAAAGAGAGATTTTTCTATTTTTCTTCGCTTTAAGATTTAAGAAGTTAGGTGGGTTTCAGAGACTCAAAAAAAGCGTATTTTTACTCATTTTATTTTAATATATCTGATAAAATATTTGATTTAAACAATTTGTCATATCAAATATGCATATTTCACGAGTACCTCGTGAAATTTTCGTTTGAACATCTCGAAAATTCAGCGGTTGGGAGCGCATTTTCCTTTACCTCGCAAAAAAAAGTGCTCTCGCCGTGGACACGATAACTGATAACTGATCAAAAATTAAAAAACCAACAATTTTTCGGTAGTCCATGAATGAATCTCGTGCCTGAACGAAGGAAATTTTTTTTTTTGGAATTTGAATTTTTGGTGGAGTTGTGAACAAAAGATCCCATTTTTTTGTTAATTTTCACCATGTATTGCCTCGAAAAGTAAGTTGTAATAATAATAATAAATCTTTGGTTGAAGCACGAGATAATGTTATTTTGAAGGAGTGTACAAATTTTGAACAAGATCGGTTTATAACTTGTCGAGAAATCGTGTCCACCGACTTCAAAAATAGAATTTCGAGAAAAACACGATTAAAGTATGAAGAGCTAGGTAGATGATTAGGCGGGCGAGACTTCCAAAGTTTCTATCGCTTAGAATTTTACTTAGATCGATTTGAAATTTTGGGAAAATATTCCAAACATATTGGGTTCAATAAGACCAAAAAAACAATTTTTTGAAATTTTGAAACCCACCTAACCTCTTAAGACTTCCCGAGTTACCCAAATTTGCATTCGTCCACCAGTCAGGATTGCAGACTTTGACGAGCCTGATTACTAAAATCTAAATTTCCCTCATAAGAAAAAAATTCTGTAAATGATATCATGATCACACTAGAATACACTCTTCGACACATAAAATAAGACACCGAACACTAAAATTCGTTCACCAGTTTGATCTGAAAGCTGTAACAGGTCAAAAAATTTACATCTTTCCTCACACGATTTTGGTGCCTTGTATGTCTTTGCAAAATTGTTGAATTTCAATGTTTGGTATAAACTATATGAGGTTCAAATTTAGGAGGCTTTTCTTAAAAAAGGCTCTGTCATTCAGAGACCTTTTTTTCTTATCCCTTTTCTTATAATGATTGTTTTGAATTCTGTACAATTAGTACAAGTAAATCGATTTTGGCAGAATAAAATATTTAGTAAAATGAACCAAATATTTCATTTGATGAATAATTTGTAAGCTGTTTTATATAGTGCGTATAGATATTATATCTAGCTGTATGTGAGTTTGAATATTTCGGCGCTCTAATCATCGAATGTTCTTCCACCGATAAAAAGAATTGGTAATACCAACTGAATCTACGGTTACGGGTGGCGAAACAAATTTTTGGTTGATAAGAAGAAATATCCGTTCCAATCAACCAAATATTTCTTTTGAAAGCGTAGCGAAAGGAATATTTCGTTGATTCGAACGAATATTTCTTATAATCAACCAAATATTTGTTTCGCCACCCGTAACCGTAGATTCGGTTGGTATTACTAATTCTTTTTATCGGTGTGGAAAATATGTGACGTTTTGATTCAAAGAATTTAGAACCCGAGTCTACATCGATGTACTCAAAAAATACCGTGAGGTATGTTAGTCGTTAACGTTCACGCAAACGAGACGGATCTGCTGATCGTCAACAAAGACTGCTGTATTTTGAATTCAGCCATGTGTTGCTTATTGCATTGTGTCCTGCAAAACAGTGTACGTTACATAATGATGTATTCGATGATTATCAAATACCTACATAATTAGTATCAGTGTATACTACACATGCCGCGTGCGCACTTATCTTATCCCGTTTTCCTCCTCAAGGTGAAGTCTCTCCGAGAACTCGGAAAACTTTGTTTCGTCGAATATTTAAATTTGAAGCTACGCTAGCTCAAGGCCATTGCGAATTTTGCTCCGCGATTTTCTTTTTACTAAGTGCGCTACTTTCAAAGAGAGATTGTTCTTATTTTTCTTCGCTTTACGATTCAAGAGACTCCCCGAGTGACCCAAATTTCCATTCGACCACCACTCAGAACTGCGGACTTTGATGAGCTTTATTACTAAATTTTAGAAAGCTTAAATGGCCTGAGTCACTTAAAAAAAGTGATGAGAAAAAAATTCTCTAAATGATACCCTGATCATCCTAGAATGCACTTTTCGACACATGAAATGAGATACTGTGAATACGAAAATTTGTTCACCAGTTTGATCTAAAAGCTACGACAGGTTAAAAATTTTACAATTTTCTCCAGACCATTTTGAAGCCCTGTATTTGCAAAATTGCAGAATTTTAATGCTTGGTATGTACTCAATAAGGTTTAAATGTATAATTTTTTAAAAAAAGGCTATCATTTACAGAACTTTTTTTCTTATGTCTTTTCTTAGTTATATGATTATGTTGAATTCTCTATAATTGGCACAACTGAATCGATTTTAGAAAAATAAAATATTTAGTAAAAATAACCAAATATTTCACTGAATGAACTAATTATGTATTTGATGATTATTAAATCCATAATTAATAGCAGTGTATGTTACGCGTTCGCCCACTTCTCGCCTCCCGTTTTTCTCCCCAAGTTCAATTCTCTCCGAGAAAAATTTTGATCCGTCGAATATTCGGATTAGAAACTGCACTAGATCATGGCCAGTGCGAATATCGTTCCACAATTCTCTTTACTACGTGCGCAACTTTCAAAGAGAGATTTTTAATTTTTCTTTGCTCTACGATTTAAGAGACTCCCCGAGCGACCCAAATTTCCATTAAACCACTACTCAGAATTGCAGACTTTGACGAGCCTGATTACTAAATTTCAAATAGCTTTAGGTACCCTTAGACATACATCCAGAGAAATGATTTTTCTGTTTTGTTAGTCTTGATGAAGAGCATTTATATTTAAGGGTAAATTTTTTAAATTAAATTCTAGCTATGACCATTATTAATTACAATTGAATGATTTTAGGTGCAGTAAATCGAGCCTATTCATTGAGATACCACGTAAACGATATTCAAATTAAACCTCCGTGTTGAATATAGCTTGAAATTAAATATTCATGATATGTGAATTAAAGATACTGTTAGTGCATATGAATCAGCCGGTAGGTACGCTATACGTACAAAAGAAAAAATGCATTGAACTATAAATATATACTATTATCATTAAATTGTTAAATAATTTAATAATGATTATTAAAATCTTATGAATTTTGCTCTGGGTGTATAAGCACTAACTGACAGTTCAATTCCAACTGTATTTTAGGACCTCGTGACAAAAAACGGATGCAAAGAAATGTAACCGGAAATATTAGAAATATACATTCTGTGTAATGATGATGCTATTTAAAAAAAAATTGTTAAAAAAGGAATGCAAATAAAACTTTGCATATTGCTCTCTTATTATCTTTTACTTTTTCCAGATATACTTTTATCAGGTAGCTTAATCATCAACTCTGGCTTCCTCATAAAGAAAGCTTTGTAAAAAAAGTTAAAAATGATTAGACAATAATACAGAAATTTTTACTTGGCAAACTTGTTTGAAATAAATTCCAAAAACTGAGGTTTACCAAAATTTTAGTCAATTAATAATAACAAAAAATGTTTATTTCTCTTATTTTAATTTTTCTCCTCAAAGAATTCTCCATCTCTTCGAAACCCCGGAAACTTTGTTTTATAGAATATTTGGATTAAAAGCTGCGCTAGCTCAAGGCCGATGCGAATATTGCTTTGAGATTCTCTTTACTGCGTGCGCAACTTTCAAAGAGAGATTTTTCTATTTTTCTCTGCTCTACGATTTAAGAGACTCCCCGAGTGACCCAGATTTTCAATCGACCACCACTCTGGACTGCGGACTGGCTATCCTCTTTATGCTCTCACGATAACATGTTGATTCGTCTTTTTTCGGTACACAAAGGAACGCTGATATTAATATAAACGAATTGGAAAAATGAGAGGTGATGCGGAACAAAAAATAGTGGAAATATAGCTTCATATTCTTTTTATTGAATGAAAAAGATTTTCTTATAAATATGCTGCTTCATGAGCATCGGAAAAAATGAGAACTATGTATTTTAAATATCATTAATTGAACAGGTATACACACAAAATTATTTGAAAATTAATTTTGCAAACTTATTGTATAATAATAGCTCAATACCATTTTATGTTATATTGTTATCAGATTCTTCAACACGAAAAAACTTGTACAGCAAACTCAAATGTTCGTGGCTACTATTAAATGACAAGTACCCATTTTTAATCCGTACAACTATTTTTACAGATGTATTAATTATTTGATTGATGTCACTTAATTCACTTACTTCGACTACAATAGTGCTTCGTCATTCTAATGTGAAAAAGTGGACTTTTCTACTAATCCGTGCACGTATCACATTTTACTTCATAAATCAAGTCCGCAAAAACTGCTTTTTACGTGTACAGTTTGTAGCAGCGAAAGTGTGCGAGAAAGTAGCAATTTCGCACTACTGCCCAAAAAGTAGTGAGACTGCGCATACACAGTCTGTTCTTTTCGTGCCTAACTAAAAACGCTACTTTCACATCGTGTTGCAGGTACGAAAAGGGAAACTTTCTGTGTATGTTTTACAAAAAAAATTGCCAAACACCAAAAATTAATACATTTAATTATTCTTTATACAACTACCACGATTCTATGAATGTGGATATTTAATCTGTTATTCTCACAAGTAAATAGTATATTACGACACGAGGGCGAAAAAACCCCTTTGTCACGAGCGTTCGGCTCATACTGCAATCACCCGAGCTGAAAAAACGTTTTTAGTCGAGTATCGTATACAATTTTACTTCACAAGGTGCGACAAGTTCAAATATTTATTAGTTCAAAAAAGTAGAAATTTGCAAATTGCTTCCTTATTATTTTTTTTTTGTTACAAAGCTATCTCTAGGAGGAAGTATGTTAATCGTGTTCGGCTTCCTCATAGAGGAAGCTTTGTAAATAAAACGATAAATAATGGGAATGGAATTTGCAAAGTTCTACTTTTCAGCTTTTTTAGAATGAAACATAACAAATTATCACGAAACTGTTTACCTATTATTGCTGAATGCTCCTGAATTCAAGAATAAAATTCGAGTTTGCTGTCTTATGTTTTGCTAAAGTTAATGCAATAACATAATTGTCTCAGAGTTAAAATTCTGAGAAATTTTAACCACACTGCAGATTATGACAAAACTATGTACCAATCATCACCAAATAATACCGCTTTCATACATGAAATTTGAGTCCGTTGTTTTATGTTTTGTCAAAGTTAAGGCAAAAACGTGAATTTTTGGAAATTTCGAAACTATAAAATCCGAACGATTTTTCCGTTTTTAGTAAAATTTAATGCCAAACAATATTAATAGTGCCAGCATTTAAGAAAAATTATTTAACAAAATAATTTACGAAAGCTAGAGTGCGCCTGTCCTTTTTGGATAAAACTCAAAAAGCGATAAAATAAAAATGTTCGCATACATTTTTATAATAAATTGCAAGTCAAATATAGGCTGGAGAACACACACACATACATACTTTTTTTTAAACCACTTTTCTCGATATTTTTAACCACACTGAGTGTACTGACATGAAAATCTCGAGAAAAAAAAATTACACGTAAACAAACCATCCTTTATGAGGAATCAATATTTTAAATTAACCTCTAACAACAATCAATGAATTTCATCCTTTCGGGAACGAAAAATGTATAGCTGAAAGGGTTAATAAACTCCAGAACAAAAATATTCGACCCACAATTTTTTTTCCCGAGCTCCAGTTTGGTTTTTCAATTTTCTCTGTGTGATCCAGCAGTATTAAGCATCGATAGACCCGGACATCCCGAAGGAAGACGCTTCCGTGTGATCGTGCCGAGGTGGCGGCTTAAGGGATCGACCGCTGGAGAAGGAAGCCCGTGACTGTGACAAATGGATCTGCAGCATCGTCGTCAGCATCGGTAGAGCAGCAGCAGCACCAACGAAGTCTTCCTCTGTAGTGCTCGCAACTATAAAGCCATTGACGAAGCAGCGCTCTGTCCTCTGGCAAGCTTTCGATGCGCATTCGTTGAGCACGGCCTCATTTTTGGACCGCGGGCTTTCATTCGCTCGGCTGAAGCACAATGGACCAGGAGCGCTGCTGTCCACAAGGATTTCATATTCAAAAAAAAATCCATCAGCGTTCTGATTTTGCCTCGACTCCTTCTCAACGACAAGAAAACGAGCCTGCTCTTTGCGTCATCATCGGAGACTCTTACCGATGAAAAAAAAAATCAATTAGCTCGCAAAGAGCTGTACACGGGCATTGCGGCTTGCTGGAAATGCCTCGTAGGAATTTTAATTGAACTCCGTGCCAGAGCTTGAAGGCAACGAGAGTTTTGCATAGCTTCGCGCCCGTACCACCAACCCTCGAACTCGTGATGTAAATATACAGGTCACACCCGGGTTTTGTGACGTCATTCGCAGCGATGACCTAGACTGGAATCTATAGAGCTCGGCCTTTGACCCTTTTCCATTCTGGAGCAGAACTGGGCAAAGTGCTAAAATAAACAAATTTTTTTAAATACCGTTTACTTCAGGTTCTATTTATTTAAAGAGCTAAAGCGCTAAAGTACGTACATTCGATTAACGATTCTTTTTTTACGAAGCTATTTATTTTTTCCATTATCGGGTTCCTGGCTTTTTCGTATTTCACTGTTGAGGAACCCAAACTAATTGAAAATGGTACCACTCTTCTGTCGGAAACTCAAATAGTCTGTTTAAAAAAATCCATAGTGGAGCGTTTCACATTGTTCGTTATTTTGTGCTTTTCACAAAGGCCATTTTGCAAGGATTTATGTCGATCAATTCTCGCGTTTCTTGTAAAGACTATTGAGGCTTTTGCAGCCTCAATTGAGATTGTTTCAAAATCTAGATTCATCGATCGACATCTACTGAATTCAATACCGCAATTTGATTGATGTCAGTCTATTTCTGCGGCAAGTTTTACTCTGGTAGCTCTAAATCTACACAATCTTACTTTATTGAAAACATTCAATCATATCGGACAACTTACCATAATATAAACGACAAACGAGAAAATCACTTCATGTGTGTCAAACTTCAGTTTATCATAAATCATAAAACCATTATTTTCCTGCGTTCTCCAACGTTAATACACCAGGAAAGAAAATAACATCCTCCACAACAATATAAAGATAGTTTTATAACCTGACAACCTTTTAATGAACTTTTCACTGTTAACATGCGAGTAAACATATCTTTCGATTTTTACAACAATTTTGAGTGAAAACATAACGTGCAGTGCTCTTTCAACAGTGAAAATATGCCTGTAGTTGAAGTAGCACTTGAACTGCAAATATGATACTTCAAGTGGCAATAAAATGCCATGCGTTCGCAGAACTAACTGCTTGACTTTGCACTGGAATGGTACGAAGTACTGCTTTTGCATTCAGTTTCTATATGTAAATAAATATGGAATATTGAATTTCCAATGTCCAATAAAAAGTCGTAATACGATTGATTGTTACGACTAAAAGTTTGCGGAATTAATAGCGCTTTCATGTAAAACCGAGCGAGACTATATAACGCCCAGATGGTACACGAGAGCGGGTTTGTAGCCGGCGGTGTACAAGCCCGCAGGATATTAGCTCTGGTAGAGCAACCACAATCGGCAAAGCTGCAGACAGCATGTGCAGGAAGCTCGAGGTAACTGTCGGAGAGGGTTGCAGAGGGCAAACTTCATCCCCCGAGTGCGGAAATGCAGGGCCGCGTGTGCACTGCGGTCTCTAAATGTCACTGACTATACAGCTTCACAAACGGACCTGGGATGTTACGGCCCTTTGATCCCGCGAGCAAATTCTGCCCGCGGTCAAGCATGAATCCTTCAAGAGCTCATATCCGAATAAGCCCCGGACGATCCATATAATCTCAACTATGAGTGTTATCAAAAACTATGGCATCGTTTTTGGAAACTGACGAGCCTGATTATTCAATTTTTAAGGGCTTAAGGAACCGCAGCGCACTAACTGATGATTTAATTACAATCAAATATTAGGACCTTGCGATAAAAAACGAAGATAAAAAGAAATTTGATCGAGTGTATTAGGAATATTGATTTTCTATAATAAGTAAATTATTTTAAAAAATTCAGTTGTTGAAAAAAGGATGCAGAGAAGAATTTTTTTTCTGCTTCTTTTTTTTCTAGGGGAAATATGTCAATCAATTTTGGCTTCCTCATTGAGAAATCTTTGTGAAAAGATAATTATCCATATAATCTCAGCTATGATCTGAGTGATTTCAGAAACTGTGGCGCTGCTCCTGGAAATTTACGAGGCTCTTTAATGAATTTTAAAGAGCTTAAGGATACCCTGAACATACAGCTCACTGACTGATGGTTTAATTCTAACTAAATTATGAGACCTTGCGACAAAAAAAAAGAACGAACATTTAATCAACGATATAAGGAATATTGGCTTTGGGGAATAAAAATACAAAAAAAAATAGAATTGTTAAAAAACGTTGCAAAGTAGAATCTTGTGTCGAGTTTGACTTTTTGTGAATTTTATTTTTTTATGCGAAATATGTTCATCAATGTTGTTTTCTCTGTAACGAAAGCTTTGTAACAAATTAAGATGATGAGAATGCAAGATAGAAGGCTCTACTTTGCGAACTTGTTTTAAATACATTTGGTAGCACATAATACATAAGATAATTACACATAACATAATAATACAAATACATAAGCACAAATACTGCCAATAAAATAATCTAGCATCTGAACAAAAATTAATTTGCATCGCTATTTTGCAAGAATAACAAACCAAATTATGAATAAACTGAGGCAGCTTCGGATTGCTTAAACTTCTAGGTTCTTTTTTCCCAGTTTTTTTTAATTACAACTATTTTTCACCAATCGAAAAGCTTCGTATTATTGTAGGATTTCCATTCCTTTGTTATGGAAAGATATTGAAAACTATTTTGTCAGTCATCTAGTCATGTTTAACCAACTCTTTAAATATTCACCAAAATTGCGTCTCAAAAGATTGCAAATTTCCAAGAATCCTTATGTAGGTTTTTCACACTCGACGAGTTATGGCTTGGAAAAAACTGTTTTTTTATTCTGAACCTGCAAGTAGTTGCGTTTTCTTGGCTTGAAATGAAACAGGTGTGCAGCTCGCATTATTTATTTTATGGCAAGACAAGAAGCTCGATGCTCCGTTACAACGGAGAATCCCTCGTTACTGGTAAACGTCATCTCGTCGTGACCCTGAATTAACTGTACATGCCGATCGTTAAAGCCAAATGAGTAAAACTGTATTAATAGCCTGATTAGCTGCTGTATATAGCGAGCGATTAAATTCGTTTGTCACGTCGTTTTATGAACCACTAATTTTTTTTTGCGTCTGTGCGAAAAACAGAAATAAAAAGGGGATTGCCTGGCTCGCCTCTGCCTCATCAAAAGTTCATTCCGGTATATTGTTAGAATGCGTACCGAAAAATCCATTAAAAATGCAATTTCCCTTTACTCTCGTTGTATAGTGTGTTGTGGCACGAGTAATACAGGCAGTTTATTTTCATTGAATTCTATTTTTTCGTCCAACTCCCTTTCAGACGGTGGATGAAATAAATCCAAAATTGAGTTCGTTGCCTTTTCATAACGATAGATAGATATATTGGGCATTCAATACCAACTCGACCTGGGTCGGACCCTCGACCTGATGGATTTCATCCCCGATTTTTTATGTTATTGTTCTATCTCTAAGCAATGAACCCCATTTTTATTAGATTTTTTGTAACAATTTATACACTTACGATTATTTATAACGAATATATTGAAGGCAATTTTTTTTATAAATCCTGTATCCCATATCAATATTTTTGAGCTTATGCCAAAAGTGGGCCAGACTACGTTTCTATTTTTTACAAATATTCAAAACAGAAATTGGAAATCGTTAGATGCGTAAAAATTCTGCGAGCCATCACTTCAACATTTGTCTTGAACGTCTCAGGTTTTCGGAGAATTTTTTTAGATTTTTTTTAAGCGATGTTTTTTATTTAAGTGAAGATTGGATTTGTAAATCATGCACTTCAATGTGTTCGTTATGAATAATCATAAGTATTAAAATTGGTTGAAATTGAAATCCAAGAGGTTGAAGGTCAGACCCAGGTCGAGTTGGTATGGGAAGCCTGGTATAGCTTATATTGACTGCTTTATTATTGCACATTCGTTGAAAAAAGCTTTTCCAATAAATCACTTAACTTTTTATACAACGATCATAGTGATAATGATATGTGTTTAAAACATTACATTATTCAAAAGGAAACCATAGTTATTATTCACGAACAAAATTGTTTTTCAGGAATATGAGCCTCGCAATATGCCCTTAGTGGAAAAAAGTGGTCAAGATTAAACCACTTTTTTTCATTAATCTTAACAAATTAACCTAAAAACCAAGTAAAGTGATACTTTTCGTTGTATGATTCAAAGACACATTGAAAATGGCTCGCCATTTCCGCCTGCAATGTCCTCTGGGACATTCTAAAACAAATCTCGTCATTTGTACCATAGCTGGATATGTTAGCAAACAATTTATGAAACACTCCAACTTCCTTAGAGATTTTAAGAAACAAAACCAAAAAAAAATATGCGATTCTTGTGCAGAGCACTTAAGCCAAATAGAAAGTTCGAAAGTCATTCACAGACTCAAACTACCTCAAAACAGAGATAAGTTCTAATTAAATACGTACAACTTCCTCCGAGGCATGGCCTTTTTTCGGCATTTCGTGGCCTGGTCGCCTCGTTTGTTCTCCAAACTTGACGCCAACTCAATTCTCCAACGAGTGAATAATATCCTTTTCATTCATAGGAAATTGGCTGGATTGAGTCAAGAGAATTCGTGCCCCAGTTCTTCGTGGGAGATCATCGCGGTGGAAAGTGAAGGAAGATCGGTTAATAGAGCACCACCAGCAGCAGCAAAAGCAGCAGAAGGCGAAGTTGGAAGTTGAACGAGGCGGAGAACGAGCTGAAGACGACAATATTGGAGTTCCGAGGTCTGGTTTATCGAGTTTTCGAGGCATTTCTTCCTTTTGCACTAAAGAGGAGAACCAGTGTATCCGAGGTTAAGGAGAACCACCCCGCAACTACCGCAGACCTGAAGAGACGCCTCAGTGGCCCCAAACACGAAGAATTCCCTAGTCTCCCAGATCTTTGCTCTTCTGGCTCTTCTGACTACTGTTGGAGATTTCCTCGAGCACAAATAGTAGCAAACCGGGAGTGAGGATAGTCGTTGTCGTCGTCGTCGCCGCTCAGCTGAATGCCAAGGCATTCATACACCGGTTCGCTCACTTGTTCACTACCTGATGATGAGGATCATGGGCCGCAAGCTACTAAACGCCCCACCACATAACTTCCTTCTGCTCTAATCACTCCAGTCTCTCCAGACGCTCTTGCTCTTGCTCCTCTTCTCACTCGCTTGAACTCGAGCACTGCAGAATCACTGACCTCGCTCTATACACGCCAAGAAAACGCTTCCGCGAGATCGATGACCCTCTGGAGTGTTGTTTTTCTCTCTCTCGATCTAGGCACTGTGCTCTTCAAGTATTTTTATCATTAGCACCACTCTGGTCACGTTCCACGCAATGCCAATCGTATACCAACGACAGCATAAATGAGTGGGCGCTCAATGTGTAATTTGTGAATTGAAAAAATCGTCTGCATTGAATAACTCGATTGATTTGACCTACGAACTGAATTAGAGAATTATCGACCTCGCTATGCTGCACAGATGCTTGCGGATCGACACCTCGTGCTGACGTTTTAACGCTCCATTACCTTTCAAATGATTGGATTGATTTATTCGCTTCATGCTTTATTTAGTTTTCGATATTTTCATTCGCTTGAAATAATATTGATAGAAAGCCCGTTTATAGCTTTCCTATAGGAATTTAATAAGTACCCTCCATCGATTCGGTCTTCATTCGATTGACAGAGAGGTGTCTGAAGGTTTTGAGAGCTTTTCTCAAAGAAAATGATAGTTTCATGAATAGTTAACATAAATGAATTTGTAAGATAACGTATTCTTCGATATTCGAATCATCATTATACAATTCTTGTTCAAGTTTTAAAAAAAGCTGCATTTTTCATTGATAAATTTCTTTTTTTATAAAAACTTGATTCTATAAACTGTTTTTTATCAAGATATACTCTACGATTTTTAAAAATTTTTTTTATTGCGGTTCATTAACATTCTTTCAAATGACTCTATTGCAAAGGATATACTCAAAATAAAGGTGGCGGCTTACATTTATATATCATGGATATAAAAAATGTTTCGTGTAAAACTATTCTCGGATATTGCGTATAATTATTGTCTCAAATAACTACTCTCACTCAAGTCCCTAAAAAATTTCTCGATTCATCATTGATTAATTCTGTTTTTGTATAATAACTTTATTCTACACATTGTTTTCTCATCACGATATATGCAACTTTTTTGCAAATTTCGTTACATAAACACTTTTTCAACTGACTCAATAGCGAAGGATACACTCGAAATCAAAGTAGTGGTTCACTTTTATATATCAATGAACATGAAGAATTTCTCGTGACAAAAAGTCAAGAATTTCAAATTAGCGAAAAGCACCAATGTCGGAAATTGCTGTAGGAAATGAAAAGAAAAAGGGGTAGCTAAATCTGGTACACAGAAAAACGTTCGTGCGGGCAAAATGAAGAGTCACGAGCTCCACGGTCTATAAGGAATTTCCATTGTGCTGTCCGCGAGATTATGATGGCGTAGTATCGGAGGGAGAGCAAGACGAGCTTCTTGGAATTTAGCGAATATCCGGCACAACCGCCGGAGCTCTTTTCCTTCTTAACGCACCTGTAACGCCGAGCATGCCCGCGACCTGGAATAAAGTGAGGTTTTAGGGCCACGGGAGCTTGAGCGAGCTTCCAAGTGGGTCAAAAGTCGTGGCTCCTACACCAGCTGAGTTCTGCACTGTTGATGGTGAGACTAGAGCTTGCTGCCAACCCACTTTAGCTCAGTTTACATTGAAGCGTGCCTCGTCTTCACTCACTGACCTTACTGCGACATACATGCGATAATAATTAATTTTTTACTGAATATGCTTTTCGTTTTATTTCGTTTCTATGTAAAGAGAACTTTCATTTTATTGAGAGTGCTTTTTTCGAGATGATCGTGTCAACACTGAGAGAAATAGATACTAAGATTTGTAATATCCGATATACTAAATATTATATACTATCGGGTAGTATTTGGATAGTACCGTGTATTGTGTGTATTGTAAGGGTTTATTATACGGAATGTACTTGGTACAATCGGATATTAACCATTACTATAATTATACTAACCGTTGCACTCCAGAGAGTGATCCCTATACGAAGCATCCAATATACTATTCGATAGTATATTTTTACTATCGGCTAGTATCTATTTCTCTCAGTGAAGATACTCAGAATGGTCCGTAATGTCGAGAAAAGTATACACGGAGCATCGTTTTTATTCTTAAATATTAGTTTTCCACATTTTTGTTTCTTATCAGAGAAAATGTTATTTTTGTAACACGTGCATGACCAGCGGCGCTTTTCATCGCAGTTTTTCGGGGCGAAAGTGGCTAGTTTCATGGCAGTGTTAAAACAAAAGATTAGCGCGGCGCTGTTCGCATTTTTTTCACTTTCATCCCCAGAGAGGGGGATGAAAGTGAGCTAGGGATGACAGTTGGTAACCTCACTATTCGCTGTTCGTCCCTCAAAACTACCATTCAAAGCACCTATTCATGCACTTGTTACAAAAAGTATGGTGTACAACGTGGACCGAATTTAGCTATTGCGGCTCGTGTGATTGCAGCCCTCGCTTCGCTCGGCAGCAAACCTCACACTCGTCGCAATCGCAAACTTTCGGCCCGTGTTGCACAACATACTATTTCATGAAAATTATATCTTTTTCGAGATTTTCATGTCAAGATACTCAAAATATTCCAAAATATCAAGAAAAGTGTACACAGGGTACCATTTTTTCCTTTATTAAATATGCCTTTTTTATTTTGCTTCTTTATAGGGAAAACTTTGTTTTCATGACAATTTTTTGTTTCGAAATTTTTATCCTAGGATACTCAGAATAATCCGCAAGGATTCGCATTTTTTTATATGACTTTCAACTCTAGAAAACATTTTTTTTGCACATATTTTCAATTGTCTACGATTCTTCAAAATATATTATCAGAATACTTTTTTGGAAAATAAATATTTTTGATAACGGGGCTGAAGTGAACTGTCGAGTGATACGGTTTTTGGACCTTTGTTTAACAAGTAGGACAAAATTGGAAAATAGTAACTGTACGATAGACCGCGGCTAGAATTTATTGTGTGAAACACATGATTTTTAGAATTGTTATAGATTTTTGTTAATGTTTATATGTTTGTCAAAATCTAAAAAATTGTAGCAAGAAATCATATTCAACGCAGTTACCCTTCTTTGATTATGGTACTTTTTCACAAACCGTATACAGAAATTT
Organism: Tromatobia lineatoria; assembly: GCA_949699805.1. Taxonomy (NCBI): domain Eukaryota; kingdom Metazoa; phylum Arthropoda; class Insecta; order Hymenoptera; family Ichneumonidae; genus Tromatobia; species Tromatobia lineatoria. Next base: position 12,638,797 of record OX453042.1, on the reverse strand, counting down.
AGAATACATTTTTATTTATTTATATTTTCAAGTTTTTGTAAAGAGGGTGTGGTTGCTCTAATTTTGTGACATATTGGCGATTTGCCGAATATTTCTTCAGAAGTGCAGGCAGGCTCTATATCGTTGAAATCGGTAAAGCGGGTCGGGCTTTATGGAATTTTAAATTTAAATATCGAAGAATCGAAAATTACAATATTGTATTTACCTTCAAAAACTTTAAGATAGCGTGCCCAATTTTTTTATGGAAACGGAATAAACATCAGTATTGTGAGATATATATTTCAATAAAGATTAGTAAAGTGGTGCGGTTTATATAGGATTTCTTATTTTTCTTATTATTGTTGGACAACTTCAATTTATGTAACACAAGAACGCTAAGTACAAACTGTTATATTACTTTCATACTGTGTCTTATTTTTTGAATAGATTCTCATATGCGAAAAAAAATGTATGTGGCAAGCTGATCGGCATCAAATTCGATTAGAATCTAAAAGAAAATGTTTAACTTATGTCAAGTTCGCCGAGCTCAGTTTAAATCGTCTACATTGAATTTTTTATGCTTTAACCGCTTCTACCTTCGAAGCATCTGACAAACTGAGCTAAAGCTTCGTACAGAGTAACATACAAGGATATTTGGTACTAAATTTTATGAACGTCGATCAAAACATACGAATTTTATAGAATATTGGATTTTAATATTCACGACTACCAAGGGTTGTAAAGATTGTTTGGAAATAAGTTTGACCCGGATCGACGACGACGTTCAAGCGTTATGAAATTTATTACTTTAAACAAAGGTACAAAGTTGGGTCATGCTTACGTTATTCCCTCATTTTCCACCTTTCTTGAATATTTTTCTATAAGGAACCCAATTTATTGAAAATAGTAGTAGTAAAAGAGTTTTATTGACAATACGTTTACAGATTTTTTTTTCTTGTACATTTTTTTTGTCTTTTATTTTTTAAATAATATATCTATGGTTTTGGCCATACACGCATTGCCAATAGGCCATCGACCGGAGTCCTTCAGCCTTGCTTCAAATAAAAAAACTTTGGTTTTATTCGTTTATTCTTCCTAGTTGCTGGTAGGTTGTATGTGTAGGGTGTTTGAGTGTAGGGTTTATGTTCGGTGTGGGTTGTATACTGAGAGGCTCAAGATTATCCAGTTGGGTTGCAGCGAATCTTTTGGAGAGCTCTCTGATTCTCGATGTTATGGGTGTGATTTTCGTGGATTCATAAAGAAGAGTATTTCGTGGGTTATGTAGGGGGTTATTTGGGTGGCGGATGCGTGTTAGACGGCGAATCGCACATGTTTCCGCTGTTTTTAATTTTTTAATAGCTGTTTCTTTGCAATTGATGAAAATAGGATGTCCGTATTCTAATATTGGTCGACAGATAGTTTTGTATATTTTTGTTAAATGTTTTATATGTATATCGCGTTGCTTGAAAGTTATTGAAAATATTTTCTCAGAAAAATAGCCTTGTGAAATGAGGAAATAGTTTGCACAACCCGACTTTTTTATTCTGTAGAACGATTCGAAAATGCAATTTTTTTATTATTCGTTTCGCTTTACATCGAGTCTCATTTTCATTTCCTATTGTATGTTTGCTGTATTTGAGGATTTTGTGGCAGAGGATTATTATTATCTTAATGGTAAACCATTAACATAACATTCTAAAACAATTATCCGACAAACGATGTTGAAAGAAAATAACAGTTGAAGCAACATTACTTTTCGTTATCGATTTGTCCTATGGAAAAATTGTACTTGTCGGAAACTTTCATTCACAACATGAGAAAAAATCCTTGCTCATAATTCTTGACCATTGTTGGAATCGCGTTAAAATCTCACATATTCATAAGCATCCCTGTTTAGAAAATCCCACTGAAAGCTGTTCAAAAGCTCATAAAAGTACTATGGAAACTTTATCGGTTTTTATATCGGTATGAATTGGTTTTTTTTGTCCATCCTAATACTGCAAATAGGATTCTCTGTACCGGAATATGGTTCACAATTACTGTTACCGAATATTCTAAATAGTTCTAAAAATTGTTTACATGAAAATATTTTCATGCTAAATACCTAAAATCAATAACTGATTAATAATCGTGACTACTCAAGAAATAATAATCGATTTATAAATAATTGTCTGACAATTTCGCATCACTAAGAAGAATCAAAAGACTGCAAGTTTGTCTGAAAATGCTCGACAACTATAAAACCTTCTGACGTCACTGTACTGTCACCTTCAATTTCTCTTCTGTTTTCGGTGGCGCTTCGCTGGCGTCTCCAGGGTCTGTGACTCGTTTATCTTAACACAGAGGCGAGCAACGATTATCGAGAATCGATGGAAGGGCCATGTAGAACAAACGAAAGGATACAGCGCGCTAAAAGGAAGGAAGAGAGGAAAGAAAACGTTCGCCTCGCCTCTTTCGCCGGAAGAAGTGAAGAAAAATAGTGAAAACAGAAAAAGCGCTGGCGTGTTTTTCACTCTATAGCTTCTTTTCCATGCCATGCAGTATTATTCTACTCTTCTGTGGAGCCAACGGTGTCTAAGGCACTCTGATATCGCTCCACCCTCTCTCGGAGCACGTACCTACTTGTACCTTCGGAAATATACGAGGTGGAGTGGAAATCGAAGTTACCCCGTGGCAACGTTTCTCTCGGAGTTCCTCTCTGCCGTGCTCTTGCTCTCGGCTCTAAAAGTTGAGAAGCAGCAGGCTCGCAGAACGAGTTAAACGTCCAAAGAAAAACAAGAACGATAATAATCGATCACCTCTTTCTCACGGCTCTAAAGCGCCCCAGGAGCTCCAAATAGACTGATTTTACTTTTTATTCAATAATAGAATGACGTTCAATCGGAGGTTGAGCGTCCCTGGATAAACGCATATGGCCAGACAATTTTACTCCACGTTCGACGAGGGGTCACATCGATTTCCCGTAAATATGTGATGCGTCACCACACTTTGTTATTATTTCCATGTGATATTCTATCAATGATGGAGCGGACGGTTTTTCTTAGATTGTACATGATAATGAGACAATTATTAAAAGGAACGAACCGCTGCGTCACTTGCGTCATCGAAGTATCGTTATCTACCTGAAACCTAATTAGCCTCGGGGCTGATTGAAACGGATGAGAATAATATTCTCGCAATTGATGGGAAGAGAAGGTGCAACGTTTCCATTAGTGAAGCGAAAATTTATTAGACGTTTTGATTGGCGTATTATTGAATATTAATAGAATCACAAATTAGACGAAATTTTATGGAGTATAATTTTTTTTATATTTGCAGAATTTTATACTATTTTTACAGTGGCTCCATCAAATAAATTGGCCTTAGGTAATGTTCTTTTTTTTTTTGATAAATAAAAAACATCTATTTAGGTGAAATTGAATATCTTGAATACGTCAAAACTGTGGGTTTGGAATGTTTAAGCATGAAATTGAAGGTACTTGTTCAAGGTATTAAATCCTACCATTGTGTAGAAAAAGTATATTACACAAGATTTGATTTTTTACGTGGTTATCAAATGAGGAATGCAAAAGCTACTTCTGGAATAATTCGCACAAAGTTTTCCTTTCATGACGGTCAATATTCATGAGGTCCAAACCATAGTTTTATTATATGGGAAGTAAAAACAAATTTTTCCTCTTAGACAGTCTACTATACACGTATACACTGACCCACACACATATATGAGCAATTTCACTGAAGTTCAACCACAAATTTTTTTTTATTTCTTCAAAAAATATTTAAAAATCGGATTTTAGTATTGTAAAAACTTCGACAAATGACAATACAATAAAATATAAATCCGATGAGACATTAGAATTTTCTAATTTTTCATTAAAACAGCTCTATCTTAGGACTGTTTCATCGTACATACATTTCTGAAAACAGAAATGTGTGGAATTAATTTTATGGCCTACACCAACAAAATGTTAAGAACGATTTTTGTAATGGGATTACAAATGGTTAAAAACGTATAGCCACTTTTTACAGTCAAGTAATTGAAAATCCTTACCTGACTGATGTCATTACGATCGAATTAGGACACTGAAGCCATTAGAAATTTTTTTTTCAATATTTGTTATTCGTGTACATAATTTGCAACAATAAAAAAGATATTAAAAAAATAATTTGAGCTTGAAAATGGCCGAAAACTTCAAATCCCGTTCCAAAAAAAAATCTCGAGATTCAAGGTAATTTTTAAACTTTTCTCGATGAGATAAAAATCTGAAAAACAAGCATTTTCAAGTTGCTCAAAAGATTGATTTCGCATAATGACAATTGCAAAATGGTATTAACACATGCATGAAACAAATAATTATTAATCAAATCACCCGTCAACTTAACGTCTTTTTTTTTATGAAACTAAGTCGTAGATTTAGCTGAATACGTACTAATTTTTACAGAATATTGTCTAATTGTTGAAAATTATTATTATTATTTTTTTTTTCCATTTTGAAAAGTGTGTTAAAAGGCACAAATTTTTTATATGCCAGTGTCATAATACTACCCATTACACCCACAAAGTGCTTGTACAACTGATTATCAAGTAGATTCGCAAATAAAGCTCAAACATAGAAAAAAAAAAACAATTTCCAAAAAGCAGATAAAAGTCTAAAATAATATTTACGCATTCAGAAAAAACAAAGTTAGGGTAATATGTAGTTTTCTAGACAATTTTTATTCATAAACTTGCTTATAATGTTTTCAATTACTATTATGCAAAATGAATTTTTAAGTACCTTCAACATGCTTGATTTTTCTCAGATTGTTATCCCATCGAAAAATGTTCGAAATTCTCTCTAAACCTCATATTTGACGTGAATGAACCTCTAGCACTACCTCAAATTTGGAAAAAGCTTGTTCAAAGAGTAAGAAAGAAATATAGTTACGAATATGTAATAACCAGAAACAATGAATAAAGTAAAGTGAGTTGAAAAGTAATTGAACCGTTTCATCTGTGATGGGAACAATTCATCGTACGAAATTGTTCGCTCACTCGACAGGAAATTTCACGTCGTTTCTGGTTGACCGAGCTAAATGCTATATCATATTCGTAGGGCTGTTGTTTATAAGCAGTTATCGTTGAAAAGTTCAGTGTAACGAAATGCAACAATTTTGTTAATGCTTCTCGTCACGAACTCTCGCAGCCGCTTCTATTTGCGCTATTAGTAACCGCTCGGTGACCTATTTAGAAAATTTGTTTAGCTCTCCGCCGGTCGTTCATCTCGCTGGTCTCCTTCGTATAACAATTTATTTATAGAGTTGCCACTTGTGCGGCAGGTATTCCTCGGTTCAAATCGATTTCGCGGAAAAATCGAGTAATCCTCTCGTTACAGACGGTGGGAAACGCGGAGGAACAGGGAAGTTGGTACTCGGAAATGCTATTGAGAACTTGTAATCTGAAACCACAAACGTCTCTCTCTTTTTCTCTCCCTCGCGTCCCTTTCTCTCGTTCAGATTTTCTCCCCTCAGGAAGTTGAATTAAATGCCGCTCTCGCGTTTCTTAACTCGCGGACTGTCCGAGGACAATGCTTCCATAGTGAAGTACGATCTCGACACTGCAACAAGCTCTCAAATTCGCCTGTCGCCGAGGATTCTTCGCGTGTCGCAATCTGTGTCCTTAAGATGAACAAGTTGGAAAATTGCAAGCAATTCTTCAACAAAATATAAGCCTTATTTATATATAAGCTTATATATATATATATAATAAGCATGAGTGTGAAAAATAAATTAAAAAAGAGAAGCCGATACACTCATCAAACTGGTGATCTCCGATTGGATTGTAACTTTAGGATATGGCAGTGTATAATATTCTGAGATTACTCCATTTTTTCCAGAATTTTAAATCAGGTCGTTTATTTTGTTAATTTAGGTCTTTGCGAAACCTGACATTATTTACGTGTGATTATAGGTAAAGATAATCTTTTCACAATTTTTTCGGATAAATTTCCTCGCGTGTGGCTGCTTGATTAATTAATTTTAATTAATTAAACAGCTACAATCGATATTTGTAAAGATTCGGATTAGTGACATTTGAATTGGGCTTCGATTTCGCACACTTTGAATCTAGAGATCGCTGTCTCAGACCCAAGATGTGTTTCGTTTACGTTTTTAATGACAAAGGTTTTAACCTTTGTCATTAAAAACAATTGACCGAGAATAGTCGCATACCTTAAAACAGTAAAGGCAATCTTTACAAGAAAGAAATGGGTTGTCTACGTACAAATATCTTAGGTACAACAAAAGTTGTGAAAATCAAATTAATAGTAATTTCAGAAAATCAAATAAAAGAAATGGTAATTTAATTTCAGCAAATGATATAAATGTAATTATGATGTCATTTTGGAAAATGGGTTAAATGAAATAATAATTGCATTTGAGAAAATTAAATATTTTAGGTAGATAATATGTCGAAAAATCGCAAGCTACTAAAGCGAAAATAAATTGCTTTTGGCACGAAAACAATTTCAACAATTAAATTGAACAGGTGGCACAATAATTTCCGACCAAAATAATTTTCATTTTATTTGTTGTTGAATGTAATTCTTCATCTTTTCGTATAAACAAGGCTTATATTGTTCCACCTTTTTCGTCAGACATAATATCGTGATTTCAATATTCGTGGAATAACCTACTTAATGTATCCCATCTAATTCAAACGTTATTCTCGATTTGCAGAATCTCTACAACGGAGAGAAATCCAGCAAGTTTTCAGTAAAATTACATGCCCCAGTTTCGCTGAAAGATTCATTCCTAGTAATGCGTTCGTATACTTGAAGAAAATTCTCTGTATCCACAAGAAATAAGATGGAATGTAAGGAGCATTAATCGCTTGATGTCGAGTTTTAATTCAACACAACGTGCATTGAGCTATAACTTTTTCTATACGCACGTATCCATCACGACCTTGTCGATGCTATTCGTGTTATATAGAAAAACGAGCGACGATAAAAGTGCAAACTAGTGTAGCGAATAATGAGCTTTCATAAAGTATTCAGAGCTGCTAGCACGCTGTCTGCTGCAACACCTTCTCTGTGATCAAGTTCTATACAATAAATACTCGTATAAAGGTAGTTACTGCGTTTCGCACTAGCGAAAAAAGTGCTAAGTTTGAAAAAAGTTTCTCCAATTCTTGATGAATTAATAAACCTTCCCGAGTTCTTACTTACAAAGCAGCATTAGTTCTTAATACACAAATACGTTCACAGTGATCTGAAAATTGAATCGATTAATATCTGCAAATGTCTGGCGTTACGTTTTTTTAACCAGCGTTTTAAAAGTGCGAATTTAAACATCAATCCGATTATGATGAGCAATAGCTCATTTTGTTTATTGAAAGATACTTTATCGATTGGTTGTCTAGATTTCACATACTCCCAGATCTTTAAAAGATACAACTGTTTGATTATCTTATCTTAACTCAACATCAAACATACAATTACCTGTAAATTTTGAACAACTAATACTATATAAAATCTGGATGGTCCATCGATTAAGGATCACACAATAATCAAAGTGAGAACAATCAATCGTCATAATTTAACAACAATTATACATTTTTATTTTAACGAAACGCCCGAAAAAAATATGATGTCGAATATTCGCATGTGAAGCATTCTCTGTTAATTCAGCCCCCTTTTTTATAACCTTAGGTCTGCCCTATAATTGATTACATCAAAGTACCACTAAAAGGCGCCCTTGTCATTTTTTTAAAGATTTTGTAATCAAATATTTTAGGAAATATGTTTTGTTCCAATATTTCGGAAATTTAAAGTTAGTGAAAAATAATGTATTCACATAAAAGTTGTAGTTTTGGGTTAACTTTCGGGCGAAATATACACAGTATCTACCTTAACGTAGTTGCGTGCAGTGTACAAGCAGACGGTAATCGATCGTTGTTTTTCTTTTATTTTTCAGTGAGGAATGACAAATGGTGGCTACGAGCAGTATGGTGTATGAGGAGATAGTGGGTGTCCGGGGCAGCTGACCCCAGCCCCCGCGCACTCTCTTTACGCGCGAAATGCCCCACAACCTCAACACAACGTCCGCAAACTCGGCCAATTCAGGGCCCAACCACCAGGCCTATCCACCGCCGCAGCCCTATCATCACATCAGCGGAGATGCTTTCCAACCAGAGGTTGGTGCACGCCTCACTGAATGAGCGATTAAGAGGAGGCTGTCACACCCAAATTCCTAATATCCATTGGCAGATAGATACACCCATAGAACGATTAATTAGTTTCAACTAAAACAGCCCATTTGAATTCTATTTATTTGAATGAAAATCATTTATATTTGAAGATAAAAAATATTTATTAGATTTTAACTATGACCGTTACTAATTACAACATTTAGTTGTCATTAGTAACTACAACTAATTACAACTTCTAATTACAAATAAATCTTGTAATTAGAAGAACCTATTTATTTAGTTAGCAAATCAACGTTGTTTCAATTCTATATTCGAGTTAAATATTGCTCCACATCAGATATTCATGATATTGTAATCAAAGATATCGTTACTGTATACATATAGACAAATACAAAAGAAATACGCATTTAAATTAAAATCTATCTACTGAAGTCATTCGAAAAACTACATTCGTTTAAAATCCGAAAAAAAGATTATTTGCTCTATAGCAAAAACATCTAACGATTAGAATATTCCACGGAAAATCACACAGGTTGAAATCTGAACCTCCTTAATCTGCCCAATTTCTTTTCATCTAATAAAAATATCTATGATTTTTATTCGATTAAAAAAAGATCGATCGAAACATTTGAGTACAGATACTAAAATATTATATGAACAAATCAAATCCAATTGATGATTGAGGAAAAAATATATTCATATCTGTCCTTTGTACGTTATTTTCGGCGTTGTTATATTGTCTACTGGAATTTCGTTGAAAATTGAATTATCAAAACGTACAATTCGAGTAATTAACGGCCGCAGCCGTATCATCACATCAGGGGAGATGCTTTCCAACCATAGGTTGGTGCACGCCTCACCGAATAAGCAATTAAGAGGAGGCTCTCAGCCCCAAATTGCTATTATGCATTGGCAGATAGATATCACACTACATTGCCTGTTGATAGCACTCAAGAAATAATATTCGTTTAAGTCCTGAAACGAAGTTTTTCTTGCTGTATCGCAAAAGTATCTAAGTATTGGAGCATTCTATGGTAGCTCGTGGAACCTAATCCTCCTTGATGTGCCCTATATATTTTTTTCTCTGGTTGTTATCCTTGTAATAAATGTCAGTAGTTTTTCTATGAGATTTTTATGCTAAGCCATTTTTGATTGATAACAAAAATTAAATAAACTACATAAAATTTAAATGATCGTATCCCTACAACAATCGAATGGCAAGTTTTTTCGTCTTATCACAATTGCATGTGAAAATTTTTTTTTGTTTTACATACTATTTGTGTGTTAAACTGTATACAAGAAAACATTTTTTGGCACAAATGTTGCAATTTGAGGTAAGGATAAAATTAGTCAAAAACCATAGATCCGAGTGTCAATAAAAAAAATTATTCTTATGCTGAAATTGTAAATATAAAGATTTTCAGAAATAAATAATGCTACATCCATGTCGGATTAAAATAAGGTTCACGCATACTTTCGTAAAACGCCCATTTTTACACCTTGTATAGTAAAATTTTGTACGATACTCGGCAGAAAACCTTCTTCTCAGCTAGTGTGATTGCAACACTCGCCTTCGATTCGCGCTGCAAACCCACACTCGTGAAAAAAACTTTTATCGCCCTCCTATTATCCGGTAATAATCAAGACCCGTATTAATGCATTTTTTTGCCTGCAGAAAGAACCCGTGGAGTTTGATGTATCCCACCTGCGGGGAGCACCGGCCGAGGTCGAGTCTCTCGTCCACAACATTAAGGACGTCGCGCAGCAATTTCTTTACCACTGGCGAACCTTCCCAATTGTCTTGCCGCCGCCGCTTTCGACGTGCACAGACGGCGAAGACACTCTCGTACGGAAGAAACATCACCTGAGGGACCTCTTCGTTGCTCCGAGCTTCGATGAACTGGACGCAGTCGCGGTCGATAGCAAAGGCGAGCCCAGAAGGCTCAATAACAAACAATTAGAGAGTATAAGAGAGCGAGGGTGAGTGGCCGATTGTTTAACGAAAAAAAAAAATAATCATTAAATTAGTGAAGGATTTTTTAAACTTGGTAGATTCTCGAGTAGGTGGCCAATAGCTACGCCATTGTCAATTGTGAAGCTTTTTGATACGGTAGTTTTGGAAATATTTTGCATTTCATAGTTAATAGATATTAGATATTTATTGAAAATACATTCGCTATCTAACGTAGACGACAGGGAACTTAAAGGACTTGAATAAATTCTCATCTGCGAGCTCGTGGGATGAGAGAAATACTTGAAATATGTGGATTTAGAGAGGCGAACGATGAAGATACTGCTAATTGGATCGTCCAATCATGTCTGATTTGTTGTAACGATTTTTGTAAAGCTTGCACAAGGATAAGTATGGAAAGCCGAAGAAGCTGAATGCCACTCAGTTGGAGAGCATTCGGAGATGCGGGTACGTCACAAATATTCCCGACACTCCAACACTTTATTTCATAATGGGTTTTATCCGTCTCTCATGTATTTTACCATTATTAATGCGATATAATACGACTAAACGCCCGGTTTTTTTATTTACTTTTGTTTTGGTTAATACAAACTCTCGGCATGGTGTTCTTGTTCTGTTTTACGCCTTGTATATAAAGCAAGGAAACTCTATGGTGTGGGAACACATATTATTGAATAATTAAGTTTTTCAAGGGAAATTGGACACACTAGAATTTTGGGCTGTATATATTATTCATGCGGAGGTAGTGAAGAAGGGCTGTAGTTTGGATAGCTCATATTCCATGTCTAGTCTTGGGTAGAAGGCTTACAGTAACTCTAGCGAATTCTTTTGATTTTACGTTAAGCTGGTTGAAAAAAGGGTTTTTACTCGAGGCAGGTAATAAAACTGTTCTTTAAAACTATAATCATTGAAAATTCAATAGGACAGCACTAATTATTTTTACGTAAGAATGCAGCAATAATTAATTAATTTTCATCAGAACGTACAAGAATTTCGACTTGCATCAGAATATTGTATTCACCGATTTCAGTAAATAAAACGTGATGCATCGGTGAAAAAAATTTGAATCTGAAATCCCTCAAGAGTCATTTTCGCTTTGTTAGTTTGAGAAATCGTCGATTTTAGTAGAATTGATTATGTACGAAAATTCTACACAAAGTGCTGGAATTTCGATATCAATTTTTCTGCAAAATTACTGCAGTAATTTAATCCAAACAAGAAATCCGTTTTTGTTCACGACAAAGACTACAATAAGTAAAAAATGTTTTAGCATCTTCTGTTGAAAAGTTTTAGCATTAGAAATTCTGATAAAATCGCCTATTTTTCTAACCAACAAAGCAAAATGTTATAAACAAAACAAAATTTGTATCCGAATTGAACAAAATTTTGGAATGATATTATTATTTGCTCGAAAACATTATAGTGCTCAAAAAAATATATAGATCTCACAATTATTCATATTCACGGCCTGGAATTCCTTGAACGGAAGAATACCGATACGAATGATCAATTATAGATAAGTTTTCATACGTTTTTACCGATTAACCAAGGTAAACCACATTTCCATCTACTAAAATATGCGAAGTCCGCTCTCAAAGAAAACCCTCTTTCGAATCCGCCAAATCCGTAATAAAGCGTGAAAGATGGTACGGGGTGAGGCAATGGACGAGGGATGGAGTTTTTCGCCTATATGTGTGATTGCGTATGTGTGCGTGAATTTAATACTGTTTTTTTCTGCAATCTAGTAATTCGTGATAAAATGAAAAATACATGTACGATAAAACAGCGACAGTTCCACTTTTCGTCCCACTTCCGGTATAAAGAGCCTTTGATTTCCAGGGAATTCGAGGTGGACTCGATAAACTTTGCCGGCCAGACTCACCGGTGGCGACTGAGCGCTTTGCTGCAGCGTGGACGGGATCGACGAAGAGAAGCTTTGCTCAGAGATCTTGCTTTAGCAACGAGATTTCTCGTGGTAACTGCGAGAGCGAGGCTCGTGTCGCATTGCTTCAGCGTCTCGCAATCTCTTAAAGCATTGCTCACCGGTCTACTGAGACTTCTCGGTAATTTTCCAAGAACTTCTTAAGGGATTTGATCACGCCGATCCCTCGAGAAATTAGCGTTGTTCAAAAATGCACAAACCAGAAATTGGATAGCAGCTCCTTTTTTTATACGTAATTTCCGAAAACGGAAGATGAAAAAAATGTTCCAAGGATTAATACATTTAGAGGAAATTTTTAAACATGACCAATTAAGCATCTTATATTCAAATTAATATATGATTATATAGTAACATAGACAATTGTTACATAAAATTTTTCTAACGAGGTTTATATAAAGTTAATACCTTTTTTTATCGTACTTATATATTAAATTTAATATAATTATTTATGCATGATATTTTCGATAAAAAAAATATTTTAACGTCTGATGCTGGCTGTACTCAAATCTGAGGAATTGTTGAATTCAGAAAAATGCAATGACTTCCTTTTTGATGAATGACATGGCCCATCCAGTGATAGGATAATTATTAAAAGAAAAAAAATCGATTTTTCATATTCAATTTTTTTCTAAGATTCATGTATTAATGTTACTGAATCGAAGGGAAAACAAATCATCTAAAGCGATCGTTAAAAAAAAGATGAATAACCAAGATTATTCAAGAAAAAATAATCGATCAATAATCGTTATAACTCGAGAAAAATGAGCGCTTACCAATCACGATCATCCGAGAGAAAGTAGTCAATTAATGATCTTAATTATGCGAGAGAAAATATCGTTTTTCAAGGAACCAAATCACAATTTCGCTCCAACCTTCTTTTTAGTTTATGAATTCTATCGTAAGATCTGAACTAAATCTCGGCTTTTGTGCTGTCTTCAGACATAATAATCGGCGTGCCTTCGCTGCAAGCACAAAATCTCGACGGGAAGATCAGAGAGGAGCGATGTCGTTATCTCGTCGCGGAGTTGGTCTGCAGGGTGAGTTCAAGCGCAAAATATTCTCTTAACAAACTTTCGAAGTGCATTAGATCGAGTCGCCGGTGCATTATCCTGACACAGCGATGTTTATCGGTACAGCCAGAGTACGAGGACTCGTTGGAGCTGCTGTGTGGCTTCGTGCGAAAGCAGCTCCGTCGCGCGACGATGGAGAAGTTCGAGGTCGAGCGAGAATCCTCGCAATTGCTGCCAGTGCCGGTCCCTTTCGTATTCGGAACGCCAAGCGGAGGTGCAGTCGATCTTCGTCTCTTCAGTCGCGATATAATTCGAAAAGCCCTACCGATTCTCGTTTCGATTCTCGAGCGCGAAACCAGAGGCTGGTTTCTTCACTTTCGAGAGCGACTCATCTCCGAATTGCGAGCGCAGAAGAAACCCGACGAGGAAATCGAAAAGCACGTCAACGAAGCGGTAATGCGAGAGTATCTTCAGCGCGTTTATAGCAGCATACTCTCGCATCCCGATATTTTGGCGCTTGGCGAGGGAATTGCTCAACTATTGGTACAGCAGGCCCAATCGGTCGTGCTCATGCATCGCGCTGTGGAAAATGTTCAGCGAAAATTGACGCAAACTAAAGAATCGCTGCGTCAGCGAATGGAGAGCGAACATCCGGTACTATCGCGAATCGGACCGTGGATGCGCGACCGGATGCGAGAGGCCGAAGCGAATTTTATCGACGAGTGTGAATGGAGCGCTCACGAAGAGGCTCTTTCCCTTTGCAATATGCAAAATTTACAACAGACTGTCTACTTTCTCAATCGAGATCTTACTTTCATGAGAGAGGTACGAATTCCTTCAACTTTTACACATCTCCATTCCCTTTTTCGGTGCTTTTGTTTTCTTTTTTTTTTTTTTTTTTTTGTGAAAAATGCATACCAAGAGGAGGAAAATCACTTTCTACTCCCACTTTTGCAGAGAGAACCCGTACTGCTCAAGGAACTACGTAAAGTCAAAACGCCCACGAGAAACTTCCAATGGCCGACGCAAATCTGGCTACCGAGGAACTGGATCGTCAGACGAAGCTTTCAAGGCATGTCTGAAATTATTCCCACTGTCCTCAGCAACACGCCCACATCCATAACCACGCCGCGCGCTGATCCCAGTCAACCGGTGTTTCTTGTTGAGAGGGAAATTGTGCATACTACTACCACCAGGTAAATAAAAAGGAAAATTGTGCTTTTGTTTAGAATTAGAAATTTTTGGAAAATATTATTCTATTTTATTGGGTTTTATGAATACACTTTGGCAATTAGAAGTGTCAACTTGAAATACGTGAACAATTGGAGCTAAAAAGAAGAGAATAATACGACATTATTATTTTTCAGATTTATCGCAATAGTGTTACGAATACTTCTCAATGAGAGAGTTTTTTAAAAGCGTGAAAAAGCGGAAATCAATTGTTAAAAAGAACCTTGCACATTGCTTCCTTTGCGAGGAATCATGTTGATTGATTTGGGCTTCCTCATAGACGAGACTTTATAAAATACGAAACATAATGAGGACGTAATGTATTAGGTTCTCCTTTGCATTCTTTCTCAAATGAATGTATAATATATATTCGTCACTCAGTTATGTGTCTATAATGGCTGAATATTATTTGATTTGGATATCGATTTGGGCTTGATATCCGAAATTTTGAAGAAGTTATGACGAGAAAATTAATTCTTTTCATAATGCAAAATTCTATAATTTCGAACGAAAAATGTTTATTTTAAATTTTATATTGAGGATTTTAAGACAGTATTATTCCATTTTATTGGGTTCTATAACAACAACAACGTGGGAAATTGCAAAAATCATCTTGGGATCCGTGGAAAGCTGAAGCTGAAAAAAGCGTTAGCAAATATTACGGGATAACCATTTTTTATATTTATCAAAATAATGTTATAGATGAATCTCAATGATAATTTAATTCTTTAGGCGAAAAATAGCCGGAATCAATAGTTATAAAAGATGTAAAGTAGAACTTCGTACCAGAATCCTTGCATATTCTTACGTATGTCACTAAATTTAGTCGATCCCATCAATTCGTCAGAAGCAAAAATGTTATCTTGTATAATTCAAATTGCTAAAATCTGAATTTGTACCTTAATCTTCACCAAATTTAATATCCAGCATGACTGAATATTGATTCCCGAATGCAGAAAATTTCAACTAAATTTATTAAAGTTAACTTAAATTATAACGACAACGATAATTTTCCGATGACTCAAAATGCTATTGAATCCAAACCTGTTTATATTCATTAAATAAAAATTGACGACACTTGTTTATTAGTTTGATTTTATCGGAAATTCGAGATTATTCCATCGAAGTTGACTTGAGTTGGAATAATAAAAAGTCGCGGAAAATACATTTCCATGAAATCAAAGTTTCCTCTACAGGGAAACAACAAGGAATATGATTATTAAATCAGACCAACAGACATCGAATGAATATCAATTCGGCATTTCGAAAAATGTGTTTATATCCAATTTAATCCCAATAATAGATGGCCAATGTGGCGCTGGATAAACTACATCGCGAGAACCTGGTGTTGGACTTGGAACGCGATGTTTATGCTGGGTGTTGCCGTACCGTGGTGCAGCAGAGTCTCTCTGCGAGCTCTGCTCCTTGTGCAGCCTTTTACTCCCGATTTGGAGCTTAGTCAGCTGAACGGAACACTTTTTCCTCGAAAATCCTCTCAAACGCCGACGCTCTGTTCGAGGCTCATCGCTCTCTGGCGACACATAAGCAAAAGCCGAACGCATTTCGAAACAGAGCCTGATACAGGTGCGTGTCGATGAAAATTAAGGTTTTAAGCCTCGGTAAACGAGCAAAAAAACGGTGCATACATTATTATTTTTTCCTCGATCAATAACGACGTTACCAATTAAATTCTTCTGAATAAAAAAACGAGGTCATATTAAAGAACATTAACGGATGAAAAAAAAATTTATTGTTAACTAGCATTTTCACTCGTCGGCGTAAAGGCTTTTCCAAACACTCTAAGCGCTGACTGCTACTTGATCTCCCTAGTTTATCTAAAAGGAGAACAGTTTTTTTTTTCTTCACAAATTGTATCTAAAGTACCTCGATGAAAGCAGAAAAAAGATTTAAAATAATCAGCATTATGTTGTTTACAATGTAAAGTCGAATTTACTCATTTTCTTACCGGTTTCTTTTTTTTCATTATGAAGTTTAAAAAAAATGTAAATATAAGACCGTAGAAGAATCAAGTAGATGTTAAAGTATATCGGTAACAATTTTTATCAAAATTCATCCCGCTGATTTTGAGCTATTCGAGTCACCGGTTTTGAAAATGACATTATTCAACAACAAAATTTCATACAGTATCCTTGAGAGTACGAACTATCAGAAAATTTAATTGAAAAATTCAATTTTTAAATAATTTTACTTAGATGTAAGATCTTAATTTCTCTGAAAGAAAATAGCGAAATTAAACTTTGATTTTCACTTTCAGGTTTCATCGGCAAAGGAATGACGAGGCATATTAATAGATTGTGGAATTACGGAGTGAAAGGTCTCCTAGGAACTCTCGTAATCCTTTTTATCTTCCCTATAGTCTGCATAGTCGCGAGTTTCGGTTCGCTGATCATCGCGCTCTCGGCGTTTATCTGGTTTGTTAGCTTTGCAATTTTTTCCATTTGTTTTTGAGGTACATTCACACGCAGTTTTATGGATGAAGAATCACTGAAAATTGTTTAACAGGATGCCGGTGGTAACGATGATCCTTCACGGTTTTATGGCTCTTGTCATGGACCTCGATAGCCCAGAATCGAGTAGAAATCGATACTTGGTTGTGATGGAAGCTCTTCTGTGGAATATAGGAGTTCAGGGCTGTTTACAACCTATAGCTGCGGTCATCGTCGCTGTCGTTTTTTGTCCCATTATTTCGTTTTTAATACTAACAGGTGAGACAATTTCAGATTTACGAGCCCTAAAGAGAGACTGTAGTGATAATTTATAAAAACTTCAAATTCTCTCAGACTATACAATTCGTTTAAATTCCGTATTTAAAACAGAAATCCTCTTCCGAATTCTCGAACAGCTCAATATCATTATATATATATTTTTTCATTTGTACATTTCTCTAACTTATGAGTTCAGCAAAGGCGATCAAGTTCAGAAATATGTCTTCTAAATTTAATCGTTAATGGGGCTCAAGATTTGTTGAGCCCCATTTTTTAGCGCGAGAAATGTTATGCGCGGAGTAAGACACGTTTCGATTTTGATACGAACTCTTCCATTATTACCGCCGTTTTTCCCCGTTACTTCATTTCTAATACTAACAGGTTAGCTATTTTAGGTTTATGATCCCTCAGAAAACCTCTAGTGATAATTTACAAAGACTTTAAATTCTTGCAGACTATTAAATTCATTAAGGAACAATATTACCGCACAGCATGAAAAAAATTCAAATTTCGTATTTAAACGAGAACTCTTTTTTTTTTAAAAGACAGCTAAAAACATGATCAATATTTTATTTTCATCTTAAGAGTCACAGTTAGAAAAGTACTTAATCCTCCTTCCTAAAGTAAAATGAGACCCTCAAAAATGGATGATGGGTTGAAATTATCGTAGAAGCTGTAATAATAATTTTTTTTTGCAGTCGCTGTGATACGTTACTGGATCAGAGTCTTATGGGACACCGCAATGTTCCATTTGGTAATCAAGAATCGAGGGAGAATACCCGCGAGTGACAGTTTCGTCGTGAAGAGAATAGCGGGCCCGGGATTAGCGTCGGATTACTATTATCAGGTGAGCTAACAAGTTTCTCTGGGCATCTGAACAATTTTTTTCAGCGAATATTTCGCGGAATTGTCTTATTCAATGTTATGTTGTTATTATGCTTTCTTCAATGTCGAAGCGGTAGTATCGATTCCGTGATGTAACCAATTTTCGAGAATCGATTCAAACAAATCGATTATGATACGAACCATTCTCAGTCAATCCAACCACTTTTTTTATGATCTCAGAACTACCCTATAATTAGACACCTTTCCATATAATTTTTCTTAGATTTTATAATCTAATTCTAGAAAATGTCGTTTCTTTTTCTTGGGATCTTGAAGTAACTGATAAAAAAAATTTTCACACGAAAGTTGTACTTTTATGTTCGCTTTCGTTTCATGTAATGATTTTGTACCGAAATACAGCGAAATTTTTTTATTCAAGAACGGATATTTTCCGGCTTAAAAGAAATTACGGATTCTTCAAATATGTCTAACGATATTGCGAAAAAATCACCAAAGTGTCACGGATCGACATTCTGGAGTAACAAAAGAATGGAATAGCACTACACTATACGAAATTGACATTATTTATTTTCAGTAACTTCGAGTTTCCGGGATATCGTCACTTTGAAAAAAAATTATATCTCCCTAAAATATTTAATGAGAAAAATCTGAAAAAAATTTCCGTAGATATGTTTTGGTGCTACTTTGACATGATCAATTGTCAGATCAGAGATGTTAAAAAAAAGTAGCTGAATTTCGTTACGCATGAAGCATTCGTATGTAAAGAAATTCCTGAAAGATTAAGTCAGAATCGCTCTAGCCGGAAGTTAAAAATCCATTGCTATTGATTCGTAATGTCAATATCTCGGCTCGTTTCAGATAAGACCGGAGCAAGCGCTGGCTGCGTTCGAAGCAAAACTGGAGCTCGACGAGCTTCTGGCCTTTCAGCTAGAAACCGAGCGACTAATTACACAGCCACAACGAGATTTCACGCAGTTCGTAGAGGCTTGCTTCAGTCCGTTCGCCACGAGTCTCGCAAAAACGAGAGATCCGTACAAATCTCTCGAAAAGGAAGCGCGTGATCTCGTAGCCGTTCTCCACGAAAAACTCGATCGTCGCCGAAAGGATTTGCAGACAGGATTGGGAGTAGCAGTTAGGAGCAAAATAAAATTAACTACTTTCGATCTAAAGGTAAGAATTTGAAATATTATCTATCGTTTTTTGTTAAATTATTTATTTAACTTTGGACGAATTCACGACCTTAAAATTGTAATAGTGACGTAAAAGCACGGAAGTCATTGAAAATTCTCATTTTTTTAATTACAAAAGGAAAGAATCTAAAAAAAAATAAAAATATGTACTACGAGTGCGCACCGGGAGATATAAAAGCTAGCGGCGCTTTCAAACGAGTGAAACGGGTAACAATACGAATTTTATGGATGCAATTGCCCACAACGGCGATCTCGCGTCTACGCCTATAAAATTTGTCGGATACCCGTTTTCCCCTTTCGCAGACTCGCTTTTATATATCGCGTAGTCCGACATTTTAGTTACCGGCTCACTAAAACAGTGATACGACGGGGAAACGTTCAGGTGCAGTTTTATTGCGAATTTATGTTTTATTAGAACTTTTATGGGATTTCAGGTCGTAATTCAACAAGCGGCGCTCATGCTCGAACGTCTGTATCCCTCGCACGTTTTCGCTCGATTTTCCGGCAGCGAGGACGATTTCTGGGAGAATAAAGGTCTAGGAGTCGGCGATTGGGCCGGACTAGCCGGTCTTATGTACGCCGATATATTTAGTCTCGATTTCCTTCAGCCGCTCGACGACGCCGACACGAAATTCAAGCTGGAACCTCATCCGGGAGTCGATCTCTCGCGATACTCGGAGATGGTTCACAGCACGGAACTCGGGGGAATTAACGGTCCCGATCTTCTTGGCGCGATATACGCGCCCCGAGGGAACATACAAGTACACAGTCCCTATCTCGAGGTGTCAGCTTTCAACCCACGCGCAAAGCAGCCCTGCAACAGCCGAAAGTCCGAAAAACGATGGTGAGTTCTCGAATTATTCACTAAACTCGATTTACGTGATCTTGCGAATCCTTACAAATGAAGGAGGACATCGGGGACATTAACGAAAAACTCGCTTTCGTTCCTTCTGCTGCTTTCTTATAGGGGAAGCTTTGTTTAAGTGAATTTCTTTTTCTCGATTTTTTCGAAAATTCAAAATCCTTTGTATAATCCGAACCTCTTTATCGATCTTCACCAATCTTAATAGTGGGGATAGTTGGATATTAGTTCTTCCTTGAATGAAATTCGAGCTGATTTGGTCGAAGTAGATTTAAATTAGAACGATAAGAAAACTTTTTTTTTTCAAGACTCCTAAAAACACAACCGCTTCACCGTTTCTGCCCAAATCGAATATCCGAGCCGCGTCTCTTTGTTCAATTGTTATACAAAGTATCAAACAGATAGATAGAAAATTGGTTTGAGTTGGAGAATTGACGGACATTTGAAAAATCTTAGAAATCTCATAAAAACGGAATGCATGAACCGATTTCTATAAAATTGATATCAAGTAAAAAATGGATCAGTACTTTACGTGGCATTAAAATTGAAGCTTATTCATCCGAGTAGTTCACGAGTTATCATAGAGTAAATTTTCGGTCCTCTATCACTAACATACACAAATACATATACATATGGGGCATTCCATACCGATTCAACCTGGGTCGGATCCTCGACCTCTCGGATTTGGTCGACATTTTCTATATAATTGGACCAACTCCGAAAAGTACTGGAAAAAAATTTCTGATTTTTTTTTATTAAAATTTTCTTTCGTGATTTCTCAAAGCAAACATATCGTTAGCCCAAATTTAAAAATCTGAAAAAATTCTCAAAAATTCTGCATGAAATAACAAAATTTTTGAGCCTAAAACCGAAGTGGGCCGGGTTTTGCTTCTTACTTATGTTTTCGTTCTAATTTGAATCAACTTCGACTAATTCAACTAAAATTTTATACAGGTTACCGGGTTCAAATTTTGTTTACGAACAGATTAACATGAAACACAGTTTAGGTATAAATTTAACACAACTCGGCCGAGCGGTTATAATTTGAAGACACTACTAATTTTCGGAAAAACATCTCTCGAGCTAAAATGAACCTTCCTCATTATTTTTCGTTTTTCACAATAACGCTTCCTTTATAACGAAGCCAAAATCGATCAACATACTACTAATTTTGAACGTCGCATCAATTCTTCTTGAACATTTCTGACGATCGCGGCGCCATTCATTAAAGAATTATTGGTGTTCCGTAAATAAGTCTCTTGGTGTTCAAACACTAAGACACATTGTGTGAACACCGAGTTTTCGGTGTTCGAGCGCTACCACATGACCAAAAAAATCTTCCGAACCCTGGTACATCAATTTTTTCCATAGTTCTCAATGTATAAATAATTAAGTATATTATCTAAAGTCGCGGTAACAACTCGACGCCAAGTTAAAAAGAAAATTAATGTTGCTTCAAAACGAACGAGCTCTACTGCTACTCTATTTATTCGGAAGGTGGCCACTCACCGACTCTACTTAATTACATATTTTCAGATCACATTACCCTTAATAGGCTAAATTGTAATCGTAAATCGCATCGTCTCTTGAGTGTGCGCCACACTGGGACATATACCTTAAGAAAAATTGTTCTGTTACAGCGACACCGGAGGCCTGTTAACATCAACGAGAACGCGGCGTCGTACGATATCCGGAAACGGAACGGGCGAAGGCCGATGGCAGCCGTGGAAGCGTCAGATGCGTCCTTACAGCGCTGAGAAGCTAGTGATTCCCTTGCCGATTCCGCATCCGGCGCACATAGCAGTAACAATTCACAACCGCGATTCCGAGGATCCGATACCTCTCGACTCCGATCTCTGTCAGAACATTTTACGAGCGATTGAGGAATCGCCAGGCGAGATGGCGATCGAGAGCGTAAATCGATATCGCGGCGGCGGAGGATGCGGCGATTCGAGCTTCGATTCCGTCGCCTCGCAGTCCTCGGTCTCAATAGAGACCGGCCTAGACAAGGACGAGACGGAGGACACCGTCGAGGAGAAAGAGGGCGAAACTTACCATTGGACGCTCTCAAATTGGGGCGGTGGAATGGCGCGAAGAAGAAATAACTCGGGATCGATAAAAGTCGATCTCGCGTCGCCCGAGGACGTAACTCTGGACACAGACACGACCCGAGTGATGTTCAGCACTTACGGTACCACCGTCTAAGTCAAAGTCTGACGCTTCCTTACGTAAATTTAAACAATACACGCAACCATATATATACATATATATATATTATATATATTATATATATAAGTATATATATATTATCAGTACCTAATATATACTCGAGGATAAACCTTTTTCTATTCTAGAAATAAACTCTCGCGATTATTGAACGATAATATCTGTATTATTATTATTATTATTATTGTAGTTACATTAGAGAGACGCGAGAGAAAATCGACAAGAGACAGAAAGATGGACGAACCGTTTCGTTATTTTAATCTTCGGAGGCTCGGTAAAGTCTCCCACAATCTTATCAACGAAATACAATCCGTTACGTCGCGTATTATAACAGATATTGTAGTTATATGTACATCCTGTACGGGTTAAGGGAAAGTAATGAGAAGTTTAAATGCGTTTCGATTATTTGGGGTTTCGAGAAAATTCGCCGGAATTTTAACATTGCCGCGGGACATTCCTTCCTTTTTCTTACGCGCAAATAAGACTAGCACTCTCGAACTCGTGTCGTTTACGATAATCAAAATATGCGGGTTTCGAGGAGGTTTACGCGTTTTGCAGTTGGAAAATCGATGCTACACTTTTTGTAAATCTTTTTGTTGAGATTTATTGGTTGAATTATTCAGTGGAGGATGATTCTTATTCGAGCATGTGCACTTGATTCAGAGTAACTGTAATAGTAACGGATCTGCGTAAATATTGACTGATTAAATGTATTTTTCGTGAAGATACAGTTTCTTTAGGATTTTTCCAAGAATAATCCATGACTCTGTACTGATTTTAATGCGGATATGACTCATTTAGCTTCGCATTAGACTTTCTAAAAACTTGGCATCGATATACTGTAATTGTACCAATTACTTGAAAATTACAGGCCATTATTTGATCGGACAAAAATGCTTTCACAACCAAACGGTTGTAATTAAGGAAGGTTAACACCTTCAAATATGTAGGTGATTGATGCATATAGAATCTTTAAAAGAAGAAAATGCGTCATAGTACATTGAAAATAAGAAAAAGTCGGATTTTTCGATAACAACAAATATGTATTTGAAAAATATGATTAATTAGTCAATATTTATTGTAAATTTTTTGCTAGGTCGGTTTTTTGGGTCATGGACATATTCTATACCACGAATCAAATTCTACTGCGAACAATTGCTCGGTAAAGCTTATTGCACAGATTTACAAATATTTAGCGCAAATTTTGTTAAACCGAAGCGCTCCGATCTCCTCAAGGTACTTTTAGCGGTACAACCCGATCAAGCGTGAGATTCAGAAG
The DNA here is from genome assembly GCA_949699805.1 of Tromatobia lineatoria. Classification (NCBI taxonomy): domain Eukaryota; kingdom Metazoa; phylum Arthropoda; class Insecta; order Hymenoptera; family Ichneumonidae; genus Tromatobia; species Tromatobia lineatoria. The sequence goes on along the minus strand of OX453042.1, from coordinate 12,615,344 downwards.
GGATTTCGAACATTTTTCCATGTGAACAAACTCTAAAAAAATCGAGCTCGTTGGAGATGCTGAAAAAAATTGATTTCAAAATGTTATTAACAAATAGATGAAAAAAAAAATCGTTCATCAAATCACCCGTCAGCCCAACTTTAGCGAATAATAATGACTTCGTAATTTCACTGATTACGTACAGTTTTTTTTTCAGACGTTTATCTGATTTTTGACAAACGTGTTTCTTTTTTAAATGATTCGACTGTATTTTTCGAATGTACTTGATAAATTGTCCTTTGTGGGTACAATGGATGGTTTTATGACACGCTCATATCCAAATATGACTTCCCGCCGATAAATTTTTTTTTTAATTTACCATTTAAAAATTAAATAAAAATCTAAAAGAAAAGTTTACGTATGAACAGAAAAATGAACAAATCATCTTCATTTGGAAAAAAATAGTCAGTTTGTTGGATTATTTATTTAACAATTTTTCTTTTCATCAATTTGATAATTACATTTTGGAATTATTTTTGTCCAAAACCACTCCTTACGTCTTCAACGTGTCCGATCATTTTCAGATTTTTATCCCATCGAGAAGTCTTCCAAATTCTATCTAAATCGCATGTTTAACCGAATTCTACTGCTAAGTCTATCTTAACATCGAAATATCGCGCGCCCTAGCAAGGCGATCCTCAAGTGTTCGCCATTTTGACTGTTCTCTGATTAGTGTATATAGGTAGCTGACAATGATCGAGGTTTTGTCCATAAAGTCGACAACGACATCACAAGAATACGTTTTAAAACACAATACCAAAAAAAAAAGGAAAATGGAAAAAGAAAAAATTAATGCTCTCTGTATCTTCCTCGTCTACGAGTAATTTATATACGCGCGCTGCAAAGACTTTGTCGAGGATGGATGAGGTCGCGATTCGTTAAGGAGCGTCGTTTTCCATCCGAGGCATTTGCAGCATCGAATCGATGTAATATTTACCGTGTATTGGTAGAAATTTAAGGATATTGTAGATAGACGTACAAACGATACGAGTAAACTCGTAAATGGAATTTAGCAGAAAAGAATATGATGGAAATTGACGTATTGCATTTATTTAAAACAAAGAATTCGCGTTCTACGCTATAATACACTGAATATACATATAGTTATGGTGTACGCTTCTTTATCATTGAAAACGGAGTCGTAGCCGAAGACGCGTCAATGTCTAACGTCGTATTTATCGCGTTGTTTCAATTTGTTAGCGGAATTTAGATTAACCACGACAATTATGCATATAGAATTTAAAGCTTCACTTTGAAAAAAAAAAGAACAATTATGTAATTGTAAGAGGGCAGCACAAATCGGGGAATCACATTAAATATACAAGTGTGACGTAAATTAAGAAGGTTGGTGCGATTTAGACTAGTAAAATCGGTGATTATCTATTCAAAAAATTACTTAAAACATTGCCATTAATTCGCTCGTATTAATGTAATTTCATGTTAATGCATTTTTCTCTAAATTATCGATGTATTATTTTCTACAGATAAACATTCGCTCTGGTCAATTATTCTCTAACTTTATAATAACAGTTGAAAGCATTTAGCATCGTTTTAAATAGACTAAAACGCTTCAACCTCATTGATGGAGAATATTGAATAAGAAGTTGTATTCAATATTACTTTGCACTTGTATTTATCGGTTTACGAATCTCAGCTTCCAGCGCTGGAGTGCATCAATTTTCGAGAAATATTGGACGTTGAATAGGCCCAATTTGTTCCCAAGTCGTGGATAGAAAATACAAAAATCACAATCTCTTTATGAAGAAAAATAATTAAATAAATCGGCTGTGTACAGTTGCGAAAGAAAGGAGTATTTTATAAATCTAAGGGAATCAACAACCGAGTGGAGAAGCGTTATTAGATTCTGCGGGGAACGGAGATGCAGAATGTACTAGAAAAAAACCAGCCGTAGATATATATATATGAATTGTATCTCATTCCCGAAGTCAAGTTTAAATGATACATTTTTTTAAGATTTTTTTTTCGATTTTTATAGTGCGATAGCCGAATTCAATTGAAAATTCCATCCAAGATTGATAAAAAAAAAAAGACACCCAAGAGAGTATTTAATAGATGTTACAGAGGTGAATCCATTCTGTCCATCCATTTTGAATTAAGCGAGCGAAATTTGTTTTGGACTGTAAAAGAATGAGCAATTTATGCGTGGCGTAAAAGAACGCTTGAAAATCAAAAATACATTGAAAGAGGCCATTATATCAAATGTATTAGATGTTCATAGACTATATTATAGAGCGAGAATCCTTACAGAATATCCAGTGTTCAATAATACGATTATTTGCAGTTGTTTCGGAGCGAACTTCGTTTTGTCGGGTTCACCGCTGCAGAAGCGATTTTGTTTTTGTTTTTGTTTTTTTTTTTCAAACGCAACGTCTAACGTTGTGCAACATACGTGGCTACCGAACGATTGTAACGCAATTATGATAACTTACGTTTTTGTACGCATTAAATGTGAATGTGATGACTCGTCGCCTTTTCGTTGCCTGTGTAACATTGTCAATACGATTTTTAATTCCTTTACATGAAATATGGAATAAAAATAATAATGTGATATCTCCTTGCACTTTACTTCCATTTTGTACTTAATCAAAGTGTTATTTTCGCGCAGTCAGTACTTCTCCTTCTTTGCCCAAAATATGGATTGGGCCCACGAACAATGCTTTACAGTTTTCGTTACCGACCGAGGAATAGCACATCATCTACAGGGTATGTTGGAGCAGATATTTTTACCGACTTTGGTCGGTAAAGAGATACGATTTCGTAGTTTACAATCTACGTTTTTAACATGTTACGAATATATTTCATATGGCACAAAATTATAATATCAACATAAGCGCATTTGCGCCCATTCGAATGTCGAGTGAAAACGCTTGGAAATTGAGGAAAATCAGAAATTTGTAAACCTACCGAAAACTAATATGGTCACTCGAACTGTTTACCTGTTTTGTACTATATGAACATTTCTAGCAATGACAATCGAAAAACGAGACTAGTCGCAAATTCTATGAGGTTCTCTGTTCATTTCAAAATCACCGGACTGGCGATAGCACAAAAGAAGCGCACGTGAAATGTTAACTACGCTTTATGCAGTTGAATCGAAGAAAAAACACTTAAGCTCTTCTTTATCAACTATAATCTCTTCTAACAAGCGAACTGACTGCGTAAAGGTAGTTGATAATGTACGCGCTTTTCTTTTGTGTTATCGCGACTCTAATGATCTTATAAAATAGGAAAAACCTCATACAATTTGTGTCCACTCTGATTTGTCGAAAGTGATTCCTGTTCATATAGTATCGAACAAGTGGTGTTGACAGTTTCTGCGGCCATATTGATTTTTGTTAGGTTTACATATTTCCGATTTTTTTAATTTTTTAAGCGTATATAACAGATTATGACGAAACTGTTCACCTAGTGAAGTTTTACCGAATACTACTGATTCATGTTAAAAATTTGAATTTACTATCTTATGTTTTGCTAAAGTCAATACAATAGGATCATTTTTTTCTGAACGTTGAAATTCTGAGAAACCACATTGCAGATTACAACGGACCTATGTACTAATCATCGCTAAATAGTACCGATTTCATGTATGAAATTTGAGTTCGTTTTCTTATGTTTTGCCAGTGTTTGAGCAAAAACGTAAATTTTTCGAAAATTTCGAATCGCGATAAAATTCGAACCGTTCTTCCGATTTCGATCAAATTCAATGGCAAACAACAATTACCAGTACTTGCACGGATGAAGAATAATCTAACAAAATATCGCTATTTTAACGAAAGCTAGAGCGAACACGTCCTTGTTTGAAAAAATTCAAAAAGCTATACAATGGAAATCTTTGCATACGTTTCGAAAAAAAATTGCATTAGTCAAAGATGGGCTACTGCTTCACTTGTGTACCAAATTTTTGCTCGATCACACACACGCACACACGGACATTTTTTGTAAATCACTCTTCTCGATGTTTTGTAGCATGCTGAATATTCTGACATGAAAATCGCAAAAATAAAATTTTTCATAAAAACAAAGCTTCCTCTACGAGTAAGCAAAAACATTAGAAAATTTCTATAATACATCCGAAAAACTAAAATGATCGATAGCTCAGTGTTTTTTTATTGCTCTATTTATCCAAAGTATATTTAGTATATATAGTATATTATATTTTCGAAATTAAAAAAAAATACAGCGTTGATTTGACTAGTGCGAAGCTTTCCAACTTCGATATCTTTGCGTTTCCAAACAGAATTGCCTTTGTTGTGCCCGATGCATTCCAAAATATGATCCAATATTACAATCCATAGATTCCCATAAATATCCAACGTTCTTCACAAAATTTTGTAATAGCCTCTTCATGTACAAAATTATCTCAAATACAAGCAAGATTCGTGAGTTGCCGGACTTCGCCGCTCGTTCGCTGTCGCCGCTGTGTACCGAACACCCATTTTATATAAAATCATTATCCCGAGCAGCGTCGACTAGTGCGACGCAAGCGAAAACGCGGCGCTTCGTTCACCTCGCATCTCCACTCGCCGCGAGTTGATTCAGTGTTGCCGCAACGTCGTACGGAGTCACAACAAACGTGACCCAGTATTTTTATCTGTAAAAAAAATAGAATAAAAAAAAACAACAACAATAGCATTAATCATAATTATTATCCCATTGATAAGATAATCGATAAATATGGTCGTGACTCGGAGTTCGAAAGAGTCGAAAAAGCGCAAAGTACATGAGTCGATACCGGCGTTTATCAAATAAGGACAAAGACGGAGAAGCGCCTGTGAAATTCAGCCGAAAATCGCTCGAGTGAACGTGATTGTTTTTTCTCAGTGCCACTAATCGATATTCACCTATTCTCCGTATCGAATAAAGTGCAGTGTACAATAAAAGAAAAACGGATAAAGTGCTTGTGTAAATGCGTCGCAGAGGCCATTTCACCTAACAAAAGCCGGTAGTGTCGATAGTGGCGATAATTCGGGAACAATGACTCCGCATCGAACACCGGCATCTAATCTCTCAAAATAAACCCACGAGCAATTTTCAATTCAAATACTTATCCCAAAAGAGAAACATTTATTAAATTTTTCTTAAATAACCAAAAAATAGTGATCTTATTTTCGTGAAGAAAATAGCATATAACCTTAAAACCAATTACATTTACAACATTCCTTATCTCGTATTAAAAAATTACACCTCTACATTCACACTCGTTTAAAAAGTCCCAAATTTGGAAAAAAAAAACTCCAAATTCAGATCAATAATCTAAAACCTCACAACAATATTATAAGACGCTACTTCCGGTTTCCTCCCGAAGCCCCGACAATTCATTTCGTATCCGGCAAAAGAGCGCAAACAAAGGCTTTCAAAATTTGTCTCAAACCCGGCAAAAAAGTCACAAAATCCGCATCGGATCTCAGCTTTAACTGGGGAAAAACAAAAAACAGCTCATCGCTCTTGATCAGAATCTCTCAGAACGTCGATTTCTCAAGTGGAGAAGCGTCCGCGTGTTTACGTCGCGTACCATAACACCGATGACCTTGAAAACGCCTGGAGGGTCACGTGACGGAGATCGGGGGATATCGTTGCCGCGGTTCGTTCAGTGAGAGAGACAGAAATTCGTTGTTGGAATTGCGCCGTTCGCGCATCGTTCAGTTCGCGTCGGAACGTGGCCGTATGGTACAAAAATCCCGCTATATAACGCAGAGCGGTAGCCAATAGCGAACTGAGAAGAGGAGAAGGCTCTGCATCGCTCCGACAGAGAGCAGAACGTGCTGCGTTGCTGCCTCTGTCTCTTATAAATGCACTGTAGTGGATTGTGTATCGTATAGAGTCTGCGCCCGGTTCGTGTTTCGCTTGCGCGCGTCTCCCTCCCTCCCCTCCACATTATATTCGCGACGTCGACATCCACAACTGCTGTTGCATTAGTGTGCACAGAGACTCGGGCTCTCGGTACGTAATGTGTGGGTGATAAACGCGGTTGTCGTCCAAGATGAAGTCCGACTCGAAGCCTTTGTTGACAGCTCAGGCGGAAAAGGCGAATCATTACACGTAAGTAGCGTTTGCCGGCGAGGTTCGAGGCTGGACCATCACAACGCGTCGTACGTTATACTCGCGCGTTCTCGCGCCGTGTGAAAGCTCCGCGCCGATGTACGCTTCTCTCTCTCCGAGGGAAAGAAACAAAAAAAAGATAAAAAAACACATATAAGCCGTGTGCGAATCGCTCCCGGGGCGAGCAACGACGACTACGACACAACGCGAGAGTTTCGCGCGGGCTGCGTGTGTACATATATGTATATATGCACACATAAGGTCGGGATGAGCCAGACACTGTAGAGTTTTATGTATTTTCGGTGATTTACCGGTTTTTTTTGTTTTTTTATTTTTTTTTTATTTTTCATTTTTTGCTAATAGAGAGGCAAATTTTTTATACACGGACGTGTGTGTGTAAGAGCGAGCGCGAAGAGGAAGAAGTGGGAGAGAGAGAAAGAGAAAGAGAGGAATATATAGTAACAGTTATACTATTGGCAAGAAAAAGAAAGAGAGAGAGAAGAAATCCGCGCGCGCGTCAACGCGCGTGATCACAGCAACACAAGCAACGTTCGTGACACCGAAATAATGTGTAGCTCTGTGGATTCGCATTCCAGATACTTGAAGGAATTTCGCGTCGAACAATGTCCACTGTTTATACAGCGAAAGTGCACCCAACATCGGCCGTTCACGTGCTTCAACTGGCACTTTATGAATCAACGGCGCAGGAGACCGGTCAGAAAGAGGGACCGCACCTTCAACTATAGCGCTGATAATTATTGCACCAAGTACGACGAGACTACCGGCATATGTCCCGACGGAGACGAGTGAGTTTTTTTATGTTTCTTTGTTTATGTAACTGTGACTCAGATTACCCTGTAGTGGGATCTACTTCCGCCTTTCATCTCATCTCTCCACGAGTTTCACTACTTTTACTCTCAATTCGATATTTCGGATTTTTCGAACGTTTTTTTTTTAAGCTATTTCGGTGATGCTTGACTTACTAAAAGATTGCGCGCGGTTACCGTCGTTTATCGATTCGCCTTTTTAGTCCCCCGAAGCACGAGTTTGACAGTGACACGGCTGATAGGCTACGAGAGAAAGAGAATGTTCGATCCACGCTGATACTCGGATTTAAGAGGGAAAGATACACGGTTTATATGTTTACCGCGTGTCATTTGATATTTCACTGATCTTGGTGATTGTTTACTTTTTGGGTATGCGGTTTTTCGACAATGCTTTTTTTACGATTTTCGGCAAAGAGAGAAAATCAACGGATATAACATGAAGCGTGCTTTCGGCCGGAAGTTTGTTTTCAACGTGTATTGTATTGAATAATTCATTGTTTCGGAACAGGAAAATAAGGATAGCCACTAGTTGCAACTATGTGACAGTTTGTAAAGATAAAATGCTGAGATATCTAACCGGAATTTAATTCTTATGGTTTCCTTTGTTCTTTTAAAGACGGGTTTTGGTTTAATCCCTTGAAACTTTCGGGAAATGTTTGTTAATCTTAACGCGTGTAATTAGTCTTTTCACTGCTGTACGCGATTGTTGATTGTTCCACAACGAGGTTTTTTTTGGCACTTAATGGATAGATCTACCAAGTTGCAAATATGAACAATGGAAAAAAGTGTGTGTTTCGACCATATTTTCTTTTAATAATTTTTCTAATATTTGTCGGTTCAAAGTCGTATTTTGTTCTATACTTCAACGCTTCCATTGGATTTTTTATACGCATTTGTTGAACACGCTCCTTCGAGAGAAAGAGAACGTTCGATTTACGCTGAAACAACCGGTTAAGAGGGAAAGAAACCTGGTTTATTTATTTACCGTTTGTGATTAGATATTTGATTGATCTTCATGATTTTCTACTGTTTTGCGGATACGGCTTTTTTGATAATGCGTTTTTCAACGATTTTGGGAAAAGAGGGAAGACAACAGATATAATATGAAGCGTGCTGTCGACCCGAATTTCGTTTTAATTACTCTTTAAAATTTTTTTGATTCAAATACTTATTTTATCGAATAATTCAATGTTTTGGAAAGGGGAAATCTGGAGTAGAGCCCGGCCAAGAACAGACAGAATCATTACGTGAAGACGTGTATTTTCTTTTTAACTTTGCGTCGAGTCGCTACCGCGACGATTGATAAAGATAGACACTAGTTGCGATTATGCCCAAGTGTGTAAAGATGAAATGCTTGGATATCTGGCACATTTTATTCTTCTGATTTACTTTATTCTTTTGGAGACCGGTTTTATTTAGTCGTTTGAAACATCCGGGTAATAAATGTTTGCTAATTTTAACGCGTGTAATTAGACATTTCAAAGCTGTAGGCGATTGTTTACTGTTTCACCAATTTTTGTTTTCATGCTATTGAGGTTTGCATAGTTTAAATGCAACGACAAACAAATAAATCATAAAAACCAAGATTAGCGTCCTGTGAGACGGGGCATGATTAGGGTGACCTTTCGTTTCAATGCTAGTAATCAATGTCAGTTTTATTTGTACCTTTTATTGTCATTCGAGGTCATCGGAATTTGACAAAAATAAAATTCGTTGCATACCAACGATGCCAAACTTCAGCATTATTGGTTTTCTTAAATGCGCTTTTTCGGCGTCTTTACGAGAAGAGGGAATATCTACTAAGTTGCAAATATAAAATGTAAGAAAAAGTGTGTTTTCGAGCTGTATTTTGTTTTGATATTTTTCAAAAATATTTATCGTCTTAAAGACATGTCTTATCGAGTACGTTAACACTTCTGCGGAAGGAAAGTATGGATAACCCGCTTGTTGCAACTTTGTAGAAACTTATCATGCTAAACTGCTGAGATATCAGCTAACAAGCTGAATTTTTTTCGATAACCCGTTTTGTTGATTTGGAAACGTGTTTTTCGTTTAATTTCTTGAAACGTTTGCAACAGGAGACAGTATTTCGATTAATAATTTCCTCAATGTTTATCGTTTCAAAGACGTGATTTCGATCAACAATTGAAGGGTTTTGCAAAAGTGAAGTGAAGATCCTCACTATTTGCAACTATGTATAAGTTTCGTCCGAAAAATTGTTGTTTTATTACTTGAAACTTTTGTAAAAAGATAACATAAGTTATATTAAATTTTTATAATTTTTGATGCCTTAAAGAAGTCATTTTGTCGAGTACTTCCGCACTTTTGCACGGGAAAAGTGAAACTAGTAATTAATTGCAACTACATACAAGTTTCTAACGCTTTAAGGTCGCTAATTACCAACACAGTAGTTGATGCGACCAAAGCTCTGAATGAAGAAAAAAAGACCTTTGTAAGGGGAAACTGCTGAACAATCTAACACCCGAATTTTATTTCAATAATTCCCTTTCTTTTTTTGAAGCCGATTGTTTTTTTTTCAATTGCTTGAAACTTTTGCAAGACAAATATATAAGTCAAACTAATGTTTATCATTTTAAAGACGTCATTTTGTTGAATACTTAGGCTTTTTGCAAGAAAAAAGTTGCAACTAAGTATAAGTTTCTAACATCATCAATAACCAACGCAATCTTGATGCGACCGAATACTCAAAATAACAGAGAAAAAAATAATTGTAAATCGATTTTTTTATTTTTTATTATCTACCAGCCGAATTTTATTTCAATGACACACTTTATTGTTTGGAAGACGAGTTTTCGTTCAAGTGTTTAAAGCTTTTGCGAGAGTCTCTCTATTATAAAAAGAGCCAACTAGGTGCAACTTCGTGCAAGTTTGTAAGAAAATACTTGTGTAGTAAATCCGCAAGCCGAATTTTCTTTGTTCGCGATGAGCGGTCGCGCCGCGTGGGGAATACTTGTGCAACACATAGGCTTCCTAGGTCGTTTCATACGTGAGAGGTTTCATGAATTTCGTAGGAATCTCTTGGGGGGGAAAGAACGAAAGAGAAAGAGGTTTCGTTCAGTAGGTTGTCCTGTGGTTTACCGAGGGGCTGTGATTGCCAGAGAACGCGCGCCGTTTGCGCCAGGAAAAAGCTCTCGCTGCGGCCTTTTCTTTGTGTGTCCTCGGAACGCACGTTGCTTGCTCTCTGACGGCCAGGCGAGCATGCAACCCGCCGTTTTGAGTACCACACACGACACCGCCACTGAATGCTGCCCGTTCTCTCGTGGATAATTCAAGTGTTTCAATTATATGTCACGCTGACGTTAAAATGCATGTAAAATAGGTAATTTTTGCAACTAAACATTTTATGTTGCGGACATAATTGGCAAATACATTACCAAGTGAAACGGTCGTTTCAAAATCAGAATACTAACCTTTCTTCAATGTATTTTGGCATGGAATGAATCTCTCAAACTGAACATTTTATTTCATATGAACATGATCGACAAATGAATTAATATGAAACTGTGGATTCTAAATCAAGATACAAACTTTTTTTTAATTTAATTTTTTATGTAAAATAAGTACTTGAAATTTTATGTTATAAATATAATGTGTAAATAAATTACTGTGACACTGCAGTTCCTAAATTGGGATAGAAGCATTTTGTCAATTTATTGTTACCTAAAAAATAACTTATCACCAGATCTGAACACGTTATGTTTTAAAAATAATTGGCAAGTAAATTACCGTGAAACCATAGGTCCTTAAACAGAATAAGAAATTTTGTAAATTATTTTTGCTCTCGAAATCCATAACAAGCCCTGTTTGCAAATAATCAAAACATTACAACTGTAAACAGACGGATTCTACTAAAAACCGCAGCTTAATGTTGTCGAGGAGGAGGAGGATGGGAGGCAGTGATATGGCACTAATTTAATTGATGGCCATTGATTTGACTAACTAATGGTATAATCAGTGCTACATTTTGGAAACAGTTTCTACAATACTTGGTGGTTCAGTTTACTGTATTAAAGAGAATATATATCAGCAGCATGTGTTCTTAACAGAAATTGTAACTTTTCCCAAACCTTTTTCCGAATCGTATTCACTTTACGTAAGGTTCCGCAAAATAAGCGGGAATTGCAAACACTCTTTGATGGTACAAAAATCTGAAAAAAATCAAGCATGTTGATGATTTCAAGATGTTATTAACAAATTCAATAAAGAAAAAATTGCTTAAAAATCTCCTAGAAACCAAACCATTTGTTTATTATGAAAATGATGCGTTCATTTTTCTGATGACCGACCAATTTTTAAAAATTTTACTACGACTTTAAATTGTCTAACTTTCTACACATTTTTCCGTAAAAAAATTTCTATTGTTCTTATAAACTAAATTGAAAAAAGCAAAACGAGATTGTTTGTCGTCAGAAGAAAGACTACATAGCTTTTAGGAGTTGAGCGGAGCCTCCAGAGATTTCAGACGAAGAACGTGTTTTCGCACGAAAAAAATATATATCACACATGTGATTGAGTATTCGGAACTTTGTGCTGTTAATTTTTTTTTACCCTCAATATTTTGCAATAACTTATCATCAGATACGTACTATGTAAAATGAGTGAATATTGCAATACAAGATGAATTGGACTCAGATTTTGATGTTAGAACATGTGTTAAATGCTCTAGATTCAAAGAAAGCATTTACTTACTTTTTCAATTTTTTGTACCATTTAAAAACACTAACTATTCGAAAAGATCGTGAACCACAATGACAATTGGATGTAGATTCGGTGTAGAATTTCAATGCAAAGTCTACACCCCTAAAGTTCATTTTTGAATCGCATACTGATTTAAAGGACTTTAAGCTTCGATCTGAGACCCACAGACAGAATTACCAGCAAATAGTCAACAAACATATTATGTGTATTATGTACTACAAATCATTCACTACATCTCTTCATCGCAGTCAGTCAACCCGAAACGATTTCTGAAATCATCGTCATCGGGAACGTCACATATAAGTAATTAGAAATTATATTCGCGTAATAATTGTTAACTATATCCGAGCAACTTCACGTCGAATTCCTTACGCAAGTAAGAAACGTGATCAGGAAGTTTTGTGTTTTTAAAATGTCAGGACTAATTATTTTTCGAATTTGCTTCTCAAGATTTTCCAAAGTTCTAAAGATTATTATTTCATTTTTTCTGATATACTTTTATATTTTATGTATCCATTTTTTAATGTAACAACCACAATTTATTTCATTCGGACGATCGGAATTTTTTTAATGATTTAAATTCACTTACGAACGATTAGGAATGTCAACTTCCTTACAGCATTTTTATGTACTTATAAGAAACAAAACGCACATTAGTTACATGCAAATTGCATAACTTAAACTCGTGTGTTACCAAACAGACAATTATTTGGATGTTTTTAACGATAATTAATTGCTGTTCTGTTAAGTTTCTGCAACTAATTTGCACAAAATAATTTCAATAACCACAGATGATCAATATTTTAAAAAACAGAATGTTTATTATTATGTGATTAATAATTCATAATGATACATTTTTAATACATTCTCATCCGATTTTTATTGCACCGTGTTCACAGTTTCGATGCACTTATCCTTCTTCACAGCGATGTCACTTTCTCGCGCCGTTTGTACAAAGAAGATAGGCTTCGTTTATCCGAGATACGTACATCGATAATGATTTTTTAAGGAGCGCCAAGCCGCGGACGTCTTATACGTGCGCTGCTTAAAAAATTCAACGAGCAAAATTGCCATCTTTCCTCTGGTGTTTGGTCGGTAGAGCGGTAACTAAAGCAGGGTGCTTGAGCGCGGCGGCACGATCACTTGGGATTTTCTCTTCAAAGTTGCATTACTCGTGAGCTCTGTGCTCGACCAAACAGAAAACACGACGAGAGTCCCACGAAAAATCGATATTTCATACATCGGTACAAAAAAAAAGACAATTTTAAAACGATTTCTGTACTGTTCACAGGGATGCAGTCAGATATTGAACCGGGAAAATGAATAGAACCCGTCGATGCCGGAGGCTATTAGCGAGAGAGGAGAGAGCCTTTCAATCGCGGACTGAAAAACAAAAATATTGCGGTGAAGTCCGCTCGTTAACTCGAAACCTGAAGAGTTTCGCAGAAGCTCCACCCTCCGTTATACTTATTATTGCTTTCCTCTTCCGACTATCTCACCGAAGAGCTTCTCCCCCTCTTCTTCTCTTCTGACTTCTTTACTCGTAAACTTCTCGCAAGATAATCGGCTTGTGTCGCAAAGTGGTCGTGAAACAGATTAACTTTGCCGCTTTGCAATACCTTCACTCTGCTCCGTGAGTCTATGTTGCACATAGAAGGATTCGAGTGACGATAGAATCAAGAGTCACAGAGAGAGAAATTGCCACGGCCCTCAGAAACCTCGTCAATTAACGGAAGCAACTGTGAGGACCCTTCGTCTTTTACTTCCTGTGCCCGCTCGACTCTTTACAAATTGCTCTCAGTGCTCTACATTAATTAAATGCAATTCTATTACCAACAACGTTTCCGCGCTTCAGAAAAGCACCAATCCCTATATTTATTGGACTACTGAAGTTAAATAAGTTTCCTAAATTTACGATTCATCTCGGATGCAGAATATTCGAAAAAATAGGATTCTGAGCAGAGCCTTCATATTCCTAATTTTAATTTTTTACAAATCTACATCAAGGAGGAAGTATCTTAATTTATTTCGGCTTCCTTATAGAGTGAATTTTGTAAAATATTGAAAATAGTCCGTAATTAATGGACAAATTCCTACTTTGCATTCTTGTATCAAGTTAATTTCGAAAACCGAAGGTTGGCAAAATTTGAATCGTTAATAAATAAAAGGAGGAAATCCAAAGTTCTATATATTGCGAAGGGTTTGCTGAATTCTATTGAATTATCTAGTGTAAGTGAATATTTTTCCGTTCACGTACAAAATTTAGGCTCGCTAGTTCATGTTTTGCAAAAGTTAATGCAATAAAGTTAATTTATAAAAACTTGTATTGTAAACTTCACGATAATCCGAGCACTCGTGACGTGTTTTTAAATATAAATATACACCAAACATTTTGCACATACAATGTACTTGGATACTTCATGGAATCCGGTGGTCCTGAAAATCTCATATTTTTTTAGAGATTATTATGACTACAGATACAATTTCAACATATTCCCATACATTTTTTAAAATAGAAGAAGAAAATATGTATAAAATCCCAAAATGTCGACCGGCCTCGTTGCAGTTTTATTATACGCTGTTCCATGAAACTAGAAACCGCTGAATAAACTCTCCTCGCGTCGTAAATGAAAAACGAACAAAACCTTCCGAGAGAAAAAAATAAAAAAATCGTTTTTCAATATCTCGGTATATTCGAATGTAATGGCGTACTGGAAAAGCCGTCGTAATAGCCTTATATTCCTTAAGGACAACAATGATGGCACGTATTCTTGAGAGATACAAAAGAGTTTGCTGCAAACTCAAACCTTGCACATAGCTACCTTATTGTTATCCAGATTTTTTTAAAGCATTGTTAAATTTTCGTTTCCTCAGTGAAGAACATTCGTATAACCTGAAAAATAATCCTATAGCTTTTTACATCCATTATTAGCCTAGATTTTGACGTATAACGTTGCTAACTCCATTCAAGTATAAACTTTCACTTCGTAATTTGGAAATTAACAGAATATATGCTTTTAAATCTAACGAAAAGAAATTAAACCTCAAAATTCAAATATCGTAGATTGAAATTGAATTGAGCATAATAGTCTACCAGTAATTTCTCCATTGACGCGTTGAGTTTCAGTTACATACATTAAGCCATTCAAATTTCCATCGAAGGAACACATTTTTTGTAAAAGCCGTAATCTTCGAACTTTTCCAATTACATCAGAAAAAAATACTAATTAACGCTTCAGTGAAATTTTCAACGAAGAATGTAAACTACTACTTCACTTTTGTTTCAAGTTCTCGAAAAGACATTAACCGTTTTACACATGAACACATACACACACCGGACATTTTTCCAAATCACTTTTCTCGGCGTTTTAGCCAATGCGAAAAAACATGAAAAATAAAATAATAATTAAAATCTCCAAAAACGTTCAACAGTTATTTAAAAAGAAAATATTAAAAATCCATATTACCAGCAATAGATTTTTACCGCGCAAATTTAAACGAGTAGAAATCCTCAGAATTTTCACCTGTTAATTTTGCGGCACACACTTTGAAACTCCAATTCGTTGATATTGGATGAAATTTTTGTTGCTCTTTATATCTTGACACAGTGAACTTTGTGCGTCTCAATCGCTTGTCGTTTTCAAATTGTGCACGGTCAGAGATACTTTTGCATGTATTTAATTTTAAGCTGAGTGAACTTTGCTCCTCGATCAGCAATTTATTTGTTGAGCATACGAGCCAGTAAATAGGTGCTGCTTGTGTACCACGAGTCGATGCATAGTATTGTGGTGGCTGATATGGAGAGAACGTCGCTCAGAGCAATTTCAGTCACTGCAAATGCCTACCTCGCTTATCGAAACCGATAAACACACTCCATGTCTCCCATTTAGCTGCTCGCTTGCCACTAGGAAAACGTAATTGCAGGATGGATAAAAAAAATTGCCCGATAGCTAGCATCGAGAGCATCTGTTTTTCCCTCCAAAATCCTCGCCGCTATACCGGCAACACGCCGGGGCTAGGACCAAACAAAGAACCCTGCTGTTATTGATTTTCTCTTGGCACGGTGGCAACAAAGAATCATGAGGTTCTCTTTGTGCATTGCCGAACCGTACAAACATTGCAGAGAGAAACATGCACTTCTTCCTTTTCCACTGCTTTTTTCTCCATCTTAATGCAGTGCAATATAGTTTTACGTTTTTATAAATTCTTTTTTGCATATTTAAAGTTGTTATCTCAGTGTCGTTTGAGTTCCAACACTTTGTGCGACTCCCAGACGAGTCTGGATGAAATAATGAATGCTAGACTCGTCTGGATTATACTTTTCCGAGATTCGTGTTTTTAATCAATTGCCTTTGTTGACGAAGGCGTTATTTAAAAAAAATGAAACCCGGATATTAATGTGTGAATTCTCGCAGGGACTTTCGAATTGATTTTCTTTTCGCGGGAATTTTGTACACGATGTTGTGGGATTTTTTTCTGTGGTTTTTATGTACTCGAACTCCCTCAGTTAAACTTGTCGGCGAATCAAATTTGATTTTGAAGAAAAGAAAATAAATACATTCTTGTTAATCTATAAAAAATAGCTATTGTCGTTCCACAAGGCTTTCGATAGTTATTATCTATGCCCGCGTTATTTTTAAAAAGAAAATGAAGTATCGCTAAAATGTACAATTTTTTTTAGATTGAAAGCGGAAAATAAACAATAATAATAAGGAAAAACAAAGTAATGTAGGGGGACATCATTAATATAATTTATACTACAAAATTGCCAACTATTTCCATCTGATTAATGTTGATCTGCAAAAAGGCGCTTTTTTGTAGTTTATTATAATGGACAGCAATTCTCCATTGACCATTATGCGAAACACGTGTTGAATTGCATGTAATTCTTCCCTGCAGTTGATTATTAGGAGAGAGTCAGAAAAAATGATCAATATTCATAGATATCTAGTATCTCACTTGTTCGGCCATTGAAATGATAAAACATTGCATTATTACGCAATACATTGTTGAAAAATATTCCACCTACTTTTATACAATTCTGACGAAAAAAATGAATGTCAGAAATCTAGAATAGCCTGATGCTCTTGCCACCTTGCAGAATATTCTAGGTTTAATGGTTTTTGTAAATATTTTCCATATGATACCGACAGTCACAGTAACGAAATATTTACATTTAAAGATTACTGATTTCCATTAAATATCCATTAAATATCCATAAAATTATAAAAATTATGAGACGACACAAAATATTTAGCACTGATTCTCATGTTATGAAGCAATCTAAACGGCTCAGGTATCAATTTTTTTATGGTCACCCTATCCGCGATGTTAAAAGTTGCCACGATAATCGGGGTTTGATATGAAATTCCATTACCTAAGTTTAAGAACTGACACTTTTAAAAGGGTAGTTGTAATTAACTATTAAGAGTCGCGATAACGGCTCTTCGCCTAGTATATAATATTCTTTATAGATTCTCTTAAACAAGACTATCGCTACTTTTCCTGCTCGCAAACAGAGATTGGCATCACAATACACTTTCGAAAAGTATTATTCGATAATAATTTCTCTCGCAATATGTTTATGAATTATAATTTTTTGTAGTTTTTTTTTATCTATTAATTTTCCCGTCGAGTGCCTAATAGTAGTTTCAATCCACCGTTTTAAAAAGTTCACTTTTCGCGGGGGTCGTTTGCGAAAAGTGCAGTTTTCCGACTTCCTACTGGAAAGTATTATTGAACATTCGAGAGAAGAACTTTTCGGTAATCGGGAAAAGTAGATATTATGCACGATACGATTGCACAAGAACCTTTTCTCCCTCGCTTTCGGCAATCCTACGAACCGAGAAAAAAAGTTTTCTGTCTCGTATCGTATGAAATTTTACTTCACAAGATGTAAAAACAAAGGTTTTATGCACGCCTGCGTGACACATTCATCATCGAACCGAGTAGATTGATAGTTTTTTTTTAGACCACTCAATTATGCACTTCCCTCCCTTGTAGCATAATACACTTTTGCACCTGATACGAATAATAGCACGGCACTTATTAAAAAGGAAATGGCAAAACAAAACTCGTCATGTTTAACCGTTTAATGACCAAGCCTCTTTCCCATTTTGAAAAAATTATTTTTCTCCACTCCTCGAGACATTTCCGTACAAAAAAGCATAAGAAATGGGCATTTTCAAAAATCTTATTTTTCAACTCTAGTCGTCAAATAAAAAACTCAAAAATCTGGTCGAAATTTTTTTATTTAAATGCATTATCATTCGCCAAAGTTTTCCAGAATTTTTTCATAATGAAGAATGTGCATTGAAAAATAGGTCTTTTGCGAATGTAGCAAATATGCTACAATGGCAGTTATAGGGCTAAGATAATATTGCAATAAGTGAATAACTATCTCTGAGAGCAACCCAATGGGCTAATCTCTAGCTACTTGAATTTATCTTTTCGCTCGGATGTATCTTTGGGTTTCTTTTCATTCAATTGATTAGACGAAGACGCAACGATGCGAATACAGTTAGAACTGCGTTGAAGAACGCGCTCTTTCTTCGCGATTTTCGAAATGCTTCCAAAGTTTGTTTTTCTACTGGAAAAAATGAGCAAATGGAACATTTCTTGTTTTTAAGCTTAGTGATAAAATGTTAAGAGCATAAGTGGCCCAGTTGGCAAAGCATGACTGGTTTACGAATAATCTGAGTATGACTACATTGATAAATTGTGTGTGTGATTCAGGTGCCCGTATCTTCATCGTACGGCCGGTGACACCGAGCGACGTTATCACCTGCGGTATTACAAAACGTGCATGTGCGTACACGATACGGATACTCGAGGATTCTGCGTGAAGAATGGACCGCATTGTGCGTTCGCCCACGGAAACCACGATCTCCGACCGCCGGTTTACGACATCAAGGAGATCCAAGCGCTGGAAAATCCGGACTCGGATCCGAACTCTTCCTCAAATGGTCCCAACATTCTCGACAAAGAGAGAAATCTCATGAACGAGGATCCCAAGTGGCAGGACACTAATTATGTCCTCGGCAATTATAAAACTGAGCCGTGCAAACGACCACCGAGATTGTGTCGTCAGGGATACGCGTGCCCACAATATCACAACAGCAAAGACAAGAGACGAAGTCCCCGGAAATATAAATACCGGTGAGCACTCAACACGTTTTATGTGACAGTTATTGTATAGCAAATCCGGCGCAGAATGCACTGAAATAAAAATATTATTGAGTTCACCAAATCATTCAATTTAACAATATATAATTTATTTAAATATCTTGTATTTAAGGAGGATCGGTAACCACTCTTGAGGTCAAATTAATTCAAAATATTGGTAATCGATTCCTCAAAGTTCAATCCATTAAATAATGATAGTGGAGGTTGATTTGTATTAGAGCATAAATTTTGAACTCAGAGAAAGATTAATAGTGATAGATTTGCGTAAAAATTAACTAATTGTTTCTACTAACAGTTTCGTTCTGATTTGCGTAAGTATCTGTAATTTTTTACCGATTTCACTGAGTGATAGTACATTCTCTTCCTTAAAAGATATTCTACACATTGACGGCCCAGATATTTTATAGAATTGATCGTTTAAAAATTATTATAGCCTGTTGTCGAACAAAAAAAATCAATTACTTTCATAAACAACATGCATAATTGTTAAACGATCAACACTATGCAATATCTTAGTGGTCAATTCGTAGAGTATCTTTTTTTAAAAAGATTTAGCAATTACTCATTGAATTCGATAAAGAATTACAGATTATACTTGAAAAAAATTAACGATATCTATCTTTGAAAAAAATGTTAATCAATTCATCTTTATGCAAATCCATTACTATTAATCTTTATCTGGGTTAGACATACATAATTTTATACAAATCACATCCTACCATCTTTTTTTCTTGTATGACCTTTAAAAATGGTTTACGAAGATTGAGCACTGATTTGACTTTGAGAGCCGTTACCAATAATCCTTTAAGTCCTTTCGCATTAACTAGCCAAATCAGTGGTAAAATTTAAATTGCGTTCATACACGATTTTGCAGTTCTGCCGACTATTCTGAAAAGCAGCTTGCTCATCAACGTTAGTTCTCAATGTATAAATCAATCCACAGTCACGGTTTGAAATTAACTTACAATACATACAAATATCGGTTGAGGTTGTTGTCATCCAGATTTATATTAGAAAAAACGATAACTGTAGTCGGACTTCGACGAACGATACTTATAAAAGATAAAAGTAGCTCATGCTACTTATAAAAAAGTGCTTCATCGATTGGTCGGGGCCATTCTTTTGTAGTATTCTTCGTAATTAAAAGTGCAACCATTTTTTATCTACTCTGACCTATCATTAGATTTACACTTTTGAATAATCAATACTTATAAAGAATTTGTCCGGGGAATCAGTGGAGCATTTTTTAACAAACAAAACAAGCTATTGCTCGTCATAATCAGACTAATATTATGGGTTTTTCCAATATATAACTGGATGATAACCTCATCCGACAATTGTATGTATGAGGGTACTTTTATTTCGAACCGTGTCTATGAATGGATTTATATATTAAGAATTAATGCTGATCAGTGAGTCACTCTGCAGAACAATCGACAGAATCAACAAAATGTGAAGAAACGCGATTAAAGATTTAGCACTGATTTGACTAGCTAATGCAAAAGAACTATTGTATAACGCCAATGTATTGCATTGAAAGAACTATATAGTATAGACGAATTATTTGAATAAATAATAATTTACGATTGAAACAGCTATCAATTTCGTCAAGTTAAATAAATAAATGTACGGATTCAATGTTTATAGAATCAACCACTTGGTTAAATCTGCATATATACGAAATTGTTTTCATAGATAAAGTCGGATTGATTCAGTTATGCCTTATTTGTGTCGATAAAAATAGCACAATTGAAGCAGCGATATATTTCGTTGAGTTAAATTAATAGGTAATTATTTCGATGAAAACTTCGCGCGACTGCATCTGTATCTGTATTTCATGAAATGAATAGAGTTACTGGATACTTTTGACGATATAATATATATAAGTATCATGTCTGACGTATTCGTAATATAATTTTATTGAACCAACTAAATATTCAGTAAAATTGTTGAAATATTCGGTTGGTTCAATAAAAAGTGTATTCTTTTAAACATATCAAGGAATTATATATACGATTGTTTCAAATAAACCTAACACTTGAATATTTATGAATAAATTGTTGATTTGAAAATTTGGTGAATAGAATTATATTTTTCTCTCTGTGTTTTTGGTTTATTTTGGAACATAACATTCACGTGAAAATTCTCGGTCAATTTATTTCCAACAATTTAAGAAACTTTAATATTTCCGTACAGATGTTAGACATCAATAATATTTTATTGTGACAAAAATATTGGTTTTCAACACCGTAAACTTGTAAATATTTTAATGGCGGAGACAAAGTTTTTTCTCCGACTGTCTGTTAAGAGAATAATTAAAAACCTGTAGTAATTTCTGGAAATCAGTTTTATTCCGATACTGAGGTCCTTGTTGTTGTTATTGTTGTTTTAAATATTCGTTGTTCTGTTCGTTCCGAGAGCCGCATCAAATTATTCAAATCAATCGCATATCAATAGCATCTGTACGATAAAAACATTTGCAAAGTCCAATGATGCTAAAAATGGCAGAAGCAAACCGACAGACGCTACGCCAGTGGAAACCGCGTTGCTCCAGTTTCTTTTCTAGTTTCAATTTCAACCAAATCCAATTCAAACCGCAGCATCAAAAACGTAGTCTTTGAAAACGATTCTGTTTTAATTAAGCGATTCTCTAGCGCAAAAGTCTGCAGATTGAAGTCTAGTGCATATTTATATTTTATATTTAGCAAAGAATCAAGAGACCTTTCCGATACCGCATTTTTTTAAATAACTAAAAAGTTAAACTATTTATGAAAACGTTTAAATGACAGAAAAACAGTATAAATCTTATTTGCCCTTCTGTGCATTTCCCATGACCCTAAAAGCTCACAGAAGTACTTTAACGCGATAAATTTCTCATTAAAAAAAAAAGAAATTTAACTTGGAATGAGTTATAGTTTTGCCCGTTAATGAACTTCAAACAGTTTTTTTACTTACTAAAATTGGTTAATTTAATGATGTGGAACGCCGTAAAGAGTACTTTTTTGTCTTACAATCTAAGATAAAGTCTTCTACCTTGATAAATTCTTTTTCTTGATTAACAATGAATAAATATCCTTTGAAAGCTTTCTGCTAATTTATTCAAAAGCTGAGCTCAATTTCTTCGTCTAGTTCGACGCCATGTCCGAATGTAAAGCACGGAGAAGAATGGGGCGAGCCAGGCAATTGCGAGCAGGGCGATAGCTGCACCTATTGTCACACACGTACGGAGCAACAGTTTCACCCAGAAATCTACAAGTCAACGAAATGCAACGACGTACAACAGGCTGGTTATTGCCCCCGCGGCGTCTTCTGCGCGTTTGCGCATGTTGACCGTGAGTTTACCCTCATCAATCGTACGTAAAAACAGTCTTTATACGTTTGTATTTCATTAAACCTAAATTCATCAGCGTCTTTGATTACTTTTTTTTTTTCTTTGCCATGAATTAATTGGCTCCTTAATATTCAGTACAATTCGCTATAATAGTACGTTTTAACGCTAAGAAGAAAGTTTTATCTCTCGAATGTTGAACGAAACTATTCAGTACGACTTCCGAAAACTGCGGTTTTCGCGAGCCCACGAAAAGTGCAGTTTTCTGAACGAAGAACTGTATCATTCTTCTTTTTCCTTCAAGACTAGTTTTTATTTCTATAATAGCTTGCAAAATTGACATTATGTACTCTGAAAATTGATATATTCGAAACCTTGGTATGGTGTGCTGATGGAGCAGTGTTGCCAACAGAAGAAATGAGTCTGGCGAGGGATTTGGCGGTGCCGATAGATTGCGGGACGAATTTGGCGGATCTACTGAGCAACGCTTTGCCACCTGACAAGCGATCGCACGACAAAGACAAGCCTCACAGCGATAGTAGCGTAAGTTTTATTTTGATAAAGTAGAACATCCGAGTAGATTTCTGAAAAAATAGCCCTTTCTAAGTGTATACGCTTGAAAACATTTTTAACACCACAAATACTTTATTGAAAACATTTTTTTGAACAAATGCCAAGTACTTAAAAAATTTACTTTTCCAAAAAAAAAACTTTTCAACAAGGTTTCCAGCTCTAAAAAAAATGTTCTTCCCCTCCCAAAAAAATCGCGTGCGACAAGTGCAATAGAAATAGTCGATATATTTATATTTAAACAAAAACTATTTTTAAACGCATTTTTCAATCGTAAACACCTATATGGCGCACAAAAACTTTGCGTGCCGTTTTATCTTTAAATAGTTAGTTGTTGACCATGGTTAAGTCCCAGAAAAATTAATTACCTATAGATACATGCAATTCAAGTAATTAATATAGTGAAACATTACCCCGATAATAACTTGTTTAACGAGATATTATTGCGCGCTCGCGGTAGAATTTTCCGTTCTCCAAGTCGACGAGCCTCGAAAATATCAAAATTGCTTCTCTATATGCGAAAATAGAAACAGAACGTAATCGTACTTCACGATGGTTCGCGGTGCAAATATTTGCGGTTCAAATGAATTCTGAGTGTTTTGATGCTCACATCCGCTTGTCCCTGCTGAGCGGTACTCGAAAAATACACGAATCAGAAATTACACTAGAAATTGCAGCGCGTAGATATTATTCTACCATTTATTTATTCTATTCAATCAATAATGATGATATATCAATAGCTAATTACGTGGAAAAGTACTTAAATTTTGTTTTCAGTTAAAAGTCGTAACACATACTTTAAAAGTTGCTTATTGGTCACATTTTTTATGTTAAAAATGTCAGATTTTCCTATACGTAGCTTTAAAAAAATGGTATCCGTACATTATTATCTTACAATACGCAGCTACAAGATGAGATTGAAGAAAATCTACTCTGATGTACTTCTTAAGAAAAATAAATCACATATTTTCATATATATTAAATTCGTTGGGTTTGAGAGCAGCAACAATTGTAATGACTGATCATCATTAGTTTACCACGTTACAGAACGGCAGCGGTGAAGTATCAGAATCTGCTAGCACCAGCAGCCTCGGGAGCAACAACTCGCACAGCAAAGCACCCGGAGCTCAACTACATAATTCCAACTCTAATTCTAGCTCGAACGCCAATCAACAGAAACTTTCCAGTATTCTGTACAACGCGAGTCCTATGATGCACGTTGTAAGTACTTTACCAGCTCCTAAACAATTTACACTAAGAAAAAGCGCCCAACTAAATATTAGGAATATCTCTTAACCATTCCTGGCCAAAAATGAAATGAGATAAGCATTTTGAATCAGTGATAATTCGTTTTCGTTTTGAGAAATACAGCTAAATTTTCATTTATAACAAAAATAATGTTCGAAGATAATGGGTATTAAATTTGTGCAAAATTTTTGGGAAAATTAGATATTCAATAAATAAATTAAAAGTTCTGTCCCTTCACTTTATAGCAATTTGATTTCTAATTATGATTTTTAACAATAACCTACTGCCTATTTATGTCTCAACTTTTTTTAAATCGCTAGAATATATATTGGGAGAAATTGTGGAAACAATTGAGAAGCTAATTCTCCATTACTTTCGCAATACATTAACTATATTTTCACGTCTTTTCACAAAAATTATCGCGAAATTTCATTGAATAATCAATATTTTTTAAAACTATCTTTGAGTTAACACACCGTATTATAATCCCGCCATGTTATAATTACGGAACCATAATTATAAACCAAATTCTACCACCATCTATATTTTTAAAATACCATCTATATTCCTGCTACAATGGGATTATTTTCTGAATTGTGATTTCTTTCAGAGTGAAGTGAGAAAGCAGATGGTAGCGATAGAGAACGATCCACTCTTATCAAAAACGGAGAAAGCTCAGCGAAAACAAGGTCTTTACATAGCGTATAATATGAACGGTGGTGCAATGGGCAGCCATTCGTTGGGCACCGCAGTTTCGCCTCTATCAAATTCTTTCTACCCGAACGATACTGTAGAATCAGTAGTTGGTACGTTAAACAATCCGAAACTCGCAATATTCAAGCCCTAAGCACTTCGCCATTCTAATAGGCTTCTCGTTATTTCAGGAAATGCATTGGACGAGTTGCACATGGATGACCCCTTAAATTTAGTAGACTCAATTCATAGGGAAACAAATTCACCGATAAGTAATTCTATATCGGCTGGATTGGCGAGCTCCGGATTGCTCGGCAGTTCCGCGCCGGTCAATATACCCGGAATCGCTGAACGTTCCGTTTTATCAAATTTCTCGCCATCGACGTCCAGCCCTCTTCAGCATCTGCAGTCAGCCGGGTTCCTCACGGGATCGAGATTCTCTCATCAAGAACCTATCGAATCCGTAAGCATATTTCGCGTCCGTCGAATAATTTACTGAAATTCGCAAACTTCGAACGGGATTTCAAAATTCGGGTATAAATTGAATTTTAAACTACTATACGACAAAATGATTGATAAATAACTTTTGAATAAATTATATTAAGATTTAAAAAAAAATGAATAAATAAAACAACAAAACAAAAAATTTGAAAATATATTAATTTTTTTTTTCTTTTTCTTAATGAATTGCCTTTACTAAAACTTTGTTCAATTTAGAGGTACATTCTGAATGTATCGAGTTTTTAATCGTAGTGAAAGTCGCATTTGTTTAACTTCATTTTGTTTCTAGCCTAAAGTTGCGAAATATCTCTAAAAAAAAATACAAAATAATAAATTTGCGCAGACTTTATCGGTTTAAAAAAAAAAAATTTATTGAAGTTTTCCGTTGAATTTGAGTATCAGAAAATGTCGTTTGATGAATAATAATGTTGTTTATTATGAACCTTCATGCCGCTAACCTTTGAAAATTTCAACCTATTTTCAGACAATGCCGTTTATGAGCCAAGTGTCGTCAGATCCGTTTAGTAACCACATCTCTCAGCTGAGCAGCTCAGCGTCGAAATTAAGCGGTTTCAACAGTAGTTTATTTGACTTTGCGAGCCAAGGAATGTCTCCGTCTAGGACTCAGCCGCTGCCGGCTTCGCCTCTGGTCAATGCCTTCTCTCTTAGTCCAAGCAATACAGGATCTCTGTCAGAGGTTGGTATTGACAATGTTAAATCATTAATATTATCGAAAATTGTAATAATTCTAAATTAGACCTGGTATAAAAAGTGCTATATTTTTTCTATCAGATTGTTCATAGAGCTTCAGCTAATCTCACTCAAAATAAAATTCCTGCAAAAGAAACGACCGATAAAAAAAACTTACGACTGCTTTTCAAAAGGAGTCATTTCTTCAATGTCAAAAAATTTGTTTTCTCGATGTGTTAAAAATGCAAATATCGCAAAACTGTTTAGGATGTATTCATTTAACGAAAAAGTTCATGTTTTCGTACAATCACAAGACGCTATGATTTTTCTAGCTAAATTTAATGGTCATCGCAATATTGCAGATTTAATATAAATATATTGTTAACTAATCGAGTTTGATTTATCATATTAAAACTACTAATTTTTTAATATAAGTGCGCTGTATATTTTGCATTCTTTTAAAAAAACAGTTGCAATGAGCTCTGGAATATTCGCATATCTAGGAATATCCATATTTCGATGTCCATAGGATAGAAGAAAAAAAATCTTAGCGTCTTAAGATTGTACCAAGACCTCGATTTTTTTATGAACGACGCATACGTCGAATGTTTTTTTTTCGTATTTGCATTTTATTAATATCGAAAAAACATATTTTTTATGTTTAAAAAAAATGTTTTACATTGTAAAAAAAAAGCATGGCACTTTTTTTACCAGTTTACCATACATTCTTTGGACATTTTGTTAACTAAACCGACTTTAAAACACAAGATGCAGGTTCAGAGGTTGCGAGAAGAGTTGACGTCTAGCAAAACTCAATTGGCGGTTTGGGACGAAAGGATTAATCAAGCTCGCGCGGCCTGCGCGGCTTGGCACATGGAGAGCGAGGAGGCCAAACGAAAAGCGGCCCTTGCTGAACAACAGCGGGACGAGGTACTAGCGCAATTTTTATTACAGCTTTTTTCTTGGTTTTTCTTCTAAAAATGTCCCGAAGGATCCAAATTTTCATTATTTATTTGAATGATCATGATTTTTGTACATTCAATGCGCGTATAAATATAATTGTTTATATATTTTTTTCTTAAAAATATGAAATATTACTTTTTTTAGTCGTTCTTTTTACAAGTTTTACAGTTCTTGTGTTTCGGAATAAAATTATAAGAAATATTGATAAAAGTGTCTATTGAGGAATGTCTGTATTCAAAAGATGGATTGAGCTACGAACGAAAAATGTTATACTTGGAGGTTTAAAAAGCTACCACTTCATTAAAATTCATTCTTAATCATTTCAAACGGCCATCAACATTTGGCATTAATGTTATTTACTATTTTCGAGGATAATTTGCATAGCAACGTATGTTCTTAGCATAAAGAATCATTAATATTCATATAATTGGAATACAATTGACTCATGAATGCGTATTTTCGATGAGATGTTATTCTGCGTTGATTTCGAAAGAAACTATAGTGCTGGTCCAATTATAATATGTCACAATTCTGTCTGTTTTTCGGAAGATGACTATCAATTTTACTATTTTGTGGTGGTTTCAATAACTAGTTTGGAGAACACGCATTAATGATTTCAAATACCGAACTCTGTATAAAAAAAACGACTCCGAATCTTATCGAAGGCCTAATAATCAGAGTTCTGTAATTTTTACAATAAAATTTTCTTTACTCGCGGCCCGGAAACAGTAATTATAAAGCATTCAAAAGATGGTGGGCTAAACGATAGACGAACACGGCCGAGTAGTTTGGAGAAAAAAAACATCGCTCGATGAGAAAAAAATGTTGTTTCGAGAAGAAACTGTCATCCCGCTATTTTAACGAATTTCACTTCAAATCTTTTAACACATTCTTAAAACCCTAAACTTTAATAATATGAAAAAGCAGCATTTTTTTACTTTCTCATCAGCTGCAAACTATGTAAAAAAGAGACAGTATTGCAATCCACAAAAAACAATCCGCTCCTAGATTTTGATAGAAATAAAAGCAGATTCGCTAATTTCTGTTTGTCTGTCAGGCGTCTGTATGTCCGAACGTGCAATATCTTTTGAAAAAATCTATAGACCGCAATGAATTTTGGTGTGTGTCTTCTGCATTCAAGTCTTGGTTTTGGTATTGAAATCCAATCCAAAAGCTTCACTCCTTCTGATACTTTATGAAAATATATCAAAAAATGGAATAATTGTTATTATGTATTTTTGGACCACATACTAATATAGAAGTTATTCTGCTTCGGTCTATTGAGCAAATGAGTTATAAACAACAAGTGATTTAGTATACTAGGCTAATCACACGCGTTAGCGCGCGTGCTTGAAATTCTTTTGCGCTTTTGCGCATTTATAACCCTTCGCACGGGCGTTGAAGCACTCGTTCTCTTCTTATGTCAAACTTGACACCAAACTGAACTTGTTTATCGCAGACTTTCCTAGCAACCAATCACAGCACGAATAAAACGATGACAATAGTTTCCGTTACACATGAACTTTAAAAAAAAGAATAACAATAGTATATTGTGCACCAAGGGCGGAAAGTTGATGATTACCAGCGAGTGTGTCCGGTCTTTCTTGAGGTGTGCTAAAAGGGTCAAAGACTCGAGGGTTTTTTTGGGAATTTTTGCCTACACACGAGGTGGAATGTCAACTCTTCCCGCAGTACACATACGATTTTCTCACATATCTGTCACGGAAGGTTCGTTAAATGTTTGTGAAACCGAGGGCGCGTAGCGCCCGAGACAACTATGACCTATAAAAGTGTGAGGGCTAAGGTGGGATGGAGTGGGGAGGGCGCAGCCTCCCCCGGTTTAATTTGCAAACATTATTTTTTAATAGCTAAGAAAAGATATCCCTGAACCAGAATCTTTAATGAATCTTGAAAGTAAATATTATAGTTTTTTCAATAGCAAAAATTTGACTTCAAAATTCTTTCATTTACATGAAATAAATTTTATAATTTTTCGATCACATAAAGTAAATTTTATAATTCATTAAACAACAAATCTAAAATTTAAGTTATAAAAAGGCAAGTGTTGCATATACTCGAATTTAGAAAACGATTCTCGCACGAGTTTCGTATACAATTTTTTGTAACGCATGCACGAAAAGTGCCAGTTTATGTGCGGGGCGGCCGCGACATCAAGTGGGGCTTCATAAGAAGGCATAATATAAACACAGGAAGCGTATCGAACATACTGTGCGCGCATGCGCACGTCGGTCTGCTTCCTTTATTGTCGCGGTCGGCCCGCAACATAACCTGGCAGTTTCCGTGCATTTGTTACAAAAAGTAGTATACGATACTTGTACGTGAAATCGGACTAGCAACGGAGGTTGTAAAGTGGCCGCACTCGTCTTCTCTCGTGCAGCTACTTTCCAACCATCGCCGAATGTGTCCACTTTCACGCACTAGTATCGCGAAGTACTATTATTTTACAAGTGCGAGAACCTTGCTTTCTCGCACGCCCACCAAACCGTGTGATAAGTAAACACTTCTTGCACGGAGTTGCATAAACACTCATACACACATCGTATCATATCACTTCTCATCGCTCGCATAGCTTTGTACATGAATTCCAAAGCCTGCGAGGCTTCATATACATCATAAGTTTTGAAACTTTTGATTTGCGAATAACTGAAATGGTAATTCGACGTATCAAATTATGGCATTGCCGACGATATCACCAGCTGAACGAAAGACAGATATGAAGAGAAGACGTGAACGTACTTGCGCGCGCTACCTCCCAAGTAGCATTAAGTTGTCCAAAAGACATCGAAATAATGACCGTCAAAAGTTTCGTATACCTTTTTTCTCAGTAATCGGATAACTTTTTGGGATACAAACAGTGCCACTTATGTCCACCAGAAAAGCAACTGAGACATACCGAAATAATACCGTTTTGACAACATAAAACTGTACCTAAAATGACGCTATCTTGACAACTGTTATTAGTTACCAAATGACAACCGATTGCCTGTCCAATGGACAGGGCAAAAAGCCACCATTTACATGTCACTAATCGGACAGGAAATTCGTAGAATCTAGTGATCAACTCAATGATAACTTTTTAATAACTTGCAACTGCTATCTGAATGATGACTGTTTGGATACGATTATGCAAGCTAATGGACATCTAAACGGTGACTTACAGATAACAGTTAAGGGTTAACCACACGGCACCTAATAACCGACATTCGATAGACTGTCAAAAGATAATCCTGCTAAAATAAATTGGATATTCGTACAGTTCGACACTATACTTCAGTAAAATCATGATAGAAACTTTACGCTAATAACAAATGTGGTGAGAAAGTCGATTGCTCCGAATACGCCAGTAGCAACTTTTTAATCAGACCCATGAACTTGACCTTGAAATAAATGAAATATCAATTTCTCGCGCTAAATAAAAACAAAAAAATTCCGTCTGTCCTCAGGCTTTGCTACAGGTGAAGGCTCTGCGAGCGGAGAACGAGGCATCAAGCGGCGGTCCATACCTGCACACGCTCAGAAGAACGAGTGAGCTGAGATCGCTGTCGATAGCAACGCTCAAGTCGATTCAGTCGCAACTGCGTCTAGACCTGGATGAGGTTGAAAAGGTAAAGCAAAGTTCTCACTCGGGCTTGAACAGCTGGTACATACAACGATTTTCAAACTACTTCTAACGCGAAGCCACGAAAAAGGCTATAAAGCGTTGCAAACCCGAAATAAAAAGAGACAAACAAAAAGCTAATAAAAAAAAAACGCGCAAAAAAATTCCCGAAATCGGGATAAAACTGTAGCCTAGCTGAGTTATTGGGATTCTAGGTGCTGTACTTGGAAACGGCAACAAAGTGCATGGTTTGCGAGGAACAGAATCGCACGGTGACACTGTCACCTTGCAATCATTACGTGGTCTGCTCGGCGTGCGCCCCTAATCAACGCGAGTGTCCGTACTGCCAGACTCCCGTTGCATCCACAAGTTAGGTCCCAATGACGAGTCTCGCGACGCTTCGTTGTGGCTAAATATTCGCCAATAAACAGACCGAAAGGCGATGAGGATGTTGTCTTTGAGTGTACGTCGAGGACGAGGCCCAAATCGCTGGAAATATCGCGACAAGAGCTTAGGAAACCACGGCAGCGAAGTTCCTCTTTCGCTCTCTTGTCAATCGCCGTGAAAATCCAACAAACCGCTGCAGTAAGTCACTAATTCTTCCTCGAAAACAACATCTTCTCCGCCGAAAATCAACGGCGTCATCTGGATCATGTGCGACTCGGGACGCAAGAGAAAAAATCGCGCGTTTTTTTTTATACCAACAGTCTTTTTCTATTTTTTTTTTTCTTTATGGTTTGCTTTTTTTTTCTTTTTCATTTGTTTTTTATAATCGTGGTAGACTGACGTTGCCTCGAAAGTGCTTGCGGTATTAAAATCCGCGTTCGGAGCGAAATTATTATAGAATAGTCGTACGGAGAGCGGAGAGATATTGAAATACAAACAAATGTGTAGTTTCGGGTTTTCTGGGGAGACGAAACTTCGAGTACAGTATATATTATTATGTAGGTAAAACGCAACAAATTTACTCCCGAGACGATTTTCGAGGGAGATTAGGTACCGAGCCGTGCAATGAATCGACTCTCGGTTTTACGATTTTAAGATATTATTGTTATTGAAACTAAATTCACCACTTGTTTCCGGTTGATGCCGGAAACTTATTTAGGACGTCCATCGATTTCAATGAAATATAACGTTTTTCAAACGCTGAAACTAAGAAGGATTTCAGTGAAAACATTCACGAATTTTTGTAACGGTTTCGATCAAAGTTAAATTAATAATATTTAGAAGTTTCTCTTTAAAAATGGAAAAACAAATGGCAAAAAAAACGGGTAATTTTCTTCGATTAATTTTGAATATGGTATTCAAAAAAGAAATCTGAACACTACGACGAAAAATAAATCGTTGGGGTTTTTATAAGATTTTGTTATCGATGGAAAAAGAAATTGAAAACTATTTATAACTGAACATACGTGTAAACGTGTAAAATGTTAAGGATTGATAAATGTGTGACATGGAGATTCATGATCGTATGATTGATTTCCGTAGCTTTTACCGTAGTTAGCGATAAGATTTAGATGTCGAAACAGTAGAAAAAGAATTGAGGCGAACGGAAGTTTATCAATTTAATCAAAATGTAGCTCTTAATCGATGAACTGATGACGAATGATAATTATTAATTATTGAGAAAGAAAACCGCGAATCCGGGAGATTCATTGCACGGCACGTCAATGTGTATTTTTTATCAAGTGCAGACGCTTGTCTGACGAATATGTAATAACCATACTAAAGAAAAAAGAAAGAAAAAAAGGAAAATGATAATGATGATAATGATAATAATCGGCTCTACAATTAACGTTTCTGTCCCCAATTTTAAACGATTAAATTGTTAAACGCTACGATTATATTGAAGAACAAAAAAATACGATGAGTTTCACGATGACAAGTAAATATTGTGTAAGGAACATTCAAACAAAAATTACTAGGATAGATAGGACGTTATCAAATTCTTTCCTCATAGAATATAGTGTTTTTAAAAAAAAAGCAACAATTAAAACATATTTTTCGCGCCTACTGCTTAATTTTTAGATG
This sequence comes from Tromatobia lineatoria, assembly GCA_949699805.1. NCBI lineage: Eukaryota > Metazoa > Arthropoda > Insecta > Hymenoptera > Ichneumonidae > Tromatobia > Tromatobia lineatoria. The sequence goes on along the minus strand of OX453042.1, from coordinate 12,582,871 downwards.
TGTTTCCAGTCGGTAACCAATTGTAAAACCCGTAGGACATTTTTTTATAGGCTTCTGTCGTTTTCACATTACGCCATATTATTGTCGGGATATTATGATAAGAGTTGTAGTCAGTTTCATTACTTTTGAACGAACGCAACATTTATTTATTTATTTATTTGATCAGTCGAAATTAATTATATTTCAGAACTTTCTATCGTAGCTAAAATAATATATATACATTTTTGTAAAATAAAATAAAAATATATTTTTCCAAATAAAATCATTTAAAAATGCCATACAGAGAAAACAGATCAGTTCTGGGTTAGACTATGACGAATTAGTTAGATTTTTGCGGCATTTACAGATGAATATTCATGAAAAGAAAAGCTTTTTCCTTTTAAGTGATGAATTTTTTAAATTAATTACTGGTGAGTGTCATTTCCCCCAATATAATTTTTCAAATATCGTCTATTTCGCGAAAATAAAAATTATTGTTATTCTACATTTAATTCTAGAGATTTTGCCAAATCATTTATTCGCAAAACTACGGGCTTCGATTATTTGGTATGACACTTTCAACGGTAGAAAAAAATTAGAGGCTCTTATTTGCCTAAAGTCGATCGGAGCGTTTCGATAAAATAGTTAGACGTTTTTCAAGATCAAAAAAAATCAATATCCAATTATTTATAAATTAAAAGAAGAAATTAACTAGGTTCAAAAGTAATAAAATGGTTACGACTCAGGACCTAATTTGTAATATTCAAACCATAGAGCGTGTGGAATCGGTGCCCTCCCCCGCATTATTTTAATTACCATTGTACTGCAGTATCAAAAAATGAGGCCAAAAAAAAGCAAGAAAGGTTTTATTAGGTCAGTTTTTGTTACGAATAAATATTTTAAACAAAATATCGATGATAAAATAATGACTATTCCCTTGTGGTACGAGCGGTTGTGTCGATCGAGCGCGAGACTGAAAAATCATATAACTTTTGCAGCGACTTTTTGTCACTTTCCTTCATTAATAACTTTTGTATATCGTTCCGCGATTTTTTTTTTTTTTACTGCCGCACAAGTCTCCTTGTAATTTTCCCCACTTGTTTACATCGTGTGACAAAAACGTTTTGATTCATTTTTCCTTAATTTTTCCCTCGCACTCGCGGCGCCGCGAGTATCACAGAATAAAAATAGCTACAAACGTACTATCTAGGATTTAAACAGTTTACTGCTGTAATAATGCATTGCGTCAAATGCGTTTATATTCGTCTATATTCTGCGCGGAAAAGCGGCCAAATTCGACCACTTTTTCACGAGAACTTTTTTAATGGGCTCACCGCGATCGCAATGTTTTTTTTTTCGATTCATTATTCTTTCAATACAGCTCGACACTTTACGCCATTGTTTTTTCATTTGCACGTTTAGAATAATAGTTGAGAAGAACAATAGATTGTCAGTCCAAGCTGAACACCATTCTATAGCAAACACATTAAAAGTAGATTGTTCAATAATTAATAACGAATTTTTAGAGTAATTATTCTTTTATAGCAAATGATTATGTTTTATAGGTATAGCATTTTTTGTCAATTCAGCCAATTTTTGTTCGACTGTCCGCTCTATAATTGGTTATATTGAAGTACCACTAGAAGGAGGATCATCTGAATTTTTTTTCTAATTTTTCAACCCGATATTTGAGAAAGTGCAGTTTTTTTGTCAAGTGAACATATGTCGGCAACTCGAAGTTACTGACAAAAATGTCTGCACATAATAGTTTTGTGTTAGCTTTCCAGAGGAACATTTAAAACAATGTTTACGTTCCGGTAACGATGATTCTTCTACAAAAAAATGGGGATATCCTTTTTATTTTATTCAAAAATGGATATTTTCATTTGAAAAAAAAGACTTTTCATAAAATATTAGACAAAAAAATCTGAAAAAATTCCCACACAGTGTCTTTTAATAGTACTCTAATATATCCAATTACGGGAAAGATCAGAGATGGTCGAAAAAAGAAACTATTGAAGAGAATGCAAGTGTCTAAAAATTGAAAATTTATAATCATTTAATTACAACTGGTTTCTAATATTTTTCATCAGCCTTGATAGTCTTCTCTGTCGAAAACCCTTTTAGTAGGTCGTTTTTTTTAAATCTTTAGCTTGGTCGGTCGAAACGCCGGAAATTCACAGAAACCCGCGATGGCCTAGAAAGCATATTTGTCAGAAAGAAAACTTTACGATCGCGCTGAGCAGAAAAACGTGGGGACGCGGGAGAAAGAGAGAGAGAGAGAGATACTCTACTAGTATATTATTATAATTGATTAATTAATTATGAATATAAACAAACAATAAATAAAACAAAAATACTTATACTGTTATTTTACTTGTACTGGTAATACGATAATATTGATATGAATAAAAATGTAATTAAATTATTGTAAAAGCAACAAATTTAGATACGAATAGGGTAATAGGAGAGTAACGAAGTGGCGGATTATTGAGTATGACGTTAAGAACACACTACCCAAATATTTCTATACTACTGCCCCGATTGTTGGTTTCGCAATTATTTCTCCCTTTACTGATTCTTATTACCCGTTCTCGGACAATATAGCCATTGTTTCTTTCTTCTTTTTTTTTTACGGACAGAGTTCTTAACATTGCATTTCTTTCGAATTCAGCAGATTTTTGTATCTATTTTATAATTCACTATTAATTTTTCCAGGCTACTTAAACAATATTGGCATAAAAATGGATAAAAATGCAGTGACAAAAGAAAAATTGATGAATTCATTCACGTAAATTTGTTAGGAAAGCATTTCTATTTATGAACTTCGTAATAAATGTCATACAATAAAAAAGAAATTAATGATGAAAACGGAACTCATAAATCAATTTATTATGCATCTTTGAGGAAAAACATATTTCCTTAACAATTTTCGTACGATTTGTCGCCTATATGGTTGAGTATTCTAAAACATTAATTGATACCGAATTGAGAATTGAATAAATAATGAAGTGGAGAGGATTCGAAAAAAATAAAATTGTTGAAACTCTGTTCACGACTTGAAGCTCACACATTTAGTCTATCGTCGTAGCGGGCGTAGAATCTCAAATCAAAATGACGAAACACACAAACGTGCACAATTTTCTTAAATTTTCGTTTCTCTCGCTATAGTCAGAGTTTTTATGAAAAGTTTTTCTACTCGATAGCCTAATTACAGTATCGATTGTGGGAGGAATTAAATGAAAATAAAAGAAAAGAAAAAACAAACATTACACATCATGCTAACGACCAACTTCTAGATTCTCTAGAGACTATTTCGATACTACGCGACTACCTGTAATGCCAGTTTATTAAGGTTGCACAAAGTAAACCAACAATAGGGCAGGCCAAATTAAGCGATATACTATATTTTTGACAAATTACATGCATACAACAATATAACAACAACAAAAACGTTGAATTGCTCTGTCTGTGCAAATGATTCTTCATCCTGTGCGGTTAAATTTTTTTCTTTTCTTTTTCTTCGGCTCCACCGAATGGACTACAGCGCAACGCCGTGATTGTTATTTCCCAAAACAAATAATATCGCAACAAAATCGAATTTTATCATCATTTGAGATTTAAATACCGTTTCACGTTGCAAAAACAGAGCCCAGCGATTTAACGCAAATACTGCACTACGCATTAATTGAATGAGAACTACATTTTTACAAGATTTTCTGCAAAGTAACTTGCATTAATTATCAAGAGTGGAGGACAATTTATAGTGCATGGATTCGCATAATCAAACCAATCAATGCACGTTTGGATCGACGCATATTTGCGTTAATTTCAAATAATAATACACCATTTTTTTCATGCAGGAATTTTACTGTCGACTAAACTATCGACTGTGAATTATTACAGGATCACTAAAAAAAATGACGGTAAAATTCGTGAAAGAACTTTGAAAAAACATAAACATTAAAAGACTAACAAACAGTGTCATTTTTTTCAGAAACTTAACGATTATTAGGTTTAATCGTTAAGTTTCTGATAGTCTTATCACAATTAATATTCTTCGGGGTTAACAACATGCGTTCAATACATTTTCACGTCCTCCAATTAATAATTTAAACTCAATAAAAATTTGGCGCTCAATTGCCAATGTGTAGCGCAGTAATTGCTTCAAGTGGAAGAATTATCGGCACATTCCGGACAAGAGATCTACACATAATCACTAGGCTATTGTACAATGAATAAAATTATGCGAAGAAGGAATAGTATTATGTAAAATCGAGATATAAAAAAGAAATAATACCACTGAACATTTATATGAGAAACAAAACAATTAATAAACGAAGACACTGTATGAATGAGACAAACAAAATACTTTATCATCTTTAATCAGTCGCACTTGTTTGATATTTAAACAATAATGATGGAAAAATCGTCGCTACGTGTGACATTAGCAATGCGTTCACAGAGAATACCTCTATATATTTTTGTCCTGTGTGGTGAGAGCTTCGCACGTTGTGACTTACAACAGCGGAACAACCGATAGTCGATAGTCAATAATCGATAGTCCGATAGTCACCATCGATAACGACGCACGGAAAACCAAAGTGCGAAAGCAATTTCATCAAATATTGTCGGTGCGATAAGTAAGCTCTATCGGTGCAAATAAACTTCAAATGGGCCAAACTGTTACATACAACATGTGCCAAACGCGGCAATTTATCGAAGGCATTTTTTAAAATTTGAATTATCTAATGAAACGACTTTTGCAGTAAAGCCTATTTGAATTTTCTCTCAATCTAAATGTCTTACTCTTGTCTGTGTATTATATACGTTGTTATCTGTAGCTTTGTTTATAATTCACGCGAAGAATATCACTGACGGTATTAATTAAGAAGGCATCAATGGTTAATATGAACGAACGTTTGTTTAAATAAATTTAGAGTAAATAACTGAGTTGACATTAATAATCAGTGGAATTTATTCCTAGTTCCTTGGATGTAAAATTCGTAATTTTAATTAATCTTGACAAGCGATAGCTTATTTCATTTCTGAATGGATCCTGCCTAAATTTACCAGAGAAAATTCATGAAAATATTCATCGTTTACAAATAATAGTAATTTGTCTATAAAAGAAATACAAATTTACGATTTTTTTTTCTTCTCCTTATTGGGACGTAAAACGATAAAAATTATTCGGTCAATTTGTGGAACGTCTTTCAGCAAACAAAATGAACGAGTCAAGATCAAATTATAATTATAAAATTTTAATTTCGACTAAATACAAATAATATTACGGATTGGTTATTAAAGTAAACTGAGTTACTTTTGTGTAAATTGATTGCGTCATATTTTTTTACATTACGTAGAATCCTTTTAATTCAAGTTCATCTTTGTTTCTATTAGTTTCGTTTCGAAAATGTGTTAAAAAAAATTTCGAAATGTTGGTAATTGATTGTCGTAACTAATGATGCCTCCTTAAGGTCATCACCGAAAATCTCGAAAATGTTGGAGACTCGTCCAAATTGAATTTTTTCCGAATTTTTTCCATGGGCAAAAAGACAATTTCGCATACAATAATTAAATTCGTTTAGAAGTTAAAATTGCCTTACTATCCGATTTCCTTTGTTCAGGATTCGCTTTCAGTTACTGAGTCTCTAGGAGTTTCGAAATTGAAGAGATATCTCCTTAACGGAGAAAAAAAATCGCGTTTCCGTACAATTGTATCTCTGTGAATGTAGATCGGCTCATCACTAAATCTGGCTTAATCCAACGATGATACAATAATCGAGAGATATATAAAGTTGTATACGATATGCCCGTTTTTCGTTGATTTAATTCGAATAAATAAACGGTTATCGAAAGTAATCGAGATTGCGAGAAGGCGATCCTCGCGAGGGCGAGTTCTGTCAGATGTTATTCGATTTCTATTGAGACTCTGCATCTCCGTGAAGCGGGCGGAGTCCCCTAAGCTTTTTGTAAAAAAGAAGAAACAAAAAAATACTTTTTTTACTCGAAAAATAAGTCTTTTTAATACAATTTTTTTAACGCAAATCCACGACGTGCGCCCGAGCGGCAAGAGACAAATAATAATTGAATTTCGAGAGTGCAGGGTTCAATAGAATCACTCATGACAACTATTTTTACGATATTATCGACAAAACCGTCTTCCGGAACAATAATAATGATGATTACGATTGCGAGTTACGACGAGGATGTCTGTATAGCCTAAAGCGCAGCGTAGAGACAAATTTCGATAATGAAACAAAATAACATGGGAAAATTGGGGAAATGAAAGACAAATATTTATAAAAAACAAAAAAACGTAATCGGTAAGCTTGTAAATCTCAGCTGTGGCCCTTCGACGAGCAGACGATTCGAGTTTACTCATTTGGCGCTTACATTGAAGAAGACGAACGTGAAGGAAGAAAATAAACAACAAATACTATATCCGTTATACTATTTAGCTTGCGGTGTTGAAAGCAATGTGCTGTATATTGTAAAAGGATATTTAATTATTGTAGATTTTGTTGTACGATCGGGTGGGACCTTTTTTTAGTATAAATGTGGCAGGTCCAGCCTTTGAGTTGAGTAGAGGGAGAAAAAAAGAAAAGAAAAACAAACAAATGATATAATTAATTAGGTGGGAAAACTGTTCACCGTCGCGCTTTGCTCGTACAACAAGGTCCTTAAAAAAACCCGTACGGGTTGGTTGTAAAGACAGTGGCTTGAGTTTTTGTTTTTTATAACACATCAATTGTGCGCTGCAACGATTGAGCGATTTCACAGTCCAACAAACGCGAAAACAACTCTACGCAACTTGTTGAACATCTGATTTTTTTGACAAGTTCAATGAACAATATATAATTCCACTGTTTGCAACCATCCTGAAAGAACGATACAATAATATGTATGAGATAGTCTAGCTATTATGCAATATTATTGATAATAGACTATAACAAATTGTCTTTTCTGGGTTTTCTCGAAATCTTGATTTTTTTAAAACATTTCAACGGTGGTTTATCGTTCTGGTTGTGGTTACTACTTCTCTACACTTTGTACAACTAATGGATTCTTGAGTCATATCATAAATTCTGTGCTGTTCGGATTTTTGTACGTTTTTAAATCACTCTGCGAAGTGAATATGTAAATTTAATGGGTTACCATTGAAAAGCATTCGGAGGGTCGACCGATCAACCACTTTTAATTTTCCTCGACGATCTAAATATCAAACCAAATGATACAATCTTATAAATTAGAATTTAAGGAAGTTCGAGCGATTTTGTCTAGGTAGTGCTCATTTTTTCTAAACCCTTTCAAGAATTTTTGCTGGATTGGTTACGAAGGTTGTTTGCAAGTGTATATAATTTAACGGGCGCTTTCTAAATATGACAAAATATTCAGACATGGCAGTAAAAAAAAACGGACTTACGATTATCTTTTGAAAAGATAATTTATTTTTAGTTATTTGTAAGAATGTAAAGATTATATGAATTTGTTTATTGTTTCAAAATACAGCGCGAACTAATTTTTTTAGAAGACATTCAAGCAAAAGTCGATTTTAGTATCCGAAATAAAGACTTATTATGTTTATATGTTTAGAACATACTTTTGCTTCACACAGTCTGATAAAACATTAAAAAATCGGAAAGGCTTTCGAAAAATATTGTACCTAGTGTAAAGCGCTCCACTTTCCTAATGAGGAATGGGTTTCCAATTTTCTCTCCGAAAAATAGATTGTCTTGAACATTTATATCTCTACCGGATATAATTCTAGTTAATTACAACTCGGCCAGAAAACAAATTGCCGCCTGAACTCCATCGTAATAATCTCTACCAGATTACAACGCTCTACATCTCCAAAATATCTCAAAGGAAACATTGAAATAAATGCTACATGCATTTTCATTTGCAAGAAATATCGCGTTGGCATGGAATGTCCCATATTTATTTATGTACCTTTTTTTTAAGTGCAGATCTACCAGATTACAACTCTTCAGACCGTAGACACTTCGATAAAAGGACGGATTCTCTTTGATAATAATATTAATATTCTCTATAATTCTAATATTAAACTTAACTTAAGCTTAACTTATTGACTTAAGGTTAATATCAATCAGATTAAACAAGATACCCTTTGTTAAATCCGGATTTTTATCATCCAGAAAAATTTGTATTCTGTTAAAGTTATGATCGGGTAGACCCATAATACGGCGGAGATATTCTCGATGGCTCTGATTCCGATAGAATCGTAAAATGGGAAAATTATAAGCAGCTTTTTTCGATCTAGTAAAAAATGTGAGCTATCGTTGAATCCTCAAAACTTGAAATCTGACGGAGATGTATTATGATTGAGCAGTCTTGTTTTCTGGTGGAATCGTAATTGAGTTGTTTTTTATCTGGCAGAGTTACAATGCCTATCGTCTGACACGCAGAAAGTAAAAAATGACCGAATTGCAGCAAGCATTTTTTTAATTAAATATAAAACGACTGTAGCAAATTCTAATGAATGTCAGTACAAATTGAAAATAATAAAACGAAAAAGAAAATGAAGAAAAAGCAGAGGATAAACTGTGGAAAAAAGAAAGAAAGAAAAGAAAAATACAAAGTGTTGACAACCCGTATTTTTGGCAATACAGAAAGATAAGCTCGTATACTATAGTACGTAAAGCACGTATAATAGTAGACACACGATGGTCGATAAGTACCAACAAAGGCATTTCTTTCATTTTCATATTTTCTCGACGACTGAAAGTTTAAAAACAAATTGATAATGATAATAATTATCTAATATGACATACGTAATTCGTAGAACGAATTTTCATCATTGCTTCTTATGCTATTAACTAGGAAATGTATTATATTATATATATTGTCAATCAATAAATTAAAACGAATTTAAAATATATACGAAGTTATACGCATTATTGACGCTGAAAGATCGCCAATTACAGGTAAGAATACTTTTGATTGATTATACAACACATTTACATTACATTTTTTGTTTATCGGTCATTTTTTTTTTTTTTTTAATAAGCGAAGAACGTTTTAAAGCAACGAATTGCAACTTGGCAAAGACTCGCAAATAAAATTGTATTAAATTCAATTGTTCCCGAGTTTTCAAAACTTTGTTTTTAAAGCAATGGTAAATGGATAAATATGTAGTTGTAACCGTTTGATAATTATAATTCTCATTCATATACAATTATTTTTCCTGAGAGAACTTAATTTTTTTTTGTCAACCAACACTATCGAATATGTCGACAGGCAAATTATAGAGTGTATTTTAAGAAACCGAATAAACCGTCCTACAATTATATTAGTAAAGAATTGCACAGTAAGTCTCTCATAAAACTTAACGAAAACGTAAATCCTCACGTGACTAATCGCTATTCACGTTTTCTAGATAAGATCAAATGCTATAACGCAAATCGCCCTTTCCCACTGTCGATTAATGCACTGAAGTGGAACAATTTATTACCAATAGAAACAGCACTAATAAGCTAATTTAGATTGTAAGAAAGGTGTAAAATCGAGTTTGGACATTGCTTACTCATCTATAATTAGAGCAGATGTATTTGGTATGTGAGAATATTCGTTAATTAGAGTCCAAATAATATTCCATTTTTAGTCCCATGTGGCTAAAAAAAATAAGATAAACAAAAAGATTACAGCTTTCCGCATCCTTAATATCTTTTAAACTCTTTCCATGACATTTTTGAACATTTTTTAAGTGTTCGTATAGTACCTATAAAGAAAACATCATAAAATATATAAAAATAAGGTTGTAAAATAAAACTTTGCCCATTACGCCCTCATTAACTTCTATGTTTCGCAGTCGCCTCTGTTAAAAAGTTTATTTTATTTCTAGCTTCCTCATAGAAGAAGCTTTGGAAAAAATAGAAATTATTGATTAAGTAATTTGCAAAGTTCTTGAAATCATTATTTCGAATACATTTCAAAGTCTCGAACTTATAGAAATTTGAGTCATCAAAAACTAAAATATGGTAACACATTGTCGGAAACGAAAATTTTTCGAAAAATTTAATATCATGTAAAATCCGAACCGCTTTACCCATCATCATCAAATGTAGTACATAACAGGGCTGAATATTATTTTTCCTGGATAGAAAATTTCAGTTGAATTGCCGAAATTTTAGCTGAATTAGAATGGAACGATTTTCTTTGAATTTCCAAATCGCACAAAAACATAACCGCTTTACTGATATGGCCCGAATTTGATACCGAAGGTCGCAACACGTTATGCAATTTTAATTCGAAGTTTAAGTTCGATAGCTAAAAATTCGGTCGAGCTAAAGCGTTCACGTACTGTTTTTAACATTGAAAAATTCTTATAAAACTGAAATGCATTGAACGATTTTTATCAAATGTATATCAATTGAAAATTAGACAGTAATGTACATGTTGTTTGATTTTTTCTGAACTACTTTTCTCGACGTTTTAAATCATTCTGAGTGTTCCGACATAAAGATCTTGAAAATTTTTTTTAATGAAAACGAAGCTTCCTCTACGCGGAAACAAAAAAGATAGAAGAAATTATCCCTTCACTTTCATTTACGGTCCAACAATGTTGTCGCTTATTGTAGTGTTTTCCAGATTTTTCATTTGCGGAACTTTTTCATTCAGCTTCAGAAATATTTATAATTTGAAAAGGTTATTAAAACAAGAATCGGGGACAAATTCTACCAGCATTCTTTGACGTCGAAGTATAACGTCAAAAATCACTGGCGATACTAGGAAAGGTGAGTTTCGGCCGAGTTACCATGGAATGTCCCATATATACCAGGGTACCGCCACCCTGAGCGTTTTGCGCGCCAACTTCCCGTCCATTTGCCTCACATCATGTTTCAACTATTATAATTCTAAAGAATAGATAAGATTTTATAACGTTTCTCCACTTAAAGGGCAGTGATACACCCCCTCACCTCCGCAGAAATTTCGGAAGCTGTTTTCTTCCGAACAGTACTACAGATAGGGTCCGTATTTTAAGACAATACGCGGTAAGATCGTAGAATTGGGCTAAGCTTCTGGCTCCTCATTCGATATAGCCGTTTTTTTTTTTTCAATTAAAAGAAAAATAGTGCGAGAGAGACAGACCTATAGGCGTTTAATATTGGCCGACGAAATTTCAGTCTGTGTATCACCGCCTCTTAAAATTGATGTGGGACCAAGCCAAAATGCTACCACAGTCATGAAAATTTTTGCGAATCCACATTATCCCTTTGCAAATATTCTGGTAAAATTTCAGAACGATAGACAGCACCGTTTAGGAGAAAAAAAATCATAAATTTTGGGACCGCACTACTGTTACGCCCTATTTATGTTATAACAGCTAAGAAAATGCTACCACGTACATAAAACAACTGAGTATCGCTTTCAATGATAATCGCTTTAACATTCGGCGCCTTTGAAACATAATCGACAGCGCCGTTATTTAATAATTAATTTATAAAAACTCTTTGTCGTCTTCCCTCGGAATCTAAATACGCAGATATCTCACTCGCACACCAACGGACCGCACACCGCGTGCCCTCAAGTCTCCCCGCCACGTCACCCCGCAAGCTCAGACCCCTTAAGGAGGTTGCTCAGTCATCGCCTAATGATAAGAATGAGTTGAATTTCTTAGAGAATATCCGTTCATGAAAATCACGCCTCCGTGCCAAATCCCAAAACGATCGTCTGCATGCTTATCGAGTTATTAATTATTGAAGTTCACTCTTATACATGGGCGACATAGCGAAGGCTATACGCAGCTCTAATGCAACGCTCGAAAGTATACTAAAAATGTTAGAGACTGATGTTGATGGATGAAAATCATTCCTTGGATGTTCGGGAAGAACTTTTACAAAGACCGAAATGGATCTTCTGCTTAATTATCGAGAAAACGTAAAAATAAAACTACTCAGATCATACACAACAATGTACGCTGGCGATCGCGCGGCATCGGACCTCTCTCTCTCTCTCTCCTCTCTCTTGCACACAGCGTCCCCGCCTTCCCGCGCACCTCCCCGCCAAATTAAGACGCAGAGATACACCGCCTGAAATTTTTCCGCGCAATGCTAAACGCCTATAGGTTTGTCTCTCTCGGATATAGCTCTGTCTCTCTCGCACTATTTTTCTTCTAATTCTTAAAAAAAAACGGCGCAATAGAATGAGGAGCCAGAAGCTTAGCCCAATTCTACGATACTCCCGCGTACCGCCTGAAAATCCGGATCCTATTTGGCGTACCGTTCGGGACAAAACGGCTTCCGGAATTTCTGCGGGTGGGGGGATGTATCACTGCCTCTTAAACCTTAACAAATTCAACAAATTATGTAAAACTCTAAGTCTCTTCATTCCCAAAATCCGGGCTTTGTGGCTCCAGAGGGACTTAAAAAAATCGAGGCTTTACTGCATTCCTTTTGACACGACATGCGCTATACATCGAACACAGCGGCGAGGTATTTTCATAATATAAAACTCACACAAACACAATCACACGGCCTGGAATTTTTTTTTCAGGAAATTTTTTTTCGCTATTTCCGACAACTTTAAGCTATATACTACCATGAATATCTCGAACCAAAAAAAATTCCCAAAAACAAGTTTACCTCTAGAAGAAAGCAATGCGTTTAACAAAATTTACATAATAAATCAAATAAGTTTATCTGGAATGAGTCTTATTCATCTAATATCCGATAACTCGCGCCTGGAAAGTCGTAGCTGCGCAGAAGCTAATCCGCTGGAGAAGATATCGCAGCTAATCTCGGTAATGACATCCCCGAGTCATCGAATTATAATATCAGTATGTACAATGTGACTCAACGAATTTAGCATAGCGTTTAGACTCTGTGGTTACTCGGTACATTTGTTGCAACATTCAAACAATATCATAGTACCAAAAAATAAGAATCGTAAGGAGGGGGAAAGCGCAAAGAGGAAGAAGAAGAAAACCTTGCAGCTTTGCTCGGTGACAGCCGGTCAAATAGTTCCCTCGATCGATTGTTCAATCAGAAGCCGCGTTACAACCGCCACCGATTCAGTGCCGACCAATCGCAGCGAGGCTAACGTGCGCTAGATACGCGCCATTCTGTTTACTGGCGGCATTTGGCGTTAGCCCTCACGAATACTGACCAGACCCGACATCACAAGCAGTCAGCCATTCACGATTCACGTCTGTACTCGTTCATACGCTTCGTACATCAGTTGCACGTCGCTCTTCAAGTGTTTTGTGTCAGTGAGATTTTCATCTTCAGGAAACCGATCGTAAACAGGTATGAAATTCGCAATTATCGCACTAAAATTATGAGAATCTTGTTGCTAATACAGCGAACAATGTTTTGACGCGTTTCTGGACCAAAATCTTCGTTGACAAAGCCGTAAAATCAAAATCTCGAGTTGGCGTCTCCCACGCAATGAAAATGCACATACGGCCGCCATTTTACGCGTTTACTCGCTTTTGGAGGGAAATTGTAACGCGAGTCATCAAACTATTTTCTTTAGTTGTATTTCACTCTTTTCTCGGTGAAAGTTCGTTTTTATGGGAAATATGGGATAAAGGAACTCTGGAAATATGGACAAATTTGTTTATTTTTTTTTTATTTTTTATTTCAGACATGGCTCGTACCAAGCAGACAGCTCGTAAATCTACTGGAGGAAAGGCTCCCAGGAAGCAGTTGGCTACGAAAGCTGCTCGTAAGAGCGCACCGTCAACTGGTGGTGTCAAAAAACCCCATCGTTACAGGTAAAATAACTACAATTATCATTGTTATGATGCATATTTTTTTATTCATTCATGTTTGATAACAATATTAACAATGATGTCATCACTTTTTATCATCTACGCAGCGACCAAATTTTCATTGTCTGGGTCAAACAATTTTCATGCATTTCACTGAGAACAGAATAGAAATTTAATTAAATTTATTTTATTAAACAGTAGAAGGAAAAAATATTTGAAAAAATATTATCTGTGCTGATAATGAGAGAAAAAAAAATTGCAATTTTAGTAAAATATATTCATGGTTGTTGAATGATGAGCAAATGATTTGCTGTTTTTATTTCATGATTCATAATGATAATGATAACAATAGTAATGATAATAATTATAACAGTATTGCATATAAGAATGCAATCTCTGAGGTCATTATTATTGCTGATAAATTCTTGTGCTATCTTTATTTGATTTTCTGTATTTAACTTCAAAATGAGTTTGCATTAAGCTTGAGATAAACAATACAAAGTGTATTTTTTATTCATTTTAACTCATCAATTGTGTAGTATATTGATTTCTGATTTTTTTTATTCAATTTTTTTTCTTGTATAAACATGTTCATTTTCAATTGAATCAACAGCTTTAAGCTGCCTGTAAAAGGTGTATCTTCAATCTCAGCACAGATTTTTATTTTTTATTTTCTAGATTCAATCTATAATTTTTAATTATTTATTATTTATACATAAGTACAACATATGACAACAAATAAATATTCTAAAAAGTACTCCAGTACTAAAATCATGTTATGTAACTTTCAAATTAATGTTATAATATTTGTTGCTAATATAATTTTTAGAATCTCTTTTTGTTTCCTTCTCTTTACTGTGTCTCATTAATTTTTTAATTGAAAAAAAAAAAAAACCCAGATTTGAAAAAAATAATTAGAATTTTTTTTTATGAAGATTTCTGGAGAGGTTAACAAATTGATAAACAACTTCGAAAAAAAAAAACCAAACTTGCAAGTTTTAATATTTTTTTCACACATTTTTTTGCATTCTTATAATAATATTTAGAAAATAATCACGTTTGGATTTTTCGATCCGCTCACAAATACAAATAAATAATAAAATAAAATTTTGGATTTTGAAAAGAGAAAAGAATTGTTGTGGCGCCATGATGGTAAAAAATGACTCCCGGTCTCGGAAGGCTTTTTTTCTTTTAATAACATCCCCTTAATAACATTAATACTATCTTCGAAGTACATAATAATTATAATCATTATTCGTACAAGAAAAGTGAAGCAAATCAACCATGTTTAATGAAAATTTCCTTCTTTTTTTAGGCCGGGTACCGTAGCTCTCCGAGAAATCAGAAGATATCAGAAGTCGACTGAGCTTTTGATCAGAAAATTGCCGTTCCAGCGTCTGGTTCGTGAGATAGCTCAGGATTTCAAGACAGATCTGCGTTTTCAAAGCGCAGCGATTGGTGCGCTCCAGGAAGCTTCTGAAGCGTATCTCGTCGGTCTGTTCGAAGACACCAACTTGTGCGCGATCCACGCGAAGCGCGTCACAATTATGCCAAAAGACATCCAATTGGCGCGACGAATCCGCGGAGAGCGAGCTTAAGTCTCCGAAAAGCGCGTAGAGCGAAAGCCGCATCGATATCTCCATCTATTCACCCCCGTCTCGTGTATCAAACATCATAGTTTCAAATCTTACAGCATTTCGGTTGCGTTCTTTATATACGAAGGATTTATAATAAATAGTTATCACTGCCACGCACTCAACCGGCACATTGGTTTAAAAGTAACCGATCGAACTGTTCGATCCATCGTTCGGCGTCTGTACTCTCACCAAATTTCTTTGAGCGAATGAGAAATTCCTTTTCTCCTTTTTTTCTCATGACACGAATTGCATACGGCAAATTTGCCACGAAAATTACTGGAAAAAATTTAAGCAGTCGTGAAATTGCCGTTGCTTTACAGAATCTCGATAAAACGGAGTTGTGAACTCTCATTATTCAGCGAAATCAAAATTCATGGCATTGTTTATTCCGTAGCTATTATTTCATGGCAATAACGAAAAATTGCGAAAAAAAAGAACTTTTGATAAAATTTCATGAAAATTATGCGGGAAACTGCATTTCTTTGACGAAATTTTGTGAAAAATACGTTTTGCAATAATTAAGAGGAATAATTCATTTATAAAGTCTTAATAGTTACGAAATAATAACTATTTAACAAATTGTAGTTTAAATGTTTATCTGTGAAGATAATGAAAGTTTGCGACTCTGTGATGAAGTAACAACCTGTCGTCACGAGATTACATCTCTGTTGGCATTGAAGAATCGTTTTCAAGCGGACGAAGAACTTGTCCCGTTTAAAAATCGATTCTTTTGTACAAATAGAGGATACTTAATATTATTGTATTATTATTTTAAGTACAAGATTAGTTGTTATGACATAATATAAACATACGTCGGGCTTAGCAGCCCATAGTTACTTAGTTGCTTCATTTTCCGTTATATTTCGATATCTCATTTTTTTTAAAAAGTAAAATTCCGTCACTGTGTCAGATTCTTGGAAAATTCGTCATGTAGGGAAATCCGAACAATGCGTCAGCCACTTGAAAGTCTCAGCTATTCAAAAGATAATTTCGGAAGTCATTCCAGTCGATAATAGACTTATTATTTACGCGAAAAAACTTTTGCGAAATCTCGACGTCGATAAACGATTTGCATATATTGATAAACTACTCAATAACCGCGAGTTTAGGAAATTTTGTACTCGGGAAATTTAAACTTTATCGACGTCATTGCACAGAAAATCGACGATTCTTACTGACGGATTATTCGGAAAACTCTTAACAACAAATTGTAACTTGATTACATACTGTGTAGAAGACACTTTCAATATACGAACAACTATATTAAAATATTATGCATTTTATTATTATCCCTTTCCAAAATATTTATGTTCAGATATTACGGAGAAGTTAAAACATCGTTTTAAAAAAAATTCTATCAATTACGATCATCTGCTTGTTTACAAAGTTTACATTGAGAATATCAATTTTTTATTGCCCCGCAATAGCGTTTTTACTTCTGTATTTAGGAACTCTACAATAGAAATAATATCAAAGAAATTAAAGAATGAACGAAAACCTCAAAATATTCCAGAATTTTAAAAAATTCAATTTTTGATTAGAAAATTATATTGTGTGTAATAAAATAGAATAAAAAACGCGTCTTTTGGATATATTCTAATAATAGAAACAACAGATACATACGCGATATTGCTTACTTTCAATTCTCCAAATAATTTCACTTTTTGGTACAGATTTGATTAGCGATTTTTGTTTTGATAGCCTAACTTTTCCTCTTAAAAATGGTATGCGTTTTTCAAAATTCTCTTTATTGAAATACGAATTTAATTTTTTTTAAGGACCTATTGATTTGTCTAGTTTTTTAATGAGTCTTTATTTAAATGTAATTTTCAACCTTTAAAAATATTGAAACCGAGATTCATACATGGTCTTTATCTTTACAGTCTGACGTTCAAGCTCGAAAAACTGGCCGCAAATTATTGCAATGATCCATAATAATGTATAAAAAATAGCTAGCAATAAATTTGCCATTTCTGTAATTGACGTCGCGACTTTAAACCTGCTAAATGACGAGATTCAAGGTTTCTGCACGACTAAGTTTCTAAAATTTCATCATCAATAATATACTTAAACGCTATATATTGCAAAAAACAGCAATTATTAGTAAAACAAAAATTACTTCCTCTAAAAAAAAAAAAAAATTGCCGATGATTTTGTTCACGGGATCGAGATGTCCGAAAATTTGACTATCAATAATCGTTTGAATTCCCGTAATTCAAAAGTACATAACTGCAAACAAATAGCAACGCGTCGTTGTTACGATCGATAGCAATGTATCAATAATCGTTTAGCATAAGGTTTCGTATATTTAAAGCTTCCGATGCAAGCTTGTTTCCCCGTTAGCCCAAAAGCATGAAACTCCAGTATAAAAACTGCTCAAAAAGCTCGAAATGAATGATCCTCAATGCCCGAATCTCAGAAAACCCTTAAACCCCGATCAAATTCGGCCCATAATTGTCACGGAGTTAAAATAATTGCAATTTCCCAAAGTATGTATGAATGCGTTTTTTGAGTGCCTGAAAATCTTCAAATCAATTTTTCTTTTGCTTTTTACAAAATTTCCAATAGAAAAAATAAAGTAAAAAAAAAGAATCTTTTTTTGTGAATATATGAATACTCATGCATTTATTTGTATTCTATTTTGTTTGCTTTAATTTATAATATCTAAAAATCGAATTTCTCCATCTTGATAACAACAAAGTCTGATAAGAAAAAGGCCGTAGAACCTGAAAAAAAAATGTCAAAAAATGTCATAATGGCCGAATAACATTTTTTAATGTGCATGTTTGTTTTTTCGCAAATTATAGGATTACAAATTATGAAATATTTCTTCTCGTCAAGTTCATGAAAATAACTATGAAAAAGATCCTTAGCACTTTTGCGTTTTGATAACGCATTTTCGAGATAACAGGGCTTAAAAAAAGTAGTCAGCAAATTACTGCATGAAGTCCGCAACAATTGACGCCATCGTGCAACTACATAGATGAAAAATTTTGTTCAGCCGAGTATTACAACACTAGACTAGACCCGAATTTCAAGGAGATCCCAGACATTAATGTCTGGAGGTTTCTAGATTCACGTGAAATTCCTCATTTTTTTATCCGCATCGAGAACTCCAAAAATCTGACGATCAATAATCATTCGAATTCCCGTCATTCAAAAGTAAACAAACCACGAAAAATGGCGACGCGTGGTTGCAACGATCGATAGCAATGCATAAACAATCGCTTAGCATGGAGTTCGGTATATTTGGAGCTTCGGATGCAAGTTCGCTTGCCCAACGGCTCAAAAACATGAAACTTCAGCACGGAAACTCCCCAAAGGCTCAAAATTAACGACCCCCAAAGCCCAAACATCGAAAACCCCCGAAACCTCTAAAAAATTTGGCCCATAATTGCCACAGAGCGAAAATGAATGCATGTCGTAATAACCCAGCGAATGGCGACCACGACAAGCGCGTAAAATCAATTCTAACCTCTTCCACGTCGTTCTCATTACGAATTACAGTCTTCAGCGTTTTCCTATAATTCAAAATAATCGGATGAGTCATAATTCACAGAAGAGGAAATCAAGGAAACTTCTCAACCTTTTCATCCGCCATTTGCAATGCAATTGAGTCGAAGCAACAAAAAAATTCGTGATGATAATCATAATAACGACAACGAACAATGTGAACGAGCGCGTCACACTTTTTTTTCTCTATGAAAAACCGCGAGTCAACGAGCGCGGGCTTCACCTACTTTCATTTCATAAGATTCTAACGGTCTTGGCTGGAAGAACATCCTGCAAAAAATATGATAACATCAATTTCCCGCGGATAACAGAAAATCTCAAAATCTCAATGCTAAAGACTTCGATCGAGCTTTTTTGCGCTTGTTGCTTCACGTTAGGTACCATATTGGGATTGGGTAGCACAAAAGCGGCTACAAAAATGACAAGTGCACGGGATAAAAGCAAAGCCCGTTTCGACGGGCGTCGTTTTTCGTGTGTACGTGCGTATACATGTGGGGCATTTCACGTCAAATATACAAGCTTCGAACTCACCCTCTCCGATTTCGATGATTTTTTACAGTTATGTTGTTTGCGACCCAAAAAGGTCGCGGGTTTTTTTTCAGATTTTTTTTACCACCACAATTTAAATTGCTTAAACTTTGAAATTTTTTATTCAAATCTTGAAAAGCCTATTCTTGAAACCGGTATTTTAAGAAATCTGAAAGAAATTCACACTTATTATATGATTAAAAATATAATTCTCAAGCAACTGCATAATCGACTCTCAATATTTACAATTTCTTTCGCAATTTTATTGAAAATCACGTAAAATTTGAACTGCTTTATATAGATTTATAAGTATTTACAGATCATCTCCAAATTTTAGACGTGGTAGCGCCAAATTATTTTTATCTCTAGAGAATTTTAGTTGATTTGATGAAATCCGGCAAGATTTAGAGTAAAATGACATTAAAAACACATATTTCACAAAGGAAAAATTTGCACGAAAACAAAAAAATTACAAAAAATATAGTAAATTATGAGAACCGATTATCTTTAGTTGCTTGAAAACCATACTCAAAATCATAGAATGGTTGTGAAATTTTTCAGTATTCGAGCGTTTTCAAAACCGGTTTTTTGAACCTTATAAAAATTCAAATGGTGATGCAAAAATCTAAATAAGGATGCCAAGTACAACTTTTCACATTGCTTTCTCATAGAGGGAGCTTTTCAAAAGATAAGAATTATCGAAGAAGCAATGTACAAAATTCTACTTTGCATCCTTATTTTGAATACATTGAAAATTCTAAAATTTATAGAAATTTGAGTCATCAAGAAAACCTCCGATTTGGAAAAAAAAATTCCGATCTCGACAGTTTGTTACCAAAAAACTGTCAACCACGAAAAATTTGCGGAAAAATTCAAATTTATATAAAATCCTCACCGAATTACCGATTTTTACCAAATTCAGTCCCGCTATGTACCAAATTTGGTGGCGACCGGTAAATTGATTCGAATGTTACACGATTTTGAATTTTTCGAAAAATGTTCGTTTTCAACATTGTGTTACCAAACTTAAGTTCTCGATAACTCAATCCGTTATAAATTCAAATGTAATTAAAATAAGAATGAAAAGTAGAACTTTGCACATTGCTTCGTCAATAATTTTCATTTTTCGCAAAGCTTACTATATGAGGAAGTCGAAAATAAAAGAAACAAACTTCCTCATAGAGGCGGCCTTACGAAAGATAAAAATTGATAAGAAATATGCGAACTTCTACTTTGCATTCTCTCTTATTTCACGAAAACAAAGCTTCCTCTATGCGCGAAACATATTTGCATCGACAATAACATTATTATAACAGATTATCTGTAGAAAGTCCTCATTATTTGTTGCTTTTTACACAACTCTATTAGGAAAACGGTAATCGATGTTGGCATGGTCATAGAAGAACTTTTGTAAAAAGCGATAAATAATGAGGAAGCAATGTGCAAAGTTCTACTTCACATCCTTCTTTTAAATGGATGGATAAACATGGCTAAGTTTTTTTGTTTACATACTGAATTTGGGCTTGATAACTCAACTCTTACAAAAGTTAATGCGATAAGTACATTTTTTGAATAGTTCGAAATTGCATAACATCAAAATCATCAAAGTTCCGTCACTAAATTATATATCTATAATGACTGAATATGATTTTGTTTGCATAACAAGTTTAGGTTTGATATCTCAAATTTTGCAAAAGTTAATGCGATAAAGTTGGATTTCTGATCATCCAAAATTTCATAAAACCAACATTTTTGACGGTTCGTTACTGAATTATATATATATCTATCATGGCTGCATATTATTGTGTTCTCATGTTGAATTTCCGATTGATATCTGACGTTTTGCCGCAGCTAATGTAATACCGTTCATTTTTTCAATTTTTCAAAATTCCATAAAACAAAAAATTTCACATTGATTGCTACTAAATCATATATTTATCATAGCTGAATACTATTCTGTTCACTTACCAAACTTGATCTCGATGTGTCAGAAAAAATTTTGAATGAAGTTAATGACATAATGTCAATTTTCCAAAAAATTCTGCTTCTACCTAAATTCTATGCCAAACATAAAGAGCATATGCTTTTATAAAAATTATTAAGCACAATACGACTTTTTTACGAAAGTTAGAGCGACCACGCGCTTTATTGAAAAAATTAAAAGAGCTGCGACATCTTAATTCTTGCCTTCATTCATTAAAAGATTGCAGCAATTGAAAACAATTGCTACTTTAGTTGTGGGCCAAATTTGCGCTCGATGGTTCAATTCGTTCTCAAGTTATAAGCATTTGAATTTTAAAAGTTATATACATACACACCCACACATTCATACATACGGACATTTTTACTTAGATCACTTTTTCGGAGGTTTTTGATTATTCTGAGCGTCCTGACATTGAAATATAAATTTTTAAAATGATAACAAAGTTTCTTCTATGAGGAAGCAAAAATCTTAGAGGATGAGCGGCCTTTAAATTTGACGTGGAATACCCATTATGTACATGAAGTTGCGGGTGCATGTGTGTACTTTGAGCGGCTGGCATGCCGAGCCAATAGCGTCTTTCGTTGCACGACTAGAGGCAGATAGTCGAGAGGGGATTGGTAGAAAGCTCCCGCGGGCTTACGTTGCTCCTCTCGATTAAATTCGTAGGGGGTAGGGACAAGGGAGCCTCGCGACTGCTCTCAGAAGAGCGTCCACTGCCATCGAAGTACAAGGAGTCGTGTAGTACCTACTAGCTCTGTTGTTCTCGTGAAAATAAGCTCGCGTAAAAGGTGAGTTATCGTCTTAATAACCAACAAAATCGTGTTCCCTGAGTGATACTGTCAAAACTGATGTAAAAATTAGACATCGGATGTTCGGAATATCCTGGAAAAACGTTGGAAAAGTTCGTCGCTGTCTTTCGCGACTGTTCTATGTGTTTCTTGCTGTCCACCATTTTGTAATTGTCGTTTGGAGGGAATCGTCGCGATCTGCTCGCGGTATCGCGCTGCTTCTGTGACTCGAAAGTTTCAATCTCCACGTGATATATGCCAAGTTTTTGAAAGTTTCGAAAAATCCGAGACTAGATTTTCGCGGTGTTTCGTCCGACGAGCGAAATTTTCGTGGCCCCGACTTTCCCGAACTCTAGACGCGTGAAATGGGAGCGTTTCGGAATTTTGTTTGTTCTCTCTGTGCATGTATCAGGTAGACAGGACGAGAGAGTCTAACCGAGAATTGGTTCATTGCGCAACTCGACGAGTTCCCCGTTGCGCGGTTCCGCTGCAGCTCTTCTCGCGAATGAAAAACCTCCGATTGCGACTTCCCCCTCCAAAGTAACTAACGCGCTCAGAAATCTTCACTCCCGCGTTGTTTCACTCGAATTATCGCGCTGAGTATCAATTACTCAGTGGTGAAATTTTCTTACGTGACTTCAGTCACTCGACGCGCTTCGCGCATCTCATCATAATAATGATAAACATTTTGTATTAGTGATGAAATAAAGTAAACATTGCTTTATTTAAAAAAAATTAAAACATCTTTACTATTCGAATGTATAACATGTTTACTTTATTATTATTATTATTATTATTATTATTATTATTATTATTATTATTATTATTATTATTAAGATTATCGTAACATTTATGAAACCAATTTTTAAGGTAGTTATGTCGCGTGTTCATTTTCCATAAGTTTAAGAAAAATTGGAGAAGATTACAGATCCTTCAATTTTTTATTACAAAATTAATTTCTTCATCTTTCTGAATGCTTATGAATTTTTTCAGATTAAAAAATTTGCTTTGAATTTTGTGATTTTCTACACATTCTATACAAAACACAAAAATTCGAAGCACATTATTGAAACTGCAAAAAATCATGTATTGTATTCAGTGTAAAATATGTATTCAGAAAAATGAGGTAATCATTTTTATGAAAAAAGAAAAGTTGGGTTTACAGGGAATTTGTTATTTAACTAATTTTTGTGGAATTTGCTAATAACATTTTGCAATTATCATGATTTAAAATTATTCTTTTCAGTACCTTTGAGATGATGTGCTATATATTGCCTTTTTCTCTCAGATCACCATAAGTGTGAGTGATATAGCTGGAGCTTCTAGAAGTGTTAATCTTAATCACAGTTGATTTTACAAATAAAAGTAGAGAATTATGGACAGCAGAATCCTAAGATGCAGTCATGTCATCTTTTGTCTGAATTATAAATTGTGGCAAAGAACAATATTTTACAGTATTTGTCACCAACTGACCAGTATCACATAATCTTAATATGCGTGAATTCTTTAAAGAGTTTTATACCTTAGAGAAGTTTTTGAGATTTTCTCTTATTTTTCACCAACTTATACTTTTTAATTTCTAAGGGACAGAACTACTTCAATTCAGAATATATTAATCTTATGATTATGATAATTATTTTTATTTTTATAAAACTACCTTTTATATGAATTAAGTATTATTAAGGTAGTTTCAGAAGTATAAAATGAGGTTCAGGGAGATTTGATAAAAAATTGACATAATAGTAATTCCAAAATGTTATTTACAAATTGATCTAAAAACTGGTTTTATCCTGTACTTGTCAACTTAACTTTTTATTTTCAAATGAAAAACGTTCACTAATTTTTCTGAATACATTGAAATTTCTTTTCTGATTTATCTGATTTTTTTAAATTACTGGTTTTTTTTCTTTCTTTTTAATAAATTGAATTTAATTTGAAGTCATGAATTTTGGATATGTGCAGGTCTTAACTTTTCCCAGTGAAGTGATTAAGTAGATTTGCAAATGCAGCTTAAACATTATTTAAAAAAAAACATATTTATAGAAAATTAATAAAAATTGTTAAAAAGGCAACACCAATAAACAGTGATGGGAAGATGATTTCAAAAATAATAATAATCAATGTTTTTTAAATTTGTAACGCTTGCAATTGATATTCAATGAAATTATTTGCATTCCAGATTAAATAATGGCACGTACCAAGCAAACTGCGCGTAAGTCGACAGGAGGAAAGGCTCCGAGGAAGCAGCTTGCCACCAAGGCAGCTCGTAAGAGCGCTCCGTCCACTGGTGGAGTCAAGAAGCCTCATCGTTACAGGTAATTTCTACTAATTTTTTTATTTCCATTAAAAGAAACGCACTGGACACACGTTTTTCAATATCGGAAAGTGTATCACAATATTTATATATTTAATCAAATCATCATTATGATCTCATACGAATTAATACAATATGAAGATTGCTCTTATAGAATCATTTTTTAAAATATAAACGATAAACGATCTATTTACTTTTTTTTTTACCTGTAATAATGATATTAATAACTTGATTTATTTTTAAAGACAACAATCTGCAGTCATGATACTTTGTTGTTTTTTTTCAAGTTCGAATTTGTAACTCCAAATAATTTCAAATTGTAACCCAAATTCAATTTATAATTAGTATTGCACAATTGTCATGACCGATTCCTGTCAAATTTGTATATAAACTTTGTTCAGTATTAGTCCATATGTGAACCAAATTTGAATAAAAAAATTCAAAATGTCTATTTTAAACGATCATTCTTTTCTTTGAACTAATTAATTTTCATTCGAACGAAAATTTCGGCTCTATTTTAACCGCCGCATTTTTGTAATTTTTAGGCCCGGAACTGTAGCTCTTCGTGAAATCAGAAGATACCAGAAGAGTACAGAATTGTTGATCCGAAAATTGCCGTTCCAGCGTTTGGTTCGTGAAATTGCTCAAGATTTCAAGACGGATCTGCGTTTCCAAAGCGCGGCGATCGGAGCCTTGCAGGAAGCTTCCGAAGCTTACCTGGTCGGTCTTTTTGAAGACACCAATCTGTGCGCAATTCACGCCAAGCGCGTCACCATTATGCCGAAAGACATCCAGTTGGCGCGACGAATCCGTGGAGAGCGTGCTTAAGCGCAAATTGCATCCAATCCGCATACATACCGTTTACTATTATTACTATTAATTATAACTATTCGTAATATGGATGAATCATCTTTCATTCCGGTTCATGTAGCATTGTGTTTGAACGTGATGTCTCGTTCGCGAGAGAATTCGTTTCGTAAAAACACTTCATCGTCGGACTATCAAAAGACTCCAATATTTCGCATCTTTACTTTTTTCTTATCGTCCCATCTTTTTCTTCCTTTAGTCGCATCTTTTTTTGCAAGGTACACGCAGGTGCTTTTGTTCTTTTGAAAATATATATATATATTTTTTTTCTGTTTTATCGTCAGTCCTTGATTCTTCCCAATATTTATGGAGAGTCGTTTTTCTGTTTATGTTTTGTTTTTTTTCCTGCATTCGTCTGTGGCAGCTGCTCTTTTTTAATTTTCATTTTTTCGACACTGACAATATCTGACGCTTTTGTTAATCGTATAATCATCTCCGTCGTCGTCGTATTCATCAAAGCATCATCATCTCATTATTATAACTATAATCGCACCTTAGTGGACGTGCATTAGAGAGTAAGATTTTTCTATAGCTATTGATTAAGGACTGTACGTCAGGCTGGATTTTTGTTTTCTTCGTTTGGTTGTAACGAAATGACGTAATCGAATTTCAAGTATTCATTATGTTCTGTGTGGAGAAAGTTTCGTAAATAAAACTGATAAACTCTCAGCATAACTCTTTCACTTTTTATTCACCTAATCATTTAAGGGTTTATATACACTTGTGATGAGCAGGAAGATCGATATTTTTTAAATTACATATTCTTTAACTACAATGTCTGAAGAATATTTTCACCACATTTCATTAAGATCGGAGCATTAGATTTGTAATTATAGGTATTTGGACCGACCGCCCGTTGCGCGTGGTCGTTTAGCAGGCAGCTCTTCAAACGCGATTATCTCAGAATCGCCTTTTTTTGAAAATACGTTTGCGATAGACACAATTACTAAAAAGATGCAAAGTAGAACCTTTGCACATTGCTTCTTTATTATTTTTTGATTTTTACAAAGCTACCTCTATGAGGAAGTATGTTAATTGATTTTGGCTTCCTCATAGAATCGAAAAATAATTAGGAAACAATTCGCAAGGTTCTACTTTGCATCTATATTTTAATTGTATTCTTAATCTCTGATGATTTTCTAAATCCAGCAAGTTAAAAAAAAACAAAATACAAATTTTTATCTTACTCTCTTAACTTTTGCGGAAGTTATGACCGAAAATGTACATTTATTAAAAAAATTAAAATGCCATAAAATCCGAACGACCTTATCGATCATCACCAAATTTCGTTCGTAGCAGAGGTGAATGGTATTTTTCGCCTGTAGAACATTTTGGTACATTTGTTACGATTCGTCGTAATTTAGGGATTTTTTTTTTTCGAAAAATTTAAATTTCTATAAAATCGGAACCGTTTTACCGATTTCGCTGAAAATAAATATCAAACATTATTTAACTTGTCTCTATTTATAAAGAACTATTTAGCTAAATTGCCGAACTTTTCCGAAAGTTAGACGATCCCCATTTTTTTTTAAAACTACAAATTCTATCAAATCTGTATACATTAATACATTCAATTTAAAATAACGTCAATTACAGAGAAGTCAATACTCTAGTTGCGTGCCAAATTTTAGCTTGATCCATCGTGCCGTTCGTGAGTTATGGACAGTTGAATTTTCGGTGGCTGGAACACACATACATACATACATATTTTCTAAACCACTTTTCTCGTCGTTTAAAGTGATTTAGAAAATATAGAAAAACTCGAAAAAAAAAATTTCACG